>OY728122.1:1355586363-1356910495 GCA_963277665.1 Viscum album
ATGTACTTTTAAACAAATGTGCTTATAATTTCTTTGAGTTTTTAATCTTTATATTTATTTTATGGTATCAAAATAGTTATATTTTATTAAATTAATCAATATGAATTTCACTTATATGACATTTTACAATTTTGAGTTCATTATACTATTCCAATGGTCAGGTTACTATTCCTTATAGTCATATTAATATTCTGATGGTCCAATTACTAGTCAAATGGTTATATTACTTCCAATAAATACCTCTTATTTCCTTCATTCATCATTTACCATAATTAATCTCTTTGTTCTAAATTTTTCATTTCTAAAATTTAGATTAGATTACTAGTATTTTGTCTTTTTTATAATTTTTTTCATAGGGATGATAATTCTTGGGGATCAACATGATCGACATTTTCTAGTTATACTTTTTTTCATTATACTAATTTTTATTTTCATGGCTATATTTATTCTGTAGATGTAAAGTTCATAATTTATGAAATAATGTGTTCTTGGTTTTTATTATGTCTTCATGTGTTTTTAATATACTATATACCTAATTATGAAAAAAAATCATAAGAAAAATTCAGTATATATCAATTTTCAGGTTGTTAAATTCCTATCCTACTTCATATATCCCAATTTTAGTCTTATTCTTCTCACCTTTATAAAGTAGTGTATCAGGTTTCTCTTATCAGCTTAGATTTTACACAATATGCATGATCTCCCACAATATCTAAGTACACTCTCTTCTTATTTTATATAAATATATACATTATCAAAATAACATAGGGAATAATATTTTAAAAAATCAAATTATGGAAACTCCTTAATATTTTTGAATTAGTCAATGTAATTCTTGACTTGTCTCCCATTAAAACGCATTTTAATCCTAGTCACGTATTTCCAAAAGACTAAGGATGCTTCTCTTTATGAAAATCCAATTAATCTGTACGTTAACTCCTTTTAATTATCCATGTGTGCATGACACTATGATGGGGTAGTTAAACCTATTGTATATAGATTATCTACAATAATAGCTTCTTCCACAACTAGTCCTCCTTTGATATTGGTTTAAATAACAGTCCACTTAGATTGATCATGATGCTTGAATATTTGAATAAAAGGTCTTGAGAATCATTTTATTTTATTCTCCTATTACAATGAATAAATATTCTAGAATTTTCAATAATTCATCTTTTAAAAATTCTCAAAATTTTAGATATACTGTGACTTATATAGATTTTACAAGTGACTTGTATGTAGAGTTAAATGACATATACATAGATGTCCCTTTACTATAAATTAACTCAAATTCTAGTGAAATGACTCATATGAAACTTTGTAATGGATTATACACAACATTTAATGACTTGTAAAAATCATGGAAATCACATATATAAATAATTACTTTACTATTAAAAGGGATTATTCTCTATTATAAATGACTCATATATAGATCTAGAACTCAAAAATGACTCGTGTGAACGTTAAAATGACTTGTATATAGTTTCCAGTTATTCATAAATTCATCTAAAAATTACTTATTTGTGATCCATTAATTTTTCTTTCTCACTTCATATATATATGATGGTGTACCCTAAAATTATTTCCAACTTACCCAACAAATATGTGTAGGGTTCCACCTTTATCCCAATTTTCATCTTGGTATATAAAAAATAGACTTATCTCAAGAAAAAATAAAATTTCTTCCATAATTCATAGGTCTTTCTCAATCACTAAAAATTATTCTAAATGTATTGTAGTTATATCCTTCTTCATCCATCGATATCCAAAATTGATTTTCTTTAATATTAGAATGAAAATCATTTCTTTTAAGAGGTTACGACATTCAATATTTTTAGAAAATATCTTTAAAAAGAATCATTTATTACTTTTACATTTATGATCATAGCCACTCATCCTTTGTAGTAGAATTTTACATTTATTCTTCACAAAATTATTGAAAAAAAATACAACTCATTTATTTATGAACATTAATCTACCCTTATAAATTTGGTAATAAATAACCATTTCATATTTTAATGAAGTCAAAGATATTCTTATTCTCATTAATAATAAATATGAATAAAATATATGGTAATTCTCATATCATATGCAAATTTCTTTAGAAGTTTTTAATTAACTTATTTTTCATTCTTTTTCATTAAAAATCACAGCTTCATCCACTATTTTGGGAATAATGGAACAACATGGTGTTCTTAACAATAATTATTTAGTTAGACTACTATAAGTCTTTATTGGATAACCCCATGTAAAAAATAAGATTGATTTAACCGAGATGATGAATGTAGTCCATAAACTCATATTCATGTGATACCAACATAAATCACATTTTAAGTCTATTTCAGTCATATTTATCATGATATATTCATTCCTTCATATATCTCAAAACACATCAAAATAGTTCATGGGAAAGGTAAAAACTCCCCCTTTACATCACCTTTTTATCAACAAACACACACTATTCAAAAATATATTTGATATCATCAAAAAAATAATTTATGTATACTTTTTATATTGTCATATCCAATTTTTTCATGTTGTACAAAAATTTAAAATTCACTACATATTGACTTTTTGATAGATTTATCTCATGTTTTCCTCCCCTCAAGGGATTCACTCTTTTTATCCTTCTCAGATAGGTTAGTAAATTCCATGAGAAACAACTTCATTATTGTAAATTGTACACATTTCTCATATTTCTCTTTTAATTCAATGCATGTTGGCTCAAAATAAACAAGAAATAAGGATGTAAAGAGATACCTCTTTTTTTAAGAAATAATTGAATGTTTAATAATTTCCTCTCAACCAATTATTCTTTTTTCCATATAATATTAGAAAAGAAATATTTTTCAATTTCCCTTTTCCTAATATAAACATTTGAAGTTTTCATGCTCAGATTCACCCCTTTAATGTTTTCTTTATGTTTATTTGTATCCTACACATCATTTTTTAAGGAACATCCATTACCAAACCCTAGTAAGTTTTTCTCAACAGTTCTACTTTGGTTGGTATGTTTTTCATGTAGCATTACAGTAAAATCATAGTTTATCCACGCATTATACATAGGTTTAATTGATTTTTCAATTCATTTCATGTGGATGAATTCTCATTAACTTCATCCTTATCTTTTTAAAACCACTATCATTCCCTTATTAGCAGCATCCATTTGAGATTTATCCATTTATTTTTCCACTTTTAGTTGGTCTAGAAAAATTATCAATCATTCTGACTTGAATAACTCATTTTCCTTATGTTTCTCATATGTTATATTAGAATTCATAGTAGAATATGACTTTCCACGATTTCTATTCTAAAATTAATTTCCTTTCTTAGTTGAGAATATACACTCAAGTATCATTGTATAAATAATAAATAAATAACTAAATAATAAGAAATTAGATAAAACATAAATGAAAAATGAAAATAGGGTGTAATTAATACTATAATAAAAAGTATTCTCTATATTATAAAAACTGATAGACAAGTAGGTCATAAATCTAAACTTCCAAATAAATTGTAAATTGGCATATCAATATTATTTAATAAATGAATCGAAACTAAAAATAAAATAGAATGAGACCCAATAACTTATCCTAAACCTCTCCACAGAACTATATATGAAACCAAAATGAGCTCCTCCAAATCATCCACCTATATTAAGGTCACCACCAAAAATTATATGAAAATTTTAAAATATTTACATCCATAGGGGTATATGTGTGGGGTGTGAGAAAAAATTCAGTTGGGAATCACTAAATTTGACTTAATAAAAAACAGTATATATATAGATATACACATATTTTTTGAAGGAAATAGAATATTTAAAAACTACAAACATACTCTAAATGAACTAATGAGTACTCAAGATTCCATACTGGTAGTTGACACATATCTTCATCGGCTAATGTTGGACTCAATTCTAAACATATCACATATTTGTTATTACACCCAATGTACATTCCATCTAAATAAAATATTGTAATAAAACCCAAAAAATATAAAAAATAATAAAATTGTTTCACATTACACTCAACCAAAATACTAATCAAGAAACCGGGTAGGAAATCTACCAAATCGATATACCCACCAAAGTGATAGTTATAATTACACCCAACCCAAATACCAATAATAAAAATTTACTCATTCACCCAATAAATATGCCGACCAAGGATATGGTTGGCATAAAACCCATCATAAATACCAAAAAAGAATCCTTTTGGTGGTATACCAAACTAATATATCCATGTAACTCAATGTTTTCAATAAACCCACCCCATAATAGCAATATTAGAATAACTATCCTTACACCAAACATAATTAACATTTTTAGGATGGTGGCATTATACCAAACCCAATTACAATTACATGTATGGTTGGAATTATATTTAACCAAATTACCATTATAAGGGTGGTTGTAATTACCCAAAACATAATTACATAACCAAACCAAGGTTGAAATTACACACAACCTGTATACCTAATGAGAATAAAAGATAGAATCTCACCTAAACCTTATGAAAAGTAATAATTTATGATTTTAATTAATCCCAAAATAGGTAATAACCTATTTATATAGTTATCATCACACCTAAAATATGCAAAGAAATAAAAAATTTCCATAATCACACCTGTTATAAAAAAACATATATTAATAGTAAATTTCAATATCAATTAGAAAACTATAATCATGGGTAGTGCCCTAACCAACTATATCTAGAATCATAACTCATTACACACTAGGTGTTAGGATAAGGGTCCCTAGGTAGACCCATTAACTCTATTTATGTAACCACTAACATTAGGTAGGTCAAAGTTAGTAGTTCCCTTTATAACTATATTGATCCATGACATTAATCCATCCTTATCTCATATGTCACCTACCACACAATGATTAATAATTATAGGTTACTAAAAAACTATATCAAATACTAACTCTAGGTAATAATGGTCATCAACTTTCAACTCACTCATCCACTATTGGTGGATCCTCTATATAATTCTACCTTGGTTTTCATGGTCATTTTATGAAACCCACATCAATTAAATGGGTTATTCCTCATGGATAACTCAATTACAAAAAAATACTAAGTATACCATCACATCGATGAATGGTATCCTATCACCCTCAATGTAACATTACAAGCCTCATATAATATCTTACTAGGTAAACCAATCCATTAACCAATATGGAACACCTCTCGAGGTTCCCCACACAATATCACCTGAGCTTTACCATCAGCATCTTCAATATCAACAACTTTGAACCATAGAAAAACACTCATAGAAATCATATAAACCTATCAAAACACACTATCCTTGACTCACATATAGGAAACCATCTCAAGTCACTCACACCCATTTACCCCAACTTATAAAACAAACAATAACAATAACAACATATGGTGGAGATAATATTAGGGAACACCAACCTCAAAATAGAGTTAACCACTTAATGATTCTCACATCATCATCAACAAAGCCTGTATTGATCATAATAACCTCAAAATACCCTAACTAAACCAAGAGGATGCATAATTAATTATAATTAATTTATAATTAATTTACTTAATAAATTCAAAAATATTCATTTCATCGTAAATGAGGTGAAACTTACTAGGTATAATCACATGGTTGAAACATTGAGGAATTGGTTTTGGTTAATATTTAATGTTAATATGGACCTATCCCAATTTGTTCAATTTCTCATTTCAACTCATCCATTGATTTCACTTAATTTGATGAAAACCAAAGTAAAATATATAAAATATTTTACCTCATATGAGATAATGTGAAACCCCATGAGTGTATACTTATTTTTTCTTCTCTAGCATATCCTAACAAACTCCCTATCATAAAAATGTGATTCCATCAAGATATGGTGTACTTTTAATCAAATACCTAGGTTTATTGTCATAATTAATGGAGGATATGATGAGATGATAAATTCTAGATATTAGAATGAAAAAACACTACAAACCACCAAATAAATCTATCACAACCCATATAGAATAAAGGAAGAGTAATTAGAAAGGAGGGATATAAAGGAGAATTATCTCCCCTATCTTCCTAGGAAACTAACCCCAAAAACCCTAAAGGGGTATTCAAATAAAAGACCCATAATTACAAATCTTTAACTATTTAAAGTGTTGATTGGGAAAGGCCACTAAAACTATGGTTTCATCCATGGAAATTCAAATTCACCAATAAGGCCCCCTTCACCCTCCACTAACCTTAAAATAGTGTAGTTAGTATCCATAACTATGGTCATCGAAAAAATGGTGGCCTCTACTGATGTAATGGTGGCTTACCAATAAAACCACCTTACAAACTACAATAAAAAATAATTTAAAACATGTTTTAGATTTCCACCACCCAAAATACCACCATATAAAACATTAATCATTTATATCATGCCTACAAATTGTAATTATGTATCTAAATCAAAAAAATCAAAATAGACCCACTTCCACATCCAATGAAACTAAACTTTTATCTGACTCTACTATCACATCTTAGTGAGGGTCACTATAAAATCCCCACTATAAAACTTCTAATCCTCTAGAAGGGTTCCCTTACATCATTCATGACCTATTTTAGTCAGGTAGATATGATGGATGTTCCAATTTTTTATATTTCACTTGTTAGGGTCATGTAACTACCACACCTAAACTAAAAAGTTTATAAAAACTATAAATACCTCATAATTAAATCTATGATACATTAAAATCATTCCCTAAGTTATTTTTTTGATTTATTTCCATGTTATCATACCAAATCATGTAAAACATTCATTAGTCAGTACCCCCAGTACACCGACTTTCTCAAAAAAAACTTATTGGTCACTCAAAATAGTTTTGAATAAATTTATTCTTTTCCAATTTTATTGAAATTTATAAAATCCAAAATCAATGAAATCATACTCCCACTATTTATTTTCTTGATCTTCTCTAGACTATTACTCACTTAGTATTGTTCCCTATTATCTCCCCATCATTCTCACTGAAATTCATAATATCATACCTCAAAATACACTAAAAAACATGATGTATTGCTTCATTAAACAAATAAATTTATTCTTACATGTGTGCCAACATATCAAATAAATAATCCCATAACTAATATGATTCTAAAATTCCCTACGAATCAGTTAATAAATTTACCAACCTTGTCTTCTTATCAAAAATCGATCCCCAAATCTGGTGTTCTCCATTAACCAAATATATCTATGCTACCCACATCCAATGTAATATATCAAATATAAGGACCCTATAATTTCATGTAATAAAAAACTATTTCATAAATTATATCCTCAATACATTTAAGTTTATATTTTTATCGTATTATAAAACCTATTGCATTATAATGTCCACACTTCATGTTAGTCTGCATGTTTTTAACAAAAATAAGTCCTCAAAATGATACACATTTTTTCATTCAAGAAAAATCGATATAACTGATAATTTGATTTTATTATTGTTTCTAATCATCTTTAAACCATATAAAATTCATTTTAAAATTTTGGATGAAAATATAAATCTCAATAAGGTTTATAAAAATAATGAATACCCATAAAGACATTAAAATATATGAAAACACATGAAAAAAATTCTACATTAAATAATATACTTTCAGTAGTATCAACCCATATTCCCACATAAAATCAATTTATTTTCTCAAATAATTCCATAAAACAATCTCATAATAAATAATAAATAAAATAGAATAATTAAAAATTTTTTTGGGAAAATATGAAACTCATGAAAAATATTCTCCTTGAAATAAAAAATTAAAATTTAGAATATATTAAACATATATTTAATCATTAAATAAACATAATATTGTATAATTGAAACAAAGAAGTAGATTATCAATTATAAGAGGGGGTGAATTATAATTTTAAAAAACTTTTAATTTTAACCATAAGGATGTCTATGTTCAAAAAAATTTAAACAAGGTAAATTCTCAAGCCCTCTTTGGTTATTAAAAAAAGGGATAATTGGAAGGGCTCAGGTCCAATTATAAAAAACCTATACTTAAACAAGTTTATCATTAATACACTTAAATATGTTTATCTTCTGAAATGAGTCTACCTTAAAGCGTATAGAATCATATTTATTAGAGTATAAAAGTATAATAAAGTATAAGAAATTTATAATTTCTTTATTTAACAAAAATATAGTAGTAATAAACCTTGTAACAAAGCATGTAAAAAATTTGGAAATATTTTAACCCAAATAGATGGGTATCCTACAACCTTGGATAAAGGTCCATATATTTATACTTTCAAAAAGTCTATCTTACACACACCAGGGTAAGCCCTCGAGAAGAATGTCAAAGCATGTCTTGTTATCCCCATAAGCCCTCAAACTTAAAGGTAGCTGGAACATTTTTCTTCATATCCTAAAAATTCATTGAACATTAATGTAGTTGGCACATCTATTTTCCAATCCCTAGAATCCCTCGATGTTACACAGTAACAATCAAAGTCACACTAATCATGTTTGAACAAGTTGTTCACAGATGAACAAAATATTCACAAATCACACAAGGCATGAGAGTCTCTCTCTATCTAGAAATCACTTCACAGTATAACATCATGTAATTTATTGATCGATCATGATCTTGTAAAAATGATATCCTATTTATAGGAAAAAACTTCAATTGTTGGCTCCCTCCTCCAACAATCATATTTTTCCTTGATTTTGGGAGGGACATGCACTGGTGTCACTCAACCAATGATTATTTAAAAAATAGATTGTACAACATCATTTTATGTAAGAAAAACTTGAGAAACATTATCATGCTTAAGAAATATTAATATGTAAGGAAAAAATGTTTTGTTTAAGAAACTATGATTCGATAAACTAGAAACAATATGTTAAAAAATTAAAGTACATTCAAAAAATTGGAAAATAAAAATCTAGGAAAAATTAAATATCAGAGCCTCTATTCTAAGGAATTCAGAGCTTGAATTCTGAGGAATTCAGATTCTGAATTTTGATGAATTTGGAGGCTGAATTCTGAGGAATTGGGAGTCTAAATTCTGCAGAATTATGAGTCTGAATTCTATGGAATTTTTAGTCTAAATTTTGAGTAAATCAGAGTATGAATTTTAGAGAATTCGGAGTTTGAATATCAGATAATTTAGAGACTGAATTTCGGAGAATTCGGAGTCTGAATTTTATAGAATTTAGAGTCTGAATTTCAAAGAATTTAGAGTCTAAAATTCAGAGAATTCAGTGTCTGAATTTAAGAGAATTTAGAGTTTGAATTTTAGTTAATTTAGAGTCTTAATTTCAAATAATTCTAAGTCTGAATTTCATAGAATTTGGAGTCTAATAAACTATAAGGCATTATAATAGTTAAATATCAGATTATTTTTCTTAAGAAAAAATGGTTATACTTGGTTTGAGAAGACATTAAATAAGACATTGAAAACCAAGGGTAAGTATAAAACATTTTATTACAGAAAGAAAATGTTCCTTAAGAAAATAATTCTTAGAGAAGGATAAATATTCCATAAATAAAATGTATTTGTTATTTTTAAAATCAAAAAAGAATATAAAAGTCAAAAGGGAACTTATTGAATTAAAAATATCCCCCTTTTTTGAAATCACAAATAACTTTTCAAAAAATAATATATGGAATAATGTTTTATCTTTTGAAACATTAAATGAAATACTTATCTCATTTTACATTAACCCAAAATAAATACGACTAACTCCTCCTTAAGATTTGAAATCCCTAAGGATCGTATTATTTTCTTTCTTAGAGAGGTTACTTTTTCTTTCTTAAGAAAATATTCTTTGAGTAAACTCTACCTTACATAGGATATTCTCTTCTTAATATTCTTTTGATAATTATTTTATCCCCTCTGTGATTTTCAAAATGGATTGGAGGGAATGTAAAATTTTTACCTAAAAAGTTAGAAATATACAAGACAAAAATTGGAAGTAAAACAAAATTTCATTATGATTAACAAAATTTACCAGGAGAATACAAAAAAATATCATATTTTAAAGAATAATTCATCCTTCTTATCATTAGATATAATCCTTTTTACGGTGGATTTCATCTTCTTCATCTCTTTATGATCATCATCAAATCTCTTAATTAGTGGATCCTGATCCTGATTATTCTCCTCGATAACTTTTATTCTTTCTTCTTGGTACATAAGAATTTCGTCTTGAGACATTACAACCTCTTCTTGTTGGTTAAACTTTTCTTCCAACTCTTCCCTGAGTAGTATTTCCTTTTTCAAATTTATAGAAACTGAATTGATCTTTCCATTAAGATATTTATCCTATTAAATTTAGGAAACTTTATTGAGATTCAGCTTCTATGAAAAAAAATCTGGGAGTTTTTTGATCAAGTCATCTGATTTATCAAAATAATCACTTACTAAATCTTGGAAATAATCCATGATTTTTATATCATAAATTATTATCTTAATCCGTTCTGTTATTTCCATGAATGATCTCTTATGAGCATCATAACCAATGTAAAATTCTTGAACTCTATTTCAATATTGATAAACTTTTACATGATAATTATTATTGAATACAACTTTTGATTGATAGAATTCCAAATAAACAGACATCTTGAATCGATACTTTGAAATAAGGGTATTGTATTCACTAGCTTCTTCAAATATAGGAAAAAAATTCTTGTCCCATGGAAAATGAAGATTCAGAAGCATATTCCTTTACTGGTGAGGAAACTTTATCTTAGTCTTCTTGTTTTTTCATAGTTTTTCCAATAGAATCTTTCTTATATTTCATAACCACAACCTTTCTAGGTGAATCGACTACCACTTTTTCTTTTGTCATCTCTAGACATTCCCTTTCCAACTTTTGGAGTCTCATTCTTGTTATCAGAGACTTTAATTGTCTTATCATCATCAACATCAACTTTATCATCACATTCCATAACACCTTTAGGATGAATAAAATCATGATTTCTGCTTTCATCATCAATAGGTTTATCAACCTCATCTCGTGCATCGTCATCTTCCCCTTATAAGGTTATTTTTGGTTGAATAAACTTGGAAAATTATGATCGATAACTTACCAGAAGGAATTTCCTTATCATTGTATTATTCCACCATTTTATCACATATTCACTCTATTCCTATTATTATTCTTTTTCTACTTCTTCTTACTGAGATATTTCTTCTTCTAGAATGTGTTCCAGTATTGAAAACTTATTTCTTGGAGTTTCTAATATAACTGGATCTTGAAGGAAGGATTCTGGTAACATGATTTGTTCGGAATCTTTCTATGCATCTTTGAGATAGTATTGGACAATTTCAACTTTTGAAATCTTCTTCAAATTTTTATCATTATCTTTCTTCTCAAGATCTTCTTTTGTCTAAATCTGCAATGCCTTAGCCTTAGCAGGGTCTAAACAAAAACGTTCATCTCTTTCCTTATTCTTTTTCTTCTTCTCTCTCCACTTAGCAACCAATTCATATCAAAAGGCCATTTTCTTCTTAGGTTTAGGTGTAGTTGAATGAGTTTCTAAAATTAGTGATTTTTATTTTGATTACATTTCTTTATGTTTTCTCTTCTTTGGAGTTTTCTTGGATGATTCACCACCTTCCCCTTTCTTTCTAAGACACTGAATTTCACTTTCAGAAAGATCATATAACTCTCCTAACTTAATACTAAAATTGATTTTTATCCTCCTTATAGAATCATCACTCAAAAACATAAGCTTAAATGTTTTGGGTTTTAAACTGCAAATAATTTTAATGGATTATAAGCACATAACAATGATCTTCGACAAGATTTCAAGATACATGATAATCTGGGACTTAAGGGTGTCATTCTTGATATTGCTGATGGTTAGGAGAATATAATTAATAAGGTTTATCTTCCTTAGATTCACTATAAAATCCATCAAAAAAATATCACACTTCTTAATTTAATCCTTATCTACTTTTCTCAGAATAAGAAGACCTTGCATCTATAAATCTAACAATCTCAAATTTTTTGAAAGATGATTGATCTTCTATGACCTAAAACTTTTAAGTCTAAGGAACTCTATTTCCTTAGCTTTCCCAAAACATCATTCCTTATTAGGAAACTTGTGGGAATAAAATATAGCCTATCATTTGTAAGTTATATCTAATAAATTAGAATCCTTTTGAAAGATAGGGAATAATTCTAACCATATATTTTAAAAGAAAACTTTTCTCTTCCTCCGTATTCATAAAAACTTACTAAATTTTAGAATTCAATAAGGATATCAAGATAAATTGGACCATGATTCTTATATTCTGCAATACAAAAACTTTTCCAGCTATTCTATTTTATAAATTTTGAAATCATAGAATCATAACATGGAAAGATATTTGGATCTAAAAACCATTCTCTATAAATTTTGAAATCATTTAGTTCCTTATTTGAGACTATCTAATTTTGTGAGGAAACTTCAAGAGACATTTGGATCATAAGGAAACTAGAAAATAGAATGAATTATTTGTAGGGCGGCAGAGCTTCAGCAAAAAAGTCACTTGATAACCAATGAGGGACATGAATATGGGGGCCTTTATATAGGCTTTGCGGCGACAGTTTGAATTCTAGAATCAATCCAACAGTTGATATAATCTTGATCTGATCTGATAGTTGATATCAATGTCAAAGAATGAGTTGAGGGTTCTGATATTTTATGATTTCAAGTAAAATCATATTTATGGAAAGTGGATTCAATAGAGTTTTCTTAAAACAAGATAGAAATATGAATAGGAAAAAAATGTGATTATGAAGATTTAAGGAAAAATACCGTATTGATTATTTAGAAACAATTTTCAGTATTGATAATGTTCTTACTAAATAATTTAGGTTCCAGAAATTTTTTATTAAATAAATAAAATCAAGGTTTCGATAAAAAATTATTAAAAAAAGGAAAAATTCAAGATTCTGAAAAAAAAATTATAAAATAAATGGGAAAATAATTATGTTTGGAAAAAAAATTATTAAAGAAAGGATTTGAAAGAATAAGAAAATTTACTCCCCATATGAAAATGAATTTCTTAATGTAATGAGATAGGTTTCAACGAAAATTTAATATGAATGATTACTTTACAGTTATTATTCCTAAAATTTACATGGTAACCTTCATCATATAATTAGATTATGCTTATAAGGTTGTGCTGAAGACCTTTTACAAATAAAAACTTTGAAATTAATGTTTTTCCATGAAGAAAAATCTTACCCATACCAAAACAATTTCCCTAAGAATTATCTTCAAAAGTTACTTATCCTCCTTTCATATTGATAATCATTTCAAATAAGTTTTTGTTACCAGTAATGTTCTTGGAACATCCACTATCAATGTACCACTTATTGTTGTTGGTACATCCTTTATTTTCTTGAAAATAAATAGTTATAATTTTGGAATCCAAAAATTCTTAGATCTGGAATTGTTATAAAGTAAAATCTTAGGTATCCACATTTTATCAGAGAAGTAATATTATTGAAAACTTAAGGCTTGGGTTTATTTAAAGAACAATTTTTCTCCCAATGTCTACCACATTGAAATTTAGTACAAAAATGAGTTCTTTGGGAAACAAAATAGTTATGACTAAAAACTGGTTTTTAGTAAGTATAACCAAATCAAGAATTATTTCTAAGATGATGAAGTTGTGAATAATTTTATCAGATTCTTTCCTTATATAAGTGAAATTTGATAAAATTTTATTTAAGGAAAAATTTCATATTTTATTCTAATGATTAAATTCTTATCCTCATATTCATCATTCTTAGGTTTTGAGTTATTCTCTAAAACCTTTTTCTTAGAAATATCATTTTCAAGATCCTTAGAAAGTTTATCCTTCTTAGAATTAACTTCCTTAAGGTTTTTGGAAATATTTTCAAAATCAAGAGTTTTCTGATCAAGATATTTATAAAGATATGATACTTTTTTTAAAACATAAATTCTAGGATTTTCTTTCTCTAACTTCTTTTTTATCTTACAATTTTCATTCTCAAGTAATTTAGAGAATCTAGAAACTTGTTCAAATGAAGGTAAAGTATTATCTTATGATGAGGAAGATTCTTCATCCGAAGATTCTTAATATTATTCATTATGAAAATTTTCATTTAAAGAAATATTGGTTAAGGATTCATCACTTTGTACATTATCTATAAGAAAATTATTTTCAATGGGTAATCTGGCTATAAGACCAATATTTTTCTGACCAGAAGATTCATATTCTAAAGATTCATCTAAAGAGTCACCACCACGGGCACTTCATGTGTCATTATCTTTAAATACTTTCTTATCCTTATATTTTTAGTACTTATTTCTATTCCTTTTAAAATACTTTTCCTTTCTATCATTTCTCTTGAGCATAAGACAATATGGTCTGATATGTCCAGACCTTTTACATTCATAACAATATACTTTAGAATCTTTATTGTCTATTATGTATTTCTTCTTATATTTATACTGAAAATATTTCTTTCCTAAAATCTTGTTCATACTTCTAAATATATTGGCTAATTCATTCTCAGACTGATCACTATCACTTGATTTAGAAATAACAATAGGTTTCTTAGCTTTATATCTAGTTACTCTTTCTAGATTCGTATATTTAGATGTAGTTGTAAAAGAAATGCTTCCATTAACATTCTTCTTCTTATTAAAATCATAATATCTCTTCATTCTTGTTTCATGTTGAATAAGAGTTAAAAATAACTCATCAAGATTGATATTAATTACTTTTCTATTTTCATCAATAGTCTTCCTTTTAGATTCCTCCTCATTAGGAATAATATCAATTATCATGTACAAAAGAACTTCACCATCATTAACTTTTTCTCCCATATATTGAAGACTATTGATGATAGTAATAAATCTTTATTTCAATTTGCAAATAGGTTATCCATAAGAAAATAAAAATCCATGATATTCATATTTTAATATAGCTCTTCTAGTTTACATCATTTTTGAAGTTCCAAAATATATAACTTCATGTTTCTTCCAGATACTATTTGAAGCTTCGTAAGAAGATATTTTATTGGAGATATTATTGGTCATGGAACATAAAAGAGTATTGCATACCTTGTATTTTAGTTGATATTCTTGTTTTTTCTGATTTTTGAAAGTTATTATTTCTATGGTAGGAATATTTTATTCACCAGTAATCATAACAAAGTCATACACTCCATTGTTAATAATAAAATTATTCATCATATCCCTCTAGTACTAATAATAATTACCATAAAAAGTTAGTTGTCTTGTAGGATTTAGGTTGTCTATATATCCAATATTCATTCCTTCTATTCTATATGAAAAATAATTTTCCACAAAAATAATTAGTAGAAAAAGATTTTATAAAGAAAATATTTAACAAAAATTTGAACAAGAAATGTTGAGTAAGAAAAACATGAGCAAGAAAAATTATATGTAAATATAAGTATTTCAAAGACCTACTCAGATACCAATTGTAGTATCAAAATAAATATATAGATGCTTAATTACAATAGCGGTTAATTGTAAGTTTAAAAAAATTCTTTTATCCTTAAGTAAATATTTGTTTAACAAAGTTAAACAAGATAAATTCAAAAAACCTATTTCGTTATTAAGTAAAGGGATAATTAGAAGGGCCCAAGTCCAATAATAATGAATCTATACATTACAAAGTTTATCTTTAAGAAATATAAATAAATTTATCTTAAGGAAATATTCTACCTTAAAGTGTATAAAATCTTATTTATCAATGTATACAAGTATAAGAAAGTATAAGAAAGTTATTCTTTCTTTCTTGAAAAAAATACATTGGAAATAAAACTTGTAAAAAATAAAGTAAACAAGTAGGAAATATTTTAAACCAAAGAGAAGGTTATACAACAACCTTAGATAAATGTCTCTGGATTTATAATTTCAAGAAAGTATGTCCTACCCACACCAAGGTAAGCCCTTGATAATAATATCAGAGTCTGTCTTTCTATACCCGCAATCCCTAAAACGTTAAGGTAGTCGACACCTCTATCTTCCAATCCCCAGAAGTCATTGAACTTTAAGGTAGTCAGTATCTCTTTCTACATATCCCCATAATCCCTCAATTATACACAGCAACAATTGGAGTCGCACTAAGTATGTTTAAACAAGTTGTTCAGGGATGAACAAGATGTTCATGACTGAATAAGATATTTACAGAATGCATAATGCATGAGAGTCTCTCTCTCTAGAAATCATTTCATAGCATCACAATAAGTAATCTCTTGATCAATCTTGATCTCATTCAAATGAGCTCATATTTATTGGAAAAAACTTCAACAATCGGCTCCCTCCTCCAATGGTCATATTTTTCCTTGAATTTGAGAGGGAATTGGATAGGTGTCACTCAACAAAAGGTTAGTTAAAAATAAATTTTATGACATTGTTTTATGTAATAAAAATGTGGGAAACATTATCATGCTTAAGAAACATTAATATGTTAAGAAAAAATATCATGTTTAAGAAACTAGGATATGATAAACTTGAAATACTATATTAATAAAGTAATGTAACTATAAAAAATATGGAAAATCATAATCCAAGAAAAATTAGAAATAATAGACTGAATTCTGAGGAATTTGATGTATGAATAATAAGGAATTTAGAGTCTGAATTCTGATGAATTTAGAGTCTAAATTATGAGTTATTCAGAGTCTGGATTCTGAGGAATTCAGAGTCTGAATTATGAGGAATTCAGAGTCTGAATTCTGAGGAATTCAGAGACTGAATTCCATATAATTGGGAGTCTAAATTCTAAGTAATTTGGAGTCGTAATTTTAGAGAATTTGGGGTATAAATTTCAGAGAATCTGGAGTTTGAGTTTTAGAAAATTCAGAGTCTGAATTTCAGAGAATTCCGAGTCTGAATTTCATTGAATTTAGAGTCTTGGAAAATATAAGGCTTTAAGATAGGTAAAGATCATATTATTTGACTTATGAAAAAAATAGTTAGACTCATTTTGATAATACATTAAATAGGACATTGAAAACCAAGGGTAAGGATAAAACATTTTCTTAGAGAAATAAAATTTTCTGTAAAAAAATAATTCTTAGATAATGATAAAGTTTCCTTAAGAAAAATGTCTTCGTGATTTTCAAAAACATAAAGGAATGGAAAATTCATAAGGTAACTTATTGAATTAACACTTATCTCATAGAATCAAAATAGATTTCATTAAAACTCATATATAATCCATGAATACTTCTTGGGATACCATATTAATTATCACCTTTACAAATCACCCATCTAAAGGAATAACTTATTTGGATAATTCTAATATATCTTCTCTAGAAAATAAATCATTAACCAATACATTGGAATGATATATACCATGACATCATGTCATCATATATAATTTCTAAGAACCATTAAATTAATAAAACAAATTTAACTTTGGATTTCACAACAGCATTAACAAAACACATTTAAACCAATAAACATAAGCATTTTCAGTTAGCCTGTAAAAAATGAATTTAAAATAATGGGTTAACTAATTTCATGTTAAGAGAAAAAATGGAAATGAAGCATAAAATATTGATAAATATAAAAAATATATTGATAAGGAAAATTCATATAATACATATGAGTGAGTTTGTGAAAAATAAATAGTTAAAAACTTGAAACTAATGGTTTTGAAGAAAAACCCCTTACCTTAGGTCCCGACTTGCCTCATACATTCTGTAATTCGTAAATAATAAATTATATTAATTAAATACTTGATTTTTTATATTTTCCATATTTATTATTTATTTAAATTTACTCTCATATATTATTTATTAGATTAATTTTGGTTGTGTCAGTCATTTTGAGGTGATCAGGTCCATAGTTCCAAAACAGATTTGGTAAAATGTTAATAGTAAATAACCATTTTCTAATGGTTCTATAGTATCCCAAATTATCAACGTATATGTTTTATTTCATTCCAAAAAAATGTTCAATATATTTTCATCTAGTTACAATTTTAGAAAATATTATACTATAAGGTTATTTTAGATGCTTAAAAATGTTTTTTTAATATCGTTATTAACATGACTATTTTATCATTAAATAATCATAAAAACATAATTTAATCATTTATTTTATATTTAATCATAAAATAAATTGTTTATATTATCCAACAAAGGATAAAATAAAAAATAGAACATCATCTTTCACTTAGGTAGTATTAAATCACCTAGGGTGAACGATAATTTCTAAAATATTTTCAAACAAATGAAAAACTAATTAATATTTGAGTCTTATAAATAAATATTTGAAAAATTATACTACTATTTAAAAATTAATTTTAATAGTAAACCATATTTTTTAAAGGGTAAGAGGAAAATAGAAAATAAAATACATGGGATTTAAAATATGATGTTTTATATAATAACATATTATGAAAAAGGTTCTATGGGATATAATGGATGATATTTAATGGATAAATAAAGTGTTTTTAACATTGTAATATAAACATGTATGTAAAATAACATTAGTTTTAAAACTGTTTTAATGTAAAATATTCTTAAATAGTAAAGGAAAGATTGATTTTGAAACCCTTACCTTTCTCTTTGAATCACCTCCCTTAGATTGAGTCTAAAACCTTAAAAGAGGGGAATTTTGTTTAGACCTGATCCTAATAAATGTGTCAAGATAAGTTTATAGATATATTTAGATTTAATATTGAAGAAAAACCTAACATTATATATTTTTGGAAATGGTATAATGAGTCAACTTTTATAGACAAGAGTTGATGGAATTTTCCCAAATATTCAATCTTTAAAGGTTTAATATGTAATTTTCAAGTGGAAATTGGATCATAAATTGAAAACAAATGATATTTTTTACCATTAATAATCCTTAATTAACTAAAGATAATGTTTTATAATTTTTTTTATAAACTATTTTTAATAAAAAAAGCATCTATAAATATTTTTTATATTATTTTTCTAATTTGAGTATAAAAATAACAAGAAAATTAAAAAATTAAAGTTTTAATATTTATATAATTACTTAAATTTATTTATTATACTTAAAATTCAGGATATTTCTAAATTAATATAATCCATGCGGCTTTACTTTTTTAAAAACCACCATTTTTTTTACTTTTCCCCTGCTTGGACAAACACTACATCGATACTGCCTATGCATTTTGGATAATTATCCAAGTATTTAATTTAAAAAATTAATAATTTAAATAAATAAAACTTATTTTTCAACATTATTATCATATAAAATCATTCATTATATATTTTTATTCTCGTCATTATCATGATAATATTTTAAGGATAAGAATTTTTACTTTTTTTACCTTATTCAAGCACTGGATAAACATATGAATATTTAACATGTTATAAAATTTTGAAACTAACAAAAATACATTAAAATAACTTACTAATAATTATATTTGTCTTTCAAGTATATCATATAATTATAACTTGTTAAATATTATATCAAAAAAATTGACTTTGACTTTTTAAATTTTTTACAAGAACTGTATCAACATAAATAATTATTTTTATATTTGTCATGGAATAAAAATTATTTTATACTAATTGAATAATATTTTTATTATATTTTTAGTATATTATCATTTAGTACAATTTTATATGTTTTTATAATTTTCTATATCATTTTATATATAAATATAATAATAAGATGTAGAATTACACTTAAACTCATATTCTTATTTTAAAATGAATTTTGAATCCAAATGAATTACTCAACTTATAAATAAATTTAATTTTAATATAAAAATTAAATATAAATCCATTAAAACTTTTAAAAAAATTAAAAAACTCAAAAAAGTAAAAATTTGTTACTATATTTTTTAATAAAATACAATAAATATGGATTAAATTTACTATTTATTATTATATCTAATTATTTATATATTTTTAAAACAAAATCACTTAATTTTGAAATGAAGATTCAAAATATATTACAATTTTAATCCAAATCAATGTAAAATTGTAAAAGAATAAATTTAAAAATAAAAATTAATATTTATTATATTAATATATTATTGCAAACAACATTAATTTTTTTCAAATGAAAAACTATATTATTGTTTCATACATTGATAAAATTACATATAAAAGTATCATAATAATAATTATTAAAAAAACACATATAATTAACATAAATATCCATTTATAAAATATCTAATAATTTAATACTTTTTCTCTTAAATTAGAATAAGAAATTATTTTATGATATTAAATTTAAACATTTAAGTAAAACATATTTTACATAATAAAGTAAGGATAATTATTTTAAATGTATAATGAGTGTCTAATTAATCATCTTTTGTATATTACAGTATAAAATAATCATATATATTTATTGAAATAATTTTTTTAAAATAAATATAAATTCATAACATGTATATTATGAAACCTAAAACTAATATATTATTAAAAATACCTAATTTGTCACACTGTTTCCCTTAAAAAAAATTTCCTCGCTATATTTTTAACTTATTTGATAAATATATATTTATTTTTGTGTGTGTATGTTCATATATTTAATTTAAAATGGAGATCAACAGATACTTCAATTGATTCTTTAATATTCATTTATCCATGATGCATCAAAACGATTTTATGAGGTTATATAATGTTTCATGACATTTAAAAGTTATCTTTATTCTTTTATCTAGATGAAAATTTTACAATAAGATTGAAATAGATTTTGATAAAAATATATCCTTGAATATATTTGTTTATTTTTAACATTAAGTTATGAGACATCACTTTTAATTTGTTTTCCACAAATCCTTTAGATATAATCTATGTTTAGTGGTTTAAAACATGATTGACTCAAAAAAATATGTAAAATGTCTATATAAAATAAGATATATATTGGTTGTGTGGAGATATATTTCCTATAAATCTATATAGATGATTTTTATACCATTCAATAAATGTTACATTATGAAAACTTAATAAATTTCCTTATAATATTTTCAAACTCAATAAAAAAGGGAGAGTTATTATTTAAAAAAATAATTGAAAACATCTCATGATCTATGGTAGTTTTGAGGTTTCAAATCATAGTTTGATATATCATATAATTATTTCCAATTTACAATAATGTCATAAATTTTTTTGAAATTAATCGAACATGGTTTTTCAATTATAATTACAATTATGTTATCTAGGGGAATGGGAAAATTTTTTGAGATTTTCTTCCTTCAATCTTGATAAAATATATTTAATCTATTGAAACAATATAATTAATATATGAAATTAATTATTAAATACCAAAATTATTGAATGATTAATTTTCTCCTAATAAAAGTAATCATAAAAATAACCAAGAATATAAATAAAATTTTCCTATTTATACTTTTTTAGTTATACCTATTTCAGCAATAAATTTAAAAAATGTTTAGTAAATATAATACCCAATAAAATCATAGGAAAATATCTTTTGAAAAATTAATTCTATAATCTTTTAGCCTTCTAAACCAACAATATAAAGAAATAAATTAATATTTTAACCTTTATTTTTTTCCTCAAATTCCTACAAATAAATAAAACCAAAAAAACACAATAAAATATTCCTCACTAAATTCCAAACCCAAAAAATAGAAAAAATTTGATCATATATTCTTTTAAAATAAACATAACTCTTATCCTTAAATAACATCAATCACCTTATCATAAAATCACTTTTCAATCCTTAATACCAATCCTATGGGTTATCTATACCACAGTCACATATTCCTCCAAAAACCATAACAAAATATCAGCCAAAATATCATTAATCACCTTAAAATCCAATCATATATGACCTAAAAATGGTATTTATGACTTTAAATTTATGATCATCCTTTAAAATTATGAACCCTTGTAGATATAAAAAACAATTAAATTATCTTTAGTCCATAACATCCTAACTGTTAAGATATCTAAACATTTCTCTAGCAGTAATTATAATCACCTAAATATAACCACCAAATAATTACAAGTACTATAAATATATTTCATAAAATACATCCCAAAAACCTTCAGGTTTATAGTTTTAGAATATTACAAAACCCATTACATTACAATGGATACACTTTAAATCATTTTATATTTGTTTATATAAAAATAAGTTCTCAAAATGATATTGTATCTTCATTCAAGACAAATGTATATAACATGAACTTTTAATTAATGATTTTTTCTCATTCTTAAACCCTATAAAATCATTTAAAAATTTTGTATGATCATATAAATCTTAGTAAGGTCTATGAGAAGAAAAAACCCATTTGGTTATATAAATACATGAAATCATATAAAAAAATTTCTTCTCTAAATAATAAAATTTAATCTCATATAAAATTATATTCACTCATGAAATAAAATTATTTTTTCAAATAATTACATAAATCATTATCTTAAACATTCAAAAGATAAAAGAGAATAATCATGAAATTATCTTGGGAAAACATAAGACTCGTTGATGTGAAAAAAGGTTGTTTGTATTTATTGCTAAAATGTTTATAAGGAATAAAATAAATATATAGTCAAATATGGGGAGATGTGTAATATCTTAATAAATGGAGAAGTTTTCTACCATTGAATAACTTTTGATAAAGCACTTGCCTATTAGAAAAGAGGTTTGGATCAAATTATTCTCATGTATTGTTGGGAAAAGGTGACTAAGTTTCTACTATCATAAATCGATGTAAATGAAGGCGAATATAGATTTTGTGTATTGGAATACCTATATAGATAGATTATTGGTAGAAACTATATAAATTGGATGATTTTTGGAAAAAAATTTAAATCATAATGACAAGTGAAAGTTTGAGACCACTTTCTATAATAGTGTTGATTTTGGTGAAACTGGTTGTTGAAACTCTTTGAGAACTATTATTAAAGATAAAATTAGTCTATTTGGAAGTTTAAATAATCTATATATAGAGAACTGGGAATGAAAAATGTTGTATAAGGTAAAGCTGGTCTTTTGGATTAAATTTTTTAAGTTTAGTTGGAGTTTTAGATAATCATCTAAGATGAATTGAATAATCACTTAACTGATATGAAGATTTCTGAAAAACATTTCATAAATATGAAAAATATATAAGTCTTAAATATTATATATGGATTATTTTACATTTTATAAGGTTAGTTTGAAAATTTTTAGGGTTATTTTTAATATTTCTAGAGTCATTATGATTGAGTAAGAGTTATTTGAACTTTATATAAATTTTATTGCTAAAATTGATATTTAAAACATGAAAAAGGAAAAAATACCCTAATCAATTAAGGTTCATTTTATATGTTTTTAACGGTCATTCCCTTATTTATAAAGGGTTATATATGTAGAAAATTTAAGGAGATTTATATAATTAATAATTTATAATAAGCTTAAATCAATAGGTACTTAAACTAGTCTTTAATGGAAAAAACATCATAATAAAAAATGATTTAATTTTAGATGAGTAATAATTTGAATATTCTTCCATGTAATGTGGTAGTATCACTAAAAAGGAAGTTCCATATTGGAAGAATACTTACATTAAAACATGAAAAAGGAAAAAATACCCTAATCAATTAAGGTTCATTTTATATGTTTTTAATGGTCATTCCCTTATTTATAAAGGGTTATATATGTAGAAAATTTAAGGAGATTTATATAATTAATAATTCATAATAAGTTTAAATCAATAGGTACTTAAACTAGTCTTTAATGGAAAAAACATCATAATAAAAAATGATTTAATTTTAGATGAGTAATAATTTGAATATTCTTCCATGTAATGTGGTAGTATCACTAAAAAGGAAGTTCCATATTGGAAGAATCCTTACATTAAAACATGAATTCCATTTTCGATTAAATATACATGTATTTATTAGAGAAAAATATAGGCCATGATAATTATGATATCATATAGAGAATAAAATACAAAGATTTAGGAATTTGTTTTATATAGGATTGAATGATAATTAAAAACAAGAATTATTATTGATCGATTTAAAATGAGGTAGATGATGATGTTACTATAATTTAATGATGATTTTTAAATTTTAATATAATAATATTATCCACATGATAATTTTAATATAAAAAAATAAAAAGAAGAAGGTAATAGTGTGGTTGTGAATAACCTGGTACTATATTCATTGAGAAAAAAATGTATATTTAAGAGAGAGAGAAATATGAAACTATAATTATAAAATAAATAATTTCTATGGGTTAAAGTGTGAGGAGGATGAATATTTCTGGGAAGGAGTACCTGTATGTTAAATAAGGAGGAGGAATAAAAGGTTCTATAATATATGTATATCATAGAATAAGGGATATCTGATTTAAGCAGCTCATAAAGGACTATTGGTTACTGGTGGTTGAATTATAAAAATCATCATCATTTAAATCAGTATATTGAATAGATTTTTTCGAAAACAAATTTAATGGATGTGGATGGTACCTACCAAACCATTTTTACATTTTAGAGTGAAAGATACCTTCACACATACTTGTAATAACTATAATGTTAATAGTGGAAATACATGCCTCGATTGGATTATAACACAGTATGAATTATATTCACACACTAGGGTTCAACCTTATAAATATAAAATATGTTAATTTTCTTCTATTTATTATCTAAATTGTATGTTTTTGTGGATATTTAGAGACACAAATATATCCATACAAATTAATTGAGATAGAGGATTCAATATTGAGGGGGAAATTAAAATTTAAAGGGATTTCAATAAAAATAGCACACTGGATTTACCCCCCCCCCCCCCCCTCAAGTAGCTACACAGTCAACAGGGACTTTCAAGTAGTATCAAATTTAATATACTTTCCATGTTATTGTATCTGTAATATTTGTTGGTTTAATTTTTTACACATATAAAATGTATATTTGATGAGAATTTAGATGTTCCTAAGATGGAGAACTCGGTATCCATATCAATCAAAAATGAAAATGTGGCCTCAATTAAAACCCATAAGAACTGGAATAAAATGGTTTTAAGAAAATTAAGACATATATCAAAATTAAATGAGGATTCACCACCAGTGTTATGTAATCCAAGTTGTAATTTATCTTGAAAATTAGTTGATTATGATCCTCTAGATGAATCAAACATAAGTTATAGAGAGTTTGAGGATTATTAGACAATTAAAATATTTTTATAATTGAACTTTAAAGTTAAGTAATACATGAATAAGGTTCTTATAATATCAAAGAACCCACACTCTTAGATTCAGTACTAAAATCATAAATGTTACATTTTTGGTTTTGATACCGATAGAGGTGAACCAATTTTCACCATCCAAAACATACAATATAAAAGGAAAATATTGCATCACTTACATTATCAAGAACCATTTAGGTTTAGAGTTTTAGATAATTATGTAAAACTCTTATATAAAAAATACTTGGGTCCTTAAATGATAATATATCCCACTTAACCCAACTCTTATTATTTTACATTAATTTATCATCATCATCCATATGAAACCCTTCTAGACATAATTCATTCAATGTCATTCTTGATAACCTGTGAAAATGAAAGCATAAGAAGGTTGAGCTCAAATTTTCAATATGGTTAAACATAAACATTGGAAATTTAATGTTATCAATTAGAATAAGTAGTGCATAAGGGTATGGAAACATAATCAGAGTGCATGATAAAATCATAAAATAACTCATATCCGTCTATACATAAATCATCAATCATGAAACATGGAATAAGGATTTAACAAAGGAAAGAGTCATAAGAATCAAAAATCATGAGCCATGTGATATAGATATTGATAAAAGGAGATATTAAAATACCATGGAAAGAATAGATAAAACATGTTAGTATCTTGGAACATTATCATCATAGAACCCTTACAAAACCCTTATTATTGAAATAATTGTACGGTTGACATTGAATATGACTCTTCAGAGAACATAATCATTACCCAATGCATTGGAATACTATATGGGTGCACCCTTCATATAAGTTATATTGGAATCACTCATAGCTATCTGGGTACACCCATCATATAAGCTACAATGGTCTCACCTAGAGTGATCACGGTGCACCTATCATATAAGATATAACGGGATTAGTCGGTGCTGTCAGTGTGATCCCATCATACAAGCTATAATGGTCTCACCTGAAACTATCTAGGCCCACCCATCATATATAATGTCCAATATCCATAAATAAAGTTCATATATATTATACAACATCATAAAACTCATAAAAATAGTCATTATTCATTTAATAACATGATTATCTCATGTAAAATAAATGGGTTCCAAATAAATCTATTAGAAATATAATTAACCCATGTAAAAGAAACAGGTTCCATAATAATCTCTTTGAAACATAATTTACCTATTGAAAATAAAATGGTTCTAGAAAAATCTCTTTGAAACATGATTCTTCCATGGAAGAGAAATGTGTTACATAAAAATCTATTTGAACCAATCTTAATCCATCCTGAGAAAAAATGATTATGTCATAATTATAAAATATCCACATTGGAGTATAAGTAACATCAAGGGATGTTGACATTGATGAATTGAAATATCTTCAAAATATTATTAAAGTGATTTTGATGAAAATAACACCTTCATCTTGAAAAATAACTTTTTAAAAAAAAAAATTCAAAAAATAATATGAATGTCCTTTTCTTTGAAAATTATGTTATAAACAGATAAATTAAGATTTAAAATAATTTAAAATAATTCTTGAAGAAAATATCTGTCGCGACCCATCCCCCTGGGTCCGTGTCGTGACTATTCCAAGCCCAGCTTCCATAGGCCAGGGGCTGGCGACTAGCACCGAAAGGCATTTTCCCTAAAACCGGGAAGGCATTTCCTTTATAACATGTAAACTCACATAACCAAGAACAAAACAATATACGAACACAAGAAAACTGTATTACCAAAAGAGTGCTGGATGTAAATAGGTCGGAATACAAGCCCAACAGTAAAGGTAAAATTACAATTAAAATACAATACAACTGAATAAAGAGAAAAAGGTAGCTACTGCGTCATCCTTCTAGGATCCTACTTGAAGGGTAGGTATAGATTGCCTTCACAGCACTCCACGTCCACTCGTCTCCTTTGCGTACCAACCCAACACGCCATATAGTCCACCTCCGAGAACAGTCCAGTCCTGGTACACTCAGCCTCAGTCCTCAATGTATGTTGTCTGTATCCAACACAACAAGGTGCGGGCATAGCCCGTGCAGGGGTGAGTATAACAATACTCATTAGGGACCCTGAGACCTTCAAGGTCTCAAAAAATACACCAAGGATCAATCACAAAGATAGAAAACAACTGATAACCCTACTTAGGTATATGCCCATAAATATACCTAAGTTATCAAGTAAACACATCTCAATCATGAGGAAAACACATAGTCCAACTCTATGAAGGCAAGTACCACACAGGTACTCTACACTGCAAAAATTCCACCAAGGTATTAACACGAATTAATGTACCACACAAGTGTAGACTTAGTTCACACCATGTATAACTTAAGTGCGGTAGTAGAGATGATTAATTTTATCTACTGAATCATCTTACTCCATTAAGTGACTCTGCTACTGACCTACACAGAATCGATAGGAGTTGACCCACACAGGATTTCTAGGAGATGACCCACACCGGATCTCTAGGAGCTGACCCACACAGGATCACTCAGAGCTGACCCGCACAGGATCGCTGGGAGATAACCCACATAGGATCGTTGGGATCTGACCCGCACAGGATCGCTAGGATCTAACCCGCACAGGATCTCTAGGATCACTCTTCTCATCACACCCAGCTACTGGGTTTCCGCACTAGGCTTACTCGTCTCCGAGAGATTCTGCTCCCCAAGCCACTTGTAGATTCTCCAATTTCCATGATGTACCACGAAGAAGTATCTCAAAGGTTCACCACATCATAGGGGTCTCGACGCAACAGATGGCACGTCAATCGAACACCCAATCAGTGAGTTATTATCCTTTTAGTCTGAGAGGCCCGGTTGGATTTGTGCTCGATCTAACCTGACTGTTTCCCGTATTAATTTAAAACATTAGTGGTGTATACTCAAAGGGACCATCTCGCTCCATGATTTCCAGCGCCACTAATAGTTCGTCAAACGGGCGTCAGGTTCCAAAGTTATGGAAAAAAGAAAGTAAATGGTTCATAGTGGGCCTAGGTCCGGTCTGACCCGGTTGGACCGACCTGGCCCGACCTGGCCTGGGTCGACCCAGTTCGGTTCGACCTGACACGACCCACTCTGTCCGTCCCAGCAGGCCGTGAGGAGCTGCGGAGGGCCGCGAGTGTCCGTGAGGCCGCGGAGGGTCGCGGAGAGCCGTGAGTGGTCGCGAGGCAACGGAGGGCGCGAGGCCACGGGAAGTCTTGGTCGGGGAAGTTCGGCTACAAGGTTGGCAGAAACTCAACCTAGATGGTGGTGGTGGCTCGAACGGTAGCTTGGACGACAGCTCAGCCCGGCGGCGGCAACTTAGGCGGCGGCTTGACCCGGACGACAGCGGTGGCTCGGACGGCGGCGGTGGATTGGGAGGTGGCTTGGCCCCAATGTTGGCGGCTGCTCAGTTAGGTGGCTCAGGCGGTGGCTCAGCCCGGACGGTGATGGAGGCTTAGACGGCGGCGGAGCAGCGGAAGCTGTAGGTGTCGCGATGCGGCACGGTGGGGCCGTGGGTGGCAGAGCACCACAGGGCGCTGAAGTCATAGGCGACGGAGCACCGTTTCCTTTGTCACCTTCATCGCCTTTATCCATTGCGAAGAACACACCAAAAAAGCAGAATAGTGGAGGGTTCGGGCCATGTTTGTTTGGCCCACACCCTCCACGTTTGAGCGGTATCAAGCGGTTCACAAAATTGAATCAGGAAAATGTATGGAAGATTTTTAAAAACATCAATCCCCACAGCCCTCATTAATCTCTATTCCCAATCCCACAAAAGAATTAGAAGGGTAGAACCTGGGATGTTATAATCATATATAAATAAACCCCTACCTTGGATGGTTTTTTGGCGTTGGCGTGAGAAGGAAGTTGAATTTGTCGGTGTTCCTCTCGTCCACCACACACCTCCATTCTCGAGCTCATGTGTCGGTTCGTCATAGTCGAAGACATTCCTCATTGGAGGGTGTCCCAAGGTAGAAGTCGAAGTCAGCATTCTTCATTGGAAGTGTATTCTTCCTGGAAGAATGCCTTCTTCATTCGAGAAGTGTAATCCTCCAAAGGTTCTCCTCTCACAATCCCACACAAAAAATGAAAGAGGTTCCAATATAATTAACTTAAATGATTAATTATTTTCGCACAACCAAGTTGGCGTAATTAATGTACCGTATTGGAATAATTAATTAGCTCAATTAATTGGCCCGATTTAAAGGATTGATTTAATTGGAGGGTGGAATATTGGGGATTTGGGAGGTTTCTCCCCTTTAAGAGGGGTCGGGTGGTCCCCACCTCTAAAATTAAAATTTGGAGTTTAGGCTCAGGTGGACCCCACCACCGTAACATCACAAGGGATGATTAGTTCCAGTGGACCCCACCTCTTAACATTCAAAGGGTGGTTTAGTTCTGGTTGTCCCCACCTCCCAACATCCACATGGGTGTTTCAAATAAAAATAAATTGTTACGCAATTTTATTTTTATTTTATTCTTTCATGAAAAAACCCAAAAACTAACTTTCACCCTCGACTAACTGTCATCGAGGTGAAAGTATCTTTAAGCGAATACCGGTATTGTGAGTTCAACAGTACCCCCGATTTTCAATTTTGATCACCGGTTCAAAAGTTATAAAGACCCACTCATACGTTTGCTGAACGTTCCTGATGAAAAGTTCAGAAATTCATTCTGGGCACTCCGGGCCTTGGAATTACAAGCCATCAATTCTCGCTGACATGTAAATTTCCCATATATTTAAAGAAATTTACATGGATATTTTAGGTCTCTACATTCTCCCCAACTCAGGGCTTTATGTCCCTATAAGCCACAACTCAAAATAAGGTCACAAGTGGGAGTATTGAGCACAAATCTGAGTCTCTCGCTCCCATGTTCTCTCCTTCAGGTTCCCGTACTGCCAACGAGCGTGCACCAGAGGTATCGACCACCCATGTAGGGAACGCTCCTGTCGATCGTCAATCTCAACTGGAACCTCCGAAAATGTCACCCCATCATCGCCGTCCATCTCGCCATGGTCGATGATGTGATAAGGGTCATGCACGTATCTCCTCAGCTGGGATACGTGGAAAACGTCATGCACTTGGTGGAACTGAGGTGGAAGAGCTAAGCGGTATGCCACCTCCCTAACTCTGCTAAGCACCTGAAAAGGTCTGATGAACCTTGGAGATAACTTTCCGCCTCGGCTAAATCTCTGAAAACCTCATCGAGGTGAGACCCGTAGAAAGACGTGGTCACCATCCTCAAACTCTAGAGGTCTAATTCTTTTATCAGCATATGACTTCTTCCTACTCTATATAGTCTTCATCTGCTCTTGGATGATCTGCACCTTCTCTATGGTAGTCCGTACCATCTCTGGTCCCATGAGTGTTGACTCCCCTGGGTCTGTCCAGCACAAAGGTGATCTTCAAGGTCGCTTGTATAAATCATCAAAAGGTTTCATCCCAATGGTGTAGTGATATCTATTGTCGTATGCAAACTCCTCCAAAGGTAAGTGATCCTCTCAGCTTCAACCAAAGTCGAGGACATAAGCACACAACATGTCCTCGAGGGTCTGAATGGTCCGCTCAGTCAGGCTATCCGTCTGAGGATGGAAGGTGGTGCTCACACGAAGCTGCATCCCGAAAGCCTCCTATAACCCCTTCCATAGCTGGTAAGTAAAACGCACATCACGATCGGAGAAAATTGTTGAGGGTACTCCATGTAGCCACACAATTGTTTGCTCATATAGGTGTCCCAAGATCTCTACTGAACCTTGATCTCTGATCGGTTGGAAGTGAGCCAATTTCGTGAGTCGTTCGACGATCACCCAAATTGATCCATGTCCCCTGGATGAGCGTGGAAGACCTATCACTAAGTCCATGGATATCTCATCCCACTTCCTCTCTAGGACCTCTAAAGGCAGAACCGAGCCTGTTGGTACCTGATGCTCTGCCTTCACTTGCTGACATGTGAGGCATCGTGAGACAAACTATGCTACTTATTTCTTCATTTCTAGCCACTAGTGTTGTTGTTGGAGATCCTGGGACATCTTCGCCACTTCTGGATGTACCGCTAGAGGGGATGTGTGTACTCCCTTATCACTTTCTCATGGTGTGACACTGGTACCATGGTACGTCTCTAAAGAGGATCACATGCTCCCCACCTTCAGAAAACCCATCAGGTTCCTATCCTAGGGATATCTGAGCACGTCGTGTCCCACAGTTAGTTTCCCCATGCTACGCCTCCCTGACTCGCTATAGAAGTGGTGGAGTGACTATAAGAGACTGAATAAAAGCTTCTCCATATCGATCCATAAAGGATATCTTCATAGAGGCCAGTTGCTCTGTCACCTTGCCTAGCAGTTGTATACTAAACCTCCTCATAAGGGAATCTACTACAATGTTCCCCTTCCCAGGAGTATAGACTATCTTGAAGTCATATTCCTGAAGGAACTCAATCCAACGCCATTGTCTCAGCTGGTGAGAACCATTTTCGATCACTGCTCACTCCTGCATCAGGACACATCTGAGTTGGATCCTTGATGCATTGTAGTAGAATAAGTACCATATTCCCTCCTTTGGTAGCCTCAATATGGGGGCACTAGTTAGCCTCTGCCTCAGCTCCTAAAAACTCCTCTGGCATCTCATCGACCACACGAAGGGTTTCTCCTTCTTCGTCAATGCTGATAAAGGTGATGAAACTCTGGAGAAAACTTGCACCAACCTCTGGTAGTATCCACCCAAACCCATAAAACTTTGTACCTCTGTTATACTCCTGGGTGGCTCCCAAGAAAGCACCACATCAATATTCACTTGATCCACTAAAAATCCAGCCTTCGAGATGACATGTCCTAGAAAATGAACCTCTCCGTTCCAAAACTGGCACATCGAGAGCTTACCATAAAGTTGCTTCTCTTGGAGTGTGTCCAGTACTACCTAAAAATGATAGGCATGCTCCTTTTCCGTAGTCGAGTAGATCAGAATGTTGTTCATGAAGACTACTACAAAGTGATCAAGGTATGGCTAAAATATCTTGTTCATGAGTCCCATGAAAACTGCTAGATCATTGGTTACACTGAATGGAATAACAAATAACTTGTAATGGTCGTACCAATATCTGAATGCCGTCTTTTTCACATCCTTTTCTCGCACTCTGTTTGGTGATAGCCTGATCTGAGGCCTATCTTTTAGAACCACCATGATCCCTTCAACTGATCAAAGAGGTATTCAATCATCATAAGTGGGTACTTTCTCTTCACGTACACCTAGTTCAGGCACTGATAGTCAACACAAAGCCTTAAGCTCCCATCTTCCTTCTTGGAGAACAGAATCAAGGCTTCCCAAGGATAAACATTGGGCCTAATGAATCCCTTCACCTACAAGTTCTCTAGTTATACCCACATCCCACGATGCTCCAGGGTAGCAATTTGATATGTTGGTGTAGATATCGGTATTGTCTCAGGGTACAAGTCAATGTAAAAATCCACCTCTATGCGAGGAGGTAGACTCAGGACATCATCAGGGAAAACATCCGCGTACTGGTCCCCTACTATGGGATAACTCGTACTCTCCACACCAACTGCTCTAAGGGTAAGGCCAGCCAACTGATGTGTAATCGGTTGCACCCTCCTTTGAGTAAGTCTATCCTGCACTGCAAAGGCTCCCTTCTCACCAGTGAAGGTAAACCTAGTACCATTCATGCTGACACACCACACTTTGAACCTAATAAAGTCTATCTAAGCATGGATTATAGATAACCATTCCATACCCAAGAAGACGTCGTAAGGCCTCAACGCCGCTACTATGAGATCCCAGCCGAATCTCTCGCCTCCTAGAGTAAGCTCGCACTGCCGAAACTAGTGCGTAATCGTTGAATGCATTCCCATAGGAGTCTCTATCAATAATGATCGATCCAACGGATCCATTGGAATCACCAAGATCCGAACGAGATAAGTGGAAATAAAAGAATGACTAAAACCTATGTCTATAAGTACTGCAGCTAAGGTGGAATAGACACAAATCATACCTCATATCATTTATGGAGTGTTGTGATCATAGGCCTTAGCTGCCTAGAGCAGAGCTCTCCCCAGTCCTCATACTCCCTATGGTAGGGGTGCAAAACCTGGTGGTGGTGGCGGTAACATCTTGAATCATCGCCCACTGCCAGCCGCATGACCAGCTCCTCTGCCATGTCCGCCTGCTTCTTATGGACCACCTTGATCGAATCTCTATCTCTAGATGGGAGGTCCCTTGACCATCTGTTGATCATCCGTATGGCAGGTCGAATAGTCATGAGCCATGTGACCCTGCCTGATGCATATGTAACACTACCCCCTGATGGCATGAATTGCTCTATCTTGGGTGCCCCGCACAACTGACCCTGAGTCATGCGGTCATCCACATGTAGGTCTGGTCTTTTTGATCCTCTATGATGTATGTCTGATGGTAGCTACAGAAGGCTCCACTACGTGATGTCCGGTGGTGGGTATTGATGCTGGTGACTGCTTTTCAAGAAAACTCTCCACCAAGAGGGATCTCTCTAACACGCCCCCCTGCATCAGGATGCTGAGTGAGATCATCAAAGCCCTGATCTTCCACCTGAGCCCTGCTCAAAGGTCTGGGCCCTAAATAATAGGTCATGCACAATATCGGTGGAGTAATGTGATAGGTTAGTGAACCTCTCTGAGTACTGAGCTATAGTCATGTTTCCCTGCTGTAGATGAAGAAGCTCTTGTATGCGCACTGCGCGAAGAGTCGCTGGAAGAAACTCTACCCAAAACAGGCTCTCGAAGTCTTCCCAGAGAAGTGTCACCTCTTCATGAACTTATAGCATCAAGATCCACCATCTTCTTGTTGCTTCCTATAGAAGGTTGGCTGAAAGGATCACCCTCATATCAACTAGTGTCCCTACCAGTTGGAAAATTCTCACTATGGCCTCTAGCCAATCCTCAGCTACCTATGGGTCCATCTCTCCCCTGAACCTGGGTGGCCACTAGTGCTGGAACTTGTGCAACATGCTCAAGTGGCGTGCACTCTCTCTTACTGGGGCTAGTGGCATCAGTGGCCCAAGGATTAATGGTACCTCCTGGTGCCTCCGCTTTTTACTCTACTGAAAGAGGGCCCTACACTGAGGCCTCATCGCTCAGTGGTCTATCAGTGTATACTACTCTCAAAACCCTAGATGGATGTCTGTGTGGAGGAATCATGAAGAAGAAATAGGTTTACCACAGTCAATAAGTTATAACTGGTGAGATGGCTCAAGAGTTCACAAAGAAGGCTTGGAAACACTGACTCAATCAGTGTTTTCGTGCACTAAGTCAGAAATCAGAAGTCAGGGTCCTGGTGTATGCAGGTACTATAGCAGGCACTGTTTGGCATTGTAGAAGCTAGGAATATGCCCCTTTTTGGGCCTTCGGGCCACCGATTTGGTCCCCGAGTCCTTTAAGGCCTTCGGGCCACCCAGGCCTTCGAGTCAGTAAGGCCTTCGGGCCACCTCAAGGCCTTCGAGCAACCTTAAGTGCAGATGAAAACTAGACATCATACATGGAACAAACTTCAGAAGGAGGATGAGCAAGGAGCTTTCACCATATCAGAAGCTAAATGGATTTCAAGAATGAGAGTGTATGGCACCTGCCATCGGGACAAGCCTGTGCATGCATGGGAATGCCTAGCCGAATAGCCATGCGAAGGGGGAGAGCTGATTTCACGGTAAAGATGCTGGGGAGGAGCAGTTTCAAGTAGTTAGTCTGGGTTGCATGTAATGTTTGAAGCCTACGGTCAATGAATTCCTCTAAGGCCTATGATCCATGTAATACTTTTGGCTACGGTCCTTGTAAGGGTTCCACCTCACCCCTTCAAAGGTGGATTATCAAAAACCAATAAAAATGAAGGTCTTCCGGCTATTGGTGGTGGTGGGTCCTGGTGTATGGATACGTCATCCGCCGCACCAACACTGGACTCCCTAAACTGAAAACCGCACTCATTACCCTTAACACTATTGCTTCATATTAAAGATCATAGTCCTAGTTCTTCGGTAGAACCGACTCCTCTAATAAAATTGTTTCACCACCCATCCCCTAGGGCTCGTGATGTTACTACCCCAAGCTCGTCTTCCATAGGCCAGGGGATGGGGACTAGAACTGAAAGGTGTTTTCCCTAAAAATGGGAATGCATTGCCTTTATAACCTGTAAAATCATGTAACCAAGCACACAACAAGATTCGAACACAAGAAAACTATATAACCAAAAGAGTTCTGTAAGTAAAGGGGCTGGAATACAAGCCCAATAGTAAAGGTACAAGTACAACTGAAATATAATACAACTAAAGAAACAGAAAAAGGCAGCTACTAGGTCTTCCTTTGAGGTTCTTAACTAAAGGGTAGTTACAGATCACCTCCATAGCATTCCACGTCCACCCATCTCTACTGTGTGCCGACACACTGTATGGTCCACCTCAGGGCACCGTCTAGTCCTGGTACTCTCAGGCTCAGTCAGCACTGTCCGTCGTCTGCATCCAACACAACAATGTGCAGGCATAGCCTTTGTAGGGGTGAGTATAACGATACTCATTAGGGACCCCAAGACCCCCAAGGTCTCACAGAATCCACCAAGGATAAATTACAAAGAGAGAAAACAACTGATAAACCTACTTAGGTATATGCCCATACATATATATAAGTCAACAAGTAAACACATCTCAATCATGAGGAAAACACAAAGTCCAACTCCACGAAGGCATGTACCACACCAGTATGCCACATGGAAGAACACCACCAAGGTATTACCACGAAGGAAAGTACCACACAGGTACAGAATTATCTACCACTAGGTATAACTTAGGTATGGTAGTAGAGATGATTAGTTATATCTACTGAATCATTTTACTTCATTAAGAGGCTCTACTGATGACCTACATAGAATCTCTAGGAGATGACTTACACAGGATCTCTAGGATCTGACCCACACATGATCACTAGAAGCTAACCCACACAAGATCGCTAGAAGCTGAACCACACAGGATCTCTAGGAGATGACCCACACAGGATTTCTAGGAGTTGACCCACACAGGATCTCTAGGAGTTGACACACACAGGATCACTAGGAGCTGACCCTCACAAAATCGCTAGGAGCCGACCTACACAGGATCACTAGGAGAACTCTTCTCGTCACAGCCAAGTACTGGGTTTCCGCACAAGGCTTACTCGTCTCTAAGAGAGTCCACTCCCAAAGCCATGTGTCGATTATTCAACTGACACTATGTCCCATTAATAAGTAATTCAATGTTTCGTCACGTCAGAGGGGTCTCAACGCAACAGATGGCACTTCAATTGTACGTCCGGTCTGTGAGTTATTAGCCTTTTAGTCCCGAGGGCCCAGTTGGATTCGTGCTTGATCCAACCTGACCATTCCACATCTTAATACAAATCTCCGGGTTATACTCAAAGGGACCTTCTTGCTCCATGATTTCTAGAGCCATTGACGGTTTGTCAAACGGACGTCCAGTGCCAAAGTTATGGCCAAAATAAATTAAATGGGTCGTAGTGGGCATGGGTCCGGTCCATCCCGGTCAGACCGACCAGGCCTGACCCAGCCTAGGCCCACCTAGTGTGGTTAAACACAGCATGACCCGTTGGGTCCGTTCCAGCCCGCTGGGTGGCTCGGCCTGTTGGGTTTGGCCTGGCCCGTTGGGTGACCTGGCAGGCCGCAAGGGGTCGCGAAGGACCGCGAGTGGCCGCGAGGCCATGGAGGGAATGAAGTCGTGGGTTGGCTCGGCTAGGGCGGTTCAGTCAAAAGGGCAGCAACGACTCGACCCGGACGGTGGTGGCGGCTCAAACAGTGGCTAAGCCAGGCGGCGGCGGCTCAAACGGTGGCTTGGCCCAAATGGCGGTGGCATATCGAAAGGCGACGGAGGCTCGGGTGGCGGCTCAGCCCGGATGGTGTCGGTGGCTCGGCTCGGCAGCTCGGCTCGGCGGCTTATCTCGGTGGAGACGACTCGAGCAACGGCTCAGCCCAGATAGAGGCGGTGGCTCAGACGGCGGTGGCGCGGTGGAGGCCACTAGTTCCGCGAGGTGGTGCGGTGAGGTCGCGGGTGGCAGAGTGTCACGGGGCGCGGAGGCTACGAGCGACGGGGGTAGTGGGAGGAAGTGCGTCGTTTCCTTCGCCGCCATTGTCACCTTCGTCCATTTCAAAGAACACACCAAAGAAGCAGAACGGTGGAGGGGTCAGTCCATGTTTGATTGGGCCACATCCTCCGCGTAAGAGCGGTAGCAAGCAGTTCACAAAATTGAGACATGAATGTGTGCGGAAGATATTTAAAAACATCAATCCCCACAACCCTCATCCATCTCTATTCCCAATCCCATAATAGAATTAGAAGTGGAGATCATGGTAAGTGATAATCATATAGAAATAAACCCCTACCTTGGATTTTTTGTTTACATTAGCACGAGAAGGAAGTTTAAGTTGTCGACATTCATCTCGTCCGCCACACACCTCCAATCATGAGCTCGTGCATCGGTTCGTCATAGTAAAAGGCGTTCCTCATTGGAGGGTGTCCTGCGGTAGAAGTCAAAGTCAACGTTCTTTGTCGTAGGAGAGTTCTTCGTGGAAGAGTTTGTTCTTCATTGGAGAAGTGTAATCCTCCAAGGGTTCTCCTCTCACAATCCCAACCAAAAAATGAAAGAGGTTCCAGTGTAATTAACTTAAATGATTAATTATGTTGGCACAACCAAGTTGGCGTAATTAATGTACCGTGTTGGAACAATTAATTAGATCAATTAAATGGCCCAATTTAAGGGCTCAATTTAATGGTAGTGGTGGAATATTGGGGATTTGGGATGTTTTTCCCCATTAAGAGGGGTCTGGTGGTCCCCACCTCTGAAATTCCAATTGGGGGTTTAGGCTTGGGTGGTCCCCACCACCATAAGCTCACAAGGGTGGTTTAGTTCTGCTGGACCGCACCTATTAACTTTCAAAGGGTTTTTTAGTTATGGTGGTCCCCACCTACCAACATCCACATGGGTGTTTCAAATAAAAATAAATTGTTACACAATTTTATTTTTATTTTATTCTTTCACAAAAAACCCAAAAACTAACTTTCACCCTCGACCAATTATTTTCTAGGTGAAAGTCTCTTTAAGAGAATATTGGTGCTACAAGTTCAACGGTTCCCTCAGATTTAAATTCAGAGAACCGGTTCAAAAGTTATAAAAACTCACTCGTACGTTTACTGAACGTACCCGAAGAAAAGTACTGAAATTCTATCGGGGCACTTCGGGCCTGGGAATCATGTGCCCTCAATTTTTTAGGACTCATTAAAATCCCATATATTTAAAACATATTACATGGAAATTCTGGGTCTTTACAATATCCATTCCATTTTGAAAAAAAATTAAAAAAAATGAAAGTTATTTTATTTAAAAATAACCTTGAAAATTTATAAAGGAAGATTAAAATAAAATAATGGTCAGGATAGTGGAAAATTCTTTTCATGTTCTACCTGTTAAAATAAAGATTCATTTTACATCATTATTAAAATCCAAACAGGCATTGTTTGGGAAAAGACATGAATATTCTTTTCAAAAAAATATTAAAAAATTAAACATGGGTAAAAAATGTCTTTAATAAATCATTAAAATAATGTTAAAAATATTTTTTGAAAACAAATTTATAAAACATGATTTTTTAAAGAAAAAATGGATTTTTACTAGAGATAAATAAATATGGTTTTTCATAAAAACATTATTTTGAACTCTTGAGTATATAAAGAGAGGAAAAATAAGAGAAAATATGTATTATAATGAAATAACTAGAGATGAATAAAAATAATGTGAAATATTGAGATTTATATCATATTATTTCAATATTCTATACTTAATAATAAATAATGTTGATAAATGATGATATTATAACATAAAACATTTACCATTTTGCTAACTTTGAATCATAAGACCCATGGAAGGATAACAATAAATAAATCTTAAAACATCATGATAATAAAAGAATCATGATATTAGATGTCAAATGGGTGGTATATAAAACTTATATAATAATATAGGTGCATAAAATGACATAAGTCTCAAAGAATGAAAATTGAGACAAAATCCCTTACCACTTTAGTGATCCTTTTAATCATAAACCTCAATAAAGAATAACATGAAATGAAACTTTAAATATGATTTAAATATTAATATTTTATATATAAAAAGTATAATGGTAAGCATATACACAATAAAAAAATAAATTAATGGTGAATTTTCATCTCTCCCGTAAATAAAAGAGGGACTTGAAATCTCGTACCTCATGCTTTATTTTGGATGGACAAGATTTATCCTCCTATATAGTAGTTTTAAACAATTTACTAACTTATTAAATATCCATATTAATAGTTATAATATAATATATGATCTTTTCATAACATCTTATTACCATTTCATTAATAATCTTTCATTTTTCTTAATTATTTCAGTTGTTAATTGCTTTTTTTTCTCATTCATACTATTTTTTTGAAAGTTATGGTTTTTTTGCATATAATATAGTTATATCCTATCCATAATAATAATAATAAAATAATTATCATATTTATATATAAATTATTATTTTAAGATCAATTATAAAATATGGTTTTGAAAAATGAAGTGTGTTACGGTCCTGGGGATGGTACGTCGTACATATGCATGAGTAACATTTCCATTTTTTCAATAATTATTATGGAAAGGAGTCAAGTAATATGTTATCATTAAATAATAAACATAATATATTAAATAACAAATTTTATTTATAAATATACTTATATATATCATCCATGTTGTTTTTTGATGAAAATAGAGAGTAACATCACTTCATGAAGGTGGTAGTCCACAAATACACAAACGACATTATCATCATTTAGTGAGTGGAAAGGTAGGAAATAAGATTATTTGTTATATTTTAATAACTATAAATAATTAATTAATATAAAAATTAGTTAATTTATATCATATATATTCATTAAAACCATCTTTGTTTCCTTCCATGAAATGCATTAGTGAAAAATGAATGACATCAGTTCTGGAGGTTGGAGTTCGTCGTACACAAGAGCAACATTATCATATACCTATAGATTGAAAATTAAAAATTTATATATTATAAAATAGCTAATAAGGTGTAATTATGTTATAAATTTCATATATATAAATTATATCCACCATCATACCCAACTTTGAGTGGTGGTAGTGGAAAATGAATGACATTGGTTCGCGAGGTGGTAGTTCATCATACACACGAATGATGATTTCATAACCCTTTTTATGGAATAGGAGAACTATTTAGGTTATACCATTAATATAAAAAATCTAAGTATATGTAAGATATTTATTTGAATATATAATCTTGTTTTAAAAATAATTGAAGGAGTTGGAGATATAAATAAAATTAAAATTCATGTTGAAGAATAATACCTCTTCTTCAGGAAACTTTTTTGGCTTGCAATGAAGGCCTTCCTTGGATGTATTTATGCCCAAAAAAGGCTTTTATTATTAGATGAGATAATAATAAAATTTATTTGTGAATTTATTTTCTAATCTATTATGTTTTGAAGTTGTGAATAGAGGAGGACAGGGGTTTCCTTTTACAAGTGAGGTGAGTGGCACACTTGTGATTTTTGAAAATAATTAATTCCACGCATGTTTTTTCATGTCACAAGGCCCCTATAATGGACCATTATTTTTCCTATAAGTTATAATGTCTGAATATGTCCATAAAATAGATTTTTAAAAAGTTTTTTGGTCATTTTAACCCTTATCCTTTTAGTTTAACCCCTGGTAAAACTATTTTTACCTTAACCGCGGTAATTAATTTTTACTTTTTTCCCTATTCATTTTGGTCAAAAATAAAGTTGCAATTATTGTAAAATATAAATTATTATGATTCAAAATATTGAATACATTTTTCCAAATTCCATTCACATAAGTGTTAAAATTTAGTTTCAAAATTAATCTCACAGACGATCCAGTAATGGTGGTTTTGAAAGAGAAAATGTTCAAATGTTTACAAAGTTTTTATATCCAATTTCAATAAGAAATTGAATAAAAAAGACTAAATATTATTAATATATATATATATATATATAATTTAACTAATTTTACTTCAAAACCAATTTAAAAGATAATTTACCTTAATAAATAATTTAAAATAAAAAACCAAGTTTCCAATTAAAATTCAGTATTTTTCACTATTCATCAAATAATAAATATTTTCAGAGAATTATTAAAAATTATCCCTAACATAATTTTTACATAATGATTTAAAAAAATAATTTAATTTTTTCAAATAAATTTTCCAAAATTGGGAAACATTAAATTTAAAACAAAACCCTCAAACATGATGAAAAAATGGGTTTTCAAGAAGTGTATTTTTAAGGCACAAGATTATTTTATATAAACTCTATCTCTAATAATAATAACCGTATGAATATCAATTAAAATTTATTTAAATATAGTTTATAAATTTCATTTAAAACTTTCCAAATTAGGGATTGTTTTAATTATTTAATATGGATTAACATTATGCGCTTTAAAACACCTTTTAGAAAAAAAAAACCTTTTTTAAACCCAAAAATAAACTTATAAAAAAATTAATTATAAAGTTAATTAAAATAAATTAATGGGGTCAAATATATAATAACTATTTTAATTTAAAAAATTATGGGTCATTTAAATTACTTAATTTATTTAAAATAAATGATAGTTTTAAAATATTTGTATTTTTCACTATTTAGTGAAAAATCCATATTTTTAGAAAAAATCCAAAATTTTACCCAAAGTAAATTTTGATATTACAATTAAAAAAATTAATTTAATTTTATCAAATATATATTTTAAAATTTAAAAAAAGTTATTATAATATTTTTTCCTAAAAACCTTTAAAAACCATTTTTGAAGAAAAACATATTTTTGATGAAAAAAATGACTTTACAAAAATTTGATTGATTATTGATTAAAAAGATATCAATAATTTATACTAAGTGGAAAATTTAAATATATATATATATATATTATAAATTATTTAATGTTTTTCGTACTCACCAATTTAACGGTCATGTTATAATAGTTATATATATCATCGGTTGTTAATGCTCGGTGTTGTGTGTTGAATACGCTATTGAACATAAAAATCCTGGGGTTGAATGTACCACAAGCTATAAAAGAAATTAAATTTATATAATAATAAATATATCATAAATTCTTGGGGTGTTACATTCTCGTCTAAGATCTATGTTGTGTGTCATTTACGATGTTGAACAAAATTTTCTTCTTTTAATATGAGGGGGTGTTACATCCTTCCCCCTTTAATAAATTATATCCTATCAATTTTAAAATTATCTAGATAATAAAAGGATGGAGATATGAAAATACTTTTATTGTAAACTAATATCATATAAAAGGGTTAATGAAACATCCTTTTAATGATATAGAAAGTTAAGTAAAAGGTTCATATGGAATAACACATAACTTGGTTTCTAAATAGGAGAACAAAGGTGGAAAGTGAAGATTTGGAAATGAAAGAAAATCATAAATTATTATAGAGAGTGATTGGGGTAATTTGTCACAAGAAAGTGAATTATCAGTGGAAATATAAGTTCCTCAAAAACATAAATCTGTGATGATCTAAAATACCATCTGATTCATTGGATATGAATGTAACAGGATAAAAAAATTCAAGACACTTTTCCTAAAGTTAAGGAACTCTTTAACCATCTAAAATAAAAAAAATATTGATATATACTTGTCACATATAAATTCATCCTTTATCCAATTACCCCCAAAATCTCATCTTTTTCTCCAAACAATGATTATTCAAGATGAATTTGGCATGCCTAAAATACTAAAATCCACTTTTAAAGTATCATATAACCATAAAAGGGATAACAATATATTCCACATATCTATTTAAATTTACCAAAGATATAATGGTTAGAACATAGTAACATAATTCCAAAAATTATTGAACCATCACATGATACATTAATATTACAAATTAAGAAGAAATTCCAAAAGTTAAAACTAAATCATTCCTAAATAACCTCAAAACCAAAGGGTATTTTAACCTCAAATGTTATCTCATAAATCTCAACATTCAATCTCAAAAATATAGTTATATCTCTTTTTCTAAAATAACCTTAATCACTTAGTCACCAAATTAATTTTCAATATTGTGGTTATATATAAAATTAAGCTTGTGTTACCATAATTACCATAGTATCCAAGAACATATAAACTCTAAATATTATTAAATCCTTAAATATTATTTCCAAAAAAAAAGTAAATGAATAATTCTCATTAATACAAATATTTAAATATATCTCAACCTAATAAAAAATCTCATAAAAATTAACTAGTCACTTTAAGATCTCATCGCCTAAAACCTCAAAGGGGTGTATAATACTTTGAACTTATAATCATCCTTAATATTATAGATATGTGATGGTGTTAAAAACTCTTAAAATAACTTCACAGGATAACATCCCAATATCCAAAGTTATCAAAACCTTCCCTTTGATATATGCTATAATAGCCCAGAAGCCTCACTCTCAGATTCAGTGATGGAATCATAAACTTTACATTTCCCTATTTGATACTGATGAACATGAACCAATTTTCACCATCAAAAAATTACACTATAAAGAGGACATACTGGATCACATAAATTATCAAAAACTTTTTAGGTTTAGAGTTTTAGAAAATTCAGAAGATTTATTACATAAATAATCACCATGTATTTAAATTATCAATTCTCTAACTTAACCCATATTTTCTTATTTCAAATTAAGTCATCTTCATCATACATATGAAACGATTCTAGACATAATTCATTCAACGTCTTTATTTATAACTAAAGGAAAAGAAACTATAATAAGGGTGAGATCAAATTCTCAGAAAGGGTAAATATAAACATTGATAATTTCATGTTATTAATTTGCATAAGAAGTGTATAAAGGTATGATGAAATAATCAGATTGCATGAGAGAATCATAAAAGAACTCATGCCCATCAATAATTAAATGATAAATCATGAAACATGGCATAAGGATTTTAAAAAGGAAGGATTAATAAGAATTAATAATCATGACCAATGTGATATCAATATTTATCAAAATAAAAATTATAAACCTTTGGAAAGCATTGATAATATTTTTTGGTATCATGGATCATCATCATCATAAATACCATAAAACCCTTACAATTGGAATAAATATACAGTCGACTTCCAATATGATTCTCTAGAGAATATAATAATTATCCAATGCATTAGAGCATTATATAAGATTATCCATCATATAATCTATATCAGGATTACTTGGTGATATCTAAGTACACATATCTTATACACTATATTGGGATCACTTGGTGTTATATGGGAGCACCCATCATGTAAGCTATAATGGGATAGCCTAGAAATATTTGGGCGCACCCATTTTATATAATGTCCAAGAACCAAAAAAAAGTATATAGATCTTATAAATAATCATATACTCATAAAAACAACAGATATTCTTTTCATAAATTGATTATATCATGGAAAAGAAACAGAATCCCTAAAAATATCTTTGAAATATGATTAACCAATAGAAAAGAAACAGGTTCCACAAAAATATATTTGAAACAAGATTAACCCATGGAAAAGATATGGGTTCTAAAAAAATATCTTTGAAACATGATTAGCCTAAGTAAAATAAATTGGTTCCACAAAAATCTCATTGAAATAATCTTAATCCATCTAAATAATGAATGAGGATTGTATAATTATGAAAGGTCCTTATTAGAGTATAAGTAACAATAAGGGTTGTTTGATGTTTACGAATAGGAATACCATTAAAATATAATTAAATACCTTTGTAAGAGAATAACCATTTCATTTTGAAAAATAAATTTTTAAAAAAAATAAAAATTAAAAAAATATTATAAATATCCTGTTCTATGAAAACAACCTTGGAAGCATATAAAGAAATCTTTCAAAAATCATTTAAAACAAATTTTGAGGAAAATATCCTTTCTATTTTGAAAAAAAAATACATTTTAAGACATTTTTAAAAACATTTTCTTTAAAAATAATATTTAAAAATTATAAATTAATTTTCAAATAAAATAATGATCATGATGGCAGAAAAATATGTTCAAGTCATACATGTTAAAGAAAATATTCCATTTATATTTTCAGTAAAATCCAATTGGGTATTTTTTGGGAAACAACAGGAATATTCCTTTCAAAATATAATTTTAAAAAGTCAAAAAAAATTAAAAATAGAATTAATAAAAAAATTAATAATTTAAAAAACATTTTTTTAAAATATTTTTAGAAAGCATATTTTTTGGAAGAAAATGGGGTTTTGACGAGAGATAAAGGCGATTTTTTATAAAAACATTATTTTGAAATCTTGAGTTCATAAAAATTGTAAAATTAAGGGATAATATTTATTGTCATTACATAACCATATGAAAATAAAATTCATGTGAATTATTGATATTTATATCATAATATTTCAATATTTGAGACTTAATAATAAATAATCTCGATAAATGATGAGATTGTAACCTAAAAATATTACCAATTTGGTAACATCGAATCATAAACCCTTTGAAAAGATAACACTAAATTAAAGTCAAAATATCATGAGAATAAATATATTTATTATATTACATTCCATAGGTTCTATATATACATATCATTAAATAATATAGGTTTATAAAACAACATAAGACTCAGAGAAGAAAATATGAGAAAAAAATCCCTTACCACTTTAGAAATCTTTTGAATCATAAACCCCAATCAAGAATAAAATCAAGTTAAAGTTTTAATATAAGGAAAATAATTAGATTCATGATATACCATTTTTAAGGTGAATTATATACACCACAATAAAGAAATTATTGGTGATTTTTAATGTCACCTATAAGTAGAAGAGAGACTAAAAATACCTTACCTCATGCTTCGTTTTGGTTGAACATGATTTATCCCCCAATATAGTGGATTAAAAATGGTAATAACTTATTAAATAAAAATATTAATATTTATAATATAATATATTATCCTTTTATAGTATCTTATCACCTTTTCATTAATAATTGTTAATTATTTTAATTCTTTTGGGTTTTAATTACCTTGTTTTCACATTTGTGCTTTGTTATTAAAGTTCTGGTTATTTTTAATATAATATATTTATATCATATATATTCAGAAAGGTTTGGGCTCAACCCCTTTATTAAAAGAAAAGAAAAAGGACATTAAAACCTTTTGGAATGGGTAAGGTAAAACCCATAACAAGCCCGCAGGCCCAGTGGGACAAAGCCCAATCAGAGACACCAACCAAAACATAAGAGCCCAATGGGAAAGCCCATGACATGTGACCAAAGGCACCAAAAGAGGAAAAAACACAACCCGAAGGCAAAACCAGTGACCAGAACGGAGCCACCGACCACCGTTGAATCCCATCACGTCTCTGACACCGTGAGACCGAATTTCGCCATCCGAACTGCCGCTGTCCAACTAGATCTGGTTTGAAACCAGATCTAAAACAGATCTGCAATCGCCGCCTTCCTACCAGCCTCTGCTGAAGTGAACCCACTGCTTCCGACCTCGAACATGAGCAGGCCTCCCCCTCCGAGATGCTTCGGAGCAGATGTCGATGTCTACCAGAACATGCGCAAAACCTGTAGACCACCAAGATCCGAACTCGAATCCAGAATCCAAATCCCATCCCCAACAAATTCGAAGCCTTTCCACCAGAAAAAGGATTCCCATCGTCGCCAGACCGAAGCCAGACAGCCACCGGGAGCCGACGCCGAGACCAAAACGCCGGAGCATGCCGAACATGCCGTCACCGAGCCGAGAAAAGACCACCGGACCGTTGATAGATCTTTCCGTCACCAATTCGAGAGAGCCGGAGCCAGCACGAGCCGCACCAGGACCACGCCGAAGCCGTCGACGATTCACCGCCTCCGAGACGAGATCCTCCCCTCCCCCAAGCCACTACGGAGCCGATGACGAGCTGCACCAGAGAACGTTGGAGCCATCGTTGAGCCGCTACAACCCCGCCGAGCCGAGATCCCAACACTCTGGATATTCCACACCAGAACCGACGAAGAAAAACCACACCTAATCCGAAGACGAGTCATGACGAACTCCAGAGGAAGACACCTTCGGGACTCGAGCATGCCAGAGGAGGGGAGGAGGTGACTGCGGAAGGACACCCTAGCCGCTGCGAGATGAAGAAACCCGCCGCTCAGAGGCTCCTCTCAAAAATAATTATCATATTTATATATCAATTATATTTTTAAGACCAATTTTCAAATATTCTTTTGAAAAATGAAGTATGTTATGATCTTGGAGACTATAGGTCGTGCATACACATAAGTAACATTTCTATTTTTCAATGATCATTATGGAAAGAAGGTAAGTAATATTTATATTTAAAAATTTATAATAATATCATAAATAATATTTTACTTGTTTAAATATAATTATATATATCATCCATTTTTTGGTGATGAAAATAGAGATTCATATCTCTTTGTGAAGTTGGTAGTTCATGCATACATGAGCGACGTAATCATCATTCAATGAGTGAAAAGGTAATAAATGAAATGATATATTATATTTTAAGATTCATAAATATGTCATTAATATCAAAATTATTTCATTTCTATCACAAATATTCATTAATACTATCCTTATTACCTTCCATGTAAATGTTTAGTGAAAAATGAATCACATCGCTTCGTGAGGTGGTAGATCACCGTACACACAAGCATCATTGTCATATAGCCTATGGAATGGGAAGTAAAAAAAATTATATATGATATAATTAATACATAAGTATAATTATTTTATAAATATCATATAAATACTTTATATCCATCATCATACCCAACCGTGGGAGGTGATAATGGAAAAACAAATGACATCGGTTCATGAGAAGGTAGTCTGTCGTACACACGAATTATGATTTAGTAACCCATTTTTTAGATAAGTAGAAATATTTAGGTTATATTATTAATATAATAACATATTTGTATATTTAAGATAATTTTTTAATTATATAATCATGGTTTAATAATAATTTAAGGATATGTTGGCAAAAAATAAATAAAAATGTTCGTTAAAGAATATTACCTCTTCTTTGGGTAACTTCTTTTGGTTTTCACCAAAGGCCTTCCTTGGATGGATTTATGAAGAAAAAAATAAGGCTTATGGTATGATATTAGGGGATTATATAATTAATATGGGTAAGTATGTTTCTAAATAGTTGGTTTTAAAGGTGTTAATAGGGGAGGACTAGGGTGGCTTTTTTGAGTGAGGTGAGTGGCACACTTGTAATTTTTTAAGAGAATGAATTCCAACCTCATATTTTTCATGTCAAAAAGAAAAAGTAATGAAACTTTTCCGATAATATAAGTTATAAGATTTAAATATGTCCATAAAATAAATTTTTTACAAGTTCTTATGTCATTTTAACACATATATTTTTAGTTTAACCCCCCAGTAAATCCATTTTTACCCTAACCATCATAATTACATTTTACTATTTACACTATTCATTTTTCTCAAAAATTAAGTTTAAATTATTAGATACTATAAATTATTATTATCAAAAATATTTAATTTTTAAAATTCAATTCACAAAAGTGTTAAATTTTAATTAAAAATTAATCTCACAGACGCAAGGAGAAAGCGGGTTTTCAAAAAGAAAATGTTTACATTTTTATAAAGGTTTTATATCCAATTTCAAATTGAAATATAATAAAATGAAATAAATTTTATTAATATATATATAATTTACCTAATTTTACTTTAAAACCTATTTAATATATAATTTATCTTTATAAATAATTTAAATATAACGAAAGATTTCAATTAAAATTCAATATTTTTCACAATTCATCAAGAAATTAATATTTTTAAAACAAAATCTCAAAAATCCACCCTAATATAATTTTTAAATTATTATATAGAAAAATATTTTATCTTTTAAAATAAATTTTCTAAAATTTAAAAAAATAAAACAAAACAAGAAAACACGATGAAAAAGTGGGTTTTCAAGAAATATATTTTTTAAGCATAATATTATTTTATATTAACTTTGTATAATAATAATAATCCTTACATGAATATAAATTAAAATTTATTAAAATATAATCTCCTAATTTCATTAAAAACATTCCCCATTATGGATTATTTCAATTAATTAAAATGGATAAACATTATGCTTTTTAAAACAGCTTTCAAAAAAACCCTTTTTTAAAACAAAAAAAAATTATACTAAACTCCAATATAAATTTTATTCAACAACAATTTAGTGGTTAAAATATAACTAAAAAATAATTATTTTAATTTAAAACATTTTGGGTCTTTTATATTACTTAATTTATTAAAAATAATTGTTATTTTTACAAAAATCGGTGTATTTCACTTTTCACTAAAAATAAATATTTTCAGAAAAATAAAAAAAATTAACCCAAATTAAATTTATATATTATGATTCAAAAAATTAATTTAATTTTATAAAATAAATTTTATAAATGTTTTATAAAATAATTATAATATTTTTTCATGAAAATATATAAAGAATCGTTTTTTTAAAATGTATTTTTGAAGGGTAAAATCACTTTACTAAGGATTGATTTATTATTTAATAAAAATGTATCAATAATTTATATTTATTATGAAATTTATACATATATATATATATATATATCATAAATTAGTTATTACTACTCATACCTACCAATTTAACGAGTATGTTATAATGGTTATATATATCATGGGTCTTTTAAGCTCGATGTTGTGTGTTGAATATGCTGCCAGACATAAAAATGTCAAAGTATTTTTACCATAAGATATTTAAGAGATTAAAATTATTTTGAAAGAAATATATCATAAAGTATCAAGGTGTTACATTCTCATCTATGCTTAGTGTTTCGTGTCGTTTATTTTATCAAACATAATTTTCTTCTTTTGCAATATCGGGGTGTCATAGTTCCCATTTAATTTTTCAATTATATTTTTGGGTTACTCAATGAAATATATAGTGAAATGGTGAAATTATAATTATAAGAAAATTATATTGAGAATGAATTTAACAAAAGGATGAAAAGAAAGAGCAATCTGACTAAAAATATTGAATCCAAATAAGAATAAGAATTACTTTGAAATGAAAATCCTTCCCTCATTGAATAAGAGTTGTGAAGAATGTTTTGTGAGAAAATTATGATTAATTATGTTTTTTAAGAAAAATTATACAATTGAATTTTCCCATAAATCTATTATTGATTTCAATGATTCCCATGTGGAGATCAAATCCAAAAATATAAAGGACCTTGATAATTCCTTCCAAGATAGTGGAAAATATCATGAAGATTATACAAAGAATATTAATAGAAAATGGGATGGAAGTTTAATGTTAGTTGAGTATGAGAAGGATTACCTTAATGTGACATGTCTTGAACTAGATTATAAATTGATAAATCTAGAATCAATAAAAATTTAACTTCTCAAACTGATAATAAGAGAATTGTTGTCACAAATGGTTATGAAAGTATTCATGATTCTGAAAAAAAATCATTTTTTTAAATAAAAAAGTGTAATAATCAAATAATATATCTACCACATGATTTTGGAAAAAGATAAATTTTATCCTAGATGTGCCTACTTTTACTAATATAGTGTTATCTACTTGTGCATTTCTAAAATATAAATATGTAAAAAAATATGTAAAAAATATGATTAAATCCACCACCACTTCAAGGGTGGATTTAGGTATATATAATAGAATATTCTCCCTAATAATAAATTAAAAGGTTGGGGTTTCTATGTAATGACCAAGAATTTTATCAATGCTATTTCACTTTTGGTTGTATAATTATCCACATGAACCACATGATGAAACTAAAAAATATATATTAATTTAAATATTAAAATTTTAAAATAAAAATGATCACAATAATTCAAAATATTAAAATGGTATAAAAAATATAAATTAGGAGATCTAAATGTTAAAAATTTGGATCTAATCAATCCATTAGAATAAACTCACTCATAAAAAACGTTGTATAAATGAAACATAATATTAGTAATAAAAATTTAATCTGGAAAATTATGATATACATACCATTTAGAGAAAATATAATTTAATGAAAAATGAATGAAATATGGGGAATTTATAGTAAGTATGGAACCCAAAGGACTGTTAAAAATCTGACTATTATAATAGTAATTTTCCCATTAGAATTGTAATTTGAATTTTGGGAATAGAAATATAACAGTTAGAATTGTAACCTCATTTATAGATTTTTAAAATAATATTAATGTGTCATATAAAATGAAAATATAATATATTTATACCATGGTAAAAGTAAATAAATGTTTCAAAAATTATAAATTAAGTGTATGAGTTTTTTGTAAAATAAAAAATGTTTTAATTATAATTTTATATTTAATATAATTATTTAAAATAAATTTTATTTTTGGGGAATGTTTTTATAAATTATTATCAAGTTTTTTATAATGATAAGATAATTTTTTTATACTATTAGTAATTTTTCAAAGGGTTCGAAATTTGATCATTATATTATAATTTATTTTTTTCAAATTAATGAGGATTTCATTTAAAAATTAAATTTATCATATTTAGAAAATTATTTACAAAAAATAAATTTTATTTTTTGAATATAAATTTTGAATAATGGTTAGTGTGAATTTTTTGTGATTTTCAAAATTTGTTGAATCTTTAGTGAATAGTGAAATATAGTATTTAACATTATAAGATAAATTCAAGAATTTTTCAGTCATGGATGATGTAAGTAACCATTAGATAATAATCACATGAAAAATTTTCTTTATATAGTAATTATAATCAATAAAATTTATAGTCTTTATCCAAAATAATAAACTAATGATTATAATATTCAAAAACACCCCTCTCCTTCCCTTATAAATACTACCCCTCACTACCCCTTCTCTTTACAGTTTCTAATCCTTAGATTTTGAAAACATTATTCCTAAATCCCTTAATATTCCACTACCACATATCCTAGTTCTTATTTTCTAATCCTAAGACCATTTCATGGTGACTTAAGGATTATTTAAAGGTGACTGCATTTAAAAGGTAATATTCATTATTTACCTCTTTTAGATTCATTCTTTCTTATTACTTCTCCTCACCTACCTCGTACAACATTAAATGATGACTCTAGTATCATAAATATAATTTTTAAATGTAATAATTATCTTATACAATCCCTTTTATAGATTTTATAATGAAAATATTGTTTACAATATGGTTGGTTCACCACCTCCATGAACAGCGCACTTCGTTTCTCTCCACCACCTTCAAGGATTGTCATACAAATATTATTATGTTTAAATAATATTATAATAAGTATAATATAAATTATTTAATTTTTTAATGTTTTAATTATCATTTAATTAAATAAAACTAATTTAGTTTATGATGGTTAGAAAATTGGCATGTATGAACTAACCGAATAATGTTAACATTTTTACTAAAAGAATCGCCCATGTGATGGAAAAAATGGATATTTGGGACCATTTAAAATTATATAAGGACATTAATACAATTAAATATCACTTTTTTTGTTATATTACAATTTTAAAATAACTTCAACAATTATCCACTGGTGATCCGACCATGAAACCATAAAACTGACGCCCTTGGAAAGGTGAAATTAATCATTATATCTCACTTAAATGATTTTAAATAAACATAATGAAAAGATAATAAAGAATTTATAGATGTAAAATAATATTAATTAATTGGTTAATTAATTTAATTTCAATATAAAGTATGTTAAGGGAAATTACAAAGTGATTTTGGAACATAAGGTAAGGGATCTCTTCGAACCACCCTTTTTCTTTGGGTTATGACCTTTCTCTATATAAATCACTTTCCATATCTCTTAAATGTTATGAAATTATTTTAAATTATGTATATATGTATCTAACATATAAACCTATCTTATTATAACTTCCTTTTATGGGGTAATGAATGCCTAATGTCCATTTATCAAATGTAACCCATTTCTTTACCTGGGTAATTCTTATGTTATGAGGCAAGATATTCCAACCCATTTATTTCCATGGGTAATTATTATGTTTATGAATTATGATTCAATATATTTTTTTGGACACATTATCATGTACATGTTATTTTTTGTGTTCTTAGATTGTTCTCTAATACTTTGGGTAATTTTTTTATCTCATGAGATGTTATGAATGGAATTAGGGAGTGAACTTAATCCATGATGGGACTCTATCCACCGTGTGATGTTGTCTTGGTAGTTATCCTTAAAATATGATTATGTTATGTTTTATGTTTCTTAGACTCTTCTATATTTCCATCATCATATGATACCATGTTTATTATGTTATTACCCCATGTCATCATTCATGATCCTTCTCTTTTATGATATCATTTTATGTCATTTGACTCACATGTTATGATTTGTTATCATGTTTATTCCCTTATAGGAATTTATAGATTACACATTTATTTTATGTATTATTGAGGTTATCCTATGCATTTTTAAGGTCTCATAGGGATTTATGAGATCATTATTGAGAAAAAAATAATTATTTCCTGTTTTAGTTTCCTTTTTATGTATTATAAACCTAGTTTTCCAAAGGCACTAGGCCTCTTAATTCTTTAGTTGTATTTATTGGATATTTATATTAAAAATAATTTATAATATATTTAAAAGTCTTAGGTCAATATATTTGGTATCATAGGATGGTCTAGTTATTTTTTGGGATTATAAATATAATTCTTTAGTGATAACCCTAGGGATACAATTAAGTATAGTAAAATATCCTAAATTTTGGTGAAGTATTGATTAAGTGGTTTCAAATAAATTATATACTTTTTGGATAATAAAATTGTATGGGGATCTGAAATACTTTTACTTAAAGGTAATATCCATGAAAAGGGTGAATTGGGTATTAACTCAATCGTCACATGGTGCATGACCAAGAGGTCATGTTGTACATTTATTTTGATACTCCCGGGTGATATGTTTTGGAAAATTCACAAACTCCTTAAGAACCATTGTGAAGGGATTGGATAGATTATTAGGTTAGAAAAAATAATAGGATAATTACCATGGATAGACTTTATTGAAACCTAGAGACTCATAATTTCGTATTTACTTTTCATATATAAGCAGTTCATTCTATGTTTATAGTTTCCATTTTATATTATTTATTGTTTGAGTATTCTCATCCCTAAGTTTATTTTGGATAATTTAAATGACTAAAACTAAAATATAGTTGTGAAAGGTGCATTTATTATCCATTAATGGGAATCAAATTTTCTATATGATTATTTTTCTATGACTTATTTCATATCTTGAAATATTAGTAGAAATATTCAAACACCACCTCAAAATTTGGGGGTTGATTTATTTGTGAGAATATAAAACAAAGAAATTATTTAATATAATGCATATAACTCATCCATAGTTAATATTTATGGATTGAGCCTCCCAATAGATCATGTATCACTTCCATTGGTGTATTTTGAATTTATATTTTGCATGGATTTGCTGTCCTTATATAAAGCCAACATTAACTATCAAGAGAGGGAGATCACGCTTCACATCTCGAGTTATCCTTCAATTTTTTACAAGTGTAAGGATGATTATGAATATATTTTTGAATATTAATCTCACGTTTTGATATTATTGCCTTATGAGAAAGCATATCTAGATCTAATGAATGAAAAATGGATAGAATCACACTTGAATACATTTCTATTGAGTGGGACTACACTAATGTATTACCTGGAGAATTGTATAGTATTACTCCTAACTAAGAGGTTAATTTCTAAATTAATATTATACCTATATCACTACACATATCCAAGAATACCTAAAAAATAGATACCAGTGACTTGGTAGAATTGAAGAAGTCATTACAAGAGAATCTGAACAAGGGTCTTATATGATCGAGCTTTTCACAGTGGCGTACGTTGGTCCTCTTCATTAAGAATAAGGATGCGAAAATACATGTATGTATTGATTATAGTGAACTAAAAAAATCCTTATAAAGAACAACTATCCCCTACCATGTAGAGATGACTTGTTTGATCAACTATGTGGGCCCTAGTATTTTTTATGGTGGAACTTCGGTCGAGATATCAACAATGAAAGGTGATGGAGGAATATATTCCCAAGACTACCTTCTAAATAAGGTATGGTAATTATGAGTTTATAGTTATTACATTAATACGCACTAATTAATACTTCAATATTTATAGAATTCATGAATATAAAATTTAGATATTACCTTGACAAATTTATAGTAGTATTTATAGATTATATTCTGATATAATCTAAAATCAAGGAGGAACATGAAGAGCATTTTAATACTATGCTAAGGAATTTGTGAAAGAATAAGCTTTATGAACAGTATTGAAAATTTTATTTCTATCTATAAGAAGTATCATTATTTGGGAATGTTATCACCAGAAAAGATATATATATGGACCCTTATAAGACAAAGGCAATTGATGAGTGGCCCATACCAACATCTGTAATGGAGATCTATAGTTTCACTAGATAGGTTAGTTATTACCAATGATTTGTGATAAATTTATCATCATTATAAAACCATCTAACTAGGATAAATTGAAAGGGGGTAAATATTTTCTCAACTAATTAATGCAAATAAATATTCAATAAATTGAAAAGGTACTTTATCGTTGCATGAGTCCTCATACTTCCCTAAAGTGGGGAACTATTTATGGTATATAGATATTCTTAAAATAAATTCATGGGTCATATACTAATGCATAATGATAAAGTGATAGTATAAACCTCAAGGAAGTTTAAAGTTCATGGGAAGAAATATCCAATATGAGATCTTGAGTTGGATACATTGATCTTCATGTTGAAAATCTGGAGGCATTATCTCTATGGAGGTAAGTTTGAAATATATAGGAATCATAAGAGACAAAAATACATATTCACATAGAAGGATATTAATATGCACTAGCGAATATGCTAAGATCTAATCAAGTACTATGACTACTCAATCAACTACCATCCTGAGAAATTAAATAATGTTCCTGATGCTCTAAGTAGAAAGGATTTGAAAACCATAACAATGTTGAGAATTAATGGGGATCCAAACTTCTTATACTTACAAAGTATGGAAATGGGGATCATAAAGGAAGAAACATCATCATTCCTTTCTCATATTATTTTTCAACCATCCTTTATAGAGAAGATAACATATTCTCAAAAAGATTATGTGCTGATATATAAGATGGTGAAAGATATAAGAAAAGGTAAATCCTTGACGTTCAAAAATGATAAAGATGGACTTATAATATTTGGTTCATGACTATTTGTTCCATAAAATCCTAAGATTAAGAAGGAGTTTTTTATTGATTCAAATATCTCAACCTTCTCTATCCACCCATGGCGCATGAAGATGGGTCAAGATCTCTGAGAGAACTCCTGGTGGGACAATATGAAGAAGTATATCATAGAAAATAATTCAAAATTCCTGTTGTTTCAATAAGTGAATGTTAAAAGGTAAAATTACAAGGAGATGATTCATCCATTATCTATACCAACATGAAAATTGAAAAATATCACCATGTATTTTGTCATTGGTCTTCCAAAGACATTAAGAGTAAATAATTCTATATGGGTTGTGGTGGATAGTCTTACAAAGACTACTCATTTAATTTTAATTAGAGAGGCCTTATTTCTTGATCAAATTGAAATGATATAATTAGAGAAGTGTTTATGTTGTATGAAATGCCATTATCGATTGTATCTAACTGAGATCCAAAATTTACCTAAATTTTCTATAAGTGACAATAATATTGTATAAACACTTGGTTGGACTTCAATATGGATTATCACCCCTAAACTGATGGCCAATCTGACCAGACTATCCAATAACTAGAAGAAATATTGATTATATGCTCGATAGACTTAAAATGAGTATGGGATAAATATTTTCATATGGTTTAGTTCTTATTAAATAATAGTTTCCACTCAATCATCCAAATGGAACTACTAGAAAATGACCCTATAACCATGGTTTAGAACCATACGTATAGGTTATACCCATGGTTCAGAGAACCATGGGAGCTTAACCCATCAGTATAGCTCTGAGATTTAGCCACATTTTTAAAATTATACACACATGGTTATAAGCCATGGGAATAGGTGTATTACACCATATAAATAAAACTATACTCATGATTTTGAAACTGTGGGTATAGTATTTAAAAAGTTCTCTATCATCGGTTTTGATCCCTGGACCGCCTGTATACAATTAACATGCCTAGCCACTACACCAAATTTGGTTATTGATATATAAATACATATATTCTTATATATATTTATCTAAACCATAGATATATGTGGAAAACCGTGGAAATAGGTTTTCCAGCATATTTTTTTGTCCCACTAATTTTTTCACCACCTTAACAAAGTAAAGCTATATCCATGGTTCTCCAAAACTATGGGTATAGGTTATACCTATACCCATGGTTTTTGGAGAACTATGGATATTGGTTTTAAAAAAACCCTATACCCACGGTTTTTCAAAAAAAACATGGATATAGGGGTGACCTATACCCACAGTTTGGAAAGAACCATGGGTATATGTGGTAATTTCCAACCTATGCCCTTGGATTACCAAAACCATGGGTATAGGTTCCCAACGAATCCCTATACCCACATTTTTTTACAGAACATTGGGTTTAGGTGTGACCTTTACCCATGGTTTCTTCCAAAACCATGGGTATAGGGTCATTTTTCAGTAGTGTGGATCCATATAAATACCTTTATGGGAACATATTTAGAACAAATACATCTTGGAATAAAGGTATTGAACATAATATGATGGGACCTGAAATGTTCGATGAAATGGTATGAACCTTTAAGACCAATCAGTATCACATGAGGTATACTCAGAGTTGATAGACTAACTATGTTGATAATAATTGATGATACCTAGTGTTTGAGAATGGAGTTATAGTTTTCCTTTGCATATATATATATAATAGAATTATTAGATTTGGAAATAAGTTAAATCTAAGTCTTAGGTACATCTCCCTCTTTGATATCATTTCCCTCCAACCCTTCATCATGCACACGACATATTCTATATGTCTATCTTATGGAAGTACATACTAGATCACTCACATGTATTGAATTTAGATGTGGTAAAACTATAAAATGATCTCTCTTATGAGGATCAACTGTTGAATATATTTTACTATAGGGATAAAGTTCTATACAGAAAAACAAATCACCTAGTCAAAGTACTATAGAGAAACCATAAGTATAAGAAAGGGACAAGGAAACTAGAGAAATCAATGAATAATAAGTACCCTCACCTAATTTCACCTTATTTTATAACAAAACATTTCACTAGTGAAATTTCTTATGTGGGAGAATGTAAAACCCCATAATTTTATCAGTAGAATATTCCTTTTAAATATATAATTGAGCACATGAACAACATGATGAAACCAATAAAATTTTATTATATTAATTTAAACATTAAATTTAGAGAATAAAAATTTCCATAAGAATATATAATATTTTACTGGGATAGAAAATAAAATAATATAACTAAATTTTGAAATTTTGAATCTGCTTGATCCACCAAATAATCATACTCAATAAAAATGTTGTAGAAATGAACCAAAATATTAGTAATACTATATTAATCATGAAAATGAAAATATATATAACCTTTAGATAAAATATAATTGAATTATTAATGAATAAAATATGAGGTATTTATAGGAATTAGGGAACCCATATAACCATTACAAATCTAACTTTTGGAATAGTAATCTAGTCGTTAGAATAGTAACCTAACTATTGGAATAGTAATTAGACCATTAGGAATAGTAAACTAACAGTTTGAATATAAACCTAAGTTTTTAAATTGTAAAATAATATTTATTTATATTATAAAATTAAAATATCATAATTTTAAACTATGTTGCAAGTAAATAAATGTTTAAAAATGATAAATAAAGAGTTGGTTTTTTTTAAACATTAATATTTTAATTATAATTTTATAATAAATATAATGATATAAAAAAATGTTTATTTTCACAAGATTTACTTATAAACAAATATTATGTTTTATTATAATGATAAAATAATTTTATGAAACTATAAATAATTTTTCAAAGGGTAGTAAAATTGATCAAAATGTTTAAATTAATATTTTGCAAATCAATGATGCTTTTATTTAAAATTTAAATTCATAAAATTTAGAAAATTATTTTCATAAAATGGATAACATTTTTTTAATCTAAACATTGAAATTGTTTAAATATTATTTTTTTATAATTTTCTAAAATTGTTGAATTTGTTGTGAATAGTAAAATATGGTAAAATGTTGTATTTTACATTATAAGCAAAATACATGACTTTTCTAGCCATAGATGACAAAATAACTGATTATTTGAAATTCAAATGCATAATTTACTATATATATTTCCAATAATAAATATTATTGATGGTATTCATCCAAAAAACAAACTAGTTATTATATCATTCAAAAAAACCCCTCTTCTCCCCTTATAAATGCCACCCCTCACTACCCCTTCTCCTCAATACTTATAATCCTAGGATCATGAAAATGTTCTCCACAAATACCTTTACAAACCTCTACCTCACATCATAGTGTATCTAGTCTCATCAAAATACAATTTTAAGGTTCCTTAAAGAGTATTTCAATGAGATGGAATTTAAGAGGTAATATTCATCATTTACCAATTTTAAATTTATCTCTTCTTATACCTTCTCCTCACCTCCATAATACAACATGACATGATGAATACAGTATCATAAATATAATATTATTTTATTTTTTAAATTTAATATCAATCTATAACCACTCTTCCTTAGATTCTAAAATTAAAACATTGTTTACAATATGGTTGGTCCACCGCCTCCATAAATAGAAAACTTTGTTTTTATCCACCACCTTCAAGGATGGATATAAAAATATTATTATGGTTAAATAAGATATTTTTAATGACCCAAACTTTTTGAATAGTATTTTAATTTACTCTTAAAGATTTTATAGAGATGTTAATGGATTAATGCAGAAAGAGGAGTCAATGGCTTCATCCAGTAGACTCGAACCATATAAAGCCCACTTATCAGAGCTTGGGAAGGAGGTGGCATCTTTGGGATTTGCTTTGGACCAAGCCCAAGCCGAACTCCAGCATGTCAAGCTTGAACGGAGTCGCCGATAGGAGAAGTTCAATTTAGTCGAGATTACTACTAGGGCAATGTTATCCGAGCCTCCCCAAGATTCTCTCACCATAGCACACCTTACACTTAGGTCTTATGATGGTGTTATAAGGGGCTATGTAATGAGACCGAAGCTACTTTGTGTAATCCTTTGAGATAAATAAAATTGTGATTTCTTCCTTTGGTGAAGTTTGTGAATTTTTAGATGTCTGGATGAAAATAGGATGTATCTTATTGATGAATTTTAGAAAAAGGTTATTTTAAAAATATTTATGTAAACCGTAATAATTAAAAATGTGTAATGATTTTCAAAAAATGGTCTTCTACAGTTGTGTTCAGTATGAGATTTAGAGTCTAACAAAATCAACTTAATTTTTGGTGAATAGTACATTATGAATAGTGATTTTATACTTAGGATTTGTAATGTGACCAAATGGATTAGTAATCTCACTTAAAGAAATTATTAATATAATTTAGTGACCTTGATTAAGTAATGTGATTCAATAAAATAGGTAAATAACGGTTTCATAAATTATTAGTCAAGTATTAGTTTTTTCAAGTGAATAGTGTTTTTTAATTAAAAATTAAAGTAAAATTATTTAGAAAATTATTTTTATAAAATGGACTTTATTTTTGAACTCAGATCATCGATATTTTGTTACGGTAATTTTTGGGGATTTTTCTGAGAAGTTGAATTTTCGGTGAATAGTGAATTTTCAATTTAGAGTTTCGGGTGTTTAATGACATCATTAAGGATGTAATAATTATGTAATCATTATGGTCTAATTATTAATAGTATGATAAGGTATGATTTGTCCCAAGTGGCCAATACCATGGGAAAATACCATGGGCAAGCCCATGGTTTTTCTAATACCACCAATAAGGTGTCCCTTGGCCATTAATGCCTTGTCCCCTCACTTCCCCTATAAATACCAAGCCATTATTGAAGTTCCCAATCAGGATCCAAGTATCACTGAGAGGGGGAGGGGGTGAATCAGTGATATCTTTTTCTTTTTAAGTTTCCCCTTTTTGAAACAACCTTCGCCTCCTGTTAAAGAGTTTCTTCCCTGCTGAACACACACATCCACAGGAACACAAGATTTACAAGGTTCACTACTCAACAAGAGTAGCTACGTCCTTGGTATGGTACGGAAATAATCCAGTACCACACAATCCACTAGAAAACAATCCTTTGATGTGGAATACAACGAGTAGGATATACCCTTACACTCGTGCAGCACTTTGAAAACAATCCAATAGTGCGTGTGCTCCCTCTTAGCACAAATAGGATAACACAATGTTTCAGTGCTTCTTTAAAATTAAACAGATGTATTCTCCGAAGTACAAATCTTCACTTTCTTACCCAGAAGCCGGTAAGAACTCTCTCGTGCACAACTGAATACGTGCGAAGACCCCAAATATTTCGCGCAGCCTTTAGGGTGCCTTGCGCGCAATTCAAATGGCTTGCGCGTAAAATCACCTTTTGGCGCGAAAAACCTTTTCGCGCAACTTTCCTTTTACGCGCAACTTTTCCTCTTTTCACGCAACTCACTTAGCGTATAATTTACGCTCACCAGAGCTCGGGATTTCTTCTAAGTGTCGAGCATTACATAATGAGAGGGGTTCACCTCATATTTATAGGCATTTTTGACCTTGCGCATAAAAACCACTTCCTACGCGTAAAACCTCCTCCATGCGCGTAAAAACTCTTTAATGAAACTTCATATTTCGCGCCATGCTTCAATATTTCGCGCACCTCATGCCTTTGGCATTTTTCATCCTTCTAAGCCTGAAGCACCAATTACGCGCAAAATTCCGCACCGTGTTCTATATTGCGCGCAAACCCAATCTTTCCTGCGACATCAGATTTCGCGCACTGCTCCAATATTTCGCGCATTTTATGCCTTTGCCAATTTTTGATCTTCTGATCTCGAATCATCATTTGCGCGAAAACTTCATTCCCCAATTTCGCGCACCATGCCAATATTTCGCGCAACCCGCAGATTTTTCGCGCAACCCGCTACTATTTCGCGCATCCCGCAGATATTGCGCGCACCACTTTATTTTTGCGCGAAACGTGCCTAAATTTCCGCGCACTCCATTCCTTTGTCATTTTTCATAGTTCTGACCTTGAATAACTCTTTTGCACGTATAAACCATCTTCAGCGCAACATCCATTGCCAAGCAGATTTCTTCATCTCCCGATTTTCAGGCCCTAAAATTTGGCAAACACTGGAAAACGGCGCCACCTTAAACTGTTCTTTTCTGCCATCCCCAGATTGTCTATTGCTTTGCCATTTTATCTCTTTACTGCTTCCCATATCCATTCTTCTGCACTTATCACGAATCCCCCTATCGTGATATTTATCCTTTGATAGATCAGCTTAAGCATCGTCAGAGTTGCAATGGGAACTGAATCTTTCCTATCTTCCAGCAGCATCATCCCTTCCAATCAAAACATTATCTGACTGGCATCATCATTTCTCCCCCTTTCCTTCATAAGGCTTGCATCACAAGTTCTCCTAACTCATGATTTGTGTGAAATACATACCAGCAAAGCATCGTCTGATTTATGATCCTTCTACACAGTGAATTGATTTATCGCCTTTGACAACAAAATACAACACTCTGCAAAAGCTAACTCTTCAAACTTTCATCTTCATTCAACCTGGTCCCAACAATTATCTCATCCTTTCCATTCCAAAATTCATCCTCAACGAAGTTATGGTCTCCTTACTTCCCAAGTAGTCCTCCCAAGGTGCCCCCAAGACCTCAACGTCCCAACCATCGAGTTTTAAGAGTTACGTTTTAAGGTAAGGGATCCTACCTCTCTCTTTATTTCCAAGTACTCTCTTTTATGTCATTTCTTTTATGATTCATGTTATTATCTTGGGGATGTTATTTTATATTCATCCTAATTTCCATTTAATTTTTATATGATTAGAGACCCCATCTTTCTCTCATCATTTCATTTTATGAATGTTAAAGTGGTGTCGTTAGGCTGCCGAATTTTGAAGGAATTCTTTCACCCTTCTCATTTTTCAAAGTTCTACTTTCATGTAAAGTCTTTCAAGTTCCTTTTTATTATGTTGTGGTATGATCTATATATCTATAATACTGATATTTTATGTTCATAATATTAGAGACCCTATTTTATCTCACAAATTCATTTTTTTGAAGTCTTAAGTGACGTCGTTAGGCTGCCGAATTTTCATAAGAGAAATCTTATTTTTGTCTTCCTTCCATGATTATCATTTCATATGGTATGTCTTTCAAATTTCATTACCATGTTCTTATATACATTATATTCTGTCCCTCTATTGTTTTTTGGATCATTTAGGAGTGGGTGACCCATGTCCCCTCTCTTTTCAATGTTTTCTAAAACCCTGTAACGCAGCCGTTATGCTGTAGAATTTTCGTCTCAAAATGTCTCTCTCTTTTTCTAAAATTATTTTATTTTATTAATTGAATACTCAAATATATTTATTCTATAGAGGTATTCACATATATATCAAGACGTTATATTTTAAATTCTGGGATGTACATACATGAGACCCACTTTCCTTTTTCTGTGGGTTTAAAATGACATAAAGATCATGTCTTAAAAGAAGTTTTTAAAACGTTATGATTATGAAATGAAACCCATTTCTTTTATGATATATTGGTTATTTATGAAATTTTTTATGATGATATAAGTGTATCACATGATGATAAAGAAAAATTTAAGAGTTCTCTTTGAGATCACTCCAATGCATTGGGTAATGATGTAACCACTAGATATTACAATTTTAACGATACCTTGGTAAATAACCTAGGTAATTTCAAATGAAATCTTAGGGATGGACCTTGGTGAAATTTTCATGACTGTCTAAGTTATATGTTGTATCCACATATTCAAGTTATGAAATACGTTATTTTTATTATGATTTGACTCATGATTTCTTTCTCATTCCTTAAAGTTATTTTTTTCATGTCTTTATTGATGTATCCCAAGTCCAGAGAGGGATGTGCCCGTAAGGGGCTGTCGTCCTAGGGTTCTCCTCTTGCCGTCACGAGCTTCATCGTTACAGATAGCGCGGCGTTCCTCTTCAAGCTCATCAGGTTTTGGTGGAGGCTCTTTGATGCAGTGGCGTTAGGCGGCTTCGCGGTCTCCTCTCGTTGAGAGGCACTATGGGATTCTGCGGCTGTTGCTTCGGATCTGTGGGTGTAAGACTGGATCGTCGTCGGCATACTCTTCGGAGTGCTCCGGGTTCTGTTCGGCAGCTTGTTGTTGTCCTATGGTGAGTTTCTCCTCGTTTTAAGGTCGCGCTTATGCGTCGGTGGTTTGGTGTTCCGCCTCTTCTCTGGTGAGTGAGTTATGGTTTCATTGTGCCTGATGCGGCTGGTGTGCTCGGTAGTGGCGGGATTTGCTGGTTTCCTGTTCGGTGTGATTTTGGGGTGTTTGTTTTTCTTCTTCTTTTCTTGTTCCTTTGCGGGGTTTTGAGCTGCAGTTTTATGCTGTTCATGCATCTTCGTGAGCATGGGTTGAATCTGTTCCTCAATGTTTCTAGGATGATTTTTTTGAGTGTGTAGATGGTTTTCGACTGTGGTGATGGTTTTCTGTGATTACTCCTGATGCTTCTAGCTTGCGCCATTGATGCATTTCCATATCGGTGAATGGTTTGAAATCTGGAGATGTCAATGGAAGCTGAAGGTCCGTGAAGACAGTGGCAGGTCCGGCTTGTCTCATCGGCGACCTGGTCGGAGGTGGCGTTGGGATTCATGACGACTCGCATCTCGAGTTCGATGCGGATAGGAATGAAGACGCGTCTGTTGAGGGGACGCAGAAATTGAGTGTTTCTATTTTCGAGGTCGGTGTGTGAGGTCTCAGGTGGCGTGTCAGGGCTCAAGGATCAAGGTGATGATGGCGGTGGAGATGAATTTTGAATTTTGAATTTGAAATGTGATTGTTTAATTTTGAATTTTGAGGGTCTTTTTGGTTACTGGTTCTCCTTAAATCGACTTTGATAAATACAAAAAAAAATGATTTGATGTTGTATTGATGTATCCCAAGTTCACATGTTAAATTTCTCCCCTTGTTTCCCTTACTAGGCCTTCTTCTCACCTTTTATTTTGATGTATGTCCCCAGGTTATGAGATGCAGTAATGAACCTAGTATGAACATAAGGAGAAGACTTTCAATTGTTTAAGAAGAATGTTTTATGTTTTCATGTTTTATGTTCCTGGTTTCCAAGACACTAAACCTTAAATATCCTCGGTTTCGTAAAATGTAATGAAATGTTATGTTATAAAAGGGTGGGATGCCATAGTTGGTATCAAAGGATGGTTTAGTTATTTGTGTAAATTAGGATATGAAAATGTTAGGAAGAACTCTATAGAAAGTTTAAATATAGGAAATCTTACTGGTATTTTAGTGAGTATATATTTAGTGTTTTATCAAACAAATACATCCCTGTCTAGATATGAGTAGGTAGAGGCGGCTCTGGCACAGATGTACATAGGGGTAAAACCCGAAAACACCGCTTTGAGCTAGACTCAAACAGGAAATGGTGCACAATAACGGGCCTTACTGCACTCTTGGTTACAACACTCCCGGGGGATATGTTTGGTTAATCACAAGCTTTTTAGGAATCATTATGAAGGAATTGTAGAGAAATATAATTTAATCATGATGTTTTAAGACATATAATACTTTATAGTCAAAAGATTCGTAAATTAAACAAATTTCTCACTAAGGTTTTATTCTTTTAGAAAATGGCGGGCAATAGGAGGAATCATGCAAATGGTGAACGCAATGCACCATGTGCTGATGGCCCTCTGATGGAATCTGGAATGGAAACATTCATGCGCAAGATGAACCAACGGACTCAAGTTATGTGAAATAACTTGAATCAAGCTGAGAGGCCGATCTCACCACGAAGGGAACAACATTCTGTTGAGTCCCTTATGGGTCAATGACCACCAACCTTTAGTGTATCAACTGACCCATTGGTTGCGGAACAATGGATAAGCTCCATTGAAAAGATCTTTTCTGTACTCCATTGTTCGGAACAAGAAAAAGTCACCCTTGATGTTTACCGCCTAGAGGGAGAAGCTGATCAGTGGTGGTCACTTCTCAAAAACAACAATCCAAGAGGAGAGATGGAAACTATGGAGTGGGAAGAGTTCAGGGGAATATTATTTAACAATTATTTCCCTCATTCCATGAGAACGAGAATGGGGAAGGAGTTTCTTGAGCTAAATTAGAAGGAGAATGAATCTGTCGGAAGCTATGAGATGAACTTCACCCAACTTCCATGATATACCTCTAGCTTTGTCATGGACCCTAATGGAAAGGTTGATAGATTCTTTGGTGGACTAAGACCTCATCTGCAGAAGAATCTAGCCAAAAGGGACTATGATAGCTATGAATAAATAGTTTGAAGTGCTATGAATGTTTTAAATGGAGTTTGGTGAGACACAGTGGTCTCACAAATCTAATGAGAAGAAGAGAGCTCTAGAACCAAGCCTGGGAAGAAGTTTTGATCAGGAAAGAGGTGGAATGAAAATGCAACATGCCACATGCAATAAATGTGGGAAGAAGAATTCTGTGAACTGCTTGATCGGAAGTGGTAAGTGCTACAAGTTTAGAAGAGAAGGACATATTGCTCGGAATTTTCGTAGCGATGTGAATCCTCAACTTACCAACACTAACGACAGAGGAAAGATGGTTCTGGCCCTACCCGAAGTCCAATGCTTCAAGTGTGGATGGCTTGGGAACTTTGCAAATCACTATCCAAATCTAAGGACAGTGGAGGGGAATCACCATCAACCTCAGCAAAGGCCAAGGGAGAAAGGTCGTGCTTTTTCTATCACAACAACTGAAGTTGAAGCTCCGAATGATGTGGTAGCAGGTACTCTTAGTGTCCTCTCAAAACTATCAAGTACTTTGTTTGATTTTAGTTCGATGCATTCCTTTATTTCCTCCAAGTTTGCAAAGAATATAAAATCAATCCCCGAACTGCTAGAGGTAGAGTTTTCAGTCAAGACTTCAAGTGGGATTATCCATGCATCAACAGTTTTTAGAGACTCTAGTGTTTACTTTAGTGAGCACAATCTTATCACAAATCTAGTATTCATTCCCATGATGGAATTCGACATTATACTAGGGATGGAATGGCTCTCAAAGTATAATTCTAAGATCAAATGCAGAAGTAAGAAAATCTCAATAGTCTTGAATGAACAACCTGCAATTATCTTCCAAGGAGAGATATCCCAACCTGATCCTTGTCTAGAATCACCTCCTATAGCCTTCTTTATGGAGTTAATTGGTGAGAATGAAGAAGGAAAAGGGAGTATACAAATAGAATATGTTCTAATTGTTCATGAATACATGGACGTATTTCCTGAGGAGTTACCTGGACCTCCCCTAGAAAGAGAGGTAGAGTTCTCCATTGAACTTGTACCTGGATCTCAAACGATATCAAAGACCCCATATAGAATGGAAAATTTGGAGCTAGAGGAGTTAAATAAACAACTCAAAGACTTGTTGTAGAAGGGGTTTATCTGACCGAGTGTGTCTCCATGGGGAGCACCAGTTCTCTTTGTGAAGAAGAAGGATGGATCAATGTGGCTATGCATTGATTATAGAGAACTGAATGGGATCACAGTGAAGAAGAAATACCCTCTTCCAAGAATTGATGATTTATTTGACCAACTTCGTGGGGCTCAATTCTTCTCTAAGATTGATCTTTGATTTGGTTATCATCAATTGAGGGTGAATAAGGGAGATATTCCAAAGCCTTCCTTCCGATCAACATATGGGCATTATGAGTTTACTTTTATGCCCTTCGGCTTGACTAATGCTCCTGCTATTTTCATGGATTTGATGATTAGAGTCATTAAGGACTACCTTGATAACTTTGTGGTAGTTTTTATTAATGATATTTTGATATATTCAAAAATTCATGAGGAGCATGAAGATCATCTAAGGGACATTTTGCAAACTCTACGGAAGGAGAGGCTCTTTGGAAAGTTCATCAAGTGTGAGTTTTGGTTACAACAAGTGGCTTTCTTGGGGAACATAGTCACCAATGAAGGAATCTCGGTTGCCCATGCAAAGAAAATGGTTGTGGAGGAGTGGCCTCAATCCACAATAGTAACTGAGATTCATAGTTTCCTTGGTTTAGCAGGATATTATAGGTGGTTTGTGAAAAACTTTTCACATCTTTCTAATCCACTAACCAAGTTGACTCTAAAAGGGGTTAAATTCATCTGGACAAAGGAATGCGAGGAAAGTTTCCAAGAGCTGAAGAAGAGATTGGTTACTGCGCATGTGTTAACACTACCCTCTATCGGAGAAGAATTCATTATTTTTAGTGATGCATCTCTAAAAGGTCTTGGGTGAGTCCTCATGAAAAATTACAAGGTCATTGCTTATGTAACTCAACAGTTGAAGATTCATGAGCAGAATTATCCTACGCATGATCTAGAGCTAGCAGCAGTTGTTTTTTCTCTAAAGATATGGAGGCACTATCTTTATGGGGTAAAATGTGATATATACACCGACCACCAAAGTTTAAAGTATATTGTCATGAAGAATGAATTGAACATGAGACAAAGGAGATTTTTGGTGCTTATTAAAGACTATGATTGTTCAATTCATTATCACCCAGGAAGAGAAAACAAAGTCGCGGATGTGTTAAGAAGGAAAGACCTTGTTGTTCTGGCAATAATGAGGATCCTAGGAGATCCCTTGATTAAGGATCTAGTAAAACTGGACATGGGAATTGTAAGGGAAGGGACATCATCAACCCTATCCCAAATTATTTTTCAACCTCCATTACTAGAGAAGATCAAGAAGGCTCAAAAAGAAGATCCTTTTTGTAGGAGAAGTTTGTGGTTGTAAAGAAAGGGAAGTTCCCTGATTTCAATATTGATCAAGAAGGTGTACTGAAATTTCTTAGAAGACTATGTGTTCCATCTATTTCAGAGATAAAGAAATAACTGATGGATGAAGCTCATAGATCTACTTTCTCTATAAATCCGGGAAGCACAAAAATGTATAGATACCTTCGTGATCATTATTGGTGGGATAACATGAAGAGGGAGATTGTTGATTACACTACAAGGTGCCTCGTGTGTCAACAAGTAAAGGTAGAACAACAACTTCCTAAGGGGGTATTACAACCGCTACCCATACCAGCATGGAAGTGGGATAATATCACTATGGTCTTTGTCACTGGTCTCCCGAAAACATCCAAAGGAAATAATCCGATATGGGTTATATTGGACCATCTCACCAAGACCGCCCATTTTATCCCATTTTGGGAAGATTTATCTCTGGATCAACTTTCCATGATATACATAAAGGAAGTGGTAAGGCTGTATGGAGCACCACTATCCATCGTATCTGATCGTGATCTAAGATTCACATCAAAATTCTAGAGAAGTCTCCAATATGCTCTGAATACTGAATTGAATTTTAGTATGGCTTATCATCCTCAAACTGATGGCCAATCTGAAAGGACTATTCAGACCCTTGAGGACATGCTGAGATTATTATCAATGGAATTTAAAGGTGGATGGGATCAACACCTCCCATTAGTTGAGTTCTCACACAACAACAGCTTCCATTCGAGTATTCAGATGGCACCCTATGAAGATCTATATGGAAAGAGATGTAGAACTCCTACTTGTTGGGATTAAGCTGGTGAGAGAAAGATTCTCGGGCCTGATCTTGTGAAAGAGATGATAGAAAAGGTTCATGTCATCCAACAACACATAAAGGCTGCTTAGAGTCGGAAGAAGATCTATGCTGACAACCATTGAAGGGACTTGGATTTTGGTGTTGGCGACAAATTCTTCCTTGAAATTTCTCCATGGAAGAGAGTCATGCGGTTTGGGAAGAAAGGGAAGCTCAGCCCTATGTACATTAGCCCCTATGAAATCCTTGATCGCATAGGAGCAGTGGCATATCGTCTTGCACTTCCACCAAACCTAGATCAATTTCATGATGTTTTCCATGTATCTCTCTTGAGGAAGTACATACCCGACCCTTCGCATGTACAGAACCCAGAGGTGGTACAACTGGAACATGACCTCTCTTATGAGGAGCATCCAATGTAGATCCTAGACCGTAGAGACAAGGTTCTACGCAAAAAGACTACAAACCTTGTGAAAGTGTTGTGGAGGAATCATAAGTATGAAGAAGCAATGTGGGATCCTGAGGAAACAATTAAGAAAAAGTACCCTCACCTTTTTGACTAGGCCTTTGGTTTAAAATTTCGGGGATGAAATTTTTTAAGGGGGGAAGAATGTTACGACCCAATGTTTTTTAATAGTATTTTAATTTAATCTTAACGATTTAATAGATATGTTAATGGATTAATGCAGAAAGAAGAGTCGATGGCTTCATCCAGTAGACTCGAACCATATAAAGCCCACTTATCAGAGCTTGGGAAGGAGGGGGCATCTTTGGGCTTTGCTTTGTACCAAGACCAAGCCAAACTCCAGCATGTCAAGCTTGAACGGAGTCACCTACGGGAGAAGTTCAAGTTAGTGGAGATTAATTCTAGGGATATTTTATCCAAGCCTCCCCAAGATTCTCTCACCTTAGAACACCTTACACATAGGTCTTATTCTAGTGTTATAAGGGGTTATGTAACAAGACCATATCTACTTTGTGTAATCTTTTGAGATAAATAAAATTGTGATTTCATCCTTTATTGAAGTTTGTGAATTTTCAGATGTCCAGATGAAAATAGGATGTATCTTATTGATGAATTTTAGAAAAAGGTTATTTTAAAAATATTTATGTAAACCTTAATAATTAAAAATGTGTAATGATTTTCAAAAAAATGGTCTTCTACAGTTGTGTTCAGTATGAGATTTAGAGTCTAAGAAGATCAACATAATTTTTGGTGAATAGTAAATTATAAATAGTGATTTTATGCTTAGGATTAGTAATGTGACCAAATGGATTAGTAATCTCACTTAAAAAAAGTATTAATATAATTTAGGCACCTTGATTAAGTAATGTGATTTAATAAAATATGTAAATAACAGTTTTATAAATTATTAGTCACGTATTAGTTTTTTCAAGTGACTAGTGTTTTTTAATTAAAAATTAAATTAAAAATATTTAGAAAATTATTTTCATAAAATGGTCTTTATTTTTGAACTCATATGATCGATATTATGTTAAGGTAATCTTTGGGGATTTTTCTGAGAAAGGTGAATTTTCGGTGAATAGTGAATTTTCAGTTTAGAGTTTCGAGTGTTTAATGACATCATTAAGGATGTAATAATTATGTAATCATTATGGTCGACTTATGAATAGTAATATAAGGTATTATTTTTCCTATGTGTCCAATACTATGGTAAAATACCATGGTCAATCCCATGGTTTTTTCAATACCACCAATAAGGTGTCCCTTGTCCATTAATGCCTTGTCCCCTCACTTCCCCTATAAATACCAAGCCATTATCTCATCCTTTCCATTCCAAAAATCATCCTCAACGATGTTCTGGTCTCCTTACCTCCCAAGGAGTCCTCCCAAGGTGCCCCCAATCCCTCAAGGTCTCAACCTTCGAGTTTTAAGAGTTACGTTTTATGGTAAGGGATCCTACCTCTCTCTTTCTTTCCAAGTACTCTCTTTTATGTCATTTATTTTATGCTCCATGTTGTTATGTTGGGGATGTTATTTTATATTAATACTACTATAATTTTCATGTTCATGTTGTTATGTTGGGGGTGTTATTTTATGCTCCATCATTTCATTTTATGAATATTAAAGTGGCGCTGTTAGGCTGCCAAATTTTTAAGGGATTCTTTCACCCTTCTCATTTTTCAAAGTTCTACTTTCATGTAAAGTCTTTCAAGTTCCTTTTTATTATGTTGGGGTATGATATCTATATATATCATACTTATATTTTATGTTAATATTATTATATACCCTATTTTATCTTGTAAATTCATTTTTTTGAAGTTTTAAGTGACGTCGTTAGGCTGCCGAATTTTCATAAGAGAAATCTTATTTTTGTCTTCCTTCCATGTTTTTCATTTAATATGGTATGTCTTTAAAATTTCATTACCATGTTCTTATATCCATTTTATTATGTCCCTATACTGTTTTTTGTCTCAAAATGTATCTCTCTTTTTCTAAAATTATTTTATTTTATTAATTGAATACTCAAATCTCTTTATTATAAAGGGTTATTCACATATATATCAATATTTTATATTTTAAATTCTTGTATTTACATACATGAGACCCGCTTTCCTTTTTCTGTGGGTTTAAAGTGACATAAAGATCATGTCTTAAAAGCAGTTTTTAAAACGTTATGATTATGAAATGAAACCCATTTATTTTATGTTATATGGGTTATTTATGAAATGTTTGATGATGATATATGTGTATCACATTATGATAAATAAAAATTTAAGGGTTCACCCTGATAGCGCTCCAATGCATTGGGTAATGATGTAACCACAGGAGATTACAATTTTAAGGATACCTTGGTGAATAACATTGGTAATTTCAAATGACACCTTGGGGATGGACCTTGGTCATATGTTCATGATTGTCTAAGTTAAATGTTGCATCCACATCTTCAAGTTACTAAATACGTTATTTTTGTTATTATTTGACTCGTGATTTCTTTCCCATGCCTTAAAGTTCTTTTTTTGATGTCTTTATTAATGTATCTCAAGTTCACATGTTAAATGTTTCCCCTTGTTTCCCTTATTGGGCCTTCTGCTCACCCTTTATTTTGATGAATTTCCCTAGGTTATGAGATGAAATAATGAACCTAGGATGAACATAAGTATAATACTTTCAAGTTTTAAAGAAGAATGTTTTATGTTTTCATGTTTTAAGTTCTTGTTTCCAAGACACTAAACCTTAAAGATCCTCGGTTTGGTAAAATGTAATGAAAAGTTATGTTATAAAAAGAAGGGATGCCATAATATTAATAAGAATAATATAACTAATTTAATGTTATTTAATTCTTTAATAATCATTTCTTAAATAAAACTATTTTAGATCATGATGGTTGATAAATCCACCTAAATAAACAAGCCAAATAGTATTAACACTTTTACAAAAATAATCACCCCTATAATGGAACCCAAATTGATATCTAGGACCATTTAAATTTATATAAGCTCATTAATACCATTTAATTTAACATAGAGTGTTTTATCCCCATTTTAAAATACCTTTAATAATTATCCACAAGTGATGTGACTATGGAACCATGAAACGAACACCCTTGGAAATATGAAATTAAACATTATATCTCATTGAAATGATTATAAATCAACGTAATAATATTATAATAAATCAAATATATATTTCAAATTTTTTTAATTAAGTAATAAATTAAAATAATTTTTTTATCTCGGATATTAATGGAAAGTTCATAGTGATTCTAGAACATATGGTAAGAGATCTCTTCGAACCACAATTTTTCTTTGGGTTATGACCTTTCAATCTATAACTCACTTTACCTATATCTTAAATATAATTGAAATCTTTTAAATTATGTATATATTTCTATAACATATATAATTATCTTATTATATCTTTTTTTATGGGGTATTACATGCCTAATATCCATTTCTCAAATACAACCGATTTCTTTCCATGGGTGAATCTTATTATGTGAGGAAATATTATGTAGCCCATTTCATTTCATGGGTAATAATTATTTTTATTCCTTATGATTGATTGATAGAGATAATATTTAAATTATTTATCTTGTTTATTTCAATAATTTAATCTCCACTAATTTACTAAATTTTTTCAATTGCATTATTTTGGATTTTACGAATGTTTTGAGATTAAATGTGAAAATTGATTAATTTTGAAAATTTTCATATTTTCTATCACTTATTTATTTTGTACATAAATTTTTATGTATTTATAAAAATTGGTTAATTATTTTTTAGGATTTATTTTGTTATGGTATTCAACTTCTTCAACTAAAACTAGTGCTAATTCAAAATTCTTGAGGCCAATATAAATCAATTTAGGTGGAAAATTGTTTTGGACAATAGAATTGACCACTCCTAATTAAATGAGGAATATCTCAAGATACAAGTTTCCAAGTGAAATTTAATTGGAGAAAATATATAATTTTCATCCTTACCTCTCCATTGAATTTCAAATTCATATTCATTTATTAAAATTTTATTTGAGTATGTGCAATGTGGGGAAGTTGAAGAGTCTCTTTGGACAGAAAAAGAGTGCTTTAGAAATTTGGAAGTAAAATTTTATAAAAATTTAAAAATAAATTTAATTTCATATTTTATACATAAAATTAAATTTCAAAAAACTCTTAATAAGTACTCTAGTCTATATTTATCCATTAATGTGGACCAAATATAGCATTTTTTATATGGACAAAAACTGGGTAACAGATTTTCCACACCTCCTCAATATAATTTCGTATCCATTTATTTCCAAGGCTATAGATAGAGATATAAAGGAGAGGGATATTATTGAGAATCTTATAAAGATTCTATGCATACTTATTGGAATAGATGTAATGGAGAATAAAGGATACACTCAAGTGATGTGAGGTTAAGAACCCCATGTGGTCATGGATGGCAGTAACCAAATAACACTCTATTCAAAGTTTTGATCTTCATATGTAATATATTTGGAATCTCTCTTAAAATTATATTTTTGAATGAAAGAGGTAATTTTATTTCTTTAATACATTTAAAAATATTATTTTTTATATGGTTTTCCAACCTATGGAGTAAAATTATCAATTTCACTATTTAAATTTTTTTGGTGAGGTATTTTCAATGAGCATAGTGACATTGATTAGGTTGGATTACTTGGAGGACTTCAAGTTGTTAAATCACTTATATAGAAAAAATAAAAACCATTTTTAGGTATTTATAAGATAAAATTTCAAAATATTTTGTTCATATAGAGGTGTATGGGTGGCCCTTACGAAATTCAATTGGGAAATCATTTTAAAGAAAGATGAGGTGATTGCCTCGAAGGTATGAGATTATCTACAACTAATGCTTCAATTATGATTTCACAACCTTTTTATTTCTAAAAAATATATTTTTTTTGTTTAATTTTATTTAATTTTTTTTTCTATTTTAAATCTTTTAATCAAATCATTAAGTTTTTCTTCATGAAAAAATAAACAAAACAAAAGGGATAGTTTTATTACTCAAATTACAACCTCCTAGAGAGATAATTAAGTGAATTATATATTGAATTTATCTAGGGGATAAATTATTTGATTGGGTTTTTCCAAAAAAAACTCAAATCAATTTTCCATTTTTAGGTGGAGTCCAAGAGATCTTGTATGTTGTTTTTCATTAAAAAATAAAAATTTTCCAAAATAGTAAAAGAACCCCAATACATATCTTTCTTTCCTTAGGTCATGAAGTAATTTATTGATTTTGTACATGAATGACCAATAAATAACTTTTATAATAGGTATTAATCATTGAAGATTCAAATTATAGAGAAACCACATCAAATATAACAAAATAATTTGGAAATTCGAGATAATTTCAAGATAATGGAAGAATTGAGCAAGATAGTAGCATCATTCACCACCACATTTGAAGAGGTTAAAGTTTTATGGATGTAATGAAAAAAAAATCTGAAGAGAATGAAATTATTGTTCCACCGATTTTTTAATAAGCAATTAGTGAGGTTTAATAACCACTTGAATATCCACTTCCCTCTCCGACAAATGAATTCCCAGTAGCCCTGCTTATAGAAAATTGTTTGAAGTTAAAAGTTCTAAGGGAGATTTAATTTATGAGCTTTATTTTTTTCTAAAATTATAAATTTTTAATTGAAAAGTGATATCAATTATTCAAATTTTGTAAATTTAGTACCACTATTATATACCCTAGATGAAGAATATGGAGAAGTTTCTTGTGTTGATGAGAAAATAGAGCATCTGGTCGAGTTGTACACTAGTTCATTTGAGGATGATGATATGAAACAATAAATCATAGTGGAATCACTAGATTAACCTAAACTAGAATATAATACACATCTTATTATACTATATACACCACTTGTATACACCACTCCTCCAGCTAAACAAAATAGAGAGCACCCCTATATTATTTTCCATCCCCCTCTACATCTCCATTTTTCTCTTTCATCTCCTCTAGGGCTTGGGAATATTTTTATTTTATTTGGGGTTCCTTAATCCAGAAATCTACTCATGGATGTTGGGAAAAATAATATTTTCTATTTTATAAGAAAAAAACCTTATCCACTATTAGAGTGGGGTTAACTCGCTTACACTTCTTTCTTAGGGTTTGTAAAACCATAACACCCATATGGGGGTCCAAAAAATATTCTATTCACTTTTCCCTTTCTCTTTATTTTTATTTATTTTTATTATATTATGTTTTTTATTAATTTCTAGTTATAATTTGTAGTATATAGGATCATAACTCAAAGCTTCCACTAGAAAACAATTATATGTTGTATCTTTCCTTCTCCTTGATTTTTTACCCTTATTTATATTTTGGTAAGATGAAATTTGGGGAAAGGGGTGGCTCTGTTTTCTCCTAGTGTGCTCTCTTGAGAACGCATCTTCCCTTCTTCCCTTTATAAGGTTCTGCCCCTGGCCCAGAGTGGATCATCTCTTCTTCCTTTTTCCTTTCATCGTGATTCACTACCTATTATTTATGACCCTGTCTCATCCTCAGTTTGTTCTCCATAGTTCAGAATCCTTTTCCCCCTTTTACTTTGCCTCTTTTATTCCTCAATGCTCCCGCATCTCTTTTCTATTGTCGGATCTCATGGCATTCTTGATTCTTTTGGCATCTGTTTTTGATGGTTCTGTTTAAATCATTTTATTGCTATCGATTTGGGGCTTCCTTACTCACTCCTCTCCTCATATCATAGGAAACTTCATTCTAATCCCCATATTGTTTTATCATGAAGGAACTCTGGTGGTTTGGGAATGTGTCCGTGTGAGGTTCGTAGGCTTTCCCCTTAGATTATTCACCCTCCTATGCTCTAGCTCCCATCCTCGTATGCTTATCGATTTCAGGTTAGTATGAGGGTGTTTATGTGGTTTTGGGATGGTGGTGGTGGTTGAGAGTTTGTGGTGGGGGATCATCTCAACTAGAGATATCTACTGATTTGGTTTACAGTTTATTTAGATGTTCTATGGTCTCCTTTTTTGGTGGTTTCTTCCTAGTGACGTCCTTGTGTTCTCTAGTCCTTCAATGAAATTTTCCAATGGTGTTGCGTTCGATTTTTAGCGGTGCTAGTTCGATTTTTCTATTTACCGTGGGATTTTTGTTGTCAACTTCATTGTGGCTCATTGTGAAGATCATTCCCGCTCTCATGCTGCTCTAGTATCCAGGTTCACTGATCCTTTCTAGTTCGGTCAGGTGATTTGGATTCTGTAGTGTCTTTGGGATGTGTTCGTGCGAGCGAGTGGGTGTTCTAGGAGGGGTGTCTTCGGTTGTCATACCACCTTTTCTGGGTTCCATAGGTGTTGTTTTGACATTTTTGTTGATTTTTTTCAAGGTGATTTCAGTTATTTTTTATTGATGATGGTGGTGTGATCTATTTTAATGGTATGTGGGATCTTCTTCTGATGGCGTTGTTAGTGAAGGGTGATATTGATTCTATCCTGGAGGTGCAGAGGCTAGCTGATGAATGATAATTGTGTGGAGGTGGTGATGAGAGGGGGTGTTCTATTTGGTTTGAAGATCGAGGTTCCTACTGCTCGCATGGTTCAAGGTTATACTTACCGAGGAAGTGTGATGTTGGTCTATTTGAAAGTTGCAATTTGAATTTGGAATCTTGAAAGGTGGTTTGTGGTTTGGTGATTTTCAATTTGATTTTGTAGTGGGCTCAAGGTTATTCCCCTTTATTTAAATATGTGTTATCTTTGAATTATTCTTTTTTGTTCTATTTTTGTTATGTTTGAATCAAAATGTGAGGTCCCCACTTAATCGAAAAGTAGTTTATTCAAAAAATTAAAAAAAGGATTCAGAGGTAAGCTGAAATGAGGGGTAGTGAAATTTAATTGTGGGGAGTGTCAACCTACTTAGTTTTTTTTGTGATGTTTATTTTTTCATTTTTTAGGAACATTAATATTAAATAAATATTCATATCATTTTTCACACTTCAATTGATTTTGAGGTAGTTGAATTAATTTTTTAAATAATGGATTTTAAATGATTGTTGATCTAGAAGGTTTTTCCTTAAATTTGATTATCATGAATTTTTAAAAATTTGACTAATTTCTAAAATCCAGGCCCATGAAACACATGCTCATATTTTTTCAGTCCTTTGAGGTAATCAAAACCATTTTGACATATGCTTCCTAATACCCACACTTTCTTAAGAGAAAATTGGATTTTGTGTGAGAACCAGAACTTATGATTTCTCTCTTTCAAATCTTTAGACTTTATGTAATGTTTTTCACATGAATGAGCCACTTCATTGGTTATCTCTGTTTTAACTTCATACCCACCATTACATTCACACTTTTTTATCCCCTAGAATCCATGAATCTCTTTATTAGTTTAAACCACATTACAATATGATTTTCCTTACCTATTCGCCCTCACAAAATTTTTTCATTAATATTTCTTGTTTGAGTGTGGGGTAAGGGCTTTTCATATGTGTTATTTTGGATGTGTCTCATTATTTGGTGGAATGGGGTGCATGTCATCATTTTAGGAAGTGTATTAAGAGAAAATTTGGCATAAATAATCATTTCATTTTTCTTTATTTATATCATCCAAGTCTCCTTCATGAAATGATAAAAATGTAATAAAAATAGAAAAAACAAAAAAATAGATGAACATGAATTATTAATTAGGATTTATTTTGTGACACATTTCCATCTAAAAAATAAATGTAATGAATTTACATTCTTTCATTACTTTCACTTTTCAACTCATAATCCATGAAAAAAATAATGAAATAAAAATCAAAAAATGAGAATTTGGATAAAATCATTTCTTTTAATCACTTCATGAATAATTTCCCTTGTCACAAAAGTTGGTGGTTTTGTGTTCTAAATTTTTTTAGTGTAATTGAGTGAGGAATTTCCCTAGTTTTATCATGACTAATCGTGCATTGTAATTAATATACCAACCTCCTCTTTTTGAACTTAAATTTATAAATGATTTTACCCACAAACCCTAATCCATAGAAATCACCTAGAAAATACCACATGATTGAAAATATTTTAACATCTCATAGTGTGAGAAATGAGAATTTTCAAAAGACTATGGTAATACAGGCATTTTAAATGTATGGGAATAACTTCTGATTTAATTTATCTTGAGTAAAGAGTGACATAAAATTCCTTAAAAGATAGGTTGTGATTAGGCCATAAAAGGGTTTTTTGAGGTTGAAAATATATAAATATGAGGTTTGAAATTAAAATGATTTTTATTTTATATATAAGACATGATGGAATTATTTTTTGGAAAAGATCATGGATATTTTCCCATTTTTTATTATTGTGTATATTTTGATTTGAGTTTTTGATGAATGTCCAAGAGTGAGATGGCTAAGTGTGGGGGAGTGATGAAGATAATATTTTCTCACATTTTAGTCTATAATTAAATGTTTTTAATCATATAATAATGTCATTTTATAGTCAATTTTTACATTTTTAGGTTTTAGTTATGTTTTGAGCTTAATTGTCAAAATAGCCGAATTTTGGATTTTAAACATTCTAAATTTTCTTCTATATTTCAGAAATAACTTTTTCTACACTAAATGAAATTGAAAATTTACTTTTTTATGATTCCATACATATTTGGTTTCACTTTATTCAACAATACCTAAATCTCAATACAATATTTATATGGCTAAAAAATCTCACAATTCAGGCCACAAAATATGTGCATAAAATTAATAGCTTTAGAGGATGGCACCATATCTCACAAATTAAAATAAAAAATTATTTGATATTAGATAAAGAGATATATTTAATGTCTAGGAACATATTTATTAACTATTTTCACATGATATTTTTCATTTATCGATTACATAAATTCATAAGAACTTGTTGTATGGAAATTCCAACAATCTATAGTTCAGAAAATATTTTTAGATTAAAGATATAAAAAACTAGTCTAAAATTATACAATGTAGGTAAAAAAATTTGGGATGTTAGAGGATATGTATTAAAACAACTTCTATTAAGTACATTATCAATGATTCCTACATTAAATGGGACAAAAATTTAAAACCATTAGATAATATATTTAGGAGAAAAAAAATCCAACTCCCCTTACTATAAATTATCGCCTACTCTTACATTCCAAAGGATAGTCATTTTCAAGGGGATAAGGTCGAGTTTTTTTACTAAAATATTCCTTTTTTAAATATATATTATTTTATCTCTATTATTATTCATTCCCACTTTATATTATTTTTTATATTTATGTGTTCTCCTACCGTATTCCCTTCTCAATTACACTAAAAATGAAGAACTAACCTTGGTGTTTGTTAGAGAGAGGTAATGGTGGTTTGATTGAGTTTTATTTTGATTAGTTTCCAATCAATTTATTCAATTATGGTAATTTTTGTGGTTTTTAAATCTATTATGGTGAGCAGTCTCCCAATTTTCTTTTTCATCTAGTTCTTTTTCTCATTTATCATTTTCCCTTCACTTCCAAATTTGTGTCGTGCATACAGTGCAGCATAGAATAGATTTTTATGGTAAGTTAAGAGGTATACTAACTGAAATTATGGATATTATTGGACCATATATAAGGGTATTGGTATTGGGAGATTATATTTTAAATGATTAGGTGAGGTGTGACAAGACTTGATCACCTAATTGACTAAAATATTTAGATCTATTTCAAAAAATGATATCAAAAACCAAGACCCCACAAGAAAATTTTCATTCTTTATTTTCTATCAAAATTATTTTTTTGTGCATTGAATATATAATTATATAATATTTATGTCATCATGAATTTCAAAACCCCCGTCTGTATTATTTTAGTAATGTTATATTAGTTAGATAATAAAAGTGATAATCGGAAGAATGTGCATGTGAGTGGCCTCCATGATTTTGACCTTAGGTTGTTCCACTTTGGTGCACACTTAGAATAATAAGAAATTAATTTAATAGTGGTTTGAAACAAACCACTTCCCTACACATACCATAGAATAGATTTTAATTTTATTAAAATTTATATTAGATTGTCAATATGTGTGTCCATTATGATGATGAGTGTTGGTAAATTTATACCAAGAACAATTATTTGGATAATGATAATAGAATAAATCAATGGTAGATGTTAAAGAAAAGGTAATATGAGTATTCCTTAGGATATAACCATATGAATAAAGGTGTTAAGAAAAATAAGAATGATGGTAAAACAACCCCTAATATGAAAAATGAATAGGATTTCAAACCAAAGATGTGGTACTTATTCTATAGGTTAAAATTACCCACCATAGACCATTAAAAATAAGGCACAGTGTTGAATTTAGAAATTTGAAACAAATAGCTGAGTCAATCCAAGGAAGAAATAATAAGAATGGTTTTATAGAATAAATACCTGATAAGGATTTAGAAAAAGTATTAAAAAATTAAAAAAATCATGGGGAAAATAAATAAATTTTTTCATGGTTAGAAATAATTATTAAATATTTTTCTATATCATTTATACATATCTAGAAATTTCTACATAAGGCATAGAAGATGTAAGTTTTAAAGGGAAAAAATTCCACATGAAGAAGACCTCTATTTTTATAAGAGATTTTCGAAAAAAGATGACCCAATAATTCTTGAACAATTGTGTGGGAGGTTCAAGGAAGTTGTACATGTCTTAAAGGATAGTATGGTTATTCTAAAAAATCCATAAGTAATGATAAATATATAAAATATTGCACCATGATATTCGTTTCCTTGACTGTGAAATCACAGAAAGATCAATCTATGGACGATGATCAGAAGTTGATAAATTTTCATAAGAATCTTAAAACACCTAAAGGTAAACCCAAGATAGCCAAATTAAAATATAAAATCGAAAGTATAAATAAGTTTTTGATAATATTTACTATAGGTAGAAATGTATTTGATAAAATGTATGCAAAGTAGGGACCATCCAAAATTAATAAATTTAGACAAGGAAATAAATCCCCTAGAATTGAACTTATTAGTCAAATTTCATCAATCCTTGTCAATAACATTTTTTCACTATGTTTAATATATTTTTACATTGAATAAAATGTTTTTTCTTAACAAAATTCAGTTATTCCTAAGATCCTATACTTTTTCTCTGTAAAACAGATTTCATAAAAACACCATAAGTTGAAAAAAATGGGTTCTAAAGGTATTAATCTCAAACATTTCTTGACCAAAGAAGGTTTATATCTCAAATAATTAATTATAAATACAAGAAGTTGTTGTTAACTAATAACTAAATACATATATGTGATTACTGGTATTTCTATTTATGTTAAACGAAACTACATTTTATTTATTAATTGTATGTTCTAAGTAGTTTTTTCATCTATTTATATGTTTTACTTAATATTTTTATTAAATATATTTAATTATGGGGAGTTTTTTATTATGTTCAACTAACGTTTTAAAAATGTGACTTTCTTAATTTTAAGTATGTTGATATCTCTCTAGTTAAGATTTATCTAATACCATATTTGAAAAAAGAATATCAAACTGAATATATTGAAAGATAACTTATAAAAAATAATAAATTTTATATGTGACTTACCAAATATTTGAAAGATTAATTTTATGAATTTTATAAAAAATATACCTTTTATTAGAATTTTTTTAACAAAAATAAAATTTACGAAGTTTCTGAAATCATTATCTTAAGATCAAGGTCATTAATTTGATTGTTTTGAATAAATATTATAAATATTTCTATGTAGACCTTTATTATAGAATCAAATACCTTTATGTATATCTAACCTCTTTCAAATTTCATGGAATAACTTAGAGAGTGGAGTTCAAAAGAAATTTTTTATGAAACGTAGATAGATCTTGATTGGTTTGATTATCATGATTATATGTGGAAACTTTTTATTCAATTTCATAGATGGGATGAACTAGTTTTAACTATTAAGTCATATAAATGGTATTATTCTCCCTTAGTCCCTAAATTTTATAGCTTGATAGTTTTTCTTGGATCAAGTGGTTTTAGGAAAGATAAATTTTCTCTTTAAAATCATGATTATATATTATATTTGAAAGATTTAGTGGAACTCAAAAAATTACCATTATATAGAGAGTATTTGTCTATCATTTATAAAATTCTAGATTAATATAGATATTTTTTAAATATAAGGCTTATGATTCCCTAATTTTAGTTAAAAAGAGATTTATCAGGATGAATCATCTTCATCCAGAGGGAAGAATAATTTTTTAGTGGATTTAAGATTTTCTTATTCCATAAAAAAGGATAGGGGTAATATATAAATACAACATGTTTTTGTTAATGATTTACTTTAAAATAAGATAAAATTTAATATTGTTAAATTTATTTTCTATTATATTAAAACAGTATGTTTTGGTACTATTAAATTGAAGAATTTACCGTATAGAAGAACATTTATAAATTTTTTATCATTTTTCTTAAGAAAAAAAAAGTGTCATATTTTGGTGTTGTAGATATAGTAAAGGAAAACCATATAAATTTTGAAATCATCACTCGAATAAATCTTTCATATCTTCTAATATAAAATTAATTTTTTGATAATGGTTTGGATGTTTTATATTCAAAGAAAAATAATGATCAGGAAAAACTAGTTGTAGAGAAAAAAAGAAAAAGAAATAAAGGTTGAAATTTTAATCATTCAATCTAAAGATAATATATGATTTTTTAGAATTTTAAGGTATTCAGTGAAAAACATGGAGATTCATTAAAAAAATTCTAAAGAAGTAATAAAAATAATTATATAAAAGAAATCATCTTCGATGAATTCCTAAAATTCTTCTAAGGTTGATATTAAATTTTTACTAGTTGAAAGTTCTAAGCATAGGAAAGTTAGAATGAAAAGTAAATATACCTTATTAGATAGAAAATTTTAGTTGGATGTGTTTCCCTCAAATAAAAAATTTTTAGTTAAATAATAGTCTTTAAAGAAGAATTTAAATATTTTAAAAGGATAAAATACTATTAATGAAAAGTAGAAATAATTAAAAGTTTCCATTTATAAATATTTTTAGTTTGTTAAAGATGTGTTAAAGGGAAAGTCAATTTATTTGGTTGATTTTTCTAGGGATTTGGAGGATAAAATTACATTAAAATATAAAAATACCATTTAAAATAAAAATTGTAAGTTGAGAGAAATTTCTAAAGAATTTAATACTGAGGTTATTGGGAATGTTAAAAAAATGGAAGTTATAGCTTTTAATATTTCCTTAAATCAAAAATTTAAAGGAAAAAAATATAATATAATTTTAATGATGAATATTTCATAATATAAAAATTTTAGTTCATTAGAATATAAATAAAAGGATTATGAAATGGTTAGTAAAACATGTGAATCTGTAGAAAAAAGTTCTACAGAACTTGGTAAAATAAGTAGAAGACTTGAAAGGCATTACATTTTTAACATAACTGAGTTGAAAAAAATAAAATTTTAACATTGTTCTTCCATTTATTAATTAAAAAATACATTAAGTCAAGGACAATGTTTTAGACATAAAATATTCACAGTCTCTTAGACCAGTTCAATATCAACTAACCTAGTTGAAGACCAAGAAATTTATTCCCAAATAGAATTTTGAAATTAACTTAAAGTATTTTTATAAACTTATTAAGTATGAGAAAGGTTGGGATAAAGATAAAAAATACCTTGTAAGTTATAATTCATACTAAAAGGAAGAATGTTTATGAATATTTTTATGTTTCTAGTCATTAGAATTCAAAAATCAAATAACCTAAATAGAAGCTGAGGGAGGATAAACAAGAGATTGGAGACTGGGAAAGAGATATTTCAACCATAAAAGGAATGATGTAAAAGAGTTTTTCAGAGTAGTTTAGTAAAACCAACTATGGAAAAATATTTAAATTAGGTAAATGTTACTAGAGAAGATGATGTCTAAAACTGGAAAAAATACATAATTTCACCACTTGAAATCTTTTTGGATTTGACCATGTAAATTTGGAATGTTTATAAACTTTTTGGAAAATATTTTGATTTAATGATATTTCAGTTTATAAACTAGTGTTTCTTTAATTTTATCTATAAATGGTTTATTATCACTGATGATTCATTTTTTCATTACTTGTTGAATAGTTTAAATTCTAATTCCCATTAAATGTTTCTAAATCCGTTAATAAATTAATATTTCTATTCCAAATGTTTTTGAATGGTTTTTTGTATTTTATTACTTATTTAAAAATTACATAAGGAATAAGTTTTCTTCATATACACCAGAATTTCATTTACATCTTAAGGGGGTATTTTTACCGTATGTTTGTTTTATTTTAACAAAACATAATGGAGAAAAAATTCTATAAAAAATATAATATTTTTTAAAATACATGGATTTATATTCATCTTATATTTGTTTCAAACTGGCGGGGAATTATTTTGATTATTTATTTTCTAATTTAGGTGAATTACTAAATTCATATATGTTCATCAAAATCTACGAAAATTACAGAGAGTTTTTCTTAAAAAAAATCCAAAAAATAAAATAATTTTTCGAAGCTTGTTTACAAATTTAAAAATGGGGAAGAAAATTGAATCAAATAATCTATTTATCCTTTTTTATCACAATATATTTTGTAAATATTTTATTTAACATAAGTTTCATATTTTATCATTAGTGTATACATAATATAAAACCATTAATTTAAATGTTAATAAACTATGTTTTTAGGAAATATTTATTGTTGGATGATTTTTGAAAATATGATAACCTAAGAAATTTCAAAATAATGATGGTTTAAGGTTTTCTAAAAAAATTGGTTATTTAAGTACTCTAATGGTGCCTAATAACTTCATCAGTTGACATGTAAATATGTTGAATCCATCAGAAGATAAATAAGTAAAAATAATAATATTTCCATTACAACTAATCTTAAAGAATAAAAAATATAACCATTGAAATGGAGTTTATAAATATATTTACATTTTAAGTGTTGGAAGGGGATGAAGATACAAGAATAATCAAAATTTAAAGTCACTTGAATCCTTCAACTTATTTTTTATTTCTCTTCTAATTTTTTAATTTTTGAGTGTTTTTTAAGATCTTATGATTATTATTATTATTTTACACTATAAAAACTCTTATTTTCTCTTTTTTTTTAATCATTGTGTTTCTGATCTTGTTGATCAAGGGATTCTAGGTGTGGAAGAGAGTCAAGATTCCAATTTATAGAAGTGGTAATTTTCTGATCACACTAATAAAAAGATTCCATCTGGAAGATAGAGCTAAGAATTCAGTTTTTATAATCAAACACCTTCGAATAGGTTTTTAGTTGAATAATTCTCATGTTTTGGAAAGATAGACCATTATACTAGTTTATAATCGATGATACAATGAAGTAGGTTTAGTTTTCCCCATGCACTTCGGGTAAAAGTTCAGTTTTTAATAATTACCTTTAAGGGGAACATGATTGTTAAATCAATATAATATATTTTTCTATCTTCACTATACTTATTATTTTATCAGTAATTTTTTAGATTATGATTAATTATTTTTCCACTGTGCTTATTACTTTTAACAATGGTTTTGAAATACTAGTTAATCTATTAATATTGTATTAACATTGATATATTGGTTATTGTTTTGTGGGTATATTGGATCTGTATATTTCCAATACTTTTTATACATGAAATTGATGAAAGTTTTCTATTGTTTTTAAACTTCAATTCACCCCTCTATTATAGAGTGATTTCCATCCAAATTTTTTGATAACATTGATAGCTCAGGTTAAGAATATAACCCCATGTAAGGAGACTATTAATAAATGTATGAAATACACACTTCTTAGAGAAGTTTAGATTTCAAAAATCCAGGATGAATCTATTAATAAGATATCTCACTATTTCATATCTACAAAGAGATGAGTCAATGGGAAGATAACCAACTATCATCCATGTTTCAATAATTATGGATCTTAAAAATACTCTATTTATTCCCCATAATATATTTGTGTATTTTCACACAAGTAATTGATGGTTATATTTTAAAAGGGTATACTTGATTGAAAGTTGTAATCACTATACGGTATAAAGATTTTTTAATCTTGGAATGAATAATATTTTCATTAAAAATTCAATGAGTATTAAAGGATTCTAGGATATTGTCTTTAAATAAGACCAACCATGGTGAATATTATTAGAGTGCATCCCTTGATGGGGATCCTAAAAGAGAAATATTCTAAAATAAATAAAATTCATGGGACTTAAAAAATTTGGCCGACCCATTAAAAACAATAGTTGATTTTATATATTTTAATAAGAGGGGGAATATGGTATGGAATAATAATGGGATGAGGAGAAAATTCCCATACATTACTACCTTTGTAGTTCTTATCAATAAGGGGGAGAAGAATTATGAACTTTGAATATAAATGGGAATTGTTAAAAAATATAAATGGGTGATTGAATTGACCAATTGTTTTATTATATTTTTTGTCAATATATTTATAAGTGATAAATTCAATATATAGTGAAAGAATGGGTGATTTTAAAGATATTAATAAATAGATTATATATCTTCCATTAAATAACTCCTATGAATATATTTTTCTTATTATAAAATTAGTTTTTCTCTTATGTTTCTCTTATATAGTTGTGAAAATGTGACTAAGTTTATACCATCATAAATCAATGGAAGGGTGTATGGTGATGTAGTTGTTGTTTTGGAATACCTATATGGATAAATTCTAAGAAGAATCTATATACATGTAATAATTGTTGAGATGGTTTTTAATGAATCCTGAATGGTTAATTTTATATATAACTGTCTAATAAATGTTGAATTTGGGTAAGATGACTGTTGAAATAACTTGAGACCTCTTATTAAAGGGGGGAAAGTTTTTTAGAAGTTTGGGGAATCCGTCCTTAGAGAACTGAGATTTTAGAATAATTTATAAAGTAAAGTAGTTCATTTGAATGATTTTTTTATTTTATTCAGAGTGTTTGAGAAGTCCCTAAGTTGAATTAAATAATATCTAAATAGATGTAAAGATTTATAGATATTATATTTTGAATCTAAAAAATGGATAATTCTTGAAGATTTTATAAGTGAAATTTTACATTCTATAAGGTTCATTTGACATTATAAAAGGGTTATTTGGAATTACATAAGATTTATTGATATTTTGTAAGATTCATTTGGACGTTCCATAGGGTTCATTACTTTAACTGATATTTAAAATATTACAAATTAAGAAACACAACCCTGAGAGAAAAAGGGTTGTTTTGAAAAAAATTCAGTATCATTCAATGATTTTGTAAGAGTTAGAAATTTTAAGGGAGATTTCCATAATGAATAATTCTAAATAAGATTAAATCAAGAGATTTATGAACTAGTATTAAAAGGAATAAACATTACAATAAAAGAGTTTGTGATTCAAATTGAGATGAGGAATAATATGAAGATTGTTCTGTGGAATGAGGTAGTCAAGTTGCAATGGAAGTGTTATTAAATGAATCTCCAACCATAAAAACATGCATTCCATAATGGAATAAAAAATTATGGATCTTGTTGAGAAAAACAGAGGTTCTAATAATTTTGATATCACACTGAGAATAAAATATCAAGTTTCATGGATGAATTTGATTGTGGTTTGAATGAGAATTTAAAACTATAAATATTGTTATATGGTTTAAAAAATATATAAAAACACATTTTCATAATTAATGGTTGATTTCCATATTTGAATATGTGAATATTATTCATGTGATATTATGAATATAAAAATCAGAAAAAGAAGAAGGTAATAGTGTGTATATTAAGAACCTAATACTACATTCACTAAGAATAACCTATGTATAATATAGATAGAGAAATATTATGTTTCAATCAAAAAAATATTTGTATATAATGAGGTGGTGTCTAACGACATCTAGGAAGCAGAACCTATGCATTGAAGAAGAAGGGATAAGAATAAGTCATATAATATATTTATATTTTATAAGAATACTAAGAGAGATATTGATAAGAGATATTATTTTTTATCATCACTCAAAACTCATAGAATATTTAATTTTCATTGAAAAATATCATAGTCATATTGAGTTACATAACAAGGACAACTTTCATTTAGTATTTATTATTATCCACTGGTTAAAGACCTATTCATTTATGAAAAATATCTTATTATGGTGATGTTATAACATATAGAGGAAGAAGTTAGATCTCATTCATGGTGTTTTTTATGACTATTGGAGATTTGGTGGTTCCATTGTTGACAACATCATTATTCTAGTTAGGATATTGAAGTGATTTTGGGAGAAATTTACAGCAAGGGAAATAGACGATATATTCCCAAAAATTGTGTTAATTGTAGAGTTAATGATTCATTTACTTTTAATTATAATCTCTATAATATTAATAGTGATAATATATATCCTAGTGGGAGTTTAATATAGTAAGGAGCAGATTCCTACACTAGGTTTGAATATTTCAAAAACCATGCATGCAAATTTTCTCATGTTTATTTTCTACATTCCATGTGGTAGTGAGTTTTGAGAGGCTATAAATACATCCATAGCTCTTAACTAAGATAAAGGTTCAAATATTGAGATGGTAATTAAAAGGTAAGCGGAATTTGGTAAAAAGGTTACACTAGATCCACCCCTAGGTGACCTCACGGTCCACTGAGACATTCACTCATGAAAAAAAATTTATATAAAAAACACAACTTTTAACATTTAAGAAATAAAAAACTTACCTTCAATAATGAAATTTAATTCTTATCTCATTAAATGTAAATATTTTCAATAAAACCCATATAGGATCCATGAATAATTCTTCAGAAATAATATTCATTATCTCCCTTTTACAATGGATTAACTTATTTAGTCGATTCTAATATATCTTCTTCAGGGAATAAATCATTAACCAAAGCATTTCAATAATATATATTGTTCCCACCCATCATCATATATAATTTTCATGAAACATAACAATAATAAAACACATAGGATCCAATATTTCATTATAGAATGAACAAATATTATTTAAATCCATAATAAAAATCATTTTTAATTAACCCCTCAAAATGAAATTAATAGAATGGGTAAATTTATTTCCTATTAATAGGAAAAACGAAAATGAATAATTGAATATTGATAAATATCAAGAAAATGTTGAAAAGGAAAATTCTTAGATAACTCGTGAGTGGGAGTGAAGGGAAATACATTAAAATGAAAATTTAAAGGTTTTGAAGATGAACCCATTATTTCAAGTCCAAACTCACCTCATATGTTAACTACTTATTGAATAATAAAATTCTATAATTATTACTTTTTATATATTTTCATGTATCATTTATTTGATTATTTTTGGTTGTGTCAGTCATTTTGAGGTTATCTGGTCCATAGTTCCAAAACATCTTTGGTATAATGGTAACAGTCAAAGATCCTTGTCCAATGGTTCCATAATATTTATAAGTGTCAATGTATATGTTTTATTTCATTCCAGAAATAAAAAAGATCAATATACTGGAAGATAGTAATAATTGTAGAAAATATTACTTGATAATCTTGTTTTAGAAACATAAATTCACATTTACTATTAATATCATTTTTATCATGACTATTTTATTATTTCAAAATTATAAAAAAATTATTTAATTATTAATTTTATATTAAATAATGAAATAAATTTTTAAGAATATCTATAAAAGTTTTAACTAAAAATTAAATATCATCATTCACTTAGGTAATATTAAACTATAAATTCCCATGTTTTCATGTCTTGTGAAATTTAGGGGAATTTAAATTTTTGAATTTGGAGTAGGGGTGATTTGGAGAACCAGAATTTTTATTGGAATTTAGATATTTGGAGAACCTCAAGGAAATGGTTTTGGATATTAATCATGGCATGGGAGGTGTTTTGGGTTCTTGATTAAATATTAGGATCTTCGGGTTAAAATTTTTAATTTTTAAAACTATTTAATCGTGTCACATAGTTACCACATGGTAAGGGAATACCGTGGGGGTTGGTTTTTATGGAGTGTTGGAACATGATTTTTTCATGGTTGGAAACAAAATTTTGAAAACCTATAATTCATGTTTCATAAGGATTTGAATAGTTGGAACATAGTTTGGTAAATTGTGCAGCAAAACCATATGAAGGGGTATGTCTCAAGATAATGTGAGTTGCACAGTTAGTGAATGGTTTTACAAACCATGTGATAACCATGTGGATTAATATATTTCATTAAAAATGGTAAACTAGCAATTTACCCATATAATATTTAAATCATCTCTGCTCTCTTCTCCTCCCACACACGCGACCATACCAAGGGAGTCCCATCCCCGCTTCTTCGTCAATTTCCCTATGGAATTTATGATTTTGATTGAATTTTTCAGATTTTAAGGTGATTTCTCCACCTCCATTCCCTCTATTATTTTTTTCTCTATGATCACTAATTTTGGTTGTCTCATGCTTTTGTATAATTGATTATTACAACAAAGAATAAAGAAATCATCTCAATATTATTATCCTAAAATGACGATGAATACATGATAGGGGAGGTGAATTTGTGTCCTTTTAAAAAACATGTCAAATTCAAATCATCCTTCTTTATATTTAAAGTGGGTATATCCTTTTTTCCTTAAAAAAATAAGTTGAAAATTTTAAATGAGCATGGTAATTTTTATATTGGTTCAGGGAAAAAATGTCCCCTAGTCCACTCCACCAACACTCTCTCCATGAGATTTCTGATTTTCATTAACAAATTATTTTATAGGGATATCAACAATTGAGTGGAGGAAAAAATAACTTCTTATAATATATTTTATAAGGACTTTATATAGGACTAGAAATAGTCCTCTAAACACTCAACACCAGAGTGTTTAGAAATAAAAAATTATTGAATTTGGTTAGAGAATTTCATTATTATGACATTCAGATATAGATAATTTAGCTAATAAATGAAGATTTAATGATAGGAATATGTATGTATCCAAAATTTAATCATCAAGAAGAAACTATAAATATTTTTAGATAATATTCAGATATAACAAAAGAAGCTAGAACATGTATTTATCTAAAGTGTATTCCTATAAAATCCAACAAACTCTTGTAGATATATCACAAATTTTTATAGTAGAAAGTATTATTATTCTAAAAATAATATATCAAAATGAAATATTTGGAGGAAAAATAGTACCAGCAGATAAAAATTATCTACATATATCATTAAAGTCTCATCAAATATTCTATAGATCATGATAATCAAAATAAGAAAAAAAAATTACTCTTGAATCTTGTACAAGTATATTTCTTTATCATTCAAAGAACTGGAATAAATAAGCAGCCCAAATTAATTCAGTTTGAAAAAATTTGAAAAAGTTTCCATATAAATCATGACTACAAAATGATTGGAATAATTTGAAATTTGATATATAAAAGCTACATAAATTAATAGGTTCCCTTATAAATATAAAAAAATCAATATGTTATTATAGATCCTTTGAAATGGTATTTTAACCAGTTTACCAAGACATTTACACAAAAAATCACAGTAGAAATATCATAATAATTCAAATTTTAAATCTCATAGATGACTGGATCAATGTGGGGATTATTATGTGTGAGTTTTATTACAAATGTTTGGTATCCATCATATGGTTGATTCCAAATATAGAGTTCTAGAATTTTAATATAATTAGCAATGCTCAGTTCGAAACATGAGGTATATCACTAACATGAGGTTACTTGTGTTTGGTATATAAAAACTATGAGGTAAAAAATGTGAGGTTTCTTACAAAAGTGAGGTCTCAAAATATAATGTTGAACACAAACATGGGGTCATAAATTTTTTATTAGATACCAGTACTAGGATCGCCTACTCTTTATGAATATTGATTATGGACTTCTTTTTAATAAATAGAAGACTTAGAAAAATATTCTCACATCCAATATAAATATCGAAACAAAACAAAAGACTACCAGAATTTTAGGGATAAAATAATTTATTTAATGAAAATAAAAACATGAAATCCACTCAAAGTAACCTTATAAATAAAACAAATGATGATTTTTATGAGCATCAAAATTAATGAAAAATATCTTTTATCAACATTTATATGTCAAAACATATCCCCCTTTTTATAATCAAAAAACACATAAAAACAAAAAAAACATACATATTTTTATTTTCAATTTACTCTAGTCAATGCAATATAAACATAAGTCATGTTGTGTGAATTTGTAAATTTTATGTTTTTTCAATTTTCCCCCCTTTTCTGAGAACAGAAATAAAGTATTAAATGGAATAAAACATTATTAATGTTTTATAGAATTTCATGTGTAATCTAAAATTTATGGGATTAAAATAAAAGAAATAATAGAGAAATATAAAAACAGATGATAGATAGTGGAAGCATAAATAATTTTCATAAATTATTGTTGAGAAAAATAATTCTTCATCTCAAGAAGAGGGTCAATTCTAAGAAATGGGTAGATTCAAGGACTGGTAGTAGGCTCTAACTCCTCTAAATATGAGGTATATTTAATAGAATCATGAAGGGTCTGATGAACTTCTTGAATATCCTATATAAAATCGTTGAAATTTTGATTTAAAGGTGTAGCCCAATCCTTAATAAAATATCAATAGTTATGAGTAGACTGGAATCATCTCTGGTTAACCCTTTAATTGGAATATCTAGTACTTCCTTGGGATAATGACATGTGTCCTATTCTATTTCAAGATGTTGTGTCATTTCTTCCCGCCATTCATTCAATTTGAATTTGTAGGCGGTTTTTACCTCACGTTTTGTAATATGGATCAAATTTGGCTCCCTTCAGCTACGTTGACTTTGGTTAAACCCGCAAATCTGGCACTATGATGAAAATAATGAATTGAGCTACTCTGTCAACAAGTTAAGGGAATCTAACAACTATGGCTGTGGTGACAACTCCACCAAAGGTAGTATCGCATTTTCCCCAAGTCTCATGTAGTGAAAAGGCATGGTGTTTCTTCTCCAATAACTACCTGACTCTAATGGTGTTTCATCTCAGTATTTGATTGTCTTTTTTGTAAAAAATTGGCAGTAATGGCTGACAAAGGTGGTGTAGCATAGTTATTTTTGCTGAAATATGTACTCAAAAATCTATATTCCATTTCTGTTTTCATGAATACTTATTTATTAATGTTGTTCTATGAGAATTTTTCTATAAATTTTGTATGTATGTCATTTTTGAATTCAAAAACCTCCAATTTCCCCATTATGAAGTCACTAAAAATAATGAAAACAAGGGAAAAGATAGTATTTTTCAAATGAAATCATGAAAGTACCATTTGGAGTTATACTTAAGCTTCCACTAAAATTTCCCCATTTTTTAATGTTTTCAAGTTTAACGGGAATGTTCTATTGATCCCCGCTAGAGGTTCAACTTGAACTTCCAATGGAGGTTTCAGTGGAATGTTCCCAGAGGTTCTGCTACAGATTCCACTGGAACTTCCACTATAGGTTCTACTAGAGGTTACACTTGAACCTCCACCGAAACCTCCTCTTTTTGATGGAGGTTTGTGGAAATTACATTGGAAATATATTTTGAAGTTCCACTAGAATTTCCACTGGAACTTCCACTGTAACTTCTAGTTCCACTTCCATTGAAACCTCTATTGAAACTTCTAGTGGCTTCCACTGGAAGTTCCATTATAGGTTCTAGTGGAACTTGTAGTCATATTCAACCTTCCAAACCTATAGTATAATTTTTGGAACCCCCAAAAATTGTTTGTATTGAAATATTACATGATTCATAAGTTATTTTTTTGTTTTTTATACCACTAGAACTTCTATTGGAACTTCCATTGGAACTTACACTTTAATCTATTCTACCAAATTGCAGTGCAATGCTACCTTAAGTAAAAAATTGATGTTTTATTTCCCATTGAAACTTCTGGTATAACTTCCAGTGGAATATTTTTATTGACATGACATGATTCATAAGTGAGTTTTGTGTCATTTTATACCACCAGAGGTTCCACTAGAACTTCCACTTGAATCTATTATACCAAATTGTAGTGCAAAGCTACCTTAAGTAAAAAATAAACTTGTTATCCCATAGGAACTTCCAGTGGAACTTCTTCTAGTGGAACTTCCACTGAACGTTCCAGGGAAACTTCCACTAAAAGTTCTAGTGTAAGTTCCAAGGGAACTTCCACTCATATTCAACCTTCCAATGTAATTTTTCTAATTCCCCAAAAAATATTTGTAGTGATGTATTACATGATTAATAAGTGAATTTTTTAACATTTTATACCACTAGAACTTACACTGGTTATTTCTTTGTGAGAGTACTAATGGAAATTTTAGTGGAACTTCTAGTGTAACTTCCACTAGAATTTTTGATGGAATTGTCAATGGATATTCTAGTGTAACTTCTAGTGGAACTACCAGTGGAACTCCCAATGGAACTCCCACTCAAACTCCCAGTGGAACTACCACTGGAGCTTCCACTGGAACTATAATAAATCTAATATTTTCATTATTATTTATATTTTTTTCAGTGATTTTATCTTTTCTAATTAATCAATGTGATCTTATTTTTATTATTTTATGATTTTTGGTTAGTTTTGAGATAAAATGTGAAAATTGGCTAATTCTGTAAATTAAGAGGTTTTTTATTGCTTATATTTTTTGGGAATAAATTATAAAATTATGATCCAATTAATGTGATTCCTTTTTTTAGGATTACATTGTTTGTGGTATTAAACTTTTTCTTCTGGTCCCATACCCAATTCTAAACACAACAACCCAAAAATTCAATAAAATGAAGAAATCTATTACGGATGGAAGAATTGACCATAACTCATTAAATGAGGTATATATCAGGATAAATAACTTTAAATGAGATAATTTTATATGGGTTAGATAAATTAATTTATGGTTCATGTTAAAATGAAATTTCATGAAGAAATAAGCTCATTAAGACAACCTTTGAGTGAGTCAAATTAGAGTAGGTGGAATAGTTTTTGGACACTAGAAAAATACATGTCCATTATTTTAGTCATATATTAGTTTACACCTGTAAAACATTTTTTAAATTTGGAGGATATATATCTAACTTCATTATGACCATCTTATAATAAGATACCTCTATGAGTTTCGACCAACTTTTGGGAATAACGGAATCAAAATTCTAGAGGAAAAATTCTAGAGGAGAAAATTTCATGTTCTTTATTCTCACTGTTTTATTCTTATTAGTATTATAATGAATTATCCTTACCACTTATTCACAATTACCCTTACTATGGTAGGGTAAAAAAAATTATTGGATAAGGATAGGTTTTCCGTTTTTAATTATTGAGTTCTTTCACTTAATGTTTTGTGATCCTTTTCTATTTTCTCTGAAATTAGTTTCAATTTCTTACAAAAGTTATTATTATCATGTACAATTATATTTTATTTTAGATTAAGTTATTTTTACTTCTTGTTCAATTATGAATATCTCCCTCCACTAGGTTCTGGTTTATATATGGTGGAGTAGATCTAGGCTTGTTGGTGAATTACATGGTGATCACCAGTACGTGTGTAAGGATTGGTGAACATTATTGAATGTTTGGGATAAACATGACCTGATAGGGAATTTCCTAATTCAATTGAGGGTATTTTATAAAACTCTATAACACAATGTATGGAGAGTAGAATAATATGAGATTTTAGTAAGGTTTATTTTCACCATTACTATTTTACCAAGGAAGTTAGAAGAAGCAATTGTGGATTCTCACTTTTATCGAATTCACATAAGAGAATTGGATAAGTTGAACTATTACAGAATTACAATTGGAGAACCAAACATGGCCTAATAATCATCTCATATAATAGTTTTCAATCACTTGTGTAATCAATTTAATCTTAATATTTTTCTTAATTTCTTTCTTTTTTTAGTTTCTTTTCTTTTCAAAATCGAACAATTTCAAAAAACCTTTATTTTACCTCTAATTAAATGTGACAGATTGATTTTTGTGTGATTTTGTCTATATAAAACCTGGGTTAATTGATTTAATTAATTTTTAGCTTAGTAAATAACATATTATTCCACACCCCATCACAAGAATGTGTAAAAACTTGGCACTATTTCCAGGGAGGTAGTGCCAGCATTGTTTTCTCTTATATTGCATTACTAGAATTAAAAACCCTCAACCTTCCCCCATAGATCATGAAATTGAAAGAACATTGTTTAATAGACTTATAAATATTAATATGAAATTTTTATTTGAGGAATTTTCTCTTTTTGAATCAATTGAAACATCAAGTGTTCACTTTGATCATGTCATCATGTCTAGAAATCAAAATAAAACACTTTAAGACCTCTATGCACCACAATTACTTAATCAAAATAATAAAATTTCCATCCCAGTGTTACAAAATTATTTTTAGATGAATCCTAACATGATTACATTACTCCAAAAATTCCATGGCTTGGATGTTGAAGACCCAAACTAATATATTAAATATTTCACACATTTATGCTCTACTTTCTGACCCTAAGGAGTAGTTGAGGAGTAGGTAAAGTGGAATGCATTCTCGTTTTCATTGGAATGAGCTAGAAAAATAATGGTTTTATGGCCTATAACCTGGATATGTGAATGATTGGAATTACTTAGTAATATTCTTCATGAAAATATTCTTCCCAACCACTAGGAGCACATCCATCAGAAAGGAAATTTATTCCATCAAATAGTCATCTAGAGAAACTCTTTATAAGTACTGGGAGATATTTAAGAAGCTATGTGATAAATTCCCACATCATGAAATTGAGGAGCCTCATTTTCTTGTCTTCTTTTATCAAGGCTTACTAGATAATGATAGAAACATTCTGGATGCATCATTTGGAGGATCATTGATTGACAAGTCACCAGAAGAAGCCAAGGACTTGATTGAGAATGTTTGTCAAAACTTACAAAAATTTGTTACAAGAGGTACTGGAATAAGAGGTATTTTTGAGGTAAGAACTTATAATTTATTTCCATTATTAGAAACAAGTATTTAAGATATAACTAGTTTTGTGAGACAAATGGCCTTGAAACAAGTGGGTGACTAACAAGAACCGGCTAAGGTATGTTGTTTATGCTCATCACCTGATCATTTCATTGTCCAGTGTCCTGAAATACATAAAATGGAAAGTTTTAGAGAAACATTTTATGTGTGGTAGTTTCAAAAAAAATTGATTATAGAGAGATCCTAACCCATCCCAATATGGATTTGAAAATTAGTAGAATCAATCTAGACCCCCATACCAAAATCAGTTCCAAAACCAACCCCATTCCAGAATCAATTCTATAACCCAACACCACTTCAAAAAAAATCTTATAAATAGATTTATTAGAAACAACCATCCACTTTATAGAGACCCTATGAGAATCCATCCATCAATACACAACATCCAATTCAAAACCAATAGTAGAAATCTGATATTGAGGGGTTGAAAGATACCGTAAAATATTTTTCCAATAGGTTCGAATGTCTCATGTAATTTCTAACCAAAAATCCAAATAAACTTCCTTCACAAACAATATCAAACCCAAAATAGAATTTCAGTATGATAACAACAAGAAGTGTAAAAGAACTATCACCACCACCATTCCATGAAGCTGATACAAGACCACATGATTTGAGGGAGAATGAAGTTATAAATTCTGAAAATTCAATGAAAATGAACCATGAAGAAGAGAAGAAAGAGTAGGAGGAGAAGGGTGTGCCAAGGAAGAAAATAAAATAAACATCATTGAAAAGGAAACAAAGGGATAAGAAAGAATTACCCCCACCTTTTCTATTAAGTATGATTGAATCAAATAGGTTGTAAGAAGAAATGCTTCAAAAAGAAATTCTAGACACCTTCCAAAAAGTGGAAATCAATATCCCCTACTATAAGAAATTAAAAAAACTAAAAAGTATGCTAAAATTTTGAAGGATGTTTTCACAAAAAAATCGGATAATTCTAGAGAATCAAAGGATCAACTTGGGAAGAAGTGCCACAGCCCTTATCACACTATAATTACCAACCAAATTTCAAGTTCCATGGATGTTTTCCATTCCATGAACATTTGGTTATTTAAATTTATATAATACTTTATTTAATCTAGGTGATTCCATTAATGTATTTCTTCACTCATTATACACTTATTTGTAGATGGGAGACTTGAATCTCACAAGATTAGTGGTCCATCTTGTAAACAGATCCAATGTTTTCCTAGCAGGAGTTCTGGAGGATGTCTTAGTGAAAGTCAAAGATCACTTATTACCATCTGACTTCTATGTTCTAAATATGTAATATTATAGGACCTCATCACACTCACCCATAATTTTGGTGAGACCTTTCTTAAAAACATCCAAAACCATCATCAATTTCCATGAAGGGACCCTCACCATGGAGTTTGGAGATAGCACTGTCCACTTCAATATTTTTTAATATATGAGGTACCCATCGGATGATCACTACCTCTTTGCACTCTCCCAATAATTTGGTACTAAACCCATTAAATAATCAGGTATGTTACATGAATTATTATCCTTATGAGAGACTTTATCCATTTAAAATAGCATTGAACATATGGATTCTGAAACTACTGGAGATTATGATTTCATGTGGGTGGAATAGGTAAAATCTAATTTCTTTGATTATTTGTTAAATGATGAAGATGATGATATGATTTCTTGTGTTCAATATTTCTACCATTTGGAAGTAGTTAACCTCAACTTAATTGTATCCCTTGATCATCCCCATGATTTGTAATTAAAATCACTCCCCACTGATCTAAAATATGTTTACCTTATGGTGGGAGAGAAATTACCAGTGATAATTGCTAATAATTTTTCTGAAACCCAAGAAAAATATTTTATTGGGCTTTTAATAGAGAATGTCCATGAAATATGGTGCTGATTTAATGATATCATAGTAATCAAAACAAAAATATGCTCACATAGAATTCTTTTTGAGGGATATTGAAAACCTATCATGAAACCCCAAAGGAAGAAGAATCTCACCCTAATGGAGGTTATGAAGAAGGATACTGAGAAGATATTAGATGTAATGATCATCTATCCCATATCATGTTCACAATGGGTTAACCCCATCCATGTAGTTCCAAAAAAATTGTCTTAACCATTGTGAGGAATGGGAATAATGAATTAATCACCGTAAAAATTCATAATAACTAGAGTTTGCATTGATTTTTGGAATTTGAATTAGGTCACTCAAAAATATAATTTCCCCATCCCCTAAATTTACTAGATGTTAGAGATATTGGCAGAGAGAACTCATTATTTCTTTTTTGGATCAATTTTCAGGTTATTTACAAGTACCTATTTCTCCCGAATATCAAGATAAGACTACCTTTACTTGTCCCTTCGGCACTTTTTCATAAAAAGGATACTCTTTGTATTGTGTAATGATATTGGTACATTTTAAGGTTGTATTATAAGTATTATTTTGATCATATTGAATATTTCTTGGAAGTTTTCTTGGATTATTTTACAGTTTTTGGAAATTATTTGGACCATTGTTTGAAAAATCTGGAAAATGATTTGAAATTTTTCAATGAAGAGAATCTTGTTTTGAATTTTGAAAAGTTTCATTTCATGGTTTATAGGGGAATTTCCCATATTAATGTCATTTCTAAAAAGTTCATAGATGTTGATAAATCAAAAATTGAATTGATAAATTCATTTCTCTACCCAACTTGTGTGAAGCAAGTTAGATCATCTTTAGGACATGTAGGATTCTGTAGGAGGTTTATCAAAGATATTAGTAAAATATCTCTACCTCTCTCTAGATTAATTTTTAAAGGTGATGATTATGATTTCAATGGTTCATGTAGGGAAACCTTTGATGAGTTGAAGAGGATATTGATTACTCCACCAGAAATGTAGCCAAAAATTGGGAAGAACCATTCGAGCATATCTGTGATGATTCAAGACAAGCAGTTGGAGAAGTCCTTTCTCAGTGAATTGAGGGCAGGACACAAGTAATTTTCTATGACTCAAGAACCTTATATGTGGCCCAATTAAACTACTAAACAACTGAAAAAGTGTTTTTTGCATTTTTCTTTTCTTTATAAATATTTAGATCATATCTACATGGAACTAATGTCACGGTGTTTTCTGATCATGCAGATCTTGGGTAATTGATGAAGAAGAAAGAAGATAAATTGAGGCTAGTAAGATAGATGTTATTACTTTAGGAGTGCAACATAGAAATCAAATACAATAATGGATTTTATAACCAAGTGTTTGATCACTTAAGTAGACTTCCCAACACCGCTAAAGCTGAAATTCCAGACTGAGAACCATTAAATGACCACCTTCCAGGAGATGATTTATACTTTATTGATGGAGAAGTGACTTGGTATGCTGATATGGTAAATTATTTGGTAACATATAATGTATTATCTCATTTAAATTCCCACCTAATTCAAAGGATGAAATCTGAATCTAGATATTACATCTAGGATGATCCATTTCTTTAGAAGATTTAAAATAACCAAGTGATAAGAAGATTTTTTCCTGAAAGTGAAATTGACTTTGTATTTAAGTATTGTCACACTTTAGCTTATGTAGGTCACTTTGATCCTTATAGAAAAATATGGATGGTTTTATAATCTAGAAAATATTATCCCACTGTTTTGTCACACATTAGCTTATGGAGGCCACTTTGAACCTCAGAGGAATGAAAGGATGGTTTTAGAATCTAGACATTATAATCCCAATGTTTTTTTAAATTTTTTATATTTAAGGCATAGATTTTATAGGACCTTTCCTAGTATCATTTAGAAATTATTATATATTTATTTCAGTTGATTATGTTCCCAAATGGGTGGAAGAAAAATCCACCAGGACTGACGATTCTAAAGTTGTTTTTGATTTTATCATGGTTAAAATATTTTGTAGGGTTGGAGTTCCTAGATCCATCATTAGTGATCAATAGACTTACTTTTATAATAGTATAATGGAGGCTTTACTGAAAAATTATGGGGTGCATCATAAAACATCAAGTCTCTATCATCCACAGACCAATGGAAAGCTGAAGTGTCCGACATGTAAATCAAAGGAATTTTGGAAAAGACTGATAATCCAAATAGGAAAGATTTGTGCCAAAGGTTGGAAGATACATTTTGGGATTATAAGACATCCTAAAAACCTTAATTGGAATGATTATATAGATTTTGATTAATCTGAAAAGTTGTCATCTTCCAGTGGAATTAGAGAATAAGGCATATTGGGTTGTGATAAAGATAAATTTGGATCTTGAAAGTGCTAGAAAAGATATAAGATTGCAGTTGCAAGATATGGAAGAAATTACAAGGGATGATTTTGAAACTTATAGTATTTAAAAATAAATAACAAGAGCGAATCATGACAAGATTATCCAACTAAAATACTTTCATCATGGAGACACGGTGTTATTATTTAATTCAAGTCTCAAGTTGATGCTAGTTAAACTTTATTTCAGGAGGGAAGGTACATTTATAGTTACTCATGTATATCTTTTTGGTGTTGTGAATATTATGAAGGATATATTTCATGATCAATTCACTATTAATATACATAGGCTAAATAAATTCCATGGGACCATTCCATAAGATCCAATGGAGGATATCACACTCCTCCAATCTATTTATCAATAAAATCAACTAGGTCGTACCTCTCCTTTACTCTTACTTGCTTGTTGTGACTCATTTTTCAAATATTATTATATGTAAAATCCATTTTAATGCATTCAGGATACTGAATCATTTAATTGTGGGGGATGTAACCTTTGTAGTTTAGGATGTTTTCCCTATTTTTTTAAAAAATGTCTGTGTTTAAAATTTTGTGTGTTTATTTTTAAATTTTTGTGTTTTTTTTTTGAAAAATTTTAATATAACTAATTATGTTTTACATTTTTTAAACCCGTTTATATGAGTGCGAAAATTTATTCCATAAAAATAAGCTTAAATGAAGGCTAAAAATGACATTGTTTCAACTTTAAATCTTTATGAATTTCATTAATGCTACTCTGATTTTAAAATCTCATGCCACATGTCAATGTCTATATCTTTGAAATAACTTTCCAATTATACTTATGAATCATTGTTTTCATATTATTACATTAACCTCACTTCTTGATAGAACCAAATAATTCTTAATTTAACCAGAATTTGATTTATTCCTATCAAAACGTGAGGGTTTGAGGTACTTGTTTTTTAAATGATTAAGGCATTTATTTGGTTTTAAAGAACTATTTTCAATAAAATCCTTTTTTATAGTGGAATTCCTTGAACATTTAATCCATTTATCCCTTAGAATCCATGAACATCTTATTAGTTTATCCACATTACAAGCCAATTTTCTCTATCCAACCAACTCTTGATGTGAAATTCCATGGTCTAGTTGAACTTAGGTGTGGGGAAAGTTATCTATTGTTGTTCTACAAAATTTGGAGATACTATGGGTATAAAATTAAATGTTTAAGAGATGATTTTTCTAAAGAAAATCATTTTGTTGAAATTTCTTCCTTTTATAGAGATTTTATGATAAAATAAGTTTTGTCTTTCTGGAGCTTCCAATGTAGATAAAAATTTGTTTTTATCTAGAGATTTCATGAAAAATAATGTTTGATAATATTGAAACATTATCAACTAAAATGATGAAAGGGGTTAAATTTCCATGATTTTTCATGATTATGGATCTTATTTTTTTCTAAGGGTTGTGAGGATGATACCATACTTGAGTGAAAATTAGAATTTTGCAATTTTGCTTCAAAAAGAGTCAAACCCTCCTCATACAGCCTCATAATTTTTCCCATAAAAATACTACCAAACAAAAGCCAAAAAAAACCAAAAAATCCCCCATGATAAACACATTTCCTTGACTCATATCGATTAGAGATGTAGGAATTTATCTAGCCTATAGTGACCCTTACATGAGTTTGGATGAGAAAGACATTGTTGAAAACTGACATTTATGTGATGAGTGAAAATAAATTCCAGGTTAGTGTCATGTGTGAATGGGAGGAGAAATTAATAGGAAATATATTGAATTATATTAATTGAGAACATGGAATAATTTTTTCTAAGCAGACATGATATTTTTGTTTCTTGTTTTCAAAATGGTAGATCTCATGGGTATGTGTTTTGAATTTTCATTGATTCAATTTTGATACTGACTTGACCAGGATTCCAAGGGCTATGTGTGGGGTAATTGATAAAGCTAATATTTTCTTTATTATTTATATGTTTTAAAATTATTTAATCCCTTAAAATTAATCAATTTGATCTAATTTGCATCATTTTATGATTTTTGTTTAATTTTGAGCTAAAATGTGAAAATTGGTTAATTCTATAAATTTAGAAGTTTTATGTTGCTTCTGTTTTTCAGAAATAACTTCAAAAAATTTTATCCAACTCATGTGATTCCTTTTTTAGGCTTTCTTTGTTCTTCTGCTTCAATATTGTCTTCTAGGCCCAAACCCAATTCGAAACACAATGACCCGTAAAAATCAATAGAAATAGAGAAAGTTATTATGCATGGCAGGATAGACTCTACCTCATTAAATGAGGAATATCTTGTTATAATGGACTTAAAAATATATTATAATGTATGGGTTCGAAAAAGGGATTTATTTTTGATGTTCAAATTAAATTTCAGGAAGAAATGATCTCATTAAGGAATCCTTTGTAGTGACTTGGGTTTTTGCCCTGTCAGACTTTAGAATATTTATATGAATAAATCCAGAGCATGGTGCGAAGACGGCGTGAGATACCGAGGCCCGGTGTGCCCAGAATTAATTTTATAAAAATATTAAGTTTTTTTTATACTATGCACATGGTGGGGGTGTGATACCTCCTAAATGGTAGCTCAGAATGGAAATTTGAGGGTATGGTTGTGTCCGGAACGTGTCGTTTACCCTAAGCGGAGTGTAAACATTGCAGGCGCAAGCCTACGGTGAGAAAAGCCACCAGGGGCATTTTCATAAATAAGTGGAAAAGTTTATTTATGAGCGTCGGCTCGAATAACTTCTGAACGGAGTCTCGGATCGCAAATCTGAGTCCGTTGTTGTGTTCAGAATTGCGCGTTTACCCTAAGGTTTACTTTACTTTTTTCTACATCGGGCGTCGGGTGGAGGTGATTTGGGAGCCAGATATATTTTAAACAAAATTAATATCTTTTATTCTCTTCCTCCCCTGGACGTGCGGTGCGCAGCAGAGGAGGAACTCCTCCTCCTTCCTCCTCCCCCTCCCTCTTCCGATGGCGAATCGGAGACCAAATAACGCGATCAAGGTGCCTTCGAGCTCGGATTTCGATGGATGACACTTCAGGATCATGCAACGGAAGCTTTGGAGCGTGGATCGTTGGCGTTTCACCCGTGAGGTAGGCGGTTTTAGTTTTAAAACCCTGGACCCCATTTATGTGTTGTTTTTCTTCAAATCTTAATAAGGGTTGTATAGTTCGGGTCTTGAGGTTTCTGAAACATGTTTTGGATCTGATTTTGGAGCACCGGGGTGTTCTTGGGTGTTCCTGGATGTTTTTTTATGGAAAACCCGGATTTTGGCAGCATCAATGGCAGAATCTGGCAGCGGCATGGTGGTTTCCGGTGAGGCTCGCGGTGGTCCGGCCAGGATTTTCTAGGGGTCCTTTAAACCCCTATAACTCACAAACCGTAACTCCGATTTGCGATCCGTTTGTGGTGATGCATTCCTTGCGTTGAGACGTACCTTTTGAACTCACTTTGAGAATTTTGTGAGTCGGGATTTTGGACCGGGGGCTTGAAATGTCGAATAAAATAATAATATTTTATTATTATTCGACTTCAGGCCATTGTATCTTCTACCTGGAGTGTCCGATTGATGTGTCGTCAGTGGCGTTCAGACCCTGATGATATGAAATACTTTTCTTGATGGTTTCCGGGTGTTGGAACTGGTTTTGGGGTGTGGGCCCCACAAGGTCGTGTTTTGGCATTTGCGGAGAAATATAACTTTCTCCTCAGGAGTCCGATTTTGGCAGATAAATAGTCGATCTTGTGTGTTTTTCTAAGAGGATCGCAATGGTGTGATCCGTTCGATGTGTTTTAGGATCGAGGAGTGGTCCCTACCCGAGCTGGATTCTGTGAGTAGTGCCTTTTTCCAACGGGTGTCCGTTTTGGGAGAGTAAACAGCCTATCCTGTGTGTTTTTCTGGATAGATCGCGATGGTGGCCTCGGAATCGGCCTTGGTGTTGCGCGGTGTGGGGTTGTTGTGGGTCACTCGGGTCAGCGATGATTGGACCAACAGTGGTTGAGGGTACTCCCTTGGTTCGTTCCTACGAGGGTTTGCGCGGCATCACAACCTTCATATAGGTTTTGGATCCTCTTGATGGGATGCTTAATTTGTTAGTGTTGTGGCATCCCTCCTGTGGGCCTGGAGCGGGATCCTCTAGCATCTTTTCCCTAGATCGGGTTCTTGGTATCGTTGTGACTGCTTATCTATGGGCGATGATCCCCTATCTAGCTGGTTAACCCCGTAGGGTTGTGGCATCATCGGGAATATGATCCCCTACGCAGTGAGTCGTGCTCAGTAGGGTTGTGGAATCGTTGGGTATACAATCCCCTGCTCATCATGAGGTTTTCAGAAGGGTTGTGGCATCATTGGGTATATGATCCCCTACTCAGCATGAGGATTATAGTAGGGTTGTGGTATCATTGGTTATATGATCCCCTACTTAGCGCGTGGTGTCGGTAGGGTTGTGGTATCATCTGTTATACAATCCCCTACTCAATGCGTGGTGTCAGTAGGGTTGCGGAATCGTTAGTTCGATCCCATACAGCGCGAGATTTACCAGATAGGGTTGCGGTATCAATGTGATCGTCATGACATGGGTGACGATCCTCTATCTGAGTGACATGTTTTTGTCGAGCGCCAGATCGGGTTGTGGTATCACTCAGCGGATCCTACTAGTGATCCCTTATCTGTGATATCTGTGTATGCCAGATCGGGTCGTGGTATCCCCCAGCAGACCCTGGGAGTGATCCCCTATCTGTGAGATCTTCGTATACTGGTGTGGGTTCTGGTATCCCCTAGCAGACCCTATGAGTGATCCTCTATCCAATGAGTTTTTTATTCTTGTTGTTTCAGTGTGGTTTCTTTAGTGACTATATTCGACGAGCGGGATCTCTCAGGTGAGCATCTGAGATGTTTGTGTGAAACTCGATGGAGTGTATCTCTCGGACGAGTGTCATCTGGGAAGACAGTGATCATGGAGAGTGCTCTCCTGGTTTTGAATCATTGCTGGTGGTGAGGTTGGTACCTCATTTGGCTTGGTGTGTGAGCCGATTATATCTGGATTGCTCAAGGTGTATGTATGGGAAAACGACTGAGTTAAGCTGACTAGTTGTGTTTAGACGAGGATGGTCACGAGATGGAGTTTCTCCCTCATCTGGGTTCCCTATGGCAGGGATGAGCGGACTATTGCCTTTTAGTTGCTCTATTTGTTTTGGGTTTTTGGGGTTCCTACTGAGTATTGTTATACTCACCCCTGCACTGGCATTTCCCGCACATGTTTGTGTCTTGTGTAGACCACAGTCCTTTCGACAGAGTCCCAAGAGGACCCGGAGCAGGTAGAGCTTAGTGAGTGGGTTTGATCGGGGTGTTTACTGGAGTCGTCCCGAGGAGCTTACCGGCAGGTGTTTTGGTAGTGTTTACCATCCATCTGAGTAGGTTGGACACTTTGTAGTTTTCTTTTGGTGGGACCTGTTTTCCCCTTTTGTAATTTTCTTGTACTCTGGTTTGGGATAGTTGTATGCATGCATTTTCCTTTCAGTTTTATGTATATCTACACCGTTTCATGGAGGTGTATGTGGGTGCGTGTGTACAAGTTCCTTAGGCTAATACCTCCCATGTGTGTGATAGTCTACTCAGTGCTAGACGCCAGCCCATGGCCTATTGGAGGTGGGCTTGGGGAGTCCCAGCTCGAGCCCCATTGGGTCGGGTCATGACAGAGTGGTATCAGAGGAGGTTCCACCTTTGGGATCTTAGAGCGTAGCTGGTCTAGCTGTGAGTTTGTTTTGGGTTGCATAGCAGCAGTGTTAGGATGTTTGGACATTGGATTTCAGGCCAGGGACACCAGTTTTGGTGTGGCGGCCGACGTATCCATACACCGGGACTCTGATAACCTGACTTTCGACTCGGGACATTCGTACATTGGTCGTAGGGAAATAATGGTACATGCATCATATAGGACTGGGTTTTGGGTCTTTTTCCTTGTCCTTCTTGAGTCATCTCACCAGATATAATCTTTGAATACAGTGCATCTTAAATGTATTTCAGGATGCCTCCACGATGGTAGACAGCGGGGGATCCGAAGTAGGGTTGTCCTGACGATCCGCACTGTCTAGAGGCTGTGAACTAGGGCAAAGGTTCTGAGGCTGGACCTCTAGGTGGTCCGCTAGTTGATCCACCACCTATTGAGCTGCTGGTTGTTCCGGAAGTGCAGGATGAGTTTGCACATAGGCTGAGTGCACTGCATGAGTTCCAAAGGCAGCGACCTCTGAGGTTTCGGGGCTATCCAGACCCTCAGGCAGCTGATGACTAGCTCAAAGCAGTCACCCGTGTTTTCCGCCTAGTGAGGACACCTCCAGATCAGATGGTGGTCCTAGCGGCGATCCTTCTACATGGTTCAGTCGGGCGATGGTGGATTTTGGGGACGCAGTCCCACGATGAGGAGATGCTCACGTGGGAAGAGTTTGAGCGGATCTTCAGGGAAGAGTTTTATCCGGTGATGCTGAGGTCAGTGCGGATCCAGGAGCTTCTACAACTTCAGTAGGGGGGCATGACTATGTCACAGTACTCAGTGAGGTTTATGGACCTATCGCGCTACTCCCTGGATATGTTTCAAGACCCGTTCCTTAGGGCTCAGACCTTTGAGCGGGGCTTACTCAAGGACATAAGAGAAGTTGTGGTTTCCTTGTGCCTACCCACCTATGCTATAGTTTTGGAGCGAGCGTTGGTGGTGGAGAGATTTCTGGCTGAGCAGATCCCCCCTGTTAGTGTTGGGAACACAAGAGCTAGGACGACGGCATCTGGTAGCCGACGAAAGACTCAGGGGTCTGGACGTGGCCGACGTTTCAGGAGGTGACCCCAGGATGGAGGATTTGAGTCCCAGGGCTCACATAGTTCACAGGCCAATTTTGGTCAGCCGCAGGAGAGGCGGTGTTATGCATACGATGGTCGGGGACATCTTGCTAGAGAATTTCTAACTCGTAGAGCTGTTGAGAGGTAGCTGGTCGAAACACCGCCTTGGCAGAGGCAGCGTCTCGAGCAAGGAGGTCGCAGGGCATCGGACGTGGCGACGGAGCTGGTGCAGCAGGAGGAGGTGGTAGGCGGTATCAGTTGCCACCACCCCCACCACCAGGTGGTCCACGCCAAGATCAGGGAGCTATTGGTCGAGGACGAGGATAGCTGCATGCCCTGGAGGCTATTGACCTAGAGGCTTCGCAGATGGATAGAGGTACGCCTTGTGTCCTTTCTACTTTCTGTAGTAGTTTGATTGACACAGTTCAGCGATACTCTTCACTTTCCGTTGCTTGCTTGAGTTTTGTTTAGGGAATTGGTAAGACCCTGTGTGGGTGTTGTTAGGCGTCCTTCGAATGCGTGAGGAAGAGGGATCCTTCCCCCACCGAGATTCATTTTTGTGACGTGATTAAAAACCGTGTGGACGAGTCAATGTTGCCCAAAGAAGATAGTGTAGAGGTGTGGGGATGAGTTCTTCTAACTTATGTGTTCGGGCATGGGTGTTTGTTGGCGAACTCGCTGGCCTAGGAGACCCAGTTGAGAGTCCAGTCACTTTCCTTGTGCTTATGTCTTTTCAGGGAAAAAAGTTCTAAGGGGGGAGGATGTAGCGACTTGGGTTTTGGCCTTGTCAGACTTTGGAATATTTCTATGAATAAATCCATAGCTTGGTGCGAAGACGTCATGTGATTCTGAAGCCTGGTGTGCCCAGAATTAATTTTATAAAAATATTAAGTTTTTTTATACTATTCAGGTGGCGGGGGTGTGATACCTCCTAAATGGTAGCTTAGAACGGGAATTTCAGGGCACGTTTGCGTCCGAAACATGCCGTTTACCCTAGGCGGGGTGTAAACTTTGCAGGCACGGGCCTGCTGTGAGAAAAGCCACCATGGGCTTTTTCGTAAATAAGTAGAAAATTTTATTTATGAGAAATGGCTCGAATAACTTCTGTACAAAGTCTCGTATCGCAAATCCAAGTCTGTCGCTGCGTTCAGAACGGCGTGTTTACCCTATGGGTGACCTTACTTTTGTCTGCATCGAGCATCGGGCGGAGGCGAGTCGGGAGCTGGAGATATTTTAAACAAAATAAATATCTTTTGTTCTCTTCCTCTCCTAGATGTGTGGTGCGCAACAAAGGAGTAACTTCCTCCTTCCTCCTCCTCCTCCCTCTTTTGACAGCGAATCAGCGACCAAATTGTGCGATCAAGGTGCTGTCAAGCTCGGATTTTGACGGCGGACGCTTCAGGATCGTGCAACAGAAGATTTGGAGTGCAGATCGTCAGCGTTTCACCCGCGAGGTAGGTATTTTGAGTTTTAAAATCCCCGACCCCATTTATGTGTTGTTTTTCTTCAAATATTCATAAGGGTTGTATAGTTCGGGTCCCGAGGTTTACAAAACATGTTTCAGAGCTGATTTTGGAGCATCGGGGTGTTCCCAGGGGTTCCCGGAAGTTTTTCGGTGGAAAAACTAGATTCCAGCGGCGTCAAAGGTGGAATCCGGTGAGGTGAGGCGGTGGCGCGGCGGATTCTGGCGGCAGCGCGATGGAATCCGACAGCGGCGCAGTGGTTTCCAACGAGGCCGACAGTAGTCCGGCCAGGATTTTCTGGGGGTTCTTTAAACCCCCATAACTTCCAAACCGAAGCAGTTTTGGGGTGTCTGCTGAGTATTGTTATACTCACCCCTGCATGGGCATTTTCCACACATGTTTGTGTCTTGTGCAGACCACAGGCCTTTTGAAGAAGTCCCAGGAGGACCCGGAGCAGGCGGAGCTTAGTGAGCGGGTTTGATTGGGGTGTTTACTTAAGTCGTGCCGAGGAGCTTACCAATAGGTGTTTTGGCAGTGTTTACCCTCCTTCTAAGCAGGTTGGACACTTTGCAGTTTTCTTTTGGTGGGCCCTGTTTTTCCCTTTTCTACTTTTGTTGTACTCTGGTTTGGGATAGTTGTATGCATGCATTTCCTTTTCAATTTGATATATCTCTGCACTGTTGCATGGAGGTGTATGTCGGTGCGTGTGTACACCTTAGGATAATGCCTCCCATGTGTGTGATAGCCTACTCGGCGCTAGACTCCAGCCCCTGGACTATTGGAGGCGGGCTTGGGGAGTCGCGGCTCGAGCCCCGTTGGGTTGGGTCGTGACAGAGTGGTATCATAGGAGATTCCACCTTTGGGATCTCAGAGCGTATCTGGTCTAGCTGTGAGTTTGTTTTGGGTTGCATAGCGGAAGTCTTATGATGTTTTGTGTTTGTCTTTTAGGCCAGGGACTCCAGTGTTGGTGCGGCGGCCGACGTATCCATACCCCAGGACTCTGATAACCTGCCTTTCGACTTGGGGCATTCATACACTGGTCACAGGGACATAATGGTACATGAATCATATAGGACTGGGTTTTGGGTCTTTTACTTGTCCTTCTTGAGTCAGCTCACTAGATATACTCTTTGACTGCAGTGCATCTTGAATGTATTTCAAGATGCCTCCACGACGACATCCAGCAGGGGATCTGAGCAGGGTTGTGCTGATGATCCGCCCCGTTTAGAGGCTGTAGACCAGGGCGCAGGTTCTGAGGCAGGACCTCCAGGTGGTCCTCCAGTTGAGCCACCACCTGTTGAGCAGCTGGTTGTGCCGGCAGCGCAGGATGAGGTTGTGTATAGGTTGAGTGCGCTTCACGAGTTCCAGAGGCAGCGACCACTAAGGTTTCGGGGTGATCCAGACCCTCAGGTAGCAGATGAATGGCTCGAATCAGTCACCCGTGTTTTCCGCCTAGTGGGGACACCTCCAGATCAGATGGTGGTCCTGGCGGCGAGCCTTCTGCATGGTTCGGTCAGGAAATGGTGGTTGATGACGTATTCCCACGATGAGGAGACGCTCACATGGGTAGAGTTTGATAGGCTCTTCAGGGAAGAGTTTTATCCGATGATGCTGAGGTCAGTGCAGATCCACGATCTTCTGCAACTTCCACAGGAGGGAATGCCTATGTCAGATTACTCAGTGAGGTTTAAGGACCTATCGCGCTACTCCCTGGATATGGTTTGAGACCCGTTCTTTAGGGATAGGACCTTCGAGCAGGGCTTATGCAAGGACATCTGAGAAGGTGTGGTTCCCTTGTGTCTGCCCACCTATGCTGGAGTGTTGGAGCGAGCATTGGTGGTGGAGAGCTTTCTGGCTGAGCAGATCCCCCCTATTAGTGTTGGGAACATGAGAGATGGGACATCAACATCTGGTAGCTGATGACAGACTTAGGGTTCTGGACATGGTCGACGTTTCAGGATGCGACCCCAGGATGGAGGATCTGAGGCCCAGGGCACACAGGGCTCACAGGCTAGTTTTGGTCAGTTGCAGGAGAGGCGGTGTTACGCTTAAGATGGTTGGGTACATCTTGCTAGATAATGTCCGGCCCGTCGACCTGCTGAGAGGGATCTGGTCGACAGACCGCCTTGGCAGAGGCAGCGTCTCGAGCAGGGAGGTCCGTAGGGAAGTGGACGTGGCGACGGAGCTGGTGTGGCAGGAGGAGGTGGTAGGCGGTATCAGTTGCCACCACCCCCACCCCCAGGTGGTCCACGCCAAGCTTATAGAGGTGGTGGCCAAGGACGAGGATAGCTGCATACCCTGGAGGCTATTGACCCAGAGGCTCCGCAGATGGATAGAGGTATGACTTGTGTCCTTTCTACTTTCTGCAGTAGTTTGATTAATACTTTTTAGCGGGTCTCTTCACTTTTTGTTGCTTGCTCGAGTTTTTTTCAGGGCGTTGGTAATACCCTGTGTGGGTATTGTTCGGCGTGCATCGAATGTGTGAGGAATATGGATCCTTCCCCCACAGAGATGTACTTTTGTGATGCGATTAAAAACCATGCGAGTGAGTCAGTGCTGCCCAAAGAGGATAGTGCTGAGATTTGGGGATGAGTTCTTCTGACTTATGTGTTCGGGCATGGGTGTTTGTTGGCGAACTCGCTGGCATGGGAGACCCAGTTGAGAGTCCAGTCGCTTTCCTTGTGCTTATAGATTTTCAGGGATGAAAATTTCTATGGGGGAGGATGTGGTGACTTGGGTTTTGGCCTTGTCAGAATTTGGAATATTTCAATGAATATATCCAGAGCTAGGTGCGAAGACGGCGTGCAATTCCGAAGCCCGGTGTGCTTGGAATTAATTTTATAAAAATATTAAGTTTTTTTATACTATGCATGTAGAGGGGTGTGATACCTCCTAAATGGTAGCTCATAACGGGAATTTGAGGGCACGGTTGTGTCTGGACGTGCCGTTTACCCTAGGTGGGTGTAAACTTTGCGGGTGCGGGCCTGCGGTGAGAAAAGCCACCAGGGGCGTTTTCGTAAATATATGGACAAGTTTATTTACGAGCGTCGGCTCAAATAACTTCTGAAAAAAGTCTCAGATCTTAAATCTAAGTTTTCCATTGTGTTTAGAATGGCGCATTTACCCTAAGGGTGACCTTACTTTTGTCTGCATCAGGCGTCGGGCGGAGGCGAGTTGGGAGCCGGAGATGTTTTAAACAAAATAAATATATTTTATTCTCTTCCTCCCCAGGACATGCATTGCGCAACAGAGGAGGAAATCCTCCTTCTTCCTCCTCCTCATCCCTCTTCTGACGCCGAATCAACGACCAAATCGTGCAATCAAGGTGCCGTCGAGCTCGGATTTCTACGGTGGACGCTTCAGGATCGTGCAGCGGAAGCTTTGGAGGGCGGATCGTCGGCGTTTCGACCGCGAGGTAGGCGGTTTGAGTTTTAAAATTCTGGACCCCGTTTATGTGTTGTTTTTTTTCAAATCTTCATAAGGGTTGTATAGATCGGGTCTCGAGGTTTCCGAAACATGTTTCGGATCTGATTTTGGGGCACCGGGGTGTTCCCAGGGGTTCCCAGAAGTTTTCTGACAGAAAACCCAGATTCCGGCGGCGGCGGCGCGGCAGAATCCGGCAGCGGCGCGGTGGTTTCCGACAATGTCGGCGGTGGTCCGGCCAGGATTTTTCGGGGGTTCTTTCAACCCCCGTAAATCGCAAATCGTAACTCCGATTTGTGAGCCATTTGCGGCGATACATTCTTTGCATCGAGATTGGCCTTTTGAACTCTCTTTGAGAATTTTTTAAGTCGAGATTTTGGCCCGGGGGGCTTGAAACATCGAATAAAATAATAATATTTTATTATTATTCGACTTTGGGTCGTTGTATCTTCTACCTGGAGCGTCTGATTGACGTGACGTCAGTGGCGTTGAGACCCTGATGATACGGTGGACTTTTCTTTAGGGTTTCCGGGTGTTGGGACCGAGTTTGGGGTTCGGGCCCCATGAGGCCTGGTTTTGGCGTTTGCGGAGAAATGAAAATTTCTCCTCAAGAGTCCAATTTTGACGGATGAATAGTCGATCTTGTGGGTTTTTTTCCGAGAGGATCGCAATGGTGCGATCCGTTTGATGTGTTTCGGGATCGAGGCGTGGTCCCCACCCAAGCTGGCTTCGGTGAATAGTGCCTTTTTCAACTGGGTTTCTATTTCGGACGAATGAGTAGTGGATCTCATGTTTTTTCTGAGGGGATCGCTGTGGTATGATCCGCTTGATGAGTTTCGGGATCGTTGTGTGGGCCCCGTACGGGCTAGCTACAGTGAATAGTGCCTTTTTCACCAGTTGTCTGTTTCGGGAGAGTAAATAGCCTATCCTACGTGTTTTTTCGCATAGATCGTGATGGTGGCCTCAGTATCGGCCTTGGTGTTGCACATTTTGGCATTGTTGTGGGTTGCTCGGGTGAGAGATGATTGGACCAGTAGTGGTTGAGGGTATTCCCTTGGTTCGGTCCTACAAGGGTTCGTGCGGCATCACAACCTTCGTATAGGTTTGTGATCCTCTCGATGGGATGTTTAAATTGTTAGAGTTGTGGCATCCCTCTGGTGGGCCCGGAGCGGGATTCTCTAGCATTTTTCCCTAGATCAGGTTCTGGGTATCGTTGTGACTGCTTATCCACAGGCGTCGATCCCCTATCTAGCTGGTTAACCCCGTAGGGTTGTGTCATCATCGGGAATATGATCCCCTACACAGTGAGCCATGCTCAGTAGGGTTGTGGCATCGTTGGGTATATGATCCCCTACTCGGTATGAGGATTATAGTAGGGTTGCGGTATCGTTGGTTATATGATCCCCTAATCAGCGCGTGGTGTCGGTAGGGTTGCGGTATCATTGGTTATATGATCCCCTACTCAGCGCGTGGTGTCGGTAGGGTTATGGAATCGTCAGTTTGATCCCCTACAGTGCGAGATGTACCAGATAGGGTTACGGTATCGTTGTAACCATCATGACACGGTTGACGATCCTCTATCTTAGTAACGTGTTTCTGTCGAGCGCCAGATCGGGTTGTGGTATCCCCCAGCGGATCCTGGGAGTGATCCCCTATCTGTGAGATCTATGTATGCCAGATCGGGTCGTGGTATCCCCCAGCGGAACCTGGGAGTGATCCCCTATCAGTGAGATCTTCAAATACCGGTGTGGGTTCTGGTATCACCTAGCGGACCCTGGGAGTGATCCTCTATCCAAAAAGTTTGTTGTTCTTTCTATTTCAGCATGGTTTCCTTAGTGACTATATTCGATGAGCGGGATCTCTTGGGTGAGCGTCTAAGATGTTTGTGTGAAACCCGATGGAGTGTATCTCTCGGAAAAGTGTCGTCTGGGATGACAGTAATCGTGGAGTGTGCTTTCCTGGTTGTGAATCGTTACTGGTGGTGAGGTCGGTACCTCATGTGGCTTGGTGCGTGAGCTGAGTATATCTGGATTTCTCAAGGTGTATATATGGGCACACACCTTAGTTGAGCTGACTAGTTGTGTTTAGCCGAGGATGGTCATGAGATAGAGTTTATCTCTCGTTTGGGTTCCCTCTTGCTGGGATGAGCGGACTATTGCCTTTCAGTTGCTCTCTTTTGTTTTGGGTTTTTGGGGTGCCTACTGAGTATTGGTATACTCACCCTTTCACGGGCGTTGCCCACACATGTTTGTGTCTTGTGCAGACCACAGGCCTTTTGACGGAGTCCCAGGAGGACCCGGAGCAGGCGGAGCTTAGTGAGCGGCTTTGATCGGGGTGTTTACCGGAGCCGTGCCGAGGAGCTTACCGGTAGGTGTTTTGGTAGTGTTTACCCTACTTTTGAGCTGGTTGGACACTTTGTAGTTTTCTTTTGGTGGGACCTGTTTTTCCCTTTTGTACTTTTTTGTACTCTGGTTTGGGATAGTTGTATGCATGCATTTTCTTTTCATTTTTATATATCTTTGCACTGTTGCATGGAGGTGTATGTGGGTGCGTGTGTACAGGTACCTTAGGCTAATGCCTCCCATGTTTGTGATAGCCTACTCGGTGCTAGACGCCAGCCCCTGGCCTATTGGAGGTGGGCTTGGGGAGTCACGGCTCCAGCCCCATTGGGTTGGGTCATGACATCCTTTGGGTGAGTTAAAGTGGAGTAGGTGGAACAGTTTTTGGAGGCCCTAAAAAATCATGTCCATTATTTCAGACATATATTCTTTTACACCTATCCAAAATCATTGAAATTTTGAGGGTCTATATCCAACTTCATTCTGAACATATTTTAATAATAGACCTCTATTATTTTCGACCTTCTGGTGGGAATAACAGAAGAAAACTTCCGGTAGCCAGATTCTGGAGTAGTAAATTTTATGTTCTTTGTTCTCTGTCTTTTATTCTTTGTAATTTTGTAATGAATTATTCATCCCCCTTATTCATAGTGGCCCTTACCATGGTGGGGTAAAATTATATGTGATTGGGGAAGGATAGTTTTTCCCTTTTGAAATTTCTGAGTTCTTTTGCTTAATGTTTTAAGATCATTTTCTCTCTTCTATGAAATTGGTTTGAATTTTTTATAATGTTTTTATTATCATGTAAAATTGTATTTGATTTTAGATTATGTTGTGTTTATTGATTTTTTTAATGATAAATATCTCCCTCCACTAGTTTCTAGTATATATATGGTGTAATAAATTAAGTCTTAATGGTGAAGTACTTAGTTATCACTAGTATTTGTGTGAGGATTAGTGAACTTTCTTGATTGTGTGGGATAAACAAGACCCAATTTGGAATTTCCTAAGTCAATTGAGGTTATTAACTATAAATCTATCACAAAATTGAAATAGAGTATACCAATATGATATTTTAGTAAGTTTTATTCTCACCATTACTATTTGACCAAGGAAGTGAGAAGAATTGATTGTGGATTTTTACTTTTATTATCTTAGTAGAAGAGAATTGGATAAGTTGAAGTATAATAGAATTCAAATTGGAGAACCAAACCTTACCTAATCACCATCTCAAATAATAGTTTTTAATCACTTTTTAATCAAATTATCCTAATATTTTTCTTAATTTCTTTACCTTTTTAGTTTCTTTTCATTCAAAATATTCAAAAATCCCCCATTTTCCCTCTAATTAAAGGTGAAATCTTGATTTTTGTGCACTAATCTCTAGAAAAAAAAAATTTACCCACTTTACTGCATTTCAAAATTAGTAAATAATAGTTTTTTCCACACCCCATGAAAGAAATGTGTCAAACTTCCACTAGAGGTCCCACTCTAACTTCCACTAGAAGTTAGACTTATTCTGCCTTCTATACTGTAATTTTGTGGATTCCCAAAAATTGTTGTGAAATTTTTACAGAATTTGGTATGGAATTATTCTATTCTATGTAGTCCCATTGTATGTTTTTTTATTCTAAGGAAAGGCATACTTTCAATTTTTAGGTGTTTATTTTATGTCCAATTTGACCTCTTTACAAAGAGATTTACAAGAAATCAAACAAAAACGGAAAGGACATACAAATGATTTATACAATAATCCTTTCTGGAATGTGTTTCAAGCATTAATATCTAATACTATATCAGTATCAGAAAGTAAAAAATTTAACAATTCATTTTTTTTATGTATTGGATAAATATGTTTCATCAATAAGTGTTTTCTGATTCGGTGGAGTGGATATACATTTATCTAAAGCTGACATAAAAAAGGATATTTGTAATAATAGAAGGTCAAATGGAAATGGGGGACTCATACTTGTTCAAACCAACCAAGGAATCATTTTATGTAAGTATATTTTAAACAGGTGTGAAGTTATTGACACAAAAGGCAATAAAATCAACCCTTTTGGAAGCAGTAAAGGGAAAACAATAAGTTCATCATCTTAACACAACAGAACTACTATGTTTATACACATGTTTGACTATTTTTTACCTATTACATGTTCTTAATTGAGAAGGGTTTCTATCAATTATATGGATACTTAGAGATACATAAGAACACTAAGTTGGTTTCATGTAATCCAACAATAGTTGATGAGATCAATTAAAAACTTTCACAACCACCATGCAAAGATTACGGGGGCGATTATCATATTATTGGAAAGGATTAATATTTATTTTCACTTCAATGTATAACATACTCTGCATAGGATTTTTGTTATTGTAGTATTGATACAATGAGGTAAGTTGACTAGTAAAAGGAAATGAACAAGCATCCAATCCCCCATTCACAAAGTGGAGCTTTTTGGATTTTGATGCTGCTGTAAAAAACTAATGATTCAACAAGTTGCAGCTAGTGAGTTAACTATACCAACTATAGTATAAATTTAATGGTTTTCTATACCATGATTATGTCAAAAACAAAAATATTACAGATACAAAAAGAATAATAAATTGAGGAGGTACAAACAACGATTATCAAAGTTTCTGTTGGCTAACAGAAAAAGGTGGAACTGAAGAACGACAAAATAAAAGTTATTGAAAAAGAAAATTCATCCCTGAAAAGAAAAATATATAAAATAGAAGAAATGGTTAGAAAATAGGAAAAAAATAAAATATTGAAGTTTTTTGTAGGTGAGAATGCCAAAAAAATATGAAATCATAAGAGACAGTATCATTTATAGTGACAAAATGAGCCATTTCGTAAAGGAGGAAGTTCGGACAGTGGGTAAAAATGAAGTTCGGATGCAGGAGGATCCTGTTGAAAAAACCATATCTCTCCCTGAAGTAGAATTTCTAGAAATAACCCCTTCCATAACATAGGAAATTTAGAAACAAGAAACTAAGGAAACTGAGATTCAGGAGGCTACAGATCAAGTGCAAGAAGGTGTTGAAAAAACAACACCTCTACCTCAAAGAAGTTGAACAGAATAGACATAAACTGAAATTCATTGAACCAGATCAATGATTAAAAATGTAAATTATAGAGCTAGAATATAGAAGAAATTAGACTCACCATATCAGTATGAAACCAAAAATACAAGAAAAATAACAGTTGCACGTCAAACAAAAACTGTAGAAGAACCAACTCAATTGGAAAAAACCATTGAGGTGGATGGTGTTTCAAATAATACTTAAAAAAATATATTATATGTCTTCTAGTTGTACCTAAATGGGTCAGTCAAATTAATCATATGTAAAAAAATAATATCAGCAGCTGGAGAAGATTCGGAAGATGGAATTATCTTGGTATATCCACCTTTAATTTAAAATATTTCTATTAAATTCCCCTGATCATTATATTTTTTCTTATAATTTACAATTATTATAATGTAGTGAATATATTTCAAAAGATGATAATAGTTGTTATTCAGTTTCATTAGATGACATTTTCTCACTTTTCAACAAAATCATGACAAGTAGAAGGATAAGTATTTAACATAACCAAACATACTATAAACTAATATTCAATTAGTGTGAAATCCTCCAATATTTTTTTATTAATATTATGTTATAGATTTTTATGCTCATACTATAAAAAAGAAGTGTGAAATATGGAAAATGGGTAGAATTTTCCCAGACAAGTGAACTATGATCATAAGTGCCGCCATGGTGAGTGTAATATTATCTATGTTCTTGAAGTTTTAAATATATTAATTGATATTTTTTCTAACATTATTCATTTTTATAGGATAAAATATCTGGTAAAAACAAAAATTCAATAGAGTGCTTATTATAGAAATAAATAAATAAAGAAATGCAGTTGAATATAAAATTATTCATCCTTATCAACACATCAAAATCCATATTGTACATTACTCATGTTTGATATTGAAATAAAATATTTCAGTCACTATAACTCCATGTGGCCTCGGAAGGGTACTGATACAACTGATTGTTATCAGAAGGATGTTTTAAAAATGGTAAATTCTATCATCTTCGACTTAAAATGTATTTTTTGTGTAAACCAACTGACTGAATACCATTACTAAAACATTAAGAAAGAATTTATTGAAGAAATAATCAAACAATAGATAACTGAATAATTATAAAAGACTACTATCACACTATCGTTCATAGTGGAAGACACTCCTCAGTAAAATAATGCAACATTATATTGCATGATAATTGTTTTCTATCTCATAGATAATCTAGAAATTGATCAAGGGTATAACAAGAGTCTATCAAAAGACAAAGATGATGACATGCGCCTATATATTCCATATTGTTCCCTTACAGACCTGGCATACAAATGGAGTGAAACATCATATAAAAGCATAAGTTTACTTCTGAAAACATTGCTGTCAGAATCAACATAACATGTTAAATAGCTGGGTTAAATGGATCTGACATCAAATTGGAATTAAAATGGTTTAGAGGTTTTTAAACATTTATACAATCCACTTTAGTGGTTTTTACTAGAAACTAAATTTGATTGTTGTTAGGTTTTTAAATATTTATACAATCCACTTTAATGGAGTTTTGTTTTTATTATTATAAATATTTCATTAATTGGGTTTTCTGTTATAATTGGTGTTAGTAATTTCAATGGTTTATAATTGGTGTTTGTAATTACAATGGTTTATATTTGTTGTTGGTGATTCTAATGGTTTATATTTTTTGTTGGTAATTGAAATGGTTCATATTTCATGTTAGTAATTGTAATGGTTTATATTTGGATTTGGTAATTACAATGGTTCAGATTTGGTTTTGGAAAATGATATGGGTTAAATTTTGTTTTTGTGATTGCAATGGTTCATATTTGGTTTTGGGAAATTCTATGGGTTAAATTTAGTTTTGGTAATAGTAATTGTAAAATATTGGGTTAAATTTTCTATGGGTTAAATTGGTTTTTCGTAATAGTAATGGTTCATATTGGGTTAAATTTGGTTTTGGAATTTTCTATGGTTTATATTTGGTTTTGGAAATTACTATGGGAAAATATTTTCTTCTTAGGGGATTTATTTTATTTTTCTATTATATTTGGTCAAGATAATTTCTTATTCAGGATAATAAATGTTTTTGAGATGTCAATATTTGATCACTTGAGTATAATTCCTATTTTAGGATATGAGAATTAAATCCTTTTAACGATTAAATAGGTCTTTCAACATTAATAACTATATGTTGCAGGTTATGTCCAAAAAACATGATTTTTTAGTATTATAAACTACTTAGTAGTTCAAACAATATATAATTGGTTTAACAAATAGAAGACTTCAATGTTAGTTACTATTTCTAAAAATTCTATTTGGGATTAACTACCTTTGAAACTTAGGGAGTAACCAAATCATAAAGATATGTGTGACCAATCCAAAATTTAACTTGGAGACTAATTTTTTCAATACATTGAGATGTGATGGCCATTTTGGATAAAAAAGGGTTATAAGTATCAAACAGGTAATGATAAACATTGACAGTGGGTGAATCAGTGTTTATATTCTTTTTTAGGACTTGTATTCCCTTCTAATTATTCATTAATACTTTCATCAAGAATTTAAGGAATGCTATATATAGGGAAAACTAAATAATTTTTATACCTCACTTTTGAGGTTCAAGATGCACTCTCCTTTAAACAATCACCTATAAATAACACTTTTTAGTGTTATATACTTGGAATATTCTTAAGCCACATTTCATAGGGAGATCCTAGATTCCTACTAGGAAAGGCTTCAGGTATCTTTCTAAACTCTATGATTTCCATCATAAATGATGTATTTTTCTTATTACAGTATTCACTTATACCTTCACCTACCTTTTATGATTACAAACGACAGTGGACTATGAAATATTACAGCCTATAAATGCTTTAATTCAGTCATTACAATTTTAAAAACAACTACCACCACTTTCCCAGTTGTATACACCACAAATACATGTAACACATTTACCGTTTATTGAAATGGTATCTCAATCCCATTCCATTACAACTGATAGTGGACTATGAGATATTTCATCCTATAAATTCTTCAATTTAGTCATTACAATTTGAATAAAAAACTGTCATCCAATGTTTTCTACACTCATCGGCCTCTTCCAATGCAATGTTGGTATACCTCCAATGCTAAAGTTCCAAATTGGTTGATAAGTTTCCGACAATAGAAAAAAAATTACAACATTTATAGAAAATAATGATGATTAAAATTACATTTAAAATTGTTTTCTAGCTACAAGACCAAAATTTGATCTATCTTGCTCTGTAATTCCATAAATACAAAGATAAATGCTATCAGATACCACATTAACAATAGAAAACTGCTCTTATAAATGAAATACAACATAAAATGAAATCATATTGTCATCATAGTATTAGCCATTTTATTTTTATGCAACTATGTTCCTTTTCGGTAGCAATTCTCAAAAAAGATTTTTATTCTATATCCCCCTTTCATGTTTTGTTTCTTTTTAAAAGAAGTATTTCTTAAAAAAAATATGAACTATCATGGCCATTAACTCTATCTTATCATGTATTTATGATAGTCAACTATTTTGAAAAATTACTAAAATTAGAAAATGAAATGTTATAACCCTTATTTGTCTCACAAGCTATGATAAATAACTTCATTCTCATTCATGCTAAATCTTTGTATGGTTTTTCTATAAATGATTTTCTATCATCATGTACTTCAAAAATATATCCTTCAAACATCACAATATTTCTAGCCAGTCGGGTTCATCTCCCCAAAATATATTTTTCAGGTATCACTCTAACATTAATCTGATCAAAAAAATTTAAAACATGACAACAAAGATACCCAAATGACTCAAACTTTTGACAAGAACATTCAGAAACTTAATTGGAAGCTTCATTTGATGCACGAAATTGATATTCACATCCAACCATTTCAATAACATAAATTAATTGAACTTTAATTTCAATACATGATATTAGAAAACAAGCACCAATCATTTTATATTCATGTGGAAACAAATCAAATAACTTGGGTGTATATCTAGTAGAAACCTGACACATCAATGTATGATAAGGGAAAAGATTACGAGGAAATTTCTCCCTCATCTCAAATTATGCCTTTGTTTCGTGATACCAATTTTCTTCAAAAATCACTCAAACTACTTAAGGAATTCAACAACACCTAACTTGCTATAAACATAGTCTTTAAGTAATCCATTAAAACTTTATCATAATTGACTGCGACGAATACCCAATGTTAAATAATCTTTTAAAAAACAATTTTCCCAATTTTCTCGCAATAAGAATAAATCATCTAACCACTGTGATTTCCCATCCCCATATTCTGCTCTATGGGATGACCACTCCTAATCAAACTGATTTTCACCACGGTATTGGAACATACACTTCTTAAATCTAGTTTAAAAAATAGAGTCAAATTTCATCCAATTACCTAAATTCTTAATACCATTTTGCATTAAATGCCATGAACAAAGGCAATGTCGAGTTCCCACTAAAACTTTACAAATGGATTTTCACATCACTGTATCCTAATCAGTAAAAATAGTTTGAGGTCACTTCATGTGATGCACTTAAATTTTTTTTGAAACAACCAAGAAAATGAAGTCACAGTTTCATCATATAACAAAGTCACCCCAAAAACAACAATTTCTCGATGATGATTGAACCCCCACAAAGATACATAATGACCTGAACTCTTTATTTGTAACGACCCGAAATTTTTTTTTAAATAAATTTTGTTTCCCAATTTTATGTGTTATTGTTATACTCAAAAAAACATTTTATTTGATAAACATGATTATAATTAAAATGAGATCAGTGGGTTTTGACTATTATATAACCATCGGTCAATATGACCGCTGTGAACAAAATGTTTTGATATAAGAAATCTTGGTTAATTATTATAGAAAGAAGATTCGATGGCCTCACCTAGTAGTCTTGGACCGATCGAAGCCCATCTAACAGAGCTTAGGAAGGAGGTAGCACCATTGGGCTTTGCTCTGGATCAAATCCAAGCCGAACTTCATCATGTGAAGCTGGAACGGAATCGCCTTCATGATAAGTTCAAACTGATAGAAATTACTACTCGGGAAATGTTGACTGAGCCGCCCCAAGCTTCTATCACCCTAGAACACCTTACTCTTAGGTCCTATGCTGGTATTATAAGGGGTTATGTAACGAGACCGTAACTACCTTGTGTAATCCTTGTTTTAAATAAAAATTGGGATTTCTTCTTATGATGAAGTTTATGAATTTTGAAATGACCGGATAAATATAGTATGCATATTTTTGATGAATTTTAGAAAAAGGATATTTTAAATATGTTTATGTAAACCCTAAATAATTAAAAATGTGTAATGATTTTCAAAAAATGGTCTTCTGCAATTATGTTCAGTACTAAATTTAGAGTCTAATAAGATCAACTTGATTTTTGATGAATAGTAAATTATGAATAGTGATTTTATGATTAGGATTAGTAATATGACCAAATGGATTAGTAATCTCACTTAAAGAAAGTTTTAAAATAATCTAGGCACCTTGATTAAGTAATGTGATTCAATAAAATAGTTAAATAACGGTTTCATTAATTATTATTCAAGTATTAGTTTTTTCGGGTGAATAGTGTTTTTTAATTAAAAATTTAATTAAAAATAATTAGAAAATTATTTTTATAAAAATGACTTTATTTTTGAACTCAGAGCATCGATATTATGTTATGGTAATTTTTGGGGTTTTTTCTGAAAAAATGAATTTTCGATGAATAGTGTTTTTATTTAAAAATTAAATTAAAAATATTTAGAAAATTATTTTTATAAAATGGATTTCATTTTTGAAATCAGATCATTGATATTTGGTTAATGTGAAATTTTGGGATTTTTCTGAGAAAGATGAATTTTCAGTGAATAGTAAAAATACAGTTTTAGGGTTTCAGTATGTTTAATGAAATCATAACGGTGTCATGATGATGTCATGAGATCTTTTGAGGGTTGGCCGGCCAAGGGTGATGAATTATTGTTTTGGGGGCCCCATGTGGCCTAACTCCATGATAAATGACAAGGGAGAGCACATGGGTTTGAGAAAAGCACGTGTGAGGTGTCCCTTGGCCATTAATGCCTTGTCCCCTCACTTTCCCTATAAATACCAAGCCCTCCTCTCATCCATTCGACTCCCCACTCATTCCCAACGAATTTCTGGTCTCAGTACCTCCCAAGGAGTCCTCCCAAGGTTCCCCCAAGCCCTCAAGGTCGCAACCTTTGAGGTTTAAGAGTTACATTTTAAGGTAAGGGATCCGACCCCTCTCTTTCTTTTCAAGTAATCTCTTTTATGTCATTTCTTTTATACTCCATGTTCTTATGTTGGAGGATGTTCTTTTATATTCATCCTACTGCCTATTTCATGTTCATATGATGAGAGACCCCACCCCTTGCTCTCATCAATTCGTTTTAAGAATGTTTAAGTGGCGCCGTTAGGCTGCCGAATTTTTAAGGGATTCTTTCACCTTCCTCGTTTTCAAGTTCTATTCTCATTCAAGTCTTTCATGTTCCTTTTTATTATGTTGGGGTATGATCTCTAAATTATCATACTGATATTTTATGATCATATGATGAGAGACCCCATTTTATCGCTTCAATTCAGTATTTTGAAGTTTTAAGTGGCGCCGTTAGGCTGCCGAATTTTTAATTGGTTCTTCACCCTTCTCGTTTTGAAGTTCTACTTTCATGTCAATTATTTCAAGTTACTTTTTGTTATATTGGGGTATGATCTCTATATATATCATACTGGACTCTTATGTTAATATGATGAGAGACCCCATTTGATCTCTTCAATTCAGTATTTTGATGTTTTAAGTGGCGTCGTTAGGCTGCCGAATTTTTAAGTGGTTCTTCACCCTTCTCGTTTTGAAGTTCTACTTTCATGTCAATTATTTCAAGTTCCTTTTTGTTATATTGGGGTATGATCTCTATATATATCATACCGGAATCTTATGTTCATATTATGAGAGACCCCATTTGATCTCTTCAATTCAGTATTTTGATGTTTTAAGTGACGCCGTTAGGCTGCCGAATTTTTAAGTGGTTCTTCACCCTTCTCGTTTTGAAGTTCTACTTTCATGTCAATTCTTTCAAGTTCCTTTTTGTTATGTTGGGTAATTATCTCTATATCTATCATACTTATCTCTTATGATCGTATGATGAGGGATCCTATTTGATCTTGTCAAATCATTTTCTTTTGAAGTTAAGTGACGCCGTAAGGCTGCCGAATTTTCATAAGAGAAATCTAATTTTTTTTTCCTTCCATGTTTTTCATTTAAAATGGTATGTCCCTAAAATTTCATTACCATGTCCATATGTCCTTCTTATTCTTTCACCCTACTGTTTTATGGATCATTTATGAGAGGGTGACCCATTTCCCCTCTCATTTCAATGTTTTCTAAAACCCCGAAACTTAGCCGTTATGCTGCAGAATTTTCCCCTCAAAATACCTCTCTCTTTTCTCAAAAATTATTTTATGTTATAAAGTGAATACTCAAAGCTCTTATTTCTACAAGGGTATTCACATATATATCAAAAGGTTCCATTTTAAATTCTGTGATTTACATACATGAGACCCGCTTTCCCTTTCCGTGGGTTTAAAGTGACGTAAAGATCATGTCTTTAAAGCAGTTTTTAAAACGTTATGATTATGAAATGAAACCCATTTATTTTATGCTATGTGGGTTATTTATGAAATGTTTGATGATGATATATGTGGATAACATGATAATAAATGCAAATTTAAGAGTGCTCCCTGATAGCGCTCCAATGCATTGGGTAATGATGTAACCACTAGAGATTACAATTTTCACGATACCTTGGTGAATAACCTTGGTAATTTTAAAACGACACCTTGGGGATGGACCTTGGTGATATGTTCATGATTGTCTATGTTAAATGATGTAGCCACATCTTCAAGTTATTAAAAAGTTTTATTTTTATTATGATATGCCTCATGATTTCATTTTCATGCCTTAAAGTTCTTTTCATGACTTTATTGATGTATCTCAAGTTCATATGTAAAATGTTTCACTTGTTTCCCTTGCTGGGCCTTCTGCTCACCCTTCCTTTTGATGTATGTCCCCAGGTTATGGGATGCAGTAATGAGCCTAGGGTGAACATGAGGATAAGCCTTTCAAGTGTTTAAGAAGAATGTTTTTTTTTTCATGTTTTATGTTCCTTGTTTCCAAGACACTAAACCTTAAAGATCCTCAGTTCCGTGTAGTGGAATGAAAAGTTATATTATAAAAAGACGGGATTCTATAGTTGGTATCAAAGGATGGTTTAGTTATTTGTGGAAATTAGGATATGAAAACTCTAGGAGGAACCCTATAGAAAAGTTTAATATAGGAAATCTTCCTGGTATTTTGGTGAGTATTGAGTAAGGGGTTGCCAAGCAAATACATCCCTGTCTGGATACGAGCAGGTAGAGGTGGCTCTGGAACAGATGTACATAGGGGTAAAACCCGAAAACACCACTTTGAGCTAGACTCGAACGGGAACTGGTACACGACAACAGGCCTTGCTGCACTCTTGGTTACGACACTCCCGGGGGATATGCTTTGGTTAATTCATAAGCTTGGTATAAACCATTGTTAAAAGAACAAAGATAAAATAAAATAAAGGTTCACATAAGAATATATGATCATTCATAACCTAGATGGGAACCTAGGAGATCACAAGTTAGGGTATACCTTTCATATACAAGTTATCCTAATATGCTTTCAGTTCCTTTTCATGATTATTAGCTAAGTACTTAAGTCCCTAATTATGCTTTCTCTTCTTAGTTAATGGTGGGAAATGGAAGAACATGTTCCGACAACCAATGTGATAGGAAATGCGATGATTTTCATATTAATATGACAGGGATGATTCGGGGATTAAAATATGATTATTATTTTGGAAGACGTTCATTATTTTGGGAACCATATTTGATCGAGGTAAATAGATTACTACGGTATTTTCATTGAGGAGTAAGGTTGACTTATATTTTGAAGAATCGATGAATTTAAGGTGAACTTATAGTAATTTAGGTTACTTATGGGAATGACTAACCTATCTTGGGTAAAATATGTTTAGGTTAGCTACTTTTTTTAGATGTGGTTTGAAGATGAACAATGAAGTTGTTTTGGAAGACTATGTTATCAAATCCTTATTGTATTTGGGTTTCAATCTTAGTTTGGTTTGTTTTGAGGAATTTTAAGGACCGTTATTTAGGGAATGGTCTATGATGAAATTTGGGTAGTACCATGGAACTTTGATGATTTAAAAGTAGTTTCCATTCCTATGGGATTATTTCTTTTTGAAGAGTTGTTTTACCTTAACCTTTCTCTTTTTGGGATAATGTTTAAAGATAGAAGAAATAGATAGTTAATCTTTTGTAGATTATGTGATTCTATAGAAGATGATTCTTGTGCTTTTATGAGACCAAGTGTTTTTGAATTCTCATCATTTGGAGAAAAGATTAGTGTTGGTAGGGACTTGTTAAAGGATGAAACTCTACTTGAAGGTAGGTATATTTTCTTATGTTTTTGTTCTATGTAGTAAATGAAATCCTCAAAATTATGAAAAGAAACGTAAAACAAAAATGTTGTTGGTTTACGTTTCCTACTAGGTAATCAAAGACCATTTACACACATCATAAGTTTGGGATTTTCTCATGGTTAACTTTCTCCTAATCATGTTCTCTATCACTCTCCCTCAGAACATGACCCTTTGTTTTCTCCTCCATGTCCATGTTTTCCTACATGGAACCCTAGTGTGGGCTAACTCGGGTGACCTTTGTACTTCCCTTTCTTTATTTTAAAGTAATAGTTTTACTGACTCCTTTTCCGATGTGGGACTTTCAATGAAATTTCAAAACCCAATTTTAAAATTGCGAGGATGCAATTTCTTAAGGGGGGAAGATTGTAACGACCCGAAATTTTTTTTTAAATAAATTTTGTTTCCCAATTTTATGTGTTATTGTTATACTCAACAAAAACGTTTTATTTGATAAACATGATTATAATTAAAATGAGATCAGTGGGTTTTGACTATTATATAACCATCGGTCAATATGACCGCTGTGAACAAAATGTTTTGATATAAGTAATCTTGGTTAATTATTATAGAAAGAAGATTCGATGGCCTCACCTAGTAGTCTTGGACCGATCGAAGCCCATCTAACAGAGCTTGGGAAGGAGGTAGCACCACTGGGCTTTGCTCTGGATCAAATCCAAGCCGAACTTCATCATGTGAAGCTGGAACGGAATCACCTTCATGAGAAGTTCAAACTGATAGAAATTACTACTCGGGCAATGTTGACTGAGCCGCCCCAAGCATCTATCACCCTAGCACACCTTACTCTTAGGTCCTATGCTGGTATTATAAGGGGTTATGTAACGAGACCGTAACTACCTTGTGTAATCCTTGTTTTAAATAAAAATTGGGATTTCTTCTTATGATGAAGTTTATGAATTTTGAAATGACCGGATAAATATAGTATGCATATTTTTGATGAATTTTAGAAAAAGGATATTTTAAATATGTTTATGTAAACCCTAAATAATTAAAAATGTGTAATGATTTTCAAAAAATGGTCTTCTGCAATTATGTTCAGTACTAAATTTAGAGTCTAATAAGATCAACTTGATTTTTGATGAATAGTAAATTATGAATAGTGATTTTATGATTAGGATTAGTAATATGACCAAATGGATTAGTAATCTCACTTAAAGAAAGTTTTAAAATAATCTAGGCACCTTGATTAAGTAATGTGATTCAATAAAATAGTTAAATAACGGTTTCATTAATTATTATTCAAGTATTAGTTTTTTCGGGTGAATAGTGTTTTTTAATTAAAAATTTAATTAAAAATAATTAGAAAATTATTTTTATAAAAATGACTTTATTTTTGAACTCAGAGCATCGATATTATGTTATGGTAATTTTTGGGGTTTTTTCTGAAAAAATGAATTTTCGATGAATAGTGTTTTTATTTAAAAATTAAATTAAAAATATTTAGAAAATTATTTTTATAAAATGGATTTCATTTTTGAAATCAGAGCATTGATATTTGGTTAATGTGAAATTTTGGGATTTTTCTGAGAAAGTTGAATTTTCAGTGAATAGTAAAAATACAGTTTTAGGGTTTCGGTATGTTTAATGACATCATAACGGTGTCATGATGATGTCATGAGATCCTTTGAGGGTTGGCCGGCCAAGGGTGATGAATTATTGTTTTGGGGGCCCCATGTGGCCTAACTCCATGATAAATGACAAGGGAGAGCACATGGGTTTGAGAAAAACACATGTGAGGTGTCCATTGACCATCAATGCCTTGTCCCCTCACTTTCCCTATAAATACCAAGCCCTCCTCTCATCCATTCGACTCCCAACTCATTCCCAACGAATTTCTGGTCTCATTAACTCCCATGGAGTCCTCCCAAGGTGCCCCCAATCCCTCAAGGTCCCAACCTTTGAGGTTTAAGAGTTACATTTTAAGGTAAGGGATCTGACCCCTCTCTTTTTTTTCAAGTAATCTCTTTTATGTCATTTCTTTTATACTCCATGTTCTTATGTTGGAGGATGTTCTTTTATATTCATCCTACTGCCTATTTCATGTTCATATGATGAGAGACCCCCCCCCCTTGCTCTCATCAATTCGTTTTAAGAATGTTTAAGTGGCGCCGTTAGGCTGCCGAATTTTTAAGGGATTCTTTCACCTTCCTCGTTTTCAAGTTCTATTCTCATTCAAGCCTTTCATGTTCCTTTTTATTATGTTGGGGTATGATCTCTAAATTATCATACTGATCTTTTATGATCATATGATGAGAGACCCCATTTGATCGCTTCAATTCAGTATTTTGAAGTTTTAAGTGGCGCCGTTAGGCTGCCGAATTTTTAAGTGGTTCTTCACCCTTCTCGTTTTGAAGTTCTACTTTCATGTCAATTATTTCAAGTTCCTTTTTGTTATATTGGGGTATGATCTCTATATATATCATACTGTACTCTTATGTTCATATGATGAGAGACCCCATTTGATCTCTTCAATTCAGTATTTTGATGTTTTAAGTGGCGCCGTTAGGCTGCCGAATTTTTTAAGTGGTTCTTCACCCTTCTCGTTTTGAAGTTCTGCTTTCATGTCAATTATTTCAAGTTCCTTTTTGTTATATTGGGGTATGATCTCTATATATATCATACTGGACTCTTATGTTCATATGATGAGAGACCCCATTTGATCTCTTCAATTCAGTATTTTGATGTTTTAAGTGGCGTCGTTAGGCTGCCGAATTTTTAAGTGGTTCTTCACCCTTCTCGTTTTGAAGTTCTACTTTAATGTCAATTCTTTCAAGTTCCTTTTTGTTATGTTGGGGAATTATCTCTATATCTATCATACTGATCTCTTATGATCATATGATGAGGGACCCTATTTGATCTTGTCAAATCATTTTCTTTTGAAGTTAAGTGACGTCGTAAGGCTGCCGAATTTTCATAAGAGAAATCTAATTTTTTTTTCCTTCCATGTTTTTCATTTCAAATGGTATGTCCCTAAAATTTCATTACCATGTCCATATGTCCTTCTTATTCTTTCACCCTAATGTTTTATGGATCATTTATGAGAGGGTGACCCATGTCCCCTCTCATTTCAATGTTTTCTCAAACCCCGAAACTTAGCCGTTATGCTGCAGAATTTTCCCCTCAAAATGCCTCTCTCTTTTCTCAAAAATTATTTTATGTTATAAAGTGAATACTCAAAGATCTTATTTCTACAAGGGTATTCACATATATATCAAAATTTTCCATTTTAAATTCTGGGATTTACATACATGAGACCCACTTTCCCTTTCCGTGGGTTTAAAGTGACGTAAAGATCATGTATTTAAAGCAGTTTTTAAAACGTTATGATTATGAAATGAAACCCATTTATTTTATGCTATGTGGGTTATTTATGAAATTTTTGATGATGATATATGTGGCTCACATGATAATAAAGGCAAATTTAAGGGTGCGCCCTGATAGCGCTCCAATGCATTGGGTAATGATGTAACCACTACAGATTACAATTTTCACGATACCTTGGTGAATAACCTTGGTAATTTTAAAATGACACCTTGGGGATGGACCTTGGTGATATGTTCATGATTGTCTATGTTAAATGATGTAGCCACATCTTCAAGTTATGAAAAAGTTTTATTTTTATTATGATATGCCTCATGATTTCATTTTCATGTTTTAAAGTTCTTTTCATGACTTTATTGATGTATCTCATGTTCATATGTAAAATGTTTCACTTGTTTCCCTTGTTGGGCCTTCTGCTCACCCTTCCTTTTGATGTATGTCCCCAGGTTATGGGATGCAGTAATGAGCCTAGGGTGAACATGAGGAGAATCCTTTCAAGTGTTTAAGAGGAATGTTTTTTTTTCATGTTTTATGTTCCTTGTTTCCAAGACACTAAACCTTAAAGATCCTCAGTTCCGTGTAATGGAATGAAAAGTTATGTTATAAAAAGACGGGATGCTATATTATTAGTGTTGAAAGTGGGGTATAAATAATAACATCTCCAAACAAATCATAATATGTCTTCATTTTTGGATCAACCCAAAAAATATTACTAATTTTCCCATTCACATCAAACTGCATAGTATAGAAAAATGATCGATTTTCCTGACTTTGTTTTTCCTGGTACTCTAACATGCAACATGCATCACCATGAAGCTATTACCTTTCCTATTTAGACATCAAAAAATCAACTGATCAACATGCATGTACCCAATAACTTCTCGTCCCCTACAATAGATGTAACCAAGGAGAAGGAATCATTTGGTTTAATACCTGCTGAAGCATTCAAATCTAACACTACTTCATGTGCTTCTGTTATTTTTCTTTGGGACCTCATCATATGAATTGGTTCATGGTTTTGTAAGGGATGATTATGAACTTAAAAAAAGATATTTCATGCATATTTACAAGAAAAAAATAAACTAACCCCCATTCTAGCCAAGAAAATTGTACGTGTAATGCCCCGCCCCTACCTCATTGTCTTGGGGAGGCGGTGAGGGCTAATTGGCCTTAAGCAATGTTCCAAAGATGCCAAGGCTGGAAATAAATGCCGAGGGCTTCAAGATCAAGTTGGGAAATGATTTTCCCTTACTAAAAAACCAACCAATCCATCCACTAACAACCACTATATGATGCATGTCAAATAAAATACCCAACCATGTATTCCCAAAATACAAACAAGTTGTTCCACAACACAACTCAAAACCAATACAACCAGACATGTCCACACAACATCAGAGTACACTGCGGAAAATAATCAACCAAACACCACAAGCCATGACACCACCACAGCTCCACACCAAGCTCCAAGCTCCAAGCTCCACCAAGGGATCACAATGCTCCACTAAAGGAGGTTGATTCCTTACCTTTTCCCACGTCACGGTACACGACATCTGCAAAGACACCAATGTTCCAAAGTAGGGGGTGAGTACTAAAACTCAGTAGGATTTCCCCAAATTACTTTCCTACACACACCACTAGGATAAAACCATTATCACATTTATATAAATCATTTTATATAAAATATATCACAAGTACAACCATTTTCATAAGCCCAACATGCCCTTACCAAGCCATCACACTGAAACCAAGAAAACAAGGGAATTCCAACCAAACATGCCACAAGTCATTTAATCATTTCACATTAGCACCATAATTTCTATATTGCAAATAAATGCACAACAAAACAACCAACAACCAAATAGTGGAGCTTTCGTCCAACACATTCACCCATTCACACTTTAGTCGCACTTCTCATCTATTTATCATTGATGGTGGCCCTTCCATCCACTATCCATCCCCTTTTTATAGTGGTACTTCTCGCCACTTCCACACAATATTCAAAACAAGCCAATGCCAAGCATATAACCCACCAAGGTCACAACCACATGTAATCAACCAATTCCATTGCATATCAATCCACTTCAATAAATCACCCATTTATTGAAAATCATTTCCATGCCAAACAACATTTCAATAAAACAACAATTTATTGAAAACCATTCCATCAATCATTCTCACAAATCAACCATAGTATCCCATTTTAAAATGTCCATTTTAAAATCCACAACAAAAGAATTTCACCATAAAACCCTCTTTTTCCCAAAAATCCCCAAAACATCAAACAAGGGATTTATAACCAATTTTGCACATCAAAACACAATTAATTTCAAGCACAACAAATTAATTGTAACCAAAACCATTAGATCTAACCAAGTGGAGTCAAGAGAGAAGCCACCCACCTTTAGGGTTCCCGAGAAATTGACCCACAAGCAACCGCACATCAAATCTGGCGAACACACCACCGAAACCTCTCTAAGTCTGTTTCCCTAACATTCACAAGCCTTAAAAACATCATCCAAGGCAAACACAACCCTAGATATACACAAAAAAAAGTGTAGATGTAGAAAACCAAGAAAAATAAGGATGTAGATCTAGAGGAAAACACAAGGAAACCAAGAGGAGAGACTTACCCGGGAGAAACCACCTTCAAACCACCAAGAAAACTCTTCAAAACGCTTCCAAAACGAGTGGGAGAGCCCCTCCAACCCCTGAGAACCCAAAATCCGAAGTGATTCATGAGTGGGAGGAAGTTTGGGGTGAAATAGGTTAAGCCATAGGGATCCTGGAACTTATAAACATATTTTTAAGTGGTCGCATGGTTAGCCCGCACGGTTTGGAAAACAATGCGCTAACCGTGCGCACGCTACTACCTCGAGAGATAGGGTCCATACGGTTTCCTCGAACGGTTTTGGAAATCGTGCATAGGCCGTGTGAATCCTACCGTCTCCCTTGCACGGGTTCCAAGAGAATCCACACGGTTTCCACTAACCGTGCTCAAACTGTGCACCCATTTAAAAGCCTCCAAACCCATCCAAGACCATTCCAAACTCTCCCAACATCTTCCGAACTCATCCCATGCAATTTAAACATATAAAAAAGCATATAAAAGTCCACATACCACAAACCATGGGTAATACATTATCCCCACCATTGGACTTTCTGTCCTTGGAAAGTAGTGAACCTGCCCTTTGCTGAAAGAGCTCGAGCCACTGCTCGGCCTTTTCTTTCTCCCACTCCCAAGTCTCCTCTTTAATCTGACCATGCTCCCAAAAAACATGAACTAAACCAATTATTTTACCATACAAGACATTCTCTTGACTATCCACAACCCATACTGTCATGTGTACCAACGAAGCATCCGGTTCTAGCTCAACAAGATCTCATCGAATCACATGGTCATGATCCGGCTGATACTTTTTCAACTGCGACACATGAAACACATTGTGCACCACACTGAACCTGGGTGGAATAGACAAATGATAAGTCACCTAACCAACCCACTAAAGAATCTCAAAAGGCCCACTATACCTTGGAGATAACTTTCCCTACTTTCCAAACCAACGATGTCCCAACCTAGGAGAGATCCTCAAGAAAACATGATCACTCACCTCGAATGACAACGGTCTTCGATGATGATCTGCATACGATTTCTAATGACTCTGAGCTGTCTCCATTCTCCTCTATATAAACTTGATCTTCTCCATAGTCTCCTAGACAATGATCATTCCAACCATCTAGTACTCACCCATTTCCACCCAATATAGTGGAGAATGACACGTCCGCCCATACAACGCTTCAAACGGAGCCATATGTATGGATGTATGATAACTATTATTGTACAAAAACTCAACCAATGACAAGTGCTCCCCCCACAAGCCACCAAAATCCATAACACAAGCCCACAACATACCCTCCAGTGTTTGTATCATCATCTCGTATTGACCATCCATCTGAGGGTGATACGTCGTACTCATGGTCAACTTAGTTCAAAGGGCTTGCTGTAAGGATTTACAAAAATGATATGTACACCTCGGATCTCTATCTGATACAATAGAAACTGGAACACCATGCCTCTTTACCACCTCTCGAATATAGATTTTGGACAGATCTTCCACTGTATGAGATTCATGAACCGGGATGAAATGGGCTGACTTCGTTAGCTGATCCACTATCACCCAAATGGCATCGTGCTTTCTGACCATTCTTGGGAGACCTGTGACAAAATCCACTGCTATCTGCTCCCACTTCCAAATAGGGATTGGTAAAGACTGCAACATTCCTACTGGCCTCTCATGCTCTACATTGACCTGCTGACAAGTCAAGCATCTCGAAACAAACTCAGCCACACTTCTTTACATACCAGCCCACCAGAACTGCGCCTTCAGTGCTTTATACATTTTCTGAATTCCAAGATGAACAACCCACCTGGAATGATGATACTCCCTGATAATATCCTACTGAAAATCAACTCATACAACCATTCGATTATGAAAACAAAAAACCAAATCTCCCTTCAGTTGCCAACCCTCAATGGTCTCCCCACCATTGAGTCTCGACCCCATGGTCACACACTCAGAATCAGATATTTGTGCCTTTCTAACCAGGACAACCAAGTCAGGAATCAACAAAACTAGAATGAAGACCCCTCTATCGCCCTGTTCCTCACATTCCAACCGCATATCAACTATAATCGACATCAACTGCCACTGTTATGATGCCTGTTTTACCACCCGAGCATATGATTTTCTACTTAATGCACCCGCCACTGAATTTCCCTTACCCGGTGTGTACATAAAGTCAATGCCAAACATCTAGAGATATTTCATCCATCTCATTTTCCTCAAGTTCAAATCCATTTGTGATAAAATGTGCTTCAAGCTTTTATGGTCTTTATATACCATGAATTTCACACCGAAGAGATAATGACGCCATACTTTCAAAGCATGGACCACTGCTGCCAACTCCAAATCATGAGTTGGGTAGTTCTTCTCATTCACTATAAAATATCGTGAGCCATACGCAACCACATTATTACCTTGCATGAGAACACACCCCAACCCTGATCCCGATGCATCACAATACACCACGTACCCTTTTACTGGTTCTGGAAAAACCAATTTTTGTGCTGATGTAAGGAGACCCTTTAGCTCTTCGAAACATTGCTCACACTGTTCATTCCACTAGAATGGAACTTTCATTCTTGTAAAAGCTGTCACTGGTGAATCCAAACCTGAAAAATCACGAACAAAATGCCGATAATACCCAGCTAGACCAAGAAAAATTCGTATCTCAAACACATTCTTTGGCGATTTCCATGAGATAACAGCCTCTATCTTTTCCAGATCCACTGAAACACCTCTTTCAGAAATCACATGGCCAAGAAAACGAACTTCCTGTATCCAAAAGTCACACTTTGAAAATTTGGCATACAATCGATAATCCCTCAAGATCCATAGCACTGTCTCCAAGTGCTGCTCATGCTCCACCCTTGTCTTTGAGTACACTATAATATCATCTACAAACACCACCACAAATGAATCCAGATATCTCTGAAATATCTAATTCATCAATTCCATAAACACTGCTAGCGCATTCATTATACCAAAGGGCATAGCCACATATTCATAATGGCCATATCTACTTCTGAAATTTGTTTTAGGAATATCGACCTTCCTCACCCGCAATTGATGATATCCCGACCTCAGGTCGATCTTGGAGAACCACTGGGCTCCCCTCAACTGGTCGAACAAATCATCAATTTGTGGGAGTGGATATATATTCTTTATCGTAACTTGGTTAAGTATAAGATAATCAACACATAGCCTCAATTTTCCATCCTCCTTTTTCACAAACAACATCGGCGCTACCCACGGAGACATGCTAGGCCGGATAAACCCTTTGTTTTATAACTCTTCCAACTGGACTTTCAATTCCCACAATTTAGATGGTTCCATCTAATAAGACGGAAGTGAGATAGGACTAGTCCCTAGAAGGAGATCAATCATAAACTCCACTTCTCTTATGGGAGGTAACCCAAATAATTCTTCAGGAAAAACATCCATGAAGTGATCTACCACTGCCGGAAGAACACTCTGCTCAACACCCATTACCGATTCTAATGACAACACTGTCAACTGATACGATAACGTGCCCACTGCTAGAGCCAACAAACCCATTGCACTCTGCCTTTTATACCTCTCTCCTATAAAGATATTTCTAACACCATCGTGTGTCGTAAAAGCCATTGTTCGTGCATTGCAGTCGATGTGGGCCTTAAAAGCCACCAGCCAATCTATTCCCAGGATTACATCATACCCATCAATATCATGCATTGAGAAATTCCACATTACATCAAACTCTCCCACAATGATACAAAATTCGCAACACAAGAAGGCTTGACACTCTATTCGACCCAGAGGAGTTTGAAGTTGTAAAACTGAGGGCATCATTTCTACCCTTAAATCCAGAAAATCAACCACACATGCAGCAATAAAAGAGTGTGAAGCACCCGTATCAAACAGCACTTGCATCAAGGTAGAATTTAATATAATAGTACCTTGTGCCGTGGATGGTCTCGACTGATCATCCACCACAACCTGCTCAGATCCAAACACATGTTTTCATGCCACACTCTGGTCTTTATTGCCCTGCTGAGGTGTCGTGGTATTCTGAGAATCACCATGACCCACTTTACTCTGCTGAAGATGGGTGTGTTGTTGTCCTCATCTAATTGAAGCATACGACGTCTTCGATACTTAAGGAGTGCCACGTGCACTTGAACATGGAGCATTCCGATAATAATGCTGCAGATGCTCCATCTGATTACAATTATGACATGCTTGAGGTTGTTTCGTACAATCCCGCTTGATGTGGCTTGTAGAACCACACTGAAAACATCCCGGCTTGATCTGGGGCTTTGGAGGAAGATTTATCGATCCTTCCGTCAGATTATATGCCATATTCCTGCTCTGGGAAAAAATTTCCCTCCTTCTCTTGAACCCAGCGTTAGAGTTCCCACTATTCCCCATGGGTACCACCATGCTTCCTCCGCCCGAAGCGCCCAACAAATCCCGCTCATCCACCAAGGCTCTATTCACCATCTTTTTGTAATCATCTATACACATCACTACTATCTTTGAACAGATTTCTTTCCTTAATCCTGCTTCAAATATCCTTTCCTTTAACGACATGCTACATGCCACCTCGGGTGCAAACCGCACTAAGTTCATAAACTTAGCGGCATACTCCATCACCGACAAAAGCTCTTGCTTCAAACTGAAGAAATCAGTCGTACGTTGAATTCTGAACGTATGTGGGTAGAATTGTTTATTAAACAATTCTTCAAAGCCTTCCCACATCTTACCATGTTCCTTCCCCTCTTGGACTACCAACTCCCACCACAGAAGGGTAAGATCTTCCAACATATACGTGGCCAACTTCACTTTTAACTCTATCGTTGTTCCCAAGAACTCGAAGATCTTGTTCATTATATTAAACCATGATTCTGCCCTCTCCGGCTCTAAATCACCCCTTAAGATGGGTGGATTCTACTTTTGAAACTGAACCGCATGATCTACATGCCTTGGTTCATCCACTTTGTTCTCACTTTCCACAGCTTGAAATGATTTCACTATGCTTTGCACTAGATTCTGGTTCACCTGTGGCTCAGGTGCTACCACATTCTCATAAGCCTCCTCTGGTTGGTCTCTGCGATGCCTACCTAGTGCCATTTCTATAAAAAGAAAACAAACAACCATGAGTCTCACTTCCATAGACATCACAAAATCCCATTTCAAATCACATTACACAACACTATCGCATAAGGCTTTTTTCAAGTTCACATTTTCCCATTGGCCTTGTTTCACCATTTTTGAAAACCAAACAATTTTCAAAATACCATATTTATTCACATTACAATCTCACACATTTGCAAAACCATTTCTCAATTCAGCCCATAAATCATTATTCCCAATGAAATATGTGTCCTAGTGGGAAGTCATTTCAACCATGCATGTCATGCTCATCTCATTGGCTACACCCAAGACAAGGAGATATCCAATGCCTATAAGTGTCTCCAAAACACTTATGTACCCAACTCCCTGGTAACATGAATTTCATCATAAAATGGTTATCCACATCCTTTTATGCTATACATTCCATGTTCTGACATTCCTACACCTTGCTACCATCCCGATTCAAGGAATGCACCACAATGAATGTCAACACCAAATTCGAGAATCAACTCCAAAGGACCGAACAAACTGATACAACTTTTAACCCCTGCGCCTACCTCATTGGCTTGAGGAGGTGGTGAGGGATACTTGGCCTTAAGCGACCTTCTCAAGATGCCAAAGGCTGGCAATAAATGTCGAGGGATTCAAGATCATGTTGGGGAATGATTTACCCTTACTAAAAAACCAACCAATCCATCCACTAACAGCCACTATATGATGCATATCAAATAAAATACCCAACCATGCATTCCCAAAAGACAACCAAGTTGTTCCACAACACAAATCAAAACCAATACAACCAAACATGTCCACACAACATCAGATTACACTGTGGAAACTAATCAACCAAACACCACAATCCATGACACCACCACAGCTCCACACCAAGCTCTAAGCTCCAAGCTCCACCAAGGGATCACAATGCCCCACTAAAGGAGGGTGATGCCTTACCTTTGCCCATGTCACGGTACACGACATCTAAAAAGACACCAACGTGCCAAAGCAGGGGGTGAGTACAAAAACTCAGTGGGATTTCCCCAAATGACTTTCCTACACATGCCACTAGGATAAAACCATTAGCACATTTATATAAAATAGTTTATATAAAATAAATCACAAGTGAAACCATTTTCATAAGCCCAACATGCCCTTACCAATACATCACACCCAAACCATGAAAACAAGGGAAAGCTAACCAAACATTCCACAAGTCATATCATCATTTCACATTGGCACCATAATTTCCATCTTGCAAATCAATGCACAACAAAACAACCAACAACCAAACGGTGGAGCTTCCGTCTAACCAGTTCACTCATTCACACTTTAGTAGCATTTCCCATCCAGTTACCATTGATGGTGGCCCTTATTTCCACTATCCATCCCCTTTTTATAGTGGTACTTCTTGCCAATTCCACACAACATTCAAAATAAGCCAATGCCAAGCATATAACCCACCAAGGTCACAACCACATTCAATCAACCAATTCCATTGCATATCAATCCAATTCAATAAATCACCCAGTTATTGAAAATCATTTCCATGAAAAACAAAATTTCAATAAAAAAATCCTTTATTGAAAACCATTCCATCAATCATTTTCAAAAATCAACCATAGCATCCCATTTTAAAATCTCCATTTTAAAATCCACAACAAAAGCATTTCACCATTAAACCCTCTTTTTCACAAAAATCCCCAAAACATCAACCAAGGGATTTCTAACCAATTTGGAACATCAAAACACAATTAATTTCAAGCACAAAAAATTAATTGTAACCAAAACCATTATCTCTAACCAAGTGGAGTCGAGAGAGAAGCCACATACCTTTAGGGTTCCCGAGAAATCAACCCACAAGTAACCGCACCTCAAATCTGGCGAATGAACCACCGTAACCTCTCTAGATCCCTTTCCCTAACATTCACAAGCCTTGAAAACATCATCCAAGGAAACCAAAACCCTATATCTACAAACAAAAAGTGTAGATCTAGAAAACCAATAAAGATAGGGATGTATATCTAGAGGAAAACACAAGGAAACCAAGAGGAGAGACTTACCCGGGAGAAACCACCTTCAAACTGCCACGAAACCTCTTCAAAATGCTTACAAAATGAGTGGGAGAGTCCATCCAACCCCTAAGAACCTGAAATCCCAAGTGAGTCACAAGTGGGAGGAAGTTTGGGGTGAAATAGGTTAAGCCCAATGGATCTCGGAAACTATATTTTTAAGTGGTTGCACGGTTATCTCGTAGGGTTTGGAAAACCATGCGCTAACCATGCACATGCTACTACGTTGAGAGCTACAGTTCGCACGGTTTCCTCACATGGTTTGGAAAACCATGCGCAGGCTGTGCGAAGCCTACTATCTCCCTTGTACGATTTCCTGGAGAATCCACACGGTTTCCACTAACCGTGCTCAAACCGTGCACCCCTTTAAAAGCCTCCAAACTCATCTAAAACCATTCCAAACTCTCCCAACCTCTTCCCAACTCATCCCATGCACTTTAAACATATAAAAAACATAAAAAAGGACACATACCTCAAACTGTGGGTACTACATTCTCCCCACCATTGGACTTTCCATCCTCAAAAAGTAGTGAACCCGCCCTTTGTCAAAAGAGCTCGGGCCACTGCTCGACCATTTCTTTCTCCCGCTCCCAAGTCTCCTCTTGAATCTGACCATGCTTCCACAAAACACAGAACTAAACTGATGATTTTACCATGCAATACTTTCTCTTTCCTACACCACCCACACTGGCACGTGCACCAATGAAGCATCTGGTTCTATCTCATCATGATCCCATCGAATCACATGGTCACGATCCAGCTGATACTTTTTCAACTGTGACACATGAAACACATTGTGCACCGCACTGAACTTGGGTGGAAAAGCCAAATGATAAGTCACCTCACCAACCCACTCAAGAATCTAAAAAGGCCCAATATACCTTGGAGATAACTTTCCCTACTTTCTAAACTGACGATGTCCCAACCTAGGAGAGATCCTCAAGAAAACATGATCACTCACCTCGAACGAAAACGGTCGTCGACGATGATCCACATATGATTTCTGACGACTCTGAGTCGTCTCCATTATTTTCCTGATAAACTTGATCTTCTCCATAGTCTCCTGGACAAGGCTCGGTCCAACCATCGAGGACTCACCCGTTTCCACCCAACATAGTGGAGAACGACACGATCACCCATAAAACTCTTCAAACGGAGCCATATGTATGGATGTATGATAACTGTTATTATACGAAAACTCAACCAATGACAAGTGCTCCTCCCACGATCCACCAAAATATATAACACAAGCCCGCAACATATCCTCCAGTTTTTGTATCGTCCTCTCGGATTGACCATCCTTCTGAGGGTGATACACCGTACTCATGGTCAACTTAGTTCCAAGGGCTTGCTGTAAGGATTTCCAGAAACAATATGTAAACCTCAGATCTCTATCTGATACAATAAAAACCGGAACACCATGCCTCTTTACCACCTCCTAGATATATATTTTGGATAGATCCTCCACCGTATGAGATTCACGAATCTGGATTAAATGGGCCGACATCATTAGCCGATCCACTATCACCCAAATGGCATCGTGCTTTTTGACTGTTCTTGGGAGGCCTATGAAAAAATCCATCGATATCTGCTCCCACTTCCAAACAGGGATTGGTAAAGACTGCAATATTCAGGCTGGCCTTTGATCCTCTACCTTGACCTGCTGACAAGTCAAGAATCTCGAAACAAATTCAGCCACACTTCTTTTCATACCAGCCCACCAGAACTGCGCCTTAAGCTCTTTATATATTTTCTGAATTCCAGGATGAACAGCCCACCTGGAATGATGATATGCCCTGAGAAGATCCTCCTGAAAAGCAACTGGTACAACTATTCGATTTCGAAAACAAAAAACTGAATCTCCCTTCAGTTTCCAACCCTCAATGGTCTCCCCACCATTGAGTCTCGACCCCATGGTCACACACTCAGAATCAGATATTTTTTCCTTTCTAACCGGGCCAACCAAGTCAGGAATCAACATAACCGGAAAGAAGACTGCTCAATCGGTCTGGTCCTCAGATTCCAACCACATATCAGCTATAAACGACATCAACTACCACTAGTCGGATGCATGTTTTACCACCTGAGCATATGATTTTCTACTTAATGCATCTACCACCGAATTTACCTTACCTGGTGTGTACATCAAGTCAAAGTCAAACATCTAGAGATATTCCATCCATCTCCTTTTCCTCAAGTTCAAATCCCTTTGTGAGAAAATGTGCTTCAAGCTTTTATGATCTGTATATACCATGAATTTCTCACCGAAGAGATAATAACACCATAATTTCAAAGCATGGACCACTACTTCCAACTCCAAATCATGAGTTGGGTAGTTTATCTCATGCACTCTCAACTGTCGTAATCCATACACAACCACATGATTCCCTTTCATGAGAACACACCCCAACCTTGATCTCGATGCATCAAAATACACCACATACCCTTTTCCTGGTTCTGGAAAAACCATGATTGGTGCTGATGTAAGTTGACCCTTTAGATCTTTGAAACATTGCTAACATTGTTCATTCTACTGGAATGGAACATTATTTCTTGTCAAAGCTGTCATTGGTGAAGCCAAACATGAAAAATCACAAACAAAACGCCGATAATACCCAGCTAGACTAAGAAAACTATGTATCTCAAACACATTCTTTGGTGGTTTCCATGATATAACAGCCTCTATCTTTTCCAGATCCACTGAAACACCTCTTTCAGAAATCACATGGCCAAGAAGACGAACTTCCTGTATCCAAAATTCGCACTTTGAAAATTTGGCATACAACCGATAATCCCTCATGATCCCTCGAATTGTCTCCGAGTGCTTCTCATGCTCCACCCTTGTCTTTGAATACACTAGAATATCATCTACAAACACCACCACAAATGAATCCAGATATCTCTGAAAAATCTGATTCATCAATGCCATAAACACTGCTGGCGCATTTGTTATACCAAAAGGCATAACCACATATTCATAAGGGTCATATCTACTTCTGAAAGATATTTTAGGAATATCATCCTTCCTCACCCGCAATTGATGATATCTCAACCTCAGGTCGATCTTGGAGAACCACTAGGCTCCCCTCAACTTGTCGAAAAAATCATCAATTCATGGGATTGTATATCTATTCTTTATCTTAACTTGGTTAAGTCTATGATAATCAACAAATATCCTCAAAGTTCCATCCACCTTTTTAACAAACAACATCGGCGCTACCCACGGAGTCGTTCTAGGCTGGATAAACCCTTTGTTTTCTAACTCTTCCAACTGGAATTTCAATTCCTACAATTCAGCCGGTGCCATCCGATAAGATGGAAGTGAGATAGGACTGGTCCTCGGAAGGAGATCAATCGTAAACTCCACTTCTCTTACGAGAGGTATCCCATAGAATTCTTTAGTAAAAACATCCATTAACTGATCTACCACTGCTGGAAGAACACTCTCCTCAACACCCATTACCGATTCTAACGACAACACCACAAACTGATACGATAAATTTCCCACTGCTGGTTCCAAAAAACTCGTTGCACCCTACCTTTCATACCAATCTCCTCTGAAGAGATGTATAACACCATCGTGTGTTGTAAAAGCCATTGTCTGCACATCACAGTTGATGTGGGCCTTAAAATCCACCAGCCAATCCATTCCCAGGATTACATCATACCCATCCATCTCAAGCATTGAGAAATTCCACATTATCTCAACCTCTCCCACAATGATACAACATTCTCTACACAAGAAGGCTTGACACTCTCTTCGACCTAGAGGAGTTTGAAGGTTTAAAACCGAGGTCATCATTTCTACCCTTAAATCCATCAAATCAACCACACGTGCAACAATAAAAGAGTTTGAATCACCCGTATCAAACAGAACTTGCATCAAGGTAGAATTTAAAAGAATAATACCTTGTACCGTGGATGGTCTCGACTGATCATCCACTATAACCTGCTCAGCTCCAAACACATGTTTTCTTTCCACATTCTACTCTTTATTGTACTGTTGATGCGTCATGGTATTTTGAGAATCACCATGACCAAATTTACTCTACTGATGATGGGTGTGCTGCTGTCCCTGTCCAGTCAAAGAATACGATGTATGTGATCCCTTAGGACTATCACGCGCACCCGAACTTGGAGCATTCCGAAAATAACGTTGCAGATGACCCATATGATTACAATTATGACATGCTCGAGGTTGTTTCATATAATCCCGCTTGATGTGGCTCATAGAACCACACTGAAAACATCCCGGCTTTCTCTGGGGCTTCGGAGGAAGATTTACTGATCCTGCTGTCAGATTATATGACATATTCCCTCTCTAGGAATAAGTGTCCCTCCTTCGCTTGAACCCATCGTTAGAGTTCCCACTATTCCCCATGGGTACCACCATGCTTCCTCTGCCCAGAGCACCCAACAAATCTCGCTCATCCACCGAGGCTCTATTCACCATATCTGTGTAATCATCTATACACAGCACCGCTATCTTTGAATGGATTTCTTGCCTTAATCCCGCTTTAAAGATCCTTGCCTTAAACTATGTGCTACCCGCCACCTCGGGTGCAAACCGCACTAAGTTCATAAACTTAGCTACATACTTTGTCATCGGCATAAGCTCTTGCTTCAAACTGAAGAAATCAGTCATACGCTGAATTCTGAACGTATGTGCGTAGAATTTTTTATTAAACAATTCTTCAAATCCTTCCCACATCATACCCTGGTCCGTCCCCACTTGGACTACCAACTCCCACCACTGAAGGGAAAGATATTCCAACATATATGTGTCCAACTTCACTTTTAACTCTACTAGTGTTCCCAAGAACTCGAAGATCTTGTTCATTCTATTCAACCATGCTTCTGCCCTCTTCGGCTCTGAATCACCTCGGAAGATGGGTGGATTCTACTTTTAAAACTGAACCGCATGATCTAAATTCCTTGGTTCTTCTTCTTTGTTCCCACATTCCACAGCTTGGAAAGCTTGCACTATGCTTTGCACTAGATGCTGGTTCACATGTGGCTCAGATGCTACCACATTCTCAACAGCCTCCTCCAGTTGGTCTCTACAACTCCTACCCAGTGCCATTTCTATAAACAAAAAACAAACAACCATGAGTCTCACTTCCGTAGACATCACAAAATCCCATTTCATATCACATTACACAACATTATTGCACAAGGCTTTCCACAAGTTCACATTTTCCACATTGGCCTTGTTTCACCATTTTTGAAAACCAAACAATTTTCAAAACACCATATTTATTCACATTACAATCTCACACATTCTTAAAACCATTTCTCAATTCATCCCATAAATCATCATGCCCAATGAAATATGTGTCCTAGTGGGAAGTCATTTCTACCATGCATGTCATGCTCACCTCATTGGCTACACCCACGACAATGAGATATCCAATGCCTATAAGTGTCTTCAAAACACTTATGTACCCAACTCCCTAGTAACTTGAATTTCATCATAAAAGGGTTAGCTACATCCTTTTATGTCATACATTCCAAGTTCCGACATTCCTATGCCTTGCTACCATCCCGAATCAAGGAATGCACCACAAAAAATGTCAACACCAAATTCAAGAATCAAATCCAAAGGATCGAACAAACAGATACCACTTGTAACGCCCCACCCCTACCTCATTGGCTTGAGGAGGAGGTGAGGACTGCTTGGCATTAAGAGAAATCCCCAAGACGCCAAAGGCTGGAAATAAATGCCGAGGGCTTCAATATCAAGTTGGGGAACGATTTTCCCTTACTACAAAACCAACCAATCCATCCACTAACAGCCACTATATGATGCATGTTAAATAAAATACCCACCCATGAATTCCCAAAAGATAACCAAGTTGTTCCAAAACACAACTCAAAACCAATACAACCAGACATGTCCACACAACATCAGAGTACACTGTGGAAACTAATCAACCAAACACCACAACCCATGACACCGCCACAGCTCCACACCAAGCTCCAAGCTCCAAGCTCCACCAAGGGATCACAATGCTCCACTAAAGGAGGGTTATGCCTTACCTTTTCCCATGTCACAGTACACGACATCTGCAAAGACACCAATGTGCCAAAGCAGGGGGTGAGTACTAAAACTTAGTAGGATTTCCCCAAATGAATTCCCTACACACGCCACTAGGATAAAACCATTAGAACATTTATATAAAACAGTTTATATGAAATAAATCAGAAGTGAAACAATTTTCAGAATCCCAACATGCCCTTACCAAGCCATCACACCCAAACCAAGAAAACAAGGGAAATCCAACCAAATATGCCACAAGTCATATCATCATTTCACATTAGCACCATAATTTCCATTTTGCAAACCAATTCACAACAAAACAACCAACAACAAAATGGTGGAGCTTCCGTCCAACCCGTTCACCCATTCACACTTTAGTGGAACTTCTCATCCACTTACCATTGATGGTGGCCCTTCCGTCCAATATCCATCCCCTTTTTATAGTGGTACTTCTCACCACTTCCACACAACATTCAAAACAAGCCAATGCCAAGCATATAACCCACCAAGGTCACAACCACATGCAATCAACCAATTCCATTGCATATCAATCCACTTCAATAAATCACCCATTTATTGAAAATTATTTCCATGCCAAACAACATTTCAATAAAACAACCCTTTATTGAAAACCATTACATCAATCATTTTCACAAATCAACCATAGCATCCATTTTTAAAATCTGTATTTTAAAATCCACAACAAAAGCATTTCACCATAAAACCCTCTTTTTCCAAAAATCCCCAAAACATCACCCAAGGTATTTATAACCAATATTTCACATCAGAACACAATTAATTTCAAGTAAAACAAATTAATTTTAACAAAAACCATTATCTCTAATCGAGTGGAGTCGAGAGAGAATCCACCTGCCTTTAGGGTTCCTGAGAAATCGACCCACAAGCAACCGCACCTCAAATCCAGCAAACACACCACCTAAACCTCTATAGATCCCTTTACCTAACATTCAAAAGCCTTAAAAACATCATCCGAGGCAACCACAACCCTAGATCAACGCACAAAAAGTGTATATATAGAAAACCAAGAAATATAGGGATATAGATCTAGAGGAAAACACAAGTAAACCAAGATGAGAGACTTACCCTGGAGAAACCAACTTCAAACCGCCCAAAAACCTCTTCAAAATGCTTCCAAAACGAGTGGGAGAGCCCCTCAAACCTCTGGGAACCCGAAATCCCAAGTGAGTCATGATAGGGTGGAATTTTGGGGTGAAATAGGTTAAACCCAAGGGAGCCCGAAACTTATAACCCTATTTTTAAGTGGGCTCACGGTTAGCCCGCACGGTTTGGCAAACCGTGCGCATGCTAATGCCTCGAGAGCTAGGGTCTGTACGGTTTCCTCACATGGTTTGGCGAACTTTGCACAGGCCATGAGAATCCTACTGTCTCCCTTGCACAGTTTCCTGGAGAATCCGCACGGTTTCCACTAACCGTGCTCAAACCGTGCACCCCTTTAAAAGCCTCCAAACTCATCCAAAACCATCCAAACTCTCCCAAACTCTTCCCAACTCATCCCATGGACTTTAAACACATAAAAAATCATTAAAATAGGTCACATACCTAAAACTAGGGGTACTATAGTACATGTCTCAGCCCGAGGAAAATTCCCCATGTTATCCCGTTTTAAACCTTCTTATGACCTTCTTTGCTACGTGCCAAAAGGCCCGATGTGATAATTGATTTATCCTTTATCTTTTTATTAGACTATTGTTGGCATATAGTGAACTCATTTAATCCCCCAAACGTGACATAAAAAGATTTCACTTCATCAAGTGACTTGAACATCATCCCCTGCAACAACCTGAAACATAAAAACTTAAGTTTAAGAAATTTAATTTAATTTTTTAATAGGATTTAATCTGTTTAAAATGTTTAAACTATATTAATAGGAATGTAACTAAATAGTATATAATTGAAAAAAATAATTATATATATATATATAATAAAATTATATTTCTCAAAATTATAGATAAAACAATTTATAATATATATTAAATATATGATCCAGTGGAAGTTTCGATAGAAGTTCTGGTGGAAGTTTCACACTACAAAAAAAATTGAAACCTTATATTATTGTTAAATATATTTAAGTAAATATGAATTGTAATTTTTATACATAATTATAATAAAAATGATTTAATTTATCATTTTAAATTGTATAATAAATTTAAATTGAATTAATTTTCCACTACCCAATGGAATTAATATTGGGATTTACAGTGGTACTTCCAATGGGAGTTCCTGTGGGACTTACAGTGGTGGTTCCAGTGGGGGTTCCAGTAGGGGTTCTAGCGGGGTATCCAGTGGGACGCCCAGTGGGATGTCTAGTGGGAGGTCTAGTGGGAGGTCTAGTGGGACTTCCAGTCAAACGTCCAGTGGTAGTTCCATTGGAACTTCCAGTGGAACCTCAAGGAGTGGATGTGAAACTTACTTCCAGAATTGGAACTTCCATTACAAAAAACTAGTGGAACTTCCACAATGCAGTGAAACTGTATATTTATTTCAGTAAAAATCCACTGCAAACTTCATCATATTATCTTGGATAGAATTTCCACAAAATTAATAGTAAACAAACTTTAAATATAATCTTAAATACTTTACTATATATTCATGCATAGAAAATTATTCCAAATTTACCAAAAAAACTGTAAAAATAATTCATATATAATCTGTAATACCTTCATCATAATCCATCATAAGAAGAACCAAAATACAAACTGCAAACCATGTCGCGACTCTGACCAATCGCACAACTCCGAAACTCAATGATGAACCCACTGAAAATGACTCAATCCCTCATACCACATATAGTCCTGAAGACCTCGACCAACAAAACCCAACGAATGAAAATGCCAAACTGTGTTGTGATAATACTGGTGCACTTTTCCTGTAATCCTTCAAAGCACACCTACCATGAAAATATCAGTGCAAAAATCCTAGTATACCTTGCCTGCAAAAATCCCAATGCACCTTCAAAGAATGCCTACCACGAAAATCTCGGTGCCCCATGACCAAAATACTTTAGAGAACGCCTTCCATGAAAACCTCGATCCCCATGCAATGCGTTATTTCACAGGAACCTCATTTTCCATGGGGAAAAAATTCCCTCTAGTAAATCAAAACAACATGATCATTCCACCTGGAAAAATGAATATGTATCCTCATCCTGGCAGATGATTGAAGAATCTTGTGAAAAGGGGAGCTAGATAAGATAGTGTGTGGTTATGAATGGCCTTTAAAGTCTTAACCAAATGAACATTCAATAAGGTTTTAATTTCATTAGAATACTGAAAAAAATCCACCATGCTCCCAATCATGTTGAATATATATCTTATATCAGGTTATAAAGAAGATAATTTAGCTATTATCACTTGTTTATTATCTATAATAATGTGAAAGGGAACACTTTGACACTATAGAGCTTGAACATTTGAATATAGGGAAGTATGATTGGAAGATAAAAGCTAAAGCCTTTAAAAAATACCCATAAACTGCTATAGAGGAAGCAGTTCTTCCTTGTTTTCAATTTGTATCCTTAATAGATTCAAACTGAGATTCCAAAAAGTTATTTATATCTATAATATTTTATTTGGACATTAGATTCCATTTTATCTTTCCAAACTGATCTTCCATTTCCCTATTTAAGGAATCAAAATCCCTTGAAAATTTTTAATTCTCTTTTAAAATCTAAAACTATGTCTGAAGAGACTCATAATCATTTCATGTAATAGAACTAGTCCTGAATTCATTAAGATACTTCCTAGAACATTCATGTTTCTATTGTAACTTAATAACTTTATTCTTCAAGAAATAGAAGTTAGAAAACAAATTAGAGGCAATATTTTGATCCTGGTATTAAAAGCTAGACTCTACTTTTCTAGAATTTGAGAGTCCCATCAATTGGCTTACCAAGGGATCCACTACTTTCATTAGTTAGAGTGAATTAATATAAACTATCACCTAAGGTATAAAACAACTCTCCAGTGACTTATGTACTCTCAGCAACTTTATCGTATGCTTTATCCAAATATTTCTCAGCCAATAAAACTTATTTGTTATCAATCAATTCGGTAAATGTAATGATTGGAAAACTTACTTGTCCAGTATAATGAGCTTATTTTGTTCTCCGTCTCTCAAAAGAATGAGTAATAGGTTCAGTAAGTTTCTCCTGATCATGAGCAGTTTGTTTAACCTATCTTTCAATAGTCATGACTACTTTATCATCTATTGTATGTTGGTATCTCTTTTGAGATCACTAAACTAACAATGATACACCATATATTGCAGAAAATGGTGTCTAATACACCCTTGAAAACTGAATAACGTATTCAACTCTTAGAGCTATATTTTCATCCATAACCAGTTTCATTCTTCTACTTGAAGGAACATTTTCATCACTGATAGCAGAATATTCTAAACTAGAAACATCAAATTTAGATCCAACCACCCACGTCTCAGGACCAAAAACTTCAGCAGCAACACCTTTAATTAAAAATTAACCTACTTCTGTTACAGTAATTACAGTAGATTTAGAAAACTTAATTCTTATTTTCTCCCCCTCAACACTAACATCGAACATCTCATCCACTTCATCTCCAACTGGAATGATCTTTCCTTTGGATACGCACTATAAAAAAGAAAAAAACTCAAGATTCCACATGAAAAGATATTAAAATTATGACATCTCATTTCAGTCCTTATATCTAAAATTACTCTTCTCATGTAGAGAACACTATATATCTGATAGGCTGGGTCATTGACTAGATCAAATTAAAATCTTAAAAACTATTATAAATCATTGAGATAGGGTATCATGTCCATAGGGAAAGAAATGGTGGGTTTAGGTCCAAGAAAATGACTAAAACCAATTAAAAAATACAATAAAAACATGAATTAATTAATTAATGTGATGATAATGACCTATTAAGAAGCAATAGATTATTGGTTTGAATAATTTTTCAACAATTGAAGAAAAGTTGTAATTAAAACTAAGTAAAGTAAGAATATAAATGAAATTTGAGGAAATTTTTGATTGTCCGGTTAAAGTATTTTCAGTTTAAGAATTTTCAATTGAAGCAATATTCGAAAACATGAATTCAAAATCTCTATTGAGAAGATTTAATAACAGTTGTATAATTCTACAATTCATCACTTACAAAACTCATTCAATTGATATGAAGAATAAGTTGATTAAAATTTATAAATGGTCGCACAAAAAAGGATAAAAATGATAAACCAATACAATATAGCTTCCCTGGTCATAGTTTTAGTCAAAAAATAATTATGAAATCGAGCAAAGAAAAAAATAAAAATATGATTCTCTCCTTGATTTCCATCTCCTCAATGTGTTTCTCATTATTTCTCTACCTTTGTTGTCTACTTCCCAAATGATTGATCATTGATTGATTATAGATCTCAATCTACCCCGAGATACCCCCTGGAATTCTTCACTATGATCTGTTTTAATAATCAAGATGCTCACTAAGTTTTGCATCATAGTCAACATCATAAAAATAAGCATCAATGTGATCTTACACAACCACCATGTGGCAACCTTTATCACAACATAAATTCCCTCAAGTGATTTGATAGAAATTCTTCCAAAAAATCGTTCTCCTTGCATATGGGCTTGCTTCCCCAGATCGAACTCTATAAAATTCTAGTGAACACCAGAAGGTTTTGGTGAATTTCTTGAATTCAAGCTCATCTCCACCTTTAGTGCATGTCCATAGTGGTGAATGTACATAATTAGAACTAATAAAGCTTCATTAACTTTAATACAGACATGAAAATGACTCTCTTATGGCCTTAGTTGACCAGTATCCAATCACAACCATTCTTTAAACCCATGTCCAATCCACTGTTCATCCCAGACTGATCTATGAACCCACATGAAAATCGTTGGGTGAACCCCTCTAGTGGAATGGTATATACCTTCAGAAATGGAATTTTATTTAGTAAAATGACTTAACACTGGGTGTGCAAACTCCCACATGATCATAGACATAGAAATGGATGAATGAGAGGCCCCCAGTTTGTCTTTGTTCTTGCAAATCAGTAAAAAACTAGAGAAGACAATCTTAAATTCGATCTCCTTCATTATCTCTCAAATTCAGTCGACCTCCAGTTTGCACAGACACAATTCATCCACTACTGAAGTTACCAGAGGAATTTAGAGAGACTTCTATTGTGGTTCGCTGACCACGATGATAGATAATAGAGGAAGAATGGGAAGAAACACAATCTTTATTTCAACAAGAAAAAAGGATTACAATTACCCCTCCCACACCTCCCTTTATTTCTCTCTCGCATGGATCTCTCTTGGCCCTCTCACAATATAGATCTCCCTTAGCTCTAATCTGATATGATTGTTGAAGGAGGCACCCAAGGCCCCCTTATATAGCCATTGTGGAGGAGTCCATGTTTGACATAACTCCTCCACCAATCCCCACCTACCTTCAATAATGGAAGCCTACACAATTAACATGTGTAGTGTCTGATTTTGAAGCATCCAAGGGGCTGGTGGGGTTGGTGCACCAACCACCTACTATGCAGCTGGAAATTTATCCATCAATTCTTTCCCCCAGCTGCAATATTTTGGAGCATCTACAAAGTTCTATCTTCTCCCGAGAAACCACATTTTTCAACATATCTACAGGGTTCTCCTTTGGGTGGATCTTCACAAGTCACATCATCTTTTGATCCATCACTTCGCATATCCAATGATAGTGAATATCGAAGTGCTTATTTCAAGAATGGTACATGGAGTTCTTGCTCAAGTCGAGAGAAATTTGACTATCGAAATGATCCTTATACTCTTTCTGGATGAATCCGAGCTCCTGGAGAAAACTCTTTAGCCACAACATCTCTTTACCAACTTTTAAAGCAACAATGTACTTTACTTCCTTCGTGGATAAAGTGGCACACTTTTACAACCTTGATTTCCATGATACAACTCCTTATACAAAAGTATAGATGTATCCTAATGTAGACTTCCTGCAATCAGGATCTCCAGCCATATTTGTATCTGTATAGACCTCCAATATAGTTTCATCTCTCACATATCACAATCATCACTTTGAAGTACCTTTAAGATACCTCATAATCCACTTGATAGTATCCAGGTGTTGCTTCTCAGTATTGGAGAGAAACTGGCTCACAATTTCCACTACATGGGCAATGTCAGGTCTCACACTCATCATAGCAAACATCAAGCTTCCAAATACTGAGGAGTATGGTATCATCTCCATTTCCTTGATTTTGTCCTTGTATTAAGAACGTGCATTATTTCTCAACTTCAAATGGCCGGGAAGAGGAATGCTCACAGGTTTGACTTTGTCCATGTTAAAATGTTTTAGAACACATTCAACATACTTCTCCTGATATATCCATAATAACATCCTCTTTCAATCATGAATGATCTGCATCCCAAATTTTTTTTGAGATTCCCCCGAGTCCTTCATATCAAAATACATGGATAAAACCTTCTTCAGTAGGATAATATTTGATGCATCTTTCCCAATGATCAACATGTCATCAACATAAAGTTGAAGGGCAACAAAGTTACCGTCCTGAAATCTATGGATGTTGACACACTAGTCTGTCTGTGTCCACTTGTATCCGTGACTCGCCATGAATGAGTAAAACTTCTTGTACCACTGCCTGGGAGCTTGTTTCAGTCCGTACAATCTCTTCTTCAATTTGCAGACGAGGTTTTCTTGTCTAGAAACCTCAAATATTTCAGGTTGCTTCATATAGATCTCCTCAAAGAGGTCCCCATGAAGAAAAGTTTTCTTCACTTCTATCTATTATTGATCCAAGTCCAAGCTAGCCACTAATACAAAAATGAATTGGATTGAATCCATCTTCACCATGGGTGAAGAAAATCTCATCAAACTCAACTTCTTTCTTCTAAAATAATCCCTTGACAACTAATCGGTATTTGTGCTTGACCACCCTTTTTCTTCCTTACTTATTCATCCTAAACACCCATTTGTTTGTTAGTTCCTTCTCACCTTTTGGTAATTCCACCAAATCATATGTTTGGTTCTTCATAAAAGACTCAATATCATCCTCCATTGTATGCATACACTTGAGTTTTTTGGGATAAGACACTACTTTCTGGTATCCTTCTGGCTCCCCCTCATCATTCAGTAATATATAATCTGACTCCGGTTATTTTTTTGATTGAATCCTTCCTTGTGAAGATCTTTGAAACTGTGAAATGTTAGGTTCGGGAGGCATAGCATTGCCTAGCTCATGTGATGGTTCTGAAACATCTATTGGAGATGATTGAGTCTCCCCTACTCAATATCCTCCTCCTCCACATCCTGTTCTATTGCCAATGAGTCTTCTTGTACTCCTCCTCTTCAATGACAGGTGGTTCTGTTATAGGTGTTGGATCATGAATTGAGTCCTCAACACTTTCGCTTCGAGATATTCTCGGATTTTGAATGTCCTTGATCATCTGGTTCTCATGGAACACGTCATCTCTACTTCAGATCACCTTCTTCTCCTTCAGGTCCCAAAGCTTGTATCCAAACACCTCATCTCTATAGCCGATGAAGATTCATGGAGTATATCTCCCATATAGCTTCTTCCCGAGCTCCTTGGATACATGTGCAAATGAAAAACAACCAAATTCTCATAAATGAGAGTAAGAGGTATGTTTCCCAGACCATATCTTCTACGTAATCTCAAAATTCAGCAGGACTGACATTGATCGGTTGATGAGGTATCATGAAACCTGAACAGCTTCTCCCCAGAATGACTTAGAGAGAATAGCCAAAATCATCATGATTCTGACCTTCTCCATGATGGATTTATTCATCCTTTCTACAACTCTATTTTATTGTGGGGTGCGAGGGACCATCCTCTCATGTTGGATTCCCTCAATCCTGCAATAGGCATCAAATTCCATAGATGTGTAGTCTCCTCTATTATCTAAATGATGACACTTCATCTTCCTTCTAGTTTCATGCTCCACCATGGCGTGGAACATCTTGATGTAGTCCAGTACATGGTCTTTCATCCATAAGAATAACACACACACACGTCGAGATACGTCATCAATACAGGATAGAAAATATTTTTAACCTCCCAGTGAATCCACCTCCATGGGTCTGCATACATCAGAGTGCACCAGATCCGAAAACTCTAATCTTCGTGATGAAGTAGTATTGAATGAGACTCTATGCTACTTCCCATACAAGCAACATTTACACGGATAAATTGATACATCCTTGTTAATACTGATGTACATCTTCTTCTTTAGGGTATATAACCCTCTTTCACTCATGTGGTTGAGTCTCCTATGCCACATATTAGATGACGTCTCTCTTTCCACTGTGTTGAGGCTGTCTGCACATATCTTCACATGGGTTTTGTAGAATGTACCACATATGTGTCCTCGGGAAATGATGATGGCTCCTTTTTTCATCTTCCATGCTCCATTCCTGAATATGTTGTCATAGCCTTGTCGATTAAAGGCTATAACCAATAACAGGTTGAGCTGAAATCTTGGAACATGCCGAAAATCATTTAGGTTGATTGTGTATCCAACATTCGTCTTGATTTGGATATCACCCATTCCAACAATCTCCACCGAACTGGCATTCCCCATCTTGACTGCACCAAAGTCACCTACTTGATAATTTAAGAAATACTCATGATGCAGAGTGATGTGGTACGATGTTGCAATATTGACCACCCAATCTATGTCTTGCCCGGATGTATGACATCATGTTTCTTCTTTTTCTTTGGTGCAAAGCATGATTTCTCCAGATATTGTCACGTGCACATCTCCATTTATTCTTTTTCGGTTTCTACTTTGACTCTTTTCTTGTAGAAATTTTGGAAGCTCATTTTCATGTGACCCATCATGCCACAATGGTGGAATTTGTATGATGATTGTCTACCATATATAAACATACTCTGGCTTTGGCATCCGTTTCCGGCCCCTCGACCACCTCCATGGGATGGTCCCTCCATGGAATTTCAATTCTGAAAAAACTAGGTGCCGAATCTTGAAAAATGGATCTCATCGATGTGTTTGGAACAATTTAAAATGGTGGTGTTGACTCCTGGATCATCAAAATAGGACACTGATTTGTCAAGATATGATCCAAACAGTATCAACGGTTGAGATCGTCCGAAGACGTGGTGATGACATGTCGATGATGTGGTGATGATGAGGCATGCTGGAGTAGTGACCGGAAACTTACTGGAAAAGTCTTCAGCGCCGTAACAGTGCATTCTTCATTGACAAGGGGGTATTGTAGCACCTGAAGTTTGACCAAACTTTGATCAGGCCTATGAAGCTCGTTTTAGATCCATTTTTGGTGTCGTTTGGGTTTTTGGAATCGTCCCGACACAGGATTTCAGAATATGTCTTAAATACTCTATTCTGGGAACTTGAATTTTCCGATCACTGAAAATTTTCCACTGCCCATCACTGTTTCACCAGAACCTTCTTTGATACCACATGTTGTGGCTCCCTGACCACCACGAGAGACAATAGAGGAAGAATGGGAAGAAACACAATCTTTATTTCAACAAGAACAAAGTATTACAATTACCCCTCCCACACCTCCCTTTATTTCTCTCTCACATGGATGTCTCTTGGCCCTCTCACAATATAGCACTCCCTTGGCTCGAATCCAATATGATTGTTGAAGGAGGCACCCCAAGGCCTCCTTATATAGCCATGGTGGAGGAGTCCATATTTGACCCAACTCCTCCACCAATCCCCACTTATCTTCAATAATGGAATCCTACACAATTAACATGTGCAACAACCAATTCTAAAGCAGCCAAGGGGATAGTGGGGTTGGTGCACTAGCCACCGACCATGCAGCTCGAAATTTCTCCATCAACTTCTCCCTCAGCTTGGTGTCAGATCTCTTCTTCATCAAACATCAATTGGTAACATTAGAGACTCGGCATTAAAAAGTGTTCAAATCAATATTCTTCTTTGGTTTGGGTCAGTGTTGAGGTCATCATCTTCAATTAAATCTTTGGACATTGCTTATGTGGGTTTTAGAGACTGAGATTCGTCCATTCCAGCTTCAGATCATCTTTATCTAGTTAGCTCAGGCTCTCTGGAATTTCGATTTGAGTAGGTAACTTCTTCCCTGTTACCCAATCTCACCGGACAAAAATAGCATTGAAAACCTCAAAAGGGTCGGCCTCCCATTAATGTTAGTTTACCAGTTCTCCAAAATTCAAATTAATTTCAACTGGTTCATAGTCCCCTTCACACTGATACATCAGCGATGTCAAATCTAGGCTAGGAAGAGAAACCCGAATGCTCTGCTTCGATTCTTCAGGTTTCGGTATTCTTTAGTCATTCACAAACTCGACCGTTGTTGGTGAGGTTTGGTTCATCTTCATCAATAGTGGATGGTGCAGCAAGATTCTTCAATAGTGGCATGGCTCAGCGACATCAGTAAGGGATTTTCGGTATGATATGGAAATGGTATACGGGCCTTGGCGGGAGGAGTGGGTGACATTTGCAGAGATGTGGTTCTAGCAGGAACCGGCCGTGGGAGGGTGATAGAAGCATTTGACCTTAGAGGTAGCACATGGGGGAGGCTGGAAAATAAATAGTATCAATAAACAAAATTCAAATTTCCAACACATAAAATGAAAAAAGAAGAAAAACATCCATTAAATTAATAACTTACAAATTAGATAATGAATGAATAAATTCATTTAATACTTAAATTAAAAAATTCAAAAAATGTTATTTTGAAATACAAATAGAAAATAAAATAAAAAAATAAAATAATGACATCAAATAATTAAATATTATCATTTTGAAATACACATAATGAATAAAAACAATGAAAAGAATGTCGGTTTATAATTTAACAAAAATATAAGAATAAAAATTATGGCTAAATAATTACTCACTAAAAATTTAAAAAAAAAATAACTAAAATAATCAATTAAATAATGAATTTAACATAAAATTAAGAGTTATAAATATGTAACATCAAATCGATAACAATTGCAAATTATTGAACTGAAACAATTATTTTGGCAATTAAAATTCAATTAATAAAAATAATTGGTGAGGAAAAATATACAATTTGAACACCTTATAAAATTATTCCATACATACTCAATTTCACTCCTGGGCAATTCAATTCATTTTATTAACGTTCAAAGATTCTAAAAAAAATGTGGTTATCCTACTCGGGTTCTTAAACACAACAAAATCAAAGTAAATAAAAAATATCTACATTGATTGAAATTATCATGCCTACTATGTGAAGTCGATTCACTGTCTCATTTAAATTCAAATTGGAGTTACAATTTTAGGCGTGATACAAATTAGATAAAAATGAACTAAAATTTCAGAAATAGACACATGAAATTATCACTCTCCCCTAGGTTCCAAAAATCAATGTTTCAGATTAACTTCATTGATTTAGCTTCAAATTATTATTTAATATGTCAATTTTCTCCTTAATCAAATTTCAATATTCCCTGCATTTTAATGAATTCAGTTTTGACTATTAGACACTTTATTATTATTTTAATTTGAAATTTTCTCATCTATTTATGGGAAAATCAATATTCAAATGCACTAATTGGATATATACAAAGGGATTACACACAAACCTAGTGCCTAGAGTCTCATATATTCACCGTGGGATTCCAATAGCTCATTTTAATCTAGTTACAAAGGACTTAAATGGTTATTATTGGAGTTTCCTCCATGAGGTATTTGTTAAAAAAGGGTGTGTCACCTATGTTCAAGTTCAAATTTCTAGTTTTTTAAATTTGTCATCTTAATTCCACAAAATATCTCCCATCACATTCTATTTCCTAGATCCAAAACTAATTTTACATTAAAATAGTAGGACATCACTAAGAAATCACACAATTTTAGTAATTTCATAATTAGTGAAAACCCTCAATTATGTATGCAATTATCACATAGGCAGGATACTATGTATTTTTATTTTCCCAAAATAATGATTTTTTACATAAATATTTACAAAGATTTCTTGAACTGACACTTGACCAAGGAGGAATTTTGAAAAAAAAAATTATAGATTAACAAGGAATTACAGTTTAACACATTTAAGAACCTTCCCCCCATACTTCAATCTCCACATTGTCTCCAATGTTGAATCTCAAAGTTGGAGAAACTATGAAATAGTTGAGTTCAAAAATATTTATTAATAAAGAACAAAAAAGTCTATGTTTAGAGGGGTGATAGGTAAGTTAAAAAAATATTTTACCACAGATGATTCACACAAAACAAAACATGAAAAATTGATATTTTTGGAACTTCTTAATAGGTTTATCATAGACAAAGAGTTTAAAAGGGATTCATGTTACAGTTGAACTCAAGAATGAATTTCAAAGAAGAAAATAATATAACATGTAATGAAAACATTATTTCATGCAGATTTAGCTCAAAACTTTGGTAGTGACCAGCCATAAATTGAAAAATTAATCATACTAATAATTTAAACAAACCAAAAAAAACTAGAAGGAAATAATGGGCATCAATATTACAAAGAGATTTATACAATTATTCTACTATAAATGTAGAAGCTTTTACCATTGTTGTACAACACATGTATCCCCTCTTAAAACAATTTAAATAATACTCCGGTTAAAAATTTTGATATATTAAAAGAAAAAAATATCACAATATGTTTCCAAAATTATAACAATAGTTAATGATTGGGAAAGTTTTATCTTGTTTTCTCTGACTAGCAGCTCCTTCTAGCATTGAATTTGAAAATGACTCTACAACTTGTAAGAAAATATCACAATTGACCGTGTCATCTTCTTACAGCCACTTATCCTACCACACGACCACTTTTCATGTAACTTCACCAACAATAAAAAATATTCACCTCATGATCAGTAGACCAAGAACATCCAAAAAAAATAGAGAATGGGTGAGAGTATCAATTGGAAACTCTAGAAAATTTTTTTAGAAACTAATTGAGATAAGAAACATAGCGAGAAGCATTTATTAAAACAAAATGTAAAAGAGAAAAGTAATAAAATCATGAGTTTCCTCCCATTAAGTACTAGGTTTTCAGTCCCCATCCAGACTTAAAGATTTATCAATTTTAATAGAAATAGATGGTAGACAATCCCTATGAGTTCTCCTCAAAGTAATGTTTGATTCATTCTCCATTCACCAAAAAATGGGCTTTTAAGCCTAGTCTTCAGGAAACTTGGCCTTGGGCCTTCGGGCTATGTAATGGGTCTCCCTCTACCAAATCTAAAGAGGTCTTTGCTTTAAATAATAAAATTAGGCTTCAGGCCCAACCTTTAAAAAATGGTGAAGGTCCAGACCCTCTAGATTTGAGCTTCTCAAGAAAAATTCTATGCAGGGAATCATAAAGCAATAGATTTTAACCATCTTTAAAATATTTATTTTGAGTGAAAGAATCATGAAAATATTTTTTCCTCTCATTGTAAATCCTTGAATTCGCATTGGATTATATCTTAATATCATCTATCTCACTCAAATAAAGTAAACATTTTTATCTGGAGGTCTTAAAATTGAAATTCAGGGGTTTCACATCCCAAAAATACTTGTGTTTAAGATCTATAGAAAAATGAAAAGTTTTCCCCAAAATAAATCTATATGGATACATCCCTATGATAGTTATTAATGTAGTTTGGTATGCCCATAACATCTCATAAATATTTAATGAATTTTCCTTCCTAGAACATGAAATATATTTCTATAAGGTTTATTTTAATTCCATATCTGATATTTCTACCTATTCACTCGATTATGGATGGTAAGTGACACATGTCTGTCATGGGGTGTGGAAAAAATAATTATTTACTAAGATAAAATTTCAGTAAAATGGAAAACCTCTATTCTCTCCAAAGAGGAGTACACAATAATCAATTCATCGCCTTTAATTAGAGGAAATGTGTTTGTTTTTTTAATTATTTGATTTTTTAAAAAAAGCAAAGAAACAAAATAATGCAATTAAGAAAAAGATTAAAAATAAATTGAAAAAGAAAGTGATTGAAAACAGTGATATGATAAGTATGATCAGGTCAGGTTCAGTTTTCCAATTTCAATTATATCTTAGTTCTAATTTATCTAATCCTCTTTAATTAATCCAATTAAAGTGAGATTTCACGATCACTTCATCTCACTCCCTTGGTCAAATGGTGGTGATGAGAGTAAACTGTGACAATATCTCAACTCAGTATGCTCTCCTTTATATGTGCGAGAGAGTTGTAGTGATTACGACTAATTAACTTAGGAAATTTCTAACTGAGTCTTGTTTATCCCAAACAATCAATAATATCAACTACCCATCCCATACATATTGACAATCATCGAGTACTTCACCACTATTACCTAGTATATTCCATTTTATATAAATCAGAACCAAGTAGAAGGATATAATCATCATTTCCCAAAGCAATATAAATAATATAATCTAAAACCAAATATTATTATACTTTATTATAAAAACCACTATTATAAATTGTAATCAACTTCGTAGAATAGAGAAATATATTATATTCAATAAATCATAAGAACTCAAACATTATGAAAAAGAAAAACTCCCCTACCCCCAATCAATAAAATTTTAACCCATCCACGTGGAGGGTAAGTGAGAATAAGGGAGGAGAATAAGGCATTATAAAACAAATAATAAGAAAAGGGGAAAAGGAATAATATAAAATTCATCCTTTTGATTCTATCTACAATAAGTTTTCTTCTTTTATTTCCACCTGAAGTCTGAAAATATCAATGGTATCTCCTTAAATGTTGTTCAAAATTTAGTTATCTATCAACCCTAAAAGTTTCAATCCATTTTAACACATTTGATAAAATTTATTTCTGAATTAATCATGGACACTTTTTCAATCTTAATAGGCCCTTCTTCTTCCTCCAATTTGGCGCATTCAAAGGACGCATTAATGAGTGAATTTATCTGTGAAATTTAATGTGTGAATTATTCTTAGAGTAATATTTAATTTCCATCTAGAATAACCACATTTATAGGTCTTTGGGTTGATATATTCCTCATTTACTAAGGTGGGTTTCATTCTGTAGGCCTGAAATATTTTTCATCTTGATTAATTTTTTTGGGTTTGTTGAAGTTTGAATTAGCTCTAGGTCTATAGGAATAAGTTAAACCTCATGAAAAATGGAATAAAAAAATAATACATCAATTTTAATCAATATTAGAAATTTGATTCATGAAATATCAAAGTTATAAAAATATGATAAAATTCCATAATTAATCAATTTTCACATTTTAGCCCAAAACTCCCCAAAAATCCAAAAGTGATGAAAATTAGATTAAATTATCAAATTGGAAGGGATTAATTCATTTAAATACATATGAAATATGATTAAAATATTATATCTATAAATTTCCCCACACTTAGAACTTTGAATCCTGGATAATTATGCATCAAAATCAAATCAAAAAAAATTAAAACACATAACAATGAGATCCACCAAGTTGAAAACAAGAAACAAAAGATATCATGCCTCCTCAAAAAACATTGTTTCATGTTCTATATTATGATAATTCAATACATTTCCACTTAATATTTCCTTCCATTCCCATAAGACACCTACCTCACATGAATTTTCTCTCAACTAAAAATTTTAAATTTTCAACAAGGCTTTTCTCATCCAAACACATGCAAGAGTCACCATAGGCTTGATAAATTCCCACATCTCCACCTGATTTGAGTCAAGTAAATGTGTTTATTAAGAATAATTTTCAAGGTTATTATGTGTTTTTTTTTGTAGGATTTATATGTAAAAAATTATGAGGTCTAATAAGGATTGTTTGGAAAATGCTCAAGTAGAATTACAAGATTCTAATTTTCACTCAAGTATGGTTTCCTCCTCACTCTCATTAGTATAAAATCATATCCAAAATAATAAAAAGAATTTTTTCATGTACAACCCACATATTATCCAATTATTCATTTTAATTATAATAAATTCTTCCCAAAATTTCAAAAAAAAATCATTAAATGCTCTATAAAAGAACAAATTCTTTTATAATGATAGGTCTAGAAAGTCGTAACCTTCTATCACTTGAAATCTCAAAAAATGCACAGTTTTTAATTAAATGAATTTTTTAGTAACAATATCATCTCTTAATAATTTTATTTCTGACCCAAAGTAGCTCTAAATTATGTATTACAACAGAAGACAACTTCCACCAACAATTAAGTTCAAATATATCATGCAATTTCACTTGAAGTGAAGGTTGGATAGGGAAAATTGGATTCAAAAGTAGATAAAATAATGGTTTGTTCATAGATTCTAAGGTATACATGGATTAAATGTAAAATTAATTCTATAATAAAAATTATTCCCTTAAAAAGGGGATGTAAAACCAAATAAGTACCTTAATCATTTAAAAAAAAGTACCTCCAACTCTCAAATATTGATGGAAATAAATCAAATTATGATTAAAGAAAGAATGGTTAGGGTCTCTGAAGAAATGAGATAAATATAAATAATATAACAAAAATGGTCCAGTAACTTCATGGGAAAGCAAGTTTAAAGATAAATATAACAAGATGTGGCATGTGATTCAAAAATCAGGGGACTTTTCATGAAATTCACAAAGTTTTGAATTTAAAATAAATTTATTTTCAGTATTCATTTAAGCTCAATTTCATAGACTAAATTATTTAAAAAATTGAAATTGGTTTTATAAATGGTAAATATAATCATTTCATCTCATAATTTTCAAAAACACATAAATATTGAAAAATAAACAAACAAAAATTCAAAAAACACGCATTTTTTTGAAAAACAAGAAAACAAAAAATTGAAACCCCTAAACTATAAGGGTTCCCTCCCCCACACTTAAATGATGTAGTGTCCTCAACGTATTCAAGTGAATTTAATATGTAATCATATTTTTAATTAAATCATAGAAAATAAGTAAGTGTCAAGGAGAGGTACAACCTGATGGATTTTATTGATAAACAGGTTGGAGGAGTGTTATTTCCTCCCATATATCAAATGAAAAGGTCCTATGGAATTTCTTTAGCCTATGTCCATTAACAGTGAATGGGTTCTTCTCTCCTTCCCTCATAATCTGCACAACACCAAAAGGAAATACATGAGTTACTATAAATGGACCTTCCCATATAGAACTAATTTTACCTAGCATCAGTTTGAATATTGAATTGAAGAACAATACAATGTCTCTAGGATGGAAGTATTTCAGTTGGATTATCTTTTCATGATCCACTCTTGTTCTCTATTTTCAAATTCAAGAATTTTCAAAATCTTCCCTTCTAATTTCCCCAAACACCTACAACTGCAATCTTCTCTATTTTCCAGTGCTTTCAAGATCTAATTTCATCTTTCTCACAACCCATTAAGCCTTATATTCCAATTCCATTGGGAGATGACATATTTTAGCATAAATCAACCTATATGGACCCATTCTTACTGAGGTTTTTAGGATATCTTGTAAGCCCATAAATTTACTTCCAACCTTTGGCTCCAATCCTTCCTATTCAGTTTAATAGTCTTGTCCAAAATTCTTTTGATTTTCCTATTGGACAAGTCAACTTGACCATTAGTATGTGAATGATATGGGGTTGATGATTTATGATTCACCCCAGAATTTTTCATTAAATCCTCCATTATCCTATTATAAAAGTTAGTCTCTTGGTTACTAATGATGGATCTAGGCACTCCAAACATAAAAAAATATATTATCCTTGACCAAATCAAAAACAACTTTAACATCATCAGTCCTGTGGGATTTTTCCTCTATCCATTTTGAAACATAATCAACTGCAAGCAAGATATAATAATTTCTAAAGGAAATTGGGAAAGGGACCATAAAATATATCCCTTGGACTTCAAAAATCTCACAAAAATTAATTGGATTTTGGGGTATTTCTTATCTCTTGGAAATATTTCTAGAAAACTGATTTTTTTACACCTTTTTCAAAATTAATGAGAATATTTAAAATAAATTTCAGATTTTAAAACATTACTTTCTGTCCTTTGAAGTCTAAAGTGGCCTCCAAATGTTATGTGTGACAAAACTCAATGACCGAATCAATTTAAATTTTATAAAAATGTTTTCTTATCACTTGGTCATTTCAAATCTTTTAAAGAAATGGATCATACAAAATGTAATATATGGATTCAGATATCAGTGTTTGAATTTTTTGAGAATTTAAATGATATGGGATCTAATATGTTACCAGATAATTAACAATTTCAGTATACTAAGGAACTTCACCTTCAATAAATTAAAATTATTTTCCTTGAATGTGATCATTCAGTGGTTCTTTTTCTTGAATTTCATCATCAACAATGTTTGGTAGTCTACTTAAGTTATCGGCCACTTGGTTATCAAATACCCTATTGTCGTTGATTTCTATATTTAACTATTGTAGTAGTACCATCCATCTCACTAGATTTGGTTTAGCTTTAGTCTTCTTTATCAAGTACCTAAGAGCTAAATGATTAGAAAACACAGTGAGTTTAGTTCCTAGCATATATGATCTAAATCAATTTAAAGAAAATATTACTGCTAAAAACTCTTTTTTATAGTTATGTAACTAAATTGGACCAAATCTAAGGTTATTTAGAAATAGTAAATGACTTATATCCCATCCTAAATTTGTTGAGAAATTAATATTCCAAATTCTTGGTTGTAAACATCATAAAGTAGCTCTAATGGTTCTCCCCATTTTGGTGGCTTCGTCGTTGGTGGTGTAATCAACCTCCTATTCAACTCATCAAAGGATTCCCTACATGTTCCATTGAAATAAAAAACAACATATTTTAAAACAAATCTATATATAGGGAGATAAATATTACTGAAATATTTGATAAATCTCTAGTATAATCTTACATATCCTAAAAATGAACTAATATGTATCACACAAGTAGGGTAAGACAATGAATATAAATCTTAAATTTTTGATTTGTTAAATTCAATGACTTTTCTGAAATTAAATTCCCAAGGTAAATTCTTATCTCAACCATGAAATGACACTTTTCAAAATTTAAAACAAGATTATTTTCAATGCAGGTTTTCAAAACATTTTTGGGATTTTTCAAACGATGGTCAAAAGAATTTCCAAACACTATGAAATCATCCAAAAACTTTTAATAAATATTCAAGGTGATTGGAAAATATACTTACCATACTCCTCTAAAATGTAAAATAAGCATTGAATAATCAAAATTACATCCTTTTATTTTCCAAAGTGATAAAGGAACGAGTAAATATAGTCATCTCTTGATCCTCAAGAGATATAGGTACATGAAAATAACCTAAAAATATATCCAAAAATAAATAATGAGTTCTATCTGCCAATATCTCTAACATATAGTCAATGAAGGGGATGGGGAAATAATATTTCTAAGTGTCCTAATTCAACTTCCTAAAATTAAGGTACACACTCCAACTATTTTGAATTCTCATAGGAATTAATCCATTCCTTTTTTCCGCATAGTTGTTAGGCTAGTCTTTTTTGGAACTACATGAATGGGGATAACTTGTTATGAATATAAAATGGGATATATGATCCAAATTTCCAAGATATTCTATATATCCTTTTTCAAAACCTCCATCAACGTGGTATTTATCCTTATTTAGAGATGTTAGACAATTTTGGAATCTCCCTCAAGAAGAATAATACATGAGCATATTTTTTGAATTTAGGCTTGGTATATCACCTATGTTCTACCCTATTACTTGGAAATTCCCCCTAAAAAACTCAATAAAATTTTATTATTGGGTTTTAGATGGATTATAATCAATTATCATATGTAATTTCTCTCCATCCATGAGGTACATGTATTTCAAATTAGTGGGTAGTGATTTTAATTCCAGGTTTGGGGGGTGCTCAAGGCATGAAATTAAATTTACATTCCCCAATTCCCAAGTTTTTACCTCCCACAAATAATAAATCATAACATATAATTCATCATTTAATAAATCATTAAAGATATCATATTTTACTTCTTTATCCCACATGAAATAACAATCTCCAGTGTTTTGGGAATTCACATGTTCAGTGAAATTTTTAATATAAAAATTATCTCCTAAGGATAATAATTCATTTCATGTACCCGATTATTCAATTTAATCAATACCAAATTCATGGGAGAGTTCAATGATATATTAATCATCTTATGGATGCCTCATGATGTCAAAAATATTGAAGTGGATAGTGCTATCTCCAGACTCTATGGTGAGTGTACCTTCATGGACATTTTTAATGGTTCTGAACATATTTAAGAAAAGTCCCCCCAAAATTATGTGTGAGTGTGATGGGATCCTATCTTCTTCCATATTCATCACAAATAAGTTATATTGGAATAATATACCTTTTAATTTCATAAGTAAATCCTCTAGAACTCCTATCGGGAAAAATATGGATCTATTTGCAAGATAGACCAATAACTGTATGAGATTAAAGTGTCCCATATAAAAATAAGTATAAAATGAGTGAGGAAATACATTACTTAAATCACCTAGATCACATAAATCATTATAGAAATTTAAAAATCCAATGATGCATGGAATGGAAAACATCCATAGATCTTAACATTTGGTTGGAAACTGTGTCATGACAATGTTTGAGACACTTCTTCCCAAGTTCATCCTCTCATTCCCTTAAAGTATCCTCTTATTAGTTCAAAATGTCCTTCAAATATTTAGAATAAATTGGAATTTTTTTGAGTTCTTAAAGCTGGGGGATATTAATTTCTATTTTCTAGAAGGTTTCTATAATTTCTTTTTGAAGCATTTATTTCTACAATTTCTTTGATTCTATCATCCTTGGTAGAAATTTTGAGGGTAAGTATTGATTTTACCTTTTTGTTCTTTTCAATGGTTTTATTTTCTCTTCCTCATTGGACTATCCTTTTCCTCATCCTCTTTCTTTTCTTATTCTCATTACATTTTCATAAAATTTTTAAAATTCTAAAATTCATTCTCCCTCAGCATGGGGATCTTGTTTCAGGTTCATTGGATGCTAGTGGTGGGAGTTATTTTCTACTTATTTTTTTATCATAATAAAATTTGGGATTTGAAACTATTTGGGGTGGTAGTTTTCTTGAGTTTTTAGAAAATATTTCCACAATACCTCACGCCATTTTTCGAGCTTATAAAACTTATCTTCTAGGAAATCAAATTTGGATTGTAGCTATTTCATAAGAGGTTGTGTGATGGTGGATGGTATCTCATTGGGTCTTTATAAAGTGGGTGGTTAGTGGTATGTGGGTAGGTTATACTATTTTTTTTAAGTGGTGATGGTTTTTGGAATTTTTTCTAGAATAAGGGTTGGTTTTGGGAGTGGTTTTGGTATGGGGTCTAGCTTGATTCTGTTGGTTTCCAATTCCATATTATACATGGTTAGGAACTCTCCATATTATATTTTGTTGGAGTTTCCTTAGATGAAAGGATTTTGAAAAACATTCCATTCCATGTAATTCAGCACATCGGTTAGAGAAATGATCATTTGATGAGTATAAACCACATACCTTAGTTGGTAATTATTTCTCACTCACTTATTTTTAGGATATTTTTCTTACCAAACTATTTAGCTCTTAGATAATAGTTTTTAATAAGGGTGATGGATGAGAATTTATTACCTCATGAATGCCTCTTATGCCAGTAACTCTTATACCAAAATGTTGTGAGTTATGAAAATTATTCTCAATCACACCCTTAGTTTTTTTGGTGACTTATTAATCAATGAGCCTACATATGATGTAGCTAGAAGGTTTTTACCATTTTTTTGTATGCCTTGGTAAATGAATATAAGGAAGTGTTTCTCCTTAATTTCTATATGTAGGAATATAACACATAACTTCTTAAATCTATCCTAGAACTTGTAATGGTTTTATCCGTATGACTATATGATGGAATAAATTTCCTTTCTGATGGATGTGATTATGGTGGTGGGAAAGAATATTTTTAAGAAGAATATTAGAAATTCATTCAAATCAAGCATATCTTATATTTTTATTCTATACAACCATTATTTGGAAGCCCCTTCCAATGAAAATGTGAATGCTTTCTAATTTACCTATTTCTTAGGTACTTCTCAGGATCTGAAAGTAGTGAAAACACTGTAAACTATTTAATATGTTTGTTAGGGTATTATTCTACCAAGACATGAAATTTTGTAAGTAATGGAATCATGTTAGGTTTCATCTTAAATAATTTTATTACTCTAGCATTGAACTTTTATTGTTTTTATTAAGGAATTATGATGTATAGAGAAATCTAAGGGGTTGGTTGTGATATCCATCCATGATGACTGGATTCACTACAAAATAATTAGCATTTTCCAACATGGGTATATCTGTTGGTAAAAGTGAATTTTCTGTTGGTAAAACGTTTTACCAACAAAAATTCTCTTGTCACTAAACTGTCGGTTAAAACTCTATCGCTAAATGTTATTGCAACATATAAAATAGTTCTATTGTAATTATAATAATACCAACAGATAATATATATGTTGGTCAAAGTTTTTAGCATCAGATTCATATGAAAAATATATCTGTTGGTAATAATATTACCAACATATAATATCTATTTATAAATTACATTTAAATAAAAATTATAAATTTTTATTGCTAGTAAAATTTCATATTATATTTATTAATTTTTCATATATAATTCAACTACTTTAATTATCAAACTGAAGAAATTTTCATACATGTTAAAACTTAGAAAAAGATTAATTATATTAATAATGAAATTTAATAGAAAATTAATCAATACATAGTTGAAGTTTATTGATTCCTAAAAATCCATAAAAAACACAAAAACACAAGATCCATCTATGTAGTTGTCGATGACACACCCACATCACCCATGTCATCTCTTGGCTGCAATCCTCCAACATTTTCGTCACTTGACTAAAATCCTTTGGCTCCCATCATGGTAGAAGAATAGTTACTTTTGTCAAAGATCTTTTATCACCCTCCAAGTAGGTCACTAGAAGAAACAAACCAAGTCAACTCCAGTACCATTGAGGAACCTCAAGTCGCTGTTATGTCACACCCTTTAGCCCCAAGATCTACACCACACATAACCAAAAAACATACGTACATATCAGTGGAAAATATCTGCATGAATTGAAACAAAAAAAGTCTTAAAAATGACCAACAAAGAATAATAATTTTTCATTCATCATCCATGTTGACATCTCAACAAATAAAGTCACCTTCAGTACCAGTGAGGAATCTCAAGTCATTTCTATACCACACCCTTCAACTCCCAGATCAACACCACAAAACCAAAGAGTACACCCACAAATAAATTAAAATATAAAAATGAATTGAAACCAAAATAGAAATAAATGAAAATATAAAAAAAATATGTATAGAATGGTCATTTTTCATACATCATCTATGTTTATATCTCAAAAAATCATGTCACCTACAGTACTAGATAGGAACCTCAAGTTTCTGTTATGCCACACCCTTCAGCTCTAAGATCCACAGCACACACACCCAAAGAACTTACCCACAAATTCGTGAAAAATATCTTCATGAATTGAAAACAAATTAGAAATAAATTAAATTATAAAAAAATAAGTTATGGTGAATGATGTAATTAGCATGAAAACATTATATAACGTTTTCAATTTCCAAATCTAAAGTGTTTTCAAGCTAGTGGATACACAGTATAGGAATGAAAAAGTAATTTTGAAATAAATCTAGTTGGTCTTATCGATCTTCATTTTATTCATGTTTCAATCTATACTAAGTTGATTTAGATGTCGTTTGCATCTCAAGGTTCTAGATGTGAAATAAATAAAAATAGAACCAAAAACAAGAAAAACATGAATAAAACCTCAACGCCCAAAGAAAAACTTGAATGAAAGAAAAAAATACATAACATACAGATCCAAAATAACTATTCAGCTTCCCACTTTCTATGGGTCAGAGGATATCCATTTCATGTTATATCCATAAAATGATTAACCCATGTTACTCTCCACATGCTGACCTACCAGAAAACAATAGAAAAAGAAGTGTAAAATAATAGAAATCATGAAAACCAAAACAAAATAGGCAACATATCATATGATTATGTTACCTTTATGATTTGAACCATGATAAGTGACCCATATATAAATAGAAGCAATCCCAACTCTTTCCATTAAAAATTTTTCAATATAGGAACCTGGGGATAGAAATGGGGATGAGTTAGTACCAATGAAATAAGAGAAAACAAAAATGTGACATCCCATGGACCTCATCATAATAATCATACTATCATATGATTGGTGATAGAGCATAATTCCATTCATCTACACAATTTTTCAACTTATATAAATAGTAAAACGATTTTATAAAATGATAAAAAGATTTGGATCTTCATCCATTGATACTCAAAACTAAAAAATATAATTTTTAGAAAAGAGAATGCTTAAACTTGAAGTTCAAAAATATTTTCAAAAAGGCATAAAAACAATAATGTAATGGCACAAAAATTATAAACAAAGTCATCAAGTAAGTAACGGTAACCAGAAAAAAAAAATCATTTAATTTCAGCTTGCCACATCACCTTAAAAAACATTCAAGCATTTATTTCACCCAAGAAGCACATAGCTATGTTAATATAGTAAATCAGCAACACAGATACATAAATTTTAACATATCTTGATGTGGAATATTTAGAAATTTATGTTCATCCGAAAACACTTCTATAGTTTTCTTATTAAGAAAGGTCCTTGGATAGAAAATTCTATCTCATTAAGATTCTTTTGATACATGAGAATCTAATCTGGTTCATGTTTCCAAAGTTATATAGCTCTTCTCTCAAAAGAAATGTGTCTCTAAATAAATTCCTAGAATGTACAACCTTTTCATGGTACACATGTTAGGAGAAATAGTTAAATGCCCAGATTTTTTAAGTACAAGAAGATATCTCAAATTACTATATTGAAAATAAAAGGGAACATTGAAGAGGTAGTGAATGTTCAGATCTCCCAAAAAAAACTGTAGACACATTTTTATTTGAATACAGATGGCATGTATTTTCAAACAGCTAAGAAAGATAACAAGTTATGCACTATTTTAAAATAAAAAATAATGGTATATTAAAATAGTTTCAAATGTCAAAACTAATTCAGTACAGTATAAAGGTGCTAAAACTAGATGTGAAAACCAATTTTGCATAAATTTTCAACAAAATTCATTAAAGAAATCATTAACACATATTTATTATATTCACATTCAGTAGGCCAAACTACTTATAACAAATTAGTACACACATGATCATAGTTGAAAATTTTAATAAATTTCAATTATAATAGAACAAGCTTGTATGTCACTGATTTAAGCATGAATGTAGTTTCATTTTATCATAAAAAAGAGGATCAGTAATAAGAAATAAATGTACCCCTCCCCCCACACTTTTTTCAGGTTGTAAATATAATTTGAACACTTAAAAAATAGATTGGAAGGATACAACCTATAATTCTGTTGTTGTGATTCTTGAGATGGTTATCAAACTATGTATTCAACTGTCTTCTTATTTTAAAAAAGAAAATCATTACAAAATTGAGAAATAGAAAAACAAAAGAGAAAACTTGGCTTTTATTCTAGGTGATCAGTAGAAGGTTTTAAATTTTAAAGTAATGTCCAGTTGATATCCCTCAGTTCCTCAGATTTGGATTTATTTTCTTTATCTTTAATACCTCCAATACTCAAATTTCTAGTCAAATCTGGGAGTTCTAGTAGTACCTCAATATGTATAGATTTATCTTTCCCCTGACCCTCTAGAAGCTCACAATGCTCTAGTGACTCTTCAATACTAGATCTTTGAAAACAAGAACATCTTCTTCTAATTTATCATGATCCATGTCTTTCAATCCTTCAATATTAGTATCAATGTGTTGATCTTGAAATTATATATTTTTATCCATGGGCTTGTCAAATTCAAAAATTGGTAGCTCTAACTCTTGTTCAACTTCTATAGAGTCTTCTTCAGCAGAATGTTGAAATGATTCCTTTCTATTTTGATCCTCTTGAACTGAGTTGGATCCTCAGAAAAATTGCATCAATCACTCAGCAGTGACTAACTATTCTTCAGTGGTTTTCTTTATAATTTTTTATTGCAGCCAACCAGAATAGTCCAAAAAAAGATTCATTTCAGAAATGATTTGAAATGAAAAAAATGAATGAAACTAGACCTTAATCCATTGGTACTTTAGTCTAATTATTATAGAAAAACACCTAAAATGAAGAAGAAGTAAAATAATTCATCTTAGCATATAATAATTCATTAATGAAGTTAAGGATACCTTATAAGAGAAAAGTAGAATTTCCTAGATAGAATTTAAACTGAAAACATGTTTGATCTCACACATTAATGTAGTACACAACACATATTTAAAATATGGAATGATAGAATTCATAATTGAATCAAGAGATGAAGACTCCCACGTAAAAGTAATGAATCCCTCAAATCTCTCTCAACTCTTTTGGAGTTATCTCAGGAGCTCCTACCAAGTTCCCCCATTAGAAATATCAGCCCTATTCTCTCTTGATAAGTCTTCAAGCCTCACCTTTATATTTCTATCAACTCCCTTTCCATCCATCCATATATATTTTTTTATTAAGAAAAAAACTTTAGAGAAAAGTGAGAACAAGTCCAGCCATAAGAAACTTTCAAACAACATGATAGGAAATAGCCGAATTTGAGAGTTGCAGTTTGAGCCTTTTAGAAACCTTACCTCTGAGAAGAGACCATTGGAGGTCGGGATCTTTCTCATCCGGATCTGCATTAAGGATGTTTTCGAAGCTGTAAACCATCTTATCCCAAGTTTATATGAGCTCTTCCACAGTCATCTTCTGCCGGTTGAATCCACGTGCCAGGATTCCAAGTTGTTTATGTCCCCATGCACCCTTCTCTTTGGGAAGATTGTCCAGGAACCGCCTCCCAACCATCCTGTCAATTTCCACTTGTGTGGTGTTTACCTACAAGCTCTTATCTGAGAATTCTTCATTGCAATCAAGGATTTTTTTTCCCACTCATCGCATTCCATCAGTTCACTTCTGCTTATAGGAGTGTTTGAATCAACCATCTCCTTCCTTACATCTTCCAAGTCAGTAGTTAATGGTTCCCCTGCAAGAGGTTCAAACTCCTTCGTAGAATTCATCCTTGCCTGCTTGGACGCCTTATGAGGTCACTGCCCTTTACTTGAGGACCTAGTAACAGTAAGTCTAGGTATAAAGGAGTAGTATTTCTTCTTTCGCGGCCTCCTAGAGTGCAGTATGAGACCTTCTCGGTCAATGATGGTGTTTTTACCCTTCTTTGATGAGAATCTAATGTAGTCCTCAGCAATTCCCACTTCCTTTGGCTCGACAGGAGAGTCCAAGTCTGAGTCGTTTTCCTCCTGTGAACCCTCTAGTCGCAAGGCACTGGTCTTTCCAATATCAGCCTCTTCAACATCCCCTCCCACCACCACATGGTTCTCTTAAACCACATGGTTAATCATGTCCACCAATAAACTAAACAAATCCAACCACCTGTCACTTTAGAAACTTAGAGACCCTTCCTCTAATTTTTACAGATCTTTACTAGCCAATTTCTCTCCAACTAAGTCAGTCCCAATCTCAGTTAGTATAACTCAAAAACTATTTAAACTAGCAAGAAAATACTAAACCATTACCTCATTTGCCCTTATTTCATCTCTACACATCAAAATGTAATCCAAACTACTGAAAAATAATAGCTGCAACGGATTCTTCAACATAGATGAATAGAACCAACTTCATTAGTCAAAAATCTGCACAAACTTAAGCAGTTAACATACCTAGACAACAAGACTAACCTAAAATTATTCAATATGGTTGTACTAAAATAGTAGTGAAAATAATAAGGCTAAGACCATCATGAGAATAAGAATTTTCAATTTTTTAAAGGAAAAATTGAATACTTAGGCTTCATAGTCTGGATACATATTCCTCCCTACAACAAGGTTTTGAGTAGTAGAAACAAAGAGCATATGGTTTGAAAATTCAGATAGAAAACCATATGAATACCAACAAAAGTACAAGTACAAACATTTTTTCATTTAAATGGTTCTTTTTAGTAGAAAATAAAGAAACTAGAAATATAACTTTAAATGATGCATTCCAATAGATGGTCACAGCTTTCCATAAGTTGTCAAAAGAACACTCTCCATGGATAAAACATCCAAACTCTTAACTAAATCGCTTACAAGATAGTCCGTTAAATGCTATTTATTATCCAATATATGAATGACTCAGACCAACCAATATATATTGTGGATATGGAATTGGTAATGAAAAAGGTGGAAAAATGTATAAAAATAGACCATCTAACAAATTACTTATCCATCCATCTATATTTTTAGCTCTGGTTGGACAATATAAATGAAACGAGGCCTCAATAATAATCTAAAAAAGAAGGAAATCCTAATATAAAATTAGGATAAGAGTAAAGGGGTGAAATTTGAGAAGGAATAGGAACCAAAAACACATTTCCAATAGCCACAATATGGTTAAATAACAAGATCAATACAGGATATTTCAAAGCAGAATAAATAAATAAAAACAAGGAGAAATACCAATTTCACTCACCAGCACATGACTCCTCCCAGTTCACCAAAACTTCACATTGGTTTCCATCACTATCCACTGATATATGATTTCCAGGATCCATATAAACCTCCACCGAAGGGGATGAAGAAACCACTAAAGCCTTAGAGTCCAGGGCATTCCAGTGATTTCCCAAAATAGTACCTGTAGTAGAAGCCTCTTCGGCAATGGACCACTCATCTTTTCCCCATGAAACCCCAGTTCAACAGGGTCCTACATAACAGACTGCTTCCATGATTTAGAACTAGAGCTAAAATAATCTTTAGATTTCAAAACCATCACCCCATCATTTTGAACCATGATGCACGCCCCATGATATACAAACCTGTTATCTAGCCAACACATAGCAGTGGTTGCGCGAGCATGGTATCCAAACACAGCCAATGCATTCTTGTCATTCAACCACACAATTTCACATTCCCCAACAAACCTCAACACCAAATCACTCACATCTGAATCCCCTGGTAGATCAATAAGGGAAACAACTAGCCTCAGATCGGTGTTCATAAGAGAATCAAAGGGAGGAGGATTTGAAAAATTGGACAAGAAAGAACCTCTAGTTCCAAAGAAGCATCCTGGGACCTTGGAATTTGAGGTGACGTGAACTATTATGAAATGATTTGGTTCCCACCCGACATGATTCACTGATAGCTTCCACCTCCCGGCTAGTAGACTCCCTGCATCATGCTTTACTTTCAACATTGGGCAGAAAACATAGTCCTGAAATCCAGTGCTTGAGCCTCTGTTCTTGCCCATGACCAAAAACTTACACCTTTCTTCCACAAAAAAAATACCATTTTGGATCTTTTCCAATGCACAAAAAGGAACCCACACATAAGGGAATGTATAAGGTAAATTAATAGAGTTTACATAGTTATGATGAGGACAAAGAGGCTCTTTTCTTCAGAAGCAATTACTTTAGTTTTGTTACCAAAATTGGTTTCAGGAAATTGTAATTCTAAACAGATTGAAAATATTGAATCACACATAAAAGAACATGTATTCTTGTGTGTGTGGCACAAAGAAAAGTTTTTCACTTCTTAGCAGATAAGTTCCACAAACATGTTTTACTTATTGACAATTTGTGTTGATTTTTTCTTTTTTAAATGGCCTTATCTCAAGATAATATATCCAAAGAGTTTATTTCTTTGAATATGTCTTTCATGTGTTTTTAACATAATGATGATATTGAATTCCAAATTACTTCAAAAATATCTCTCCCATTTCTCTACATTGTGTTTAGTAACGTCCAATACTGTGACTTGGATTTGAATTTCAAAAATTGATGCACACAAGAAGTAAGGCCTTAGTTAGATAACTGGAGTACCTCTACATAATATGAAATTAACATCCTAAAAGCACCAAAAACAAAAAAAAATATCATAAAACTCATTTCATCATAATTCCATGGAAACCCTAAATGAAATTCATTACAAAGACTAGATACCCATGATTTCAAGTGATTAAAACATGAAGAGGAGAAATACATACGTGATAAGAGGCTCACACATCGACCAATTGAATGAGAAATGGGTTTATGTCCATGATCCTCCCAAAACCTCATCTATATAGTCAAAATAGGAAAACAAATCAATCGAGCATCAGTAGACGGGGGGCTATAGGCGATGGTGGAGAAAAGAGGGTGTGGGCGTCGGTGTGGATGTAGGTGATGGCGATGAACTTGGCGCGTGTGTGGAGGCAAGTATCACTGGTGTGGAGGTGATAAGAGACGAAAATGTTGGAAGAGGGGGGGTGCAGGGAGATAGAGGCGAGGCGTGCAGGATAATTTATTGTGTTTTTTTATTTTATTTTTTTCATTCAATTTTTATCATTATTTTTTTATGAATTAATTGGTTATTAAATCTATGAAAAAGGTTTGTTTTTATTTTTTTATTATTCATTTTTTATGTTCATTTTTTAGCATTCATATTTCCCAGTATTTTTTTTGAAAATGACGGCATATTGTTTTGTGGTCAAATTAATATTTTGTCTTATTACAAAATTTATTTTTGTTAATAAAAATATAATTTTTTAGTAAATTTATTAATGATAATTTAAAAAACTATTGTTAGATAATCTTTTAAAGTCAATAAATTATAGTAACAGATTTATATGTTGAAAAAAAAACATTGGTAATAATAATTAATAATAGTAGATACATTTTTTGGTAACAAAAACAGTTGGTATTAACTATTAATAACAACAGATGCATCTATTGATAAAAACAAATGTTGGTACCAAAATTTAATACTGAAAAAAGTTAATATATGTTGGAATTATTCATTTATACCAACACATATATTATCTGTCACTGAATTTCTATTGGTAGAAGTCATTTTTTTGTAGTACTTGGAGTGAACACTTGATATTTCACTCATTTTTTAAGACAAATTTTCTCAAATTCAGATTTAAAATTAATGTTTCTATGTCTATTCAACAAGATTCAATTTCAGGATCTAGGGGGAAAGGGTCAGTGTTAGTGGTTCTAGTCAATAAAGTTGAAAATTATATTGATGGCACCAAATCTCTAGAAATGGAACGATGTTTTGACACATTCCTATCATGGGGTGGGTAAAAAATTATTTACTAAGTTAAAAATGCAGTAAAGTGTCCATCCTAGGTCTTATTCAGAGAGGGGAACCCAATAATAAAGTTCTCACCTTTAATTAGAGGAAAAATGTATGTTTTTGAAATTGTTTGATTTTGAAAACTAATAAAAGAAACGAAAAAAAAAGAAATTAATAAAGAAAAATATTGAAAAAATATTGAAAAATAAAGTGATTGAAAAAAAGTGATAAGAGTGATCATATCACATTCTGTTTTCCAATTACAATGAAATGCTGATTAAGGTGATATTCCATGGTCAGTTCCTCTAACTACCTTGGTAAAATGGTGATGGTGAGAGTAAACCTTTCCAAAATCTCATCTTGGTCCACTCTCCTTCTTATATGTAAGAGAGTTTCAGAAAATACCCCCAATTGACTTAGGTAATTCTCATTTGGGTCTTGTTTATCCCAAATAATCAAGAATATCCTCTACCCCTCCCACATTTACTGATGATTTTTGAGTACTTCACCACTAATAACTGGTATATTACATTTTATATAAATTAGAACCTAGTAGAGGGAGATAATGATCATTTCCTAATGAAATATCAACAAAATAATCTAAAACCAAATATGATCATACTTGATAATAGAAACCCCTATTATAAATTGGAATCAACTTTTCAAAAGAGAGAAATAGATTTTATTCAATAAAACACAATAACTAAAGCATTTAAAAATAGAAAACATACCTTCCCTAATAAATCATAAATTTAACCCTCCTTGTAAAGGATAAGTGAGAATAAGGGGGGATAATAAGGCATTAAAAAACTAAGAATAAGAAAATAAGGAAAAGGAATACCATAAAATTTCACCTCCAGAATCTATCCACAAGAAGTTTTCTCCTATTTTTCCCAAAAAATGACGACAATTCCAATAGTGTCTTCTTAAAAGTGGATTGAAATTTATTTTTATAATGATAATAAATATTTAAATTCATTTAGGAATTTTTAAAATAATTTATTCCGAAATTAATCAAGAACACTTTTTTTTCTGAAGAGACCCTTCATCTTCCTCTATTTTTTCACATTCAATGGCTGCTTTAATGGGTTAATTTCTCTATGAAAATTAATTTTCACATTATCATTTGATTACTATTTCATTTCCTACTAGAATAACCTCATTTAGAGGTATGTAAGTTTATATATTCCTAATTAACTGATTTAGGGTCCATTCTATCAACCAAAAATATTTTTCAAGTTTATTAATGTTTTTGTCCCTTTTAAATTTTAAATGAGCTCTAGGTCTAGAAGAATAAGTTGAATCCCATGAACAAAGGAATCCTTTAAAATGGGAATAAATCCATTTGGATAAATATTGATAATGTTATTATTTAAATACCTATGTGATAAAAATATGCTAAAATTTCAGAATTAATAAATTTTCATATTTTAGCTCAAAACTCCCAAAAAAATCAAAAAAATGATACAAATCAGCTCAAATGGTTAAATTTATAGGGATTAAATCATTTAAATACATTCAAATTTTTTTTAAAATATTATCTCTATCAGTAATCAGTTCTTGTTCTATGGGAACACCCATACTTCTCCATTAATGATTTCAATTTGATATTTTTAAAATGTGTTCCATTTTCTATTATAAAATCCTTTTGAACTCTAAACCTTGAAAATATTTTCTTTTTAATGAATTTAATCACACCACTAGATTTATTTTTGGGTATTTTCATTACCTCAACCCATATGGATACATAGTCTATAACAACCAATATGTACTCATTCTTATGAGAAGATGAGAATGGTCCCATGAAGTCCAATCTCCAAACATTAAAAATTCAAACCTCTAAAATACCTTTATGAGGAAAATCCTAATTTCTTCCAATATTTACTAACCTGTGACATCTATAAAATCCCACAACAAAACTCTTAAAAACATTAAACAATGTAGGCAAATAAAATCCAACTTGAAGAAATTTTTGGGTTGTTATCTCTCCTCTATAATGACCTCTCTAAGGTGAGGAGTGGAAACTCTCCAGAATATGATACATTTCTTCTTTCAGAACACACCTCCTTAGGATTTAATCCAAAAACCTATTAAAAAAATGTTTATAAAAAATATATTACTTAATTTCAGATATAAACTTCTTCTTTTTATTATTTGAAAAAAAAAATTAGGGATGACACTAGCTACTAAACAATTAGCAAAATCTACATACAAAGAAAACCATTTAACTGATATTGTGAGTAACTTTTATTTACATTAATAAGAATTAATCTCCATAATATATTAAAATTAATTACTATATATTCTAAAATTATTATCCAGAATAACATTCTCATCCACTTGTTTATCTCTAATCTTCAAATCGAACTATTGAAGAAAAATTGTCCACCTAATGAGTCTAGGTTTAACCTATTACTTTGACAATAATTATTTTAAGGTAGTGTATTATATAAAAATTATGAATTTGGAACCCAAAAGGTACTACCTAAAATTCTCCAGAGTTAAAAAATCCATAAAAACTTTCTCTGTAGAGGTTTTGTTCCTTTTTGGATCATATATAAGCCTGCTAGCATAAAACGTTGCATGCAATTTCTATTCTCTCATTTTTCCTGAAACTAATATCATAGTAACATAACTAAAAAACATATAAGTTCAAATAGAAGTTTCAAATCAGGTACATTGATGTTGTGTGAATAATTGAGTTTTTCCTTATTCAAATTAAAATACTCCAAACAATATTCATCAAATGAGAAGGGTGAATCTTTTTCCAGTAGTGAACACAAGGTTTTTGAAATCTTTGGAAATTCATTCATAATCCTCCATTAAAAACCAGCATACCATAGAAATAATCTAACACCTTTAACATTAATAGGATGGTGAAACGTTTTAATAACCTAATTCATAGCATTATCAACCTCTAAACCCCTATTGGACACTTTATATCCCAAAATAATTCTTTTTGTAACCATAAACTGGCATTTCTTGTAATTTAGAACTAAGTTGCTTTCTAGGAATCTTTTTAAAACCAAATATAGATTTTAAAAATAGTTATAAAAAGTGTTCCCAATAATGGAGAATCCATGCATAAAGACCTCAATGATCCTATTTATCATGTTTGAAAATATTTCCTTCATACACCTTTGAAAGCTATTTGAGTCACCACACAAGACAAAAGGAATTCACTGGTAGGAAAATTTTCCAAATAAATATGTAAAATTTGTCTTCTCCTGATCTTAGGAGGCTAAATGAATTTTCTTTTAAACAAAATATTCATCCAAAAAACTAGAAAATTTCATTTACAACTAGCCTCCCAATAATTTGACCAAAAAATTACATGGAAATGTTCTTTTCTATTGAAGTGATTCAATATTTTGTAATATATATACACTCTATTTTATAGATTTTATCACTTGAATTTGTTCATTCTTTTCACTGGTCACAACAGTGAATCCTCTTTTCATTGGGACAACTTGGACTAGACTGGACTATGTACTATATAAACTGGGATAGATAATCCCATCATCTAATATTTTAATTACCTCTTCTCTCACAACAACTTTATTATTCATATTTAATATTTTTTTAATACTCTAGTCTTGGAATATGATCAGTCTCTATTGGTATTTTATTCATGAAAAATGAAGGGATAATCCTTTTTATGTCATTTATGGATCATACTATTTTAATTTTGAATTTATTTATAATTATCAACAATTTTTCCTTTTTACATTTATTCAGTTCGATGGAGATTATAACAGGAAAAGTTGAGTTTTATCCTAAAAAAACAATTTCAGTTGTGATTGAAATGGTTTATTGATCCAAAATGGGTTCTTGCACGCTAGAAGGGAGAATATTTGTTCTAGGAGGTCCAATATCTTCATTATGTTTCTTATAATGGGTTTTAAAACTAGATAGGTTTTTAATCTATAAACTAGAGTTGCATTTATCTCCACTGTTATCCAAGGTAGATAACCTATTCTCATGAATTTCCAAATCATATTTCAATAAATTCATTAAAGTAAAATCATCAATTTGTTTTGAAAAATCACCCTAAACCATATCAAATTGTTAAACATTTTTTTTTGAAGTTAAATTAGTTTCAAGTTCTCCTAGAAATTTATTAAACACTAGAACAAAAAATTTATTATCTTGGAATCTCTCCAAAGGTGGAACTGAGCTGCTATCCATATTTGGGAAATTACCCCGTTTTTTTATTATTTTCACTTTCAAAATGTTGTGAAAAAAATATTTTCAACATCCACATGACTTTACTCATCTTCATATTGTTTAAAAAAATTATTAATGTTTAAATGAGTCCCCAACTTCTAACATCTCAACTCTTGAATTGTTCTCACCGAATATAGGTTCTTTCACATTATTAAACACATGAAACCTTTCTTTTTTTTCACAAAAGTTAAAAATAAAACCACCCATTACAAAATTGATAATATATCCTCTTATAGATAATAAGTCCCTACCTAGAATTATGGGAAACTCATAGCCACACTCCATTTCTAGAATAAGAAATTTTATATCTAAAACCAAATTATCAACTCCAACTAGAAATTCGTTGACCCTCTATATGGGATGTGTGGGAGATATGTCATCTAATTTTAAAATAATAGTAATGGTTTGAAACTCTCTTAATACAAACTATTGATTCAGAAAGAAAGGGAGAAGGATGATTCTTTCCCAAATATCTAAAAGACAATTCAATTTTCAATTATTTTATAAGGTAAAGGGAATGGGAAACCCCAAAGATCATTATGTTTTGTTGGAATATTCTTTTTAAGGATAGTACTTCACTCGTTAGTGAGGTTTAAAGTATTAATATATTACAAATTTATCTTTTTTGAAATAATTTTCTTGAATTATTTCAAATATGATAGAATCTGGATTAAAACATAGATGAAATGAATGTTCACTTAGAGGTTGTTGAACAACCTAAATAACTGAATTAATTCTGGTTTGTTATTTTTTATTTCTACCTTTGAGGGAAAGGTATGGATAGGGAAAATTCTTAAGTACATAATTCATTTCTCCAATTTCCATAATAAAATTTTCTTTCACCTTGTTATTTTTCATTTTAGGGTCTTTTTCTCCTTGATTTTCAGGTGTAATAGCTTGATTCTCTTATGCCACAACAATGTTTTCCATAAATCTATATTGAATGTTTCTTAGATTTAGGTTTCCTGATTCTTCTGAATATTAAATCTGTGCACTCCTATAGTCAAATCTAATATCCTATTTAGTTTTTAAACCACTCTTGGTAACCATATCCTTGGGACTCTCTTTAGGATTCATCTCAATGGTACTAGGTATCTTACCTTTATCTCTTGAGCTAATGTCTCTAGCCAATTTACCCATTTTAAGCTCTAAATTATACATTTCAACATAAATTTGTTCATTATCAGAATCATTTTTAGCTTTTTAGGAATCAAGTTTCCCCATAATATGTGGAAACATCCCTTTAACATCATCTTCAGAATGATAATTTCAACCTTATCTTGATTCTGAATCATGTTATATACTAATTTTGAAAGCCACGGTTAGTAGGTTGTTGTCTAATCATTCATAGCTCTCTCCATGATAAATTTGGGTGGTTCTTATAGACATGATTTTAATTATTTGAAAATGGATTGTGTTATGACCCTCCTTCTTCAAGATGAGGGAAAGGATGGAAAAGTGTTGTGACCTTCATTTTTCAAGATGAAAACGAGATAATGATCCCCGAGTTCTGCCTCCAATAGGCCCCGAGGTGGCGCCTAGCACTAAGGGTATTCAATCTCATGAAATGGGAGGCATTAACATTTTTATAGTAACCAATATCAGGAGATAAGATACATCAACCTCAAAACAACTCCAACAAATATATAAAAATAATAATCCAAAATCCACCCCACATGCATGTTTAAAGTAAAACCAATAGAAATACAATGAAAATATTCCAAGTAAATACCAAAACAAAACTATGCAGTGACACAACAACTCTCTAATGAACAAGATAGTAAGGTTAAGCACGGTCCACGTAATCTCCACATAAACTGGAAAACAGTTTTATATACGTAGGGTGAGCATACAAGTATACTCCATAGGAAAATCCATAGTCACTCATGCAAAAGTGGGGAAGCATACTAATTCTCCCATGAGAGAAAAAACAAAACCCAAAAGCACATAACAAGGTATATTATCCACCACAACCTCACCAAGGCACACTCACAAAATAATGAAAGTAATGTAAATTAAATAGTAATCACATTGATATTTGGGTACCCCGCACCACTTCCCACTAGTTAACTACTCATTCCTAATGGCGAACATCTTAACGCTACCACGCTCTTCCAAAAGCCTCACTATCACAACCTTCCAAAACTCACTCGGGACACATACTACCTCCCACCTGAAAACACCTGGGCCACAACCACAACACATCCCTCCCACAGACACCTGGTCCACAAAACCAGAACCTCGTCCCAAAGACACTTGGGAAGCACACCCCTCCCGCAAACACCTGGTCCTCACAATCACACTACAACAAACCCAAAGAGTCTTGGGATACCAATACCTAAAAGGGGGAGTATATAATAGCTAATAACCATCCATAAATCCTCCCACTAGGATGTTGGTAAATACACCCTCCCCCATAAAATGGGGGTTTTTGGTACGTATTTCTCAACAAAGGTGGGTTGTGCATAGAAATCACAAGGAACTACAAGTATATATATAGGTAACAAACACTCATCCCAACCTATGGGTTTTCAAAACAAATAACCATCCCACATAGAATTTCCCTTTCTTCCAACCCAACATTCATGTATCACCATGAACGATGGTTACTTCCCAATTATATTGATGTTAATACACATTTACTGGTTATCACATCCCTACCCTGGAAACTACCAAACACAACACACCACAAGTAACATCATAAAACACACTCACTTCAAAAAAGTATCTGGAAACTTCGGGTGAAAGGTCTATGCAAGTTAACACCATCCTTCATAAAAATAATCCCTCCTAAACCATCCTTATAATTCCTGATACACAAAAAGAACCACATCCATAAAAATAACCAAACTCAACCAGCTTGTAATCCCACCGTACATTCTTGTTTTATTGAACACCCCCACCATCATTGTTCAAATTCATGTCACCCTATCCTTCCACTCAATAACTAAACCCCCATAACAACTCATGAAAACCATAATCAGTAGCCTCGCTACATAACAACACCATACCCAGCACACCCGGTATCATAAACCTAACACAACCTGAGACTACATCCTCGCTACCCAATCACTGCCTAGATGCAGTCCCATTGCATTACAAGTTCATCCATTCCACAATCAATAAATCTCTCAACCTAAGATACCATCACACCATCTATACCACCACATACACACATCCACACTCCCAGCCAAAATACCACATGGCTATCACAAACACAAGGTCAAATATATCCAAACACAATACACCCATACACAGCACACAACTACACCAAATAGTAAGGTGTATTCAGGTTTAGAAACCCTCATTATTTAATTCCACTTTCATTATTCAAGGGTGATCAAAGAAATTTTTTTATCCCTTTACATACATATATTTAATCGAATATACTTAATTAATAAAATTTCTATATATCATATGTTCAATAAGGAAACAACGAAAAATATTCACAAGTCACACAAGAGCACAAACATATGCCACCAACAACCATGATTTTTAGAAGGCATTCAACCCCTACAAAACACAACATGGATCAAGGATAACATATAAAACAAAGATATCATCATCATAATCTTCCTAGACCCTCATTTTTTACCTCTTATTATCTTCTTTAAATTGGTTTCAACCCTAACCATAAGAAGAAATCAGTACCCCCACCCTGCATGATATATAAATAAAAGAGAGATAAAAGAATCCATACCTGGAACAATAGGTGACCAACGGTTCCTCCTTACGCCAAAATAGGGTGTTACATGAGTATAAGGAAATAATACAAGGAAAAATAAATCCATGGCTACACTACAATGTTAATCCTAGAGGAAGAAAGGTTTTGGATGCATGAAGAGGAAATGGAAGGGTTCAAAGGAAGAGAGGATCTTGGGTTTAGAAAATATAGAACCTATATCAACAGAAGGGAAACAGTTTCAAGGGACATTAATGTCGGATCATGGTCAAGACCACACAGTTTGACTATTTCAAAGTCCCCAGAGTGTTATGATATTAAAGATATAATTAATATTCCTTTGAAACACCTTTATAAATGCTCAAATAAGTCTTTAAACACAATTTACTTCAAATAAAAAATAAGAGGGGAGAAACTAGAAAAACTAGAAATGAATCACTGATGGGTAAGTCAAAGAAAGTTAGTCACTAATTCCTAAATTGACAAAGGATGATCCACTAATGTTGATCCACTGACACGACTCACTGAAGTGACTCAGCAATGCTCAACTCAACGATTCCTCAACCTACCGACGCCTTGATCTACTGAGGCCCAAACCTACCGACGCGTTGACTCACCAATGCCTGACCTACCGACGTCTCGACCTACCAATGCCTTGACCTATCGACGACTCGACCTATTGATGCCTTGAATTACCAATATTGAGCTACCAATACTGAGCTACTGATGCTGAGCCATCAATATTGAGTCACTGACGCATCCTACCATTGGAAAAACTAGAAATTTTGGAAATCTCTTGAAATGAGATACTGATGCTTCCCAGCACACCCCAAACACTAGATTTGGAAAAATTAAGGGACCGGGGAGGTCTGATCCATTACATTAGATACCTCTCAAACTATTCTCACCCTCAATAATTCAAAAACAGAATTTTAAGAAATAGGAGTCCAAACAACCACCCGTAAGATACCTCTCAAGGATAAACCATCATGTGTTGTCCAAAAGATGGAGTGAAACCTCAAAATCCAAGAACACCTCCTCCTACATATGCTAACCAAAACATCGACAAGATACCCTACACAAGAACCAACTATTCGGACACATGAATTAGGGAATTCCTTCCTCCATGTCAAGATACTATCTACTCTGGGCATCACTGACTCACCCACATGGGTTTAATCGCATCTTAATTAATGAGTCTTGATTAGTAATCTGGTATCCCCCTTTTCACATGTTAGGACTTCATCACACACTACAAAACAAGTAAGAAACACATTTAAAACAAGTTCCAAGCACTACATCACAAAGAAAAACACATAGAAAAACTCAAAAAAACCTCGAGTACTGTGCACGCATATGCACTTATCACTCCCAAGTACTCTCCTCTAAGCCACCATGCCTCCAAAACACATGAACCAAAGGAATGGTCCATCCACATAGAACTGTATCTCTATTTCCATGGATCTCCATTAGTCACTCCAAGAATGTTGGGTCATCCTCAATATCCAACTCTCTCCATTAACTAATGTGGGATTCATCATGTAGATACCAACGAAGTTGAGAGACATGAATGTCATCATGCATCCTCTCCAACTACGGTGGAAAATCCAACTGGTATGCTAACTTTCCAACTCAACCCAACACCTCAAAGGGTCCAATGAACCTGGGAGTAATCTTGCTCCCTCTACTGAACCTTCGCTGCCCATGGTGAGGTTAAAACTTCATGAAAACATGGTCCCTAACCTCTAAATCCAAGGTCCTTATCCTTCAATTGACATACGACTTTTGTTGGTCATGTACTACCTTCATCCTCACACAAAAAAGCTACACCTTCTATGTCATACTCTACACCACGTTTTGACAAAGAATAGTTACCTCCCCATATTCCATTCAGTATAAAGGTGAATGGAATATTCCTCCATACAAACTTCAAAAGGATCCAAGCCAATGGAAGATTTATAGTTGTTATTATAAGAAAACTTTACCAAGGCAAAATGTCACACCCATGATCCTCTAAAATCTAAGATGCATGCTCGTAGCATATCCTCCATTTTCTAGATGCGCCTCTCTATATACCCATCTATATGAGGGTGGAAAGTAGTGATGGGGCACAAATGAGGGCCAAAATCATGTAGCAATTCCCTCTTGACTCATGAGGTAAAACTCAAATCTGGATATGAGACGATGGATCTCAGAACCCCATGTAACCACACTACCTCATGCACATACTTTCTCACTAAGGCATCCACTATGCTTGGCACCTTAATAACTAAGAAATGATCTGATTTCATCCGCTAATCCACTACTACCCAGATTACATCACATCCTCCCTGAGCCCTGGGTAATCATATGACGAAATCCATTGATATATCATCCCACTTCCACTTGGGTATATCTAAGGGCTACAAAAAACCACTAGGAACACAGTACCCATCCTTCACCTATTATCACACCAAGAACTTCTCCACAAACTCCGCCGCATTCCACTTCATCCTGAGCCACAAAAACTTCTCTCTCAATCCACGATACATCTTGGAAACTCTTGGGTGTACCACTAAGGGTGAGATTTGAAACTCACAAAAAAATCCCTCACACATTTTGACTAGGACAGATAAATTTCCATTGAAGAATATCTAATTTTGGCCATACTCTGCCCATCCCTCTAGAGCATCACCCTAGTCAGTGCGATCACGCATCACTTCTACCTCTGAGTCTCCCCATTGAGACTCTACCACCTGTTTCCTCAGAGATTACTTCACCATCATCTGAAATAGAAATCCTTTTCTTCCATCCATTCCTGCATCTAATTGAAAGGTATCTAACTCCTCCATCTCCTTGTAGACATCTACGGATTCTCGAACTACCTCTCTCTGCGACTTCCTGCTCAAAGAATCATCTACAATGTTCCCATTTCCTAAGGTGTAGGAGATCTCAAAATCATAGTCCTAAAGAAAATCCATCCACCTCCACTATCACAAGTCCATATCTCACAGGTAAATGATATACCTCAAGATATTGGGATCTGTGAAGACCACAAAGAACTCCCTAATGAGGTAGTGCCTCCAAAACATCAGTGAAAACATAACTACTGCTAGATCTATATCATGGGTGGCATAGTTGTGTTCGTGGGGATGCAACAATCTAGACCCATAAGAGATCAATCCTTGTTGCTGCATCAACACACATCCCAATCCCAGACCAAAAGTGTTTCATAACACCTTGAATGTCACCCCTTCCTTTGGAAACCTGAGCACTAGAGCACTAACCAACTTCCCTTTCAGATATCCAAACACAACTTGTCACTCCTCGCTCCACAAAAAAGATTTACCTTTTATGGTCAGAGCCATCAATAGAGATACTACTTGATAGAAATCAAGTAAAAATCTCTGGTAATATCCTTCTAGTCTAATAAAACTACAAACAACTTCTATATTATTGGGTTATTCCCAAGAAACAACTGCTTCGACCTTTGATGGGTCCACTAATACACTCTAATGAGACACCACATGTCCAAGGAAGTGGACCTACCATGACCAAAACATTCACTTGGAAAAATTTCCATAGATCTAGTGTCATAAGAGAACTTCCAAGACATTACGGAGATGCTCAGTATTCTCCCCCTCTAACTTTGATTAGATCATAATTTCATCGATGAATACAATAACGAACTGGTCCTGGAACTCATGAAATACGGAGTTCATAAGTCCCACAAAGATGATCGGTGAATTCGTAACACCGAACGACATAACCATGAACTTCAAGTTATCATACCTAAACCTAAATGTAGTCTTCACAATATTATCCTCCTTCACCCTCAATCAGTGATATCCAAACCGTAGGTTGATCTTATAGAACCAACATGATCCCCTTAGCTGGTCGAAAATATCATCTATCCTCAAGAGAGGGTAACGGCTCTTGACCATTTTCAGATTTAACCTATTGTGGTATATACATAACCTTATACCACCATTATCCATATTTTCGAACAACAGGGGATCACCGCCTGGTGACACACTATGCACTTCTTCATCAAATCATTAATACAAATCCTTATCTCCCACAGCTCAGAAGGTGACATCCGATAAGGATCCATCAAAATTGTAGAAGCACTGAGTTGTAACTCTATCCTTAAATCGATGTCACATTGAGGGTTTAGAGTCACAACCTCCTCATAAAAAGTATCCAAAAATTCCCCCAACAACTTTGGGAACCCCCACTATCTCAGTACCCATTGATTCCACTGAAATCTCGACCAACAAGGAAAGAAGTGGCTCCATGCGCTGATTTCCCAACTAATAACTTCACTTGCCAATGAAAACCACATGTTGACCATATATTTCTAAAAACACAAGTATCCATACAAAATAATTAAATTAAAACATGCATGCAAAACAACCAGTTGAAGCCAAGGATAACACTATATGGTTGCATCTGTAGCAAGAAGAGATCCCCACTGGACTGATTAGGCCCCAACATCAGCCTACATCCATGTCCAACATCAAGCAAGATGGTCTGACCTCCAACTGGTGTACTCAAAACTAGGGTCATGAAAAGTATCTCTATGTATAGTTCGAGAGAATGGGCTAGACTGCATGAAATGAAGGAGTGAAAAATCTCCTGAATTAAATAAGTCACGAGCAAGGGTACTGAACAAAACGATCCTACCGCATACGATCTCCGGTCCTGTTGAAATCACTAACTTTGAAGAATGCAATTGAACATGACTAGATCCTCTACCCCTCTACTATCTACCGACTCTTTGAACACGCCTGGGTTGAGGTCCCTGAGGATTGCCCTGAGGTTGGCCTCTCCCTGCTCTATCTCCCCTAAGTGGAGCATGACCCTGTTGCCCCTACGATTGAAATGGTCTGGCCAACAACTACTGTTGAGGCGGGCGCTGAACCTTACCACCTCTACTATACTGAGATTAAATTGGGCACTAACTCTGAAGGTTCCCACGGCCTCTATAAGCTAAAAAAATCAGTCCCAATCCTATGGGAAAAGCTGGAGGACCGAAAGGCCAAAACCAAAACTTCTGAAGTCGACTTCTCGATGGCAGAAACCTAGAAGGCCCTGGTGCTTGAGACCTACTATTGGAAGACTTTATCTTCTTAGAAACCTACTATATCCCCTCTCGAAATAGACCTCCTCACGAGTGTAGCCTCTCAGCCACTTATACCCTCTTCGGGATCTCTAGATATGTCGGCAAGGTGAAGGGAGTAACTACATACTAGAGGGAAGGAATAAGTGCCTCCTATAAGAGTCATGACTGAGTCTCCTCATCTGAAAAGAGATCTAGAGAAAAAGAAAAGAGACCCTTGATCTTGATTTCCAATTACTATACCGACATACTCCACTATAGGAGGGAAAGTATCTCCTATCATTTCTCAGCCTTCATGGTCGAAGAAAGGAATTCCTCTTGTAACTCCTTCTCAAAATCAACCCATAGAACATCACTCTCCTTCCTCTCCACTAGGTAGAGTTCCCACCACTGACGCACAACACCCTGCATCTGACTAAACACAAATAGAACCCAGTACTCTATTGAAGACCAAATCATGCTAAAAGTGATCCTCAACTGCTCAAGCCAGCTCCCTGTCTCTGTATCTGAAAAGCTTCCTTCATAAATTCCCAAAAGTATAATGCTGGAAAGCATGAAGTGTATTATGCCATAGGTTTTTTCCTCCTCTGTATCAACCCTCCACCGATCCTCTAGATCGGCCTATTTAGCATCCACTGCTTGTACTACACGCAGAAGACTATGGTGATCCATAACATAAAGGTAAACAAGGAACTCCTAAGCCTAATTAGTAGGGAATATAATTTGTGATTCATTTTAACTCATTGTTTATTTTAATTTCCCAAAAATTCCCAAAATAAACAATAACACAAGTCATCGTGATGCAATAACCATCTCTAGGATCTCTACCTTGAAAATGGTGTATCCTGGATTGGTCATTCAGTAAGCTCCGAGTCCTTGAATCGATCATGGGGGGCCATAAAATCTCATTTCCTAGCCAGTCTTCCCTAGCCTATGTCATGCACTAAGATCGCCTAATAGTACTTCCCTACCATCCCATGCAATCCTCACTGTGCCTAACTCCAAACTCCATCTTATCTCTCAACCATCATACCTATGATACCATTCTATCATATCCCTCCTTCTTCAAGATGAGGGAAGATATGAAAAATTTTCATGACCTTTCTTCTTAGAGATGAAAAAGAGATAATGACCCCTGATTCCTACCTCCAATAGGCCCCATGGTGGAGACCAATACCAAGGGTATTCAATCTCACTAAATGGGATGCATTACCCTTTTTATAGTAACCAAGATCGAGAGATAAGATGTATCAAACTCAAAATAACTCCAACACACACACACACACACATATATATATATATATATAATAATCCAAAATCCATCATATATTGATGTCTAAAGTAAAACTATTATAAATACAACAAAAATATCCAAAGTAAATACCAAAATAAAATAAGGTAGCGACACAAAAACTCTGAAAAGTCTGAGCTAATAAGGCCCAACATAGTCTGCGTAATCTCCATGGAAACCTGAAAATATTTTTATATACGTAGGGTGAGAATACAAGTATACATAATAGTAAAATCCAAATTCACTCATTCACAATTGGGGAAGCATACTAATTCCCCCATGAGAAAACAAAAAAACAGAAAAGCACCTAATGAGGTATGTTGTACACCCTAACATCACTAAGGCACACTCACAAAATAACGCAAGTCAAGTCAAGTAAATAGTAAGAACATCGACATTTGGGTACCCCGCGCCACTTCCCACTTGTTAACTGCTCATCCCTAACGGGGAATGTCCTGATGCTAACATGTTCTTCTACAAGCCACACTGTCACAACCTTCTCACACACACCTATGTCGCATACCACATCCAACCTGAAAATTCCTAGGCCACAACCACATCACATCCCACCCATATACACCTGGTCCACAAAACTACAACCTCATCCCAAAGACACCTAGGAAGCACACCTCGCCCACAGACACCTCGACCTCACAACTGCACTACAACCTGGCCGAAGATTCTTGGGCTACCAATGCCTAGAACAGGGAGCAGAAAAGATCCAATAACCATCCATATATCCTCCCACCATGATGTTGGTAAAGACAACCTCTCCCATAGAATGGGGGTTTTAGTCATGTAGTGCTCAAAACGGGTGGGGTTAACATAGAAATCACAAGGAACTACAAATATATATAGATAGATACCGAACACTCATAAAAACCTATGGGTTTTCAAAACAAAAAACCATCTCACACAAAACTTCCCTTAATGACAACCCTACATGCACATATCACAAAAAATAGTGGTCACTTCCCAATTATTTTTACATTAATATGCATTTACTGGTTATTTTATCCCTACTCGGGCAACTTCCAAACACATCACCCCACAAGTAACATCATAACCCAGACTCACTTCACAAAAGTCTCTGGAAACTTCTGGTGAAAGGAACCAGCAAGGTAACACCATTTTTCTTCAAAATCATCCCTCTTAAACCATCCTTGTCAGCCTTGCTGCACAAAAATCACCACATCCATCAAAACAACAAAACATGACCAGCTTGTAGTCCCATTTAACACTCCCCATTTCTTGAACACCCCCACCATAATTCTTCAATGTCATGTCACTATGTCCTTCCTCTCAACTAGTAAACCCCCATCACACCTCATCACAACCATTATTGGTATCCCTGATTCATAACTACACCATACCCGACACACCCAGTGGAATAAACATCACACAACCTGAGAATGCAGCCCCACTGCCCAATCACTACCTAGATCCAGTCCCACTACATAAAAAGTTCATCCATTCCACAATCAATAAATCTATCAACCAGAGATACCATCACACCACTCGTACCACCCCATACACACAACCACACTCCCATCCACAATACCACATGACCAGAACAAACATAAGGTCAAACAAATCCATATACAGCACATGCATACACAGCACACAACCACACAAAACAGAAATGTGTATTTAGTTTTATCAGCCCTCGTTCTCTAATTCCACTTTCATTGTTCGTGGGTGATCACAAAACAAGTTTGATCCTTGCGCATCCATATATTTAATCTAATATAATTGATAAATTAAATTTCCATTTTTCATCCATTCAATAAGAAAACAATGATAAATATTCACAAGTCACACAAGAGCACAAATAGAGGCCACTGATGGCCATGATTTTCAGAAGGCATTCATCCCTTAAAAAACACAACATGGATCAAGGATAACATATAAAACAAATTGATCATCATAATAATATTCCCAGACCATAATTTATTACCTCTTATTATCTTCGTTAAATTGGTTTCAACTGTAACCACAAGAATACATGAGTACACCCATCCCACATGATACACAAATAAAAGAGAGATGAAGGGATCCATGCCTGGAACAACAAGCGACCAACGATTCCTCCTTACGCCAAAACAGGGGGTCACAATAGTAGTAGGAAATAATCAAAGGAAAACTAAGTCCACAACTATATAACGGATGAAACTCCTCCAAGAAGAAAGGTTTTGAGAGCACAAAGGGGATATAGAAGGGTTCAAAGGAAGATAATATCTCGGCTTTAGAAAATCTAGATCCTATATCAATGAAAGGGAAATATTTTCAAGGACCATTAAAGTCATATCGTGGTCAAGACCACATGGTTTGACTATTTCAAAGGCCTTTGAGTGTTAGGATATTAAATATATAATTAATATCCTTTGAAAATATTTTAGAAATACTCAAACAAGGCTTTAAACTCTATTTAGTTCAAATAAAACATAAGAGGGGTGAAACTGGAAAATTTGGGAATTACATGAAATGAATCACCGATGGATGAGCCACCGAAACGAGTCACCGATAGTGAGTAACTAATGCCTGACATAGCAAATAATGAGCTATCGATGCTAAGCCACCGACGTGACTCACCAACATGAATCACCGATGTGACTCACTGATTCCTGACCCACCGATGCCTCGACCTACCGATGCCCTGACCAACCGATACCTTGAATCACCAATGTTGGACCTACCGACGCCTCGATCTATCGACGCCTCGACATAACGATGCCCTGAATTATAGATTCCTAAACCTATCCATGTGTCCTAATGTTGAAAAAATGGAAATTTTGTAAAAATATTGAAATGATCTATCGATGCTTCCCAAAACACCTGAAACATTGGATTTTGACAAAGTAATGGATCAGGGAGGTCTAGGACATTACCGATCGTCTTTATCTTTAATACTTTGAAAATAACTAGAAATATTAGCATCATATTATATTTAGTATGGCATGTAAAAGTTGGGACAACATGAACTTGAGTTTCTAAACATTCCACATAGTTCGCACTGCTCTCTAAGACATTGGTCTATATTTTGACAACCAACTTGATTATTAGTTTTTTTAACATTTTTACTAATTAGGGAATGGAATTGATATTTTATTTTAGAAAATTAAGTATTAATTTCCTTCCCTAGACCATTTTTATTCCCTTATATATTCACTTTTATTCTCATTGAATATTTATGTTGTGAATTAAGAGCTAATGCATTGAAATTTTTCCTAAGATCTTCACCAGTTTTATTAGTATTATTTCCTACTGCAAATTGGTTAACCAAGTTTTAACTAGTAGGTGAAAACAATTTATATAAGGAATATACCAGTAGGTGGTAAGGAAGTTAGTGATGAATAAAATACCTAAGAAGGTCCCTAAAACTATCCCAGACTTCATGAAAAGTCTCTCCATCCTCATGAAAGAAGTTTGTAATCTGTTTTTTAAGTTCTCCCTTGTGTCTCCTAGGATAAAGATTCATAACAAAAGAGTTCTAATTTTTTCCCAAGATTCAAATGTGTTTTCATCAAGGGGAAAAAATTTACATTTCCTTTTAAACAGAAAGGGAAAAATCTTATTTTCATAATATTCTCACTCAACCCTTGTAGTGGTAGTTGTTGCACAAAATTATAAAAAACCATAATGAAGAATAAGGAGTCCTCAATAGGAATTACATTAAATCTAGAAATTGGTAGAAGGTATGATTTATTCAACTCATAGTTTCAGGACATAGGTGTAAGTCTGATGGAATATGGATTACTTGACACCTGATGGAGTTGGTACTCAGTCATCCTAGTCTATTAAACATTTTCTTGGATTATTTCTTGTTTATCATCTTCAGCAGTTCTCTCTCTAAAATTTTCCATTTTATGTTTTTCTTTTCTTAGATATCTTAAATGTTTTTAAATTTCAAGTTTATGGGATCTAGATACCAATACATGAATTTCGTGTTCATACAATCAAAAAGTAATTTGTAGCACATAAAATATTTAGATTTTCTTTAGATTGGATTTTAATGTTTTTTTATTTTTTTTAGATTTTCTGGTTTTCAGTGTATTTTTGTTTTCTTAAAGTTTTTGTTTGAATTTTTTAGACATGTGAAGCCTCTTTGACAATGATGCAAAATTTTGATAGGATATGTCATTAACTAGATTATTTTAAATTCCTAAAAAACTACTAAAAAGTAGTGATACAAGGCATGAAAAAACACTACAATGAAAGCTGATAAGATTATGAATAAGAATGAAGCACATGGGAAATTCTGATGGTCTAGTTAAATTATTTTTTGTTTGTGATGTTTCAATTGAAACAACATTCAAAATCAAAAATTCAAAATCTTGGTCAAAAAGAATGACTAGAAATTGGATGATTCTAAAGATTTTCACTTAGAAAAATCATTTGATTAACAAAAAGAAGAAGTTGATTGGAATTTAGAAATGATCACACAAACAAGGATAAAAATGATAAATCAGTAGAATATTACTTACCCACTTATAGTTTTAGAAAAAATCATCATGAAATTGAAAAATGTAGAACTAAAAATCATAATCAAAGAAAATAATAAGAATATGAGTCTCTATATGATTTTAAACTCCTCAATGTGCTTCCCACTATTTCTTTACCTCTGTTGTCTGCTTCCTAGATAATTAATCATCGATTGGTCATAGATCTCGATTAGCCTCAGGATGCCCCATAAAATTCTCCATGATTATCTTTTTTACTAATTAATATGTGGGAAAACTTTTGATTCACAGTAAAGGTCACTAAAATAAGAATCAGAGTGAGATTCCACAACCTCGGCATGAAAACCTACATCGCAAAAAAAATACCTTCAAGTTATTAGAGTAAAATTATTCTAGTAAATTATGCTCCTTACACATGGGATTGGTTCCCTAGATTAAACTCCTTTATAAAATTCCAATGAACACTAGAAGGTTTTAGTGCATTTCTCATATTCAATATCATCTCCACCTTTAGAGGGTGTCCATAGTGGTGAATGTACCTATGTAGCATTGATAAAGATTCATTAACTTTAACACAAGAATAAAAATGTCTCATTCGTAGCTTTGGTGGACTGGTCTCCAATCACAAATAGTCTTCAAATCCAAGTCCAATTTATTATCCATCCCCAAACTGATCTCATAGTGATCACCTAGTTTTAAATCACAGTGAACCCACATGAGAATCATTTCCCAAGGCATGGTCAAACCACTCTGATGGGCTGGTCAATTATGGTGACCCAATACTTTTACACATATTATTAAATTATTTTTAATATAAACATCCATTAATTACAACCCAAATATTATAAGTCATGGTGTATTTATAAGACTGGGTACATAATACATCAAAGTGAGAATAAAAAACTTTTATTTTATTTTTCATAATTAACTCCTAAATCCTTTCAAGCTCCTAAACTGCATAGGATAACATACGGAATAAATTGAAAAAAGGGGTGAGCTAAAAATCTTTGTAAAAGGAATAAACATGATAAGGAAGTATAATTTGAGATTTAAAATTATATAATGATATCATAAGAGAGAACTCTAGAGAGAAATCATATGATATCACAACATTAAGAACATGGTATTATAATATCATTGAATCATAGGAAATGTGGTAGAAATATATAGCATGATATTAACATGAGTCAAGGATAACTACCTAGATGATATCACATGATGGAAAAAATTACATAATGGATTATTTTTACTCCTTAATCCTATACATAATTCCTCATGAGACTAAAGCTTTACCCAATGCATTAGAGAACTATTTGGGTTCACCCATAATAACATGTTCATTATTATGTGTACCACAAAATGAAATTTCGTCATAAGTAATAAACATAAGAATTATCCATATAAATAAAATGGGTTGCATCATATTTTCTCATATTATAATCATATAAAATTTCATAATGAAGGCATTTAAGAGATAAAAATAAGGCACGTATTACCCCCATACAATTAAGGGAGAATAAGAAAGGTATATATGTGAGAGACATATATATATATATATATATATATAATTTAGAGTCAATTATTAACATAAAAGTTTTTCATCTGTGATAAAAATGTCTTCAAAAGATTAAATGGAATATTTATTGATAAAAATTGCCTTTTCACTTTGAAACCACTTCTTCAAAATTTAAAAATTTCTAAAATATTATAGAAAACATTATATTTAAAAAAACAATGGAAACTTTTAAATGATCCTTCAAATAATTAATTATTCATGATGATGGTTAATTTCATACATGTTGTATAATTTAAAAAACATTAATTTCACACTGTTGTAAAAACGTTAAAAAGTACCTCATTAGGAAAATGATAAGAAGATTCATTCTGAACTATTTTTTAAAAATTAAAACATGGTTAAACATGTATTTAATAAATCATTTGGATAATGTTAAAAATATTCTTTAAAAAAAATAAGTAAAATATGGACATGGAAGAGAAATAATTTTCATTTGAAAAGAGAAATAAAGTTATATTTTTTCAACTATTTTAAGTACCAAATAAAGGAAAATGGTATTATTACTTGAAAATTTCATGAATAACTATAGTAGAAGAAAATTAAAGGGTTTTATTATAAAATTCTCAAATAATTCCCTATAATGGAAATTCAAGCATAAACAATCTCAATTAAAATGATATTGAAACATAAATCCATACTGCTTTGGTAACTTTTGAATCACAATTCCCATAAATTAAGTAAATTAATTGTAACATAAAATATAATAAATTATGAATGATACATGATATAATATTCAAAGGTGAAGTATATAAACCATTTTAAATAAATTAGGTGCAAAAAAGAACATGTGTCTCAAAGATGGAAGTTTACGATGAAACCCTTACCTCGAGTGCATGATTTATCATGTATATATTTTATATCATGTATAATAAACATATATCAAATATAGTTTTCATAATAACCTTTTATATGTTTAATATCTTATATTTAAACCATTTACTCTGTTTATTCTAGTAACATATTTAATTACTTATTCAGTTATGTCTACTTAAGGTGTTTTGAGGATGCTTGGATCATAATTTCAAAATTAAATTCGTGTGTTTCCCATGGTAAAATGGTTCATTATTCCATAATATCCCTAATAATAATAAGTAAATAATTATCATTTTTATACATCAATTATAATTTTCAAAATAACCAGGAATTATGATAATAAAAAATGAACTACGTTATAATCAGGGAGAAGATAGGCCATGCATGTGCATGTGTAACGTTTCCATTTTTCAATGATGAAATAATAGAAAGTGGGTAAGTGTTATTTAATCTTAAATTAATGATAATTATATCATTAATATCATATTATTTATTTAAAAAAACTTCTATATATAATCCATGAGATGCAGTAATAAAAAACAAATAACATCACTTCGTGATCCGGTAGTTCACCATACACACGAACGATGTTACCATTTTTCAAGGTATGGTAAGTTAAGAGGTATATGATATGTTTATTTTCCAGAATTATTAATATTTCAGTAATATCATATATAAACATTAAATCTATAATAATTAACATACTTGAGAGGTGATGATGGAAAACGAATTACATCAGTTCGTGAGGAGGTAGTTTATCACACACACGAACAATGGTTTCATTTCTCATTTGATAAAAGAGGAGATGAATAAATATTATGTCATAAATATACAAAAATCTAAGTATCTATTATATAATGTTGTTATTATATTTTATTTTCTATTACATAATTGAAGGTGGAATGATAATAAATAAAAAGAAGGACCTTGGTGAATATGATTACCTTCACTTAGACCAACCTCCTTTGGATCTCTTATTAAGGACCCTAAGGTTGGTATTTTGGGAAGGCCATAAGATTTATAATGTGGATAAGGATGTTTTTTAGAGATTTTTTTAGGTTTTTTTGAGATACATGGATTGATAGGTTTCAATAAGTGAGGGGATGTGGTTCTCTTTTATAATTGGGGAGGAGTTATATTTTTTGTAAATACCCAAAACTATTCAATAATGGGAAGTCACTCTCCAACCAAGTGCCTCCAAAATTGATAAATAATGGATTTTAGGGGTGAATTGGTTAATAAAAACTACCAAAATTCCAAAATAATCATGTTTTAAACATTTTCATCTATTTACTTCTAAGTTTACTCACTTTTACCATTTTAATTTTCCACTACAGTAACTAGTTTTTTACAGTTTTTACAATTCATTATGACCAAAATTAAGTTGAAATTATTACCAAATATTTTTTATTTTGATTCAAAATATGGAATCCATTTTATAAAATTAAAAACAATGAATTGGAAGAATTCAATTTAAGAATAAACATGTAAATGTGTTGAAATATAGTTTTTTAAGGAATGCATATTTATAGTAATATAGAATATTTTATTGAATCTATGACCATTAATAATAATTAGTTGAATTTAAATTAATATTTATAGATATATAATATATAAAATTAATTTACATAATTCTTCATTATGGTTTATTTTAATTAATTAAAATGGATAAATATTATGTACTTTAAAATAGTTTTTAGAAAAATTTGTTTTTAATCCTAAAAATAAACTTATAATAAAATAATAAAAATGATTAAAATGTAATTAATTGTATGAAATATTGAATAAATAATACTTATGTTACTTTTAAATGATATTAAAATCAAAAAGTAACTTTTAAATTACTTAATTTATTAAAAATAAATGACAGTTTTACAAAAATCGGTATTTTCACCATTTAATGAAAAAACAATATTTTTCAAAAAAAAACAAAAAAGTACACCCAAAGTCAATTTTTTTTTGTTTATTTCAAAAATACATTTCCATTTTATAAAATAAATTTTCTAAAAGTTCCAAAATAATAATAATATTTTCTCACAAAAAACAATAAAAATCATTTTTGAAGAAACCATATTTTTGGTGGATAAAATAACTTTAGTAGAATTTGATTAATTACTATTATGAATTAATAAATAAATTTATATTATATAATACCTTTAGATATATTTTTAATAATATGTTTATTCATATTCATATCTCTAATTCTAATGGCTGGGTTATAACAGTCAGGTTTAAATAATAATATTTTAATAATATATCATGGCTCATTTAATCTAAGGGTTGCATATTTTATACACTATCAAACATGATGTTATTTTAAAATATTGGGGTGTTAAGTTATACCCCTTTAAATAAATTTAACCCTTGAAATTTGAACTTCTGGATAGTTTTAGATTTAAAATTTTCATTATGTAAAACCCAAATCCTAAAAAAGGTGAATAAAACTTCCTCTTGAAAGAGGGAAATTGAATTATGAAGGTCATATAGAATAACACATAACAAGGTTTCCAAGTAGTATATCATTAGTGGTAAGTGAAAATATGAAAATATATGAAAATATTAAATAAATATTGAGATTGATAAAGATAATTTATCACAATAAAGTGAATGATCAAGAGAAAGTTAACAGATATATAACCATGATTCTATGATGAGTTAAAAGAACATTTATTCATCAGATATGAAGGTAATAGGATAAATTTTTTTAAGATCATTTTTTCATAGTTAAGGGATTATTTTAACATTAATATAGAGAACACTAAAAAATATACTTTCTTGGAAATTTTTATTTCAAAAACACAATTTTATCCTTTGGTTGTACTTTGAACACTTTAAACTTCACCTCCTACTATAAGGAATGAATATAAAATATGGATTTTTTATGTCTAATGCACTAAAATTAACTTTTAACAAATCATAAGATCAATAAAATAGTAAAATTTTATTACTTTTATCTTTATTAATACAAAAAAGTTTATCAAAAAGTCAGATAATACCCAAAAATGAATATGAATATATTAATCTGAAAAATTCAACAATAATACAAAAGGATTAAAAGGTAGTGTTACTTAAATAAATAAACTTATAACACAAATAAACTCAGTATGAAATATGGTTTTAACTTAAAATTTTATCTCATTACCTTTAACATACATCTCCAAAAATATAATATCATTATTCCTAAATAATACTTTATAATAACCTAAAGTTTATATATATCCCAACCCAATAAAACATTTCTCAAAATATCATTAATCCCCTAAAAATCATAAAAATTAAAAAATACCTGATCTTTTAATATGTTTCTTAAAATAAAATTAATATTTATCACTAATTCATTTAAGTAAAAATAATTTCATACTAACCAGTGCATCAAATTGGATAGTGGTCGGAGTTGTACTCTTATTTCCCTTTAATTTTAGGTTAAAGTTCCATGACCTTAGTAGATGCGATGGGTTTTCACTAGAACTGGAGGTTTTTATTTTTTTTTTAAACCATATTTATATAATTCATATAAAATTCCGAAAAAATATAATGAATTAATCAAAACAAAATTAATCATAAAATCAAATTTTAACCACTAAATTATATTATACAACTTTTTTTCCACAAGATCATATTAGCTTAATTGATTATAATTACAAAAGCATCAAGTACTTATCAAAGATTATTTTTTAATCAATCTTGTGTTTTTTCATAAAATATCACCATACCATTAAAAAAAATTTAGGTTATTAGTAACATTAAATATATTCTTTAACATAATTAAATAAAAAAATAATTTAGAATGATCCTTACAAGTTTTATGATTCTTATAACCAGAATACCAGTAATAAAAAAACTTTAAAAGCAAGATTCTCAAATTCCAAAACCTGAAACTTTTAATATTTACACTTAAATTATTATCATAATATAGGTCCCTGGTATTTAATCCTTGGATTAGGTAATTTACTAAGATAATTACCAAGTTCCCCATATCTGTGATAGAGAACTATTAGTGGTACCTTAGGCTGAACTTTACTTCCATGTGACTTGTTAACTAAACTCTTCATTTTCTTCAGCAATTAGCTGCTTTATGGCCTCATTTACCACATATAAATAATCTTCTAGTTCTTTTATGTAATTTTATATGGTGTATATTCCCTCATTTTTCACATGTAGGAAATTAAAAATTCATTTATTTATCATCTATAACACTTGAAATTCAATGAGACATAATCCCTCTCTTCTTTGATGCGTTTATAAATTCAACTATGTTCTAGTTGATAATCATAATAAAATATTCCTCATTTATCATGATAACAATATTTATAAATGTAATTCCCATTTATTAAGGCATATCATTAGTAAAATCATTACATTTCCCATCATATTGTTTTTTTCATACTTTCTCATACTTATTTCCATTAACTAAAATAAGAAAAATAAGATGAGAATACATTCACTAATAAAAATACAAAAGGGAAACTTACAAACATAGGAGGAATAAATTATAATTGATAAGTATATCCTAACTTATGAGTAAATAGGTTTCAATATAGGTTATCCATGTTAATGTTTCCTATTTTTTAACCTAACAATTTGTTTAAGTCCTTAAAAATGGTCCATAAAGAGTTCTTTGAATTTACAAAGAATATCCATTGGGAATGTCAAACTATATATTAAAAAAGGCATGTTTTCATGCACTATGTCATGATTGGTCCCCTCTAAATATTCCCATTTCTAAGTTATTACCACTAGGTACAACTGTTCTTGAGCCACATACAGTTGTTGTATCTAGGAAGAGATGTAATTTCACAGAAACTACTTGCTCCATTATTCACCAAAATTATAGGATATTTTATATAATTTATCTAATACTTATACTTATCCATAGGTTTATCACTAAATTATTGTACACTTAATTCTACAAAATAACTATACTTTACTCTAATATCAACTATAGTGACCCAATACTTTTACACATATTATTACATGATTTTTAACATAAAAATGTGTCAATTACAACCCAAAGATCATAAGGCCTAATATATTTGGAATTCTAGGTTAATAATACTTAAAATTGAGAATAAAATAAAAATAATAATTTATTTTCCATAATTATCTCCTAAATCATTTTGATATCCTAAACTAAATGGGATAACTCAGGGAATACATAGACAAAATGGGTGAGCTAAAATTCCTATCAAGGGAATAAACATGATAAGTAATCATAACTTATGAGTAAAAGGTATAACATGATATCAAAAAATATAAGGATTATGATTAATTTCATGGGATACTAACATAAGTAACGTGGTATAATAAGATCCTTTCATCAAAGAAAATGTGGCAGAAACATATAACATGACCTAAATATGAGTCAACACTAACTTCCTAGACAATATCACAAGGAGTTAAAAGTACCATAATGGATTAAGTTTACTCCCTAATCCCATATATGATTCATCATGAGACTAAATAATTAACCAATTCATTTTAGCACTATATAGACACTCCCATCATTACATGTTCATGATTATGTGTGCCACAAAACAAAAATCAATCATAAGGTATAAAAATAAGAATTACCCATGAAAATAAAATGGTTTTAATAATCTTGTATCATATCATAATCAAATGAAATTTCATATTGAAGGTATTTGAGAGATGAATATAAGGAATGTATTAACCCCATAAAATTAAGGGAGAATAATATGGGTATATATCTAAGAGGCATATATACATAATTTTGAAGAAATCCATAACATAAAAGGTTATCATCACTGATGAAAATGTCTTTAAAATATTAAATGGAATATTTCTTAATAATGGTACCATTTTCACTTTGAAACAAATTCTTAAAAATATAAAAATACCCAAAATATTATAAAAACCATTTTATTTTAAAAAAACTTGGAAAATTATAAAGGAATATTTAAATAATTAAGTGGTCATGACAACGACTAATTCTCTACATGCCGTATAATTAAAAATATTATTCCTTTGACACTTTTGTAAAAAGGTTAAAAAGTACCTCCTTTAAAAAAATTAGAAGATTCACTTTTATACATTAAAAAGAAAAAAATGGTAAAAATTCCTTTAATAAATCATTTTTTGGTTGTTAAAAATATTATTTAAAATATTTTAATGAAAATATGGATATTGAAGACAAAAAAATATCGACCAAAAATAGAAATAAAGTAATATTTTCTTAAAAATTGTTTTTTAACCATTTTATGTACCAAATAGTGTAAAATGGAACTATTACTAGAAAATTTCATGAATAACCATATTTGAATAAAATAAAATGGTTTTATTATATAATTATAAAATAGTTTCCTATAATTTAAATTTAATCATAAACAATCCTTATTAAAATTATATTGAAACATGAACCCTTACTACTTTGGTAACTTTTGAATAATAGCTCCAATGAATGAAGTAAATGAATTGTACTTAAAATATCATGAATTATGAATTATTGATGATATAATATGTGAAGGGGAATTATATACACCATTTAATATAAATTAGGTTCATAAAATAACATATATCTCAAAGAAGGAAGTTTTGAGACAAAACTCTTACCTCGAGTTTAGACTTTATAATGTATGTATTTTATCTTCTGTATAATAAGATTATATAAATTTTTTAATTAATAACCATTTATAGGTTTAATTTCATTATTATTAAACCATTTACTTTATTTATTTTAATGACATATTTAATTACTTATTCAGTTATGTCTATGTCTATTGGTTTGAAAATTCTTGGTTCATAGTTTCAAAATGACATTGGTGTGTTGACCATGGACAAAGGGGTTATTATTTCATTATATACAGAATAATTATCATGAAATAATTATAGTTTGTATACATAAATTATACTTTTAAAACCAACTGTAAAATATGGTTATAAAAAATGAACTACATTACAATCAAGGAGACGGTAGGTCGTATGTACGCATGTGTAGCGTTTATATTTTTTAATGGTCATAATAGAAAAAAGGTAAGGGTTATTTTATCTTTAAATACTTATTATTATATCATAAATATCATATTATTTCTATAAATAAACTTACATACACCATCCATGTGATTTAGTAATAAAAAATAAATCACATTACTTCACAAGGCTGTAATCCACCGTACATATGAATGATGATATAATTTTTCAATTGATAGTAGAGTAAATAGGTATATGATATGTAAATTTTCCATAATGATTAATATTTCAGGAATATAATATATAAAAATTAAATCCATTAACATGAACATTCATGAGAGGTGATGATGGAAAATTAATTACACGAATTCGTGAGATGGTAGTTCACCGTACACATGAACGATGGTTTCATTTTCCATTTAATTGAAGAAGAGATGGATAAATATTATTCCATAAAAATAATAAAATAGTAGTATATATGTGATATAGGTGTTATTATATTGGGATTTTTATGTCATAATTTAGGTTGGAAAAATAAGAAGTAAAAAAGACGATGCTTGGTGGAGATGATTACCTTTTCTTAGAGGAACCTCTACTCAATCTCTTATTAAGGACCCTAAGGTTCGTCTTTTAGGAAGACTAGAAGCTCTAAAATTTTTCTAAGGATTTTGGAGAGAGATTTTAGTAGGGTTTTTTTTTTGAAAAAATATAGATTTACAGGTGTAAATAATTGAGGGTAGGTGGTGGTCTTTTATAATTGAGGAGGAGAGTCATTTTTTGTAAATACCCAAAACTGTTCAATAATGGGAAGTTGGTCTCAAGACAAGTGCCTCCAAAATTGATAAATAATTTAGTTTAGGGGTGATATGGTTGAAAAAATCTCCAAAAAATAAAAATAAACTTGTTCTAAACATTTTATTCTATTTACGTCTAAATCTACACACTTTTACCATTTTAATTTTTCACCATGGTAACTAGTTTTTTTTACTATCTATACAATTCATTTTAACCAAAATTATGTTGAACTTATTTCCTAATATTAATTATGATGAATAAAAAAATATAATTAATCTTATCAAATTAAAAACACATAATTGGTCGAACTAAATTTAATAATAAACCAGAAAAATGTGTCGAAAGATGGCTTTTCAAGAAATGCAGTTTTCTAGTAATAGATGATATTTTATTAATTATATAACCCGTAATAATTATTAAATAAATTTAAATTAATGTTTTTAGATGTTTAATCTATAAATTTTATTTAAATAATTCCTTGTTATGTGATATTTTAATTAATTAAAATGGATAAACATTATGCACTTTAAAATAGTTTTCAGAAAATTGTGTTTTAATCTAAAAAATAAACATATACTAAAATACAATATAAATATTATCTAAATATAATTAATTGGATGAAATGTTAACTAAATAATACTTATGTTACTTTTAAATCAAAGTAAAATAATAATAATACTTTTAAATTAATTTATTTATTAAAAAATGACAGTTTTATAAAGATATGTATATTTCACTATTCATTGAAAAATCAATATTTTACAAAAAAATCCAAAAAATTCACCTGATTTAAATTTGGATATAATGATTTCAAAAAAAAATTAAAAAACAACATTTATAAGAGTTCAAAAAATTAATTATAATATTTTTTCACAAAAATAAATAAAAATCATTTTTGATGAAAACGTATTTTTGAACCATAAAATGAATTTAATGAAATTTGAGTAATTGTTATGAATTAATAAATACATTTAGATTATATAAAACATTTAGAGACATTTTTTATAATATGATTTTTTCTTATTCATACCTCCAATTTTTTGGATAGCTTATAATCATCATGATTAAATAATAATATTTTTATAATACATCAATATTTGTTTAATCTCAGTGTTGTCTGTATATATGCCATAAAAAACAGTGTTCTTTTAAAATATTCGGGTGTTACATTGATCCCTTTATAAGAGTAATTTCATTTTGTAAGATGAATTAACATTTTGTGTGAAAACTCCCACAAGCTCACAAACATATAAATGAAGTAATGAGAGGCCCCCACTTTTTTCATTCATGAAAATCAACAAAACAAAATAGTGAAAAAAATCATTAACTCGTCATCCTTAATTATTTATCAAACATAGTTGAACTCCAGTTTTCATAGGTTCAATTACTTTGCATATAAAGTCTACATATGAATTAGTTTTGATTTCATCATCTAAAATTTAATATTCAACCCTTACTACTGTCGGTTTTACCAACTCAGATTCATCTGATCCCACTTGAGATCGTCTTCATCTAGTGAGTTTGAGCTCTCTGGAAGATAGAGACAAGTTTGGAACATATTTCATATTTCCCAAGCTTTTTGGACAAAAACATTGTGGAAAATCTCAAAAGGGTTAACCTCCCATCAATGTTGGTTAACCAGTTATAAAAAAATAAAATTGTTTCTGACTGGTTTGTCATCCCTTTCACACTGATACATCATTGATGAAATATTTGGGCTAGGATAAGAAACTCAAATGTCGTTCCTTGATTATTTATGTTTTATTATTATTCAATCATTCAAAAACTCGGTTAGTGTTGGTGAGTATTGTTTTATCTTCATTAATAGTTGATAGTACAATAATATTCTTCAATAGTAGTGTAGCTCAATGGCATCAGGAATTGATTCGGCGCATGAGATTTCTTCAATAGACACTCGATGTGTCGGAGGTTATCCTCAAACCATCTCATGAGTTCATTCCACTTCACAATGGTCAACACCTATAGTAATATTATATTTATCAGCGGTGGATTCCCTCATAGGCCTTGGTTGATTGAATTATATACAGATTTTATAGGTGGTCTTTTATGGCAATGTAGGTTGTGGTAGTATGAAAAATATAGGATTGGTTGATGATAAGTGGTGGGACTGTATGATGGTGGTAATGTGATTTTGGGGGAAGGATGGTAGAGGTGGTGGTAAGAGATACTAGTGGTAGAATATGATAATAGTATATGGGTCCTGGTGGTAGGATATGATAATGGTATATGGGCCTAGAAGATAAAAGTGGGGGATGGTAGAAGAGATGTGGTAGTAACAGGAATTAGCAGTAGGTGGGTGGCAGTAGCATTTGACCTTGACAGTAGCACATGGTGGAGGTTGGAAAATAAATAATAACAATAAACTAAATTCAAATTACATACACATAAAAGAAATAAAAAATACATATAAATTAATTAATTTCAAAAAAAATAAATAATAAATTTATTTATTTAATACTTAAATTAAAAACATTCGAATTATATTTTTTTGAAATATAATTGAAATTAAAGTAAACCAATAAAATAATGACCTTAAATAATTAAATATTATCATTTTCAAATACAAAAATGAATAAAAAAAGATATAAAATAGTGTTCATTTATAATTTAACAAATATGCAAGAATAAAAATGGAGGCTTAAAATAATTACTCACTAAAAATTAAAAAAATAACTAAAATAAAAAATTAAATATCTACTTTATCATAAAACTAATAGTTTTAATTATTTAATATAAAATTAACTAGAATTGTAAATTATTGAACTAAAAACATTATTTTGACAATAAAAACATAATTAATAAAAATAATTGATGTGGAAAAATATACAATTTAAAGATCATATCAACATCATTCCCTCATACAGATAGTGGGACATCCTAGATTCCTTATAACTATAATTTTTCATATACCTCAACATATATCAATAAATATTCAACTTTATATTTATCATTAGAAGAAACATAATGTACATATCTTAAAAGAGAATCTTCTTTGATTCAGAAATCCTAGGCACTACATCAGTTTGAATAAATGTTACAAGAACCTTTTAATCAACCTCATGATTCATCACTATCATCTTCCTTATATGAGAGGTTCCAAAAATAAAATAAATCATGCATTTTGATTTGTGAAATGAATCAAAAATTGAATTCAAATTAAAACTAAAAGTCCCTTTAGGAGGGAACTAGAGGATCTGATATATATCCACATACGATGGACAGCTATCCTGTCCCATATTTAGATATCGGTTCTCAACAGGTGGATATCAATGTTCCTTGTAGCCTGGAAAAAAATTCACAAATCTACATCATCAAAAACAGACATTTCTAGACAACTATCATAGACTTCACATTTTGTAATGAATGTAGCGAATTTGGGGTGCACTTCTGGACAGTCTCCCTCCACCTCGGCTTGCACAGGTATAGCCTCTATTTCAACTATCATTGATCTGATTAAACATAAGGCAGGAAACCCAGTGAGAATTCATATATAGTTTACCTCATCGGCTCCCACTTAGTATATGAAATCTTACAAGGCTTCAGGAGATACTATTATTTCTATTGGGGAGATCCTACAGTAGGTTCCGGACTCTACAGCAGAATGTGTTTTGGCCATATAGGTCACTAATCTGGACTCCATTAAAGGAGGAAAAACTAAACAACTTGGTGCCTTGACTAGTTCTCAAAACTACTTCTATGAATACAAGGTAATATATCCAACTGAGAAGACTAAATGCACAGAAACTGGCTACTTTGAGTAGAATGTGAAAGACCATACTAGGAAGATCAAATACAACTCTTCTTTTGGTTCAATCACAAAGCTGCAGTTAACTGCTCATGCAAAAAAATAGCCAGGTATCCTTGAACTGTGCAAAAATTCAGGTACCTACTTTAATGATGCCAAGAATATTATATCAGATAACAATATTTTAGATGCTGTTAATAATATGGTTATTATTAATACTGAGTCATCGCCTGATATTAATATCATTCAAGATGCTGCCTTACAAGCTTTGTCTATAGGTGATAATGTCAACTCCTTGGACTCCACTAAAGGTTAGCATGGGTTTAATACAAGCCCTAATTTTTCTAAAAATGCTAGAAGATCAAATAGGAACAAAGGCTCAAATACTAAGAAAAAAGGGAGTTCTAACTCCAAATGTAGGTTTAAAAGAAGATATTATATTGGAACTGCCAAGGTATTGTAAACCTTGACAACATAATTATTTTAAAACGAATGTTCAACGCTCAAAATCACTTAATTTTTTACATTATTTAACCAAAGATTAAATTTTCCACTAATTTAGTTCACTTTTGTCGTTTTGGATACACCTTTGTACGTGCATATAAAAACAACACAAATTCGGATACTCTTTGGATGTTTTCTCATTCATATTTGTATAATGTTAATGTTTTTCATATTTCAAATCAAAGTTTCATCTGTGATTTTATGATTGATTGCACAAATCTCTTTTGTTCCTTTTTCTATTCCAAGAACAATTATCAGGATTGGAGGAATCTTTGGAATGACCTCTTTTTCTTGAGCTCTTGTAATCATTTTCCCTTGTTTATTGTTGGAGATTTTATTTTTATTCTCTCCCCAAGTGAAAAAGTCAGTCCAGTCCATTCAACTTTATCTCTAAGGGAATTTAAGGGTAAAATAGAAAACACTAGTTTAACTGAAATTTCTCTCCTTAGTGCCAAATCTACTTGGTATAAGAGTCATTATAATAGAGTATTTGTGAGAAAACTGTATAGAGTGTTCATTAATGACCATGATTTAGATAAATGGGACACCATTTCCAGTTCCACCCTCCCAAAAACCCAATCTAACCATCATCTTATCTTGGCCACTATCTATTACAAAACTATTAAACCTCATATTCCCTTCAGATTCAATAATTCTTGGTTCTCGGATCTTAAATGTTGTAATCCCATTAATCATTTTTGGTCCTCTTTTACTCAATCTAACGATGCCTTTGCTTGTACTCTTAAATTAAAATTTTTCAAACAAAAGATTAAAAATTGGTGTAGCGTGAAATACAACCAAATTGATAGGGACATCCTGCTTCTTGAGAATGAACTTCATCAAATTCAAAACTGCAACACTCACGTGGATTTTGTTTTAGATCATAATCAAGAAATTAACATTACTGTGAAAATCAATTTTCTTCTCACATTATAGGACAACATACGTATGAAAAATTTCAAAATAAAATGGTTAAATGATGGTGATAGAAATACCAAATTCTACAATTCTTTGCAGAGAGTCCGAAAAGATTTCAGACCTCTTTCCTCCCTCAAAGACGGAGACAACATCTTGGATAATGAAGATGACATTGATAATATTGTAGTCTCCTAATTTGAGTCTTTATTCAATGTCCCTCACATTAGCAAAGATGTCATTCGTGATATCATTCCGACCATTGTCACTGATGTTGATAACACTTTCCTCATTGGTGTTCCCCTTGATCATGAAATCAGAGACACTGTCTTCATCCTGAACACTAATAGTTCCATGGTTCCTGATGGTTTTAATAATGTCTTATACTAGAAATATTGGGATATTATCCAAATCGATGTTTGAAAACTTATTATGCATTTCTTTTCTAGTGGATTCCTACCCCACGGGTTGAATTCTCAATTTCTTACTTTTATTCCCAAGGTATATAATGCCTCTGAAATTTATCTCTTGAGACCCATAGCTCTTATCAACACTCTCTATAAAATCATCATCAAACTAATTGCGAATAGACTTACCACTATTATGGATAAAATTATCTATTGTAATCAATTTGGTTTTTTCAAGGGAAGATGCATCTATGACTACATTTGTATCACCTATGAATGCACTAACATGTTAAACAATAACAATAGAGGTGGTAACATTGCCATACAACTTGACATTAAGAAATCATTTGACATAATGGATTGGGATTTCATCTTCAAATTTCTTTATGGATTTGGCTTCAACAATATATTCATTTCTAGAATCAAAACCCTTTTTAAATCATCCCACATTTCCATCCTGATCAATGGCTCTCCCAGAGGATACTTAAATTGCACCAAAGGTGTAAAACAAGGTGATTCCCTATCTACAATCCTTTTTTCTATCACAGAGGACAATTTAAGAAATCTTTTCACTCATACGGTTGACCAAAATAAACTTAAACTTATTCATTCTTACATGAATTTGAATGCTCCCACTCACCTACTTTATGCATATGAAATCATTTTATTTTTAAAGGGTGATATAAAAATATCAGAACTCTCAAATATACTCTCATTCATTATGAGGAGGTCTCAGTTCAAGTCATTAGATGGAAAAAATCCTCTATCTATTTTTGGAAAAACATTCTGACTATTATAAAAAATGCTATCATCAATGAACATGGAATTAAAGAAGGAACAATTCCCTTAAAATACCTTAGGCTTCATATATTTTGGGGAAGACCCAAAGTAGGATATTTTTCAAACATTTTTGATCAAATTCTTAATTATCTTTCCATTTGGAAAGGAAAACCTCTTTTCATGGCAAGGAGAGTATATCTTGTCAAGTTGGTCATTGTCTCTAAATTGGTCTACTATATGATTGTCTATAATTGGTCAACTAGTATTATTAAAAAATGAATGTTTACATCAGAAACTTTGTTTGGGCTGGCAACACTTTGGACAAGAAACTTTTGACTATCCTTTGGGATACTTTCTATAAGCCTTTGGACAAGGGTGGTCTTGGTATTAAAATTTTAAATCTCTTTAATAAGGCTCTTCAAGCTAGACTCACTTGGAACCTGATTCACAATGACACCCCCCTTGATTTCTTTTATCAAAAATAGGTTCCTGGATAGATTTAAGAGAGCTAGAAAGAATTCCTAAACTCTTCCATTTGGCCCTCCATCAGAAATATATATGCCAACATTATGACTAATTCTAGATGGATGGTCACTAAAAACTCCTCCATAAGATTCTGGTTGGAAAACTGGACACGTTCTCCTCTTATTTCTTTAATTCCTCCTGACCATAACCCTAAAAATATCAACAACACTATCAACAATGTTCTTTATTCTAATATTGATACTCTTCCTGGTAATGTTTTCCAAATTATTGATAATTACCACTTTTCTACCTCATAGAATTTTCTGATTTGGGAACCTATTCACAATGGATTGATAAATTCAAAAAACATCTATAACCATTCCTTCCATAACTCTAAAAGAGAATTTCAGTGGATTAAATTATTTGATAAGTCTTGGATTAAATCTTTAAGACTCACTCTTATTTAGTGTCTTTCCTATAACAGGGTTCCCACTGATTCTTTTTTGCAAATTTTTAGGATATAGATTTTCTCAAAATGTTGTCTTTGTAATCAAGAAATAGAGGATACTAACCATTTATTTTTATCTTGTGTTACTGCCACTGCTCTAGGGAACTATATTTTTGACATATTTTATTGTAGATGACTGACTCTTAACTCTATAAATGCAGGCCTGAAATGTTTTGTAGATATGGAAAACTCCCAAAAAATCAAAAACTTGTTTATTTCTAGGGTAGTAAAGCTTCTTTATGTGATATGGTATGATAGAAATGAAATTATACACAATATTTTCTCACTTAACGTTAATGCAGGTATAATGTTGATTCACATTGCTATTTGTGAATTTTCATTAATTTAGAAAGGATGTTGTGACAACTCTATGGTAGATTTTATGATTCTGAGATGTCTTCGGGTTGTTTCCATTTTTATCCAGCCGAGATGCGTTCTTGAGGTTTTCTGGAGACCACCACTCCCAGGGTGGATTAAAATAAATTTGGATAGAGCCTCTAAAGGAAATCCATGTCCCACAGGGTGTGGCACCATCTTTAGAAATTATCTTGGTTAGATCATTGGGTTATTTTTTGGAGGATGTGGTTTTGCAAACTCTCTAGAAGACAAAATTCTGAGTGTGATATATTCCATTTCCTTTACAATTCACCACATATGGAACAATTTTTGGATTGAAAGTGATTATACTACTGTAGTGCAGGCCATTTGTAATGGGGTGATTCATCTAGATTGTCCACTTACAACATGCGGGATGAATTGTCTCTGTTCTCTCCAAGACATCAATTTCATTCCAACTCATACTTACTGTGAGGAAAATATGGTTGACGATGGTCTCTCCAATAAAGGGTTTTCACAGGACATAACCTAGATGGAGGATCTCTTGGAAATCTTGCTTCCTCTACATGTGAAGGATTATAATACGATCCCATCTTTTAGACTCTTTTAATTTCTACTCTTTTATTAATTTTTCTTTGGTCTGTTTACCAAAGAACTTCCTTCTTCAAAAAAATTACTTATCAACCACTTTTGAAGAAACTGCATCTTCACTTTCACCAAAACAAAATTTAACATTTTCAAAGAAATCCTTAACTTATCTTTTGAAAACGCATTATGAATTACCTACATTGAAAATAAATCCCAAAACCTAATAAATCATTGATTTCTTTAATGGTAGATTATATTTTAATATACATTCAAAATCTATAAACATTCCATGTAATCCACACCACTCAGAAGTAGAAAATATCTACCTATTTCCACTACATAAACCATATTCATTGATTTTCTTCAACTTCTCCATTTTTTAAAATGTGTTTAAGGTTCAGGTTTTGAATAATTGAGAGAATAAAATATCAATGTTTTGAATATTTGGGAAGATAAATTAAATTTCTGATGGTTTTGAGTGACATTTTCATTTCTCAAGAAAAATTGTTAGAGTAATAATTAGAAATTTTAAACAGGAAAAGTCATCTTATAAAATTAATATGAAACTAAATTTAAATAATATAAATTAAAAATATAAATTTTAATAAATAAATTAAAACAAATTAAGAAAATTAATCTATTACTTGTTAACTATGTACATATTATATGTTTAAAAAAATAGATAATCATCATTTAAAATCAAACAAACCTAACTCCCCCTTAATAAAATCTAATTTATCCGTGGGAATAGGTTTAGTGAAAATATTAGCAAGATCATATTCAGTATTAAAATTTTCTAAATAAATATCACCATTTAAAATAAGATCTCTGAGAAAATTATTCTAAATATCTATAATCTTAGATCAAGAATGACTTATCATATCTTTATAAATACTTATAGAAATATTATTATCACATAAACTAGGAACATTATCAAAATAAATTCCAAATTCTAATCGAGTTTGTTTCATCCACAACAAATCTGCACAAAAACTACCAGATGATATATATTCAGTCTCAGCAATTGAAAATACAATTGAATGCTTCTTCTTACTTGACCATGTAAGCAGGGATTTTACTAAAAAGTGACAGGTTCCTAAGTTACTCTTTCTATCCAATTTACCACCTCCAAAAGTATCATATGAATAAGATATTAAATAAAAACCAAATGTTTTTTGGATAAAGTAAAGATAAATAAACAGTTCCTTTTAAATATATCAAAATTCTTTTTACAGCTCTCAAATGGGCATATTTTGGATTTGACAGCAACCTTAAAAATAATAAAAAATCATTATATCTTGAATACTTGTAGTAAGATATAAACAACAACAAGTCCAACATATACATAACTTTTCTTCAACTAGAATACTAGATTCATCCAAATTATGTTTTATATTTCTACACATAGGATTTGTATATAGCTTATTATTTTCAAGTCCAAAATTTTTCATCAAATCAATAACTTATTTACTTTAATTTAAAATAATTCCACAAAATTTTTAAATGATTTGAAATCCAAGTATGAAATTTATTTCTAACATCATACTTATTAAAAACTCTTCTTGTATAAGTTTTAAAATATCACTATAATATTTTTTATTATGAGAACTAAAAATAACATCAACCACATAGATTTTTACTAAAAACTATCAAAATAAGTGGTTTTATTAATAATAAAAGTATCATCCAGACCTATAGAAAAAAAATTAAAAAATAAAAGAACTTAATCTTTTATACCAAACCCTTAGTGATTATTTAAGACCATAATGAGCTTTTGTAAGTATAAAAATAGAATTTGGAAAATGAGGATTTTCAAAATATGGGGGTTATTCAACAAAAAATTCCTCCATTAAATATACATTTATAAAATCCTATTTTACATTCATATGGTATAATTTAAAAATCATTTAAAATAAATAATCTAAAAGGATATAAATGGTTTCAATACTAGAGACATGGGAAAATTTATCCACATATTCTATACCTTCCTCCTGATTATAACCTTTAGAAACTATCCTAGTTTTAATCTAGGTAATTAAAACTTGATCATATTTATAGTGACCCATTCTTCTCATACATAAATATTACATCATTTTAGATGAATATTCAATACATAAAATTATAATACATGCGATAATTGTATATCATTAGTGTCTTTGAAAACATGGATACATAAATAACTTGTTCATAAGTAATCTATTTTATCTCCCACTAATTTCTTCATAATTAGAACCCTCCTTAGAGATATCATACTTAAAACCATTCTTCATAACTTGGTGAAAGTAAACATAAGATAGAGTGAGTTAAGATGATCAGTAAGGGTAAATAAGGGAGATAACAAGGATCACTTAAACATAACATGAGCATAAGGTAATGAGAATATGATCTTAACATTTGAAATACATATCATGTATATGAAAGATCATAATCTTGAGTCATGGAATAAATCTTGGAAGTTCATAATACAAGAATCAAAAAGTAATCAAATAACATGATCCATAAGATAATAACATTATCATAATACATAAGTTTTTAGCATAAAAATAATCATATAAAATCATTCATTTAGTCAAGGATCACTACCAAGACTGTCATAGTGGATTGGATTCACTCCCCATTCCATCATATTCATATTCAAGGTTTTCTTTAAAGACTATCATAGTGGGTATAGTCCCTTAAAAAACTAGGTTCACTCCTCATTCCAGTCCTTATTATCTAATTAGATATCCCTCTATACCTAAATCCTTTGAGGGATATATAATTACAGTACCACACATAATAGAATCAGTATACATTTATATGTGTACCACAAGATCATAAAATGTTCATTATATATTATAATCCATGGAAATGAAATGTTTTTTATAAACATTTTAACATTTCATCATAATATAACCCATTGAAAATAACTGGGTTTCATAAATCATAATCATAATAATAAACCACCCATAGAAAGAATAAGGATGGTATCCTTTGATCATAACCCCAGTAAATAATAATTGACATCAAAGTTTGTTATTATAGATGAAAAATTCATTTAAAATATTATTGGAATATTTCTTGGGGAAATTGACTTTTCACTTTGAAATCAATTATCTAAAATCTAAATATTTCCCAAATACTAAGGGGAAACATTTTTTAAAAAATAAACTTGTAAACTTATAAATTAGGGTTCAAATAATTGAGTGTTTATGTTAGTGTGAAATTACATTCATTCTATATATATAAAAACAATGATTCCTTTCGCATTTTTAGTAAAAAGCCAAGCGTACCTCATTTAGAAAAAAAATATTCCTTTTAAAACATTATCAGAAAATTCAAGCATTGGTAAAAATTAATATAATTAATCATCATATATTATAAATAATATTCTTTAAAATATTTTTACAAAACAAGGACATTGAATAATAATGATTTTCGACTGAAGAGTGAAATATTGTTGGATTTTATTAAAAATATTATTTTGGTATATTGACTACAAAAAGAGAGTGAAATGAAAATAAAACATGCAATACATAGAAATAACCATAGGAGAATAATTTTAATGATACTATTGAGAGTTATATCATGAAATTTCATCATAGTAAATTTAATCATAAATAATCCCTGTAAAAAATAAAATTGTAACATAAAACTCTTACCTCAGTATTGAATTGCTTAGAAAGCACTCTAACCTCCTGAATAATAAATTTAATTTTTTTATTTATATAATAGACTCATATAAATACATATAATATCATATATAATTGAATTATTATATTTGAACACCCATTTATTAATAATTCTTCATTAAAATCATTGTTTTTGGGTGTAAACTGTTTTGTTTTTTATGAGAATTTTGGTTTGATAGTTATGTTCCTTGTAATTTGATCATGGTTACATCATATCCAAAATATTAATAATGATATAAATATCATATTTTATCAGTATGTATATATATACACAGAGAGAGAGTCATCCATAAATGGTAGATATTAAAAAATGAATTACATCATTCATGGAGACTGTAGGCAGTACACACACGTGAACAACATTTTCACTTTTCAATGGATGTAAAGAATTAAAGGTAAAAAAAATAACCTTTAAATAGTAATTAATATATAATATATATATCCAATAAATATTTACATATTACAATCCAAGTAAAATAGAAATGAAAAATGAACCACCTTGCTTCGTGGAGGTGGTAGTCCAAACGTACGCACGAGTGATGTTATCGTTTTATAACTGATTGGAAGGTAAGAAGGTCAATATGTTATTATACTTATAGAATAATAATAATTTCTTAAATATCATGTATAAAAATTAAACCCATAATAATACCTATCAATGAAATATGGTGATGAAAAATGAATTGTATCGTTATGTGGTGGTGGTAGTCCACATGTACGCATATGAGTTACTTTCACCTCATTTTTAAAGGGAAAGGGTATTAATAATGGTTGTTTTATAATCATAATAAAATATAAATATATTTAGGATACTTAAAATATTATTTTATGATGAATAAAAAAAATAGGAGGTATAATAAGAAATAATTTGAAAATGCTTGGTTAAGGGTTATACTTATTTGTTGAGAAAACACTTTTGGATTACACCATGAGCCTTAAAAGGATGGAATTTTAGTAAGAAAAAAATATAAAGATTTTATTAAGAAATATAGGATGATATTAGGGTAGTTATTGGCTAATATATATGTATAAAACATTTTTAATAATGATGGAGAGGAGATTCCCTTTTATAAGTTAGTAAAGGGTCGCTATTGGAATGACTTAAAGAATTAAATTAATATAAATTAATTTTCATATAAAAATTTATCAAAACTGATATAATTAAATTATAATATGATTATTATCCTAAATAATCCCTTATAATGAGATTTGGACTAGTTATGGATATGTTTTTACCCTTATCTCTTAGTTTTAACTCCCCTCCCCCGCATTAACCCTTCTGAAAATCGTGATATCAAAGTTTTTTACTCTTTAGTGGTCAAAAAATATATAATAAAAGGATAAGTGAACAATAAATGTAATATCATTGATATTATAATCCATATACCATTAAATTGGCTGAATATAATATTTTTATAATTTTTAAATCATGTGATTAAATATTGTTTTTTATAAAATATCATTAATGTCATTTTAATAAATACATAAAATAATACAATATAATATGTCACTAAATCATGTAAAATGGTTACAAAATGACATGGATTGGATGATAAGTAATATATGGTCTTAATATAATCACTTAATCAAGTTTTTACAGGTTTACATATCATTTTAAACCTTATTTTTTGTTTAACCCCTTGGTTAACCAATTTTAATCATAACCATGACAATGATCATTTCAAAATTAAAGGGTTATAATTTTACTTATAAGATTAAATTTAGATCACAAATGGAAAAGAGATTAAATTTTTGACCATTTATCATCTTAATTGTCTTATTTCATGTTTTTTATGATTTTTAAATAATTTAATAAAATATATTTAGCATTAAATACCATTAATGTCATTTTAAGAACTATTCACATAATTTGGCTTTGAAAACAATATGAAAGTAATGGAATTAAAGTATAAAAATTTAAAATATCTCTAATATATAATATTTATATTCAAAATTCATGGAAAACTTTAATGTACCCAAAAAATAATACTTTTATAGTTTTTAAAATCATTTACTTGATTTTTTTAATTCTTACACAAGCACTGTGTCGGGGTTGCATAAGAATTCAAGGTAATTATCATGAAATATTAAAAATAAATTAGCATGATAAAATAATAATTAATATTTAAAATAAAAATTTATAAAAAAAATTAGTTGTTTTTATTCCTACCAAAAAATACTATAGATATTGAAAGCAATAAAGTTACATTTTTTAATTTATCTTTTACTTAAATACTATAAGGGTAAAATCAAATTTAAATTGAAAAAATGTCTTATATTAAAAAATTTAATGATTATGGATGAATAGAATAATAAAATGAGACAAAGGAAATTTTTTTAATGAATTCGAATCCTTATGACATCAGTTTTAACCCTAATTAACTCATTTTACCATTACCATGGTAATAAAGATTTACTAAGGTTTTTATTCATAATGATAAAAATAAAAGGGAAATATTTTGAAAATTTTAACCTCGTGATTCAAAATTTGAAATCTATTTTTAAATATTAATTTTCTAGAAGTGGCAGAAACTAATTTAAGATAAAAATGAAAAATATAACGAAAAGCAGTTTTTCAAAAATGGCTTTTCATGTGTAAAAAAGTTTTTATATCAAATTTAACAGAAAATTAATTACAATTACATTAATTAAATTATTAATAATATAATTTAACTAATTTTATATTGAAAACATTTTATAACAAAATATAAATTCTTAAATTCTTAAAAATAAAATACAATCTTTAATAAAAATTAGTATTTTTCACTATTCACTAGAAAATCAATATTTTCAGAAAAAATACCAAAATTTCACTCGAATAAAAAAATTATTCTAATTTAAAAAAATGATATTATTTTTATCAAGTATAATTTATAAAATTTCTAGAAATTTTTTATGATATTCACTTACAAAAATCAATAAAAACCATTTTTTAAGAAAACATATTTCGAAGAATAAAATGACTACTAAAAATTGAGTGATTATTTAAAAAGAATTTATCCATAGATTTATATTGATTATGAAATTTATATATATATATATGTGTGTGTGTGTGTGTGTGGGTGTGTGTGTATTTAATAATTATGTTACTTATATTCATACCTTCCAATTCAATGGTTATGTTATAATGGCCATAAAATAATAATATTTCATGGTTCATTAAAGCTTAGTGTTGTGTGTTGTATACACTATAAACATAGTGTTATTTTAAAATAATTGGGTGTTATAATCATTTTCATTTATAAAGAACCATTTAGTTCCTTTTACTGTATGTTCTAAGTGCCTATCAAATAGATCCAAAACTATATTTATTTTAAATTGATTTAGCTCCTCTTTCATATCCATTTCCCAACTCTCATCACTCGAGTCTTATTATTTAGAATTAGGATCAAAATATGATAGAAAATCTGAGAAATAAACTAAATTTATAGAATTTATCCTATTCTTAACACCTAAATATAGGTCTCCTATAATTTTTTCTATAGGATGGTTCTTCAAGGTTCTATGTTTTTTAGATAATACACTTTCACGATATTTAGTTTCATTCCCTTCTGAACTGGATTGATCATGATCATGCTTTAATTTACTTTCACTCTTAACATTAGAATAATAAAGTCTAATGTTATTTAATGATTCAGTAACTTCATCTTTTTTTGTTTTATTATGATCAAAGGGATCACTCTCATCAAACATCAAATGAACTAATTTTTCAATTATCCTTGACTTTTTATTAAACACTCCGTAAGCTTTAGAAGTAGCAGAGTACCCAAGAAAGATTCATTCATCAAATTTTGGATCAAACACACCAATATCTTCATTAGTATTCAATATATACACCTTTAATCTAAAAAAAATTTAAGTTCCCAACATTAGACTTTTTATTATTCCACAACTCATAAGGTATCATATTTAGAAAAGTCTGATTAAAACTCTATTCATAATATGTAATTCTATTTTAATAGATTTATTAAAAATATATGTTGGTAAGCAATTATAATTTAACATAGTTCTATTAATTTCTTAAATAGTTATATTTATGATTTCTATAATTCTATTTGTTTGAGGATTCCTTGGAAGAGAAAATTTATTTTTAATACCCAGATTTGATCAAATCTAATTAAATTATGGAATCTCAAATTCTTCTCCATGATTACTTATCAATGAAATTATTTTAGAATATTTTTTATTTTTAACCAAAACATAAATACTTATAAAAACAAAAAATGATTCAATTTTAAATTTCAGAAATTAAACCCATGTAAATATAAAAAATCATCAAATAACATAAAAATATAGAATATTCCAGTGAATATTTCTACTCTAGAAGGTCCAGAAAAATCATGTGGATAATTTTTAAAATTGTAGATGTTGAAATCTTTTTAATTTATTTTAAATATAACTTGTCTTTCTTACCTGTTTAAAAAGAATCAAAAAGTCTCTTCTCATAAAATTTAAGATAAGGCAGATTATAAACTAAATTATTCTTCGATAACTTAGATAGAGAAAATATATTATAATTACCAAGCCTTCTATACCATATCTAGGATTCATTAAATTAAGCATTTAAATAGTTTAATTTTTTATACAAGGAAATAAGGTCTAAAGTATAAACATTTGATATTCTAGGTGTTCTAAACATAAATGGTTTACTCTTAAAATCCAAAAAATATCAATTGAAAAATAAATTGTAAAAACATCATAATAGAATTAATAAAAACTTATCAGATTGTGTATCAACCCTTGAATATAGATAAATTTATTGATTAGAATAGAATTTGGATATCCAATTTTCCCAACTCCAATTATCTTATCTTTAACATTAACACCAAAGGTAGATAATCCTCTATCAACTTTAGATAGTGAATGGAAATGTGAAAATATCCAACCATGTGCTTAAATAGGAACTTTACATATAATATATAGCATTCCTATCACTATGGATTTTCACCTATAAAGATATCAATCAAAAATTTGATTTGGTATCCAAATTCTATTAGTCCAACAATGTCAGCAAAAAAGGATGTGGGAGATCATATCTATTTAAATTTACTAATAACTCTAAAATAAACATTAATAAGTCTATAGAAATATATTATTTCTTAATACTACTTATTTAAGGATTCTTTAATCTAAAACCATTATTATAGTGACCATTAATTTAAAAAAAATAGGTAACTTTAGGCATGCTATGATTCTTTAAAGCAGTAATAAAATTATTTCTATATATTTTAGGTTTCTCACCATTACATCAAATTCCATATTTTTCTTTATTATGTTTATTATTTCCAAGTATTTGATTAAAATGATCCCCCACATAGTAAACATACTATAATCCCATTTTAAGTATTCTACCTTAGTAATAAAATCATTAATTTTACTATCATACTCAATATAGCTTGAAAAAAAAGTATTTAATTATTATTTTAATTATAAAATTTTTTTTACATGGTATCATTTACACTTAAGATAATACTATGAATATTTTAAGAGATTTATGTTTTTTTTTCAAGGTTTAATATTTCTATTCTAACATGAAATAATATTTAACTAATTTTTCATATAATCAATTTTCATATATATAATTAGAAATAGAGGAATAATATTATTGTACCTTATCTATCTAATCCATAAAAAAAAATTTATTTGCGGATTTTATTATTCTAGTTCATATTCAGAACTAGAAGAACCGCTTGAATCTTCAGAAATAATCTTAGATGCCTTCATGTATTTAATAAATCTTCATTGACAATCATCTTTTATCTTAATCTTTTTCTCCTTTTTAATTTTTCTTCTTTCTTTGAGTTGTCAAATATTAGGTCTGATATATCCTATCTGTTTTCATTCATACCATCTAATTTTCTTCATTCCACAAATAACTTTCTTGTATTCATTAAATTATTTCTTGAAACTTTTCTTTCTATTATATATCTTATTGAATCTTCTAGCTAATTGAGTAAATTTCTCTTAAAAATTTGAAATAATTGTCTCATAATTATAGAATATAACATCCTCCATTGAATTTATTTTTACTTTAAGAATAGAAACATTGAGAGTTGTATTTTCATACTTTATCATTTTATGATCTATATATTTTTCTTACATATCGTCTTTATATATCATTAAGTTTCTAATTAATTAATTCACCTTGAAATATTTAACTGGTATTGACCATATAAGTTTAGCTGAAATTCCATTCCATATAGAGGGGGGAAATATGGTATCCTTAAAATATTGATCATATTTAGGTGTATATTTTATAATATAAGTAATAAAAGTGACTATATCAACTAGTATCTCATTAATTTGAGTGATACTTTCACCATCGTAAATTAGAAAGATATCAAATTTCAACTTATAAGTATTGTATAATCATTATCTCACATGTTCTTTAATTTATATGTAACAACGTTTGTCTGCCACACTTTAAAATAAATATAGAACTAAGAGACACAATTGAACTCATATGGTCTAAGTCTATAAATAATTACAATCATGACTATTGAATTTTGATCATACTCATATTCTTTAGTATCATCTCCTTTCTCTGTTTCATCATTATAAATTTAATAAGGCCTGATATCTTTTATATAGAATTACAATTCATGGATTTTCAACCAGATAATCATGCAAGGTTTCTAGCAAACATAATATTCACCATTTAAATAAAAATCCTTAATCATATACATTTCTAATTTAAGATCAACTATTGAAATCAATCATCATCTGGATATTTAACTCAATATATTTAGAGTCATAATATATCTTCAATTGATCTCAATGCTTATACCAATTTTTTTTCTAAAATGATGAAAAATACATGAGAGGGGGTGAATTGTTGGAATTTTTTAAAGAAAACATGACAATTTCAAATATTTCTTCTTGAACTTTCAAAGCGGTTATATTTAATTTTATTAAACCAATGTCTATAGTGGAAACAATAAAATGAGTATAGTAATTTTATAGTGGTTTAGAGCATAAATATCAGATTATCCACTCCATAAAAACCCTCTCCAAGATCTTAGTGATTTTCACTAGAAAACCCTTTTCCAAGGGATCTCTATAGTTGAGTGCAAGAAACTTTATCTTGTTACAATAGATTTTACATGGAAATTATATAGGACCGATGCCAGTCTGAGAAACACTCAACACCAGAGTATTTATAAAAAATAAAATTTTGAATTCGGATAGAGAAATTATATATTGTAACATTCATATATCGATATCATAGAAGAAAAATGAATAGATCATCTAAAGAAATATGTATGTCTCCAAAGTGTAATCCTCAAGAATAAAATCTTAAATTTTTTTGATAATATTCAGATATAATAGAAATATCTAGAACATGTATGTCTCCAATGTGTAGTTATGTAAAATCCAACAAACTAAAATAGATATATCATATATTCGTATAGAATAAATTATTGATCTTCTAAAAAAATATCAAATTGAGTGCTTTGGATGAACACACAAAAGTGATAGGTAATAATTCTCTACTGATACCATGAAAGTCTCATCACTTATTTTATAGAGCAATATATTTAGAGAAAGAAAAAAAGTTACTCTTGAATCATGACCACCTTGTAATCTCAATCAGTTGAAGAACTAGAATAAATAATCATCTTGAATTAATTCAGTTCAAACAAATCTGAAAATGTCACCAAATAAATTGTGACTTTAAAATGCTCATCATAATTTGAAATTTAAAATTTGAAATATAAAAGCTTTGAAATTTCATAAATTCCCTTAGAAATTGAAAGAAATCAATTCATTATTATAGATCCTTTGAAATGGTCTTTAAAATAGTTTATCTATAGATTTCATCTAAAAGAATCATAGAAAAAATCTAAGAATAATTTGAGTTTTATATTCTACAGATGACTGGATCAACATGGGGATCATTCTATGTGAGTTTGATTTAAAAATTATTATACCCAGCATATGGTTGATTATAAATATAGATTTACAAAACATGAATTTCAAAACAGACGTGAAGTTCTTAACATGAGGTATATCCCCAATGTGAGGTTACTTACATTATGTATATAATAAACATGATGTACCCAAATGTGACATTCCTTAAAAAGAGACATTAGAAAACATACCATTAAATATATACATTGGTTTCAAAACATGGGGTTATATTATAATGTTAGGATCAACTAATATTTCTAAACATTTATTCTAGACTTATTTTTAATGACCATATGACTTATAAAAAGATTCTCACAGCCAATATAAATATCAAACTATCCAAAATACTTCCAGAATTATAATAATAAAATAATTTATTTAATTTAAAGTATAAACTAGATATAAAATAAAAGTAACATTATTATTAAAACAAATGAGGGTTTTTGTGAACATAAAATTCAATGAAAAACTTATTCCATCAATATTCATATGTCCAATAGATATTATGGTTCTTTTCATTGATATAACTAGAGGACGTCATGTGATGATGAAAACACGTCATAGAAATCCATTTAATTGGAGTTACATGATACTACAAGGGTTTTTATATTATATTAAATTAAATTGGATATTTATTGGGTGTGGATTGTTATGTATTTTTCATGGGATGGTGTTAGGAGTACGTCATGGACCTTACGTGGGTGGTTGGTCAGGGTTTTGATGTGAGAAGATGATCTGGTTAGTTTCTAGGAAATTATTCCTAATAGAAGTAAATTGAAAAATTAATTTTTAATTGTGTAATTAATTTTTTGGGTGTTATATATTGAGATAGGGCCACATGTTGATATATGGTGGTTGGTTTGACTTGGAAGTTCTTGGGTGAGAGTACCCTCAAAAATGGGTTTTTTAATTTTGACAAGCTCCAAATGAATTTTTCATCATCAATAGTTTTATAAAAAATTTTGAGAAGATTTATATTTTCATATAAAATTTAAATTTAAATGTATACCATATTTTCAAAGGGATAAAGGATAATAGAAAAAACATGGGATTTTAAATATAAACATTAACCTAATAGTGTCTTATAAAAAGGGTTTGATGTGGAATAATGTATGATATTTCATCACAAATGGGTAAAAAAGTGGTTATATCATGGGAATAGAATAATTTTAGAAATATAGGTGGGATTTCAAAAGTTTTTGAGAAATAGTATTCATAAATAATAATGGAAAGATTCAGTTTGGAACCATTACCCTGCTCTTTGAATCGCCTCCCTCATATTGAGTCTCAATCCTTCATAGAAGGGACTTTTGGCTAGATTAGAGCCTAATAAATGCGTCAAAGTCATTTTAAAAATGAATTTGTAAATAATATTGATAAAAAACAAAAAATGAGTTGTTTTTTTGAAAGGGTGGAATGAGTCCCCTTTTATAGACAAGATTCAATGAAATTTTTAAAAATATTCAATCTTTAAGGGTAAATACTGTAATTTTCAAATGGAAATTTTTCATAAATGGATGAAAGATGATATGTTCGACCATTATTCATCCCCAATTGACTCAATATAAGGTTTTATAATTATTTATTAATTTATAAATCATTTTTAACAAAAATCCAATTTATATAGATTTTATAGGTTACTTTTTTGTAATTAAGGTTTATAAATAACCATAAAATTATAAAATTAAAGTTTTAGTATTAGTATAATTAATATAATTAAATAATAATTCATAAAATTATGGAAACGCCTCATTTTTCTAAATCTTATCACTTTAAATATTTGAAAACCATTATTTTTTTACTTTTCTCCTCCTAGCATAAGGGTTGTGTTGATATTACATCAGAGTTTTGGATATTTATCCTTTTATTTAATTTTAAAAAAAAATATTAACATAAATATAATTTATCATTAATCGTTATTATCATACAACACTATTCATAATATATTTTTATTCTTATCCTAATCATGATATTATTTTTTAGACAAGAATTTTGACATTTCAAACCTTACACAAGAAATGTGTAAGAATATGAATAATTAACATGTTATATAATTTTAAAATTCATTAATACATATAAAAATAATTTATTAATAACAATAATTATCTATTAATGTTATAATATCTTTATCCCCTTGTAAATATTATATCAAATTCACTAATTTTGTCTTTTACAATATTGAGTATTGTGTCAAAATCGATAATTATTTTTATATTTATCCTAACACAAATATTAATTTATATTAATTAAATAATATTTTTATGATATTTTTACTATTTTATCATGTAATACATGTTCCATAGGTTTATATAATTTTCTTTATCATTTTATATATAAATATAATGATAATAAGTAGAATCCAACTAAAACTCAAATTCTTTTTTTAAGTAATTTTGAATTAAAATGTATTACTCAAAATATAACCACATTGAATTTGAATATTAACATTAAAAATAAATCCTTTAAAACCTTAAAAATCATAAATTAAAAAAACATAATTTATAATCTTTTAGTGAATATATATCAAATTTACTATTTACTCTCATGTCTAATTATTTATAGTTTTTTTAACAAAATAAATTTCACATAATTGAGAAATGGGGATTCAAAATATGTTATTAATTTTATTAAAATAAATCAATAATTATAAAATAATTTATTTTAAAATGAAAACTAATTACATATTAAAATAATATATTATCTTGAATAATAGACATTTCTTTTTCAAATGAAATCACATTTTTTTGTTTCACACATTGATAAAATTATTTCAATGACTATCATAATAATAAATATCAATATAAATCCATATAATTAACATATATCTTCATATAAAATATCTAATCATTAAATAATCGTTTAATTATATTAGATTAAGAAATTATTCCATGAAATTACATTTACACATTTAAGTTGCACATTATTTACATTGTAATGTAAATATAAAAATTTTAAATGGATAATGAGTGTATAATAAATCATTTATCATATATTAATAAATAAATTAATATAATATATATTTTAATGTAATTTTTTCTTAAATAAATATAAATTCATGACATGTATATTTATGAATAATAAAATTAAAATACTACTAAAAATATATGTGTTGTCACATACAAGCGCCAAATAAAAATATAAGGACATGAACCTTATTCAATCAATAATTTCATTTTTTAGACAAGAATTAATTTTCTTTCATTCCCAAATATATTTTTATGTTTTGAGTTTTATAAAATTATATCATATATCTTACATTAAAAATCATATATTACAAGTTGGACACTTCCTCTTAGTATCCATTTTTTCAATTATATCATAATTTAAAAATAAAACACATTTTCTTTTCATGGAAAATAATTATTATTTTAAAATTGACTTTTTTTCCTACTCATCATTAAAACCTATGAAAAATATTTAAAAATTTGGGATAATCACAAAAAAACATAGTAATATACATAAAAAAATGAAACATGTTAGTCCATTTTAAAACTATGAGATCATAAAAGAGAGTTTGTATTTATCTTAATAAACTTTGACCTCATGTAATCAATTAATTATTCATGAAATAAAACTTATTACCTGAATTTTATCATATACTGTTTTATTAGAAGAAAAATAAAGGCCAAATAATAATCATGATCATTTCTCAAAAAAAATCAGAAATTATGAAAATAATTTTCCAAAAATCATTCATTTTTACCCTAAATGGAATAATCCTTCATTTAAAACAAACTATAATTTTTTTACCTTTTTAAATAAAAGAATTTCTATAAAAACTTATTATAAAGAATAGAAAATTCATGTAGGTTCCTTGGGAAATCATCTTCATACAACCCTTATAAGTGGAATAACCAGTATGGTCAAATTCTAGCATAACCGAAGAACTTAATCATTACCTAATGCATTTGAGGGATATATAAGGGTCACCCATCGTCATGAGATATATCAGACTAACCTATCACCATAAACAATGTAAAAGGGCTATAAGATGTATGAAACACATAAAATAATTTATTTACATCATAAAAAACAAAAAAAATACACTTTTAACCCATAATAAAAAAAATTCAAATATTGATATATCCCTTTCCATTAAAACATAATTTTCAACACTAAAATTATCAGAATAAAGGGAATGAAGGGTTTTCCTTGAATAAAACATGAAGGATTATAAAGGAATCCAAACTATCAAATGATATCTAAAAAGACAAGAAAATCCATTTACACTATATATGTTAAAATATAACATTCCTTTTTTCCTTTTGTAAATAATGTTAAAACGTTTCATAAAAAGACTCTTTTTGAAAACCATTAAAAAAAAGTAAAAAAGGGACATAATATATCCTTTTTAATTCATTTATGTGCATATAAATACATCCATAAAATTATTTTAAAAATATGAACATGGAAGAAAAATATTTTTTAAATAAATATTTAAAAAAATTAAAATTTGGTTTTTAAGGTAAAGTGTCACTTACCTCAAGTCTGACTAGTTATGTACATTCTTTATCTCCCCCGTATTTGTAAAACCTCATTTTCATTACACCATAATCACTCTAATTTTGGTATTCTACCCAAAATAAGACATATAGAATGTGGGTATGGATTTAATTAAGGTATTTGGGAAGGTATTGGTTGATCTAGAGTGATCAAATGTTGTAAATAAGAGAGAATATGAGGTTCCGTTTTATAAGTGAACGGAGGGGAATTCATAGAATTTATTAAAGTATTAAATTAATATAAATTAGTTTTTATGTTTAAGTTGTCTAAAATTGACATAATTTGAATATAATATGATTATGGGTATAGATCCTCCCATTCAATAAAATTTTTATAAGTTTTGATAATGTTTTTACCCTTAACTCTTTATTTTAACCCCCCATTAACCATTTTGAAAATTATGGAAATATCATTGTTTTTTACTCTTTATGGGTCAATAAAGTTACAATAAAAGGAAAAATGATGCATAAATGGACCATGGTTGATATTTTCAACCATATTACATTAAATTGGTTTAAGTTATGGTTTTTATGAATTTTAAATCATTTAATCTAATAATGATTATTATAAATTATCGTTAATGTCATTTTTTGAACAATTAATTTACTTTGAATTTAAATTAATCAATATAGTAAAGGAATTTGAATATAAAACTTTCACATATCTTAAATATTGTACATTTATTTACAAAATTCAAAAAAAAATTAACTAACCCCAACAATATTACTTTTCGTGTTTTTAAAATCAGTTACTTGATTTCTCTACCACTAGCACAAGCACTGTCTCGGAGTTGTGTAAGCAGTATTTCATAACTAAAAATTAGAAATAAATTAAAATAATAAAAATAAATAAATTATTATAAATAAATCATTAACTTAATTTTTATCCCTATGTGAACAAGTAATATGGTTTTAAAAGCAATAGAGTGACATTTTTCATTTTTCATTACTTAAAATATTATAAAGGTCAAAATAAAAGCTAAAAGGCATAAAAATGTAATATTTTAGAAGTTGGGATTTTTATGGACGAAATATACTCATATAATGTAAAAAATTAAAGTGTTTTAATTAATTTTAATTCTTATCCCATTAGTCTTATCCCTAATTAACCCTTTTAACCTTTACTGAGGTACTAAAAATTTACTATAATAACTATTCATAATGACCAAAAACAAAAGGGTCATATTTAAAAAAAATAAACTCATGATTAAAAATATGGAATATATTTTTCAGGAATCAATTTATAAAATTTTAATAATTTAATTTAAAATTAAACTCACAAAACTTAATGTAAAATGGTTTTTTAGAAAATTTATTTTTAAGTACAGAAATGTTTCTATACCAATTTCAAGTATAAAATTAATTAAAAATACCATAATTAGATTATTTTTAATAAAAATGAATTAATTAAATTTTTAATGTAATCAAAAATATAATTTTAATTTCTAAATATTGGAAAAGAAAATGATGTTTTCAATAAAAATTAGTATTTTCCCCATTCATTAAAAAATAAAACTTTTCAGAAAATGATCAAAATTTTATCTTAATCTAATTTTGACATGATTAATTAAAAAAATTATTAATTTTTTTAAATTAAAATTCTATAATTAGTAAATTTATCTTTTAAATAAAATAATATAATGGATGAAAAACCAATTTGGTTATAAATAAAGATTTTTACTTTTGACTAAAAATATGATTAATATTATTATAATTAATATAACTATATAAAATATAATTAATGAGTGTTAATAAGATATAAAAATTATTTATCTTACCATTACTTGGGTTGTTACATTCTTCCCCCATTTTCAAAATTCTTTCCTTGTACTTTTATTTACTCTTTAAATAAGTGGAGATATCTTTCCCTTATATCATTTTCTAATTCCCGTGTTGCTTCTTCAATCATATTATTTATCCACAAAACCTTAAACTAGTGAATCACCTTATTTTGTTGCACTTTATCTATGTGTTCAAGAATACTAACATGATTATCCTCATATGAAAGGTTTTATTTCAACTAAACTACTTCGGGGTTTAAGATATGTGATGCATCTAGTAATATTTTCTTAATAATGAAACATGAAATATGTAATGTATCAGAGATAAATCCAGAGGAAAGGACACCCAATAAAAAATGATCTAAATTAATCTATGGTTTTATATGGTCTAATAAATTCTATACTTAGTTTTCCTTTTTACCAAAATTCATAACACTTTTCCATGGAGATACTTTAAGAAAAACATGATCACTTATCTTGAATGAAAGATTTGTCCTCTAGTTTTCTGCTTATTTTTTTCCATACATTGAGCTGAAATCATATTTTATTGAATCATATTCACCTTATTAACCATTTCTTCTATCAATTCTTATCCCAAAAACATTATTTCACCTACCTCATCCCAAAAATGTGGAGCCCAACACTAATTTTTATATATTGACTCAAAAGGATTCATCTATATACTAGAATGAAAATTATTATTATAATAAAATTAAAATAATGAAATATGTTGATCCCAACTTCCCTAGTAATCCATTGAACAAGATCAAAGAATGTCTTCCAAGGCCTGAATATTTCAATTGGATTGTCCATCAGATTGAGGATGAAAATATGTACTGAAATATAATTTAGTACCCAATGAATTTTTAAGTCCTTTCCAAAAATTAGAAGTAAATATAGGATCATGGTCAAATAAAATGGAGATATTAACTCCATGTAACTTGACTATCTCTTTGAGGTACAATTGAAAAATATGATCTAAATAAATATTATCTCAAATGGGAAGGAAATTTTCATATTTATCTAATTGATCAAAAATAACCCAAATAGCATTATTACCTCAAGATATCTTTTGGGAATCCCTACATAAAATACCTGTATATATTCTCCCATTTCTACTTTGGATCTGAAAAATGATGAAGCGTCCACTTTGGTAATTTTCATTTTTCTTTAACCTATTGACAATTCAATCATTTTCTTATAAATTCAATAATATCTCTTTTCATTCCATCCCACCAGTAATAATCCAGAAGTACTTTGTATATATTTGTTCTTACATGATGAATGGAAAATAGGGAACCATGAGTTTCACTCAATAATTATTTATTAAAATGGGAATCATACGATACACATTATATTTTTACAAATATAATAATACCTTCATTATTAATATTAAACTCTATAAACATACCCTTATTAATTGATTCAACCTTTTCCTATAAAACATGTTCCTCATTTGGATATTTCTTAATTAATTTCGATAGGAATGATTTTATTGACACCTAAAAGAAAACAAATGGCGTTCCTTCAAACACAATTTCTAGGTCAAAATTCATCAAATCACTAACTAGAGGATTATTTTCCAAATATAACATGGTTAATGTAGCATTATATTTCTAAATAAAAGTATTGGATAATTTTTTTCTTTTTGATGATGGTAATGAATCATGAAGTCATAATACTTAATTAGCTTCAACATTCTTCTCCGCATCATATTCAACTCATTCTCCATGAATATACACTTCAATCTTTTTTTGTATCAATATATATTTCACACTTTACACCATATAAATGATGCCTCTAAATTTTTAAATCAAAATCCCCAGAAGATATTTCCACATAATGTGTAGGATAATTTAACTCATGAGATTTTAGTTGACATGATGCATAAGAAATTACCTGATCATTATGAATTAGAATGCAACCAAATTCATTCAATGAAGAATCACTTTAGAATAAAAATTCACCATTCCTAGAGGGAAGGTCCAAAACTAAATCATTCTTTAATATTCTTTTAAGTTCCTAGAAACAATCATCACACTCTTTCATCCAAATTAATTTAACTCCTTTTCAAGTAAACTATGTGAGTGAGATAGATAACTAAGAAAAGTTTTTTGAAAACCATCAGAAGTAACCTGCTAATCCATGAAAAATAAAAATCTACATGAAATTTTTAGGTTACATAAATTCTTTAACTAATTTAATTTTATCAAGTTCAGTAGTTATATCATCTTTAGAAACAATGTGCATAGCGAAATAAATTTATTTTAAGAAAAAAATAAATTTATTATATTTTCTATATAACTTATTTTCCTTCAAGGTTTTCAAAACAATAATTAGGTGCCTTTCATAATCCTCATGAATTTTATAATATACCAATATATCATTAATAAAAAAATAAAAACTTATCAAAATAGTCATGGAAAACTCTATTTATAAGTTCCATGAATACAACACGTGCATTATACAACTCAAAGTGGATAACTATAAACTCATAATGATTGTATCTAGTATGAAATGATGTCTTCAGAATATATTCCTCCTTTAACTTTAACAGATGGTATCCTGACCTCAAATCAATCTTCAAAAAATTCTATAATTCCTGGACATGATCAAAAAAATCATCGATATGAGGTTAAGGATACTTGTTCTTAATAGTGATGTTATTCAAGGATATATAATCAATGAAAAGTCTCATTGATACATATTTATTTTTAAAAAATAAAATAGGATCATACCATGGTGAAGTTCTAGGATGAATGAAACTTTTATCTAGAAACTCCTGTAACTATTTTTTGAACTCAAAAAGTTCTACTTGAGACATTACATAAGGGGGTTTTTAAATTGGCCTAGCATCAACAACTAAGTAAACACTAAAATCAAACTCCTGATCAGGTACAATACTAGGAAACTAATTAGTAAATATATGTAGATATACATTCACTATAGGAACATCATTGATATTGATAGTCTCCCACTTCTAAAAAATATTTTCAAGATAAATTTCATTTCCATAATTTATAGTTTCTCACCTTATTGATATATTATCAAAGTCATGATTTCATTCTTGTATACAAAATGAAACTCATTATGAAACAAAAATTATTTATCTCTAAAATATATCTTATCATGGTAAATAAAAAGCCGATACATACCCAGAATAACATCAAAATATATAATGGGAAAGACAAAATGGTTTAAAGGTAACGCCTTTAAGAAGAAAATAATATGAATATTATTATAAATTATGTTCCTTAATACTTACCACAGTTATTTTCACCAAAATTTATGGATTCATTTCTTAAAGTGAATTTTCTAATTTATTAGAACATTTCACAAAAATTAAAGAGAGTATTAACCCCAAATCAAACAAGGCATTGGCATAATCTGAATAAACATGTAATGAACCTAAAACCACATCATTATATGGTCCAACATCTACTGAAGTATTCTTAATGGATTTATCCACACCTTTATATTTGTAATCATAACAGTTTATATCATTCATTCCTATCTATGGACAAGTACTCGCATAATAACCCATCTCATTACAATTAAAGCTCATATCATTGTATTTTCATTATTTTTATAATCATTTCCTTTGCATTCATGGACCACATATCCAAACATTCCACATATAAACACTTCCTAGATTTTATAATGCATTCTCTAGGGTATTTTTTACCACTCTTATAACAAGATGAAAACTTCATTCTCTTACCTTCAGATTTTTTGGAAAAATTCTTCCCCATTGCCTAATATCTAGAAATTTTATCCAAATTGTTGTTATGGAATACATTATCATATAAAAACTCCATTTATACCTTCTTAGAACATCAAAAAAGTTTTTAATAACTTAAATTTATGGGAATCCAATCCCATTTGATATCGTGACTTTAATCCTAATTAAAACTGATTAATTTTACTATCATGATCCTAGATAAACTTTGGTGCATATATTTATAATCATGTATAGTTTTCTTTGTATGTGAACACTAGATCTTTCTCTTTTTAACTCAATTAAAATAATTTCATTTCTATCCAAAGTCTAACAACCTTAAGAAAAAATCTATTAAGAAACATATCATTAAATGTTCCTCATTCCATGGTGTTAATATCTTATATTTCTATAGTATTATTAACTTTTTACCACCATTTATTGGCTTCACATTAAAAAGGGTAAATAAAATGTTTTAACTTTTGATGATCTAAAAAACCCATGACTTTTAATATCTTCTATAAGGAATTAATCTATCTGTCAGATATCATAGGGTCAAATGATCCAATGAATATAGGAGGGTGTTATTTTATGAAATGATCTAATATAGACATGTTCCTTAATGGTTAACATGTTTTATCTCTCCCATGTATACCACCACTATTTATAGAATGTTTCAAATGAGCCATCATAGAAACAAACTGCCCTATTCTAATTCCAATAATTCCAAGTTGCTAATTTGGAAGGATATTTTCCTCTTGGTTCCATCCTATTTAAGATTCCTTGTTTCCTCTATAAAAAACCATTATGAAGAGACATAGTTTAGATGAAGTAACATGATAATCTTAAAATTTTATATTATGACAACTATAAATTATAATCTTTTAAGGTTATTTTTATCCTAACCACTAAAATTATCTTAAAAATCATATTAGAAACTATAAGTACTCGACCCTTATTCAATCCATAATTTCATTTTTAAACAAGAATTAATTTTCTTTATTTCATGAAGATATTTTTAGGTTTAGAGTTTTTGAGAATTGGGTCATAAATATTACATAAAAAAACATACATTATAAGTTGTAAAATTCCTATAAGTATTTATTTTTTCCACAATATAATACTTTTAAAATAAAACATGTTTTCTTTTTATGAAAAATCATTATGAATTTCAACTTTAATTATTATTTGTTCCTAATAATCTTTAAAACATGTGAAAAATATTTTAAAACAAGGTATGAGGACAAAAATTCCAGTAAGGGATATAAAAAATTATAATAAAGAAACCTTTTAGTCCATTTTAAAATCATGAGATCATAAAAGAGAGTTTCATTTTATATAATAAACTTTGAGCTCAAATAATTGTTTACTTACACATGAAATCATATTTACTACCCAAAGTGTTTCATAAAACACTTTATAATAAAACATAATGGAAAAATCATAATCATGAGGTTCTATGAGAAAACATGAGAACCTATTAAATTTTTTTCATTAAAACATACCATTTTACCCTAAAAGGGAATAATCGTTTAAAAATATATCATTATCTTACCTTTTGAAATCAAATTATTTCCATGAAAACATGTTATAAATCACAGAAAAGTAATGTAGGTTAATTTTTACATCATATTCATATAAATAATACAAATGGAATAACCAATATAGTTAATTCCCAATATAATTCTATAGAGAACATAGTCATTACCCAATGCATTAGAGAGCTATATCGAGCTCAAAAATCATCATAAACAATGTATAAGGACCATAAAATGAATAAAACACAAAATTATTTTCATTTAAATCATCAAACTCATACAAATGTACTTTTTAGCCCATAATCAAAAAATTTATGGATATTGATATTTCCATTTCCTTTAAATAAAATTTCAAAACTAACATTCTCATAACAAATGTAAAGAGAGTTTTCTTTAAAGAAAACATAGAATATTAAAAAAGAATAAAAAGAATACAATAATGGATTAGGTGGTAGGATAATATTTTGACACTATATACATTAAAATATATCATTATTTTTTCAATTTATAAATAAATTCAAATTATTTGGCGAAAATATTCCTTTTGAAAAACTTTGAATGAAAGTAAAAATAGGCATAAATATAATTTTAAATTCACTTATGTCTATATAAATACATCCATAAAATGAATTTAAGAATATGAACATGGAATAAAATTATTTATAAAATAAATATTTAAAACATTTAAATTAAATTTAAAATTGAAATGTCAATTACCTAGAGTCTGACTCGTCATGTATGTCCTTAATCTTCCTCTTCTTCAGAAAACCCCATTTTATTTACAGCTTAATCCCTATAATTTAATATTATGACCAAAATAATAACTTTATGATATGGGTATAGATGTTATAATGTATTTGGGTAGGTCTTGGCTGGTCTAGAGTGCTCAAATAGTGTGAGGAAGATAGTAGAGGAGGTTCCCTTTTATAAGTGAGAGGAGGGGCATTCATGGAATTACTTAAAGTATTAAATTAATATAAATTAATTTTCATGTTAAAGTAGATAAAAATTGATATAATTCAAATATAAGATGTTTATGGGTCTAAAAACTCTTATAAAATAAAATTTTTACGTTTTTACGTTTTTTTTTTACTCGTATCACTTTGTTTTAACCACCATTAACCCTTTTGACAATTGTGGAGATATCAATGTTTTTAACTCTTTAAAGGTCAATAATGTTACTATAAAAGGTAAAATGACTTGTAAATGGACCATGGATGATATTTTCAGCCATATCCCATTCACTTGGATGAATATAGGATTTTTAAAAATTTTAAATCATTTAATAAAATATTGATTATTATAAAATATCATTAATGTCATTTTTTGAACTATTCATTTACTTAGACATTAAATTAATAAATATAGTAAATTAATTGGAATATAAACATTTTAAACATCTATAATATGTTATATATATCTAAAAAAATATGTTAAACTTAAAATCACCCTTAAAATATTACTTTTAGAGTTTTTAAAATCATTTACATTATTTTTCAACTACTTTCACAAGCAGTGTGTTAATGTTGCTTAAGAAATTAAGATAATTATTTCATAACTAAGAAATATAAATAAATTAAAATCATAAAAATAATTTTATTATTATCAAAATAACCTTTAATATTAGTTCAAAAATAATTTTTATCCCAATTTGAACATATAAGAGAAATTTAATTGCAAGAGAGTGATATTTTGTATTTTTCTTTATTTAAAATATTATAAAGGATAAAATCAATGATAAAAGTAAAAAATTTCATATTTTAGATATTTTTATGATTATATAATATATATAATAATTATATGAAATAATTTCAATTTTTTAATGAATTTTAAGCCTTACCACATTAGTTTTAACCCTAATTAACCTAGTTTACCTTTATTGAGGTTATAAAAATTTACTATGATGACTATTCATAATGAAAAAAAAATAAAAGGTAAATATTTAAAAAACATTTGACCTCTTGATTCCAAATATGGAATCCATTTTTTATTATTTTATTTCTAGAATTGGGATAATTTAATTTAAAAGTAATCCTTTAAAACACGATGAAAATTGGTTTTTTAGAAAAATGCCTTTTAAGTATAAAAATGTTTTTTATACCAAATGCACGTATGAAATTCATTAAAATAATAATAATTGGATTATTTTTATCAAAATTAATTAATTAAATTTTAAAACTAATCAAAAATAGAATTTTAATTTTTAAATATTTGAAAATAAAATGCAGTTTCTAATAAAATTAGTATTTCTCATTATTCATTTAAAAATAAAACTTCTCATAAAATTCACAAAAATTAATCCTAATGTAATTTTGACAAGATAAATTAAAAAATTAAGTTCATTTTTTCAAATTTAAATTTTATAATTTGGTATTAGATCTTTTAAATAAAACCATATAATGCCTGAAAACCCGATTTGGTTAGAAAATGTTTTTTCCTTTTGACTGAAAAATTACATAGTATTATTATAATGAATACAGATCTATAAAATATAATTAATGAATGTTAACAAGAAATGAAAATGATTTATGTTGATATTATATTTTTTTTTACATGAAACCTAAATCAAAACGAGTTTAAGTCTTCCAAACACACAACTACTAATGTTCACTAAAATCACACCTGAAACCAGGGTCATACACAAAAGCATATTTTAAGGTGCTCCCCAGAGAAGGACTTATAATATCCATCATTAAGATACCTGAAACTAATATTCCATTCCATTGATAATCTATCACTATCACACCATATAATACAAATCAAAACGTTATAAGTCATACCCTAGAGTCTTGGGTCCTTACGCCTAATCAACGGTTGATCATGCCTCCCGTGCATGTTTGAGACATATCAATCAAGAAAAACCTATGATCATGCATACATAAGTTATTAGGTAATCACCTATACAATATTTATACATGATATTACATTACTCATGTGATTTCTCCAACCCGGAGTTTCTTTCCCCATTTCGAAAAGCTTCGATTAACCCTAAGGTTCCAGACCTAATTGATGGATCACTGAACCTTCATCTTTCTTTATCTGAGTTTACGGAATCCTCATCCTTGCTAAATCTTACCCTGGTGGCTCGGTTCAAACACAAAAGGCCTTCAGTTGATGACTTTGATCGATTCATCTTCGGATCTTTGGATCTTCAGGAACGAGCGGTGGTTGGCTTGTTCGACAGAAAAAAAAAATTATGATTAGGTTTGAATCAGAGGCAGATCACATTTAAGTTTGGATGAGGGCTCCTCGAAACTTCAATGGATCTCTATTTATGCTTCTACGTTGGTCCTTAGATCTCCATATAAACCATGAATCTATTTCCATAATGGTTTGGGTAATTTTCCCTAAACTTCCTTTGTCTTTTCAAAACCCTTCAGTTATCCGCATGTTGGGAAATCTGGTTGGTAGATTCCTCTGCTCTGATAGTCATACTGAGGTGGTTTTCCATCCAGTAAACCCCTGGGTGTTTGTTGAAGTGGATGCATCTCCCATCCCTTTTGAATTTGTTTGTATCACGATTGGCAAAGAGTACCGATTTAAATAGAGGGTGGTTTGTGAAAATTGGACCAAGTTTTATGGCTCTTGCAAGCGATTGGGTCACTTTTTTGAGGCCTACCAAAACGGTCTCCTTCCTCGACCAACGGGGGTTCGTAGTAGTGGGAAAAATATTATTGTGAGTACTGAGGATGGTTTAAGGATCAAGGCATTGGACAATGGTGTGAAGGTAGGTTTGGTTCCGACAACTGGGGGGTCGACTAATGGAGGGAGGGGCTCTCATATGGCTGGTTCAGCTGGGGAGGTATTAGCCTCTGGGTCTTGTAAAGTCTCCATTGATGAAGATCAGAAATTTAGGACTACCAGAAATAGGTTGAATCAGGCTAAAATGAAGACTACTCGGTCCTTTGATGTTTTGGGTTCAGAACAGGTTGGAGAAGAAGAGGCCCCTATTAGTATGAAGGTGATCAACTCAGCCATAGCTAAGGATGCTAAAGGTATTGACCCTCTGGACAAACATTTTTTATCCTTGAGTAACATGTTTGAAGGGCTTGCTGAGTAAAGGTTGATTGCGGGCCTGAAGGAGGAGGTTACTGCTGGAGGTGATGGTGAGGAGGAAGTCTTGGAGAGTCTTCAGGTTGAATGCTTGAGACTGGAATCAGCTACAGGATCTATGGAGGAAAGGCAGGATACTTCTGGTGATTGCGAGCCTGGACAGGCATTGGAGGGTCTTCAGGTCGACTGCATGAGGCAGGACAGGCTGGAGCAAGTTATAGGATGTGTGGATCAGAGGTCAGGGGTCAGCAACAGGCAGGTTGATTCTGCTTCAATAGTACAAGGATATCATGGGAAGGAATGTCTTGGTGGTGATAAAAATTCAGAGGGTCTTCGAATTGAAGGTAGGGGCAGGGGTCAACTGGTATGGATATGGGAGAAACTCATTTGGTGGACAGGCATCTTTCTTTGCTGGAATGTACCACTCCAGATCAGAGACTGGGCTATACTTCTGGATTTCTTAAGTTTTCTTTAAGGGAATGGTCTGGGGAAGGAAATGAGAATTCTGGGGGAGGGAAAAAAATATGAGTGCTAATGTCAGCCATTCATTCAGTGAAAAAGTTCAAAGTGGGAACCAGAAGGTGGCTTTAGGTGAAAGACCTCTGTCTGCAACCCTGAGAAGGAGACCAAGGAAGGACTACTCATATCTTCTACGGCCGATGCGGACTAGTTCTGCCTCAAAACGGAAGAGTGAGGTGGTTATTTCTATTAAAAAAGGCAGCGGGGGTAATAAGGCATCACCAGATATGCTTGCTCTTGATCATCTTAGAAATCAGATCCAAAGTAATAATTTTTGGAGACATCCAGAGTGGGAATCGGCTACTAGAGAAGAATAATCCTGCATGGGATGCAGGGATGACTATTGGTATTATGATATGTAACCTTGTGTTGATATGTGTTGCTTGTTATTTTTGGTTCTCTGGACTTTGTTTGGGGTTATATGTGGGGCATCGGATACCCTTGATCCGGCTTTTATAAAATGAAAAAAAAAGATTTGCAGGCACTCAAAGCATTTAATCATAATCCTTCTATAAGGTATCTATGTGCCTGGGTCACCCCTCTCCCAAGGGTTACCATAACATATCAAAACCACCTCATGTAGTAATAGGAATATATACTTGCAACTCTACTATGATACAGAACTCACTAATATCATGATTCATATCTCATAAACACTAGGTCTTACCACCTAGTCTAAAAACCATACACATATGTAGGTGAAACCCCACTAATAAAAAACTCCAACTTTCATCCTATATAACTCGTGGTGTTTGGTGATAACACACCTATCCTAGGGTTTATTTACATATTAGGTATCTTCATACCCATACTAACTACCCATCCCATGGTATAATAGATAGAATACATACGATCCACATAATTACGCATCGGATAATATTTCAGAAGAAACCAATAACTATAGGTTTGTTCAAGCAGAGTGTCCCCAATAACTTGCATAGAAAAACAATGTATAACTTATTATTGAAACATAATGTAACTAAAACCATTTTATAACCAAGTCATGAATTATATAAAAGAACATGAATTTCATGTGAATCTCATATTCAAAATATGATCCATTAATGTATCCCACTTGAAACCCTAAGCTATGAGTAAAACCAAAAATCAATGACCTATAATATAATAATTTGAATAATAACTCAACTATAATAGTGAAAAATAGGCAAAAAAGTCCCAAATCCCTAAAATCATAGACATCAAATCATCTAGGTATTTTCAAGGCATATACATAGTTTTTATCCCAATTTCTAGTCAATATTAGATTCATATATTATATCACAAATGGTAAAAAAATATTACAATTCTCTAATACCAATTTTTAATGTCTCTATCTTAAAACATGCTAATACAGCCCAAGACAGAGTGGTACATACCTCAAGTGAACCTCCTCTTATTCTAGAGGTTGTCAACTAGTGGAGAGGGTTTGATAAACCACAATGGGAGACTATACACTCTCATATTATCACATAAATAGTAGATAATTAACTAAAAATCCATTAAATAGATATATCCTCATTGTGTGATGGAATTTTAGTAGAATTCATGAAATAATAAGTAACAACCATCATGCTATAAAAAAATTATAGACATGAAGGTCATATAGTCATACATCTCAGTAGATTGATCTTAATAAATAAGAGGATCAAAAATGAAAATAAAATAGTAAGAGACACACTACACTATCCTCAATATCTCTTTATACTAGTCTCCAAAACCTAACTAAGCTCCTCCAACTCATCCACCTATACAAGTACCATTTCTTGTACCTAGATTCCAACTGATATGGATTTATTTTGATACATTCTTTTCATATATATTTTATAAATTCTGGAATTTTTTATTTTTATAGAGAAATTAATTATAAAATTGTTTATAATTGATCATAATGTGTCAAATATATTCTTCTTTTAAATTTTTTGCTAAAATGTGAGTTTTTTGTTTTAAAATATTAGGTTTTTTTGTGCTTGAATTTCTATAAGTTCTAAGAATAATTATTTTGGTTATTTTTTAAGAACTTTTTTAGTATAATATTTCTTTTTAAGTGATTTTAATTGTTTTATGTTTTTAGAATTAATGTTTTTAACATTCTATGGTTTTATTATAAATATGTTCTATTGAAAAAAATTGTGTTTTAATTTTTTATTTTTAAAAAATTCATGGTTGAATCTATTGATGTTTTAATATATTATATAATTTTTTTAATATATCTCTATTTAGTTAAATATATTAAATATAAAATATATTATGTATCAACTAATTTTACAAAGTGTTTATTTTTTGGATATTGATACGTAATGTTTTCTAATTAAAGAAGGTATTTTTTGAAGGTTGTTACATTCCAATAGTAGTTTCATAATTGTTTAAAAATTGTATAAATTGGATAAGTCAACACTTTTGTGTGATTCTTGGTGAAGTTACATAAGTCTTTTGAGGCTCAATGGGTGATATGTGAGATTTTTTAATTTTTAAAATTTTATGAAGATAGATTTTAAAAAAGGTGTGAAATTTTTGGGGGATATGTAACATATTTCCTGATTTATAAAGGGTATATATAAAATATTTATCTATTTTAAATTCAGATAATATTCTTGTGGAAGATAAATTATTCAAATTATGGGGGGATGAACATAAGTTTCCCTGAGCTCATTGAGGTTATGGGATGCATGTTTGAAGAAGTCACTGACCCCAGTTGATGAAATATAAATAAACACTGAGTCGATGCTCATTCATAGTTGTATCATGAAACTAAGTGGATATAAAGAGATAATATTTTTCTATTTTATCTATGATGAAGTTGGTGGGCTTGAATAAGATCAATTTATTCTCTTTATTTGATTAAATATTTGTGATTGATTGAGAGTCATGAAGTATCTTACTTAAGATCGATTGAATGAATAAGTTGAGGTTATGGGTTTATTGGGTGATGAAAATTTGATATTCTACATGTGTGTTGTTCTATCACTAAATATAAAATAAATTTTAGTTTAATTAATTTAGTAAAGATCTGGTGGCCTAGTTGATTAATGGATAAAGAAGATGACTGTGTCAGGTGAGTGATTCTATTTACCAAAGATGAATATGATTCTAGTTCAATAATAAATAGAATAGGATTGAGTTTCATGGATAAGGGTTTATTATTCTAGTTTGAGCACTTTTAAATGGATAATATTGATTGTATACTACCCTAAACCATGAATCGGAAGCTGTTGAAGATAAAAATTTTGATAGTTGGGTTCTTGTTTGTAGGTTTGAAATTTGGGAAAGGACAAGTTGAATGGGGGATCAAGTTTGAATCTGAATAGGGATGAACTGATTTTGATCAATTAAATTCCTCAATGAAGTTCCAAACAATAGGAAGAGTCAACACGACTAATATATAACTAATGAAGTTTCTTAGGGGATTTTTTCCAAGGATGTGTATCATTGAACTAAGTTTTAATAGATAAATAATGTTCTAATTCAAATAGTGAAAATTGAAGGTGTTGATATTGCCTATGAGTATTTTTTATGAGGGTTTTTTTGATAAGTCATTATTGGGTAAACTCATTAGATATTAGAAGTTTTTTTGTTTGATTGTGGTGAATCTTATGGCATACATTATAACCAACATTTTCACTATAGAAGAAAATATAATGGCTCGCGGACAAGTGATGTTTTGAAATTTTTATAGTGGTTTTAATGCAATGATGACCAGATTATATAGTGGAATTAATTTGATGACTAATAAAGAATTTTAAAGTGGAATTTTTAAAAATATGGGTAGATTAAAATCATCAAAAATATCTTCAAGAAAGGATATTCTAGGAATCATGAGTTAGGTATTTTTGGGGAGATAAATTTGAAGGTGTAGAAGAGATATATAAAGACATCCACTCAATAGATAAGACACCCCACCTATTATATATTATATTTCTTTTGTATATCTAATATTTTTTCTCATGTTATCCTTTTTCACTTGAAATCATGTTTTATGATTAAATTCATTAATGTGTTATAATTATTTCAGTTTGTCAAATATTTCCTGTTCATAATTTTTTATTTATTACTGAAATTCATTCTTCTTGTTCATTTTCATTTCAATGCATTTCATGGTTTTTTATAGATGAATAAATATTAATATCAAGCCCATTTTAAAATCATATATCCACTATAATAAGTCAATTGATTGAGTATATTGGATTAGATGAATGAATATTCATAAGTGAATGATGATTTACTTTTTGAGTGACTTTCAGGTCACTCCCTTTCCTTACTAATTTTTAAAAACATTTCTTAATTGATATTGAGTATTAGTATAATAGTAATTATATTTCTTGAAAAAATATTATAAGAATTTTATTGATGGAGTTCTCTAGTTTATTTGAAACCATTCTTGAGAGTAGCATTTTCTCAATAAGCTATATCAACTAGACACCCCTTTCAATATCTTTTTTTCTCCTCCATAACCTTTTCTAACATCTCTAAATTCTAATCCACTCAATTTTAACACTTTTATAACATCATTATGCACTCTCCCATATGAACATCAATAGTTTTTCACTATTTTCAAATCTTTATAGTTTATTGATCCCTTATATCACTCACCTTATTTCCCTTTAGTTTGAACATTTATTGATTTTCTAGTGTAGTTTTATAAATAACATCTTGAAAATCATGAAAAAATATAGCCCGATCATAATTTGTAATTTTTTATGAGGAATTTTTAGTGTTAAGTTTTTTTTGGGTTATAAAAAATAAATAAAAAACTTGATGTCCCCTATTTTATTAGGTCTAGAAGTTCAAAAACTACTCTTGTTTGGTGTGTTTCAAGTTAAAAAATGTATTTCTTATTGTTTCTTATTGAAATAACTTGTAGCTCATTGTGTTTTTTATAACATTAAATCACTTCTTTTGTATACCTTCCAGGTATCTTTATGATGTGGTTTAGTTTATTTGGTGCTAAAGAATTGAGTTACTTATAAATAAATAAATGGAATACATTGGGGGTATGCAAACTAAAATAAAACAAATAAACTTTTTTTACAATTGATGTGGTTTTTATAGGAATAAAACTTGGTAATGTGCCTAAAACTAACCTTGTTGTCCAAAACAAGTTTCAATAAAACCAATAATTTCATGCTCCCAAAACTTAAAATCAATTAAACTCAGAATAAATGATAATGGAGATTACTGATAAGATTGACTAGGGCCATGAAAATCATAATAAAAGGTACCAAAACTATGAAAATTGTATTAAAAGTTTTCAAAATATTTATTAGGAGTTACAATAAATATTTATGAATCAAGAATAAATTTAAATAAGTGATGAATAAAATGAATTTGTGGACATTAAGAATGACCATGCAGTGGAAATTGATTAATATGATCAAACTAATGAATGAGAACTTAAAATGAGGTGATTTTAAATAAAATATTGATCGAGTTCATTTAAAAGGTTTTAGAGGTGGAATGAGAGGAATATCCCATTTTTAGCTTTCCTCATAAACCTAAACAATTATTATACATTATTATTATTAAAGGTGTGATAGCTTGGGTCATGGAAAAAAATTAAAAATAAGGATTAAACATTTAAAACCCATTTAACATGTTTTTTTATGTCGATTAATGTGATAAATCTAAAAGTCAATGAATTTAAGGAAGAAAACAATAATTTTGAAACTATTATTTCAGATGATTTTTAAATTTAACTTCAATATGATCTTATTTGTTTAAAAATAGTGAAATCAAGAATCCTTCAAATGGTAATTAATTAAGAGGAAGAGGGACTGGATTTTGAACTAAAATCAATTGAAGGACACACATTCCTCAGTACTCTCACTAATTATTTACTTCTTGTATTTAATAATGATTGGGTATCAAATATTAATCAATTAGGAAAAGATTACTTAAATATAGAAATATCATACCTTATTTTAAATGGGATTGAATTGGAATTATCTTCCCTAAGGTTGACATAGAAATCCCAAAATTTATTGAATTTTCCTTTGGGGAATAATTTTTTAGAACTTTAAAATGAATTAATTATTGAGCACACACTTTTGTACCTAAGAACAAACACTTTTTTAGGGTTAGTATATTATATTAATGTATTATAAATTTAGGAAACAGTGTATAATCCTCATGGGGCATATTTCAGGGGTTCCTTCCCCACTATACTTATGGCAGTTTCTAGGGAGATCTCAGTTTCGAGACTCCCCAACTGCATATTGGTCATATTTTTCATTAATTTTCACCCCTTCCCCCCGAATTGTTGTAGGAAATATTTTATGAAAACCATAAAATAATAGTCCCTTACTTTGAAAACATTTAATTTGAATAAAAAAATTCTTCCATATTCAACAATGATTTACTCAATTATTTATTTTTTACTTAAGATATTCAAACTAAAACTGTAGGTACTATAAATTATTTTGTAAATTAAAAAATTAATGTGTTTAAATGAAGGTTATATGCCAATTATTTTCAAATGGATGTGAAAAATTATTTTTCTGAAACTATTTCAAATAACTCAGATTCTTTCATCATGGGTTTTGGGGATTTTTATTTTGGAATTATTAAATAGTGTTGTCAGGTTGGTGATACACCTTTAGGGGAACTTCATAAATTATTTCTATCTTATGAAATCCAAAAATTAACTAATTTCAACCCAATTACAAAAGTGTATAGTATGTTATTACTAACTATTAAGGGGTGTTTTCAAGGTTATTTTACAACCTTGAGGGGATTTTATTGTTTACCTAGTCTTTTAGGTACCCATAAAATCTATTTATCATATAAAAATATATGGGATATCAACTTGTGGTGGTTCTTGGATAATAAACCACACCCCTAGTGATTAGGGTTAAAATTATTGGGTGGAAGTTTGGATAGGGAGATTAAATCTAGCACTACATGGAAGACATTTCATAGTTTAATAAATAATTTTTTATTTTTTCCATTTTAAATAAGAAAACATCACCCATTTGTTTTGTTTAGCCTCAAATGTTGGGTGAAAAAGTAACATATGCTTCTCACCTCTTCTCACAACAATTTATCACTGAATTTCCAAAGTACATAATCACAACTGAGAAGGGAGGGGGATGAATTAGTTATTCACTTTTTATAAGTTTCAAAAAAATTAGAAAAATAACCCCTACAACCCATAAAGATTATTTCCTTATCAAATTTTAGTAAATACTAATTAATGAAAAATTATGAATGAAATTAAAGAAAACAAGATTTACAGGGTTATGCCTCAGTGTGAGAACCTATATCCTAGTCATAGAGACTCTCGTGGGTCTATATAGATCCACTATTATGAAGAAGTGAATAAAACATATTCCAACTACTGTTAGACACCTTCTATCTCCTAATAAGAAATATTATAATCACTATTGTATGTTTAAAATGTTTTCTTATAAAACAATTGATCCAAAAAGAATAATAAAGTCTTTGTTGAAACTAATTCACATTTTATCAGTCTAAATACTTTGTTTGTTTTGGATGGATATGATTTTCTCAATCCTACGAGTCTAAATTTGATTCTATAAATACAATGGACTCAATATAATGAACCCATTATCAATATGAAAAAATCAACCTCTACTAAAATTACCAATATGATCATTATCATTATAATTGAATCAATATGAACTTCTCAATCTGATCGACTCAATACAATCTTCTTAATATGATCTTTCTCAATTTGATAAACAAACATTTAGTAATTTGATCCTCCTCATGAGTTCTCTGGCTGGAAATGACTTTCACTTGCTTTCAATAATGCTACACATTTTCCTATTTCATGAAATATAAATAATGAATAAATTATCTGAGAAATTATTCATATGATACTCAAAAAAAGGGGGAATCTTGAGAACTTTCCTCACTTCCTCAAATTTAAAAAATTCTTAAAATCTCTCACATTTAAAACTTCAAATTTTTCTTCTTAAAAACTCCTTAGATTTCTCTGAGATTTATGAAAATTTTAATTTCATGTTTTACCTCCTAAAATCGTCATAAAACTTTAGGAATTTTCTTTTTTAGACTTCTTCGTAATCAACTCAATATGATTTCTACTTCCTTATTAGTGAATATAATTTTTTTTCTTTCTGAGTGAATTCAATTTCTATTTATTTCTCAGTGAAACACATTTCTGTTTATTTATCAGTGAGTCTAATTTATGTTTCTTTCTTAGTGAATCCAAATCCTATTTCTTTCTTAGTGAATTCAATTTCTATTTCTTTCTCAGTGAATCCAAATTTTGTATCATTCTAAGGGAATTTGAATTTTGTTTCCACTTTATCACATTATGATGGAATTCCCATTATGATGGAAATCACATTATTATGGAAATCCCATTATGATAGAAATTCCCATTCTGATGGAAATCTCATAATGATGGAAATACCATTACGATGGATATCCCATTATGATTGATATCCCTTTATGATGTAATCTCCATACTGCAACTTTTAAATTCTTCAAACCTCTTCCACCATTTCTTCAAAATCTTTTATCATGAAATTTTTCATGATTTGTGAGAACATTATGATAAGTAAATAATTTTCTGACTTGGTTTAGAAAGTATTAAAACATTCTAATTCCTGACATCACAATATTTTTTAAAAACTCTTTAGCAATAATATGACTTATTCACTTAGTAAATTCTTTCTTTCTATAATTATGAAAAAAGAAAACTTATAGAAAATAAAAATTTATGGCTCCAATTATTTTTAATTTGATTATCTAAATCTGATGAAAATGAATCCAATGATCTGAAACAGCTACTAATTAGTCTAATTATCTCATTATGATAGACTGGGTATAATTACTGGATAAAAAAACATTCTTATACAAAAGGTTAGTTGTAAAAAAATAGAAAAACATTGTTAAAAAAATTCATCATAAAGGTTCTTTAATCTCCCCCTTTGTATTTTTTTACAACCCTCATTAATAACTTTTACAACTCTTAGAATTTTTTCACAACTCATGTTTTTTGACTTTTATAAAAACATAGTATTTCTCAAAAGAGAGTGTCTTGACACCACACTACTAGATAATGTTTTGTTTTTTAAGGAATTCCATCCCTCGATAGAAATTAAATTTTGTGTTTGTGTAAAGATAAACACCTCGTCACTTTTATCTTTTCCTATCTCACTTTTATCTTTTCTTATCTCACTTTTCTTTTTCTCTCACTTTTATTTTATCTCGATTTTCTTTTTCTCTCCCCCATTCTATGATAACCACATCTTAAAATCCATAAAATAAAGATAAGTAAAAATTTCTTACAAAATACAAAGTTGTTACTTTCTATACCCCTTTTTCAACATAATCCAAAGAATGGTGGGGTATTTTATTATAAGGTTTAGGAAGACATGGGAGGAGGTTGAATATAAATTTGCAGCCTCAATTATACTAACTGTTCTTTCAACCTTGTTTTTGTAAAGATATCATCAAAATGATACTTTTTGAGATGTTTTATTGAAGAAACATCTCTAAAAGAAAATTTATCTTTTATAAATTGAAACATTATATCAATGTGCTTTGATCTTGAATATTGGATAGTATTATTAGAAATATTAATTGTACTCTGATTATCACAAAGTATCTTCAATGGTTTAAAAAAAAATCACTTTCAAATCTACTAGCCAAACTTTCATCCAAAACATTTGATTTCAAGCCTAAGTAGTTTCAACATATTCGGATTTAGTTGTGCTCAAATTTACTGAACATTGTTTCTCACTATTCCAACTCACATAACATTCACCCAAAAAAATGTTCTTTCTGAGGTTGACTTTATATCATTAAAATCTCAAGCCTAATCAGTATTAGTATTACCATAATACTTCATCTCATTATTTATTTTTTATAACAACACATGTGATGTTGTTCCTTTGACATATCTTAGAATCCTATTTACTACCAACATATGCAATTCTATCAAATTACTTTGTTACCTGGCATACAAATTCATAGCATAAACAATATCAAGACTTGAGGTTATAAGGAAAATAAGACTTCCTATCAAGTTCTAAAATTCATTCTAATTCACATTAACTCTAGAATCATCATTACTAAACTTTTTATCACTAAAATAGGAGTAGAAATTGCTTTAGATTCTGCCATTCCAAACTTCTTTATAAATTCTATGGAATAATTTTCTTGAGATAAGAAATTGTACTTTTCTCTTTGTTGAACTTGTAAGACAAGGAATAAATTTAATTCTCCTAACATAGGCATTTCAAAATTCTTCTTCATTTCCTTAGAATTTTTTTTACAAAAATCTTCTCTATCCCCAGAAAAAATTATATCATCCACATAAACAATTGCAATTAAAGCCCTGGAGTAAAAAAATTTACATATAAGTTTCTATAAAATTTTTCTTTAGAAAAGTTAAACATTCTCAAACAATATTCAAGCTCATAATACCAAGCATGAAGATCTTATTTCAGCCCTTAAAAATCTTTCTTCAATTTACAAACTATTTTTTCATCCTCATCAAGTAGAGCCCTACAAGTTTGTTCAATGTAAACGTCTTCCTCAGTCTCTCCAATTATGAAAGTTGGCTTTACATCCATCTTATAAACATTTTAATTCCTATGTGCAGACACTAAAGGAAACATTCTAATTGTTTCTAATCTTGTAAATTGGCAAAAAATCCTTCCAAATACACACCTTCCACCTATGCATGGCCTTTAAAAACAAGTCTAGCTTTGTTTCTTGAAACTTGTCCATGTTTATTTGACTTGTTTCTGTAAACCCATTTGGTACTGATAACATTTTTATTTACTATTTTTAAAATAAGTTCCCATTTTTCATGCTTCAAAATATAATACAGCTCTTCATTCATAGCATCCAATCATTCTTTGTGTTTAATATCTTTTGAAACTGATTCTGGTTCAACTTTTGGGATAAGTGAAGTTTGATTATCTAATCTCAAATTTATTCTTGTATGAATTGGATCCTTTTGATTCACAATAATGTTTTATAATTCAACATATTTTTTTAATGTAGTAAATTTCAAAGTTTATTTCCTAGATGAAATTTCCTCAGGCCACAATTCTTCAGAATCTTGATAAGGATGTTCTGAATTACTTTCACTAATGTTGAAATTCTCCAATTTATCCTCCTCATTATTCTCATCAAATTTTGTTAAGGAACTTTTAATTCCAATTACCTTCACGTCATATGAGTCCACCAACTTTTTTTAAACATTTTTTTCAATATTTGTAACTTATTCCATTTGGTGAATAACCCATAAAATTTCTTTCCTCGGCTTTCTAATCAGACATTCCAAAATCTATATTTTTTATGTTTAGAAAACATGACCTTCCAAAAACTTTGAATTATTTCAATGAAGGTTTTTTGTTATACCAAATTTCATAAGGATTAATTTTTGTTTCGTGTCTCAACAATCATTTATTTTGTATATGTACAATAGTACTAAAAACTTCTCTCTAATAGAATTTTTAAATTTTGTATTCTATTAACATTCTTATTCCCATTTCCACTAAACTTTTAATATTTCTTTCTTATAATCCATTTTTTTGTTGATTATAGGAATCAATATACTAATTTTTTATACTATTATTTATTAGATAAGTTTCAAAAGTATTGTTTGTAAATTTGGTACCATTATCTTTTCTCAACTTATTTAAGGAAACCCTCATTTCTTTCTCAACATCTTTTCTGAATAATTTGATCATTTCAATAGACTCTGACTTATAATTCATAAACATGATGTTGGACATCCAAATTAAATCATAAATAAAAGTGATAAAGTATAAATATTCTTTTTTTGATTGATGTCTCATGGGCCCATATAAATCAGAATGAATAAGTTCATGGGTTTTGGTAGATTGAATCATAATTCTCTTATGAATTTTGTTAGACATATTTCCTTTATAAAAAGTAATAAAAACATATTAATATCTTCTTTTCAATTATATAAAATTATGAATGGAATAAACTTTAGAAATTTTATTCATAATTTTCTATCCATGGTTCCCAAGTCTTCGGTGCCATAATTTGTTTTCATCCTCCGCACTCAAGTAACATGAGTTATTGAATTCTTATATTTGAAAGAGATTCATATGGGTTCTTTATCATTTTGTAATGACTTTTCTATATTTCAAACATTTGATGATACAATAATATTTTATAAAAAAACTTATTTTATATCATCATAAAGTTTAATTACACTAAGTAACTTATGTTTATCCCATCAACAAATAAAACATAGATTTCAATTTTTCAGCTTCAATCTCATCCGTTCTGATTCCTCTAATTTTTAATGAACTATTATTACCAAAGGTAAATACTCCTCCATCATGAATTTAAACATGTTTCTATATTTTTATATCACATTTGATATGCGAAAAACAACCACTATCAAGTATTCATAGATTTTCTCTTTTACTTACTTTCAAAGTTGTATCAACAATAAAAGATCTTTACTCAAATTTCTTCTTTTCAGCTTTCTTTTCTTTTCTATCATAATAAACTTGTTATAGATAGAGTCTCATACATATTTTGTCAAGATGGTCAACCTGATCACATATTCCATTAAATTCTTCCAAACATTCAAATTGATTTTTTGTTGGAATGTTTCTAACATCTTTAAAAATCACTTTTTCAACTTTCTATAAGTTATGAAAGTTGCTCATTATACTTTCACTATTTATTCCAATTTTCTCATACCTTATTCCTGGTAAGGATAAGTTTTGGAAAAAATTATAAGATTTATGCCCATAGATTCCACAACACCAGAAATAAACATCAAATATTTGTTTCATATTTAAGAAAGATATTTCATTTTATAAATATTAATGAGGTTGGTATCTTTTTTCAGCTCTAACATACTCAGGATATAAACCATATTTTCTTTTTATTGATTTTTATACTTTTATAGATTTCATAGGTTTCTCACATTATTTATCCACCAAATATTTCTCAATAATTTTTCTGAAACCTGAAATATTAAAAGAATCAGATGAAACTTTATTTTTTATAAGATAATATTTCACCTGATTCTCATATTGAGCCTTCTCAGCATCTTTTTTAGTCTTATATTTTACTAATGAAGCTTTGTTAAAGTTTGCATTCATATTCCTCAAGTTACTTTCATAATCAATATGTTTTGATTAAAACTTATTAACATATTCTACCATAGCTTACATATTCTTACTAAGATCTTCAATCATCATTCCCTACTCAGTAATTCTAATTTTGTTACATAAAATCTACTGAATGTATTCATCCTCCTACTTGATGAAATATTTTATTACATCATAAAATTCTTCAAAATATTTATTCATTAATCTAATTTTTTTCTTGGGAGTTTTTTTTACTCAAGACATGAAACAAGTTTTGTTCTGAGTAGATACTCTCTATAAGATTCTTCACCACCTTCTTCACTCTCTAAGGAATCTTTTGTCTTATCAACTTTTTCAATAAAGGATATAAATTTTTCTAATATTTCATCTTCAAAAGAATTTTTGTTAGCTGAGTTCGATTAAAATTTATTACTCAACATGATTTTTTTGTTTCCAGTAAACTTATTCTTATATATGTTGGGATACTTTTCTTCTTTATCATTTTTTTATACTTTTTCCATCATGGTTTTTCATCAGAATCATCTCGATATACTCCAACTTTTTTCTTGTGGAGATTCATAGAAAAGTGTTCAATTCCACTACACTCAAAACATTTGAATGTAATTTTACCTCCATAATTTACCCTTACTCTATGATATTTCTTGGATATAAGAGACTTGATTTTATCATTCAACTCATCATCCTATTTACCTTCGGAGCCACAAGGATCAACATCTTGGATTTTTATCTTTATCATAGCTTGAAAATACATTTAATTTTTCATTTTTTTTAAACATTGGAGATTTCCTCATTTCATAAGCAATAATAAATTTATTCAATTCATCAAGAGATAAATCATCATTGTCTTATAAAGAAGAAATTTTAGAATCAAACATATTTGGAAAGATTCTCATAAGTTTCTTCACAATTGTAGAATCTTCCAGGATATCTCTGAATCCTCTAATTTTGCAAAAAAATCATTTACTCTGGTGAATTATTCATCAATTTTTTTCTTTATCATTCATTCTGATGTCTTAATAATTACTACACAAGATTTATATATTTTATTCCTTAACTTTTGTATTCCCTTCAAAAATACTTTCCATCTTATCCCACATACTATTTAATGTTTTGAGACTCATCACCTTCTTATATAAATTTTATAATAAGGGCATGAGAATATAAGTTATAGACTTTACATCAACTTCTATATTTATATTATCAGCAAAGGTCATTGGGGAATCTTTTTCAATATGTGGAAACCTAATAGTAGCGGCATCAACAACTTCCAAGAGAATAGATAGGAGATAAGTAATCATCCTATTTTTTCATCTATAATAATTTTTTCTATAAAATGTATGAGTTCCTCTACTATTGACCGAATTTATTTCCTTATCAACTTTTAGTAAATAATCATGCATGAAAAAGTAGGAAATCAAGTAAAGAACACAAGATTTACAAGGTTTGTCATCAATGTGAGAACCGGCATCCTTTCCATATCCACACTCATGGGTCTATGGAAATACACTATTATGAATAAGTGAATGAAAATTGTAACAACTCCCATTAGACATATTCTATATCCCGATAGGAAATATTATACAGAATCTTGGTAGTTTACAATTTTTTATTTTAAAATAATTGGTTCATACAAAGGAATAAAGACATTGTTGAAACTGCTTTACAATTGATCAGTCCAAATCCTTAGTCCAATTTGGTTGGATCTAATTTTTTCAATCTGATGAGTCTAGATCTAATTATATCAATATGATGGAATCAATAAAATGAACCCATTCTCAATATTCACAACTAAAACTTTTCTCAAATTATCAATACAATCTTTCATAGTCCGATTGACTCAATACGATATTCTCAATCTAATCGAATTAATAAAATCTTCTCAATATGATCTTTCTCAATCTAGTAAAAAACATTCATTTTGCTGATCCTCCTCATGAGATCTATGGATGGTAATGAATTTAACTTGATTTATTTAGCACTCCTCCTATTTATCTTACATGAAATTTCTAAAATTAAATAATGAGCTGAGAAATTATTTATAGGCGACTCAGAAAAAAAAATCAGAAAACATTAAAACTTCCCCCACTTCCTTAAATTTTAAAATCTCTAAAAATATATAACATTTAAAACTTAAATTTTGACTTCTTCAAACCTCCCTATATTTCTCTAAGATTTATGAAAATTTTAATTTCATGTTTGACCTCATCAAATCATCATAAAACACCTATAATTTTCTTTTTGAGTCTTCTTTGTAATCATCTCGATAAAATTTTTATTTCTTCCTCAGTGAATTTGATTTTTATTTCTTTCTCAATGAATCTAATTTTTATTTCTTTCTCAGTGAATCTAAATTATGTTTCTTTATTAGTGAAACTAATTTATATTTCCTTCTTATTGAATTTTAATTATATATCCTTCTCGGTGAATCTAAATTATGTTTCCTCTTCATCTCATTATGATGGAATTCTCATTATGATTAATTTCCCATTACGATGAAAATTCTCATTCCAATGGAAATCTCATAACTATGGAAATCCCATTACGATGGACATCCCATTATGATGGAATTTCAATACTGCAACTTTGAAATTATTCAAACCTCTTCCACTATTTTAAAATTCTTTTATCATGAAAGTTTCCATGATTTATAAGTACTTTATGATCAGTAAATCATCGTATTAATTGGTTTAAAAAGTAATAAATATTTCTAACTCTTGACTTCTCAATATTCTTTCAAAACTCTTCAATAACAATATGACTTATTCACTCATCAACTTATTTTTTTCTCTAATTACAAAAAAGGAAAAGTTCTAGAAAACAACAATTTATTCCCCCAATTTTTTTGGATCTAATTATCTGAATCTAATTCAGATGAATTTGATGATTTGAAACTGATACTAGTTAGTTCGATTATCTCATTATCATGCATTGAGTCTGATTCCAATAAAACAAAAACATTCTTATACAAAAAGGTTAGTTTTCAATAAATAAAAAAACATTGTTAAAAAAATTCATCACAAAATTTATTCAATCACATTTTTCATCAGTTTCTTGGATCTTTACTCCCACATCCCCTAACTTTTTACATGATACCATTTTATTTCTTTTAATGATTGGATTTAATGATTTATTTATTTTATTATTTTTGGTGATTAAATGGGAGAACCCAAGTATATCTTGAAGTTTTATTTGGGAAAGAGTGGTCATTTAGTTGAGCATTAAAGGAATATAACCAACTGACATGGGAGTTTTATTTTCAATATTTTTCATTCTTTCATGAAATTTAAATTTTTAAATCTATTGAATGATTCCCTGATAATTTTATGGATTTTATAGATGAAAATGTAGATACAGAAATATTGGTTAAATTTTATTTAATACTATAAAATTAGTGTGGGGATAAATATTTTAAAATTATTTTTGATTGATAGCTGAAATTAAATCCTAATACTATTTGGATTTAATTGCATGTTGAATTTGTGTTTTCATTGATGGATATTGTGGTTTATTAAATCTATGTTTTTGAAAATCATTATGAATCATAATTGAAATATTATTTTAGTACCATAAAAATATATTTAGTTTGTATGGGAATTTTTAAAGTTGTTTGAAAGTGATGCTTGCATACTTGAAATAATCATTAAGATGATTTTCTGAGCTATATTGAAAATTCATGTGTTTGGTATATAAAGAAAACTCAGGTACACAATAAATTCATTTTTTCAAGTTAGTTTTTTTTTAGAAAAAATTTTGTTTTGAGATTTATTATGACCATGGTAAATGGTTTTGACTGTTGATGTGGAAATTAGTTTGAAAATAAACTATTTTAATTATTTCTCCTACCTTGAAGTTATTTATTGTGTATAATGTTGGGTTTTACATTTAGGGGTATCTCTTATATGTTAAATTGTATTTAATGGGGTCCATATAAAAAATTCCATGAAAAATTCAGAATCGACTATTTATTAGGATGAATTTTTCATATTTAGTGGTAGAAAATTCATTTTAAAATTTAATATTTTTTACTACTTTGAGGTATTTTATCATTTTTATTTCCTCATGGATTCGATTTGAAAAAATATTTTCATTTATCTCTTGAAAACACTTATTTTTTTGGGAAATTTTCAGAATTAATTTTACTTTTTCAATTAAATTTAAATTTATTGGTTTGATTTAAATTGATAAACATTTAATTAAAATGGTCTCAAAAATGAATTAATAGACCTTGTTGAGTAGTGTGTGTTGAAATTGATGGAAGATTTCTAATTATGTTGGGCTTTAAATTATTATTTTTTCTCACTCATTCATATCACTATGTTTTTAATTATGTTTATATTCTAATGTATGGGTTTACTTTATGTTGTGTGTGTTTTCTTACTATGGAGAAAAATAGAATTTTAAAATAACCTTTAAATTAAATTCAGGTTGGTGAAACTCATTTAATAAATTTCAAATTTGATCATTTTTTCAAAACTAGAAACGATTTTTATTCTAAAAGTTTAATTTTTTAGAGAGTAATCAATCATTTTTACTTGATAGAGACTATGGGGGAAATAAATTTTGAAAATTACTTCATTATTTGAATCATAATACTTCATTATTGAGATTAATTGGCATTCACTATGTGTGATAAATTGATTCCTTGAGGAAAGGTAACGGATTATGTATAGGGGAAATTAATGTGGATTTATTTCGATATATGTTCAAATCATTTATTTTATAAAATTTGGGTGTTTTTTGTCAAAATTTTCTTTAATTTCAAAATTATTTATAGTTTATCATTTTATGTCAAAAAAATTATTCTTTGAAAATTTTTGTCAAAATGTGTGTTTCAGTGCTAATAGTTTAAGTTTTTATGTGATTTATTTTTTATATATTTTTAAAAATAATTATTTTGGTTGTTTTTGTGAAATTTTTTAGTGGAATATTTTTTATTGAAGATATTTTAATGTTTTTAGGTTTTATATTTAATGTTTTTATTATTCTATTTTTTTTATTATAAATATGTTTTGTTTGAAAGAGTTCTTTTTGTATTTGTTGAAGTTTGAAAATTTGTGGTTGAATCTGTTGAAGTTTTATTGTCTTTCATAAGGTTTTAATATATATTACAAATGGTATTTAATATATTTTTCTTTATATAAATATATTATGTATAAAATATATTACGTATCAACTAATATTAAAAATTGTTTCTTTTTTAGGTGTTGATACATAATATTTTCTCATTGTAATGGTGAGTTTTTAAAAGAGGTTACATTTTAAGATAAATTGCATAATATTTTATACTTTATAAAAATTGGAGAATCCATAACTTGTCTAATATTTTTTTGAATATACATAAGAGTATTTTAGGATAAATGGGAAGATGGAGATGATGTACAGTAGCCTTAGTTGGAAGCTAGTGCACCAACCACACCAACCATGTAAGACTTCCATGCTGGAAGCTACCTTTTATGTTTAAAGTCCAATGGGTGGTGGTGAATAGTTTAGGAGTTTTTTCAAACCTGAAACCCTCCCACCATACCTATTTAAGTATGTTTAGGAGATCCTTTATTCATAATCCAATCCAATAGATCTCATCAATCTAGTGAGGGTGAGAGATAGAGGTCCATATAGGGAGTTTTTGTAAGATTTGTTTAAGTTGAAATAAAGCCCAATTTTCTTCCCATTTTCTTGCCACATTTTTTTTCTCTATGATTAATGAATCATGGAAAGTGGTATCGAAGGAATGGGGAAAAACATTAGTGAGAAATAGAGATTTTCCAATTAATGGAAAATTCAAGTTTCTCATATTTATGTTTTGAATTAAAATTCTAAAAGTTCATATTGAGGTTATTACAATGGCACAAATGTCATTGAAAATGAAGCTAAAATGATCTCTCTAGGATCAATAAATGTTTGGGTACTATAGTGCACCCTTGTTGGAAAAGACGATATTATTCCAACACCAGGGAAATTTCTAGTGAGATTCTGAAATATTATCTAGCACGCCACATCAGTGCCACATCATCATTATGTCACTTCCATGTCATCAGTCTATCTCAGTCATTAACACTAATTTGATCATATCTTGATCAACTGTAATCTAATTTCAACAATACAAGAGTTGATTCCATCATTTTAAACCATTATGGACATAATAATACTCTATGTTTTTCAAAATTATGCTCTATTTTTTAGTGAAATGGGTTTTACCATAAAAGTCATTGAAATCTTTTTTGGAATATGTCTAAAGCAAAGTACTGAGTTGTCATGGAATTCTAGGGCTTGAAGAGCCTCAGTTAGATTATATTAAAAATATTAAATAATTTATATCACACATGAATAGTTTATGTGTAGCATGGTTTAACTCCTGATTAGAGTCTCAGAAAAGAAATTTGATATTGTAGTTGAGTTTAGAACATGGTGTTTACCCTTAGATATGACATAAAATTTTTCAGTGCCGGGTGCTTGAATGAGGGCGTGTTGGTGGGAGAGTTGATGATATTAGTTTATTAAAAATAAAATAATATCCTCCCCCGCCCCATTCTCACATGCATTAAAGGGAGAGGAGGAGGATCTCCCATGGTGATGGACATACTTGAGGCCGAATCAAGGAGAGGAGGTGTCGTTGATCTTTTTTGTTTGACATCTATTGTCACCGGATCATGTTATAGAATATTTAAAGCATTGTTTTGAACCCAAAGAATAAATGTTTCACCATGACGTAGGAGGATTTGATTTTTAAGTCTCGATCCCCCTTTCAATGTGTTGTTTAATGATTTAGAGCCCTTAGATAATTGTTAGAGATCCCTTGGGGGTAGATCTATGGGTTTTGGAGGAAATCGAGGTGTTTTAGGAATCTTGTAGGGAATTACTATTTGAAATTCCTAATCACACGACATATAGTGCAGTAGAACACTTTGTGTGTTCTTCTCATTCAACAAAGATGAACTTTTGAGGACTACATACTGTGTAAAATGGTTACATGTCATGAAGTGATCCTAGGTCATGTGGTCGAGGGACATGACCAAGGGTTTCATGTAATCAGACATGGTTGTATGATTGTACATGGCCAGATACATGGACACGTGGTTTCGTACATGGGCATGGGCTGAGGAAACTTCCAAGAATCTAGTTAACCAGGACACACCATATATCGGGGGTACACACCATGTGGAAGATATGACTAGCTGAGCCATGTGTGGAAGGACAAGGCCATGGGATTGAGTGATGTGAATCAGGCCATGTACACCATGTACACACGGTATAAGCTCACTTGGCTAGCCAATCCATGTGGAGGAGGACAAGGATATGTTTTCAGGTGGGTTCACATTTCGTGTACTATTCTTGGGATCTTCCTTCTAGAGTATCTCTATCTTTGAGACATGGATTTAGGTCTGTGATTAGCCTATAATAAGAATTTTTACCCATAGAACATTATGGCAGCCTTCATGATGGATTTTGAGATATGATATGGGATAATTTGAGCATGATGCTGCATTAGTGGTGATTAGTTTCAGGTGGTGATCAGGGTGGATCACTGGAGAGATATCAAGCTTGGCACCCCTCCCTATCATCTCAAGATGCAGGTCCCCCTAAACTCCTTAGGCTGGTTGAGCGATGCTCCCTACTATCATGGCATGGGTCCCCTACCCTTGGTAGTGTTGCGATTTGAGGCATGACGAGCGTGATACTCCATTCAAAAATTCTTAACTGATGCTAGATATTGGTTTGGATTATTAGAGTGATGACGGGATAGGTACTCCCCTATCGTATTAGGGTGTGGGTTTCCCTTACCTATCAGATCGATATAGATGGGACTCCCCTATAGTGGGTGCGGGTCCTCTACCCATGGATTAATTCTCTTGGGGACAGAAATCCCATGTCTAAATACAGTGTAGGTCCCTCGTATTGTTTCTATAGTTGGAGAGAGAGCTCCTATGTGGTACCAGGGTGTGATCCCTCCATACTTGTTGTGTAGATAGAGTTGGAACTCCCCTGTGGTGTTAAGATGAGGGTCCTCTATCTGTGGAGTCGGTACTCCCTTATCGTACCAGGGTGAAGGTCCACCATATGTGATGTTTCGGTAGAGTTATGACTCCCCTGGGTGCTAGGGTACAAGTCCTCTATCCATAGATTTGGTGCTCCCTTGTCATTCTAGGGCGTGGTTCCTCTATATGTGATGTTCAGATAATGTCGGTACAACCCTATCATACCTAGGTGAGAGTCATCTATTCTAGGGTCGGTACTCCCCTGTCATGTTAGGGTGCGGATCCCCTATTGTGTTCATATAGGTAGAGATGTAACTCCCAAATAAATAGGATGTGGGTCTTCTATCTATGAGTGGTACTCCCTCATCTTCATGTAGCAGTGTAACATTCCAACCAGATTTACCACTAAACTAGTAATCGAACCCACTTCCACAAGGACTCAAGCACATATCCCCATATTATAGAGGATTCCAACTGGAAAAGATGGTGTAAATATAGTTCAATGAAAAGACAATACCCTCATACTCAAAGTTGAACAGAGGTAACAGATAGTACAAACCAACCAATAATAGATGCAATATAAAGCAGTGGAAGACAAATGTAATAACAAATGAATATAGAAAATATCCAATTCCATTTTATGCAAAGTATACATGATAGATGAAGGTAAATAAGATAAAATGGTAAACATAAAACATTATTTACAATTTAGTACAATATAGTACTCAAGTAAAGAAATTAACTAAAAAGCCTTAAGGTGATCCCCACAAGAATCCTGAGATCCAGCTCAGTCTTGTGCTTCTAACTCCTCATGTTCAAGAAAAATTTCACTAGAAGGTCCATAGACCTAAAAAAAGTAGCTATACTCAGGTACCAATAGTACCCAAGTAGGGTGTGGGATATAAATCTCAGTAGGCCATCACCCATGGTGTTAATCCCAATCCAATCCATACTATGTAAATCTAGAAGTGTGTAAGCAGATATATTTCAAGTATGGAAGTACTCAAAAGTAAATATCCTATAAAATATAGGTTTCTACTTATACCCAAATATGATTACTAAATTTAATTTGAGGAATAATTCTTTTATTTAATAGTCAAACCTATGTAATTATAACTGAGTTCAAAAGATAACTCAACCCATTGAATTAATAAGACTCGAGACTTGGAGTATAGCCTGGAGTCCCCTGTAAATATATAATCAAAGATTTATAACTAGACCATCTATAAAGCATAATCAATACTAAATCCAACCTTTTTATTTGGCTTGGAAGATGCTTCATATGAATCATTTAATTCATTAATCAATTTAGAACCAGTGCTTGTCTTTATAATTCCTAAGTTGGAATCCAATTATCACTCCATGTTTAATATGAACCAACACCCCACAATCCCATCCTTATTAAACCTATTAGGAACCCAATATCACTCTAGGTATTCTATAAGGTTTCATCCACCCAATTTTTTCCTAGGTGGTCCTTTAAGGAAGCTCCAAGTATCTCCCATGTCATAATAATCAATTCCTTTGAGTTCGTCCTTAGAATCCTCTATAGGATTCAAGTATCACTCGACATATAGTAGTTGAAATCCCTAATTCATCCTCCTTGGAATTCAAATATGAATCCATGTATCACTCAGCTTATAAGTCAGTCCTTAAGAGTCTGTCCATGGAATCCTTAAATTGGATTCATGTATCACCCTTGACGTAAACATGGTTCAAGTAAATTGAGTTCGTTTGTGGAATTCTAACATGAATCCACATGTCATCCAAAGCTATTCACCATTTAATCATCTCAACAATCATTTAAAAAAATCAATTTGAATGCCAAGTTCAAAATCATTGACATCTTATATCAATCCAAAAATCATTTAGTCAATATGATTTAACATATCAAGTTCGACACCAAGAAAAATTCATAAACATCTCACCTCAAAAGGGTAAATCAAGGAATTGGCCAACTCAGAAGGCTTGCCTTTAATTTAACTCACATGGGAATTTCTTTATAAGTGAATCTCAAGCCTAATCATTCAAACCATGTATTCAATATCAATTAATTATAATGATTTGATATTTCCTGGTCAATAACAAGAACATCCCATATACACCTCACCTAAAAAGGTGGCTAAAGCACGGGAAATCTATCAAGGATTTGCTCATAGTTACTCACATGGTAAATTCTTTATATCATGCTTCTCAATCTTAAATAAACTACTACATGGAATACCATTATCTATATCATGTGGGAATATCCATACAATGTAAATTAATGCTTAGTCAAGTAATAACATAACAAGGGCAAAGGGTCATGGTCACTCATCCCTTACCATTTAATCCATTTAATTAACAATTCAATTTATAAAACAATTTCATGTTTTATATCCCATGACATGGGATATAAGTCACGCCTAAGGGTTTCAAAGTCCAAAATCCATTCAAGTTCCATTCAGTGAGAAAAACTCAAGGGGTGATTTATGTTCAAGGTATTCAACCTATATCCTATATAAACAAGACCCTTTAAAAACATAGGACAAGCCTAGAGATTATATGAACTTAATATAATTTCAAGCAATTCATTTTAAACATAAAAAAGATAGAATGTATGCTATCATGCCTCATATCAACAATTCTACTCAAGCATTGAGAACATCCATGAAATATGACAATGTGTGATTTAAAATAACTAATCACTAATTTTCATCTTGGAAGATAGTGAACCTCCGTTGGAGGGGTTTTATTATAAAAACATGAATTTTTTTTCAAAAAAAAACATTTATCCCAATTAGTCAATTCATTCAAGAACTCATATTTCACTACATCAAAGGAAAGCATGATTCAAGTTATTTAAAGAATCACTTAAATCATTCTTAAAATTAAACAGGTCAAGGATAGGGATCCTACCTCAAGAAGTAGACCCAATCCAAGCCAACATTTTGTCACTTGATAGTTTAGTTGATAACCACTCTAAACAACCCCACACTCATACGAACCTACATTCTTATACATACAGACACACACACAAACACACACACACACACATATCCTTTAATCCAAAGCATGCATTCCCCTCTCCATGAGGGAATATGTATGAGGAATAAATACATAAATATATATATATATAGCTATTTATGTGTGTCTTCACCATAAAATATGAAAAAAAAACTCCCTATAATCAATTTTAGAGACTCAAAACATCTTAAGACCTTAAATTAAAGGGTGTGAAACAAAACAGCAGGTGTAGAACCTTACCTAAAATGATGACGGGGAGCCAAATCAAACCCATCCACCTCACCTTTGGTGGTGGATGTCGAAATACTCATAAATCTGACCCAAGGATCACATTGAATTCCCTAACATCAAAATAAGAAAAAAAGATCTGGGTTAACCCTAACCTAGGGATTCGGCCGAATCGAGAAGGGAGGTGGGGAGAAGAAAATCCTCCAAAGCGAAGGAGGAAAAGGAGGTAGAGAGGCTTACCTCCACAAACTGACATATAATTGCATGAGATTCAGGTGGAATCACCACAGAAGGAGGGAGCTTGAGGGAGGTGCGTCGCATGGCCAGGGATAACCCTAAGGGGCTGTTGTGCATCGGTCTGGGGGAAGAAGGGTTATAATAGGATTCAGTTTCTTTTTTTAATTTAATTTTAATTGAACTAAATTTAATTCAATTTTTAAAGCTAGGTATCATGCATGTTTTGGGCCACATGGTTTCATAAACTTTGTACCAATTGTGTTCCCTTTACTGGGCACCAGGAACACCCTTCACTGTTTGACCCACACATTTTCTTAACCGTGCAAAAACCATGTGATGAATAGTGTTGAGATATTGTCCAATACCAATAACCATGTAGGCTAGGTGCATAGTTTGGTAAAACAAGTGCAGCTCATGCAACAACCTCTTTGCACTTGTATATGGTTGCACGGTTTCCTGTTGTGGGTTGCACGGTTTCAAACAAAATGTGTGCCCTCTACTGGTCCTTTAAAACCTGATTTTCTAGGTTCAGTGCTCCCTAAACTCCTCGAGCCACCTAGGAAAGTTCTCGAGTCTTCACCCAAGTCCAAAAATATCACTTAGAAGTACCCCAACTATCATAATTAAGTTCTGATGTTCTGTTTTGAAAATGAAAACTCTGGTAATCACCAAAATTAAAATTCCCATGGAATCTTATCTGGTTCAAAAATACTGGTTCTTATAAACTCCCCACCTTAGAACATATCATCCCTATGAAGCCTTGGGGAAACAACTAAGACATCACCAAACCTACAAGGGTCATGATGTTTTGTTCGAATGGTCGTGTCACGTTTCCAAATTCCCAATGCACCTCAAAGTACCTCTTAAGCACACAACACTTATGCCATAAAAACCTCAACCAATTCTAAATTTTCAACTGAACACCAAAGAGGCGCTTACCCAATTCCACTAACCAAATACACGATCACGTCATCATCTTTTTAAACATGTGTCCAAAGGTGCTCCCCACCTTAGGCTATAAACATTATAAAGAGGCCAATTCCTATTCAGGGTTTTCCCCATGGATGGAATTTCCTTACAAAGCATTCCCCTAATCATTTTAACAATGCTACCAGTGTATCTCAAAAAAACTACTATCTTCCTTCAAGGGTTCAACATTTAAAATAAACGAGTCCATAAAAGCTCACACATGAATTATAGTGACTTTTCAAGACCAAACCAACACTTGTACATTTAAAACTTTTGTGCCTCTTCACAAATGAAGGTGTAGACCAGTTCCATGCCACTTGAAACATTACCCTAAAATCATTACATCTGATCCTAAAAATATGTTTGGGATAACCTTGGATTCAACCCACTAGATTCCATGGAACTATCCCTAGGTATCCCATACCCCATGATATAAGTGATTTGTTGGTACAAAGACAAAACAACCACATAAGAACATTGACTGAGCCTAGAGCGGCATCCGCCTAGCAGTCATGTCAAAGGAAGTGGCAAGTGTCCAAAATTTCATCCAAGGCATTCCTACATGGAAACCCATGTATCACTTAGGACTACACAAGCCTAAAAAAACTCAAGCATCAGTGCGAAACTCTAATAGAGAACCCAAACAATCCCCAACTACTTTCAAAATTTAGCATGTCGTATAACTGATACTCTCTTAGTGAACCATAGAAAACATCATGATAAGGGAAATGCTCGTCACTAAGTAGGAACACTAAAAGGATCTCCAGGATAAGAATGGCCAAACCACAACCGGTCAACCTACTTAAAGAAGATCAAAATCACCCTGCTGATGCATTACCACCTGAACCATGTTGCTTATACCACTCAAGGAATTCATATTCTTTCAGACTTTACCACTAAGAATTTTCCAAGACTAATGGAGTTTTTAAAAGCGGTTGCGCATACAACCAAAATCATCAACGTCATGTTTCCGAGCAAGAACTGACCCGATTCAAACTTGCAAGACACAAAGGCATTATAAAATAGAAGTAACCATCTTAATGGTATTCCTTAATTGTGTTCCTTCTACTCGAAAGGACACATTTAATATAACTAAAATGATGCTACCTCGATCCAAAATCATATACGTTATCATTTGGCATGAAATCCAAAATCAAACAAACTGGTGTATCAAAAAACCTGAGTCCTAGGTAGTCCTCTTGAGTAGTGGGATGAACTTGATTTTTTAATTGTTCAGGTCACTCTACTCTAAAGATAACCCAATAACATATACAATAGCTCAAATATCACAATTTAACAAAAATCAAATGGATCATTTTAACATTTAGGACTCGACGGGTACCGCATATGTCAACTCATACTACCCCAAGTTTAATCAAGAAAATGACACATCCCAAGTACTATCTATAGGCTATCTGCCCTATGAAATGTAGTATCAGATGGATCATGCAGAAACTGGCTCAAAATAACATCATCTTATGCAACAATTAACTTGGATGATGGTGTACCAAGTCTTCCATCACTAAAGAAAAGAGAGGTTCACCTGACCTCCTAAGAAGCTAACCCTACCCGAGGCATGTCTAACCTGCTGAACTGAGCATTCCTTGATGCTCATTCCCATATCATGAGTCAAGATATAACAACCACCCATCCAAACAAGGGTTTCCTTTTAAAAACCAAAAATCCTACTAGGGACAATGACACCTAACTGACACCAAATTTCATAATCTTCACAGCAGAAGTCAAGACATCAATCTCTAAGGGTTATACCTACCACAGGATAGCCCCTTAAGAAACATAAGCATCGACCCCTAAAGGTACAAAGATTGTTTGAGTATACAGGTTACCCATTTGTCAATCATAAGGTGCCTAAACACCTTAAAATTAAAAATTGGATCCCGCTTAAACCACAACCAACAAATTTCAGCCCATGTAACCATTTTCATATATCAAAAATAGCATGCTAAAAGATCACCTCAATAGGTACTAAACTAAGAATGGAATCACTCGAGGAACACAATAATACTTTGTAGGAAACCTACTAATGCAGCTGCATGGCATGGCATGTGATTTTTTTTCTATGTGCCTAATATGATGCATGTCTTGGCACTTCCTTACCATTTCGGGCCAAGGGTAAAATAACATAAATTTCAATAAATCCATAATCCAAGGAAATACACCATTCACTCAAGGTAAAATCATACCAACTGTAACATTGAACAGTATAAATAGTAATTCTCAGCCCTGACCACTTAGTCATTTCCCATATACAGGGTGATCAGTCGCAAGCACAGAAATTTACCAAACATCGACATAGTCCTAGTCTCCTTTATACCAGCCCAAAATAGTATGAAAAAATAAAGAATAGATTTAATACCATGTTTTAATGTCCCAACCATATTTACCACTAAACCGGTAATCGAACCTGTTGCCACATGGCCTCGAGAGAGTCTCCCTATATGATAGAGATTGAAGACTAGCAACAAGGGTGAAGTGGGGAGACTATACCCTCATACTCAAATTTTCATAGAATTAAAAAATAGTGAAAATCAAGCAATAGCAGATGAAGTATAAAAAATCATAAGACAAATGTAATAACAACTGAATATAGAAAATTTCCAATGCCAGTTTATATAAAGCATACTTGATAGATAAAGTTACATAAGCTAAAACAGTAAATATATGAAATACTTTACAATTCAATACAATATAGGACTCAAGAAAAGAAAGGAACTAAAAATCCCAAATCTGATCCCTATGAGAATCCTAAGTTCCAGCTCAGCCCTGTGCTCCTAACTCCTCAGGTGTAATAAAAATAGCATAAGAAAAGTTACATATCCCTAAAAACAAGTAGGTCTACTCAGGTACCAATGATACCCAAGCAGGGTGTGAGATATAAATCTTAGTAGTCTCACACCCACGGTGTTAAGCCCAATTCAATCAACGTTATATAAATCTATCAGTGTGCAAGAAGATATATAACAAGTAAGGAAGTACTCAAAAGTAAAAATCCTATAATGTATAAGTTTCCACTTAGACCCAAATATGATTATTCCATTTCATTTGAGGAAGAAGTCCCTAATTTTACAGTCACACATTTTTAATTCTAACTGAGTTCAAAAGATAACTCAACCCATTGAATTAATAAGTATTGATACCCAACATATTGCCCGATGTCCCCCATAAATATATAATCAAATATTCCTAACCATACCATCTATAAAGCATAATCAAGACCGAATCCAAGCTTGTGTTTTGGATAGGAAGACGTGTCATATGAATCATTTAATTCATTAATCAATTTAGTACTTTATCTCATCCTTGACATTCTTAAGTTGGAATCAAAGTATCTCTCCTGGTTTAATATGAACCAACACCCTACAAGATCATCCCCAATTAACCTATTATGAACCTGGTATCACTCTAGGTGTGGTATAATGTTTCAACCACCCGAGTCCTTCCTTGGAGGTCCTTTAATGAAGCCCCAAGTATCACCCATGTCATAATAATCAATTCCCTTGAGTCCATCCATGGAATCATCTATGGGATCCAAGTATCACTCGGCATATAATATTCAAAAACCCCAATAAGTTTTTCCATGGCATTCAAATTTGAATCCATGTATCACTCAGTTTATAAGTCTAGCCTAAAGATTCCATCCATGGAATCCTTCAACTGTATCCATGTATCAGCCTTGGAAAAAACATGGTTCAAGTAAATTTTCATTCGTGGCATTCTAATTTGAATTCATGTGTCGTCCAAGGCTCTTAACCATTTAATCATCTCGATAATCATTCAATCAATTTCATATAGCATGACAAGGTCAAAACCATTAATATATTATATAAATCCAAAAATAATTTAGTCAATATGATTTAATATGTCAAGGTCAACACTAGGAACAATTCATTTATATCTCACCTCAAAAGGGTAACTCAAGGCATTGGCCAACTGAGAAGGCTTACCTTTATTTTAACTTATTTGGGAATTTCATTATAATGTAATTTCAAGACTAAACATTCAAACCATGTATTCAATATTGATTAATCATGATGATTTAATATTTCTAGTTAAACACCAAGAACATTCCATATACACCTCTCCTAAAAAGGTGGCTAAAGCATGAGCAAGCTATCAAGAATTGGCTCACAATTACTCACATGGGCAATTCATTATATCAAGCTTTCCAAGGATAAATAAACTACTACATGGAATAGTATTATATATCTCACATGGGAATATACATACAAATTCAATTCTAGATTAATCAAGCAATGACATAATATGGTCAAGATTCATGGTCACTCTTCCCTTCCCATTTAATCCATTTAATTCAAAATTCAATTTATAAAACAATTTCATGTTTGAAATTACATGACATGGGGTAAAAGGAACACCTAAGTGTGTCTAAGGAATAAATCCATTCAAGTTATATTTAGTAAGAAAACCCCAAGTGGTTCTTCATGTTCAAGGTATTCAACCTATATCCTACATAAAAAGGCCTCTTTAAAATCATATGCCAAGCCTAGTGATTCTAGGAACTTAATCTCATTTCAAGAAATTCCTTTTAAACATAACAAGAGAGGATATATTCTATCATGACTCATATCAAAAATGCTACTCAAGCATAGAGAACATCCAAGAAATATGGAAAAGCATGATTTAAAACAACTAATCATCACTTTTCAGCTTAGAAGACAGCGCACCTCTGTTGGAGGGGTTTTATTATAAAAACATGACTTTGTTTTGAAAACAAATCATTTATACCAATTAATTAGTTCATTAAAAAACTCATATTCCAATTTATTGAAGGAAATCATGATTCAAATTATTTAAATAAGCACTTAAATCATTCTTAAAATTAAATAGGTTCAGGATAGGGATCCTACCTCAAATAGTAGACCCAAGTCATGCCAACACTTTAGCACTTGATAGTTTAGGCGACAACCACTCTAAACTGATCCGCACTAGCACGTATATGCATTCTTATATATATATATATATATATTTATCCTTTAATCCAAAGCATGTATTCCCCTCTCCAAGATGAAATACTTATGAGTAATAGATATATATATATATACACACATACCTATGTATGTGTGTGTGTGCCATCAAAGATGATCAAAACTCCCTACAATCAATTTTTGAGACTCAAAACACCTTAAGACCTTAAATTAAAGGGTGAGAAACAAAAAATTGGGTTTATAAACTTACTCAAAAATGAATATGGCGAGCCAAATTGAACCCATTTTCCTCGACATTGGTGGCTAATGTCAGAATAAGCATAAATCCAACCCAAGGAGTCTGTTACATGCCCTAACATCAAAAGAAAAAAACAAAATTTTGGTTAACCCCAACCTAGGGTTTCAACAATATCAAGAGGGGAGATGGGGAGAAGAAAATCCACCAAATTGAAGGAGGATGATGAGGGAGAGAGGCTTACCTCCACAAGATGAGCAAGAATCGCACGAGATTCTTGTGAAATCGTTGCAGAAGAAGGGAGCTGGAGGGAGGTGTGTTTTGTAGCCAGGGAGAACCCCAAGGGGGTGTCGCGCATAGATATTGGGGGAAAAGGGTTAGAATAACCTTTGGTTCCTTTTTTTAATTTTATTTTAATTGAATTAAATTTAATTAAATTTTTAAATCTGAGTATCGTACATGGGTTGGGCCGCATGTTTTGATAAACTATGCGCCAATTGTGCACCCTTTACTGGGCACTAGGAACACCCTGTGTGGTTTTCAAACTGTGCCCAAACCATGGGATGAATAGTTTCAAGGTATTTTCCAATACCACTAACCGTGCGGGTTGGGTGCATGGTTTGGTAAACCATGTGCAGCATGTGCGATAGCTTCTGCCCTCCTGTATATAGCTGCACGATTTCCTATCATGGTCCACATGGTTTTAGAAAAATAGTGCACCCTATATTGGTTCTTTAAAACTTTCTTTTCCCAATATAGCACTCCCAAAACTCCTCGAGCCACCCAGGAAAGTTCTCAGGTATTCACCCAAGTCCAAAAACATCACTTAAAATCACCCCAAAATGTAGAATTAAGATCTGAAGTTAATTTTTAAAAATAACCCATCCAGTAATCACAAAAATTTAAATCCCCATGGAATTTTATCTGGTTCAAAAACATGGGTTCTTACAAGCGAAAGGGAGCGGGTCCACCATGAGAGTCGGAGCTCCCTTGGCTATGGAGCACAGTATGAGGAGTAGGCCCCTTGACTTTTTATGTGTGATACCTAGTTAGGAGTTAGTTCTCCCTCAATGTGGTGAGGTGGGGGACCCTCCACTCTCTCTTTAGAGGATGCACATGAATCATGGTCTGGGGTGGTTCTCCCTCAACTATGTGTAGTGGTGAGGGGTGGGCCTCTCCACTTGGGTTCTTATGAGCTTGCACAGGGCACAAGGCATTAATGTTGGGACCTATGGTGATGGGCACTAGAGTTGGACCTATATAGCTATTTTCTATGGATTGTATCTCTGGGATGAGTGCCATATGATATGGAAGGTCTCATAGAGTGAATGATCCTGGATTAGCATTACCTTTTAGCCTCGAGTTGAATCATATGGCTAGTTGTGAGGTCAAAACCTCATGAGGCTTAGTGTATGAGGCGAGTATATTTGGGTGATTCTAGGAGTACTTACAGTGTTTTTATGTCTTTTGGTCAACACACCATATGTATTGAGTTGACTAGTCATGTATAGCTGATGAGTGATTGAGATGTAGTTTCTCTCTCTCTTGGGTTCACTCTGGATAGGTTGAGCGAACTATTTCCTTTCAGTTTCTCCTTTTTATTTTTGGTTTTTATGTAACCAACTGAGTATTGTTATACTCATCCTTGAATTAGCTCTTCACACACATGGTGTGTCTTGTGCAGACAATAGGGCTTTCAACGGAGTCATGGGAGGACCTGGAGCAGGTGGAGCTTAGCGAACTTGACAGACTGGGGTGTTCACCAAATCCTGACCAAGGTTTATTCTGGTGGTTTTAATTGTCAACAGTCCCCTCCTTCTAATTAGGTTGGATTCTTTGTAGTTTTTAGTGATCTTTTATTTTTCCTTTTTATGCTCTTATTACTTTTTTTCTCTATTTTTGGGATAGATGTATGCATGCATTCTTATTTTTAGTTATTATTATCTCTTCATTGTTGAATGGATATGTATGTGGGTGAGTGGGTATAGGTACCATAGGCTGAGGCCTCCCATGTTTCAGATATTCCTACTTGGTGTTGGATGTCATCCCATGGCCTATTGGAGGTGGGATTGAAGAGTCTCGGCTCTGGCCCCAGAGGGTCGGGTCGTGATAGAGTGGTATCAGAGTGGGTTCCACTATAGGGCCACAATTAATAGTTTTTCTAACTATGATCTTGGTTTGGGATTTATGGTGATAGTGTTATAGTGTTTCAAGTTCGAATTTCTAGTTAGGGAATCTAGTGTTGGTGTAGTAGCCGATGTATCCATTCATGAGGACCCTGATAAACTACTTGTTGACTCAGTTCAATTAGGCACTAGTTATATGGAAATTTTGGTACATGAATCATATAGGATTGTTTTGTGGGTTCTATATATTTCATGATCCATATCAAAAAATATAATCTTTGACCATGGTGTGTTTTGATTCTATGTTAGGATGCCATTGTGTTGAAATCCAGATAGGGTTCTATGGATGGATCGTGATGAAGGTCCACCTTGTGATGAGCCTACAGTGTAGGGAACTAGTCCTGAGGCACTATTGGAAATGCAGGTTTTCCCAACGCTTCTTTACCAACGGTTTTCTTAAACCATTGGTAAAGAAGACCTTTCCCAATGGTTTCCTAAAACCATTAGGGAAGGGGTGTCCAAGGCACCCTTTCCCAATGGTTCTACTAGAACCGTTGGGAAAGGGTGACCCTTTACCAATGGTTCTACTGAACCATTGGTAAAGGGTGCCTTGGACACCCCTTTCCCAACGGTTTTTAAAAACCATTGGGAAATGTTTACCCCAAATATAGAATCGGTCGCTGCTCTCCCCCATTCGCGACAGAACCCTAAATCTCTGCAGGGCTCGGCTCCTCTCACAACTTCCCCCATCCGAACCAGTGAAACTTCATCCGAATCATCTCAAATCAGGTATTCTCTTCTTCATACACATAAAATATTTAAGTGGTACCTTGTTTTATTGTTATTCATCTCATATTTTAGTTTTAAGTTTTGATTTTGATGTGTATATCATTTTTTTGTGTTTTGATTTAATCTAGACTTTATCCATTCCAATCCATTTAATTAATTAAATCTTTAACCCTTCATCGAAGAAGAAGCATCTCAAATTCATTGCGGTTGGATTATAGATTTTCTAAGTATGTTTTTTTATGCTTTTTTTCATCTTGTAATTAATTTTTACTGGGAAATTTATTTATATGTGTTTATTAATTTTTAGCAAAGTTTTTATGAATGTTTTCCCTAAAATTCCTTGAGGAAAGTGTTTTATTAAAATGAATTTTTTTTAATAAGTCTTGTGTAATGTGATTTTTTATAGTACACTATGTGACTATGTTTGGTATTTAGTAACACATGAGATAACTGGTGTGTGAGAATGTGTTGTGAAAGAGATTTCATGGTTGGTTCAAGATCATATTTACGTTTTGAGCCTATTAATGAGTTGTTTTAAAGATATTTTGAGATATTTACATTATGTTTATTGGTGAAAACTGGGATCTGTAGAGGTGGTTCATGATTAAGACATATAATTACTGCTAAACATGTGGATAAACCATGCATAGTAGTGAATTATTGAAATTTTTGATGTTTTTAGTCTTTTTTTATTTGGAGTTTCTTTTGATGCTGATGTTTATTATTGATACCTGTGATGGGAATTTATTTTAGTTTCTAAATCGGCTGAGACTCCCCCACCATGCACAGTGTATGCAACCTCTACCCTTATTTAATCATTCTGTTTACACAGCCTATGCAACCTCTACCCTCATTTAATCAGTGAACTCAAGTCATTAATTCAAGAATTCATTCTCACTAGCATGTAAGAAATCGAATGATGTAAACCCATCCTCACATGATTTCTTACCTTAGATAGTTTCCAATATATGGAATACGAGCTTTTGAATTCATCAGTTAACCAGGATCATATATTCCATTTCCCCCAAGATGACTGTACTAATATAACTTTAGGGTCAATTAAATATGGTTCTCATTGTACATTGTATATTATGTGTCCTTCTTGGCCAATACTCACTTTTATGAGGGTGGGGTGCTTTTTACTACCCATGCTGGCATGTGTAGACATCCATAAAAATGTTAGATAAGTCACAAGTTTAATTCAGTAATATTGTTATCATTGACATACTTTATTATTAATCTCAAATTTAAAAATAAATTTTTTTGTCTATACTTAATGAAATTAAATCTTTTTACAAGCCATGAAAAACCTATTAGTGTATAAGCCTAAAATTTATTCACCCATGGGGTGCGCTTGACTTGGGGAAGTAATTGGGTAATGAAAGGTATGGCCATAGAGGTGCCAATAATGAGTTATTTAACATGAGTGAATGATTTGGGATGCCTATAACACATAATGGGACCTGAGGCATGCGCCTATTATAGACCTAATGAAAATGAATATAAATAAATTTTAATTTAATTTATGAGTACTTGTTCTTTACATTATTTTAATAGTTCACTACATCGACTAGAAACTTCTTCCTTTATCGTTTACTTAAATGTATTTTATATTAAAGTTCAATCCTATTGAATTGTTTATGACAAAATGACTTATATAAATTCTTTTTACAGAATGGACAGAAGTTGGATATATGAAACCGATCGGATCTCAAGCGATTTTCAAAACAATTTGGAGAGCTTTATAGATTTTTCATTTCACAGTGCTTCAGATAGTGGTCGCATACACTTCCCATGTTCAAATTGTGTTGGTAGACCTTGGTTGAGCCGTGAAGAAGTCACATACCACATAACCAAAAATGGTTTTCAAGAAAACTACTTTGTGTGGTATCACAATGGGAAGAAAATGAAATCTCAAATTGGTGATGATTGAAATGAAAGGACTGGAATGGATAATTTGTTAGATGATCAGTTTCCATTTATTCTTCATCATGAAAAAGAAAGGATTTCGACTCAAGAAGACTTCGATATGAGGACACATGATGCATCTAGTGAAAATGATGATATTGATAGGTTGAAAAAATTGAATTATGCTGCCACGACTTCAGTATATTGACAATGCGATAAAATGAAAAAGCTGGTATTTTTAATTTGATTATTTCATGGGAAAACTATGTATGGGATTTCTAATATAGAAATTGATTACATTCTTACCCTCTTGAAGGATTTACTTCCAGATGATGCAGATATTCCCTCAAACCACTATATGGAATGAAAGTTATTTGAGGAACTTGGATTCTCAAGAAACAAAATTCAGGCTTGCCCGAAAGATTGCAGTTTATTCTGGGAGGAAACCGCTGAACAAAATGATTGTATAAAATGTGGCACATCCCGCTGGAAGTCAAAATCTAATGGAGCACCATCCCACGTTCCACAGAAAGTAATGTGGCACTTTCCATTGATCCCTAGACTCCAGAATCCTTTTATGTCTGATGAAATATCAATAAAAATGAGATGGCATGATACCGAGAGAAAGAAGACTAATGATGAGTTGGTTCATCCTACATATGGATTTTCATGGCAGAGATTTGATGCACGACATCTTGATTTTGCAGTTGACGTGTGTAATGTGAGTCTGGGTCTTTCATGCGACGGTTTTAATCTGTTTGGGCAGATGCTTACTTCGCACAGCACATGGCCAATTTTTATAAACATTTATAATCTTCCCCCATGGTTGTGTATGAAAAAACCTTTCACTTTCATGATTATACTCATATCTGGTCCTTCTAATCCCGACATTGATATTGATGTATACATGCAACCTTTAATAAAAGAGTTGAAACTTCTTTGGGATGTGGGTGTGTGCACATATGATGCATGTTCGAAAGACATGTTTCAGATGTGTACTGTGCTTATGTGGACGATCAATGATTTTCTGGATTATGCAATGATGTCTGGATATAGCATGAAGGGAAAACTGGCATGCCCAGTTTGTATGAAGAATACATGATCCAGAAGACTGAAACATCGTTGTAGTTTCAGTTTTATGGGACATCGGTGATTCTTTCCAAATGATCATCCATATAGAATGAATTGTCCAAGATTTGATAATACCATAGAGACCGATGATCCACCTCAGCATATGTTTGGAAGTGATGTGCTTAATGAATTGAAATATTTCAGTTTTTCATTCGGGAAGGGTCAAATGAAATCTGGAAAGAGAAAGAATGTTTCCACTAAAACTTGTTATAATTGGAGGAAGAGGAGTATCTTTTTTTATTTGCCTTATTAGTCAACCAATTTGTTACTTCATTGCTTAGACGTAATGAATATTGAAAAGAATATATGTGAAATGTAGATTTCGGTTCTTCTAAATGTCAAGGGGAAGACAAAAGATGATTTACGATCTCGTCATGACTTGGTGGATTGGGGCATCAGACCAGAATTGCATCTAGTGCGTATCAGTGAAAATAAATGGAAACTTCCATGTGCTTCTTATGTGATGACACCTATGGAAAAAAACAATTTTTGGATGTATTAGAGAATATTATAGTTCCTGATGGATATTCAAGAAACATATATAAACGGGTCAACAGGAGAGATTTGAAGCTAAAATCTCTGAAGAATCATGATTATCAAGTTCTACTGCATGAGTTACTTCCAATATAAATCCTTCATCTTTTGTCCAATAATGTAAGGGTGACTTTTATTCGGCTGTGCCATTTGTTTAGACATATTTGTGCTAAGAAGTTGTCCAAGTCATTCTTGCAAAAAATGTTGACAGATGCCCCATTAATTCTGTGTGAGTTGGAGAAAATATGTCCTCCATCATTTTTCACATGCATGTTGCATCTGACTATCCATATTCCCACTGAAATACTTCTCAGAGGACCTGTTTCTTTTCGTTGTATGTATCCAACTGAAAGAAATATGTACACATTAAAGTCTTATGTCCGAAATAGGAATCATCCCAAAGGTTCAATCGTGAACGATTACTTGGATCAAGAATGTATGGATTTCTGCTCAATGTATTTGTCTGATCTTACTACAAGAATGAATAGACCAATGAGAAATGAAGAGGAACAGTATGAGCAAATTGAACCCATTTTTCCATCACTTTCTCAAACAGGACGAATTCTTGGATCATATACATTGAAGACATTAATCCATAAAGAGAGGGAGATGGCACATCGCACAGTTTTGTTCAAATGTGATTTGTTTGATGACTATATCAGGTAACTAAATTGAATATGTATATCTTGCATATATATCTGTTAAAATATTCATATTTTTTATCTACAGGGAACATAAAACAATGATAAATAGGAAGCATCATTCTTTATCTTTGAGAAGGAGAGAGACTTTTCATAGCAAAGAGTTTTCTGCTTGGTTAAAATTGAAGGTAAAAATATTACTGTTTAAAATAATTATATCAATATTTAATTAAGTTTAATAGTCATTTATATTGCAGGTATTGAGTTTGTCTACTGACTCTGTCTCTGAAGAAATACGAGCTTTGGATTTTGGTCCTAATACCATGGTTCGTGACTGTAAATCAATTGTCATCAATGGGTACAAATTTATTGTCACTAAATGAGAAAATAACATGAGAACACAACATGATGGTGTTATGGTTACTACCACAACAGATTGTTATGCCAGTGCATCAGATAGTAGACAGCGATTTGAAAATGTGGGTTATTATGGAGTTGTTGAGAAAATAATAATATTGGATTATTACTCTCATGGACGAGTCACAATGATGAAATGCCATTGGTTTGATTCGATGATGAGATAGGGAACATTTATTGATGATTGTGGATTTCGAGTAATTAATATGACTCACACTCTTGCTACCGAAGAACCATATGTGTTGGCATCAATGGTATGTCAAAGACCAACTTCAACCAGAATTTGGTGTCATAGTTGAAGTAATTCCAAGACATATTTTTGATGATGGTGATGATGGAATTTACACTGTCCCCGGTGCCATTGGAACCAATCCATTTATTTCTTTTTATGACTCCAATAGCTCAATTTTAATAGTTGATTGTGAACCTAAAGTTGTGGTTGAAAATATATAGAATCATTCATCCATGTTCTCAATTATTTTGGTTTACCTCGAGTTGGGTTGTTAAGGTTGGTAATATTCAAATTGATTTAGTTTTGATCACAAATATGTTTTAGCTGAACTGACCGTTATGTGAATTTTCAATGTTTATTGGTTGCAGTTTTATTTGAATTGCATTTTCTAATTTGAAATTGAACTATATTCAAACCTAGTCAAACAATATTTCTCACTTGGTGAACATTACAACTTGTATGATTTATTAAATCCATTCAAGCTCTTCTAAAACAATTGATAGCTAAATTACCAATGAATCCCCTTATTACCTCATATATTTAGTTTTTTGGGTTACACATTAGTTTCCTTTTTCTAATTAATTACATATTTGTTTTCAAAAGCAGGAAATGCATCCAATTGAAGTGAGACGAAGGAAAAAAATGATGGATAACAATCGTCAAATGGCGGAGATAGGAATTCCACCATTAGTGCCTACAGTGAGTACTTTATTTCAAGTATATATATTTAAAGAATATATAATGTCATGTGATTAATTTTTTTTGTAAAAATTTTTATAGGATCCACCTATACGTTGACAGTTATTTGACGATGAGCCTAGTACTGGTCCTAGTACTCAGGCCGGTGGAACGAGGAGGGTTCGTACTAGAGGTGGACGAGTAGTTTCGCGTACCCGACTAGACCCGGCCCCTCCCACTGACATGTCATCCTTCCCAAATTATGATCCCAGTGTGTCGTTAGGGACACACAGGATATTTAGGCCTCCCATGTTTTCACCACCTTTTGCATCTTCTGGCCCATCATTTTCATATCCCATGATGATTCCCACTCCCCAGTCAGAATCTGGTCATACAGTTGTCCCATCTTCTTTTCCTTCTACTTCTGTCTCTCTCAGCTTCTATATTCCATCATCTTCGACTCATGTTCCACCACAGGGTGTTCCGTCGGTTTCTGTGGATCCAGCGTCGCTCAGTGATCAGACTGGAACAAGTATATTTATAGAACCCTAACACATTTTTATAGCAATATTTATTTTCATTATAACATGTTTTGATAAAATATTTGTTTTTCTTTCATGACAGATACATCTACTAACAAGAGGTGGGGGCAGGGGCATACACGTATGTGTTTTGTGTGGAACCGCCACACACAGGTTATAGTGGATTATAATGAAGACAACCAAATGGTTGAGAAAATAGGGCAGCAATGTCGGAGTTTTTTTGCGACGCTTGCCAAATAATCTGACATCATTCCCGTCATCCCGCTATTGTGGAGACATTTTCCACATGAGGTCAAGGATAGAGATTGGGCAGAGATATGGGTAAAAAAATCTGTTTTATTTAATTCCATGAATTATTTTTGTATTTATATGAATTAATATTTTGATGTCAACTTCGATTTAATTTTCCCGATGGTGAGGGTGCACGACCGGAACGTCTAAAGGATTTAGGTGAGCTTTGGAGAGCCTACAAGAATGAGTTGTATATTGGCTGGCATGCTAGATTTGGCACTGAGTTAGAGGTTGTACCAGCTGTGGATGATTGTCCTATAGAGCAGTATCGTCAGATGATTACTCATTGGACGAATACCCAGTTTAAGGTATGAATTACATTTGAGGTATTTAAATAATAACTTTCATGTTTTTCATTAATATTATCCTTTGAATTATCTAATTTTATTTAGGAATCAATTTGAAAAAAAAACATTGATGCAAAAAATACCTCCACACACTAGGACGTACTACGATGTCAGATCATGAGAGGAAGCAGGTATGACAATTGTTTATAAGTTTTCTTTATGACTTACACTTTCTTTTGTTTCCTCAATTATTTAATCATTTGTTAATTTTTTCATATAACTTTAGTTTTTAATGTCATTGTATAGGCAAATACAGAATATTGAAGAACGTGTGCCTCGAGCAAAACTGTTTTGCTCGAGTAGACGGAAAAAGGATGGAAGTGTCATCAACGAAGCGACTCAGCAGCAGATTGTAAGTTTTAATCTATTGATTTTATATTTTAATATCTATTTTTTAAATTAATAATATATTTATATTTTTAATAGGATGATTTAGAGGCCCTCGATTCCCAAGAACCAGACAATTTTGGGCCCACTGATCACTTACATCAGGTGTTGGGAGAGGAGCATCCTGGAAGAGTATGCTGCCGACCTAGGATAGCCCTGACGAGGTATTGGCCCTCCTCAGGTACGATTTGTAGTGCCACCGAGCTGCAGCAAGTTAGGTCACAGGCAGAACAGGCTGAGAAAAGGGCCACAGAGACGGTAGAATAGTCTGCTAGGGCAAACAGTGCATTTATGAAATTTATTGAAGTTCTACGTCCAACACTTCTACCATAGGCCATCCCAGCTTTTAATGAATATATTTTGTCGATACATTCTATATATGGTGCGCCAGGTGGCAGTTCTAGTGGTGTTCAAGATGATGTCCAGCCTGACGATGATGATGGCGAGGAGTCTGATGCGGAAGAGGAGGGAGAGGAGGAGGAGGAGGCAGATGGTGAGGGTGAGGAGAAGGGTGAGGGCGAGGAGGAGGGAGCTGAGGAGGGTGAGGACGATGATGGGGACGAGGACGAGGGTGATGATGATGGTGATGATGGTTATGGTGATGTGGGACAAATTGATCTGTTACACATTTTACTAATATTACTGAGATTTTATATTTAATCTATTCTAGTTGTTGGTTTTATCTAGACCCGTAGTATAGTATTGGAGTTGAGTTATTTTTATATATTGTCTGTTTTCATGGATGTTGTTGTCTTTTAGTGGTTTTGGTGTATCTTGAGCATGTTTATAGAATTTTGTGTGTTTGGGAACTCCCTAGATAGCCCCCCTCCTTCCTGGACCCTGGACAACCCCCCACCATCCTCCTTGGGCCCCGGACAGCCCCTCCCCCACCATCCTCCTTGGTCCCCAGACATCCCCCCGGAAACACCCCGGAGAGCCCCCCGAACAGCCCCCCGGACAACCCCCGCCCCCCTCCCCCCACCCTCCTCCCTAGACCCCAGACAGCCCCCCAGATAGCCCCTCAGATAGCCCCCCAGACAGCCCCCTCCCCCACCCTCTTCCTTGGACCCAAGACAGCCCCCCGAACACCCCCCGGAAAGCCCCCCGCATAGCCCACCCTCCCTCCTCCTTGGTCCCCGGACAGCCCCCAGACAGCCCCCCGGATAGCCCCCCCCCCCCCCCACCCTCCTCCCAGGACCCCCAGACAGCCCCCCCACCCTCCTTGATTTCACATGCTTTTTTTATTTCTCTAATCATGAAATGTTATTTGGGTCAACTGTGACATGTACGAGTCAACCCCACCTCAATCTGAGGCTCGGTTTGGCCGGCACCACTCAAAGTGTCTCAGGTTTATTTGAAATGGAAATCATTTTAAGTGAAAACAACAACTGACGTACAGAAAACTGACCAAACGCATTCAGATTCTGTTGAAACTTTAGGACAACGATCCATGGGTCATTTGAGACATGTACGAGTCAACCCCGTCTAAATCCGAGATGCGATGTGGCCGATACCACTCTAATTCTGTCTCTTTTGTTAAAAATGGACAGGATTATAAGTGAAAATAACAACTGGCATACGGAAAACCAACCAAACGCATTCGGATTCTGTTGATAATTTATTAAAATGATCCATGGGTCATATGTGACGTGTACGAGCCAACTCTGGCTCAATCCGAGTTGTGGTGTGGCCGGGATCACTCTAAGTGTCTCTCTTTTGTTTAAAATGGATAACATTTTAAGTACATACGGAAAACAGACCAAACGCATTCAGTTTCCATTGAAACTTTAGGAGAATGATCCATGGGTCATATGTGATGTGTACGAGTCAACCTCACCTCAATCTGAGGCGCATTGTGGCTGAAACCACTCAAAGTGTCTCTCTTCTGTTTAAAATGGACTTCATTTTAAGTGAAAACAACAACTAGAAAACAGAAAACTGACAAAACGGATTCTAATTATGTCGATACTTTATCACAACGATCCATGGGTCATATATGACATGTATGAGTCAACCCCGCCTCATCCGAGGCACAGTTTGGCCGACACCATTCATAGTGTCTTTCTTTTATTTAAAATGGACATCATTTTAAGTGAAAACAACAACTGACATATGAAAAACTAACTAAACTCATTCGAAATGTATTTATGCTTTAGAAAAACGATACATGGGTCATATGTGACATTTACGAGTCAACCCTGCCTCAATCCAAGGTGTGGTGTGGCCGGAACCACTCTAAGTGTCTCTCTTTTGTTTCAAAAGGATATCATTTTAAGTGAAAACATCAACTGACATACAGAAAACCAACCAAATGCATTTGGATTGTGTTGATACTTTAGGAAAATGATCCATGGGTCATTTGAGACATGTACCAGTCAACCCCATCTAAATCTGAGGTGTCGTGTGGCTGGTACCACTCTTACTCTCTCTTTTGTTTAAAATGGACAGGATTATAAGTGGAAAGAACAACTGACATACATAAAACCAACCAAACGCCTTTGGATTCTATTTATAATTTATCATAACGATCCATGGGTCATATGTGACGTGTACGAGCCAACCTAGGCTCAATCCGAGTCACAGTGTGGCTGGGATCACTCTAAGTGTCTCTCTTTTGTTTAAAATGGAAAACATTTTAAGTACATATGGAAAACCAACCAAACGCATTCGGTTTCTGTTGAAACTTTATGAGAATGATTCCTGGGTCATATGTAACGTGAAAGAGTCAACCACTCCTCAATCTGAGTCATGGTGTGGCTGACACCACTCAAAGTGTCTCTCTTTTATTTAAAATGGACTTCATTTTAAGTGAAAACAACAACTAGCATACGGAAAACCGACCAAACGGATTCTAATTGTGTCTATAATTTAGAAAAACTATCCATGGGTCATATGTGATATGTACGAGTCAACCTCGCCTCAATCCGAGGCACAGTGTGGCCGACAGCATTCATAGTGTCTCTCTTTTATTTAAAATGGACATCATTTGATGTGAAAACAACAACTGACATACAAAAAACTGACCAAACGCATTTGAAATGTGTTGATTCTTTAGGAAAACGATCCATGGGTCATATGTGACATGTACGAGTCAACCCCGCCTCAATCCAAGGTGCGGTGTGGCCGGCACCACTCTAAGTGTCTCTCTTTTGTTTCAAAAGGATATCATTTTAAGTGAAAACATCAACTAATATACGGAAAAACTGACCAAACGCATTCGGATTCTGTTTAAACTTTAGGACAATGATCCATGGGTCATTTGAGACGTGTATGAGTCAACCCCGTCTAAATCCGAGGTGCGGTGTGGCCGGTACCACTCTAACTCTGTCTCTTTTGTTTAAAATGGACAGAATTATAAGTGAAAAGAAAAAGTGACAAACGGAAAACCAACCAAACACCTTCGGATTCTATTGATAATTTATCACAATGATCCATGGGTCATATGTGATGTGTACAATCCAACCTGAGCTCAATTCGAGTCGCAGTGTGGTCGGGATCACTCTAAGTGTCTCTCTTTTGTTTAAAATGGACAACAATTTAAGTACATACGGAAAACTGACCAAACGCATTGGGTTTCCGTTAAAACTTTAGGATAACGATCCATGGATCATATGTGACGTGTATGAGTCAACCTCGCCTCAATCTGAGGTGCGGTGTGGCCGACACCACTCAAAGTGTCTCTCTTTTGTTTAAAATGGACTTCATTTAAAGTGAAAACAAAAACTAGCATACGGAAAACCGACCAAACGGATTCTGATTGTGTCGATACTTTATCACCACGATCCATGGGTCATATGTGATGTGTAAGAGTCAACCCTGCCTCAGTCTGAGGCGCAGTGTGTCCGACACCATTCATAGTGTCTCTCTTTTATTTTAAATGGACATCATTTTAAGTGAAAACAACAACTGACATACGAAAAACTGACCAAACGCATTCGAAATGCGTTGATGCTTTAGTAAAACAATCCATGGGTCATATGTGACGTGTACAAGTCAACCTCGCCTCAATCCAAGGTGCGGTGTGGTCGACACCACTCTAAGTGTCTCTCTTTTGTTTCAAAAGGATATCATTTTAAGTGAAAACATCAACTGACATATGGAAAACCAACCAAATGCATTCGGATTGTATTGATACATTAGTAAAATGATCCATGGGTCATTTGAGATGTGTACGAGTCAACCCCATCTAAATCTGAGGCGCGGTGTGGCCAGTACCACTCTAACTCTGTCTTTTTTGTTTAAAATGGACAGGATTATAAGTGAAAAGAACAACTGACATACAGAAAACCAACCAAACTCCATCAGATTCTATTGATAATTTATCACAACGATCCATGGGTCATATGTGACGTGTACAAGCCAACCCGAGCTCAATCCGAGTCGCAGTGTGGCCGAGATCACTCTAAGTGTCTCTCTTTTGTTTAAAATGGACAACATTTTAAGTACATATAGAAAACCGACCAAACGCATTCGGTTTCCATTGAAACTTTTGGAGAACGATCCATGGGTCATATGTGATGTGTACGAGTCAACCTCGCCTCAATCTGAGGCGTGGTGTGGCCAACACTACTCAAAGTGTCTCTCTTTTGTTTAAAATGGACTTCATTTTAAGTGAAAACAACAACTAGCATACGGAAAACTGACCAAATGGATTCTGATTGTGTCGATACTTTAGAACAATGATCCATGGGTCATATGTGACGTGTAAGAGTCAATCCCACCTCAATCTGAGGCGCGGTGTGGCTGACACCATTCATAGTGTCTCTCTTTTATTTAAAATGGACATCATTTTAAGTGAAAACAACAACTAACATACGAAAAACTGACCGAACGCATTCGAAATGTGTTGATGCTTTATGAGAACGATCCATGGGTCATATGTGACATGTACGAGTCAACCCCACCTCAATCCGAGGCGCAGTGTGGCCGTCACCACTCTAAGTGTCTCTCTTTTGTTTCAAAAGGATATCATTTTAAGTGAAAACATCAACTGACATTAAGAAAACTGAGCAAACGCATTCGGATTGTATTGATACATTAGGACAATGATACATGGGTCATTTGAGACATGTACGAGTCAACCCCGTCTAAATTCGAGGCGTGGTGTGGTCGGTACCACTCTAACTCTGTCTCTTTTGTTTAAAATGGACAGGATTATAAGTGAAAAGAACAACTGCCATACAGAAAACTGACCAAACGCCTTCAGATTCTGTTAATAATTTATCACAACGATCCATGGTTCATATGTGACATGTACGAGCTAACCCGTGCTCAATCCGAGTCACGGTGTGGTCGGGATCACTCTAAGTGTATCTCTTTTGTTTAAAATTGACAACATTTTAAGTACATATGGAAAACTAACCAAACGCATTCGGTTTCTGTTTAAACATTATGAGAAAAATCCATGGGTCATATGTGACGTGTACAAGTCAACCTCACCTTAATCCGAGGCGCGGTGTGGCCGAAACCACTCAAAGCGTCTCTCTTTTGTTTAAAATGGACTTCATTTTATGTGAAAACAACAACTAGCATACGGAAAACTGACCAAACGGATTCTGATTGTGTCAATACTTTAGCACAATGATCTATGGGTCATATGTGACGTGTAAAAGTCAACCTTGCCTCAATACGAGGCGTGGTGTGGCCAACACCATTCATAGTGTCTCTCTTTTATTTAAAATTGACATCATTTTAAGTGAAAACAACAACTGACATATGAAAAACTGACCAAATGCATTAGAAATGTGTTGATTCTTTAGGACAACGATCCATGGGTCATATGTGATGTGTATGAGTCAACCCCGCCTCAATCTGAGGCGTGGTGTGGCCGGCACCACTCTAAGTGTCTCTCTTTTGTTTCAAAAGGATATCATTATAAGTGAAAACATCAATTGACATACGGAAAACCGACCAAACGCATTCGGATTGTGTTGAAACTTTAGGAAAATGATCCATGGGTCATTTGAGACATTTAAGAGTCAACCCCATATAAATCTGAGGCGCGGTGTAGCCGGTACCACTCAAACCCCGTCTCTTTTGTTTAAAATGGACAGGATTATAAGTGAAAAGAACAACTGACATACGGAAAACTGTCCAAACGCCTTCAGATTCTGTTGATAATTTATCACAACGATCCATGGGTCATATGCGACATGTACAAGCCAACCCGAGCTCAATCCGATTCACGGTGTGGTCGGGATCACTCTAAGTGTCTCTCTTTTGTTTAAAATGGACAACATTTTAAGTACATATAGAAAACCAACCAAACGCATTCAGTTTCCGTTGAAACTTTAGGAGAACGATCCATGGGTCATATGTGACGTTTACGAGTCAACCTCGCCTCAATCCGAGGTGCGGTGTGGCCGACACCACACAAAGTGTCACTATTTTTTTAAAAATGGACTTCATTTTAAGTGAAAACAACAACTAGCATACGGAAAACCAACCAAATGGATTATGATTGTGTCAATAATTTAGCACAACGATCCATGGGTCATATGTGACGTTTACGAGTCAACCCCGCCTCAATCCGAGGCGCGGTGTGGCTGACACCATACATAGTGTCTCTCTTTTATTTAAAATGGACATCATTTTAAGTGAAAACAACAACTGACATACGAAAAACTGACCAAACGCATTCAAAATGTGTTGATGCTTTAGGAAAATGATCCATGGGTCATATGTGACGTGTACGAGTCAAGACCGACTCAATACGAGGCAAGGTGTGGCCGGAACCACTCTAAGTGTCTCTCTTTTGTTTAAAATGGACAACATTTTAAGTACATACGGAAAACTGACCAAACGGATTCTGATTGTGTTGATACTTTAGCACAACGATCTCTAGGTCATATGTGACGTGTAAGAATCAACCCCGCCTCAATCTGAGACACGGTGTGGCTGGCACCACTCAAAGTGTCTGTCTTTTGTTTCAAAAGGACATCATTTTAAGTGAAAACATCAACTGACATATGGAAAACCGACCAAACGCATTCGGATTGTGTTGATACTTTAGGAAAAAGATACATGGGTCATTTGAGATGTGTACAAGTCAACCCCGTCTAAATCTGAGATGTGGTGTGGCCGGTACCACTATAACTGTGTCTCTTTTGTTTAAAATGGATAGGATTATAAGAGAAAAGAACAACTGGCATACGAAAAACCAACCAAACACATTCAGAATCTGTTGAAACATTAGGACAATGATCCATGGGTCATATGTTACGTGTACGAGTCAACCGCACCTCAATCCAAGTCGCGGTGTGGTCGGGACCACACAAAGTGTCTCTCTTATGTTTAAAATGGACAGCATTTTAAGTACATACGGAAAACTGACCAAACGGATTCTGATTGTGTTGATATTTTAGCACAACGATCCATGGGTCATTTGTGACGTGTACGAGTCAACCCCGCCTCAATCCGAGGCGTGGTGTGGCCGGTACCATTTAAAGTGTCATTCTTTTATTTAAAAAGAACTTCAGTTTAAGTGAAAACAACAACTGACACACAGAAAACCAACCAAATGCTTTCGGAATATGTTGATACTTTAGGACAACGATACATGGGTCATTTGTGACGTGTACGAGTTAACCTCACCTCAATCTAAGGCATGGTGTGGCCGGTATCACTCCAGGTGTATGTATTATGTTTAAAGTGGATATCATTTCTAGTAAAAACATATGGTATACGAAAAACCGATCAAATTATGAATTGAATTCCGGATTCCACATATAATTGTCATCTAAATTTTAAATTGAATTCTAAATGAATTTTGTATGTTTATAATTATGTTATGAATTCTGATTTAATTCTAGATGTGTATAGTTCCTGGATTCATTATATGTTAAATGTGTATTAATTTTTCTCTATATGTATGTGTTAGTTGGTTATTGCTGGTACAATAATTGGATATGTATGTGTTAGTTTATTGTAGGTAAAATAATTGGAAATGATTTAAAATGAGAGGGAATGTTGTTGTGCAAATTGCACAAAAATGAGAGGGTAGCTGCTGTGCAAATTGCAGGCTACTGTGCAATTTGCACAGCATAGCCTATGCCAATGGTTTGAAACCATTGGCATAGACTCTCTGAGTATTATTTTTACCAACGGTTCTATGAACCGTTGGGAAAGAATCCCTCTACTTGGTTTTCCCAACAGTTCAAGCCAAACCGTTGGGAAAAACTTTCCCAATGGATCACTGTAAACCATTGGGAAAAGCTTTCCCAATGTCTTACTTACCTACGGTTTGCAGAACTGTTGGTATAATATATACCAATGGTTCTGCAGCCTTTCCCAACAGTTCAGAACCATTGGGAAATCCTGCATTTCCAGTAATGAGGTAGTACCTATGGGTGGTCCGCTAGATGAGCCACCACCCATTGAGTAGTAGGTCATGATGCTAGTTCAGGCCAAATATGCATGAAGGATGAGTGCATTGAATGAGTTCCATAGGTAGATACCTCCCAAGTATTAGGGTGGGATGGACCCCCAGGCAGCTAATGATTGGCTTGAGGCAGTCACGTGCATTTTTCTTCGTGTGGGGACACCTACAAATCTTATGATGATACTATTGGCGAGTCATCTACAGGGATCATCTGGGCGATGGTGGTGTTTAGTGATGCAAACCCATAAAGTGGTGATGCTTTCTTGGACGGAGTTTGAGTGGATCTTCATGGAAGAGTTTTATCCAGCCATGTTGAGATCATTTCTTGTCTAGGAGCTTCTACAACTTTGGTAGGGTATCATTTCCATGGAAGAGTACTCAGTTAGGTACATAGATCTTTCATTATAATCCCTAGATATGGTTTGAGATCCATTTTTTCAGGCATGGACCTTTGAGAAGGTCCTCCATAGATACATCTATGCATTTGTGGTCTTCTTGTGCCTTCCCTCTTATACAGGGGTACTGGAGTGGGATCTAGTTATATATAAATTTTTGGAGGAGGGTTGGGCGGATGGATCCTATAGTGGTTACCATGAGGATGAGACATCTGTGCCAGTTTTCATAAAATAATTAGCAGAATCGTGGTTGGGGTGGAATACTCATGCCTAGTCTCAAACACATTGTTCTGTAGCATAGGAGTTGCGTCGGGGACCTGGTCAACCGCAGTAGTGGAAGTGTTATTATTGTGATGGTTAGAGACATCTTACAAGTGATTGTATGACCCTTTGTGAAACTAATAGGGATCCAGTCGATGGAACACCCTAGTAGAGTTAACATTCGAAGCATGGAGTTCTACATGATGGCGAATGTTGGGGGGGTTGGGAGAGCAGCAGGAGGTGGCAGATAGTTTGAGATGCTTCCACAACCACCCCTAGGTCATCCAAACCTAACTCAAGAACCTAGAGTAAGGGGAGAGAACAGATACATACCACATAGGCCTATGACCCAGAGGCTCCAAGAATGATTATAAGTACACTCTATGTCCTTTCTACTTTTTTGCATTAGTATTGTTAGACATTGTTCTGAGGTACTCTAATATTTCCACTTCTTGATCAGGTCTAATCTTGGGTGACGTAATACATCGCTCAAACCTTGTGATAGTGTTAGTTGATGTAGCTTTGAACTCATGAGAAAGAGAGATGCTTCCCCCACCAAGACGTGTTTTTGCGATGTGATTAAAACCATGTGGGTGAGTAAGTGTTGCCCAAAGTGGATAGTGTCGAGGTGTAGTGGACGAGTCCCTTAGACATGGGTGTTCAAGGTAGGATTATGTGTTGTTGTGTCAAAGTTGTGCGAGAGGTTCCTAAGGTTGTATTGGTACAGTTTATCTAGGGGAGGATGTGAATTATTGGTTATGTTATCTGCATCAGGTTAGCAAGGTGGTGTACCGATAGAGCCTATGACCATAGATATATCAAGTGCTTGGTGTTTTCTATCTATCACAGCTGAGGAGACATGTGTCATTTTATTTCATGATGTCAACCTGGTTTGAGCTAGATGTTGGGTGTGTTTTGGCCTATGTGGTTACTCTAAATTTGTGCTTATAGGCGGCATGGGAACCCTTTGATGCACTCACTAGTGTGGGAGTCCTGGTGGGGGGATAATTTTTTCTCCTTTAGACTAGGTTTTTACTTTCCAAGGACAAAAATCCTTAAGGTGGGAAGGATGTACCGACTGGGGTTTTTCTATGTAAGACTTTGTAATATTTCTAGAAATATGTATGAATCCAAGAGCTGAGTCAGCATGAAATTACAGGGCCTAGAGAGCCTCGGTGCAGTGATATTAAAAATATTAAACATTTTATATCAGTTGTGAAATTTCTTTGTAATTTGGTTTAAATCCTGAGATGAGTCTTAGATCAAAAATATGAGATGACGGTTGAATTCAGAACGTGATGTTTACCCAAGATGTAACATAAAATTTTTCAGAATTGGGTTCTTGTTCGAGGGCGTTCTAGAAGGCGAGTTGATGATATTAGTTTATTAAAAATAAACTAATATCTTCCCCCACCCTCGTTATCATGCGCAAAAAAGGGAGAGTATGAGGCTCTTCTGTGGAGAAGGATGGACCTGAGGTCAAATCAAGGAGATGAGGTGTTGTCGATCTCCATTTTTTTAAATCGATCATCATTGGATTTTACTACAGTGCCTCCCGAGTTCCATTTTGAACTTGAAGCTTTGACGTTTTTCCATAAGGTAGGCTGATTTAAATTTTAAGTCTCGATAACCCTTTTTATGCATTGTTTTAAAGTTTTAGAGCCCTTAGATAACTGTAAGATATCCCTTGCTGTTAGATCTGTGGGATCCAATGGAAACTGAGGTGTTTCAGGTGGCTCTCAGAGAATTTCCATTTGAAATTATTGATCACGTGGAGTGTTGATCGCACTACAATTCACTGTTTCATTTTCACCCTTACACCGCTGTGATAAACTATTTTTGTATTGAGATTTATAAAAATAATAAATAATTTCATTACATGTTTTAATAATTTTTTTATAATTGTTAAAAATTGAAATGATACTTGTTTTGATAATCACATTGAATGTGGAGGTGATTTGGAGGGCTCATGATGATGTCCAAGAAAAATGGGTCAAACTGCACAGGATCCATGCACACCAGTGGACTCATCCGCACACTTCTACTGAACCATGCATCCAAATGGTCTGAAAATTTGTGGTATGGTCTAAAATGTATTGGTCTACATTTCGTCTAAAGAAACCCAAGACACATTCATCCATCTGTTGTCCCAAACAACATGATCTGTCCATCACACCGAATTTGCACGAAGTCAAAAGTGTTATGTTGTGATCTATCCATATCTCGGGCTCTAGTTATCCAATTTGTGCCAAACATTCGGTGGAGATAGAAAAGAGGTGGGTATACAGCTTTTTTATTTTCTCCAAATCTAGATAAGGCAGTCTGGTGGTCGAAACCCATGTGAAAAGTGGTTTTAATAAATCTATGTTCTCCAAACCACCTTCCCATTTTCCTATAAAATGGCACCTAAGTTCGGCCAAGAGGCAAATCTCTGGTATTTTAGAGACCCAAATGAGTCCACTCATCATCCAAGGAGTTCTAGAGGCCCCTATCCTCATAGGGGGATCATGGATGAAGGTAAAGTTCCACTCAAGCTTCCTCCTCCTCCTAATGTCGAGCTAAATGGTGGATGGTCATTTCGAGGGAGCTACACACACTTGGGAGGGAGTTCCAGCACTTGTTCTTCTACTGGTTTTTTTGTTATTTGTGTGCTAAATATTTCACTTATTTCTTATCTTAACATTATTCTCCTCTGATTTCATTTCTATTTTTAAAATTAAGTGAAACACTTTTTATTTCAGCACTGATTGGGTTGAGATTCCAAGTGGGAATCTTGGGTTGTTCTGATTGGATAAGACAAGAGTCCTATTTATCTCACACAAACATAAGATTTCAGTATTCTTTGGTAGCCTTTCTTCTTTATGCTTGATACCCAAACCTTGACAACACGATTGTTGTGTCAAGGGTGGTTCTTTGAGCATCGTTTAAGAGGCAAGAGGGAAGTTGAGATCTTGAAAACCCTTAACCAAAGGATTCCATTAAACCATGTGTATTTTTTAGAATAATGAACTCACCAAGTAGTGTAGTGAACTTGAAATTATCTCTTTATCTCATAATTCTGAAGCACAACTTTTATTTATCAACTATTAAACTCTTTAAATCAATCCATTTTCTTTAAACTGTTTTAAAACAACCTCTCTTTTAGTACTTCTTATTAAAAATGCACACTCTAAACCCATGAACGCTCCTTGAGAGATGACCTAGGGTCTGCCCTAGACTACAAATCAACCTTAAAATCATAATCAATTTAACGTGTCATGACAGCGTGGTCAAGTGTAGTGAAGGAACACATGTCGTGTGTTCTTCTTGTTTAGATAAGATGAACTTTTGGGGACTACACACTGTGTGCTAGGGTTACGTGCCATGTAGTGAGCCTAGGTCATGTGGCTGAGGGACTTGTCCAAGGGTGTCATGTAATCAGACATCGATGTGTGATTGTACATGGCTAGAGACACAGACATGAGGTTCCATACATTTTCATGGGTTGAGGACATGTCCAAGAAACCAATTATCCCAGACACACCATGCACAAGGGGTACTTTCCATGTAGAAGACATGGTTGGATGAGCTGTGTGGGGAAGGACATGACTAGGGGCTTGGATGTGGTGAGACACATCATGTAAGATCACATGGTTTGCTAATCTATGTAGCAGAGGACACAACTAGGTGTTCGGTTGGGGTCACATGCCATGTGGACCCGTATACATGCCATGTACTATTCTTGGGATCTTCCACCTAACATATCTCCTTTTTTAGGACTCAGATTCATGCCTACGAGTAGCCTATCCTGAGAAGTTTTCCATATAGAATGCAATGGTAGCCTTCGTGGTGGATTTTTAGATATGGTGTAGAATGATTCAAGAATGACACCACATTAGCAGTGATTATTCATGGTAAGTGATTAGGGTGTATCACTAAAGAGATTTCGGGGTCATCACCATTCCCTATCATCTAAGGATGTGAGTCCCCCAAGAGTCCTTAGGCTAATAGAGTGATGCTCCCCTCCTATTAGGGTATAGGTCCCCTACCTGTGGAAATGTTTCGACGTGAGGTATGATGAGCATAACATTCCTTTCAGAAATGCGGCTGATAATGGATATAGGTTTGGTTTATTAAGAGATGGTGGGATAGGTACTCCCCTATCTTATCAAGGCACGAGTTTCCCTTAACTCTCATATTGGTAGAGAAGGAACTCCCCCATAGTGGGTACTAGTCCTGTACCCACAGAGTAGTTCTCCTAGGGTCGGAACTCCCCTATCAAACTAGGGTGAAGGTCCCCCATATTGTTTGTGAAGTTGGAGACAGAGCTCCCCTGTTGTACCAGGGCACAAGCCCTCCATACTCATTATGCATATAGAGTTGAAACTCTCTTGTGGTGTGAGGGTGTGGGTCCTCTATCAATGGAGTCGGTACTCCCCTATCATATGAGGGTAAAGGTCCTCCATACATGATGTTTCGGTAGATTTATTATTCCCATGTGGTGCTAGTGTGTGGGTCTCTATCTGCAGACTCAGTACTCCCCTGTTGTACCAGGGTGTGGATCCTCCATATGCAATGTTCTGATAGATTCAGTACTCCCTTTTCATACCTAGGTGTAGGTCCTCTATTCCAGGGTTGGTACTCCCATTTCGTGTCAGGGTACAGATCCTCTATTTCATTCATATAGGTAGAGATGGAACACCCCTGTAGACAGGGTGTGGGTCCTCTATTTATGAGTGGTACTCCCCCGTCTTTGAGTAGTGGCGGGGAGTGGGTCCTCTATGGGATTTAGAGCTCCCTCTACCGTGAAGCATAGTATGAGGAGCGAGACCCTCCAATTTTTATGCATGATATATGTTTAGGAGTTAGTTATCCTTCAATGTTGTGAGGTGCAGGTGTAGAGACCCAAATCTTGACGTACATTGACATTACATTACATTTTTGGAATACTTAGTACATAACAAAAACAGACACACAAGGATCGTAATAGTTTAGTGTCTTTGGAAACTCGGAGTATAATCTTCTAATCCTGGTGAAAGATCTTCAACATCTCCCATAAAGATCTTCCCTTTTTTTTATACCTAAAACCGTTCTTTATATCCTGGGGAAAAATAAACATAAAAGGGTGAGCTCAAATGCTCAGTAAGGGTAAACAAAAGAAATATCAATCACATCATATTCATAAGAACATAACATTTTGGAAATCTTAACCTGCAAAAGAGAGCATAATTTCATAACATGGGATAAATCATGGCAGTGAAATGTAATCACAATAATCATAACATAAAACATGAAACTTTGTGGCATACACACATAATCATAGATAATCATTTCTTGTTAGTCAAGACTCATTGCCAAGACTATCTTAGTGGACAAAATCCCTTTCTGAACCGAGTCACCCTCGTTTCAGTCCTATTTCACTGAACCGGTATAACCTACTGTTCTAGCCATGTCTATCTCATGAGATATGAAATCTTTACCCAATGCATTGGAGGGAGATATAGGTCCCACCCATCTCATAATGATACCATTCTTATGTGTGCCACAAAATCATAAATCATACATCATTGCATAACCCATGTAATAAAAATGGGAATCTTAAACATCATGACATCATACAAAAATTCATATATGATAAAGGAATTCATAAATAATTCCATCACAACATAATCAAGTCAATGTAATAATAGGGATAAAAACAGAACCCTTTATTATCTTAGATGGAAAATAATTTTGATAAAACACTTGAACTCCATTCTTGAGGAAAATATCCTTTCTGCTTCAAAAACACTTTTCCTTTCTTAACATGTCATAAAATTCTAAACTAAAAGAAGTTGATTAAAAATAAACTTGAAAACTTGTAAAGGAAGCTTCTTGTAAATAATGTTTTAAAAATCCATTCATGCCGTATAAGTTAAAAAAACATTTTTCTCATACTTTTGTCGGAAAAGTCAAAAAGTACCTCGTACGAAAAATGACAAAAGATTCCTTTCATATCTTTTACTAAAAAACTCACCGAAGGGTAAAATTGGATTTATACAATTGTAGGTGGATGGAAATAATATTACATATTGAGGAAACATGGATGTGGATGATAAAATACACCCCAGTAAATACCAAAGTATAAACAATCTCGGATAAAATGAGATTGTGATATTTTCCCTTACCTTAGGTCCGACATGCTTTGTAAGTGTCCGAACCTCCTGTATAATGATTTAAATCATGTTATTGACTTATTACAGAATCATATTCATTGTTATTATATCATATATGGTCCACTTATGACTTTATATTACTCGTTCTTTTGTAAATTCATGTTAAAGTAGCGTTTTGGGTAAAATCGTCTCATTTGTCGTTCGTGTTTTTAACTTGTAATTATTCATATGATTACATAGATCATGATTAATTAATTACAGAATATAAAACATGATTTATATATATATATTCAGAATATACATATATAATAAATCAGTAAATGGAAAGAAATACACCGTTCATGGAGACGGTAGTCCGTACGTACGCATGAACGCTGTTTTCGTTTCCTTATTGAATTGAATGGAATTAAGTAGATGACATACATATAAATATAAATAATTCCATTATCATTATCAGGTCATATATTTCATTAGTACTTATTATATATACTTTATAATCATTCATGAATGGTTAATCATTGAGAATGAATCTCATCGCGTCGTGGAGACGGTAGTCCGTACGTACGCACGAGCGATGATATCGTTCTCATGGTCATGGAATTGTGTTGAAGTGTATGTATACTATTTCAGTATCAATATCACTTTATAATAATCATATATAGTTACTCATTACACCTTTATACCCATCCAATTAAGGTGGTGGTGGAAAATAGATTACACCACGGCGTGGAGACGGTATTCCGTACGTACGCACGCACGGTGATTTCCTTTTTCCGTAGGACGGATAGAAGGTTAATTAGAGTTGTTTCATATTTATAATAACATATCAGTATATAAGAAATACTGATGTTATTACTTTATCATGAAACAACTAAATAAGAAGAAGTTGAAGAAGAAATAAATTGAAAAAGATCGGTAATGGATATTACCTCTTTTTGACGCGCATTTTCTTAGCCTCCACTTAAAGAACTAAGGATAGTCTTTGAAGAAGACCAGGACCTATAGGATGATACTAGGGAAGTGGAGAAGGGATTTTGACAGGGGTTGTCCGAGCTTGAAGGCTCAAATTTGTGTGAGGAAGAGAGGGAGGAGGTGCCCTTTTATAAGGGAGGAGAGGGGCACCTTAGGAATATCTCAAAATATTATTTTATATTAAAGTCAAAATCGGTTTATAATGGTTCCAAAGGGTCGTATTTCGAAGCTAAAGTGAGGATGGGTCGAAATCCTATCAACCAATAGGATTTAGACAAGTTTAGGTTATTATTTTAACCTTATCAATTAGATTTAACTTTAAGTTATATAATTTAACTTTTACCGTGTCTTTTTGTTTTCTTACACTATATGGTTAATAAACTTACTATAACATGCCAAACTAACCCCAAATTGTTTATTATTAATATATATATCCTTATCTAAGTCATTTGGCCGAACCTTAGATTTTTAGGAATAAAATAACAATTAATAATATAATTTTTGATTTAAAAACTATTTTGTGTCAATTTTGACACTATTTGATATATGATTTTTGTGAAAGTCATAACAGAATTATATGTTCTAAAAAAGTTGATTAAATCAACACTAATATATCATAGTAACCTAGAAAATTAGTGTAATTCATAAAAAGTCTTAAATTACATTTATTTTGTTATTTATAATATCAATTATGTCAATATTTCATTAATAAGATAATTACTGCATCATCTTTGTGTCATAAATAAATTAAATTATTTGATGTCTAAAAATTACAAATAAAATACCATTATGTAGGAAATCTTTTTATCTTTCTAATTAATATTTACAATCGAATTTATCTTATGTATAACCCTATATTAAAAATGTTTTAGTAAATAAACTTTGATTTTAACTCTTTTAACTCTTCTTTGAATTAAATAATAATAAATGTCCTAATCTAATACAAGAGGGCCTAAATGATAATATTTTATACTTAAGGTTGTTTTTGGTCGAGATACACTTGTCCAATAGGATTAGGACATGTGTTAGGGTAATATTAATATCATTTTTACCCTTAATTACCCTATTTACTTTTAATCGTGGTAAATAAAAGTAAAAAGTTACTATTCACTAAAAATTATTTTCATCTCATTGAACCACATTTTACTTACTAACATCAACCGTGTCTCTCGGATTTTTGAAATTCCATTCACAGAAGCGGTAAAATTAAGTTTTATGAAAAAATCAGTTTTTTAACTACGACTTAGTAGTTTCACTATTCATCAAAAATTGAAAGTTTTCAGAAAAATACCAAAAATTAGGCCTAAGCTATATTTGATATTATGAACTCAAAAATGATTTCTATTTTACCAATTTCAAAACATATCAGTTGCATTAATTAATTTAAAAATTAATTCCCGTCGTCAAAACAAATAGCGTGTTCTTAAGAGATAATAACTATAAAAAGATTTACACTTGTTTATGTCTGGTTTAAATGTGAAATTACATCCAATGACCAACATTGTATTAAATTGTAAAAATATATTCTAAATATACTTTAAAACCGCTCAAATTAATAATTTATCACTATTAATTATTTCGATCGAAGAAGTTGTTTTTAATTAAAATTTAGTAATTTTCATTATTCATCAAAATATGAAAGTTATCTGAAAATCACAAAAATTTCACCCTAAGCTAATTTCGATATTACGAATCCAAAAATGAATTCCATTTTGAAAAATAAAATTTACAAAATTTCAAAAAGTGGTTATTATTATTCATAACGGCTAGTTTTAATAATATTTTAATAGCATATTGTTGTTTAGTGAAACTCGTTATTGCGTACTACACACGCTATCGAGGATGGTCGTGATTGCGTGTAATGCAAAGCAAGTCAAGGATGTGTGTTGTGCAAGCTCCTTTTGGTGTAGCGTACAACACAAGACATTAGTGAAATTAAAAGGAATATTTTTCATAAAATCATGGGCTGTTACATTCTACCCCCCTTAAAATGAATTTCGCCCTCGAAATTCGTCGGGGTTATAAATGGTTTACTACTCGAAAGTTTCTTTAATATAAACCCACATCGTAAAAAGGAATACCAAAACCAATCTTTAAAAACAAAAGTATGAAACGTAATGGTTACCCAAATAAACTAATCACTGGGTTTCCACATAGGTGAAAATATGGATATGGAAGAAAAATCTAACCATCATGTTCTGATGGAGAGTGGTAGAGAACTTGGCTATGGAAAAGCCAACAATCACAAATCCATAAATTTGTGACGATCTAAGGTACCATCTGATTAATCATATATAATAGCACTAGGACAACATTTTTGGTTTTCAAGATCGTTTCCCTAAAGTTGAAGAATTTGAATTAGAATAAATACTTACTTTATTTTGGTACAATCTCACTGTTGTTCGTGCCTTGTACAATTTCCACTTCATCTCTTAAATAAATGAAGTTGAATTTGTTATTCGTGAAGTGTTATCAGATCATGTGATAGAATGACAGGTCATTCCATCTGTCTCAAACAAAAGGTTAGCAAAAGTTATTAAATATTCATAAGTCATTCTATAGTGATATTAATCATATATGGTTCCTAAAATGGACTTATACTTCATATATCATACTGCTTAATAAAATAAAAATAGTTTCTACTAAACAGGGACTTCCTGTAGGCCAGTGGTAGGCAATAAAGGCCAGTCGCACTTCGGTTGTGGATTCGATTCCCACAGCCTTGTCCGACGCGATGAGCTGTCGCCCGTCCTGCAGGTTGTCCTTTTTCTAAAACTATATTACTATAACATCCCATCAATAATATTGAAAAAAAACTTTTATCCTTAAACAATACTAACTTATTTCCAACATAATCCATTACCATCTTTAGGCTTATCCATAATACTTCAGTCCACTCTCATAATATAGTGAAAACGATTACCAGAGATTGAATACCGTCTTTGATCCCCATACATCATAAGATATGTCTTGTTGGTCAAATTCCAAACATTCAAAGGCCTTAATAATGTATTCTCTTGAATAACCATTGAACCATAGTGAAAACTTGAATACTGTTAAAAGTTAACACTTTTCACATACCAAAATCCTCAAAATTCTATATACTCAAACCATGATATCACTTAGTCCTTATATCAATCATGAGCTCATGAATACTGTTAAACATTTCGTTTTCTCGTTTTCCCTTCATTATGCGCATATCATCTTATTTCCAAAAATATCTCAATCACTTTGAATACCACATTAGAACAATACATAAATATTCCAATACTCCATGATACAACATTATTTTGGAATCCCATTACATAAACACTTAATCATTCCACCACATCGTTGTCATATTCAACATCGCCAATAGTGATCGCATGTGACTTCCCTTTGTCCTTTGCCTTCAGTGGTTTCTCATGTTGATCATCACTAACCCTTGTATTAGGGCATTTATTAGCATAATGCCCCATTTCCTTGCACTTGAAGCATTGAAGTGTTGGTGGTGCGTTCTCTGCAGTGTTTGCTTTATTCACATCATTTGAAACCCTTTTTAAATTACTTCGACACTCAGCTGCTCGATGACCATCTTTTCCACACTTAAAACATTTTCTAGTCCCTTTAAGACAATCTCCACCATGCTTCTTTCCACACTTTGTGCATAAGGAAACATTCATCTTCTTTTCACCATTATTCTGAGATTTCTCCTTGAACTCCATCTTTCGTTTCTTATCAAAACCATGAGATGGATATGTAACACCAACTTCCATTTCTACCTTGATAGAACAACGCACAATTTCTTCATAGCTACTGAAGTCTCTTATAGCTAATGCCCTTCGAAGACTTGGTTTTAAGCCACTGAAAAATCGATCAACTTTACTTTCAGGTTGGATGATAATGCCAGATGCATACCTTGCAAGTCTTGTAAAATTTGCTTCGTATATACTAATAGATTCATCATCCTTTTTCTTTAGTTCAAGAAACTCCTTATCTATCTTTGTTCAAAGAATAAGAGGGAAGTACTTACTGAAAAACAAGTTCTTGAACTCATCTCATTCCATGGACTCAATTTCATCTCTTGGCCTCGTATTCTTGATAAGATTCCACCATTGATCCGCTTCACCTTTCAAACGATATACTGCTAAGATGACTTTATCATGTTCAGAACATTGAAGAACTGAAAATATCTTTTCAGTGGTACTGATCCATTGTTCAGCAACAAGTGGATCGGAAGTCCCACTAAAAGAAGGTGGACGTTGCCTCATGAAGGACTCAATAGAATACTATTCCTTTCTCTGCTCATTTGGAAGTCCAGAATGATTCATAGCTTGTGTAAGGATAGCAATAAGATTTTTCACTCCATCTCCCATAACATTTGTTTGTTCAGGAGGACAATCATTGCATTGTCCATTGCATTGATCAACACGGTTCCTTCGGGTTCCAGCCATCATCTAAAACCCAAAAAGAATAGTGTTAGAGGAAAAAATCATAATAAAGGGGAGTAACTTCATTCTCTAACTTCTTAGGTTAAATTCTTTGATCGTTACCGTAGTTATAGGACAGTATCCTATACTTATACTTATCCTTAGGGGCATCCCTAGACATACCTTAGAAATATCTCTAGGGATCTCACTAACGCTTTCGCATCCTAGTTTCCAAAGGTTGACTAAACCTTTCCTCTGATACCAACTGTAGAGACTCGAAGCTTGACGTACATTGACATTACATTACATTTGCGGAATACTTAGTACATAATAAAAACACACACACAAGGATCGTAATAGTTTAGTGTCTTTGGAAACTCGGAGTACAATCTTCTAATCCTGGTGAAAGATCTTCAACATCTCCCATAAAGATCTTCCCTTTTTTTTATACCTAAAACCTTTCTTTATATCCTGGGGAAAAGTAAACATAAAAGGGTGAGCTCAAATGCTCAGTAAGGGTAAACAAAAGAAATATCAATCACATCATATTCATAAGAACATAACATTTTGGAAATCTTAACCTGCAAAAGAGAGCATAATTTCATAACATGGGATAAATCATGTTAATGAAATGTAATCACAATAATCATAACATAAAACATGAAACTTTGTGGCATACACACATAATCATAGATAATCATTTCTTGTTAGTCAAGACTCATTTCCAAGACTATCTTAGTGGACAAAATCTCTTTCTGAACCAAGTCACCCTCGTTTCAGTCCTGTTTCACTGAACCGGTATAACCTACCGTTCCAGCCATGTCTATCTCATGAGATATGAAATCTTTACCAAATGCATTGGAGGGAGATATAGGTCCCACCCATCTCATAATGATACCATTCTTATGTGTGCCACAAAATCATAAATCATACATCATTGCATAACCCATGTAATAAAAATGGGAATCTTAAACATCATGACATCATACAAAAATTCATATATGATAAAGGAATTCATAAATAATTCCATCACAACATAATCAATTCAATGTAATAATAGGGATAAAAACAGAACCCTTGATTATCTTAGATGGAAAATAATTTTGATAAAACACTTGAACTCCATTCTTGAGGAAAATATCCTTTCTACTTCAAAAACACTTTTCCTTTCTTAACATGTCATAAAATTCTAAACTAAAAGAAGTTGATTAAAAATAAACTTGAAAACTTGTAAAGTAAGCTTCTTGGAAATAATGTTTTAAAAATCCATTCATGCCGTATAAGTTAAAAAAACATTTTTCTCATACTTTTGTCGGAAAAGTCAAAAAGTACCTCGTACGAAAAACGACAAAAGATTCCTTTCATATCTTTTACTAAAAAACTCACCGAAGGGTAAAATTGGATTTATACAATTGTAGGTGGATGGAAATAATATTACATATTGAGGAAACATGGATGTGGATGATAAAATACACCCCAGTAAATACCAAAGTATAAACAATCTCGGATAAAATGAGATTGTGATATTTTCCCTTACCTTAGGTCCGACTTGCTTTGTAAGTGTCCGAACCTCCTGTATAATGATTTAAATCATGTTATTGACTTATTCCAGAATCATATTCATTGTTATTATATCATATATGGTCCACTTATGACTTTATATTACTCGTTCTTTTGTAAATTCATGTTAAAGTAGCGTTTTGGGTAAAATCGTCTCATTTGTCGTTCGTGTTTTTAACTTGTAATTATTCATATGATTACATAGATCATGATTAATTAATTCCATAATATAAAACATGATTTATATATATATATTCATAATATACATATATAATAAATTAGTAAATGGAAAGAAATACACCGTTCATGGAGACGGTAGTCCGTACGTACGCATGAACGCTGTTTTCGTTTCCTTATTGAATTTAATGGAATTAAGTAGATGACATACATATAAATATAAATAATTCCAGTATCATTATCAGGTCATATATTTCATTATTACTTATTATATATACTTTATAATCATTCATTAATGGTTAATCATTGAGAATGAATCTCATCGCGTCGTGGAGACGGTAGTCCGTACGTACGCACGAGCGATGATATCGTTCCCATGGTCATGGAATTGTGTTGAAGTGTATGTATACTATTTCAGTATCAATATCACTTTATAATAATCATATATAGTTACTCATTACACCTTTATACCCATCCAATTAAGGTGGTGGTGGAAAATAGATTACACCACGGCGTGGAGACGGTATTCCGTACGTACGCACGCGCGGTGATTTCCTTTTTCCGTAGGACGGATAGAAGGTTAATTAGAGTTGTTTCATATTTATAATAACATATCAGTATATAAGAAATACTGATGTTATTACTTTATCATGAAACAACTAAAGAAGAAGAAGTTGAAGAAGAAAGAAATTGAAAAAGATCGGTAATGGATATTACCTCTTTTTGACGCGCCTTTTCTTAGCCTCCACTTAAAGAACTAAGGATAGTCTTTGAAGAAGACCAGGACCTCTAGTATGATACTAGGGAAGTGGAGAAGGGATTTTTATAGGGGTTGGCCGAGATTTAAGGCTCAAATTTGTGTGAAGAAGAGAGGGAGGAGGTTTCCTTTTATAAGGGAGGAGAGGGGCACCATAGGAATATCTCAAAATATTATTTTATATTAAAGTCAAAATCGGTTTATAATGGTTCCAAAGGGTCTTATTTCGAAGCTAAAGTGGGGATGGGTCGAAAGCCTATCAACCAATATGATTTAGACAAGTTTAGGTTATTATTTTAACCTTATCAATTAGATTTAACTTTAAGTTATATAATTTAACTTTTACCGTGTCTTTTTGTTTTCTTACACTATATGGTTAATAAACTTACTATAACAAGCCAAACGAACCCAAAATTGTTTATTATTAATATATATATCCTTATCTAAGTCATTTGGCCAAACCTTAGATTTTTAGGAATAAAATAACAATTACTAATATAATTTTTTATTTAAAAACTATTTTGTGTCAATTTTGACACTATTTGATATATGATTTTTGTGAAAGTCATAACAGAATTATATGTTCGAAACAAGTAGATTAAATCAACACTAATATATAATAGTAACCTAGAAAATTAGTGTAATTCATAAAAAGTCTTAAATTACATTTATTTTGGTATTTATAATATCAATTATGTCAATATTTCATTAATAAGATAATTACTGCATCATCTTTGTGTCATAAATAAATTAAATTATTTGATGTCTAAAAATTACAAATAAAATACCATTATGTAGGAAATCTTTTTATCTTTCTAATGAATATTTACAATCGAATTTATCATATGTATAACCCTATATTAAAAATGTTTTAGTAAATAAACTTTGATTTTAACTCTTTTAACTCTTCTTTGAATTAAATAATAATAAATGTCCTAATCTAATCCAAGTGGGCCTAAATGATAATATTTTATACTTAAGGTTGTTTTTGGTCGAGATAAACTTGTCCAATAGGATTAGGACATGTGTTAGGGTAATATTAATATCATTTTTACCCTTAATTACCCTATTTACTTTTAACCGTTGTAAATAAAAGTAAAAAGTTACTATTCACCAAAAATTATTTTCATCTCATTGAACCACATTTTACTTACTGACATCAACCGTGTCTCTCGGATTTTTGAAATTCCATTCACAGAAGCGGTAAAATTAAGTTTTATGAAAAATTCAGTTTTTTAACTACGACTTAGTAGTTTCACTATTCATCAAAAATTGAAAGTTTTCAGAAAAATACCAAAAATTAGGCCTAAGCTATATTTGATATTATGAACTCAAAAATGATTTCTATTTTACCAATTTCAAAACATATCAGTTGCATTAATTAATTTAAAAATTAATTCCCGTCGTCAAAACAAATAGCGTGTTCTTAAGAGATAATAACTATAAAAAGATTTACACTTGTTTATGTCTGGTTTAAATGTGAAATTACATCCAATGACCAACATTGTATTAAATTGTAAAAATATATTCTAAATATACTTTAAAACCACTCAAATTAATAATTTATCACTATTAATTATTTCGATTGAAGATGTTGTTTTTAATTAAAATTTAGTAATTTTCATTATTCATCAAAATATGAAAGTTATCTGAAAATCACCAAAATTTAACCCTAAGCTAATTTCGATATTACGAATCCAAAAATGAATTCCATTTTGAAAAATAAAATTTACAAAATTTCAAAAAGTGGTTATTACTATTCATAACGGCTAGTTTTAATAATATTTTAATAGCATATTGTTGTTTAGTGAAACTCGTTATTGCGTACTACACACGCTATCGAGGAAGGTCGTGATTGTGTGTAATGCAAAGCAAGTCAAGGATGCGTGTTGTGCAAGCTCCTTTTGGTGTAGCGTACAACACAAGACATTAGTGAAATTAAAAAGAATATTTTTCATAAAATCTTGGGCTGTTACATTCTACCCCCCTTAAAATGAATTTCGCCCTCGAAATTCTTCGGGGTTATAAATGGTTTACTACTCGAAAGTTTCTTTAATATAAACTCACATCGTAAAAAGGAATACCAAAACCAATCTTTAAAAACAAAAGTATGAAAAGTAACGGTTACCCAAATAAACTAATCACTGGGTTTCCACATAGGTGAAAATATGGATATGGAAGAAAAATCTAACCATCATGTTCTGATGGAGAGTGGTAGAGAACATGGCTATGGAAAATCCAACAATCACAAATCCATAAATTTGTGATGATCTAAGGTACCATCTGATTAATCATATATAAGAGCACTAGGACAACATTTTTGGTTTTCAAGATCGTTTCCCTAAAGTTGAAGAATTTGAATTAGAATAAATACTTACTTTATTTTGGTACAATCTCACTGTTGTTCGTGCCTTGTACAATTTCCACTTCATCTCTTAAATAAATGAAGTTGAATTTGTTATTCGTGAAGTGTTATCAGATCATGTGATAGAATGACAGGTCATTCCATCTATCTCAAACAAAAGGTTAGCAAAAGTTATTAAATATTCATAAGTCATTCTATAGTGAGATTAATCATATATGGTTCCTAAAATGGACTTATACTTCATATATCATACTGCTTAATAAAATAAAACTAGTTTCTACTAAACAGGGACTTCCTGTAGGCCAGTGGTAGGCGATAAAGGCCAGTCGCACTTCGGTTGTGGATTCGATTCCCACAGCCTTGTCCGACGCGATGAGCTGTCGCCCGTCCTGCAGGTTGTCCTTTTTCTAAAACTATAATACTATAACATCCCATCAATAATATTGAAAAAAAACTTTTATCCTTAAACAATACTAACTTATTTCCAACATAATCCATTACCATCTTTAGTCTTATCCATAATACTTCAGTCCACTCTCATAATATAGTGAAAACGATTACCAGAGATTGAATACCGTCTTTGATCCCCATACATCATAAGATATGTCTTGTTGGTCAAATTCCAAACATTCAAAGGCCTTAATAATGTATTCTCTTGAATACCCATTGAACCATAGTGAAAACTTGAATACTGTTAAAAGTTAACACTTTTCACATACCAAAATCCTCAAAATTCTATATACTCAAACCATGATATCACTTAGTCCTTATATCAATCATGAGCTCATGAATACTGTTAAACATTTCGTTTTCTCGTTTTCCCTTCATTATGCGCATATCATCTTATTTCCAAAAATATCTCAATCACTTTGAATACCACATTAGAACAATACATAAATATTCCAATACTCCATGATACAACATTATTTTGGAATCCCATTACATAAACCCTTAATCATTCCACCACATCGTTGTCATATTCAACATCGCCAATAGTGATCGCATGTGACTTCCCTTTGTCCTTTGCCTTCAGTGGTTGCTCATGTTGATCATCACTAACCCTTGGATTAGGGAATTTATTAGCATAATGCCCCATTTCCTTGCACTTGAAGCATTGAAGTGTTGGTGGTGCGTTCTCTGCAGTGTTTGCTTTATTCACATCATTTGAAACCCTTTTTCAATTACTTCGACACTCAGCTGCTCGATGACCTTCTTTTCCACACTTAAAACATTTTCTAGTCCCTTTAAGACAATCTCCACCATGCTTCTTTCCACACTTTGTGCATAAGGAAACATTCATCTTCTTTTCACCATTATTCTGAGATTTCTCCTTGAACTCCATCTTTCGTTTCTTGTCAAAACCATGAGATGGATATGTAACACCAAATTCCATTTCTACCTTGATAGCACAACGCACAATTTCTTCATAGCTACTGAAGTCTCTTATAGCTAATTCCCTTCGAAGACTTGGTTTTAAGCCACTGAAAAATCGATCAACTTTACTTTCAGGTTGGATGATAATGCCAGATGCATACCTTGCAAGTCTTGTAAAATTTGCTTCGTATATACTAATAGATTCATCATCCTTTTTCTTTAGTTCAAGAAACTCCTTCTCCATCTTTGTTCAAAGAATACGAGGGAAGTACTTACTGAAAAACAAGTTCTTGAACTCGTCCCATTCCATGGACTCAATTTCATCTCTTGGCCTCGTATTCTTGATAATATTCCACCATTGATCCGCTTCACCTTCCAAACGATATACTGCTAAGATGACTTTATCATGTTCAGAACATTGAAGAACTGAAAATATCTTTTCAGTGGTACTGATCCATTGTTCAGCAACAAGTGGATCGGAAGTCCCACTAAAAGAAGGTGGACGTTGCCTCATGAAGGACTCAATAGAATACTGTTCCTTTCTCTACTCATTTGGAAGTCCAGAATGATTCATAGCTTGTGTAAGGATAGCAATAAGATTTTTCACTCCATCTCCCATAACATTTGTTTGTTCAGGAGGACAATCATTGCATTGTCCATTGCATTGATCAACACGGTTCCTTCGGGTTCCAGCCATCGTCTAAAACCCAAAAAGAATAGTGTTAGAGGAAAAAATCATAATAAAGGGGGAGTAACTTCATTCTCTAACTTCTTAGGTTAAATTCTATGATCGTTACCGTAGTTATAGAACTGTATCCTATAAGTATACTTATCCTTAGGGGCATCCCTAGACATACCTTAGAAATATCTCTAGGGATCTCACTAACGCTTTCGCATCCTAGTTTCCAAAGGTTGACTAAACCTTTCCTCTGATACAAACTGTAGAGACCCGAAGCTTGACGTACATTGACATTACATTACATTTGCGGAATACTTAGTACATAACAAAAACACACACACAAGGATCTTAATAGTTTAGTGTCTTTGGAAACTCGGAGTATAATCTTCTAATCCTGGTGAAAGATCTTCAACAACTCCCATAAAGATCTTCCCTTTTTTTTATACCTAAAACCTTTCTTTATATCCTTGGGAAAAGTAAACATAAAAGGGTGAGCTCAAATGCTCAGTAAGGGTAAACAAAAGAAATATCAATCACATCATATTCATAAGAATATAACATTTTGGAAATCTTAACCTCCAAAAGAGAGCATAATTTCATAACATGGGATAAATCATGGCAATGAAATGTAATCACAATAATCATAACATAAAACATGAAACTTTGTGGCATACACACATAATCATAGATAATCATTTCTTGTTAGTCAAGACTCATTTCCAAGACTATCTTAGTGGACAAAATCTCTTTCTGAACCGAGTCACCCTAGTTTCAGTCCTGTTTCACTGAACCGGTATAACCTACCGTTCCAGCCATGTCTATCTCATGAGATATGAAATCTTTACCCAATGCATTAGAGGGAGATATAGGTCTCACCCATCTCATAATGATACCATTCTTATGTGTGCCACAAAATCATAAATCATACATCATTGCATAACCCATGTAATAAAAATGGGAATCTTAAACATCATGACATCATACAAAAATTCATATATGATAAAGGAATTCATAAATAATTCCATCACAACATAATCAATTCAATGTAATAATAGGGATAAAAACAGAACCCTTTATTATCTTAGATGGAAAATAATTTTGATAAAACACTTGAACTCCATTCTTGAGGAAAATATCCTTTCTACTTCAAAAACACTTTTCCTTTCTTAACATGTCATAAAATTATAAACTAAAAGAAGTTGATTAAAAATAAACTTGAAAACTTGTAAATTAAGCTTCTTGGAAATAATGTTTTAAAAATCCATTCATGCCGTATAAGTTAAAAAAACATTTTTCTCGTACTTTTGTTGGAAAAGTCAAAAAGTACATCGTACGAAAAACGACAAAAGATTCCTTTCATATCTTTTACTAAAAAACTCACCGAAGGGTAAAATTGGATTTATACAATTGTAGGTGGATGGAAATAATATTACATATTGAGGAAACATGGATGTGGATGATAAAATACACCCTAGTAAATACCAAAGTATAAACAATCTCGGATAAAATGAGATTGTGATATTTTCTCTTACCTTAGGTCCGACTTGCTTTGTAAGTGTCCAACCCTCCTGTATAATGATTTAAATCATGTTATTGACTTATTCCAGAATCATATTCATTGATATTATATCATATATGGTCCACTTATGACTTTATATTACTCGTTCTTTTGTAAATTCATGTTAAAGTAGCATTTTGGGTAAAATCGTCTCATTTGTCGTTCGTGTTTTTAACTTGTAATTATTCATATGATTAAATAGATCATGATTAATTAATTCCAGAATATAAAACATGATTTATATATATATATTCAGAATATACATATATAATAAATCAGTAAATGGAAAGAAATACACCGTTCATGGAGACGGTAGTCCGTACGTACGCATGAACGCTGTTTTCGTTTCCTTATTGAATTGAATGGAATTAAGTAGATGACATACATATAAATATAAATAATTCCAGTATCATTATCAGGTCATATATTTCATTATTACTAATTATATATACTTTATAATCATTCATGAATGGTTAATCATTGAGAATGAATCTCATCGCGTCGTGGAGACGGTAGTCCGTACGTACGCACGAGCGATGATATCGTTCCCATGGTCATGGAATTGTGTTGAAGTGTATGTATACTATTTCAGTATCAATATCACTTTATAATAATCATATATAGTTACTCATTACACCTTTATACCCATCCAATTAAGGTGGTGGCGGAAAATAGATTACACCACGGCGTGGAGACGGTATTCCGTACGTACGCACGCGCGGTGATTTCCTTTTTCCGTAGGACGGATAGAAGGTTAATTAGAGTTGTTTTATATTTATAATAACATATCATTATATAATAAATACTGATGTTATTACTTTATCATGAAACAACTAAAGAAGAAGAAGTTGAAGAAGAAAGAAATTGAAAAAGATCGGTAATGGATATTACCTCTTTTTGACGCGCCTTTTCTTAGCCTCCACTTAAAGAACTAAGGATAGTCTTTGAAGAAGACCAGGACCTCTAGGATGATACTAGGGAAGTGGAGAAGGGATTTGGACAGGGGTTGGCCGATCTTGAAGGCCCAAATTTGTGTGAGGAAGAGAGGGAGGAGGTGCCCTTTTATAAGGGAGGAGAGGGGCACCTTAGGAATATCTCAAAATATTATTTTATATTAAAGTCAAAATCAGTTTATAATGGTTCCAAAGGGTCTTATTTCGAAGATAAAGTGGGGATGGGTCGAAATCCTATCAACCAATATGATTTAGACAAGTTTAGGTTATTATTTTAACCTTATCAATTAGATTTAACTTTAAGTTATATAATTTAACTTTTACCGTGTCTTTTTGTTTTCTTACACTATATGGTTAATAAACTTACTATAACATGTCAAACGAACCCCAAATTGTTTATTATTAATATATATATCCTTATCTAAGTCATTTGGCCGAACCTTAGATTTTTAGGAATAAAATAACAATTAATAATATAATTTTTTATTTAAAAACTATTTTGTGTCAATTTTGACACTATTTGATATATGATTTTTGTGAAAGTCATAACAGAATTATATGTTCGAAACAAGTTGATTAAATCAACACTAATATATCATAGTAACCTAGAAAATTATTTTAATTCATAAAAAGTCTTAAATTACATTTATTTTGGTATTTATAATATCAATTATGTCAATATTTCATTAATAAGATAATTACTGCATCATCTTTGTGTCATAAATAAATTAAATTATTTGATGTATAAAAATTACAAATAAAATACCATTATGTAGGAAATCTTTTTATATTTCTAATGAATATTTAAAATCAAATTTATCTTATTTATAACCCTATATTAAAAATGTTTTAGTAAATAAACTTTGATTTTAACTCTTTTAACTCTTCTTTGAATTAAATAATAATAAATGTCCTAATCTAATCCAAGTGGGCCTAAATGATAATATTTTATACTTAAGGTTGTTTTTGGTCGAGATACACTTGTCCAATAGGATTAGGACATGTGTTAGGGTAATATTAATATCATTTTTACCCTTAATTACCCTATTTACTTTTAACCGTGGTAAATAAAAGTAAAAAGTTACTATTCACCAAAAATTATTTTCATCTCATTGAACCACATTTTACTTACTGATATCAACCGTGTCTCTCGGATTTTTGAAATTCCATTCACAGAAGCGGTAAAATTAAGTTTTATGAAAAATTCAGTTTTTTAACTACGACTTAGTAGTTTCACTATTCATCAAAAATTGAAAGTTTTCAGAAAAATACCAAAAATTAGGCCTAAGCTATATTTGATATTATGAACTCAAAAATGATTTCTATTTTACCAATTTCAAAACATATCAGTTGCATTAATTAATTTAAAAATTAATTTCCGTCGTCAAAACAAATAGCGTGTTCTTAAGAGATAATAACTATAAAAAGATTTACACTTGTTTATGTCTGGTTTAAATGTGAAATTACATCCAATGACCAACATTGTATTAAATTGTAAAAATATATTCTAAATATACTTTAAAACCACTCAAATTAATAATTTATCACTATTAATTATTTCGATTGAAGAAGTTGTTTTTAATTAAAATTTAGTAATTTTCATTATTCATCAAAATATGAAAGTTATCTGAAAATCACCAAAATTTCACCCTAAGCTAATTTCGATATTACGAATCCAAAAATGAATTCCATTTTGAAAAATAAAATTTACAAAATTTCAAAAATTGGTTATTACTATTCATAACGGCTAGTTTTAATAATATTTTAATAGCATATTGTTGTTTAGTGAAACTCGTTATTGCGTACTACACACGCTATCGAGGAAGGTCGTGATTGCGTGTAATGCAAAGCAAGTCAAGGATGCGTGTTGTGCAAGCTCCTTTTGGTGTAGCATACAACACAAGACATTAGTGAAATTAAAAAGAAATATTTTTCATAAAATCTTGGGCTGTTACATTCTACCCCCCTTAAAATGAATTTCGCCCTCGAAATTCGTCGGGGTTATAAATGGTTTACTACTCGAAAGTTTCTTTAATATAAACCCACATCGTAAAAAGGAATACCAAAACCAATCTTTAAAAACAAAAGTATGAAACTTAACGGTTACCCAAATAAACTAATCACTGGGTTTCCACATAGGTGAAAATATGGATATGGAAGAAAAATCTAACCATCATGTTCTGATGGAGAGTGGTAGAGAACATGGATATGGAAAAGCCAACAATCACAAATCCATAAATTTGTGATGATCTAAGGTACCATTTGATTAATCATATATAAGAGTACTAGGACAACATTTTTGGTTTTCAAGATCGTTTCCCTAAAGTTGAAGAATTTGAATTAGAATAAATACTTACTTTATTTTGGTACAATCTCACTGTTGTTCATGCCTTGTACAATTTCCACTTCATCTCTTAAATAAATGAAGTTGAATTTGTTATTCGTGAAGTGTTATCAGATCATGTGATAGAATGACAGGTCATTCCATCTGTCTCAAACAAAAGGTTAGCAAAAGTTATTAAATATTCATAAGTCATTCTATAGTGAGATTAATCATATATCGTTCCTAAAATGGACTTATACTTCATATATCATACTGCTTAATAAAATAAAACTAGTTTCTACTAAACAGGGACTTCCTGTAGGCCAGTGGTAGGCGATAAAGGCCAGTCGCACTTCGGTTGTGGATTCGATTCCCACAGCCTTGTCCGACGCGATGAGCTGTCGCCCGTCCTGCAGGTTGTCCTTTTTCTAAAACTATATTACTATAACATCCCATCAATAATATTGAAAAAAAACTTTTATCCTTAAACAATACTAACTTATTTCCAACATAATCCATTACCATCTTTAGGCTTATCCATAATACTTCAGTCCACTCTCATAATATAGTGAAAACGATTACCAGAGATTGAATACCATCTTTGATCCCCATACATCATAAGATATGTCTTGTTGGTCAAATTCCAAACATTCAAAGGCCTTAATAATGTATTCTCTTGAATACCCATTGAACCATAGTGAAAACTTGAATACTGTTAAAAGTTAACACTTTTCACATACCAAAATCCTCAAAATTCTATATACTCAAACCATGATATCACTTAGTCCTTATATCAATCATGAGCTCATGAATACTGTTAAACATTTCGTTTTCTCGTTTTCCCTTCATTATGCGCATATCATCTTATTTCCAAAAATATCTCAATCACTTTGAATACAACATTAGAACAATACATAAATATTCCAATACTCCATGATACAACATTATTTTGGAATCCCATTACATAAACACTTAATCATTCCACCACATCGTTGTCATATTCAACATCGCCAATTGTGATCGCATGTGACTTCCCTTTGTCCTTTGCCTTCAGTGGTTGCTCATGTTGATCATCACTAACCCTTGGATTAGGGCATTTATTAGCATAATGCCCCATTTCCTTGCACTTGAAGCATTGAAGTGTTGGTGGTGCGTTCTCTGCAGTGTTTGCTTTATTCACATCATTTGAAACCCTTTTTCAATTACTTCGACACTCAGCTGCTCGATGACCTTCTATTCCACACTTAAAACATTTTCTAGTCCCTTTAAGACAATCTCCACCATGCTTCTTTCCACACTTTGTGCATAAGGAAACATTTATCTTCTTTTCACCATTATTCTGAGATTTCTCCTTGAACTCCATCTTTCGTTTCTTGTCAAAACCATGAGATGGATATGTAACACCAACTTCCATTTCTACCTTGATAGCACAACGCACAATTTCTTCATAGCTACTGAAGTCTCTTATAGCTAATGCCCTTCGAAGACTTGGTTTTAAGCCACTGAAAAATCGATCAACTTTACTTTCAGGTTGGATGATAATGCCAAATGCATACCTTGCAAGTCTTGTAAAATTTTCTTCGTATATACTAATAGATTCATCATCCTTTTTCTTTAGTTCAAGAAAAAACTTCTCCATCTTTGTTCAAAGAATATGAGGGAAGTACTTACTGAAAAACAAGTTCTTGAACTCGTCCTATTCCATGGACTCAATTTCATCTCTTGGCCTCGTATTCTTGATAAGATTCCACCATTGATCCGCTTCACCTTCCAAACGATATACTGCTAAGATGACTTTATCATGTTCAGAACATTGAAGAACTGAAAATATCTTTTCAGTGGTACCGATCCATTGTTCAGCAACAAGTGGATCTGAAGTCCCACTAAAAGAAGGTGGATGTTGCCTCATGAAGGACTCAATAGAATGCTGTTCCTTTCTCTGCTCATTTGGAAGTCCAGAATGATTCATATCTTGTGTAAGGATAGCAATAAGATTTTTCACTCCATCTCCCATAACATTTGTTTGTTCAGGAGGACAATCATTGCATTGTCCATTGCATTGATCAACACGGTTCCTTCGGGTTCCAGCCATCGTCTAAAACCCAAAAAGAATAGTGTTAGAGGAAAAAATCATAATAAAGGGGGAGTAATTTCATTCTCTAACTTCTTAGGTTAAATTCTATGATCGTTACCGTAGTTATAGGACTGTATCCTATACGTATACTTATCCTTAGGGGCATCCCTAGACATACCTTAGAAATATCTCTAGGGATCTCACTAACGCTTTCGCATCCTAGTTTCCAAAGGTTGACTAAACCTTTCCTCTGATACCAACTGTAGAGACCCGAAGCTTGACGTACATTGACATTACATTACATTTGCGGAATACTTAGTACATAACAAAAACACACACACAAGGATCGTAATAGTTTAGTGTCTTTGGAAACTCGGAGAATAATCTTCTAATCCTGGTGAAAGATCTTCAACATCTCCCATAAAGATCTTCCCTTTTTTATACCTAAAACCTTTCTTTATATCCTGGGGAAAAGTAAACATAAAAGGGTGAGCTCAAATGCTCAGTAAGGGTAAACAAAAGAAATATCAATCACATCATATTCATAAGAACATAACATTTTGGAAATCTTAACCTGCAAAAGAGAGCATAATTTCATAACATGGGATAAATCATGGCAATGAAATGTAATCACAATAATCATAACATAAAACATGAAACTTTGTGGCATACACACATAATCATAGATAATCATTTCTTGTTATTCAAGACTCATTGCCAAGACTATCTTAGTGGACAAAATCGCTTTCTGAACCGAGTCACCCTCGTTTCAGTCCTGTTTCACTGAACCGGTATAACCTACCATTCCAGCCATGTCTATCTCATGAGATATGAAATCTTTACCCAATGCATTGGAGGGAGATATAGGTCCCACCCATCTCATAATGATACCATTCTTATGTGTGCCACAAAATCATAAATCATACATCATTGCATAACCCATGTAATAAAAATGGGAATCTTAAACATCATGACATCATACAAAAATTCATATATAATAAAGGAATTCATAAATAATTCCATCACAACATTATCAATTCAATGTAATAATAGGGATAAAAACAGAACCCTTTATTATCTTAGATGGAAAATAATTTTGATAAAACACTTGAACTCCATTCTTGAGGAAAATATCCTTTCTACTTCAAAAACACTTTTCCTTTCTTAACATGTCATAAAATTCTAAACTAAAAGAAGTTGATTAAAAATAAACTTGAAAACTTGTAAAGTAATCTTCTTGGAAATAATGTTTTAAAAATCCATTCATGCCGTATAAGTTAAAAAAACATTTTTCTCGTACTTTTGTCGGAAAATTCAAAAAGTACCTCGTACGAAAAACGACAAAAGATTCCTTTCATATCTTTTACTAAAAAACTCACCAAAGGGTAAAATTGGATTTATAAAATTGTAGGTGGATGGAAATAATATTACATATTGAGGAAACATGGATGTGGATGATAAAATACACCCCAGTAAATACCAAATTATAAACAATCTCGGATAAAATGAGATTGTGATATTTTCCCTTACCTTAGGTCCGACTTGCTTTGTAAGTGTCCGAACCTCCTGTATAATGATTTAAATCATGTTATTGACTTATTCCAGAATCATATTCATTGTTATTATATCATATATGGTCCACTTATGACTTTATATTACTCGTTCTTTTGTAAATTCATGTTAAAGTAGCGTTTTGGGTAAAATCGTCTCATTTGTCGTTCGTGTTTTTAACTTGTAATTATTCATATGATTACATAGATCATGATTAATTAATTCCAGAATATAAAACATGATTTATATATATATATTCAGAATATACATATATAATAAATCATTAAATGGAAAGAAATACACCGTTCATGGAGACGGTAGTCCGTACGTACGCATGAACGCTGTTTTCGTTTCCTTATTGAATTGAATGGAATTAAGTAGATGACATACATATAAATATAAATAATTCCAGTATCATTATCAGGTAATATATTTCATTATTACTTATTATATATACTTTATAATCATTCATGAATGGTTAATCATTGAGAATGAATCTCATCGCGTCGTGGAGACGGTAGTCCGTACGTACGCACGAGCGATGATATCGTTCCCATGGTCATGGAATTGTGTTGAAGTGTATGTATACTATTTCAGTATCAATATCACTTTATAATAATCATATATAGTTACTCATTACACCTTTATACCCATCCAATTAAGGTGGTGGCGGAAAATAGATTACACCACGGCGTGGAGACGGTATTCCGTACGTACGCACGCGCGGTGATTTCCTTTTTCCGTAGGACGGATAGAAGGTTAATTAGAGTTGTTTCATATTTATAATAACATATCAGTATATAAGAAATACTGATGTTATTACTTTATCATGAAACAACTAAAGAAGAAGAAGTTGAAGAAGAAAGAAATTGAAAAAGATCGGTAATGGATATTACCTCTTTTTGACGCGCCTTTTCTTAGCCTCCACTTAAAGAACTAAGGATGGTCTTTGAAGAAGCCCAGGACCTCTAGGATGATACTAGGGAAGTGGAGAAGGGATTTTGGCTGGGGTTGGCCGAGCTTGAAGGCTCAAATTTGTGTGAGGAAGAGAGGGAGGAGGTGCCCTTTTATAAGGGAGGAGAGGGGCACCTTAGGAATATCTCAAAATATTATTTTATATTAAAGTCAAAATCGGTTTATAATGGTTCCAAAGGGTCTTATTTCGAAGCTAAAGTGGGGATGGGTCGAAATCCTATCAACCAATAGGATTTAGACAAGTTTAGGTTATTATTTTAACCTTATCAATTAGATTTAACTTTAAGTTATATAATTTAACTTTTACCGTGTCTTTTTGTTTTCTTACACTATATGGTTAATAAACTTACTATAACATGCCAAACGAACCCCAAATTGTTTATTATTAATATATATATCCTTATCTAAGTCATTTGGCCGAACCTTAGATTTTTAGGAATAAAATAACAATTAATAATATAATTTTTGATTTAAAAACTATTTTGTGTCAATTTTGACACTATTTGATATATGATTTTTGTGAAAGTCATAACAGAATTATATGTTTGAAAAAAGTTGATTAAATCAACACTAATATATCATAGTAGCCTATAAAATTAGTTTAATTCATAAAAAGTCTTAAATTACATTTATTTTGATATTTATAATATCAATTATGTCAATATTTCATTAATAAGATAATTACTGCATCATCTTTGTGTCATAAATAAATTAAATTATTTCATGTCTAAAAATTACAAATAAAATACCATTATGTAGGAAATCTTTTTATCTTTCTAATGAATATTTACAATCGAATTTATCTTATGTATAACCCTATATTAAAAAATTTTTAGTAAATAAACTTTGATTTTAACTCTTTTAACTCTTCTTTGAATTAAATAATAATAAATGTCCTAATCTAATCCAAGTGGGTCTAAATGATAATATTTTATACTTAAGGTTGTTTTTGGTCGAGATAAACTTGTCCAATAGGATTAGGACATGTGTTAGGGTAATATTAATATCATTTTTACCCTTAATTACCCTATTTACTTTTAACCGTGGTAAATAAAAGTAAAAAGTTACTATTCACCAAAAATTATTTTCATCTCATTGAACCACATTTTACTTACTGACATCAACCGTGTCTCTCGGATTTTTGAAATTCCATTCATAGAAGCGGTAAAATTAAGTTTTATGAAAAATTCAGTTTTTTAACTACAACTTAGTAGTTTCACTATTCATCAAAAATTGAAAGTTTTCAGAAAAATACCAAAAATTAGGACTAAGATATATTTGATATTATGAACTCAAAAATGATTTCTATTTTACCAATTTCAAAACATATCAGTTGCATTAATTAATTTAAAAATTAATTCCCGTCGTCAAAACAAATAGCGTGTTCTTAAGAGATAATAACTATAAAAAGATTTACACTTGTTTATGTCAGGTTTAAATGTGAAATTACATCCAATGACCAACATTGTATTAAATTGTAAAAATATATTCTAAATATACTTTAAAACCACTCAAATTAATAATTTATCATTATTAATTATTTCGATTGAAAAAGTTGTTTTTAATTAAAATTTAGTAATTTTCATTATTCATCAAAATATGAAAGTTATCTGAAAATCACCAAAATTTCACCCTAAGCTAATTTCGATATTACGAATCCAAAAATGAATTCCATTTTGAAAAATAAAATTTACAAAATTTTAAAAAGTGGTTATTACTATTCATAACGGCTAGTTTTAATAATATTTTAATAGCATATTGTTGTTTAGTGAAACTCGTTATTGCGTATTACACATGCTATCGAGGAAGGTCGTGATTGCGTGTAATGCAAAGCAAGTCAAGGATGCGTGTTGTGCAAGCTCCTTTTGGTGTAGCGTACAACACAAGACATTAGTGAAATTAAAAAGAATATTTTTCATAAAATCTTGGGCTGTTACATTCTACCCCCCTTAAAATGAATTTCGCCCTCGAAATTCGTCGGGGTTATAAATGGTTTACTACTCGAAAGTTTCTTTAATATAAACCCACATCGTAAAAAGGAATACCAAAACCAATCTTTAAAAACAAAAGTATGAAACGTAACGGTTACCCAAATAAACTAATCACTGGGTTTCCACATAGATGAAAATATGGATATGGAAGAAAAATCTAACCATCATGTTCTGATGGAGAGTGGTAGAGAACATGGCTACGGAAAAGCCAACAATCACAAATCCATAAATTTGTGACGATCTAAGGTACCATCTGATTAATCATATATAAGATCACTAGGAAAACATTTTTGGTTTTCAAGATCGTTTCCCTAAAGTTGAAGAGTTTGAATTAGAATAAATACTTACTTTATTTTGGTACAATATCACTGTTGTTCGTGCCTTGTACAATTTCCACTTCATCTCTTAAATAAATGAAGTTGAATTTGTTATTCGTGAAGTGTTATCAGATCATGTGATAGAATGACAGGTCATTCCATCTGTCTCAAACAAAAGGTTAGCAAAAGTTATTAAATATTCATAAGTCATTCTATAGTGAGATTAATCATATATGGTTCCTAAAATGGACTTATACTTCATATATCATACTTCTTAATAAAATAAAACTAGTTTCTACTAAACAGGGACTTCCTGTAGGCCAGTGGTAGGCGATAAAGGCCAGTCGCACTTCGGTTGTGGATTCGATTTCCACAGCCTTGTCCGACGCGATGAGCTGTCGCCCGTCCTGCAGGTTGTCCTTTTTCTAAAACTATATTACTATAACATCCCATCAATAATATTGAAAAAAAACTTTTATCCTTAAACAATACTAACTTATTTCCAACATAATCCATTACCATCTTTAGGCTTATCCATAATACTTCAGTCCACTCTCATAATATAGTGAAAACAATTACCAGAGATTGAATACCATCTTTGATCCCCATACATCATAAGATATGTCTTTTTGGTCAAATTCCAAACATTCAAAGGCCTTAATAATGTATTCTCTTGAATACCCATTGAACCATAGTGAAAACTTGAATACTGTTAAAAGTTAACACTTTTCACATACCAAAATCCTCAAAATTCTATATACTCAAACCATGATATCACTTAGTCCTTATATCAATCATGAGCTCATGAATACTGTTAAACATTTCGTTTTCTCGTTTTCCCTTCATTATGCGCATATCATCTTATTTCCAAAAATATCTCAATCACTTTGAATACCACATTAGAACAATACATAAATATTCCAATACTCCATGATACAACATTATTTTGGAATCCCATTACATAAACACTTAATCATTCCACCACATCGTTGTCATATTCAACATCGCCAATAGTGATCGCATGTGACTTCCCTTTGTCCTTTGCCTTCATTGGTTGCTCATGTTGATCATCACTAACCCTTGGATTAGAGCATTTATTAGCATAATGCCCCATTTCCTTGCACTTGAAGCATTGAAGTGTTGGTGGTGCGTTCTCTGCAGTGTTTGCTTTATTCACATCATTTGAAACCCTTTTTCAATTACTTCGACACTCAACTGCTTGATGACCTTCTTTTCCACACTTAAAACATTTTCTAGTCCCTTTAAGACAATCTCCACCATGCTTCTTTCCACACTTTGTGCATAAGGAAACATTCATCTTCTTTTCACCATTATTCTGAGATTTCTCCTTGAACTCCATCTTTCGTTTCTTGTCAAAACCATGAGATGGATATATAACACCAACTTCCATTTCTACCTTGATAGCACAACGCATAATTTCTTCATAGCTACTGAAGTATCTTATAGCTAATGCCCTTCGAAGACTTGGTTTTAAGCCACTGAAAAATCGATCAACTTTACTTTCAGGTTGGATGATAATGCCAGATGCATACCTTGAAAGTCTTGTAAAATTTGCTTCGTATATACTAATAGATTCATCATCCTTTTTCTTTAGTTCAAGAAACTCCTTCTCCATCTTTATTCAAAGAATACAAGGGAAGTACTTACTGAAAAACAAGTTCTTGAACTCGTCCCATTCCATGGACTAAATTTCATCTCTTGGCCTCGTATTCTTGATAAGAGTCCACCATTGATCCGCTTCACCTTCCAAACGATATACTGCTAAGATGAATTTATCATGTTCAGAACATTGAAGAACTGAAAATATCTTTTCAGTGGTACTGATTCATTTTTCAGCAACAAGTGGATCGGAAGTCCCACTAAAAGAAGGTGGACGTTGCCTCATGAAGGACTCAATAGAATACTGTTCCTTTCTCTGCTCATTTGGAAGTCCAGAATGATTCATAGCTTGTGTAAGGATAGCAATAAGATTTTTCACTCCATCTCCCATAACATTTGTTTGTTCAGGAGGACAATCATTGCATTGTCCATTGCATTGATCAACACGGTTCCTTCGGGTTCCAGCCATCGTCTAAAACCCAAAAAGAATAGTGTTAGAGGAAAAAATCATAATAAAGGGGGAGTAACTTCATTCTCTAACTTCTTAGGTTAAATTTTATGATCGTTACCATAGTTATAGGACTGTATCCTATACGTATACTTATCCTTAGGGGCATCCCTAGACATACCTTAGAAATATCTCTAGGGATCTCACTAACGCTTTCGCATCCTAGTTTCCAAAGGTTGACTAAACCTTTCCTCTGATACCAACTGTAGAGTCCCGAAGCTTGACGTACATTGACATTACATTACATTTTCGGAATACTTAGTACATAACAAAAACACACACACAAGGATCATAATAGTTTAGTGTCTTTGGAAACTCAGAGTATAATCTTCAAATCCTGGTGAAAGATCTTCAACATCTCCCATAAAGATCTTCCCTTTTTTTATACCTAAAACCTTTCTTTATATCCTGGGGAAAAGTAAACATAAAAGGGTGAGCTCAAATGCTCAGTAAGGGTAAACAAAAGAAATATCAATCACATCATATTCATAAGAACATAACATTTTGGAAATCTTAACCTGTAAAAGAGAGCATAATTTCATAACATGGGATAAATCATGGCAATGAAATGTAATCACAATAATCATAACATAAAACATGAAACTTTGTGGCATACACACATAATCATAGATAATCATTTCTTATTAGTCAAGACTCATTTCCAAGACTATCTTAGTGGACAAAATCTCTTTCTGAACCGAGTCACCCTCGTTTCAGTCCTGTTTCACTGAACCGGTATAACCTACCGTTCCAGCCATGTCTATCTCATGAGATATGAAATCTTTACCCAATGCATTGGAGGGAGATATAGGTCCCACCCATCTCATAATGATACCATTCTTATGTGTGCCAAAAAATCATAAATCATACATCATTGCATAACCCATGTAATAAAAATGGGAATCTTAAACATCATGACATCATACAAAAATTCATATATGATAAAGGAATTCATAAATAATTCCATCACAACATAATCAATTCAATGTAATAATAGGGATAAAAACAGAACCCTTTATTATCTTAGATGGAAAATAATTTTGATAAAACACTTGAACTCCATTCTTGAGAAAAATATCCTTTCTACTTCAAAAACACTTTTCCTTTCTTAACATGTCATAAAATTCTAAACTAAAAGAAGTTGATTAAAAATAAACTTGAAAACTTGTAAAGTAAGCTTCTTGGAAATAATGTTTTAAAAATCCATTCATGCCGTATAAGTTAAAAAAACATTTTTCTCGTACTTTTGTTGGAAAAGTCAAAAAGTACCTCGTACGAAAAACGACAAAAGATTCCTTTCATATCTTTTACTAAAAAACTCACCGAAGGGTAAAATTGGATTTATAAAATTGTAGGTGGATGGAAATAATATTACATATTGAGGAAACATGGATGTGGATGATAAAATACACCCCAGTAAATACCAAAGTATAAACAATCTCAGATAAAATGAGATTGTGATATTTTCCCTTACCTTAGGTCCGACTTGCTTTGTAAGTGTCCGAACCTCCTGTATAATGATTTAAATCATGTTATTGACTTATTCCAGAATCATATTCATTGTTATTATATCATATATGGTCCACTTATGACTTTATATTACTCGTTCTTTTGTAAATTCATGTTAAAGTAGCGTTTTGGGTAAAATCGTCTCATTTGTCGTTCGTGTTTTTAACTTGTAATTATTCATATGATTACATAGATAATGATTAATTAATTCCAGAATATAAAACATGATTTATATATATATATTCAGAATATACATATATAATAAATCAGTAAATGGAAAGAAATACACCGTTCATGGAGACGGTAGTCCGTACGTACGCATGAACGCTGTTTTCGTTTCCTTATTGAATTGAATGGAATTAAGTAGATGACATACATATAAATATAAATAATTCCAGTATCATTATCAGGTCATATATTTCATTATTACTTATTATATATACTTTATAATCATTCATGAATGGTTAATCATTGAGAATGAATCTCATCGCGTCGTGGAGACGGTAGTCCGTACGTACGCACGAGCGATGATATCGTTCCCATGGTCATGGAATTGTGTTGAAGTGTATGTATACTATTTCAGTATCAATATCAATTTATAATAATCATATCTAGTTACTCATTACACCTTTATACCCATCCAATTAAGGTGGTGGCAGAAAATAGATTACACCACGGCGTGGAGACGGTATTCCGTACGTACGCACGCGCGGTGATTTCCTTTTTCCGTAGGACGGATAGAAGGTTAATTAGAGTTGTTTCATATTTATAATAACATATCAGTATATAAGAAATACTGATGTTATTACTTTATCATGAAACAACTAAAGAAGAAGAAATTGAAAAAGATCGGTAATGGATATTACCTCTTTTTGACGCGTCTTTTCTTAGCCTCCACTTAAAGAACTAAGGATGGTCTTTGAAGAAGACCAGGACCTCTAGGATGATACTAGGGAAGTGGAGAAGGGATTTTGGCAGGGGTTGGCCGAGCTTGAAGGCTCAAATTTGTGTGAGGAAGAGAGGGAGGAGGTGCCCTTTTATAAGGGAGGAGAGGGGCACCTTAGGAATATCTCAAAATATTATTTTATATTAAAGTCAAAATCGGTTTATAATGGTTCCAAAGGGTCTTATTTCGAAGCTAAAGTGGGGATGGGTCGAAATCCTATCAACCAATAGGATTTAGACAAGTTTAGGTTATTATTTTAACCTTATCAATTAGATTTAACTTTAAGTTATATAATTTAACTTTTACCGTGTCTTTTTGTTTTCTTACACTATATGGTTAATAAACTTACTATAACATGCCAAACGAACCCCAAATTGTTTATTATTAATATATAAATCCTTATCTAAGTCATTTGGCCGAACCTTAGATTTTTAGGAATAAAATAACAATTAATAATATAATTTTTGATTTAAAAACTATTTTGTGTCAATTTTGACACTATTTGATATATGATTTTTGTGAAAGTCATAACAGAAATATATGTTTGAAACAAGTTGATTAAATCAACACTAATATATCATAGTAACCTAGAAAATTAGTGTAATTCATAAAAAGTCTTAAATTACATTTATTTTGATATTTATAATATCAATTATGTCAATATTTCATTAATAAGATAATTACTGCATCATCTTTGTGTCATAAATAAATTAAATTATTTTATGTCTAAAAATTACAAATAAAATACCATTATGTAGGAAATATTTTTATCTTTCTAATGAATATTTACAATCGAATTTATCTTATGTATAACCCTATATTAAAAATGTTTTAGTAAATAAACTTTGATTTTAACTCTTTTAACTCTTCTTTGAATTAAATAATAATAAATGTCCTAATCTAATCCAAGTGGGCCTAAATGATAATATTTTATACTTAAGGTTGTTTTTGGTCGAGATACACTTGTCCAATAGGATTAGGACATGTGTTAGGGTAATATTAATATCATTTTTACCCTTAATTACCCTATTTACTTTTTCCCGTGGTAAATAAAAGTAAAAAGTTACTATTCACCAAAAATTATTTTCATCTCATTGAACCACATTTTACTTACTGACATCAACCGTGTCTCTCGGATTTTTGAAATTCCATTCACAGAAGCGGTAAAATTAAGTTTTATGAAAAATTCAGTTTTTTAACTACGACTTAGTAGTTTCACTATTCATCAAAAATTGAAAGTTTTCAGAAAAATACCAAAAATTAGGCCTAAGCTATATTTGATATTATGAACTCAAAAATGATTTCTATTTTACCAATTTCAAAACATATCAGTTGAATTAATTAATTTAAAAATTAATTCCCGTCGTCAAAACAAATAGCGTGTTCTTAAGAGATATTAACTATAAAAAGATTTACACTTGTTTATGTCTGGTTTAAATGTGAAATTACATCCAATGACCAACATTGTATTAAATTGTAAAAATATATTCTAAATATACTTTAAAACCACTCAAATTAATAATTTATCACTATTAATTATTTCGATTGAAGAAGTTGTTTTTAATTAAAATTTAGTAATTTTCATTATTCATCAAAATATGAAAGTTATCTGAAAATCACCAAAATTTCACCCTAAGCTAATTTAGATATTACGAATCCAAAAATGAATTCCATTTTGAAAAATAAAATTTACAAAATTTCAAAAAGTGGTTATTACTATTCATAACGGCTAGTTTTAATAATATTTTATTAGCATATTGTTGTTTAGTGAAACTTGTTATTGCGTACTACACACGCTATCGAGGAAGGTTGTGATTGCGTGTAATGAAAAGCAAGTCAAGGATGCATGTTGTGCAAGCTCCTTTTGGTGTAGCGTACAACACAAGACATTAGTGAAATTAAAAAGAATATTTTTCATAAAATCTTGGACTGTTACATTCTACCCCCCTTAAAATGAATTTCGCCCTCGAAATTCGTCGGGGTTATAAATGGTTTACTACTCGAAAGTTTATTTAATATAAACCCACATCGTAAAAAGGAATACCAAAACCAATCTTTAAAAACAAAAGTATGAAACGTAACGGTTACCCAAATAAACTAATCACTGGGTTTCCACATAGGTGAAAATATGGATATGGAAGAAAAATCTAACCATCATGTTCTGATGGAGAGTGGTAGAGAACATGGCTATGGAAAAGCCAACAATCACAAATCCATAAATTTGTGACGATCTAAGGTACCATCTGATTAATCATATATAAGAGCACTAGGACAACATTTTTGGTTTTCAAGATCATTTCCCTAAAGTTGAAGAATTTGAATTAGAATAAATACTTACTTTATTTTGGTACAATCTCACTGTTGTTCGTGCCTTGTACAATTTCCACTTCATCTCTTAAATAAATGAAGTTGAATTTGTTATTCGTGAAGTGTTATCAGATCATGTGATAGAATGACAGGTCATTCCATCTGTCTCAAACAAAAGGTTAGCAAAAGTTATTAAATATTCATAAGTCATTCTATAGTGAGATTAATCATATATGGTTCCTAAAATGGACTTATACTTCATATATCATACTGCTTAATAAAATAAAACTAGTTTCTACTAAACAGGGACTTCCTGTAGGCCAGTGGTAGGCGATAAAGACCAGTCGCACTTCGGTTGTGGATTCGATTCCCACAGCCTTGTCCGACGCGATGAGCTGTCGCCCGTCCTGCAGGTTGTCCTTTTTCTAAAACTATAATACTATAACATCCCATCAATAATATTGAAAAAAAACTTTTATCCTTAAACAATACTAACTTATTTCCAACATAATCCATTACCATCTTTAGGCTTATCAATAATACTTTAGTCCACTCTCATAATATAGTGAAAACGATTACCAGAGATTGAATACCATCTTTGATCCCCATACATCATAAGATATGTCTTGTTGGTCAAATTCCAAACATTCAAAGGCCTTAATAATGTATTCTCTTGAATACCCATTGAACCATAGTGAAAACTTGAATACTGTTAAAAGTTAACACTTTTCACATACCAAAATCCTCAAAATTCTATATACTCAAACCATGATATCACTTAGTCCATATATCAATCATGAGCTCATGAATACTGTTAAACATTTCGTTTTCTCGTTTTCCCTTCATTATGCGCATATCATCTTATTTCCAAAAATATCTCAATCACTTTGAATACCACATTAGAACAATACATAAATATTCCAATACTCCATGATACAACATTATTTTGGAATCCCATTACATAAACACTTAATCATTCCACCACATCGTTGTCATATTCAACATCGCCAATAGTGATCGCATGTGACTTCCCTTTGTCCTTTGCCTTCAGTGGTTGCTCATGTTGATCATCACTAACCCTTGGATTAGGGCATTTATTAGCATAATGCCCCATTTCCTTGCACTTGAAGCATTGAAGTGTTGGTGGTGCGTTCTCTGCAGTGTTTGCTTTATTCACATCATTTGAAACCCTTTTTCAATTACTTCGACACTCAGCTGCTCGATGACCTTCTTTTCCACACTTAAAACATTTTCTAGTCCCTTTAAGACAATCTCCACCATGCTTCTTTCCACACTTTGTGCATAAGGAAACATTCATCTTCTTTTCACCATTATTCTGAGATTTCTCCTTGAACTCCATCTTTCGTTTCTTGTCAAAACCATGAGATGGATATGTAACACCAACTTCCATTTCTACCTTGATAGCACAACGCACAATTTCTTCATAGCTACTGAAGTCTCTTATAGCTAATGCCCTTCGAAGACTTGGTTTTAAGCCACTGAAAAATCGATCAACTTTACTTTCAGGTTGGATGATAATGCCAGATGCATACCTTGCAAGTCTTGTAAAATTTGCTTCGTATATACTAATAGATTCATCATCCTTTTTCTTTAGTTCAAGAAACTCCTTCTCCATCTTTGTTCAAAGAATACGAGGGAAGTACTTACTGAAAAACAAGTTCTTGAACTCATCTCATTCCATGGACTCAATTTCATCTCTTGGCCTCGTATTCTTGATAAGATTCCACCATTGATCCACTTCACCTTCCAAACGATATACTGCTAAGATGACTTTATCATGTTCAGAACATTGAAGAACTGAAAATATCTTTTCAGTGGTACTGATCCATTGTTCATCAACAAGTGGATCGGAAGTCCCACAAAAAGAAGGTGGACGTTGCCTCATGAAGGACTCAATAGAATACTGTTCCTTTCTCTGCTCATTTGGAAGTCCAGAATGATTCATAGCTTGTGTAAGGATAGCAATAAGATTTTTCACTCCATCTCCCAAACATTTGTTTGTTCAGGAGGACAGTCATTGCATTGTCCATTGCATTGATCAACACGGTTCCTTGGGGTTCCAGTCATCGTCTAAAACCCAAAAAGAATAGTGTTAGAGGAAAAAATAATAATAAAGGGGGAGTAACTTCATTCTCTAACTTCTTAGGATAAATTCTATGATCGTTACCGTAGTTATAGGACATATCCTGTACGTATACTTATCCTTAGGGGCATCCCTAGACATACCTTAGAAATATCTCTAGGGATCTCACTAACGCTTTCGCATCCTAGTTTCCAAAGGTTGACTAAACCTTTCCTCTGATACCAACAGTAGAGACCCGAAGCTTGACGTACATTGACATTACATTACATTTGCGGAATACTTAGTACATAAAAAAAACACACACACAAGGATCGTAATAGTTTAGTGTCTTTGGAAACTCGGAGTATAATCTTCTAATCCTGGTGAAAGATCTTCAACATCTCCCATAAAGATCTTCCCTTTTTTTATACCTAAAACCTTTCTTTATATCCTGGGGAAAAGTAAACATAAAAGGGTGAGCTCAAATGCTCAGTAAGGGTAAACAAAATAAATATCAATCACATCATATTCATAAGAACATAACATTTTGGAAATCTTAACCTGCAAAAGAGAGCATAATTTCATAACATGGGATAAATCATGGCAATGAAATGTAATCACAATAATCATAACATAAAACATGAAACTTTGTGGCATACACACATAATCATAGATAATCATTTCTTGTTAGTCAAGACTCATTGTCAAGACTATCTTAGTGGACAAAATCACTTTCTGAACCAAGTCACCCTCGTTTCAGTCCTGTTTCACTGAACCGGTATAACCTACCGTTCCAGCCATGTCTATCTCATGAGATATGAAATCTTTACCCAATGCATTGGAGGGAGATATAGGTCCCACCCATCTCATAATGATACCATTCTTATGTGTGCCACAAAATCATAAATCATACATCATTGCATAACCCATGTAATAAAAATAGGAATCTTAAACATCATGACATCATACAAAAATTCATATATGATAAAGGAATTCATAAATAATTTCACCACAACATAATCAATTCAATGTAATAATAGGGATAAAAACAGAACCCTTTATTATCTTAGATGGAAAATAATTCTGATAAAACACTTGAACTCCATTCTTGAGGAAAATATTCTTTCTACTTCAAAAACACTTTTCCTTTCTTAACATGTCATAAAATTCTAAACTAAAAGAAGTTGATTAAAAATAAACTTGAAAACTTGTAAAGTAAGCTTCTTGGAAATAATTTTTTAAAAATCCATTCATGCCGTATAAGTTAAAAAAACATTTTTCTCGTACTTTTGTCGGAAAAGTCAAAAACTACCTCGTACGAAAAACGACAAAATATTCCTTTCATATCTTTTACTAAAAAACTCATCGAAGGGTAAAATTGGATTTATACAATTGTAGGTGGATGGAAATAATATTACATATTGAGGAAACATGGATGTGGATGATAAAATACACCCCAGTAAATACCAAAGTATAAACAATCTCGGATAAAATGAGATTGTGATATTTTCCCTTACCTTAGGTCCGACTTGCTTTGTAAGTGTCCGAACCTCCTGTATAATGATTTAAATCATGTTATTGACTTATTCCAGAATCATATTCATTGTTATTATATCATATATGGTCCACTTATGACTTTATATTACTCATTCTTTTGTAAATTCATGTTAAAGTAGCGTTTTGGGTAAAATCGTCTCATTTGTCGTTCGTGTTTTTAACTTGTAATTATTCATATGATTACATAGATCATGATTAATTAATTCCAGAATATAAAACATGATTTATATATATATATTCAGAATATACATATATAATAAATCAGTAAATGGAAAGAAATACACCGTTCATGGAGACGGTAGTCCGTACGTACGCATGAACGCTGTTTTCGTTTCCTTATTGAATTGAATGGAATTAAGTAGATGACATACATATAAATATAAATAATTCCAGTATCATTATCAGGTCATATATTTCATTAGTACTTATTATATATACTTTATAATCATTCATGAATGGTTAATCATTGAGAATGAATCCCATCGCGTCGTGGAGACGGTAGTCCGTACGTACGCACGAGCGATGATATCGTTCCCATGGTCATGGAATTGTGTTGAAGTGTATGTATACTATTTCAGTATCAATATCACTTTATAATAATCATATATAGTTACTCATTACACCTTTATACCCATCCAATTAAGGTGGTGGCGGAAAATAGATTACACCACGGCGTGGAGACGGTATTCCGTACGTACGCACGCGCGATGATTTCCTTTTTCCGTAGGACGGATAGAAGGTTAATTAGAGTTGTTTCATATTTATAATAACATATCAGTATATAAGAAATACTGATGTTATTACTTTATCATGAAACAACTAAAGAAGAATAATTTGAAGAAGAAAGAAATTGAAAAAGATCGGTAATGGATATTACCTCTTTTTGACGCGCCTTTTCTTAGCCTCCACTTAAAGAACTAAGGATGGTCTTTGAAGAAGACCAGGACCTCTAGGATGATACTAGGGAAGTGGAGAAGGGATTTTGGCAGGGTTTGGCCGAGTTTGAAGGCTCAAATTTGTGTGAGGAAGAGAGGGAGGAGGTGCCCTTTTATAAGGGAGGAGAGGGGCACCTTAGGAATATCTCAAAATATTATTTTATATTAAAGTCAAAATCGGTTTATAATGGTTCCAAAGGGTCTTATTTAGAAGCTAAAGTGGGGATGGGTCGAAATCCTATCAACCAATAGGATTTAGACAAGTTTAGGTTATTATTTTAACCTTATCAATTAGATTTAACTTTAAGTTATATAATTTAACTTTTACCGTGTATTTTTGTTTTCTTACACTATATGGTTAATAAACTTACTATAACATGTCAAACGAACCCCAAATTGTTTATTATTAATATATATATCCTTAACTAAGTCATTTGGCCGAACCTTAGATTTTTAGGAATAAAATAACAATTAATAATATAATTGTTGATTTAAAAACTATTTTGTGTCAATTTTGACACTATTTGATATATGATTTTTGTGAAAGTCATAACAGAATTATATGTTCGAAACAAGTTGATTAAATCAACACTAATATATCATAGTAACCTAGAAAATTAGTGTAATTCATAAAAAGTCTTAAATTACATTTATTTTGATATTTATAATATCAATTATGTCAATATTTCATTAATAAGATAATTACTGCATCATCTTTGTGTCATAAATAAATTAAATAATTTAATGTCTAAAAATTACAAATAAAATACCATTATGTAGGAAATCTGTTTATCTTTCTAATGAATATTTACAATCAAATTTATATTATGTATAACCCTATATTAAAAATTTTTTAGTAAATAAACTTTGATTTTAACTCTTTTAACTCTTCTTTGAATTAAATAATAATAAATGTCCTAATCTAATCCAAGTGGGCCTAAATGATAATATTTTATACTTAAGGTTGTTTTTGGTCGAGATACACTTGTCCAATAGGATTAGGACATGTGTTAGGGTAATATTAATATCATTTTTACCCTTAATTACCCTATTTACTTTTAACCGTGGTAAATAAAAGTAAAAAGTTACTATTCACCAAAAATTATTTTCTTCTCATTGAACCACATTTTACTTACTGACATCAACCGTGTCTCTCGGATTTTTGAAATTCCATTCACAGAAGCGGTAAAATTAAGTTTTATGAAAAATTCAGTTTTTTAACTACGACTTAGTAGTTTCACTATTCATCAAAAATTGAAAGTTTTCAGAAAAATACCAAAAATTAGGCCTAAGCTATATTTGATATTATGAACTCAAAAATGATTTCTATTTTACCAATTTCAAAACATATCAGTTGCATTAATTAATTTAAAAATTAATTCCCGTCATCAAAACAAATAGCGTGTTCTTAAGAGATAATAACTATAAAAAGATTTACACTTGTTTATGTCTGGTTTAAATGTGAAATTACATCCAATGACCAACATTGTATTAAATTGTAAAAATATATTCTAAATATACTTTAAAAACACTCAAATTAATAATTTATCACTATTAATTATTTCGATTGAAAAAGTTGTTTTTAATTAAAATTTAGTAATTTTCATTATTCATCAAAATATGAAAGTTATCTGAAAATCACCAAAATTTCACCCTAAGCTAATTTCGATATTACGAATCCAAAAATGAATTCCATTTTGAAAAATAAAATTTACAAAATTTCAAAAAGTGGTTATTACTATTCATAACGGCTAGTTTTAATAATATTTTAATAGCATATTGTTGTTTAGTGAAACTCGTTATTGCGTACTACACACGCTATCGAGGAAGGTCATGATTGCGTGTAATGCAAAGCAAGTCAAGGATGCGTGTTGTGCAATCTCATTTTGGTGTAGCGTACAACACAAGACATTAGTGAAATTAAAAAGAATATTTTTCATAAAATCTTGGGTTGTTACAGCAGGCCCCTCCACTCTCTATTTACAGAGGATTCATATGAATTTTGGACTGGGGTAGTGCTCCCTTGATGTGTGCAGTAGTGAGGGGTGAGCCTCTCCACTTGGGTTCCTATGAGATTGCATGAGGTGAAGGAAGCAGTGTTTGGACCTCTGGTGTTGGTCACTAGAGTTAGACCTAGAGAGATGTTTTTGATGTAGCGTATCAATAGGATGTGTACCATCAAGGATTTCGTGTCTTGTGAAGTGTGTGCTCCTTAACGAGCGTTAACTTTGAGCCTCGAATAGAATCTTGTGGCTTGCTATGAGGTCGGAACCTTAGGAGGTTTGCTGTCTGAGATGAGTATAAATGGATTAATCTGGGAGTCCTTGTGGTGTTTCCACATATCTTGGTTGAAACACCATGTGGATTGAGCTAAAAAGTCATGTATAACTAAGGAGTGGTTGAGATGGAGTTTCTCTCTCACTTGGGTTCCCTCTGGATGGGTTGAGTGGACTGTTGCCTTTCAGTTGCTCCCTTTTAATTTGGATTTTTGGGTCGCCTACTAAGTATTGTTATACTCACACCAGCATGAGATTTTTCTGAACATGTTGTGTCTTGTAAAGATGATAGGCCTTTTTGACAGAGTCCCATGAGGACCTAAAGCATGCAGATCTTAACGAGCTAGACAGACTGGGGTGTTCACTAGATCCTGGCCGAAGTGTGTTCTAGTGGTTTCATTTTTCAGCATTCCCCTCTTTTTGAGTAGGTTGGACTCCTCTGTAGTTTTTGGTGGGCTTTTATTTTTTCCTTTTATGCTTTTCGTACTTTGTTGGACTTTATTTGTGGGATAGACGTATGCATGCATTTTTTGTTTCGGTTATTATTATCTATGTAATGTTTTGTGGAGTTATATGTGGGTTTGTGCATACATGTACCATAGTCTAAGGCTTCCCATGTGTCAGATATGCCTACTCATCACTAGGCACAAACCCCTGGACTGTTGGGGGTGGGCTTGGGGAGTTGTGACTTGGGCCTCAGAGGGTTTGGTTATGGCATAATTTGTCTAGAATTGAAATTCAATGGAGGGACCATCCACACGAGGGATGATCATGTTGAATTCTTCAAATGATTTCATATGGAAGTATTAAATTGAATATCTCCTTAATTATAACGACTTATTTAACCCCATTGAGAAAAAGGGAGTGAAACATGATGCCACCAAGGAATCGGAGTGGAATAATTTGAACAAGAAGACGATTAGTCAAATCGGCCAATGGATCGATCACAGTGCCTACCAGCATGTCACTCAAGAGATTAGTGCATATGAACTCTGGATGAAGTTAGAAAATAGATATCAGTTAAAGACCACTTGGAAAAAGATCATTTTGTTGAATAAGTTGATGAATCTTCAACTATAGAGTGGAAGCTCTATAGTTGAACACACTAGTGATTTTTAGATCCTGATGAATCAACTGGTTGATGTTGGAAAAACATTTACTGATGAAGATCAGGGAAAACACCTGCTATTCAAACTTCCTAATAGTTGGGATATTCTTGTGGTCTCCCTCATCAACTCGGTGACCAAAGACAAACTTAACATGGTAATGGTAAACAATGCACTGTTTAAAGAGAATTCCAGAAGGAAGGATGTGAGTTACAACCAGATGCAAGATCTCATCATGAAGAAGCGAGGAAGACAACAAGGATGTGGTTGAAGGGTAGGAAGCAGATAAATAAGTAAAAGAAGAGGAAGGTCCACTGATGGTAGGATACTAGCATACAAATGCTATCATTGCGCCATGGATGGGCATTTGCAGAAGAACTATATAATGTTTCTACAAGGGACAAAGTAGGAACCAACAAAGACAAAATGGAGTAGTCTATGGGACACTCGCTAGAAATCATGCTTTGCTTCAAAGATGAAGAAGGGACTTTCTCTCACACATCAAGCTAGGACATGAAATGTGTGGTCGATACTGCAACATCACACCATGTTACTCTGCATTGTGAGTATTTCTTAACTTATCAAGATGATGAATTTGGTGTAGTCAAGATGGGGCATACCAGTTTTGTGAAGATTGTTGGTATGGATGATATCCAAGTCAAGATGAATGTCAAATACACAATCATCCTGAAGGATGTTCGATATGTTACAAGCCTTCGACTCAACTAGTTATTAGGAATATCCTTTGATCAAAAAGGTTGTAAATACCTGAGCCCGAACAACTGAACTCAACCCTTACAAATGTTGTGTATTTGTTTTATAAAAGAAACTTGTATGAATACACATCATTAAAAACAATAGAGGACCTTTATCAGTCTAGGTTCTAAAAAATTAGATACAAGACTTACATTTCAACAAAATACAAAAAATTAAAACAAATATTCTTTAGTGTATTGCTTCCACAACAGAGTTTCAACGCAGGAAGTTTGTTAAACCTTTAAAAGTGATTACAATTCGTGGGGTGAGCTTTTAAAATTCCTAGTAAGGGGTTTTAGAAACAATTCTTAATTTCATTAAAAAATACTTTAAAATAAATAAACACACTTAAATCGCTTTCTTTAGAAGAAAATAATGTTTCTCATAGTATGTCATCATCATTTTTCTAGAGTTACTAAAAAACATTTTTAGGGAAAACCCATGCTCAAGAATTTCTATTCTTATTTAAGTTACAAATAAAATGCATTATAAATTATGCACAAAAATAAAAAAAAATGCATGGAATTCCACCTATAAGTTAGATAATGACCATACTTAATTATGTATGACATGCCAGTTGTGAGGATACAAATTGACACATGAGATAATATTTGTTCAAAATTTTCACAGACAACGATGTCATTTATCATTCAACACATAAATGAAAACCAAGAAATGATAGATAAGTTTCTACCTTTATTATTAATCCTTTCAAATAGATGATTTTCTATATAAATATAAAACATTTTACCATTTCCATTTGAACATGTAAAACTGGTTAATACAGGTTCATAAGAGAATGATCATTAACCGTGGATATTCTACTAGTCGAATAATCACATGGACTTCACTTACTAGATTCATAATGAGGGAACACATAATGCGGGACATCATAATCTCTCTGTCAAGGCCTCATACCAAGACCATACATAATCATTCTGTCAAGGCCTTGTGCCAAGACACTTGTTTGTCTCATGAGACCTACTGATGCATCGAGAGGCTATAATGGGTCTCACCCATCACAAAATAAGTCCAATGCATGTGTGAATGAATGATGTCGGACAACATAATCATTATGTCAAGGCCTCGTTCCAAGATGCTAGTTGGTCTCATGAGACTTGAGATGCACTGAGAGACTATAGAGGGCATCACCCATCACATAATATGCCCAATACATTCCTCATATGTCTAATAAAAATATGCCTTTAAATAAAAGTGTCCCATACCACTTTGATTTATTTGAATCTTAATCATATATGAAAATAAATTCATTGATAAATTATTGAGGTACATATTCTTTAAATAGTCCAAAGCATTTCATACCACTTTGAAAAGATTAATTCTTAATTCATATAATATCATAAAAATATTAATCTCATACTTGAAATAATTGTCTTTATTTGTAATCCATCAATGAAATGAGTAATAAAATAAATGCATATTTTATCAGAAATTCATATATAGTTTTGTCTTCTCAAAATAATCTTTTACAAAAAATAAATATGTTTCACACATAAAATTATAAATAAAACATTTCAATTATTGAATAAATCAATGTGCTTGATAATCTCAAAAAAAATATTTGAAACCATGAGTTTATTATGAATGAAAGACGTGTCGATGTTATGCTTGACGCATGACCATGATTGTATGCAGATGCGACATCCTTAATTTTAATCTAACATGATGACATGTTATGTGCGTTTTTTCTAAAATATGATGATAAGTATTATAACTTGTCAACAAACGTTTAATACTTTATATATATATATATATATATATATATATATATTCATGTCTATACATACCATGATTTAAAATTCTAAATAAAAAATATTAATGTTTCCCATATATATATATATGTGTGTGTGTATATACATATATATATATAGTATGGTATTTCTAATTCGCAGGATAAATTCATGTTTTAGAAAAACATCGATAAATGTGGATATCCCTGGACATAGTTAATATGAAATAAAATTTAGAACATAAACTTTGTTTTATATGTGTGTGTGTGCGCGTTTTGAAAATCTCTCGTGAGTTTTGACATCACAAGACTTATTTCATTTAACTTTACATGAACTGTTAATACGTTAAACATGCATGTACTCTAAAATATATTTTATAAAAGGTGTATCTTAAGTAAATATATTGATCATACAATTTCTTAACTAATTATAAGCATGAGTTGATGTCATGAAAATGTAAACTCTTCATGTAGCAATATTAAATTAACATTTTCATTATTTTAATATTCTTAAGCAGTAATACATCCCACACAAAATTATTAGAATAAAATTTTAATATAGTCAATCATCATTGCACATAGGTGTACATGAATGTATGATAATCCTTAAATATAAAAGGGGTTTTAGTGGGATCAGTCATGTTTGGAAACATGAATGAAATCCTCTTATATGTTTATAAAATTTGAATTACCACTATATTCAAAATGAATTAACTTACAATTTAAAAATTTGTGCTTGTAAAATTTGAGAACACAAGACATGAAGATATATATATATATATATATAATTACATATGTATATATTTTTAAATATGAAACTATAAATCTTAAAATATTAAATGATATTTAATGTTAAGGAAATCATATAGTTGCTTATTTGATTACCATAACATGTGCAATATAAAAATACTTAGATTATTTAGAAGTATAAAATACATAGTATAACACTCAGATATAAATACATAATTACATATGTACATGTATGTAAATATTTTGATCAATAAAATATTAACTCGGAAATCATTAAACTCGTTTAAAATAAAGTAAATTCCCCTTAAATATATTTTATTGAATTAAAATTTGAATCAAATATTCCAATACCAATAAAATTATCAAAGAAGGATTTATTTGGAAACAAAATAAATGACCAATCTCTAATATATAAAAAAATGAAATTCAAAACTAAAATAATGTTTGGTTTTGAATCAAAAAAAATCTCACAAATGTTCACAAAAAAAAATCTATTATACAAACAAAAATAAATATTTGAAAATGATTCTTTATTAAATATTAACATTAAAATATGTTTCCCTTATAGAATTTAATGAAATAAAGAATCAAAACCTGAAAATATAATTAACATGACCCTTACCATAAATATTGAATGATTTTTAAGAAAACCCTTAAAATAAGATTCAAAAAAAGATAGATAAATATGTACCCCATACTTGAATTTCTGGAATAAACAGAAAGACTTCTATTGATGCGGACACCCTTTTCCAGACTGAAAATTGATTTCCCCCCAAATTCCATTTACACACCGGTTCAAATGGCTTTTATAGCCATAGTCTCGACAGAGGTTAGCTTGCAGTGAAAGATAGTACCCAGGCTCAAGTGGAAATTTGAAAAAAAAAAAATATTGCTGCATACACACATAGCCAGTGCAACAAAATTGACAGAAACAATTTGAAAATAGAAAAATAGGGACAACCGAGTTGATAAATGCGGACCAAATTGTTCATAATCCAAATGCAGATCACAAAACAACAATAGGTCCATAGAAAATTCGGTAAACAGTCAAGTGACAATGATTGTGATATAGAAAAATCAATAAACAAACAAACAATTCTCAGTCAAGCTGAAGACGATCGATACCTAGAAACAAAAATGAAACCATCAAAGATCTGAACAGATTACCTACCTTTAAAAGATTTCAAAACTAGGAACAAGAGACGATCCATTTTCAGATCCTTCGACAACTCCTGGTTCACCTATGGCTGAACTCATCCAGACCCCTCGTCGATAGTCGAGCGCCCTTGGGTTCGATTGAACCCTCATCGCCGACCGATCTCCCGACTCTCGGTCCCCGGTTCGAAACCCCTACTTGCAGCGGGTCTTCTTCCCGCTCGGTGTGAACGAATCGAACTCATCGGTTTTGATTGGATTCGAACCCTTAGACTCGCCCCCGTACCAAATTGCCGCTCAGCCTCCTGCATGAGCTAAAACCCTACTCCCCTAGCGGCCAATCGAATCATCCAACACTCGAACTCTAAGAGCGACCTGCGCCTCTCCCCTTTCTCAGGAAGCCCTATATGCAGACCACACCGCCCTAAACCCGATTTCCTATCTTTTATTATTATTATTATTATTATTATATCATTATTGTTATTATTTATTTAAGGATTACAAAAAACATTTTTCTAATATCAATATTTCATTAAAATATTAATAATAAATAATCATACAAATTTTTTTAATAATAAAATAATCTAATTATAATTTATATTTCAAAATTAATAATTATAATTTCATATATATATATCAAAAAGTCAAATTTTAAAAAACAAAATTATATTTTTTTATGTCATTTGAAATAAATTTATTAACATAATTAGTATTAAAATGTATTTATTATAATAGTCTTATATTGAAATTTAGAAATTTACTTGTTCAAATTATTAAATAACCTTTAAAATAATTTTTTTATTCAAATTTACTTACCATAAAATAATAATCAAATAATATTTTGAATAAAATATTATTATAATGCAATATTTGTTATTAAAATAAATATGAAAACTACAAATAGTGTGTATACTTAATTATAAGTATTAACATATAATCAAATTAATTAAAACACTTAATTATTATTATTATTATAAAAAATTGTCTCAAAAAAATATTATTATTTAGTTTTAATTATAAACTAATCTGTTTAATAAAACATTTACATAATAAAATTATGTTAGGATTTTTTAGGATGCTACAAAGGTTATAAAAACATTTTTAGTAATGGAGCATGGAAGATGAGAAAAGGAGCCATTGACATCCCCCGAGGACAATATGTGGTACTTTGGGCAAAACTCATGTGATGATATGTGGAAACTATCTCAACATAGTGGAAAGGAGTGATGCCATCCAATATATGGAATAAGAGACTCAGGCACATAGTGAAATAGGGTTATCTTCCTTAACAAAGAAGTACATCAGTGTTGACAAGGATGCATCACTCAGTCCTTGCAAATACTACTTGTATGGGAAGCAACATAGAGTCTCATTCAGTATTGCATTGTCGAGGAGATCAGAGTTTCTAGATCCGGTGCACTCTAATATATGTGGTCCCATGGAGGTGGATTCACTAGGAGGTAAAAAAAATCCATCCTTTACTGATAATGCATCTTGAAAGGTGTGGGTGTTCTTCTAACGGATGAAGGACCAAGTATTGTACCACTTCAAGGTGTTCCATGCCATAGTGGAGTGGGAAAATGGAAGGAAGCCGAAGTGTCTTCGTTCATACAATAGTGGAGAGTACCAATCCAGGGAATCTGATGCATATTGTACTAGTTAGGTCGTCTAACATGAGAGGATCGTCCCACGCACCCCACAACACAACAGAGTTGTGGAAGGAATGAATAGAACCATCGTGGAGAAGGTCGGAAGCATGATGAGTTTGACTAAGATGGTAAAACCATTCTAGGGATAAGTTTTTAGGTTGTATACTACCCCATCAACAGATCACCATCGGTCCCACTGAAATTTGATATCCCACATAAAAGATGGTCTGATAAACATCCCTCTTACTCTCATTTACAAATTTTTGGATGTTTTATATTTTCACATGTATCCAAGGAGCTCAGGAAGATGCTAGACGAGAGATCTACTCCATGCATTTTCGTCGGCTATGAAGATGAGGAATTCAGATACAAGCTTTGGGACCCAAAGGAGAAGTAGGTGATCAGAAGTTTAGAAGTCGTGTTCCATGAGAACCAGAGGGGTGAGGATATTCAAAACCCCGAAATGTATCGAAGGGAAAGTGTTGATGAATCAGTTTCTAATCCAACCCTTGTGCCATCACCACCTGCCACAGAAGAGGGGGAGGAGTAAGAAAACTCATCAATAGTAGATCAGGAGGCAGTGAAGGAGAACATTGAGCAGAGGGAGACTCAATCCTCTCCACTGTAAGTTGCAGAACCATCATAGGAGTTAGGTGATGTTGTGCCTCCTGAACCTAACATTTCACGAGTTTGAAGATCTTCAGGATGAATGTTTCCATCAACAAAATATTCAAAATCAGAGTACTAATTGCTAACTGATGAGGGGGAACCGAAAGGATATCAAGAAGCATATCAATATTCACCATCATTAGATATGCGAGGTGATGGATTGACACCTAATGCAACTTGTGGAGATCCACACAAAAGAGAATATGTTAGATAGGTTGACAGAGATGGTTGTTTGGGTGAAGCTAGACCTTTGTATACACTCCAGTGGATTGCAGTTGGAGGGAGAGAATTAATCGAGATAATGACCAGCTGTCTTGATTAGTGGCTGGTGCACCAACCATATCTATCATGGAAGACTTCCTTGTTGGTTGGTGTCTTCCATGTTTGAAGTTCAATGGTTTGTGGGGATTGGTGGAAGAGTTGTGTCAAACATGAACTCCTCCCACCATCCCTATCTAAAGAGGATTAGGAGAGTATTTGTTCATCTTCCATGCCAAGAGAGCTCTTTTATCCGGTGATAGAGCCTTGAGAGCTCCATTTGTGGAGGTAAAGAGGTGTAAAGAGGGCGAGTTTTTGTAAGATGGGTTCAAGTTGAAACAAACCCTATTTTTTCATTATTTTTTTTCTCATTCACTTTATTAGTGATGATTGAATCACAACATGGAGTATGTCAAATATGAACAAGTCGGATTTCTAAGAATTATGTATAATTTTTTTGGGGTATGCGTAACATGGGGGATAAGTAACATTTTTACCATTTCAAATTGAGAAAATATTCGTACTGTTGGGCAAAAATCCCTCAAGGTAACATTGAAGTTTTTTTGGGTTGATTGTGTTTGTTGACAAAGCAGGTTTTCATGGATATTTGTCGAGTTCCCGAGAAGTTGTTGACAATCCATGTTGACAAAGAACGATGACAAAGGAAAGGGCGATCTGGAGGCGGTACAAAAGAGCAGTACAAGGTGGCGCCGTTTCCCAGTGTTTGCCAAATTTTTGGGGTCCAAAATTTGGAGTTTGGTGAGCATCGCGAAAAGAGGATTTCCATGAAGAGCATAATTTAATATGGCAAAGGCATGAATTTCGCGAAGATATGATGCATGGTTTCGAAATCGTGAAGACCAGAAGAATGGAGGCGGTGATGCTTCGCGATTACGTCAAGCTTCGCGAACGGCAGAGGCTGAAGCGCATCGCGGCGGAGAAGGGCTTTGCGAGAGAGCTTCGCGGCGAAGACGCGAAAGAATGTTGGGCTTCGCGGAGGAGCTTCGCGGCGAAGGCGCGAGCCGCGAAGTTAAGTTGACGGTGATTCATCGCGACTACGTCAAGCTCCGCGAACGGAAGATTACCGTGGAGCTTCGCGATTTGGACAGAATTGCGACAAAAACTTTGGAGCTTCGCGATTTGAGATGACGTGGCGTTGACTTCGCGTGGAAGGGACGAGGGTCGGTGGAATCGCCTATAAATAGAGGCCGACCCCTTCGAGTGAAGAAGAGAGATTTTTCAGAGAAAATACTTTTCTCTCAATTTGCGAAGGTGGTTCGCAGAGCCAGTGTGCTTCGCGAAAGAGGTGCTTCGCGGCGGCTATTGTAGCTCCGCGAAACCTGCGAGCTCCGCGTTGGCTTACTTAGCTTCGCAAGGGTCGTTGCTTTGCAACGGTTTGAGCATCGCGAAAGAGATTCGCGAGTGAGCTTCGCGAGTGAGCTTCGCGAAAAGGCAGGAGCTTCGCGAAGGCTTGTTTGAGCTTCGCGAAATTGGGAGCCTCGCATTGTAGGGTGCTTTGCGAAGGTCTTTCCAAAGGTTGTTTGCCCAGTGGATAGTGGCAAAGGGGTATTCATCTACGGATGAAAGTAGAACTTCAATAGAGCATCTACATACAGAGAAAGATGCATTCCTTAATGGAAATGAAGAGACCTATAGGTCTATAAACTGTGATTGGATTCCCTTCTGGAGCAGTGAGCTTAGGAAGAGGAAGAAGGTGATCCTCTCCACCGGCAGTGAGCCAGAGAGAGAGAAACAGGGAGTGACCCTTGGGAAAGCAGTGAGCTGACCCTAAACCTTGTATAGGCAGTGAGCCTGGGCATAGAAGTGATCTAGCCCGAACATTGTAATCCACAGCTAGTGAAGTCTAGTGGAATTTGGTACGAACCGACAACTTGTCGGCGTATGCTCCTTGGACGTAGCCCTTAGCGGTGAACCAAGTAAAAATCTCTGTGTCTGCCTGTTTACTTTACTGCATTGCATTCAAAGCATCATCATCAGGTAAAGGAGACAAGTGATCATAGTAACCACACAAGTGCAAACAAAGTGACCCTTGTAACAAAGAGGTCAAGATCCAGTGGGACATGAAGAACTTTGAAAAAGAATATTCATACCATGATTCACCCCCCCCCCTCTCAGGGTATATAGGCCCCTATTGGCCCTAACACTTACATATGATAAATCAGTCGAATAAGTAACATTTTTACCTTTTCAAATTTAGAAAATATTCTTACACATGATAAATCAGTCGAATGTTGGGGGGGTGTGCTCGTTGGGGTTCTAGTATGCACGTTCGAAGAAGACCGATTGAGGCTGGGGGTTCAATGAAGTCGATGGACTTGAATAAGATCGATTGAAGCTGGAGGTTCAACGAACTATTGATGACCGATTGTGAGTCATGAAGTATCTTACCCGAGCCCGATTGAATGAAGACGCTGAGGGCATGGGTTCAATCGGTGATGATGTGTCAAGCTTCAACATGTGTAAAGATGGTTCTATCGCCATTTTTAAAATCAATCTGATTTTGATGAACCGACTGAAGATCTAATGACCTAGTTGATTGTATACCGATGAAGAAAACTGCACCAGCTAAATGATTTGATTGATCAAATATGAAGATGAATCTAGTTCGATGAAGAATAAAGGAGGGTCAAGTTTCGTGGGTGAGGGATTTTTCTACTAGTTCGAGCACTTTTAGATTGAGAAAATTGAGTGTTGACTACCCTAAAGCTTGAATCTGAAGCTGCTCAAAATATAAATTGTGATTGTTGGGTTCTTGTTTGCAGGCATGAAATTTTAGAAAGAAAAAGTTGCAAGGGAGTTTGAGTTCAAAGCCGAATAAGGATGCACTGAGTGTGCATGATGAAATGACTCAACGTTATTCCGAACAAGAGGATGAGTCAATATTGTAAGAAAAATAGGTTGGCAGAAAGAGAAGACGGATTTGAACCTTGATGCGTGAATTGAATTCACTGTCCAAAAGGGTCTGATCCACCCCCACGTCGATGGTGTAGGGTTCTCGGTGGAAGTATCCCTCGAGGATATCACCAAGGTTTGGGGAAAATCGAACACCAATTTCTGATTGCCCCGCTACAACGATGTTGGGAGAAATCTGGAGAATTTATAGGATTGAAATTAATTAATTATAAGCGATCTCATCATCGCTTATTTATAGATTAGAAACGGTGTGAATTGCACCGGTTCGGTGAAAGAAAACATTGGTTCAACCGAAACAATACAACTCTTGGTGAGGGACACACTGCTTCAATCTCACCATTTCGATCAAAGGACACATTGGTTCAACCGAAATGACACAACTCTTGGTGAGAGACACACCAGTTCAAATTTGGAAAAACACTCTATTTATTTTAATAAATAATTTGGATAAAATTATAACAATAAACTATTTTGAATAAAATATACAAAATATATTACAATCCCCCACTTTTATTCATAAATATTAATTCTCCAGATCATAGGTGATTCATTATACATAATAAAGGTATCTTTTGATTTAAACCTTTACATAGTATCATTATCTCAATGTTTATCAGATTTATAAATTTTCAAAACATTAAACTTATTATCCTTTAAGAAACTGGAGAAATCAGACATATAATGAACTTTCAGCCAATATCTCATTTTGTAGCACTTTTAAAGCTATGTTCTTATATCCTTTTCATGAACTCTCTAAGGAGTAAACCCATTAACTCTTATAATAAGTGGCACCACTTCTAAGTTCACATAGGAAAAATATTACAATGTGCTTCCGTTATTATAGCACATAACTCATTGAGTCTTAATATTTTGTTAAGAGTTTAAAACTCAACCTCTTGTCATAATGGATGATATTGATGTTGGAGTTGGTGGTCTAGAACCAACTACTTTGTACTTTATTCATTAAATAAAAGCCTTATCACATCTTGATTGTTCTTCTGCATGACATGTCATGTGATAATGTCCTAAGGACAGCTGTTGCATTAAAGGATCGTAGCGGATCCCTGCTATGATGAGAACCCGAAAGTGCCATAACACTGTTCTTGAATGTATGTTCTATGGCCGGATGATATTATTTGAGGGACACAAATAATACAGGTCATTAGGGGTGAGGACTCATAAAACTTTGAGGCACCTTCTCATGGTGTGCGCCCTTGGTAATATCCAGGAGGATATTATGAGAACGAGACCCGCCAGTAGGAAATCCACATTTCATAGTGTCATTGGATGTTCCTATCTACGGACGTGTGTATTGATCCTTAGACTTTAAGATTATTATTAATGGGTATTACAACTCGCGCACTTAGATGTATTGACGAAAACTATGACGACTCACTGTTCGCAGCGAGGTAGGATACGTTGGGTGCGTCATGAGTAATACCGCATTAATAGATAATGCGAGAAAGGATTTGTCCCTTCCATTCCATAATGGAAGTAGATATCTCAGGCCCTTTGATGGAATTGATATAGCCTAAATAAATCCATGGCCATGGTAAGGTATGGGGAAGTTCAATTCTGGGAAGTCAAAGAAAGAATAATCAAGCACATGGGTTGATGGCACTAGCATGCAACCCGCTTGATTGGAGATATCGAGACAAAGGGATTATATTACACGGTAAGCGTTCGTAGGAGGTGACACGTCATTACGGCATTAACTTCTTTCTCTATGGGTGTCTTGGCGTGTTGCTAGACGCTAACCTTGGACTTTAGGCAGGCTCAGCCTAATGCCACTGAGAAAGAGGCCTAGAGGGTCACACACTAAGTGTGTCCATGTATCTCAGTTAAATATTAATTTAACAAGTTAAATAAATATTATTCCCGACTGTGGTTTAATAATTATTTAAGGATGTCTGATCGCATTTATTTTGACACTAGTTATTTGAGAGAATATATTGTGGACGAAATAATATATTTATTAGCGAGTAATGCAGTTAAATTTATTTAAGAAATAAATAGTCATTACTCAAGGTCTAATAAATGTGGTGGAGAAAAAAAATGGAAAATAAAAGTACACGCCGTATATATTAAATATACACGCTGTGTAGTTTTATGGAAAACAAGTACACGCCGTGTAGTTTTTCCAGTTGGGATTTTGAGGATTTAATATTATTTTATTAAATGATATTTATTATAATCAGCGTGGGCGCATGTCAGGGAATTAATAATTCGACATGGGGGGTTTTCAATAAGAGTTAATGAAATAAATAAAACGCATAACACGTTTATTTATTGTCATAACTCTATTAACCTCAAACATGATTATAAATATCCTCACAACCCCAAAATTTTGAAGAGCCATTGTTGTGCACAACGGATTTGAAAATACTCTCAAGCCAAGAGAAAATTCCCTTTCCACCAAGAACGCCCTCAAGTTACGAGAGCAAGATCCTCCACCGGATCAAGGCGATCGAAGGCGGACATCACAAGCGAAGGTTCTTCCGCGCTAGCACCCGGAGATCTCTTCGGCGACGTCTGGAGATACGTGACACATGTGTGGATCACCGCTAGAGGAATCCTACACTTGGATTCTACGACGCAACAATGGATCACCGAATCGTGACCGGACACATCAACGAAGAAAGAATTCCAACGAGGTAATTCTTATGCATTAATTAAATTAATTATAATAAACATATGATGATCCTCCTCAAGGGTTCCAGGACTCTTCTTTTCTTTTCGTTCTTCGTCCTATTCTGAAGATTCGGCGTTTTATATCGTGACGGATCTCGGATTGAACATTGTTTAACGAAAAATTAAGTTGGGCAAAACCCACCAACGCGCTTCCGCTGCGCCCGGAACCTACAAGTGGTATCAGAAGGGGTCATATCGTTGGTTATAATTATTTAGTTTTTTGTTGGTGATTTACGCATTTAATAATTTAGTTATTTCAATTCATGTTTAATCGTTCTGGAAATCTGAATATCGAGATCTGTTCCTCCTCTCTCGTTTCTCGTTCACCTCACAGAAATGGATTTTTCTTTTAATTTTGATTAAAATAAAATAGAGGAACTCATCCGGAGGAGCCAAATGTTTCTGGCCGTATAACACCAGAATACACGGCGTGTATTTGGAAGTACACACCGTGTAGTCTAGGTTCAATGCATTGACTGATCCGCCAAATCAGGCCGTGTTTTGGATTCTTTCTAAGAATTTAAGACACTGTGTGTTGACCAGAAACAGGTGGCACACGGTTTCCGGAATACATGCCGTGTGGTCCAATGAACACGGCGTGTAGTCCCTTCGGGTTAGGGTTGGGTCGTGTACTCCGTACATAGCATGCCCGGCTGGAAACCGTGTAACGCGGAAACTACACGGCGTGTGTCCCACTGTACACGCCATGTACTCCGAAAATTTCCGAAGTGCATTAACACGTCCTATCCCCGGGCGTGTACTTCGGATGGACGGTGAAGAAAAAGTACACGCCATGTAGTCGGAACTACACACCGTGTACTCACCCAAATTACGCAGATTTATTAAAATTTATTATTATATTATAAAAACCCTTGAGACGTGTACCATGGTGCAGGCGTAAAGCTGAGGCACAACACGTGATAGGTGTTTTATATATATGTGTTTAATTTAACATCTGTGTAATAAATGGGAATTCGTCGGGTTGCCTCCAAGGTACAAGTTGTGTACAAGGATAATTTTAAATGAATTTATTTGTTTAAAATTATGATGGATGAGAATCTCAAGGAAATTCAGAAAAGGGATTTAAGATAAAAGGATTGATTAATTAAAGATAATTAATTGATTCGAGCGTGATTTATCTTAAACAAGAACGATTAAAGAATTGAATGCTAGTTTTATTTATGCGTAAATATCGTTGTATGTATGGATGATCATGAGCTAGACCGAGACCTTTGTATGTGAATGGTTTCTTTTAATTTATTTATTTAAATTAAATTTGTTGGCCTGCGAGCCATCTCCTCATTAATATGTAGGGCCTGCGCGCCCAAGGATTCTTTTATGTAAAAACCCCCTTTTTCCCCTCACCTGCGTGTGAGATAAATGCATATGTAATTGATGGAGCTCCCAATCTAGTGGAGGCGGCTCAAGTCAGGAGCCAAGATGAAACCAATCCAAGGAGATACAAAGGTGGACAGGTGGAAAGCTGTAAACACGAACCCGAAAGGTTCAAGGTGTTTCTCCCCTAGGTCTTGGGTTAGTTTATTAACCGCTAGATAAACTAACCAATAGAAAAGCTCATGATCATACTATTTATTTTATTTCTGTCAGTTGCATGGTTTATTTATTGTGGGTGTGTTGTCACGATCACACAATTAATGAATTAAACGAGCATGCAAGATGGAACTAAAATAAAATTGGCTTATACATAAATATTATCTTAGACATGGTTAATCACTTAAGTATATCCCACTTAATATTAACAAGCATGTAATCAAAGATAATAAAATGGCAATTTACGTATAAGGATAAAATCCCTCAAAATAAATATTAAGTCGGCATAGCCTTCCATAATCTTGGTTAGAATCGAACCATAGTTCAAAGTGCTTGACCAACCCTAGTTGGGGTGCTTTCAATTATCGGGGAATTCTAATTCAAGGTTTTGGGTTGACTTGACTTGGTTCACATCAAGGGTTGACTGCCACAGCAGGACTTGGTGTGACCAAGAGGCAAAGGTTGAGGAAATCCAAAAGGGATTTCAGGATTGGGGAGTCCACTCAGCGGATCAAGGAACTACGAGTTAATGCAATTGGCATTTGGAATGCCTACCTAAAACCCTTCAAGTTGCTTGACCAACCCTAGTTGGGGTAATGCAAAGGGAAATATGGATCCTTGCCACTAGAATATTCACGCAATAGAATATTCCGAAGTCAATGGTGAGGGCTATTGGATTTCGATAAAATAGTGGGAGACTAATAAGTATTAATTTATTTATTTGTCTCAATTTTTATAATAAAGTACTAAACATTTGCTCATCTTAAATTATAGAAACGGCAAGAAAATGACTTCAAACATATCATTGCTCACCATACTAGAAAAAGAAAACCTTCTCACCAGCACCAATTTCCAAGAGTGGTAGAGGCGTTTATGCGTCGTCCTTCGCCACGAAAAGAAATTATATGTGCTGGAAGAGCATATTCCAGTTGCACCTGGGAAAGAGGCTAGTGATGAGGAATTATCTCTCTACATGAAACACATGGATGATTCCACAGATGTCCAGTGTTTCATGTTATCGTCCATGTCTAATGAGCTCTTAAAGCAACATGAAAACATGGATGCGTATAGCATGATGTCTCACCTTAAAGATCTATACCAAGAGAATGCGAGACAGGAGAGGTATGAGATCTCCAATTCTTTGTTTACCACGAAGCTTGGAGAGTCTGTGCCAGCTGGGCCTCATGTGGTCAAGCTTATTGGCTACATTGAACGCTTGGACATCTTAGAGATTAAATTCCCAGATGAGTTGCGTATAGATCTCATCCTATCATCATTGCCCAAGACCTTCTCTAGCTTCATTGTCAACTATAACATGAGCGACAATGAGAAGAGTCTATCGGAGCTTCTGACCTTGATTCGCCAGGTAGATAAGGACATGGGGCGTGACAAACCCGTGGTCCTTATGGTGAACAAGAAAAGGAAGGACAAGGCAAAGGGGCCAAAGACTTATAAATGGTCTGAAGCCCCCGAGCACCGTCCCTCCAAGAAGGGGAAGATCCAGAGGCAAGGCAAGGAACGGGAAGCAGTGTGTTTTGCATGTGGCAAGCAGGGCCACTGGAAGAGGAACTGCACCCAGAAGCGTGGGGATGCTAAAGGTGCGTTCGTTATCGAGTGCAATCTTTCTATTTATACACATTGGGTATTAGATACAGCTTGTTGGGCTCACATCTGTATTCAAATGCAAAAACCAAGTAGATTTAGAAAGATCGCCAGAGGAGAGGTGGATCTTCGAGATGCCAATGGCGCAAGGCTGGCTGCGTTGGCTATTGGCGACTATCACCTCTCATTGCCAACTGGCTTGATTTTGGTTTTACAAAACTGTTATTTTGTGCCTAGTGTTACCATGAAAATAATTTCTATATCTTGTTTGGATATGGATGGATTTATTTTCAAGTTTGGAAATAAGGGTTGTCGCTTTTATAAGAACAACGTATGTTATGGTATGGCACATTTGAATAATGGTTTGTATGTATTAAATTACAAAAACCAAGTGTTGGCAATCGATAACGAAACAAACTCACATGACTCATACATCACCCAGTTATGACATCACCGCCTTGGTCATGTGAACGAGAAGCGCTTGACAAAGCTCTGCCAAGATGGATATTTAGACTCTACTGAGCTAAAACCACTTGATAGATGTCACGCTTGTTTACAAGGAAAAATGACCAAGCCACCTTTTGGTGGATAAGGTGAAAGGGCCACAAAGCTTCTAGGATTGGTACACACAGATGTGTGTGGACCATTTCCAGTAGAAGCTAGAGGTGGATATTCTTACTTTATTACTTTTACTGATGATTTGAGTAGATATGGCTATGTCTACTTAATGAGGTATAAGTCAGAGTCCTTAGAGAAATTTAAGGAATTCAAGAATGAAGTAGAGAATCAACTTGGTAAGAAGATAAAGAAGCTTCGATCGGATCGAGGTGGAGAATATCTGAACCAAGAGTTCATCGATCTTCTACGGGAGTCTGGGATTCTATCTCAGCTCACTCCTCCTTATACACCACAGTGGAATGGTGTTAGTGAAAGGAGGAACCACACCTTGTTGGACATGGTGAGGTCGATGATGAGTCATGCGGATCTTCCATTATCCTTTTGGGGATATTCATTACAAACTGCAGCATACACATTAAACCAAGTACCAACTAAGGCGGAAAATGGAATTCCATCCGAGTTATGGAATGGAAGGAAACCCACTTTTTCGCACACACGTGTATGGGGATGCAAGGAATTTGTTAAGGCCTTCTCAGGCAACAAACTAACACCCCGGGGCATGAAGTGTATATTTATAGGATATCCCAAGGAAACAAAAGGATATTACCTATATAACCCCCAAGACAAGAAAGTGACTCTCGCCAGACAAGCCGTCTTTCTTGAGAGGGAGCACATCCTCAAGAAGGATAGTGGGAGCAAGATTGACTTTGATGAAGTTGATGCTCAAGATACACAGGAGTTGGTACCGGAACAAGTTCCACAGGTCCCCATGGAAGAGGTTCCAGAAACACAAGTACTACGTAGGAGCTCAAGAGAGGTAAGGGAACCAGAGAGATTTGGTTTCCTAGTCACCGAGGATGGTGAATCATTATTGTTGGACAATGATGAACCTCTCTCCTACAAGGAAGCAACAGAAAGCTCAGAAGCTGAAGATGAATAGAAGCTATGAATTCTGAGATGGATTCCATGTATCAGAACCAAGTTTGGGTTCTGGTCGATGAGCCAGTTGATGTAAAGCCTGTTGGATGCAAATGGGTATTCAAAAGAAAGCTGGACATGGAAGGTCAAGTTAGCACCTATAAAGCAAGGCTAGTGGCCAAAGGATTCAGACAGCTTCAAGGAATTGACTATGATGAAACCTTCTCGCCAGTTTCCATGTTTAAATCCATAAGAATCATACTTGCCATAGCAGCTTACCATGACTACGAGATTTGGCAGATGGATGTCAAAACAGCATTCCTTAACGGGAACCTTCAGGAAGATGTCTATATGACACAACCAGAAGGGTTTGTGACACCAGGTGAAGCCAAACGGGTTTGCAAGTTGCAGAAATCCATTTATGGATTAAAGCAAGCATCCAGGTCATGGAACATTCGATTTGATGAAGCCATAAATGAATTTGGTTTCATTAAGAACGAATGTGAGCCATGTGTTTATAAGCGGTTTAATGGGAATGCGGTCGTTATCCTAGTGGTATATGTTGATGAAATATTGCTTATTGGAAATGACGTACCAGACTTACAGTCAGTTAAGGACTGGTTGAACAAGTGTTTCTCCATGAAGGACTTAGGAGAAGCAGCCTACATTCTAGGGATCAAGATCATTCTTGATAGATCCAAGCGGCTGCTTAGACTAAGTCAGGGTACATACATTGACCAGATACTAAAGAGATTTAGTATGGAAAAATCCAAGAGGGGATTGGTTCCAGTGTCACATGGCTTACATATTTCTAAGAAAATGTGTCCCCAGACACAACAGGAGAAAGATAGGATGAGAAAGATCCCATACGCTTCGGCTATAGGATCCAACATGTATGTCATGTTATGTACCAGGCTTGATGTTGCCTATGCACTGAGCATGGTAGGCAGATATCAAGAAGATCCAGGAGAACAACATTGGACTGCTGTTAAGACTATCCTTAAGTATCTGAGAAGAACTAAGGACATGTTCCTGGTGTATGGAGGAGACGAGGAGCTTGTCATCAGAGGGTATGCTGATGCTGGTTTTCAAACAGATCAGAATGATCTGAAGTTGTAATCTGGATATGTTTTCTGTCTCAATAGAGGAGCTGTGAGCTGGAAGAGTTCAAAGCAGCCAGTTGTCGCCGATTCTACAGCGGAGTCCGAGTATATAGCGTCTTCTGATACAGCCAAAGAAGCCGTTTGGATTCGGAACTTTGTCCAGGAGCTTGATGTGGTGCCTAGCAGTAAAGATCCCATTACATTGTATTGTGATAATACTACAGCGGTGGATCTTGCAAAAGAACCAAGGTCACATCAACGGACAAAGCACATACTCCGAAATTATCACCTCTGGAGGGATTTCTATCAAAGGGGTGAAGTTGCAGTGAGCAGAGTGTCCACGGAAGAGAACGTGGCGGACACCATGACTAAAGGCCTATCTCAGAAGAAGCATGAATATCATGTGAGAGCTAGCGGGTTAAAGGTTGTTAGCAGTTGGCTCTAGTCCAAGTGGGAGTCTGTTGGAGTTGGTGGTCTAGAACCAACTACTTTGTACTTTATTCATTAAATAAAATCCTTATCACATCTTGATTGTTCCTCTGCGTGACATGTCATGTGATAATGTCCTAAGGACATCTGTTGCATTAAAGGGTCGTAGCGGATCCCTACTATGATGAGAACCCGAAAGTGCCATAACACTGTTCTTGAATGTATGTTCTATGGCCGGATGATATTATTTGAGGGACACAAATAATACAGGTCATTAGGGGTGAGGAATCATAAAACTTTGAGGCACATTCTCATGGTGTGTGCCCTTGGTAATATCCAGGAGGATATTATGAGAACGAGACCCGCCAGTAGGAAATCCACATTTCATAGTGTCATTGGATGTTCCTATCTACGGACGTGTGTATTGATCCTTAGACTTTAAGATTATTATTAATGGGTATTACAACTCACGCACTTAGATGTATTGATGAAAACTGTGACGACACACTGTTCGCAGCGAGGTAGGATACGTTGGGTGCGTCACGAGTAATACCACATTAATAGATAATGCGAGAAAGGATTTGTCCCTTCCGTTCCATAATGGAAGTAGATATCTCAGGCCCTTTGATGGAATTGATATAGCCTAAATAAATTCATGGCCATGGTAAGGTATGGGAAAGTTCAATTCCGGGAAGTCAAAGAAAGAATAATCAAGCACATGGGTTGATGGCACTAGCATGCAACCCGCTTGATTGGAGATATCGAGACAAAAGGATTATATTACACGGTAAGCATTCGTAGGATGTGACACGTCATTACGGCGTTAACTTCTTTCTCTATGGGTGCCTTGGCGTGTTGCTAGACACTAACCTTGGACTTTAGGCAGGCTCAGCCTAATGCCACTGAGAAAGAGGCCTAGAGGGTCACACACTAAGTGTGCCCATGTATCTCAGTTAAATATTAATTTAACAAGTTAAATAAATATTATTCCCGACTGTGGTTTAATAATTATTTAAGGATGTCTGATCGCATTTATTTTGACACTAGTTATTCGAGAGAATATATTGTGGACGAAATAATATATTTATTAGTGAGTAATGCAGTTAAATTTATTTAAGAAATAAATAGTCATTACTCAAGGTCTAATAAATGTGGTGGAGAAAAAAAATGGAAAATAAAAGTACACGCCATGTATATTAAATATACACGCCGTGTAGTTTTATGGAAAACAAGTACACGCCGTTTATTAATTATTACACGCCATGTAGTTTTTCCAGTTGGGATTTTGAGGATTTAATATTATTTTATTAAATGATATTTATTATAATCAGCATGGGCGCATGTCAAGGAATTAATAATTCGACATGGGGGCGTTTTCAATAAGAGTTAATGAAATAAATAAAACACTTAACGCGTTTATTTATTGTCATAACTCTATTAACCTCAAACATGATTATAAATATCCTCACAACCCCAACATTTTGAAGAGCCATTGTTGTGCACAACGGATTTGGAAATACTCTCAAGCCAAGAGAAAATTCCCTTTCCACCAAGAACGCCCTCAAGTTACGAGAGCAAGATCCTCCACCGGATCAAGGCGGTCGAAGGCGGACATCGCAAGCGAAGGTTCTTCCGCGCTAGCACCCGGAGATCTCTTCGGCGACGTCCGGAGATACGTGACACACGTGTGGATCACTGCTAGAGGAATCCTACACTTGGATTCTACGACGCAACAACGGATCACCGAATCGTGACCGGACACATCAACGAAGAAAGAATTCCAATGAGGTAATTTTTATGCATTAATTAAATTAATTATAATCAACATATGATGATCCTCCTCAAGGGTTCTGGGACTCTTCTTTTCTTTTCGTTCTTCGTTCTATTCCGAAGATTCGGCGTTTTATATCATGATGGATTTCGGATTGAACATTGTTTAACGAAAAATTAAGTTGGGAAAAACCCACCAACGTGCTTCCGCTGCGCCCGGAACCTACAATTGGCACCAAAAATTAGGGTTATAATTGTCAATATCAATAATCATCTTCGTAACTTGTTTTTACCCATTAAACACTTTGATTAGGATCTACCTCAAGAAAGTGTCGGGTTTCCATTACAGAAATGATTTAATCTATGGGCTTTAACCCCATCTCTTTTTTAGTTGCACGAATAACCTCTCTCGGTAGAGATTTTGTAAATGGATCTGTGAGTTTTTTACACAATCTCACATAAACAATTATTATGGTACCATCTTATAACAATTGTATCACATAATCATGTCTCAATCTTATATGTATATAATTTCCATAGTATATAAACTATATGCCCTTGATAATGTTGCTTCACTATAACAACTAATAGAGATAGGAGGCATCAGACTAGGACACAATCTAATATCCAATAATAGATTTCTAATCTATTCAGCTTCCTTTCCACATGCCGCTAAGGCGATAAACTCTGAATCCATGGTAGAATGTGAAAAACATGTTTGTTTCTTTCTCGACCAAGAAACAACACAACCTACAAGATTAAAAAATAATCCCGAATTGGATTGGTTATCAACAATACTGGTAAACCAACCTGCATCAGTGTATCCTTCTAATACAGTCAGATAATCATTATAGTATAAACCTAATTCTTTGGTCTTTTTTAAGTATCCAAAAATTCTCATTATACATCTCCAATGATCCACACTAGGATCACTAGTATATCTATTCATTTGACATACCGAAAAGCAATATCAGGTCTAGTGCAATGCATTGAATACATTAAAGAACCACGTACACTAGCATATTCAAGTTGTGCTACAGCTCTACCCGTATTTATAAAAAGTTTAATACTAAAATCAAATAGAGTATTGACATCCTTGAAACCAAGATGATCAAATTTAGTTAAATGTTTTTCTATGTAATGATACTGACTTAAAGAATAACCCCCACTATGTTTTCTAACTTTAATGCCTAGAATAGTATCAACTATTCCAAGATCCTTCATTTTAAACCTAGAAGATAAGTAATTCATTGTATCGACTATACCAATCATATTGGTTCAAAAAATTAACATATCATCCACAAATAAATTCACAATAACTCCATATTATTTTGTAAACTTTGAATAAACACATTTATTAGATTTAATATGTGAAAACCCATTAGATAAAATAATAGAATTAAATTTCACATGGCATTGCTTCAGAGCTTGTTTAAGACCATAAAAAGATTTAACTGGTTTACATACCTTGTTTCCATTACCTTGTAAAACAAACCCTTCTAGTTGTTCCATGTAAATCTCTTCATTTAATTATCCATTAAAAAAATGTTTTGAAATCTATTTGATGAACATACAAATGATTAATTTATTCTAAATCAAATAATATCCTTATTGAAGTAATTCGTGCTACACGGGCATATGTATCAAAATAATCAATCCCTTCTTTTTGTCTAAAACCTTTGGAAACCAATATAGCTTTAAAAGCTTGAATGTTACCATTGGAATCATATTTATTTTCTAAATACCCATTTACTACCAATAGGTTTTGAACCTCTTGCTAAATCCATAATAACCCAAGTATTATTCCATATAATAGAATCCATTTCATCACTAATTACTTCCTTCCAAAAAGCAACATATCTAGAAGACAAGGCCTCTTTATAAGTCTTTGGGTCATCTTCTATAGTCAAAACCATAGGGTACTTATTCAGAAGATGATTATTTTTATCTCCTTCAACATGAAAAATTATGGAATTAGAAGAAATAAAATCTGGATTTAGATGTTTCTCCTTCCTAATTCTTGTACTCCATTTAGGTTCAACTCGAGAATCATCATAATTATTTACTATTTTATTTGAACTAGATGGAGTACATGAGATAGAGATATGAGGAATCACTTCCTCCACATCATTATAATAAAACTTATTTTCAAACAAATCTACATCCCTCTATTCAACAATTATATTAGCTCCTAAATCCATAATTCTATATGCTTTGCTATTTTCTACATAACCAAAAAAAACACCATTAATTGCTCTAGGACCAATGCTAGTTATTTTAGGATCATGAACTCTATAATACGCTAAACACCCCCACACTTTGAAATAAGAAAGATTAGGTCTTCTTCCTCCTCAAATTTCATAAGGGGATAACATATTTTTCATAGATGCAATCTTATTATGAATATGACATGAAGCCTATAAAGCTTCGACCCATAAATTTAATGGTAACTTATATTTATTAATCATGCAATTTACCATTTCTACTAAAGTGCGATTTATTAGTACCTTCTTCCTCCGCTTTATACTTGAATTCGAGTACATCCCAAATCTCTCAAGTGGTATGCATTTGGAAAAAGAATTCATAGAGATGATTTGATAAATCCATCTTCTAGGTTCTGCCTCTTCAAACCCTTTTGATTGTTAGAAAAATAGGTTGGTAGAAAGAGAAGATGAATATAACCTTGATGCGTGAATTGAATTCACTATCCAAAAGGGTTTGATCAACCCTCACATCGATGGTGTAGGGTTCTCAGTGGAAGTATCCCTTGAGTATTTCACCAAGGTTTGGGGAAAATTGAACACCAATTTACAAGTGCCCCGCTGCAACGATGTTGGGATAACTCTAGAGGATTTCTAGGATTGAAGTTAATTAATTATAAGCGATCTCATAATTGCTTATTTATAGATTAGAAATGGTGTGAATTCCACCGGTTCGGTCAAAAAACACATTGGTTCAACCGAAACAAGACAACTCTTGGTGAGGGACACACCGCTTCGATGTCACCATTTTGATCAAAGGACCCATTGGTTCAACCAAAATGACACAACTCTTGGTGAGAGACAAACCAGTTCAAATTTGAAAAAAATACTCTATTTATTTTAATAAATAATTTGGATAAAATTATAACAATAAAATATTTTGAATAAAATATACAAAATATATAACAAATATGGGTGACTAAACATTGATGGAATTTCCCATGGGATCTGTATCAAGGATGTGCGTCTGTTACCTAAGTTTGAAGGGAGGTCTGATGTTCTCATTGGAACAGTGCTGATTGAAGGTGTTGAGATTTCCACTAAGGTACCGGTTGTGAGGGATCTATTGGATTAAGTGGTTGCAGGGCGAACTTGTTAGATAGTGAATGTGTGGCCATTGATTGGTGTCAAGCTGGTGGAACCAGGCATAGCCAGCATTTTAACAGCTGAAGAAACTAGAATGAGTCATGGATATGTGATATTTAGAATCTTTTACAATGAGTTTGAGGCAGTGATGACCGAAATAGCTGGTGGAATTAAGTTAATGACTGAAAATGATTTCAAAAGGGGAATTTTCAGATAGAGGAGGAGATAGACTTGGGTAGGAACAACTTTAAGAGAGAGACATACTCTCCACCTATTCCTTGTTCTCCTTCTGTATCTTTACCAGTTTTAATTATGTTATCCTCTTGCACATGCAAGCATGTTTTGTTGTTAAATTCACTGAGGGGTTTCAATTGTTGTAGTTATCAGTTTCTGTTCTTAATTATTTCCAGTTTTATTGCAATTTATTCTTCTTGGAACTTTTTCTTTTGATTCAGTTCTTGATTTTGTTTGATGTGTTGATGGATGAAGATATTGGGTAAATGGGGTTAGTTGAATGAAAATTTATGGGTGAATGACAGTTTAAAACCATTTTTGATAGACATTGAGTTTAAGAACAGTAGCAATTATAATTCTTGAATGAGATTATAAGTGTTTTAGTGGTGGAGTTTTCTAGTTTAGTTGAAACCATTCTCAAGAGATTGATTTTCTCAACAAGCTGCATCAATTGGACTCCCCTTTAATTATCTTGATCACATGTCTCCTTCATAAAATTTTCTAACAACATTAACTTCCCACCTACATAGTTTTAACTCTTTCACTCCAACATTTTTCACTCCACCTCTCCAAATCAATACCTTTTCACTGATTTCAATAGTTTATAGCTCAATGAGCCCTTAGATCACTCACCTTCATTCCTTTGGATTAAACCCTTCTGTTGGAGTTGGTGTCTTATAACCAACTTTTTGTAGATTTATTACATTAATATTTAATGTATTTAAATATTAAACATCTTTTTATATATTAATCATTATTCGGCAAGACTATAATGTAATAATGTCCTACAGTATTTGTCGCAATAATAAGGTCATAACAATTCCCCGCTATGACGAGAACCTTGACGTGCTATGATAATATTCTTAAATATAGTTCCACGATTGGATGAAATACTATGATGGGACACCTAGTATATAGAAACTCAGGTGCAAGTACTCGTAAACAGATAATACTTCTTCTCATGAAGTTCATACTTGGTAATCTCCAAGACGGGGGATTATGAGAACAGACCCGCCAATAGGAATTCTGCATGTTTTGGTGTCATCAGATATTCATATCTGCAAGCATGTATAATGGTTCTTACACATTAATATTATCATTAATGTGTGTCACGAATCACGCACTTTGATTTACTAATGAAAATTGGCACACCATATGTTGGTGGGAAGTGGGGTATGTTAGGTGCATCACGAATGACATGTTATTAATGAATAAGTCGAAGAAAGATTTGTCCCTTACATTTATGGAAGTTCATATCTTGACTTTTTGATTGAAATAAAACTGTTTCCCTAAATTCCATGGTTGTAGTGTATCAATGAGTTTATTTCAGGTAGTCAAAGAAAGACGTATCAAGCAAATATGTTGATGACACTATCATCAAACCTGCTTGATGAGGTATTGAGACAAAAGTATTGTATTACACAATGATCATTCGTATATGAATGTCATCATTGCAACTTTTAGTTCTTTCTCTTGGGTGTCTTGACCCATTTCTAGATAGTACTCTTGGAATTTAGGCATGCCCGCCTAATGCCAACAAGAAAGATTCCTAGAAAGTCACACACTATGTGTTTCTTTTGGTCTCGCTTAAATTCTATTTGAATTTAATTAATGGAATAAATATTATTCTCAAGGCCGTGGAATAATTTTATTCAAGTTGAAATGATCACATCAATTAAATAAAATATATTTATTTTATTGAACATTTAATGAATATTTATTTACTAGTTTGTAAATAAAATATTTCTTTAAGAGAATAAATTATTTATTTATTTGGGTGTTCAATAAATGGATGTGGAGTTCGAACAGACCAAGGCTGGTCCGATAGTAAAACAATTATTTGCAATATGGTAAATAATTATTTGACTAGTTGGCATAAGACAAAATAATAATAACGTTGTTATCATTATGTGGCATGATATTTCATTTATAATTTTGTTTTTTTCAAGTTGGCGCATCACGAATAATAGTGCTATTATTGTTATTATATAGCACGAGTTTTTTATAAGGTTATGAATGTATTTAATTGCTGTTACGCAATTAAATATTGTAACTAAAATCTCATGTTGTTAAATAGACAGGTACGTCTATTGTTCCATTACGTCTGATGAACCAAATTGCTAGTGGTGAGAGAATGGTTGAGCCAAAACAATTTTTCTCATGAATCCTCTCATCTCTCCTCTCAAGAATGAGAGATGTTCTTCAAGACCAAAGAACAGGCGATCAGAAACGATTAACGCAATACACTCGTTTCACCGCACTAACACTCGGAGAACAAGTGGTGTCGATCAGAGGACATTAGAGCATCTGTGGATCACCGCTAGAGGGATTCTAGTTTGGATCCTCATAAGCACAACAAGACAATCCATAAGGGTCATTCTAGACGATCAACATATCAATGAAAAAAGTACCGAAGATACAAGTATTTAATTTCTATACAAATTATTTAAAATAATTATAAACATGATGTGCAAGATCTTCTCTCTAGGATCCTATGCCCTTAAATTATTTTTCTAGATCTTTGACTTTAATCTATGAATACTGGTGTTTATTGTCATATTGATCCCAAATTGGTCATTTATTAAGGTAAAATCAAATTTGGGCCCACCCAACCGCCACGCTTCAACTGCGTCTGAATACTTCACCTTCTCTATTATGCGAGTGTGGGTTTTTAAATGACATACAAACATCCATGAAAATATCCAAGTCGATCACCTACCATATGGTTTGCACGTCCATCAGGGTGCATGTATAGGGTTTGAGTATAAAACTCAGTATGATATCACCCCAGGTGAAATTAATAAAAACTAATAAATATGTGCATGCATGTACAGAATGAAATGGAAGTTGTAACAACCACATTCATACTTTCATTGAACCATTGGGCACTCAAGAAACCTCTCGACAAATACTTTCTTTGTTCAGTGTTTATGTTGGGACTGAACATATCACACAGTTGGAATTATATCCAACCTACATACCATTTGAAGTGTTCATGCTTGGATTGTGTTTTTTACAATAAGGAAGGTCATCAGTATGTGTTGATGAAATATGCAAGTAATGAGAAGGTGTTACCATGGTGAATGAAAATGAAATATGATGAGGAAGTTGTTTCAGTTTCTACCACTAAATATCTCTTGATGATTCCCAAATATATCGGTAAAGAGAGTTGGAAGTTGTGCTACTACTATGAAGAAATTATGTGGATAGATTCATGGATTCATCCCCTTATATATGATGATTTGTGAGCTATTATTCATGTTAAAGGCACATGTTGAGGATTGGAGAACTGTTTGCGACACTTAATGGAAATTAGAAAAAAGATAGCTAATAGGGTGATTGAGGAATGATTATTCAAGTGGTAAATATGGCAAAAGGATGACAATTTGAGTTAATTTAAGGACATGTAGGGGTCTTGAGATGACTTAAGGTGAGATGAATCAAAATCTTGAATCTAAGATAAAAATTATGAAATTCCAGTGCAAAAGCGATGAAAATTTGGCTAAGTCTTAGAAAATACATCAACATCATTCATTTCACTACAAGGATCATCAAAACCCATTATAAGAATCATTTTTTGAGTCTTAAGGATGACCCCATAAGTATGATTTTAGATCTCATAAGGATCATTCACCCTTATGAACTGGTTTTTGAAGATATGCATAAGCATGTATGTTGAGCTGTAAGGATGGCCTTGTATATATCATTTTATCCTTACATGAATTCTTAAATATATAAAGATCATAAGAATGGTCACCATAATGATCATTTTATCCTTATGCAAAATCTAAAATTTATTGAGACTGTATGAATCATTCTATCATTACGAAGATTTTGAGAGTTTATAGAATTCATATGAAATAAAGAATTCAAAATCATACAAGGCTCATGTGGTGTTCTTCATGATTCAAACATCACAATTATTTTATGAGATTGTTATTTAAGATTAGGAGAGTTTTTTTCATAATGCAAGGGGGACTTCCATGTCCCAACATCATGAGTGTCATGCATACGTAGAGGAATTTCAGAATAAATAAAACCCTATGATTTTTTGGGGATAAAGAAGGCCATGATATTTGAATTATCATGTAAAGGAAACTCCTAAGTCTTAAAGAGGACCTTGACTCGATTAAAATGTGTATTTTAAAAGTTATTTCAAAATGAAAGTAATGTACTAGTTTGAATTAAGAGAGTCTAATTGCTGCAAAAGAAGGGAGGTTTTTATAATTCAAAATGGATATAATATTCATGATTTTGTGAATATTCACTATATGGGTGATGAAGAAGAAAGGGACAACAACTTGAGATCCTGATACTACTCCCATGATAATACCATATTTTGTATTGAAGAAGAGAACCCAATGCATCCAAGAAACACCTTTTCAATAAAGAATAAGGAGAAGGAAGGCAAACACGGAAACAGCAATGTTGAAGTTGAGAAGTGAAGGTGAGATGCACGAACCACTTACCGCTACCTAAGATATCATTATATCATTAGTAGAAGAAGGTAAGAAAGGCCTATAATACTTAAGAAGAAAAGGATGTGAGGTCTTGAGGTAGAGTAAGGCTCACCCACCACTAAAATAGTATAAAGGGGTTTTGAAGACCTTTTCAAAATAGGATTTTGAGAGGACCCTTGTAGAACTATCGCGAGGCAATATAAAGATCCCACTTGGAAGAATAAAAAAGGTTTTTATATCACATCAAATACAGAGATCTAGTATAAATAACTCTTCATGAGGAAGTAGTTGTGATCACTTGCTACCCATTATTTAGGGAGATTGTCTTAATAGACATTTTGGTAGATAGTTTGTGCATGTACTCAATTTGATTCATAGTGGAGAAACTAAGGAATATAACTAAACTTGAACCTATAAAGGAGTAGGATTTCAAGTAATATCCTTGTAAATCCATGTGTTCTAAACCTTTCAATTACTTAATTATTTAGATAATGTTGTGATACATAAGAAGAGTGAATCAAGGAATTAACTGGCCATAGAGTTTGAAGTAAAAAAAATGAAATTCCTAAAAAGAAAAAGAGGTCACCGATTCACCTCTTTGCCACTTAGTGATCTCACTAGACTTGGGAACTACAAGTGATATCAAATAAAGTATAGGTTTCATCTGAAATATCCAAGGAGATATATAGAGAATCACAATATTGTCAACAATATAGGAGTACCTATTTTTAATGGTAAGAATTTTAATGAATGGAAGAGTCAGATGCTTCTATATCTATTGTAATAAGGATTGAAGGAAATTGATGTTGTCTCAATGGGATTTACTCCATTTGGAAGAGATGATCCCATGACTTATACCGACAAGAGATATCATGAAGTGTATGGGAAAATATGAAATTTCATAAAGTATGCACCAAAATAATGGGACATAAACTGCTAAGGAGATGTGGGAAAAGTTGGAGAAAATGAATGAATGTAATGTGAAGATTAAGGAATCCAAACATCATATTTTGAGAGAAAAAATTTAATAGATATGGATAGATAATGATAAATTAATAGATTAATAATTTACCAAAGTTAATGATATTTTCAGTCATATTACAGGGTTTGGGGATAATGTGGGAGATTTACTGTTGAAAAGAATCTTATTTGTAATTTCCCATATAGATCCAACCCAAATATTTCATCCCATGAGAAGATAATAGATCTATCCCTTAATGACATACACCAAACCCCCCTGTAACTATGAAATAAGGAAAGGATATGTATTAAAAAAGAAATTAAAGGAGGAAATGGAATACAAATAAAAAAACAAAATCTCAAGGAAAGGAAGTTTCAATCTGATTTATATTTTTAAAGTGAAGATGAATGAAGTGAGGAGCATAAGAAATTCAGGGCCATTATATACAAGAAAACTAGAAGTGGGAAATGAAAATAAAAAATGCATTTTTCCTCATAAATGATTTAATTTTATACTTATTGGGATTTTTTCAATAGATTTATTAAAGAATAAATTTGAATAATCTGATAGTAATGATGAGCAAAAATACTTTTTTAAAGTAAGATCTGAAAAATCAATAAAAAATGTATCTAGATGGAAGAAGACTTCAAAAAAATTCAGGAGAAATATGATGGGTAAGGAATATATAGAAGACTCATTATCCTAGAGTGATTTAGATGATAAAGGTATCTCTAAAATCACAGAACCTTTATTTATCTGGTTAAAAGACATAAAGTCTCATTAAGCCGGGATGAGGAGGAAGAAGAAGGCTATAGTGAATATATCCTAAGATCATAATTTGTTTCCCACCTTGATAAAAATTATTCACTTAATAAGTGATTAAAACTAATAGAAAATGTAAAAATAAGTGATGATGTGAAGGATATTGATCCCATAGGGGAGATCAAAACTTCTAAGATGAAAATTAAAGAACAAGATAATATGTATGAAGATCTAAATTCAAAAATAGATGTAAAAGAAGATGAGATAAATGAGGAAAACTCTAGATGTATTAAAGCTAAAAAAACTTTTATATCCATGAGATATGATTAAAATATAGAAATGGTGATTCAGGTTGAATCATCCAAGACCATTGAGAAGACCAACCCCAAGGAAAATGTACAAATTGTTTCTAAATTTTCACGTGATACTAAATCTAACTTGTTAAATTGTACATACTATGAAACCCAAACTAGTGATGTTTAAGATGGATAAAGTCAAAAAAAAAATTCCCCTAATATAATGATAAATGATAAAGGTATGAGAAATGGAAAACCCCAAATAATATGGTAAAATAAAGGTTGTTTCTCATTTGGGAAAAAAACAGATTTTCAAAAAGTCTATCATAATTATAGATGATCAAGGTTCAAGGGATATTTCTAGTTATATGGAGGATTTTAAAATAGTGCCTATGAATTTTGGTACAATAATTATTTTCCAATTAATTAGTAGGAATTTAAGGGGATCTATCCAGAAAAGAAGAGAATAAAATATGTGAGGAAGAGATATACACTTAGGAAGAAGGATTTAAAAAAAATCAATAGATCTATCCATCAAAAAAATTATGAATCAAAAGAAACCTATGGAATACGTGATCAACAAGGTAACTATACTGAAATTTGCATGACATTTATTCCTAGAAATACTTTACAAATTGTTAGTTCAATGAAAGATCCACGTAGGAAGATGAAATATAACAATTCTGGTCAGAATAGATCTTGTGCTAATGAAGTGTTGTGCAGGAAAAATAGGAAAGTTGGAAAAACATTAATAAATGGTTAATTAGTACTACCAGATCTATATGGATTATCATAGGAAATTTTTTCATTCAACGTTCATAATAATAAAATGTTCTCACAGAAGGAGTTTATCAAAATAGAAAAGAAAACCATGCAATCCATGAAAGTATATGATAAATCACTCAGCAAAAGAGGCATAAAGAGCTCACCAAGAGTTGAAAATGAAAATCATGGAGAATCCCAATTTAGAGGAAACTATCAAAACTTATTTCATGACAAAAAAATCAAGGATAATCCTTATATATATTCTCTTTTATTCTTTTATGTTCTAATAAAGTAATTGAAGAAAATACATCAAAAGGGAAGCTAATGAGGTGTTGTCATCACTATTTACAGTAAGAAGAATGGTGACCATCTTGGTAACATGGTAAATAATATAAATCATGGTGAGGATATGATATGGTCCATCCTTTTAATGTGAGATAGTATGATGAAACGGTTTCTAGCTACAATATTTTAGTAAATATGGAATTTCTTGACAGTAAGCAAGCAGAGATGAAATTGAAGATTGACCATTATATTTTTTACCCTTACTTTGATTACAAAAAATCCAATATACATGGGGGAGAAATGGTTAATGAAAAAGAAGAGTTTAATGGGGAGTTATATGTTTTACACTTGAATGTTACCAATGTTTCTATTGAAGATTAGTGCAGGGTAAATACTTCTTGTTAAATATCGGGTACAACCCCTAGAATGGGAATTTTTGAATTGTATTATATTATGAGACTTTAAATGGATAGCCTTGATGTATTGGTGAAGTCTCTATTTTTTTTACATTGGGTTAACCAAAGTAGACATAGAGTAGATTAACTAAATGAACTTGTCCAAGTTGTGTGTGGTTTCATCATTATCTAAATGGTAGTTAAAGGCTATAATTTAGATATAATGTGGGGGGAGAAGTTTATTTTAAATGAGTTCAATTGATATTAGAATACCCCTATATTCATTTTAATTTATTTTCAATAAGGAGTAGAAAATAAATGAGAAAAAATATTTCCATAAAAGGAGTTTGGTAATGCTGACACAGAATCCAAAGGGGTAGATTGTAGTGCCCATGTATGGATTGTATTTTTTTCAATAAGTAAAGTTTTCAATATGTTATGAATAAATTTATAAGTAATTATATGGTTTTTCCATGTTTAATGAAAATGGATTATTACTAAGAAGTTGTTGTAGTTTTTTTCATAGAATAACTTTGGATGATTCCAAAATATATTAGCCTGGAGAGTTATTAGTTGTATTGCTACCTTAAAGAACTTATTTGGATAGATTCAAGGATGAATCCACATAAATGTAGGTATTGATTAGTTTTTATTCATGGTAAATATGAGTGATGATGATTGAACCTAAAATATTTAATTGAAACTAGAAAAATATAGATAATGGTGAGATTGAGAAATGATTATTCAAGAGGTCAATATGGATGAGACAATGATGGATTGACCTAATTTTTGGAGTTATAGGAGTCTTGAGATGACTTAAGGTGAGGTGAATCAAAGTTTTCAATCCAATGAATAAAGTTTGTAATTTCAATGAAAAAGAGTTGGGAATTTGGATGAGCCTCGGAATATGCACTAGAATAATTCATTTATCCATAAGGATCATAATAGAACATTGTAAGCATCATTTTTTTAGCCATAAAGATTACCCCATAAGGATTATTTTTGATCATATAAGGATCATTTATCCTTATGAACTAGCTATTGATGATCTGTGTAAGCATGAGTGATAAGTTGTAAGGATAACCCCTTAAGGATCATTTTATCCTTATGTGAATTCTAAAATTTGTTGATATAATAAACATGAACACTATAAGGATTATTTTACCCTTAGGTAAAATCTAAAATCTATTGATACCATAAGGTTCATTTTATCCTTATAAATATTCTAACAGTTTGTATAATTCATAATATACAAATATTTCAAAATTAGACTATGGTCATGTGTTGTTCTTTAGGATTTAAACATCATGATAGATTGAGGAGACTGTGATTCAAGATGAGGAGAGTTTTTTCCACACTACAAGGAGGATTTCCAACTCACAAGAGTCTGAGTTTTGTCTATACATGGAGGAATTTTAGAAGATATAAAACCTATGGATCTTGTGGAGATAAATAAGGCTAAAATATTTGAATTATCACTTTAAGAAAACACTTGATTCTTAAAGAAGACCCTGAATCAATTGGAATAATAATTAATGTTAATTAGAAATGGAAATAATCTACCAAATTTAATGAAGAGAATCATGTTTCCATAGAATATGGATGGCATCTACAATTCAGAGTGGAAATTATATTCATGATTTTGTGAATATTAAATATACAGGAAATGAAGAATAAAGGGTTGATAATTTGAGAACCTGATACTACTCCCATGAGAATACCCTACTATGTATCAAATAATAGAACCCAACATATCTAGGAAACACTTATGATTTGAATAAGAAGGAGAAGGAAGATCAATGGTGAAATTTCAGTATTGAATCCATGAAGAGAAGGTGAAAAGCAGGAATATCTTCATACTACTTATGATATAATTATATCATTGGGAGAATAATGTGATCAATGTTATAGATCAATTGAATGACCAGGATGTGAGGACAAGGAGAACAAGGATAACCCACTACTTTAATAGTATATAGGGGGTGTCAAAGACCTTTTCAAAGGAAGAGTTTAGAAGGAACCTTAAAAAACAATTGGGATACAATATAAAGATCTCACTGGGAAGTGGAAAATATATTTTTAGGAGATTACTTCAACTAGAGGGAGCCTATATAAAGAACATGATAGGATGTAATTGTGGTGATCAATTGAGACCAATAATTCTTAGAGATCATATAAATAGTATTTTTTTGTAGATAATTTCTATATGTACTCATTTTGATTCATAGTGGATAAACAAGATCTTATATCTAAACCCAAAATTGGAAATGAGTAGGATTTCAAGGATGAACCATGTAAATCCTTGTGTTTTTTGCCTTGAAATTTTCACACAATTCATGTGAGGTTGTGAGACACAAGAAGAGTGGATCAATGAATTAACCAGCTATAAAGGTTGAAGTAAAAAAGGAAAATTGGTAAAAAGAGAAATGGGAAACTGATTCACTCTATCCCCCTCTCAGTGATCTCTCTAGACATGGGTACTACTCCATCAAAATATTGGATCCGAATTACACCCAAACCATACACACAAGTAGTTATATGGTTGGAATTACACTTAACCTAAATTCCAAATGAGAAACTTAGTTGGTTGTATACCTAACTGATATACCCACCAAAGTTATATTTGGAATTATACCCAAAATAAACACCAAATGAGAAATATGGTTGGAAGTACATCCAGATGATATACCCACCAAGGTCATGGCTAGTATCACACTTAACCTAAATACCAAACAAGAAACCTGGTTGGTAGTACACCCAACTAATATATCCACCAAAGTCGTTGTTGGAATTACACCCAACCCACAATATCATTACAAGAATGGATGGAATTGCACCTAATTCAATTACCCTTACAAGGATGGTTGGACTTATACACAACCCACTTACCATTATAAGGATGGTTGGTATTACACCCAACCCAATTACCTGACCAGAACAATGTTGGAATTACACCAACCTATATACCCAATGTGAATAGTGATTGGAATTACACCAAAACCATGTGTCAATTAATAATTAATTTCCACATTTACACCCAACCCAAGTTAAAATTCATATATATGGTTAAAATCACTCCCAACCTAAAAAAATAATAAAAACATGGTTAACAGTCATCTAGTACAATGAACCATAAATCAACAGTAAATTTCACGATCAAATAGAATGGTCATAATCATGGCCAACACACTAACCAACTAGATCATAGCTTATAGCCTATAAAACCCTATGAATCAGGCTAGTGGTCCCCACAAAGACCCCTCGATTTTAGTTACACATGTTATACCCTTAGGTAAGTCAACCCCTATAGTTCCCATTAGACCACCATTATTCTATGACATCAATCCATCTTTGTCTCACATGTTTCCTCTAACATGATTTCATAAACATTAACTTCACTATTATCCCATATTGTATACACACTCCAGGGATGAATAATCCTTAGCTGCCAACTTACCCATCCACAGTTGTTTGATTTCCCTATATTAGTCATCCTAATCCTACACAAATATTTTCAAAACCCTAGGCTGATTACATAGGTTATCCCTCTTAGATAAATCGTATCTTAAAAAGTTACCAAGAAACCATTGAAAAGGCTTACCCATAGCCCATCACTCTCAACGCTTCCTTAAAACCCCTATACGAGACCTTACTAGGCCACTCAAGTCATTCCCCAAGACCAAATGCCTTTCGAGCTACCCCGCACAATATCCCATAAGCTATTATATAAGTATCATCCCTCTCAAAAATTATGAATGATAGAACAACACTTAGAGGCCTCACTATAAGCCTATTAAGAACTCATTAACCTAACATCACATATGGGAAACCACCTTGGTTCCATCTTGAGTCACATTCCCCCAGTTACCCCCACTTTAAAAACAAGAAATAAATTGATCACATTTAGTATAGGTAATATTAGGTACCACATACCTCATACCGATGTTAACCCATTAATGATTTCCGCTTCATCATCGACCCAACTTGTATTGATTTTTATCACCTCAAAAGATCCAAAACTATATAAAAAAGCTCAATAATTAATTGTAAAACATTTATATTTAATTTTAACAATAAATTCACAATTATTCATATAGGAATAATTTAATGAAAACCAATCAAGTGATATTTTATGGAAAAAACCTAGTGCCACTAGGTGGGGATCATCTCCAACAAGCATCCAGACATTTCCAACACAAAATCCCCAACTTATCATTCCAAATCAGGTATTGATTTCATAAAATTTGATACAAAACTATGGAAAACCTATGTTGTAGTTTACCTTAAGTGAAACAACGTTCAATATCTTTTTTTATCCTTCCTCATCATACTTGAGCATCTTACAACAAAATCCATCTCATAACAATGAAATTCCACCATGCTCCACTGGAATCACCATCAAATCCCTAAATGTAACATCCCAATCAATGGAGGATAGGAGGAGAGGAGAAAATGATGAGAATGATATGAAACCTTACCTCAAACCACTGAAGAAATCACTATCAAACCACCTAGTATCAAGGACTGGGATAAAGAAATAGGGGAGATCAAGGTGGATCATCTTCGCTATATTCCCAGTTGACTAAACCAAAAATTCCCAAAGAGAAATTCAAATAAATGGACTCAAATTACTAAAACTTTATAACTTAAAGAGGGTATCAGGAAAGTCCACCGAAAATATAATAGAATCTATTAGACTATCTATGGTTCCACTAAGGTCCCGCTAACCCCCACCATCGTAGTAGTAGAGTGATCATAATCACTACCTTGGAAACATGAAATTTGGTGTACCTCATTGGGGTTTTTATGGCCTACTATCATAGCCACCTTATAATTCTCATTACATAACATCTAAAAACATGATTCTGGATTCCTCTACTTTAACTTCTAGATTGTAAGAATATATTTAACCATTTAAAACATTCTTATGGGAACCATTTTTTAATCTGATTCAAAATATTCAAAATAACCATTGTTCCACTTATATTAAAACATAGATTTCATACAACCACATTGTCAAATATTGGTAAGGGTTATCACACCTAAATTCATGTCATGAACTCAAAAGAAAAGAACATCATAATTTCATATCGTTTATACTATTGAACAACTATTATTGATACACCATACTCATGATATCACCATACATGATGTTCATATTATTCAAGATCACTAGTACATTATATATCTCTATAGAATACACATCAGTGAGTAATGTCTCAAAGATGGATTACTACTTGGGCTTCCATTTCACCCATTTTATCCATTTGTGGTAATTATGAGGCCTCATTATGATTGCTTTTTTTACTTTCTAAATGAATCATTCATTATATTATGATGTTTGTTAAAACTATATAAAATTGTTGTCATATTTTAGTGACTTTCACTAATTATTTATCCTTCTCATTTTCAACTCAACCGAGTATGTAAAAGATATCTGTAGTTATAAAAATGGTTAAATATTTTCAATCCCATAGAATCCAAGAAACAAGAAATATGAATAAATTATCATTAATTTTAAGGTAACAAGATTCAATATCTTGATATAATTATTAAATGATAGGAAATAATAATTTAAGGATTATAGTGCCATTATGGTTATAAGAGGATAGATTTTTTATCTTCAGTATTTTTGAATGTGTGATCTAAAATTACCAATAATATTTTCTAAAGAATGATTAAAAATATGGGCTATTATTTCTTTTATCCAACTGAAATACCACCAAAACTTATTGATCATGATGGATCATCATGACATAATCTAGTTACTTATCATAATGATTATATATTTAATATTTAATCATGTATCATGAAATGTTATAATAGTTGTAAAAAATGTCCCAATAAGGATCACCAACTTAGGGAACGTGATTAATACTATTCATCAGAAAATTGATCTTTTTGGTTATAAATCTAACCCTTTTGATCAAGGGAAATAAAATATATGTGTTAAATATATTTTTTATCATAGGTAGGACTTATGTAGTAGAAGAAATTTGGAAATTAATTATTATAGAAGGTTGGACCAAGTGAAGATTATTTCTAATGGATTATAATGTTAGGAGTCAGATTTAATAATAGAAGTGGTGTGGTGTTAAATTTAGTAATGGAGAGAATAATGTTAAAGTAAAATTTAATAAATCATGTAGACTATATCGGATATAGATCATTGTACTAGAATCAACACGTGGACCACATGGGGAATCTACTTTATGTGAAGTAATGGTTGTAATTCATTATGAAAAAATAACTATAGTAAAGTTGTTTGGGTCATTTTCAGGGATAGATGTGTGGTGTGTCTTGGTTTATAAATACTTCATGGTTCTTATTTTCCCTTTATGCTCACAAACACACATTAATGGTTGGGAGTGTTAAACTAAGTGGAATGGAATGACACAAATTGTATTATTAGTTTAAATAATAATTTGGAATTTTTTTGAGTGGGATAGATAGTAATGGCCTTTAAAACCTTACGTGGTCATCCAAGACTTCATTTTTTCACACACTTAAAATTAGAGGTTCGATAATGGAATGGTGTAAAAATATAATTTTTTATGAATATATATATATGTAAAATGAAGGAAAATAAAATGAATAAAAACAATTATAATAATTCTAAAAATTACGAATAAAATATTTTTTATGTGGGTATAAATCCTTAGACCGATATATATACATTTATGAGGGTGGATAAGTGACCTTACATTTTTAAAAAGTATCTTAGAGTTACTATATTGAGGGGTGTCTAAAAGGCCTTACATTTGAGGGGTAACCCAAAGGCCTTACTATAGGGTTTCGATGGGACACCAGTCATCCACTCAAAATATAAGAACAACACTAAAACCCAAAAACATCCAAGATCTATCTATGTATATGGAATGGATAATTAAATGAATAATGAATGGTGAACCTTACACCAATCGATATGAGCTATTCCATACAAGTTTGATGTAGATTATTAGAAACCAATTGGTTCCTCACTCCTTGGGTATACATGTATTGTGGGAATATCTTGATTCTTATAAAGTATTTCCTTCCTACTATAGTTTGGTAAAACTTTTATTAAAAGAATGAAAGAAGTGAGATCTTCTATATTATTTAGTTTAAGGAGTTTTATGAATATTCTAACACCAACTAATGTAACATTTTTTTCTGAGGACCTAATTATTTTATGTAGCATCCCCATCCTAGGAGAAACTTGAAGGGTGCCCCGAGCCGGGTTGGCCACATAACCTCAAGCGCATCTCCCCAAAATCCAAAGGCTACTGACTAGCAGCGAGGGTATTTTTTGTGTCCGCAGGGGAGACTATGCCCTCATAGGTAATAAGTATTATCATTGCAGAAGTAAACAAAAATTAATAATAAATAGAAAATTGTATAAATGAATAAACTATAGAAAAATAAATATGAATAATCCATCTAAATAATAATCAAGTGTGGATGCTCATAAAAAAATGTCATGTTAGGATGTTTGTCTAAACTGAAGGTACAGAAAAAAGATACTAAATCATACTATCAAATAAAAAGAAAGGACACAAAGTGAAACAATTGCATCATCATCAAGGCTTGATCCTCTGCCAAAGTCTCCATATTAAGAAGCAAGAAACAATCAAGAATTGGAAGCTGAAAGCTTCCCTTTTTCAATACCTACAAGCATGTAATCTACTCAGGTGTCAATGACACCCGGGCAGGGTGTGAGATAAAATCCCAGTAGACCAACACCCATAATGTATAAACCTTTCCATTTCATACAGTAATAAAATATAGTGTTCTATTATATAACAAATGCAAATAATTAATTAATTTCAATAAAATAAATAACTTGGCTCAGGTTCCCAACGGTACCCGTCCCTAATCACCTGCATCAACCTAAGCTAGAAGTCTAAAAGGAGTACCAGTAATAAGTATGATGAACATATGTATATATATAAGCCTATAAAATCAAGGTAAAAAAAGGAAGAGGCATACCCTGACACATTGATTTAACTTGTGGTCTAAATCATCTGTCAACCAAGTGTGCTTCAACATACCCGAAAATTATCACAATTATGAAAGACTCAAAGCGGCATTAACTTAAGCCTTCAGTGAATCATTATTAATGTTCAAGTTGAAAGTTATAGTCTGATCCTATCCCAAAGCTATCACTACGAAACATCCTTGAAATTATCTAATACCACCGAGCCCGTCTAAGGCAATCTTTTGAAAGACCATGTATCTCTCGAGGCATGGCTTTACCATGAGTCTGTTCTGATCTCGCAAAAAGGGTTTGAGCATCATCTGAGGCTGGCATAGCCACATTTACAACATATCCATCTTTTATGGTCCCTTTTAGAACCAGTGTGAATCATAAGTATTATAAAGCCTGGGGAAGTCTCGGTCGGGCAAAGCCAAAGACACCACCCCCTGAAGCGTAGTGGTAACCAGTTAGGAATGGAGGGTCTAAGCACGAACCTTAATTCTCTCCCCAACCCGAATTTTATTAAAAATTTCACAGAAGTAGATATGACATATCATGCATATGTAATAGCATCTTTAAACCTAAAAAGATACACCAGTGCAACACAAGGTATTAATTTAATATTGCATTGTAAAAACTTAACTGGAAAGATAATGTATCATCACAAGAAGATAAATGAACTTTTTAATAAATAAATAATTCATCCCAAAAAACTACAAAATATCCATCAATTCAAGGTCCATAATTAATCTAAATTAATTATTTAAATTAAACACAACAAAAATTGGTTACGCAACACATGAAGTTAATTAAATTAAAAGTACGGGCTAATGGAATTTATACCAGCCACATTAGAACACCCAAATGGGTGCCCAACCACATTGAAATAATTCAAAAAATTTAATTTATGATAAATTGGGCTGCAAAAATTAAGCAAAACAATTAAATTGAAAAGGTTGGGTGAAATTGTATAAAGTCGGTAGGCACCGACGAACAACAAAACCGTATGTTTTTATAAATTGCAATGAAATGAATCGAAAGTGATTATAAACCCTACCTTATGGTATCATATGATTTTATGATCCGTGGTAGGATTTTATTTGAACTAAAACGGGAGAAAACTGATGATTTTATAAAAATCCAAAAATAGGGTAAAATCCTTCCACGATGAACTATGCAAAGGATACTCAAAGAAACTCTACGATTCCAAATGCACAAGGTTATAATTTCATTAAGGTTTATAGAAAATCTGATGGTGCAGAAAAATGATGAATAATGGAGGCGCGGTGGTCTTTTGAATAGGCGGTAAGGTGGTACTCCACTTAGGGATAGGGGGAGGCGCGACATGAGAGAGAGGAGGAGAGGAAGAGAGGATAAAAAAAGGAAGAAAGAAAAGAAAGAAAAATAAAGGAAAAAATAAGATAAAAATAAAATGAAAAATAAAACAGAATAAAAAGTATGGAAAAAGGAAGAAGATAAAAATAATAAAAATAACAATCTCCCATTTTAATTATTTTTACTTTTTATACAACCCCCTTTTTATTTTATTTTTAAATTTCTTTTTATCCCTTATTGCTTTCTTTTAAATTTTCTTTAAATCTATTCTTATTTATTTTAAATCCTTAATTAATTATTTTAATCCCGAACACCGTGCTAAGGAGCAACATAACATTTTTTATAAAACCTTTGTAGTTATTTAAATTATTTAAATAGCTACCCGGGACCCATAGTGGGATGCGCCGATGCATGCCCTGGGTCACTTTAAGGAATTAGAAAAAAATTTAAAAAGGTCTGTACCTGATTAAAGTCAGAACATTACAACCTACCCTCCTTAAGGAAGCTCGTCCCTGAGTTTCCCTTCCGAGGGTAGTGGAAAGTTGTCAGAGAAAAGTTCTAGCCAATGCACATGTATATCCGTCACTCACTCCTAGGTCTTATCCTAAACACATTCGTGTTTCCATAACACTCAGACTAGAGGGAATGACCTGCCTCAGAGGAATTTTGTGCTATGGTCGACGATACAGATCGAATGTTCTGCAAAGGATGCATCTGCCTCAAGATCGATGTCGTCTGGGTCAAAAGAATGAGATGGGTCTAGTTTATATTTTAGGAGTTGAGATACATGGAAAATTTTGTTCATGGAATGATACCTCTGAGGTAGCAGTAACCGATAGGCTACCGGCCCAAATATCTCCACTATCTTGAAAGGCATGACATATCTCGGTGATAACTTTCCCTACCTCCTAATCCGCCTGTGACCCAACCTCGAAGAAACACACAGAAAGACTCGATGTACCACATATAACTCCAAAGGTATATGGTGATGATTGGTATAAGACTTCCGTCTAGACTAAGCTATAGTCATATGCTTATGAATCAACTGAACTTGCTCAAAAGTCTCCTGAATGAGATGAAGACCCAACAGAGCTGCCACACCTACTTTGATCCAGTATAAAGGATAACGGTACAATCTACCATAGAGGGCCTCATATAGATCCATTTGAATTGTCGCCTGGAAGCTTTTATTATAGGTAAACTCAAAAATATAAATATGCTTCTACTTGAAACCTCCAATATCAAGGATACAGACCTGTAACATATCCTCTAACACTCATATAATTCTCTCAGATTGCCCATTAGTCTGAGGGTGATATGCAGTACTCAGAATTTACTATGAACCCAACGCCTCTTGAAACCCTTTCTAGAACCGTGAAGTAAAGCGGGATTCTCTGTCTGAGACAATAGAAAGAGATATGCCATGAAGTCGCACAATCTTTTAGATATAAAATATTCACAACTCATCAATTATAATGATCTCTCAGAGAGGTAAGAAGTGTGAAACCTCAGTCAACATATTGATAACCACCCATACTACATCTTTTCCTCGAGTAGATCTTGGCAAGCCTGTAATGAAATCTATGGTGATGTCATTCCATTTCCATTCATGAATGGATATAGTTTGTAGGATTCCAATAGGTTACTGGTGCTCTAACTTCACTTAATCGCTGGTGGAGCACCGAGTGATGAAACCTATTATCTATTTTTTTAGACCAGGCCACCAATACTATCAACACATGTCTCTATACATCTTGGTTATCCCAGGATAAACTGCCCAAATGAAGGTGTGAGATTCTTTCATTAACTCTTCCTATAAAACTGATGGTACCCATACGCGGCCATTGTAAAGGAGTGTTTCACTGCCATCATCAACCCAACCGGGAGGTGCATTATTTCCTATAACGCTTTCCCTAAAAAAGATCCCCTCATGATCATTAAATTGTATCATGTGGACTTTCTCTAGAAGAGAAGAGAGTACATCACTATAAGAGATGCATGAACTGATTTTTCATGCTATTTCTGAACCTCCAGATGTCTCTCAGAAAACAAACACATCATCTGCCACTCACTACTGGCTACCTGAATGGTTTGTGTCTGCATCTTATGGCATAAAGTATCTTCCACAACATTACCATTACCAGGGGTATAAGAAAGCTCAAAGACAAACTACTGTAAGTATTCGACCCATCTGCGTTGCCTTAGGTTCAAGTCTTGTTGAGTGGAGATATATTTTAAGATTTTATGATCTGTGTAAACAATGAATCTTTCAACCAACAAGTAGTATCTCCAACAGTGTAGATCATGAACCATAACATCCAACTCAAGGTCATTTGTAGGATAGTTATGCTTGTGAGGTCTCAGCTGGTGGGATCCATATGTCGTGACTCGATCACCCTGCATCAAAACTGTGTCGAGTTTATTTCTTGAATCATCACAATAAATAGTATATTTTTTACCTAACTCAGGCAGAATCAGGATAAGGGCTGAGGTCAGTCTTCCTTTCAACTTCTGAAAAGACTTTTCACAAGCTTCTGACCAGATGAACTATACACTATTCTTAGTTAGGGCCTTAAGAGGCACTGCTAAGTGGGAAAAATCCTGGATTAAATGCCTGTAATAGCCACCAAGCCCCATGAAACTGCGGATGTCGAAGACACTCTGGGGATTCTCCCATGAAACTATGGCGCTCACCTTTTTTGGGTCAACTGATACTCCTTCTTCAGATATAATATAACCCAAGAACTGAACTTTATCAACCCAGAAGTGGAATTTTCTAAGCATATCATATAGCTAGTGCTCTCTCAGTATACTCAACATGATCTCAAGATGGGTTACATGGTCATGTATAGAGCACGAATACACCAAGATTTTGTCTACAAAAACTACCATAAAGGAATCAAGATATAGGTGAAAACCCGGTTAATCAGGTCCATGAAGACTACTAGAATATTTGTGATGCTTAATGGCATATCTAGATACTCGTACAAGATGTACCTACTTCAGAATGCCATACTTGGTACGTTGGATAGTCGAACACACACCTGGTGGTATCCTAACCTTAGATCAATATTAGAGAAAACAATTTCTCCCCGAATCTAGTCTAAGAGATCATCTATACGAGGAAGTGGATATCGATTCTTTACCATGATCTGGTTGAGTCGACAATAATCAATGCATAACCTGATGGTACCATCTGCCTTCTTGGTGAAAAGGATAAGTGAACCCCACAACGATGTGCTAGGTCTGATGAAACCCTTAGCCTCAAGGTCTTCAAGTTTCTTTTTGTGTTCCTGTAGCTCAGTTGGTTCCATCCCATAAGGAGGAATTGACACTAGCGCTGCACTTGGAATGATATTTATAGTGAACTCCACATCCCTCATAAGAGGTAAGCCAAAGAAATCATTAGGTAAGACATCCCTAAAAAGATCCACCATTGGAGGGAATTCAACTTGCTGCATCCCCTAATCGCTCATGAAGAGACTTTCCAACTGAGATGTCAATCTGCCCACCCCTGTATATTTAGGATTAGCTTGGTCTACCTATATATCCCATTCTCCTTTGTCTAGATATGTGTATCCCTAAGGGTATGTAAAGGACACACAATGGTGATAGAAATCCACTTGAGCACGATAAGGATCAAACCAGTTCATACCAAGAATGACTTAGATGACATACATATTGAGGATATAGAAATTCCAAATAAAATGGTACTCACCTATCTCAAGTGGGAACTCTTGGCACTGGCATATTCCCTCTGTCCTGACCCCAAGAAGAGTGTCGAGAGACATGACAGTGCAAAGGTACTCAATTGAAAAACCAATAATTTCAACAACAATAGAAGATAAAAAGGAGTGTGATGTGCCAGTATAAAAAATAGTAGAAACTAAAGTAGAGGTTACTATAATAGTACCTCTACCCATAGATGGTCCTACACTCTGCTCCTATGGTGCTGATTGCACTGCGTACATGACACATGAACCACAACCCTAAGATGCTACCTGGTTTGCTTGATCAGGTCCACTCTGATGATGCTGATAATCGAGAACTTTATTTCCTTGACCAAGACCTCCACCATCACCTCCGTCTAATCAGCCGGTGGAAAAAGAACTTCTAGACTACTGTGGAGTCATAGATACCATACCTAATAGAGGTGCAGGTGCAGATCCTGTACCACTAGATGCTGAAGAGAAAGAACAATAAAAACACTGAAGGTGACCCATCTTCCCACAAGCCCAACACTCCTTTAGGTATCTCCTATACTATGGATTCTTGTGATTATCTCTACCACACCAATGACATGTGACAGAACTATAAAAACGTGTTGTTTGTCTATAATTTTCCCCCACATGCATTTCCAAAATGGTGTTTCCTGCTACTAGAATAGTCGTCACCCTGTCTTAGAACTGAACTTCCTTGGATAACCGATTTAGCTTCCCAGACATTTTGCTCCAAAATTAGAGATTGATTTACGATATCTATGATAGTGGTCAAATGGAAGACATTCACCCATGAGTAGATAGTATACTCAAGTACATCCTCAAAACGTCTCGCAATAGTATGCGCGTCGTTGGTAAGAGATGGGAAATTTTTTTGAAGCTCTATGAAACAATTATAATATTCTAAAATAGTCATAGAGCCTTGCTGAAGATATAGGAATTCCCATGCATGATCATCTCTCAGAGTCTATGAAAAGAAGTGATCATATAAAGGTTCTTGGAAGTCAACCCGAAACATGTCACTGGTCTACTCAGACTGAGAATCAATGTCCCACCAGCACTTGGTGGAGTCACTAAGCATGTAGACTACCAGTTTGACCCTTTTCTCTGGAATAATCTCTAGGTAGTTGAAGACAAACCTTATGGATTCTATCCATGACTCTATAGCATGAGGGTTGCCACTCCCCAAGAAGGTGGGAGGTTGCTGCTGCAAAAAGTTCCACATGAGGTTTGCCATAAATGGGGGATGTCTGGGGATACTCTGAATTGACTACATAAACTAGAGGAAACTATCCCTGAACTAAGAATCAAGGTCCCTCAGAAGGTCCTAAGGAGGTATCACCACAGGAGGCACTATAAGAGGTACCACTGGTGGTTTGGGACCCACCATCTCTATAATGTGCTCATTTATACTCTTCTGAGGTATGACACGAAGATGTCGCAGTGACATTGGTATACAACACTCAAACACACACCTTTAAAAAAAGGTAAATAATATGAGGAAAACTGGTAAGGCGCAAAAAGAGGTTAGGTACATGGCCTGCCTATGAGCACTATATAACAAGTAACTTGCTTCAAGAGATGGGTTTCGATATGGAAGAGACAAATGAAAAGGATTTCTAAAAAAGGTTTACTGTCTATTTCTAGGTTAATTTAGGTTAACATCTAACAATCTATCACAACTTTATATTTAACAAACCATAATTTTAAAAAATTAACCACTAGGCACAAAAAAACTCACATGCAAATAGGAAAATGCATGCTGAAAGTAGATATGGCATGGCAATATGCATGTAATTTTAATCCTATGGTGCCTAATATGATGAATGTAATGTATTTCTCTCATATCATCATGCTAAAATAGTAAAACCCATTATCTCAACAATACCTACAAAAAATAACAACGCAAAACAAGTGATTCACCCAACAGTGAAATCATATCAACAATAACTGGCATAATCAATAACTACAATCCCAACCCAGGAATTTGGGTTTCTCCTGTACATGGGTTAGCTACGTCCAAGAATATTGTTAATTCCAAATCCCTATATCCTAGTCTCATGTCAAACCCAAAAACTAATAAAAAAAAGGAAAAGCCATCTCTGATACCACTTCGTAGCATCCCCGTCCTGGGAGCCACCAGAAGGGTGCCCCAAGCCAGGTTGGCTGGATAACCTCAAGTGCATCTCACCGAACACTAGAGGCTACCAACTAGAAGCTAAGTCCTTTTTTCGTGTCTATGGGGGAGACCATGCCCTCATAGGTAATATGTATTATCATAGTGGAAGTAAAGAACAATTAATAATAAATATTAGAAGCATATAAATGAATAAACTGTAGAAAAAGAAATGTGAATAATCCAACTAAATAATAATCAAGTGTGTAAGATCACAAAACAATGTCATGTTTTGATGTCTATAAAAATTGAAGGTATGGAAAACATAAAACCAAGAATACTATCAACTAAAAAGAAAACACACAAAGTGCATCAACTGCAACATGATCAAGGATCGGTCCTCTGTCCCAGTCTTCATCCTAATAAGTAAGAAAAAATCAAGCATCAGAAGCAACACGCTTCCCTTTGTCTATACTTGTAAGCATGTAATCTACTTGGGCTTCAATGACGCCCAAATAGGGTGTGAGATAAAATCACAGTACACTAGTACCCATGGTGTCTAAACCTTTCCATTTCATGTAGTAATAAAATGTAGTGTGCTATTATATAACAAATGCAGATAATTAATTAAGTGCAATTAAATAAATAACTCGCCCCGAGTTCCCAACGGTACCCATCCCTAATCACCTCCTTTAGCCTAAGATTGAAGTCTTAAAGGAGTACCTGTAATAATCAAGATGCACATATGTATATATTTAAGCCTGGAAAATCAAGGTAAAACTAGAAATAGGCATACCCCCCAATATTTTGCTTTAACTTGGGGTCTAAATCATGTTTCAACTAGGTTTGATTCAAAATACATGAAAAAATATCACAATTATCAAATACTCAAAGAGGAATTAACTTAAACATTCAGTGCATTGTTATTAATGATCAAGTTGAGAGTTGGAGTCTGATCCCATCTTGAAGGTATCTCTACGGAACATCCTTCAAATTATCCAATACCACTGAGCCCTTCCAAGGTAATCTTTCGAAAGACGAAGCATCGCTCGAGGCATGACTTTACCATGAGTCCGTTCCGATCTTGAAAAAAGGGGTCAAGCATCATCTGAGGCTGTCTTAGCCACATTTCCAATGGATCCATCCTTAATGGGCCCTTTTGGAACTGGTGTCACTCATAAGTATTAGAAAGCTCGGGGAAGTCTCGATCTGGAAAAGCCAAAGACACCGCCCCCCGACGCATAGTGGTAACCAGTCAGGAACAGAGGGTCTAATAATGGACCTTAATATAGGACCCACCTTCTATCCCCACCCTAAATTTAATTAAAAATTTCATAGCAGCATATATGACATATAATGCATATGTAATTGTAACTTGAAACCTAAGTATATACACTCGTGAAACACAAGGTATTAATTTAATATTGCAGCATAAAAACTTAACGAGGAAGATATTGTATCAGGACAAGAAAATAAATGAATTTTTTAATAAATAAATAATTTAGAACAAACAAATACCAATGATCTAATAATTCAAGGACCATAATTAATCTAAGTTAATTATTTAAATTATACACAACAAAAATGGGCTGCGCAACACATGTAGTTAATTTAATTAAAAGTCTAGGATAACGAAATTTATACCAGCCATGTCGGCACACCCAAAGGGGTTTTTAAACATGTTTCAAAAATTTAAACAATTTAATTTATGATAAATAGGGTTGCAACAATTAAGGAAAATAATTAAATTGAAATGGTTGGGTGAAATTGCATAATGTCAGTAGGCACCGAAAAACGACACAACCGTTTGTTTTTATAAATCACAACAAAACTGAAGGAAAGTGAGTAGAAACAATACCTTATGGTAGAAAATGATTCTATGATCTGCGGTAGTCTTTGATTTGACCTAAAATGGAAAAAAACATATAATTTTAGAAAAACCCCAAAATAGGGTAAAATCCATCCATGGAAAACTGTGCGAAGGATACTCCATGAAACTCTATAATTAAAAATTATCAAGGTTATCCTTGCCTTAAGGTTTATAGAACACTATATGGTGAAGAAAACAGATGACGAATGGAGGTTCAATGGTCTTCTGAAGAGGGGGAAAGGTGGTGTGCCACCTAGGGAGAGGGGGAGAAATGACGTGAGAGAGAGGAGAAAAAAAGAAAGAAAAAAAAAGAAAGAAAAAGAAAAAAAAGAGAAAAAAAAGAAAAGAAAAATGGAAAATAAAATGAAAAATAAAATAGAATAAAAAGGACGAAAAAAAGAAAGAAGATAAAAATAATAAAAAATGGTAATCTCCCATTTTATTATTTTTAGTTTTTCCGTAACCTTTTTTTTTATTTTGTTTATAAATTTCCTTTTATACCTTCTTAATTTATTTTAAATTTTCTTTAAATCTCTTCTTATTTCTTTTCAATCCTTAATTAATTATTTTAATCCCAAACCCCATGCTAAGGAGCGATATAACATTTTTCACACAACATTTTTCATAAAACCTATGCAGTTATTTAAATTATTTAAATAGCTACTCTGGTCCCACAACGGGGTGCACCGATGCATGCCCTGGGTCACTTTAAGGAATTATACAACAAAATTTAAAATGGTTCATACCTGATTAAATTCAGAACATTACAGTTTATATTGGAATCAAAGAGCCTAAAATTTTTGGGCATATTTATGAGACATTTCATAAATACCTCAAATTGTTTCAAATCTTTGAAACAAATGAATAGATACTAATGATAAATTGTTTAATGTTTAAAAAACTCATACATAACATTACAAATCCTCAATATCATCATCACAAGATGAATAACCATGTATAAGAACATTTGGGAAGGAGAAATGAATGAATCAACATGTTATCTCATAACATGATAGTCACCATGAAATGTGCCACAACATAGTGGATTTGACTATATTATAGGGTATCCTAGCACAAAGCACAACATAATGGATTTTTTTATTCAATTGTTAGGATTTTATATGCACATTTACAACAACCCCCCACTTGTACTAAAATCCTCTTAGACTTAGTGCACATTCCCCTTATGTCACATCATATATAACAACTTGTGAAATCATATTCAAAACTCTTTTTGTAAAATTTATTATACATTTTCACCATATACTACATCATATGTAATCATTTATGAAAATTTATCTAAAAAGTCTTTTGAATATTGTCCAAAAAACATTTAGTGTAGCTCTCCATGTTTCGTAGACTTGATAATAATTTTCAAAACTACAAAGTGTGACCCCACATTCCTTTATAGTGTTTAAAAAATTATAAATCCTTGAATACATAACTATATGAAAAGTGTGGCCTCTATAAAATTTTCAATGCTACTCATGAATAAAATAATCTAGAATGATATCTATTAAACACATGTTTCTCTATACCTATATCTATAAACTATATCATATACAAGTATTCATAATCATATAATCCCTTTTTCCAAGTCATTAAATGACCAGGATACATAAAACATATCAATCCCGGATATCCTACTCATATGTTCTTGATTCTCCAAGTATAGAATGGCCAGGTAGATGAATACATCACATGTTATTATTATAAGAGGATGGGAATATCACATGCTTCACATATAGGTAGATAAGTAAATCACATGTACCTTGTCTAAGTATGGATATAAATTTCCTCAATCTATCTCAATTGATGGAAAATATTTCATACTCTTTAAATGATAGGAAAAATATCTTCTTGGTTATGCCTCAAACGATTACATGATCTGGAAAATAAAAAACCACCACATATTAACAAATCCTCGACACTATCATGAGAAAGGTGTTAAAGTATGGATGTTATTGTGATATATATCTTTTCAACCTCATATATGGGGATTTTATATGAATCATAAACCCCTGGTATACCAAAGGCACAATTTATGACACTCAATGTGGCATACATAGTGGGTTATCTAGTACATAAAACTCATTTTGTACCTCAAGAGTGAATCCTACATTTCTATATTCAATAAAATCCATTGAAACCTTAACATTTATTTAAAATTTATAATACTCTATGATGAACATCAGATAGGGATAACTCAATGTAGTACTTTGAGAGGTCTCTTATTATTACACATCATGCAATATATACAGCCAATGTCAAGGAATTATAAAGTAGATATTGGGAAATATAATACATTTTATATTCATAAACTCTTTTAATAATACTAATGAAACCACCATGTACACATATCATTATATCCAATATGAAATAATTCTAGAGAAACCTTATTTTTTATACACATTTGGGTTTTTTAAACTTATTACATATTTATATAATTCTTTCCACATCTCCATGCTACCATTTGATAAAACCCTCACACTATCCTATTTTAGTAAGTGGAGTCTTTGAATAATATATGTTTGAATAATGGTGACACTTATGAATCATATTCCCAATGTTCAACTATTTGATCATTGTATTATAACCCATTTACTTCACAATATAAAATGTTATGTTGTTAATAAATATTTATGTCTATTGACAACTCTTTTAACATATACTATCATCATATTATAACATTTCAATTAAAATTTTTCCATTGAGATCATCTTGTAAAAAATTGAAACACTTTACATTAATATCATTCTTTACCAACACTTCTTAAAATATTTTAGGATATGAAGTCGAATTTACTTTGATTTTTTTGTTAAATATGACACCTAAAGAGGGGTGGGGGGGGGGGGGGGGAGGGGTGAATTGAGATTCCAATTAAAATTTATAATAAAACTTTTTAAAACAAAATCACCTATATTTAAAAAATATATCATCGTTAACTAACATAATTTAAGTATATAATTAGATCATTAAAAAATATTCTTAGAAGTCAGATCACAACTCAGTTAAAAAAACCTTAAAAATATTTTAACTTTTGAGATAGATTTTCTTGTATAATAAAATATATAAAAAATTAAAGTTAAGAATAAAAGTAGTGTTTTTCAATTGAGTTTGGAAAACTAAAATAGATTTGTTTTAAAAATAGTGTATAAAAAACTAGAGCAAAACATAGTGAAATAAAACAAGAGGTTTAGTCTCAAGCTAAGACCTAGTTCTCACCACTTGAAAATAAATAATTTCCAATAAATTTATTAATAAAATAAACTAATCCACAACCTAGATCAGGTTTTATATAAAATATATCATAAGGCTATTCAGGAAACATAGCCTATTTCATAGTTCTATGAGGGATAAAAAAATAGTAATAACTACATGCAAGAAATCCAGGCTACACAAAGAATCTACCATAGTTCTTTATAGGAGTAAAAATAATAAGAAATGAGAAAGTGTCTAGAACTCTCTAGTATAGTTTAGGATATAGTGGTTAAAAGATATAAATCATAAATAATAAAAACCTCAAAAATGTAAAAAATATTGAGTAAAATAATTAAAATAATTAAATGTATTAGATAATTTAGTTTTGTTGTTTTACATGTGAATATTCTCTTATCGATGTTTTTTTTGATTTAGAAATTATTTGGGAATATGATCAGACATTATCTAATGTTTCATTGAGGTTCAGATGAGAAAAAGGTGTCATAGAAATTTTAAATAGAGTATAAGTTCATATTTTTCATTCATGAAAAATTATGATATCCCTACCCTCTTTAGTTTATTCCACATGTCATCAATCTATTAAAAGGTATAATATTTATCTGAAAATATCCATGGAAAATCATCATTGGATATCATCATACTTTAGAATGAAATTTGGGCTCAATAAATTCTTTTGACCGACATTTAATTATGCACAAAAAAGTGGTCAAATTAATATATTTAATAATATAATACTTAATTTTTGATTCAAACACTTTAAATTTTCCATTTCATCATTAATGTCCATTTAAATACTTTGATATAATTCTGGTTGGATTCCTCAATATTTTATATGGTCGATCACTTGATCATACGGTTGAAAATATTATACTTATGGTCAATCACCTTATACTTATGTTCTATCATGTACTTTGGAGAATTCATATTACTGGCCATAATCACTACATATTTTGATGTAGTTTCTTTATATAGTCATGTGTTTGATTCTTTGATGAAATTATAAATTTTACATATGCTCACTAACTTTAACGCATAGTTGATTCAAGGTGCCCTACAGTTGATTCATTCCATTGTGAGATTTTTGATAGTTGTGCCGTCACTTCCATTTGGATTATTGGTTTATCTAACAATTTCATAGATGATACAATGATCATATGGTAAATTTACCTGTCTTTTGGTAGATCCATGTATTTATGAAAATTAAAATCACAATGGTCACTTGAGATACAACATGCAGTATTTTGGTTTGTCTGGTGGCCACTTAAGTCCTTTTTCATATATCCACCATGGTCGATCAGATAGTCATGTGTTCGATCTCGTAATTTGTAAAATTTCCATTTCTCAGGCTTATGGTTGAATTTTTGTCTGGCTAATCTTCATGGTTAGTTCAGGACATAGGAAAATTTCCCTTATTTTCCAGAAAAATATTTATATTTTATAAAACATAAGATAGGATTGAAATAACAAAAACATGATTTGTGATTGTTAAAATAAGTAATTTCTAAACTATTCCAATAATATCACCCTTTTTGATAATCATGAATCATGTCATTAATATCTATAAAAATATTAAATATGAATCATTAAAGATTATAATCTTCCATAACAATCAATTTAATATAATAGATAATCATTATCGGTTCATAAAATGGAAAAATTTACTCATATTTTATGCCATACATTACTATAAACTTGGGATTTAGAAAAGGAAAACATAAAGGGTGATATAGTAAAGAGAATGGAAATCACACAAAAAGAATAATAATAAAGGAATAAAAATAAGAATAAAGAGATGTTTCCTTAATTTTGAAAACAATGTTACAAAGGCCCTATCAAAATCTAACCAGAATAAAAATCTCTTAGGTCAGAAGGGTTAAAGGGACCCTTCCCATTTCTAGAAATATGATGTGGAGGGGGAGGTGTAGTCTAAGAATATCAGTAAATCCAAGAATGGTGATAGACATTGAAACTAGTCTAATATGTCCAAGAGTTTGGGAAATAGAGAGACCAAATATTCCTATTGGAGGTTTAGTAGGTTTGTTGGAAGTTGGAGTTAAGGAATCTATATAAACTGATGCCAAAACAAATTATGAAACACATGTAGAAGATGGAAAAAATATGGGCACATATCACACCCATGGAGATATTTTTAGGTATTTTTCATTTCTTTTTTTCTTTACTTTATTCCATAGATTTATCGTGTGTTTTTTCAAGAAAAAAATATATTTTAGGGGAAGAGAGGGTGTTTCAAAGTTGGTGCATGGTTAGTAGAAACTATGCACTGACCCTAGTAATCTGTGCAGCTTGAACTGTGGCACTGGGATTCTTGCACATTTTTTGAGACTATATGGACTACATCTATTGAGATATAGGTTTATATATGGTTGGTGTGTGGTTTATTAAACCATGCATACAAACCACACCACCTTCCCATTTTTTAAATATTTTGGTTTTCCAATAATACCCCTCTCCAATTTTTACGCATTTCACCCCTCATTTTCCCCATTCAACCCTCTCATCCCTATGCATGCCTCCCCTCTTCTCCACCCTCCTCTTAGAACCATTTGTTGGGTTATTTGAGCTTGGTTATTCTATTAATATTCAATTATGTGTCTCCTATCCTCTCATATTGACCTATTCTCCCTTTTTTCTTGATTTTCCTTTTGTCTAGTGTTTGTGCTGATCTAGAGTGGGTTGAATAAAAATTTCTTGTATTTGGTTTTGATGTTGTTGGTGTGTTCTTAAATCCATAGGATCTCCATACCTCTTGGATTTTTGGGTTTCATTCAATTTATGGTGATTATTAATGGAAAGGTAAATGGTCCTTTATTATGCTATTATTTTATAATTTAAATATTCTTTCCCCTATTTCAAAATGTGTTATAAATTATGTGTGTGTGTGTGTGTAAATGGGTGATTTCCAATGTTTTGGTGTAAGAATTTGAAATTGTTTATCCCCTATGTAAATGGTTGAAATGGTATGATTGGAATTTAATGAGTTAGTATTTGAAAAAGAAAATATATGGGTGTTTGGAAAATGGGATAAATCACTTGGGAACCCTGGGTACCTAGGCAGGAAGACAAGGACTAATACGCTTTGTAATCTGGCAAGGCCTCAGACCAGTCTCCCTAGCTGGATTACAATGCGCCACTAACTAATCAATGTTAAAAAAGACTATTTCCATTGGACCTTAGGTTTTTCCCCTCTAATGGATCATGAATGTGAAGGGATCTTAATATATTTGATCACCAAGAGAAAGAGGATCTTAGAACCCCTATAACCTAACTACTTAGTGTTTTCCCATGGTTATTTATTTTATTTTCCTTTTCTTCTTCCAGTTTTCTTACATTGTTCACATTTCTTTCAAAGTTAAATATTGTTTTCAAACTAAATTGTTTAATTTCCTTAAAAATTGGTACATTAATTTATCTTATAATTTCTATTAATGGAACATTATCGGCCACCCAAAATGCGTTGTTAATTCATCAGGGTGAGAGTTAAATTAGAATTTATATGTGTCCCAAACTTTACTAACTACTAGGGTGTAGTATAGTAGAAGTCCAGGGTGAATCCCACAAGTAGGGTGTTTCTCTTGTGGGGAAAAGAAATCTGATCTTGAATCCTTTGAATGAGTCCTTACTATCATGAATAAAGTTTGGGTGGTTTCTAACTAATTCTGGGTTTGATTTCAAGTGATTAAATAGGGGTCAAGATCAAGTATGAGTATCTTGATAAAGGTGATTCTAGTTCTAATCATTTCAAGGTCCTAAGTGCATAGTCTAGGAAGTAGGAGATAGTCATTAGTCAACCTTGGTCCATTCTTCTAGTTCTACCTAGGATGTAACTATTCCATGGTCAAGAGGATAGCTACAGTTCTAGATGTATTGCATTCATATTCTATTCCAGAAAGTTCCCTAAGATAATGGTCGTAGTCATAGTTTAATTCAATTAGGACAGGGTCATTTTCTTGACTGTTTGATGGTTACTGTACAATATCACAAATGGGGTTTGACTATTGGTTTTATATCCAAATTACTAATCAATTTAGGTTTTCCAAGTTTAGAACCAGCGATCTAATTATGTGTGTAGATAAATCGAATCTTGATCCCAACCCTGATGCATTTAGATACTCATGGTGGTAATTAAAGTAATAAAAGGGGTGAAGTAAATCAAAACTATGATAATGGAATTGAATAAATATGTGAAGAACATGCAAGAAATCTTCAAATAAAACCTTACTTGAAAGGAATGAAATGGAAATAAAGAATTGTGGGAATTAAAGGCATTGAAGAAAATTAATCCATGGATCTTTGATTGAAAATGTAAAATAATTACAAAGAAATATGGTGGTTAGAGAGGGAAGGAGAAAGAAATCTCAAAAGGAGTCTAAAAGGGAGAGAGAGTTTATCGAATCATGTTTAAATGTGATGCCAAGTGGCTCCTTATATAGGTGGAAATAGTCACAATGTGTACATAATCGTCACGTCGTGAACCCTTAATCCACGTTATTTCGACCAAGATCTCCAGCATGGCATGAAGATCATCTGTAGATTAATGATGTGTGACCATGGTCCCATCGTGTATAGGTGGTTCATGTTGTGTACCCCATGGCCAGGTGTCTTTTCGCAATGAATACTCATGGATTTCTCGGCACCCGGTTCGATGGGTGTCACGATGTGTAGGAGGGACTCCTTACATGAGCTGACAATTTCTTCATTATTCGTGGTTGGTCATGACTTGGGCTTCCCAGCTTGATGCATGTTGTGATCATCAAGTACAGGACGTGAACTTTGGCATCATGACATGTACTTGGCCATTTTTGTATCTTTTCTGCCTTTCTTCCTTGGAACCTTGTGAAGACCTATTTCTGAAAAAATTGGACATCTACCACATGCATTATCTAGTATATGAATGAAAAAAATGGAAAAGTGACATAAAAACATATATAACATTTAGGCTTATCAAATCCCCCACACTTTAATCATTGATTATCCTCAAGAAAAATATCTTAACAGAGATTTCAAAAAGTATAAGCAATTTGTAAAGTAGGAAATGTACATTATGTCTATGTAATTAAATTAAGTGTAAGCAGAAAAGTAGTAAATTTATAGTTTTAATCCTAACTAGTAAATTAGTCATGCCTCATAGTTCATATTTTCAAAACAAATTCCATTATTTTAATCATAATCTTTTAACTGTTCCTTAAGTTATATGTTCAGTTGTAATTTACCTCACAATTATTTTCTCTCATCACTCAGAAAAAAATTTAAGTATGGTATGCTCATACCCTAATTCCATGTTCCTAACCATAGGCTTTCACTGGTTATATCACCTCCACTATGTAAAGATAAGTATAAGAATAATCTTTAGGACTTTTAGCAATAAGGTTTTGATCAATCTAAGGTTGTAGGTAGGTAGGTAAAATGTGACAATCAGGCTCAAAATAAGGGTAATATCTAAAGTACAATGCATATGAAACAAGATAAGTGTGACAAAATTCCTCCATTTGGTGAGTCAATCCCATACTCTATCATCTTAGGTTGGATCCATATGTATCACAAGTAAGTAGATAAAGAAATGATTCTGTTCCTTTCATTTTCCTTTTTTATTTTTTATTTTTCTAAAGTTATGCCTATGATAGACCTCACATCCATCAGTTAACCACATATGATCCTTCAAGGGATTCATCGGTCTGGAAAATTGTGATTTTTGACCCTTCTAGTACACAACACATACCAATTTTTTTCTTTTCTTTTAAATTTTACAAAGGAACATAATATAAATGAGATACGACAAAAGACATATGGATCACAACCTAGTAGTTAGGTGAATGCACAGTACATATCTGAAAGTGAAAGAATCACATTTTGTCTAAATGCCTCCCCCAAACTTGTTTAAAAATAATATTTAAGAATTATACAAAGATCATGGTAGGAATCCAATTAGGATTAAAATAGATGTTTTTATAACAATTCATTTATGGAAACTTTGGGCTAAAAGAAGGATAGATGTCAGGTGGGTCTCAAGTAAAATGGCTATGAAAGGACACCTCAATCATTTTAATATTACACTTGTTCAGTCATAATTTTGATAAGATCTAAGTGCAAGTTCTAGTAGGTTCCCATGTCCCAGGTATCTCTCAAGAAATATGCTGAGAAAATAAAATTTGATTTAAGGCTTAGAATACTCTCAGGTAATGAGAATAAAATAAAAAATGACAATTAAAAAGGGTATAAATCCTATGTAGTGAGTCAAATAATCACGATTTCAAATATTTTGAATTTTAATTAAACTTTTATGCTTAACATTCATTCTAAAATTCTAATCAGGGGTGAAACATGGTTCTTAACATTTTTATTTTTAACTTTATTTTTAATTTACATGGGCATAACGATTTTCAAATTTGCAGCATGCATATCAATTTAAAAAATGTCTCTTAGAAAGGTGATAACAAACAAAAGATTCAAGTGTATCTTAGTGAAAATATGAGAAATACCCCCCACACTTAAAAGGATACAATGTCCCCACTGTGTAGGAAATAATGTGTGGGAGTGGTATGGTAGTAATTTTTGATAATTAAATTGACATGGAAGTGATGAAAAAATTTAAAAAGAGGGAATCAAGAGATCCATGAGATAAAATGGTATGCCATGGGGGTGTCTGAGCTATCCTAAAATTCACATTTTATGCACCTTAAAAATATGTTAGTACAAAAAATCCTGCACTATATAACAAACGTTAGTCCATAGGTTTAAACATTTGAATAGCTAAAAATAGGCACGTGTAAAAATAAGGAATAACAGTGACCATTTAATTTATTGAATTAAATTTTGTACAAATTATTGCAATGAAGCATTGAAAAATCCAAGACTCAAACAAAAATAAAAAAAACTATGGGTTGAATCCTATAAAGCACTAACTATAATGTCATCATCCAGACGGGTGGACCAAAAATTCAAAGAGTGGGACCACCTGCTTAGTTGCTCCTTTTGCACTTGCAGCTACTGGTTTCCATGTACTCAAGTTCACGTGGTTACTTAAATGGATTCACAACTTCAAGTAAAGCTTGACCAAATATTAAATGTGATAGAAATGGAATCATTGGTGGGGGTGGTTTTTTCTCATGGTGGATTTCTAATGATAAAACCTGAAGTTGATAGGCGATGTCGGCAACATGCTTGGTTACTCATTGCAGAAGAATAGATAGTGGAATGGGTTTGTCCATAACATCATATGACTCAGAGAATCTAATAATTTCTAAGGAAAAAGAAAAAAATAATTGAAAATAAAAACACATGCAGGAGTGAAAGAAATCCCAAAACTCTATATAAACATCCATGTAGAGTACAAGAAATGAATAACATCCCGCCCCTAAAAAAAGTGTCCCAAATCCAAAAAAGTATGAAAAATAATAAATAAGCACTCTAAGCCAAAAATAACGTCCATAATCAGACCAAAATCAGATAAGGAAAGGATATGAGTGGCCAAATCACCATCAGTAGCAGCAATAGTAGTGGTGGTGGTAGGTGGGGATGAAGTTGATGGTAGAGTGGTGGAGGTGGTAAGCTGGCATAGGGTGGGTGGATGTGAATCCCTGATCCGTACAATGTTCATGTGTTTGGTAGCTAGATCAATGAAAGGGATGTCAGGAGTGAGCTCAGTTGTTGGCCCCTTTCCCTTCTGAGCCTACTCCATTTGAAAATCCTACTGATTAGTAGGGTTCATGACGTTGAGAGGTAGGTCGGAGGGCAGAGATGGTGAGGGAGGAAGGGTGGATGAGTAAAGATCAATGAAGGGAAGGTGGAGGTGGGAAGCGAGCAGGAGATGATTTACACGGACGCACTGGAGAAGTACCCATAGTTCAGGAGTGGGATGGGTAGGTGAAGGCTGGGTGGATGGGGTGGTGGTCATGGTTGCCGGTGTATGGGTAGAAGGGTCTACTGCTGCTGCTTCTGGTGGTGTCTGCATCTATAGATCATCAGCCTTTGGTGCATCCAGCCGAGTCACTGGCTCCTGGACACTAGGTGCCTAGAAATATATGTCTCCCTCCTTCACCAGCATCCTCATCTTGTGAAGGAGAACAAGTTCAATCAACTCGACCAAGCCTACTGAGGTTAGAGGCTGCAAAGCATCAAAAAAGTGGAGGTACCTAGATAACCTAGTGATGAATGATCCTACCATAAGCATGAACCTCCTCCTTTGTGCCAGTACTCTGTAGTAAGAGGCTAATTGGGCATCCATGTTGATGGGAGGTCCACCCATGGCAGTAGCAAAAATAAGAACATCAAGCTGGATGACACTGCCATGAGTCTTTCCTCGTGTGAACCACCCGTGTTCCATGGACCAGTGCAGTATACGAAGAGTGGGAGTCCTCATCTGAGTGAACTTCACCAGCCTGGGGTCATGGTAGGACCACTGGGCACGGGCGATGAGATGTAAAAGGCTCGTTGCATCGTCCCGAGAGAGCCTCATCTGCTAGGTAGGATATATTTCTGAGATAATGAACTCCTCGGTGTAGATAACGAGTCCTATACCAAACTCATCCATGGTGAGATGGTGTGGTCTACTGCCTATCCTGAAGTGATAGGCATCCACTAATGTTTCAAAGGTGGCTAGGAACTCTAATAACAGCTCCCTGTACATCTCTTCCTAGACTTCAATGATGTTGTCTATGTGCAGCATCTCCAATAAGTGTAAGACATCATCTGTGACGTTCATCTTTGCAAGCACGACCATATCAAGAGTCTTGTTGTCCCTCATAGGTTTTTCCTAGATCTGAATGAGATTAACCCAGTGTTGTGGGTTGTTAAAGCATATCATCGGGTGCAAATGAAGTTATCATCCGCATACAGGGAGTAGCTCATATCCTGTGATATGGAGCAAGTGCGCGGGTCCTTAGCAACATGCTTCTTGCTCGTAGAGGCCAAAGATTAATATAAAGAGGTGGAAATCAATGATGATGGAGAAGGTTTGGGCTGCAGCCTCTTGGTGTGAACCATGGATAGGAATAGGAGTAGGTCGCATGTTTGCAGAAGGGTAGGAGGGTTTGATTGAAGAGGACGAGAGGAAGGGAGGAACATGTTCACATCATGAGGAGAGAAGGGGAAGGGTCATGCATGGGAGCGGAGCAGTTAAGGAGGAGGAGATAGAGTTTGAAGTTGGGGGGGGGGGTTGTGGGATTTGACCCTTTGGTTTATTTTAAAAATAGACCTGATCCAAGTCATGATGTGTACCTTATGGTCACATCGTGAACCTTGAGAAAAATACGGTTTCAGATCAACAAAGGGTCACGTTGTGACCAGTGGGTTCACGACGTGTACTTCAATGGTTTCCTATGGTTTTTCCTCTTTTCTTTGCCTACATCATTATTAAAAAAAAATGAAGACTCTCAAAAAGACTTGTCCTATTCTAACTTAACTAAATCCTAACCTGGGTTGCCTCCCAGTCAACACTTCATTTATAGTCAAGAGTTTGACTCACATAAGGCTCATTTGATGGTATAGTTCTCACATAATGGTTCATGAGACATATTAAATCCATGATCATGTATTTTTTATGTCTATCTATATATGTATAACTCAGAGTTGACAATAATGGGCAAGGAGGAGGATTCCCCCAAAAATGAGTTTTTAAAGTATTGGGCAGAATGCTGGATGAAGCCACAACCTCTCTAGTGAGTGGTATAATAAAGTTGACATCCTTGGATTCAAAAACTCCTTTTTCTATAATAGAGCCATCTATTTATTCCTTCAAATCCATGGAATATTACTCATTATGGGTAAGAGATATGACGTTACAAACCTTATTGTCATGTGAGGGTTGCACAACCTGAATCAGGTTGAAAACAACTTGTTCTTATCCTACTTGGAAGATGATACTTTCTTTGTTCACATCGATCAGTGCCATTCCTATATCTAGGAATGGTCTTCCAAGTATAACAGGAACATAACAATCTTCTTACATTTCTAACACCTGTAAATCAGCTGGGAAAATGAGCTTGCAGACTTTTACTAGCACATATTTCAGAATTCCACGGGGGTACTTGACCCAGCGATCAGCTAATTGAAACCTAACCTTGTCTCCATGAGTTATTTGAGTCCAAGATTAGGAAAGATAGTCATTTTCATAAGGTTAATTATTTCTCCAAGATCAAAGAGTGCTCTACTAAATTTTCACATGCTTATCTCACAAGGGATTGAGAAGCTACCAGGGTCTCTCATCTTCAGTAGAATTTTCTATTGTACAATAGTAGAAAATTCTTAATTTAGGGAGATGACTCCTAGGTCTTTTATTTTTCTTTTGTTTAATAATAGGTATTTTATGAACTTGGCATAAATGGTCATCTGGGTAATAGCTTTGTCAAAATGGATGTTGATATATAATTGCTTCAACATATCCAGGAACATCTTGTATTGTGTCTCTTGACTAAGTTTTCTTGCTCTCTATAGATAGGGAAGAGGTGGCTAGTATGGAGGTGGGGAAACATACAAAGGTTCCTTCTACATCTCAGGTATATGTTCCTTCTTAGCTGGTACTTCTTCATGATGTAATATTAGATTAACTTTTTCATCAGGTACTGGTTGTTTTCTTGGCTCTTCTTTTTACGACCTTGCTTCATTGGGTTGTTGGAAGTCTAGAATCTTTCCTCTCCTAATCACCACTACCTTAGCTTCCTCTCATGGTCATGTCTCAGTGTTAAAAGTTAGAGTACTAGGTAATATCTCAGATAAGGTTTTTGATATTTGACCCATTTTCACTTCAGGGTTCCTTAGATCATCTCTCTCGTTTTGCATATCTGTCTCATGGTTCATCCTTCTTTGATCAGAATTTTTCACAAATGACACTAGGAGGTTTTCTAGATTGCTTTGCATAGGTTCTTGATGAGGTATTGGTGGAGTTGGATGAAAGTTTTGTGATCTTTGAGGGAATTGTTGTTATTGAGCTTGTGGTCTTGGTACAAGGTTCATCGGAGGGCATCTTGGGGGTCCTTGAGCTCTGAATTGGTTTTGTCATCCTCTTGGTTGAAAATAAACCTGATTGATCTGAGGTTATTGTTAAGAAGGACTCTACTGATAATTGGTTTCTCATGAAATTGTAAGGTTTGGTTGATTGTAATTGATGAAATTACAATCTTGTTGTGGTTCTTCATATCCATATTTTCAGTCTTGATATAGATGCGGTCCACCGCACATCTTGTATGATTGTAATTCCATGACAGGATAAAGAGGGGGTTGAGTAGTTGGTATTTAAAATGCTTCTAACTTTTTATTGAGTTCTTTCGCTTGCACTGCTAGCCTTTTGGTCTCATCAATTTTGTGGATTCCATGCCATGGTGGTCCATGATCACACTTCCAAATACTGTAATTGTGAGAGATTTCATCTAGAATGACTCTTCCGGCTTCGGGAGTCTTGAACATGAGTCCTCCATCAAAGACTACATTAAAAACATTATGTGCCGCTGGTTGGAGTCCTTGATATAATTTTTGGAGTTTTATCCACATGTCAATTCCATGACATGGAAACTTCCTCATAAATTATTTAAAGTGGTCCCATTCTTCCTAAGCAGACTCTCCATCAATTTGGTTGAAATTTTGAATGTCCATCAAGAGCTTCTAGTTTTGGATGGGTGGGATGTACTTGTCCAAAAATTTCTTGGCTAGTTTGTCCCAAATCGTAATTGATTCGAGAGCTTGACTCTTTAGCTAGTCCTTTTCTCTGTCTCCTAAGGGGAATGGGAATACATGAATTATTATTACATCAGATGAAACTCCCAAGTTGAGAAAGGTATCGCAAACTTCTAGGAAGTTTGCAACATGTTCACGTGGATATTTACTCCGAAGACTGCTAAATTTCACCATGTTTTAGATCATATGAATGAGTTCATGTTTTATCTCAAATGTATGGGCTTAGAAAGGGATATTAACAATACTAGGAGTCTCTCCATGGATTTATGGAAATCCTTAGTCCATGATCGTTTTCTCCAAGTTTATTATTGGGTTCTCTCTCGGAATGACTTCATGGTTGGGGTTTGGTGGGTTTAGTCCCATAGGATGGAATTTCTCGGCCATGGTGAAGATAAGAGAGATTCCTTTCGATCTCATGATCAAAGGAAAAAAGAGACTGTGCTTTAAGAGTCCTTGAACGAGTCAAAGGATCTTAGTACATGCACGGGGTGAACGAACAAAATTAAAAGATGCAAGGTCATCTAGAAACAAAGGAAATGGGTGAGGGAAAGGTAATACTAGATCAAGACCAGAGTCCAAATCACGAAGAAACAACATTGCCTCCCTAAAAATGGTGCCAAAATTTGATAGGTCTCCCAAAAGGAATCGTTAATTCCTCAGGGTACGAGTCAAATTAGAAATTTGTAAGTGTCCCAAACTTTACTAACTACTAGGCCGTAGTATAGTAGAAGTCCAGGGTAGATCCCATAAGGAGGGTGATGCTCTTGTGGGGAAAATAAATTTGATCTTGAATCTTTTATAGGAGTCCTTAATAGCTTGACTAAAGTTTGGGCGGTGTCTAACTAATTTTGGGTTTGAATTCAAGTGATTAAATAGGGGTCAGGATTAATTCTAGGTATCTAGATAAAGGTGATTCTAGTTCTAATCTTGGAAAGGTCCTAAGTGCTTAGTCTATGAAGCAAGAAGTAGTCATTATTCAACCTTGGTCCAGTCTTCTAGATCTACCTAGGATGTAACTATTCTATGGTTAGGAGGCTTGATACAGTCCTAGATGCATTACATTCAGATTCTATTTCATGAAGTTCCCTAAGATAATGGTCATAGTCATAGTTTACTTCACTTAGGATAGGGTTGTTTCCTTGAATGTCCGATGGTCATGGTACAGTCTCACAAATGGGGCTTTCCTATTGGTTTTATTTCCTAATTACTAATTCATTTTTATTTTACAAGTTTAGAAGTAGAGATCTAATTAAGCATGTAGAAACATTTAATCTTGATCCCTACCCCGATGCGTTTAGCTACTCATGGTGGTAATTAATGTAATAAAAGGGGTTAAGGAAATCATAAGTATTCTAATGGAATTGAATAAATATGTGATGAAAATTCAAGAAAACTTTAAATAAAACCTTACTTGAAAGGAAGAAATGGAAATGAAGCAATGTGGGAATTGAAGGCGTTGATGAAAAATAATCCAAAGCTCTTCGATTGAAAATGTAAAAGAATTAAAAATAACTAAGGTGTTTAGAGAGGGAAGGAGAAAGAATTCTCAAAAGGAGTATAAAAGGGAGATAGATCTGATCTAATCATGTTTCAATGTGCTGCTGAGCTACTCCTTATATAGGAAAAAATGGTCACAACATATACTTAATCATCACTTCGTGAAACCTTAATCCATGTTATTTTGACTAGGATCTCTAGTGTGGCATGTAGATATTCATCAGATTAATGATGTTTGACCATGGTCACATTTTTTACAGGTGGTTCACGATGTGTACCCCATGGCCAGCTGGATTTTGGCATTGAATCCTCATGGATTTCTCAGCGTTCGAATCGACTGATGTCATGACATGGAGGAGGGACTCCCGACGTGAGCTAAAAATTTCATCAGTATTTGTGGTTGGTAATGACTTAGGATTCATGGATTGAGGTAGGTTTTTATCATCAAGTACACAATGTGAAATTGGCCATCACGATGTGTACTTAGACATTTTTTTTCAGCTTTTCGGCCTTTCTTCCTTGGAACTTTGTAAATACCTATTTCCTACAAAATTGGACATCTACCATGTGAATTTTCTAGTATATGGATGAAAAACAATGGAAAAGTGATAAATATAAATATATATATATCAATTAGGATTATTAGAACACTTGGTACGATCATACTTGGAATGCGATATCACACCCAATATATATCCACTGGGTATATGCAGACATCTTCTTGCCTGATTTAGGTAAAGGCAGGGCATATTTTGGCATCAAAGAGTACTCTTTTAATTGTAATATCTTATAAAAGGATACATAATAGGTTTATTCCCTCATTCTATGTGGAGGATCATGCATCTTTTGTTGGTCCCCTTACCATTTTGATCATTTAGATTTTGGTTATAATTGTAAGATTAAATTTTAGATATATATATAAAACTTTTTTTATAGTTGTAATGGATTATGGTTATGAAGATTTATGGGAATGTTGGGATGTTATTGGATATGGATTTTTATTTTTAATCATATGTAAAAATAATTCCTAAATGAGTTCTTCAATTCCCAAGAACTATTTTGAAGCTCTTGGGTATTATGAATGCCCTTTGAGCCATGCCAAGGGATGGGTTGGGTTTCGGGTTAGACGGAAGCTTGGATCAGTTCATGAAAAAGGTATTAGAGTAGGTTTTACCATTTTATTTGGGTCTTTTTATTTTGGAATGTATGGATAAAAATGAGCTAGTATTTTAGAGCTTGAGGTTCTAGTTATGAGTGAAGTGGTTTGCTAACACATCTCATGATAGACCTTCTGTTACCATGGGATGTTGGCAATTTTATTAGAACCCTACTTTAGGAGTAATTCATAGGTTATAGACTGAGCATGGGAACTAAGGTAGGGAATAGTGGTTTGAGTTTTTTATTAAGTTTTTGTGGTTTTATTATAATTTCTGTGAGTGTTTTATCATGTTTATTTGAATCTCCATGGGAGAATGTATTGATGGTTTCTTCCTTATGTGTGTTTTTACTTGTGTAATATCATGCCTCACTAGAGACCTCTTGTATAGACATAATAGGAGGTTGGAGAGATTTCTACATCTCTAGTAGATCAAATATTGGTAGAGGTAGTTGTTCATGTTGTCTGAGCCCTAGATCGGGGAGCAGGCTCTGGTCCTGATCGGGTTAAGGAATCCAAAATGGGTATGTAAAAGGATCAGGATCAAGAGTTTCTTAATTATAATCCCCCTTCCTTATAGAGAATCATGAATCCCTATAAAGTGGAATAATGTATTGAGATGATTTAGAGGATCTTTTAGTTCCTCAGGAGTCATGAATTTATTGAGTAAAAGTGTGAGGTGTTTATATTAGAATTCCCCAGTCATAAGTGGTGGGAGTCGATGGTTTAGGTAGGGAATCATGAACAGATGGGTAAGAAGGACTTTAACAAAATCCTCTATGAGTAGTATATTCTTAATAACTTGGATCTTACCATGAATTGGGAGTTCCTGGACCTTCATCAGGGGGTGAGTTTAGTGATGGAATATACCAATCACTTCTTAGTGCTAGTCTAATTTTCACCCAAGATAACTACCAGTGGAAAGATGAAATCCCACTAGTTTGAAATAGAGTTGTGGATGGATATTTGATCTCAAGTATTTATGTTGATCTTAAATACATATACTGAGGTGGTTGATCAATATATGATAGTGTAGATCCACTAGTCCAGTATGTTTGGATTATCTAAGATGATTCCAGTGACATATTCCATAGATTTGGTTACACATCTTGGTAGGAGGAAAGATAAGGGTTTCCAATGCCCATCCGGTGTTATCTCCATGTGATAGTTTGAGCTAAAATGTGATTTTCTTGTTTGAAAAAGGACCACTTTGATGTTATCCTAGGGGTGGACTAGATGGTGATATTTAAGGCCCAAATCAAATTCTATTGTCAATGGGTTACTTTTACTACCCCTAATGGGGGCACTCATGTTTTTTCGAGAGAATGGGATTAGCGGTCAGGATGATCATGACCTCCAATTATGAATCAAGGTAGGATTTCTTATCATATTTCTTACATATTTCCAAAGTATGATGGGGAAATCACGGAGAGTGTATTTCCTTCTGTAATGAGTGTGTTTCCAGAGTTATTCTTAGAGGATTTATCAAGTTATCCTCTTGAACATGATGTAGAGTTCATCATCAATTTGGTACCAAATATATAATTGATATATCTTACTTCATATCACATGAACCCCACAAAAATTGAGGAATTAAATATAATACTGGTTTATTTGGAATCCAAAGGATTCATTCACTTGAGAATCTCTCTTTGGGCCACTCTAGTGCTTTTTTCTAATAAAGTAAATGGAAACCTTTTGATCAATATCAATAAAAAAATCTATATCAGGTAACCATAAAAAAGAAATACCCCCTTTTCTATATTGATGACCTATTTAGCCATCTAAAAGTGGAAAGGTGGTTTTTATGATTTACCTTCGTTCAGGGTACCAACAAGTAAGGGTGAAAGAAGCATATGTTCCTAAAAATTATTTCTAAAGAAGATATTTCCATTTAAAGTATTTGGTGATGCCTTTCCTAATTTAAAATTCTCTCATGTTTTTTATGGATCTGATGAATGTGGTGTTCCATGGATAATTCAACTCATTTTTCATGGTGTTTTTTAATGAAATCCTGGGTTACTCGAGGTTAGAAGAGGAGCATGGGTAGCATTTAAATATTATTCTAGGCATGTTGTGAGATCACAATATTTATGATAAAATATAAAAATTTAGTTTATGGATATAGGAAGACAAGTTTCTTGGACATGTGATCCAGGAACATGGGGTTCCATTTTACCTAGAGAAGGTTAAGGATATGATTTCATGGAAAGTGTTGAGGAATCTCTTCAAGATCAGATATTTTCTAGGCCTGGTAAGTTATTATAGATGGGTTTTAGGGACTTTTCTCAACTTATACACTAATTAAATCTAACATCTAAAAAGGAGTGATGTTCTTATGGTGTCAAAAATGCGAAGAGTCTATCAAGGATCTTAAGCGGTGGTTGACCACTGACCCTATCATGATTTTACCTAAGGATGGATATGTTTATGTGATATATTTTGATACTTTAGGTTTATGTTTGGGTTGTGTGATTATGTAGGGTGACCATGTGTTAGAGTAGGACTCTCTCCAACTCTAAACACATAATAATAATTACCCAACCCATGGCCTAGAGCTTGTGGTGGTGATGCATTACCTTAAATGATGGTATCAAAATATTTTTCTGGGATACGTTTATAGTCTAAAAAGACCACAAAATAATATGTTTTATATTTTCATAGAAGGATCTAAACTTGAGGAGGTGATTATGTGTAAAGACGTAGAATCTCCATGATTTTTTTTAAATTATATGGAATTATTATGAGATTGTGAAAATTGACGACACGTGATTCCAAGGATTGGAACCGAATTTTGAACTTTTATTAAGGTATGTTCAGTAAACGTGCGGGTGTGAATTTCTATCTTTTGAACTAGTGCTCAGATTGAAAATCTGAGGGAACCTTTGAATTTGCAGCACCGAGATTCTCTTAGGAGAAGCTTAACTTTGTTTGGAAAAAGTCGGATGGAAAATTTATTTTTTATACTTTTAGAAAGAAAAATTAATAAAATAACTAAAGAAGTTACTTTATTCATTTTGAAACCATTGAGCGACGGTAGCAGGACCGCAACGTAACATCGGGCTTTGATTGAGAGCCATATATTAACACAATCCTTTGGTTGTATAACCACGACGCTCATAGGATTAATGGAACATTAATTGAAGTTCATTAATGAACCACATTATTGAACGAAACATGGGTGGTTCCTTTTCTTTTATTTAATAAACCCTTTGGCATGGGTTTTGGGAGAGCTATGAGAGGAAGCTCTGATGAAATGCTGGCAATGTCTTCCACCAACGAAGAACAAAGATTCAAAAATTCCATTAGGGATTCGAACTGAACATTGACGGGGCAATAACGAATGCCGATGAACATCTTTGAACAACATATTCTCCTCCTTCGCCATTAGTGGAATCCAATGTGTTCAAGGTTGGGGGTTTAAATTGTTTATGAATTTAAACGATTTCCTCTTTATATTATTTATTAATATGAATAACATGGATCAAATAACTAATGGGTTGATCCGAGATTCATTCATTCTTGCGGGAAATTAATTTGGGTATTGATTTGATTACTTTCCCTTATTAAAACACTAACACGGAGGGTGCGGGACAATCCGAACAAGGCTCAGACCCTCTATCACTCTTGATTTTGATGCATTCTTTGTGGGTGAATGTTAAACTTGAAATAAATGCAAAACTGAGGGCCACACAGTGAAGGTGATGTCCCAAGAGTCCCGTAGGTACAGAAAAGAAGAAAATCGAACCACCAGAGCTTCACCAGTGGCCCACGGAAGCACCTCTAGTGTGGCGGCTGGCCGAGTCAGTCACGTGGTAACAACGACCCCCGCAGGCACTATGGCGGTGGAAGACATGGCACACCAGTACTGTGTGGGGGAGGTGAATGGCCCGCTCGGGCCACTCGGATGGACAGAAAATGGCCGGCTGATCCAACCATTTCGAAAGGGAGGGCGTTGCCCCGCTAGCGTCGCTGGTTGGGAGAACCAGCCTGTACTGTGGGCTAGGTTTTCCAAGTGGGCTAGACTAGCCAATAGGGCCGGACCCATGATCCAGGCTGGACCCACGAGTCAGACCAGACCCGCTAGTCGGGCCGGTGCTGCCTTTTGGGCCAGACCTACCAGCCAGGCTGGACCCACTGGTTGGGCCAGACTTGCAGGCCCAACGGGCCGGCAAAGCCGTACCCCTACCAGATCTAACCCCGACCAGTCCTGTTTTGCTAATTTGGGTGTAACTTCTAAACTAAATGTCTGTTTGATGAACCGTATATGGAACTAGAACCCTTAGGATGAGTCGGTACTTTTGATACCCTCTACTTGGGATTTAGAGAAAGATGAAGTATGTCTAGGTTGGACTGGACTCGAATCCAACTGGGCCCTCGACACTAAAATTCCTATAACTTACAGACTAAACATCTGATTGACGCACCGTCTGTTGCATTAGAACCTTTATAACACTTTAGTTCTCCAAGATACTTCTTCATGGGACTTTGTGGTAGTTGAGTTATAGAATATGGCTTTGGGAGAAGAATCTATGGAACTCAAGCGAATAAAGTGAAGGAATCATGTGGCTAGCTGTCAAGAGACTTACGACCCAATGTGGATCGACTACTTATGATCCTATATGGATAAAAAAAAACGTGACCCAACGAGGACCATCCTTAGAGGGGCCTATCGTGGGTCAGTTACTTATGACCCTATGTGGATCATTGACTTATGACCCTATGTGGATCAACAGCAGTGTGACCTGACGAGGATTAGCCTTAGAGCAGACCATCGTGGATCAAAAACTTCTAACCCTGTATGGATGGACGACTTATGACCCTGTGTGGATCGACAACTTATGACCATGTGTGGATCGACGAATTATGACCCTGTGTGGATCAATGACTTATGGCCCTATGTGGATCCGTAGTAGCACGACCCAATGAGGACCATCCTCAGAGCGACCCATCGTGGATCAACGACTTATGGCCATGTGTGGATCGGTGACTTACGACCCTTTGTGGATCGACATTGGAAGGAATTATTCATGGTACAACAATGGAACTTCTTAACGGAAAAATATAATTTAGCTTCACGGATAATCATCATTATTCTTGTTCTTTAAGTTATTTACCTGGTTTGAGTTGAGTCTTTTACTTGTGATTTGTGATTGGGATCATGCTTTTGGTTTTTCCTTTGTGGAATTCTGAGATACCTTCAGGGGTCTCAGGGTCCCTACTGGGTATTGTTATACTCACCCCTACATGGGCTTCGCCCGCACCTTGTTGTGTCTTGTATAGACGATGGAAAAATTTGACTATGATTAGGGAGCCAGGACTAGACAGTGCACGGAGGTGGCCGGTTGACGTGGAGAGCCACAATGATGAAATGTACCTACCCTTCAGGTAGGATCCTTGGAGGATGACATCTGGAGTTGTTTTTTCCTTTTTTCTGTGTTTTATTTAAGTTGGGTTTGTATTCAATCCCATTTTTCTTCAATTAATACATTTAATTTTAGTAGTTATACTATGTGGTTTGTTCTTGTTGTGTACCTGGTATGTGTGTTTGCAAGTTTAAAGGAAATTCCTTCCCATTTTTAGGGATATTCCTTTATGGTTCTAGTTTCCAACCCTTGACCTATGGAAGGCGGGCTTGTGGTAGTCACAACATGGGCCCCAGGAGATGGGTCGTGACAAAGTGGTATCAAAGGAGTCAGTTCTACTGAAGAAATAAGACTCTGATATTTTCAATGGGGCAATAATGTTAAGTGTTTTGAGTACTGTTTTTTGTTTAGGGAGTCAACTATTGGTTCGGCGGCCGACCTATCCATACACCAGGACCATGATTTCTGATTTACGACTCAATACAAAAAACACTATTTGCGTGTGTTTTTGAAATGTTTTTATTTTGATCTCTTTTGAGTTAGCTCACCAGGTATAACATAATGACTATGACACACCTATTTCTTTACAGGATGTCACCACATAGACATCCAACTAGGATTCAAGTGAGATATCATGATGATGTCCCACCGAGTGATGAGGCTTTGATGTAGGGTCCACTTATGGTGATGGTACCTTCAGGTGGTGTACCAGAAGCAACACTACCCGTAGGGAAGTAGTTACCACTCTCCCCACTCGTATAAAGTGCATGCTAACTTAGCATGCTACATGAGTTCAAGTGGCTGAGGCCTCCGAGGTTTCAAGGCAAGACAAATCCACAGGAAGCTAAGGACTGGCTGGAGGGTGTGGCTAGAGTTTTCTGCCTAGTTGGGACACCAACAGACTAGATGAAGATCCTAGATAATAGCCTCTTTCAGGGAACAATAGGGAGATAGTGGAGACTGACACTCCAGTTTCATGATGAGGTGAACCTCACCTAGTTGGAATTTGAGAGCCTCTTTAGGGAGGATTTCATTATAGCGACTCTATACTCTGTACGTATTTAGAAGCTCTTTCCCATACAACATGGAAACCTAACAGTAGCCCAGTACTCGATGAGATTCACTAACCTCTCCCAGTACTCCATAAACATGGTAAGAGAACCTTTATTTAGGGTTTGAGCCTTTGAATAGGTTCTACAACAAGATATTAGATCATCGATGATATCACTCAACATACCAACGCAGGCTAGAGTGCTAGAGCGATCACTTCTGGTGGAGAGCTTCCTAGCTGATCAAGCACTGACAATAAGAGCCACCACCGAATGACACATAGCTGAGTCATCTACAACAGGAAGTAGGTATATGATTCAGAGGTCCAAGAAGGATAGAACTTTCAGTGGAAAACCCCAATATGTAGGGTTAGAGGTGCAGAGATCACAGGATAGAGGAGTTTAGTAGAGGAGAATATTGTGCTACACATGCAGCGGGCAGGGTCATATGGCTTACGACTACCTGAACTGCCTCACCGACAATCAGTAGACAACCAAGGGACCACCGAGGCAGTGGAAATGGTTTGAGTGAGGATGTTTTTAGGGCGGCCGACGTGGCATGGGAGCTGGCCAAGAAGTAGGCAATGGATGACAGTTTGAGGTTCTACCGTCACCACCTCCAGGTGGTCAAACCCGACCGCAGGGAGCAGGTGGATAGGGTCGAGCTCAACATCAGGCAACTGAGTCCTATGACCATGGTCATCTGTAGATTATTCGAGGTACGATCTATGTCTACTACACCCTAGATGTAGTTCTTATAGACACATGTGTCAGTCACTCTTTTATTGCCACAGATCGCGTTCAGATCTTGGAGATTCTGATCGAGCCATTGGCTCCATCCTTACATTTAGAAACTCATACAGGAGATGATTTAATGATTACACATTGGTGCATGTATTGTTATCTTACTCTAGGAGATGATATCTTTGGCCGGAATCTCCTAGTAGCAGCGTCGAGGCCTTACAATGTCATCTGGGGTATGGATTGGCTATCCACAGTCCATGCTCAAATCGACTATTTTAGGTGAAAAGTGTGGTGTGTCTGCAATGATGGGACTAGGTTTTACTTTACCAGTGAGAAGGGAACCTTTGCATCTTAGGATGGATTTTCTCGGAGGAGGGTACAACCGATCACTCATTAGTTGGCTAGCCTTACCCTCGAAGCAATTGTCATGAGGCAACCGAGTTATCCTGTATTGGTGGACCAGTATGCTGATGTCTTTCTTGATGATGTTATGGGACTACCTCCTTGTATAGAGGTACACTTATACATTGAACTATAACCTGAGACAACACCAATATCTACACTAGCATATCCGATGGTTCACATGGAGCTTTGTGAGTTGATGGTACAGTTGGAGGATTTTTGGGGTAAGGGGTTCATAAGGCCTAGTGATTCTCTATGGGAAGCCTCGATTTTGTTCACCAAGAAGGAAGATGGGAGTTTGATGATTTTCATGGACTATCAACACCTGAACCAGGTGAACGTGAAGAACAATTATCCACTCCTGAGGATTGATGTTCTCTTCAATCAGCTTAAGGGAGATAAGTGGTTTTTGAAGATATACCTCAGATCAGGCTATCATCAGATCAGGGTATGAGATGAGGATGTACCGAAGACAACCTTCAGATGACGATATGACCAATATGAGTTCTTGGTGATGCCTTTAAATGTGACCAATTCACTAGTAGTGTTCACGGGACTCATGATCATGATCTTCCAGCCTTACCACAATCGCTTCGTGGTGGTCTTCGTTGATGACATCTTGTTGTACTTAGTGTCAGAGGAGGAGAACACCACTCATCTGTAGATAATTCTTGATATACTACGAGAGCACCAGATTTATGGTAAGATCTCAAATTTCTAGTTTTGGATACGAGATTTCCACTTTCTAGGACATGTTATCTTGGAGGCTAGAGTTGCAGTGGACTAGGGAAAGATACAGGCAATGCTTGCTTGGGGGCCATCCAGGAGCGTGACCGATGTGTAGAGCTTTATGGGGTTGGCTGGGTACTACTAGAGATTCGTATCTTACTTTTCCAGAGTAGCATCACCCTTTTCATCTTTAAAAAAGAAGGGTCAACCTTTCTTGTGGATAGGGAGAAGCCAACAGAGCTTCTTGGAGCTGAGGAAGAGACCGACGAGTGCCCCCATCTTGAGGCTACCAGAAGAGGGCATTGGGTATGTAGTCTACTATGCCACATAAGGAACCAGACTAGGATGTGTCATGATATAGAAGTGAGATTTGATCACCTATGGCTCCCGACAGTTGAGATAACATGAGAAGAACTATGCTACCCATGACCTGGAGTTATCAGTAGTGGGGGTTTTCCTTGAATATGTGGTGGCACTACTTGATGGATGAATAATATGATGTCTACTATGATCACAAGATACTTAGGTATATCTTTTCACAGAAGGACCTGAAACTGAGAAAACTGTGATGGCCAGATTTCCTCAAGGACTATGACTTTGAGATATTCTACACTCCTGGGAAGGCGAACGTGGTGGAAGATGCACTCATCAGGAGGTCTGGTTTACAGTTGCTGAGTAAGGTGATAGATAATCTATCCACATTGTAGTTATCCTTTTTGGATAGTGATGGAGCAGCTTACCTCCAGTCTATGACAGTCACTCTCCTACTCCTTTAGTGAGTCAGGGAGGCACAGCTTGGGGATATTGACTATGAGATCCGACGTGCTTAGATATCCTCAGGAAAGGCTCCTGATGGATTTTATGAAGGTGGGGAGAACTTCATCATTTTAGAGGATACACCATGGTACTAGTGATGCTACAAGAGGAGGTGTTGAGGGATTTCCACACGTCCCCTTTGGCAGTACAAACCTGGTGTGGATAAGATATACTAGGACCTTCGACATCAATAATGGTGGCAAGGGATGAAGAAATAATGGGTAGAGTTCGTTTCACAATGCCTTACTTTTTTGCAAGTGAAAACCAAACAACAGGTTCTAGTAGGATTAGCACAGCCACTAGAGGTTCCAAAAAGAAAGTGGGATGAAATCTCCATGGAATTCTTGACAGGACTACTACATATGTTCATAGGAAATGATTCTATCTGGGTGATCATTGACTGACTCATCAAGTCGGCCCACTTCATACCCATCTGAGAGAAGGGATCAGTAAAGGGCATGGGACACCTCTACATATAGGAGATATTATGACTTTACGGGGTTCCATAGACTATATTTTTAGATCATGACACTCATTTTACATCCCTATTGTGGAAAGGATTAAAAGAGGCTTTCATGACTCAGCTACGTTTGAGCACCGCTTTTCATTCTCAGACAGATGGTTAAACAGAGCGGACCATACAGATGCTTGATGACATGCTTCATTCTTGAGTCCATGATTTTGGCCATAGTTGGTAGGATCAATTTACCTTAGTGGAGTTCTCACACAACAACAGATATCACTCCACCATCAGCATGATACCATTTGAGGCCTTGTACGAGCCACCATGCAGGTCACCTCTATGTTGGACAGACCCAAGGGAGTCAGCACTTATGGGTCAAGAGTTGGTATAATCTTCCACTGAGAAGGTGTAGATCATCTAGGAATGGATGAAGACTATATAGATTAGGAATAAGGCTTATGTAGATAGGAGAAGGATACCCATGGAGTTAGAGGATGGTGGTCATGTTTTCCTTCAGCTCTCACATCGATAAGGATTGCAGAGATTTGGCCGGGTCATCAAGCTATCTCTGAGGTTCATCAGACCTTTCTAGATTCTAAATAGAGTTGGTGAGGTGGTGCACCACCTAGATATTCCCCCACAGATGCATAGGGTGCATGATGTTTTCCATGTGTCACAGCTAAGGAGATACATTCATGATCCATTGTACATCATCGACTGGGGTGAGCTGGACATTGACGATGTAGAAACTTTTGTGGAGTTCCCTGTGGAAATAGGGGATCATTAGGAGTGAGTCCTATGTGGATGTTTAATCCCTCTGGTGTGAGTTCAGTGGTAGCACGAGAACCTCTAGGAGATCACCTGGGAGTGGGAGGCTCAGATTCTTACTCAGTAACCCCAGCCGTTCTCTTAGATTTTCTTATGGATTTTAGGGATGTAAAGCCCTTAGGTGGGGAGAATGTAAAGAAAAAGAATTTATATGTATTTTTTAAAATTATATGGAATTATTATGAGACCGAAAAAATTTACGGCACATGATTCTAAGGCCCAGAGAGCCTGGAATGGAATTTTGAACTTTTTTTAAGTTATGTTCAGTAAACGTGCAGGTTCCAATTTAAATCTATTAAACCGGTGCTCAGATTGAAAATATGAGGGCACCATTGAATTTACAGCACCATGATTCACTTAGGTAAATCTTAACATTGTTTGAAAAAAGTCAGATGGAAAAGTTATTTTTCGGAATTTTGGAAAAAATAATAATAAAATAACTAAATAAGTTCTTTTATTCTTTTTGCAACTGCTGCGCGACGGTGGAGGGACCACAGAGCAACATATGGCTTTGATTGAGATCCATTTATTGACACAATCCTTTGGCTGTATAACCACGACACTCATAGGATTAATGGAACATTAATTGTGGTTCATTAATGTTCCACATTAATGAATTCAACGTAGGTGGATCCTTTTATTTTATTTAATCAAACCTTTCCCATGGGTTTTGGGAGAGCTACGAGAGGAAGCTCTGAAAAAATGCTGAAGACATCTTCCTCAAACAAATAATGGGGATTCAATGACTCCATTGAGGATTCGAACCGAACATCGACGGGCAATGACGAATGATGACAAACATCTTCGAACAATGGATTCTCCTCTTTCATCATTAGCAGAATCCAACATGTTCAAGGTAGAGGGTTTAAATTGTTTATGCATTTAAATGATTTCCTCTTTCCATTCTTGATTAATACAAAGAACACAGATCAACCAACAAACGGGTTGATCCGCGATTCATTCGTTCTTGCAGGAAATTAATTTGGGTATTGATTTGATTACATTACCTTTTTAAAATAGTAACGTGGAGGGTGCATGCCAATTTGAACGAGGCAAAAACCCTCCACTATACTCAGTTTTGATACGTTCTTCGTGGGCGAAGGTTCAACTTCACAGAAACACGAAACCGAGGGCTAGACAGTGAAGGGGATGTCCCAGGAGGCACGTAGGAACATACAAGAATAAAATAGGACCACCAGATCTCACTGGTGACCCATGGAAGTACCACCAGTACGGTTGCGGTGGCTAGCCAAGCGGGCCACGTGGGAACGATGACACCCACATGCACCGCAGCGGCTTGAGCTGCGACCAACCGAGTCGCAACAGTGAAAGACTTGGCACCCCAGTGACACATGGGGGAGGTGAGAGGCCCACTCGGACCACTTAGATAGACAAAAAACAACCAACTGAGCTGGCCGTTTCGAAAGGGAGGGTGGAATCCCGCTGGCACCCGCCAGTTGGGAGAACTGCCCCGTACCACGGGTCAGACCCACCACCTGGGCCAAACCCACCAGTCACGCTGGGTCCACCCAACCGGGCCAAAACTGCTAGCTCGGCCGGAACCACTAGTCGGGCCGGACCTGCAAGCCGAGCCAGACCCCTACCGGACCCGAACCTGACCTGTCCCGTTTTGCTAATTTGGGTGTAACTTCTAAATTGAATGTCTGTTTGAGGAAACATCTACGACGATGGAACCCATATAATGAGTCAGTTCTTTTGAGATAATATAATTGGGTTTTTGAGAAAGTTTGATTATGGTTGGGTTGGATCAGACACATATCTAACTGGTCCCTTGGTACTAAAATTCTTATAACTTATAGACCAGGCATCCGATTTATGTTCAATATATTGAATTAGAACCCTTATGACATGGCGGTTCTTCGGGATACTTCTTCGTGGGACTTTGTGGTAGTTGATGTATAGCCAATGGATTGAGGAGTAGAATCTACGGAACTCAACCATACCATGTGCAGGAATCCTGTGGCTGGCTATCAAGTGACTTACGACCCTATGTGGATCGACTACTTATGACCGTGTGTGGATCAGCAATAGTGTAACCCTTTGAGGAACAACCTTAGAGTTTCCCATCATGGATCAACGACATACGACCCTATGTGGATCAACGACTTAAGACCCTATACGGAACAACTGCAGCACGAACTGATGAGGACTGGCCTTAGAGTGACCCCTCTTGGATTAGCAACTTATGAACCTGTGTGGATTGATGACTTATAACCTTGTGTGGATTGAAAAATTACAACCCTATGTGGATCGAAGACTTACAACCCTGTGTGGATCATCATTAGTGCAACCCAATGAGGACCGACCTTAGAGCAGCCCATCATGGATCAACGACTTATGACCATGTGGGGATCATTGACTTATGACCCTATGTGGATCAACATTGGAATGAATTCTTCGTGGTACAATAGTGGAACTTATTAACAAAATAGGATAATTTAGCTTCATGACTAATCATCACTATTCATGTTATTTAAGTTATATACCATGTTTGAGATGAGTCTTTTACTTGTTCTTTGTGATTGGGATAATGCATTGTTGTTTTTACTTTATGGAATTCTGGGAGACCTTCAGGGGTATCAGGGTCACAATTAGGTATTGTTATACTCACTCCTGGTTGGTCTTTGTATGCACCTTGTTGTGTCTTGTGCAGACAGCAGACAAATTTGACTGAGATTAACTAGTTAGGACTAGACAGTGCACGAAGGTGACTAGTTGACGTGGAGAGCTGCAATGATGAGTTGTACCTACCCTTCAGGTAGGATCCTTGGAAGTCAGCCTCTGGATATGTTTTTATTTTTTTTGTGTATTTTCATTTAGTTGGGTTTGTATTTTGGCCCATTCTTCTTCAGTTCATATATTTACTTTCTGCAGTTATACAACGTTGATTTTTCTTATTGTGTACTTGGACTGTGTGTTTACAGGTCCAAAGGAAATGGCTTCCCATTTTTAGGGATATTCCTTTCCGGTACTAGTCTCCAACCCCTAGAATATGGAAAGAAGGATTAGGGTAGTCATGACACGGGCCCCGGGGGACGGGTCGTGAAATTATGGTTTGAGTAACTTTATGGTTTCAACGTCAATATTGTCTACACCACAAGTAAGGGAAATGTAGTTTTTGTTCCTTAAGTAGGAATTTTACAATCTATTATTTGAAGTGTTCCATTGATGAGTGGGTTTTAATGGGGATTTTTCTTGGATACACCTAAAGGCCAAACAAGAGAGGGGTTTTATGTTTCTAGATAGAATGCGGTTTACACCCACCCTTCTGGAACTAATTTAGGATGATCATCCAAGAGATAATTTATTCTAGTGATCTACCCAGTTTCAAAATGATGGGGAGGTTCCTAGAGAATGGTCATTAACTCTGGAAGGAGTTATTTTATTCAAGGGAGACTCCATTATGTCATTGTCTCTAAGGAGGGTGCTGTTGTAGAAGAATCATCAGTCTCAGTGAGATATCCATCCCAGTTCCACCAATATATTTTATAATGCACAACACTAGTTTTGGTGGCTAGGTATGAGACATGATATATCTGACTTTGTATATTGATGTTATACTTGTCTACAGGTCAAATCCCTCAAGATTACTTTATTATCTTCCCATCCCTACCTAGAAGTGGGATGACGTATCCATGGATTTCATCATTGAGTTTCCCCATACACCCTAGGGAAGGAATGTGATTTGGTTCTTTATCGATCATATGACAAATTTTCCCATTTCAACCTGATCAAGGACTCAACTAAAGTATATAAGCTTGGTAAGTTATATATTCAAGAGATCACGAGGATCCATGGTGTTCTATATACAATCATTTTAGGCATGGACCCCCACCCCCCTTTTACCTCTTAGTTCTGGGAAGAACTTTATAAGGAAATGGGGTCAGTGGTTAGGCTTATATTGACATACCATCCCCAAATAAATGGCCATACAAAGCGGGAAAGCCATATTTTGAAATATGTGTTGTGTACATGCATGTTATATATTATTGTATTATGGTATCACCATATTTTGTTGGTGTAATTTTCTTAAAATATCATTAACTAATCCTCAATAAGGATGACTCATTTCAAAGAATTATATGCTAAGCCACATTGATCTCCTCTAAGTTGGAAGGAATTGGGTGAGACTTCCTTAGTGGGACTAGACATGTATAGGAAATGACTAGAAATAATTAGTTGACCATGCAGTGTTTGATTATATCTCCTAGTTATTATAAGTATTACGTTGATCGTAAACTCAGATCATTGTAATTCTCATTAGGTGACTGGGTGTTTTTAAAGGTGACACCTTTCTTGGGTAATCATCATCATGGGAAGTAGAGAAAGCTCAGACCGAGGTATTTCAGGACCTTTGAGATTATCAATAGGATTGGTAAGGTGGAATAACATTTTTAATTTCCTTCTCAGTTATCATTTATTCATAATGATTTCAACATATCATAGATAAAAAGGTAGAACTCAAACCCTTCTCATGTGCTAAGCTAGGAAACACTTGAGTTGGAACCTGATCTTTCAGTAACTAAGTAGCCTATTCAGGTTGTGGATTCCCAAGTAAAATTACTCTAGGGGAAATTTATTTTTTTAGTTTGGGTCTATTTTTAGTAAAAAATGAATAAAATGAGACATTGTAATGGAAGTCTTGGGTATAAGAGCAGTACCCTCACTTATTCTCTGATTAGACCGTGGGTTGACTTTATGAGGGAGTAAAGTGACATGGTGGGGGAGAATTGTCACACCCATGGTGTTATTTTCATGTATTTTTCATTTATTTTTCTTCTTTATTTTACTTCATGGGTTTCATAGGTGGTTTCTACATAAAAATAGATATTTTTGGGGATTGAGGGTGTCACATGACTGGCGCATGGTTAGTAAAAATTATGCACCATCCACAGTAAACTATGTAACATGGATAGTTTCACTATAATTACCACATGGTTAGGTGTATAGTTCATGAAATCATGTAAAACAAACATTACAACATCCATCTATTGAGAAATAGGCTCCAACATGGTCAGTGAATGGTCTTTCAGACCATGAAACCAAACTGTGTGACCTTCCTAGTTTTTAAATATTTTGGTTTTACCAAAAATAACCCTCCCTGATTATAACCAATTACAGACCCTCATTTCCCCATTTTACCCTCTCATCCCTAGATTCCCCTCCCCTCTTATCCACCTCCCTATTGACTATATTTATTGGGTTATTTGATCTTGGTTCCTGTAATAATATTCAAGTAAGTGTCTCCTCTATTATCATCTTAGTGTCTTCTCCCTTATTTATTGAGTTTCCTTATCTATGGTGGTTATGGTGACCTAGATTGGGTTAAATAAAAATTTTATGGATATTGTTGTGAGGTTGGTGGCGTGTTATTTCTTCCATAGGATCTTCACACCTCTTGGATTGTAGTTTTCAACTGGTTGGTGGTGATTTTAAAGGGAAAGGTAGGTGGTTCCGTGTTCTGTTATTATTTGATGATTTAAATGTTCTTTCCTCTATTTATAAATGTGTTCTAAATTCTATGTGTGTGAAAAAGTATGATTTCAATGGTTTTGGTGTGTTTATTTCTTTTAATTGGTTTATCCCCTCTGGAAATGGTTGGAAATAGTATGCTGGATTGGTGTAGATTGAAAATAGAATAAAGAACTTGGGAACCCTAGGTACATTGGTGGATAGACTTGGACTAGTATGCTAGGAAATCTGAAAAGGCCTCAACTCAACATCCCGAGCTGGATTACGATGAACCACTAACTAAACAATGTGGATATAGACTATTACCATTGGAAATTGGGTTCATCCCCTCTAGTGGATTATGCATGTGAAATGATATTTATATGTTTGATTACCAAGAGTATGAGGATACTAAAACCAAAATAACCTAGATACTTATGGGTTTCCCATGGTTATTATGTTGTATTTTTATTATCTTCTTCCAGATTTATTGCATTGTTAACTTTTCTTTAAAATATGAAGCTTGTTTTCAAGCTAAATTGTTTTCTTTCCTTCAAAATTGGAACTTTAACTTTTATTATAATGGATATGAATGGAACACATGGTGGTATCCTACTAGGAAAGTTATCTCACACCCTACATATACCCAATGTGAATATATAGAACTTATTTTTTCTAATTAATGTAAAGGAAAGGTTTTTTTTAGCATTGGTGGGTACTATTGTTAGTGGAATCTCTTATAGAGGGTGACATGGTTGGTGTAGTCCCTCATTCCCCATGGAGGATAATGATTCTTTTTTTTCTCCTTCCCCATTTTTTTCATTTTGGTTTTTTTCATAATTGTAATCTTAAATTTGATATTTTCATATGTCCATTTTTTTATAGTTGTAATGGATGATGGTTATGATGCTTTAAGTGAATGTTGGGATATTAATGGATATGGATATTGATTGTTACTCTAATAGGAAAATAATTCCAAAAGGAGTTATTTGATACTGAAGAAATAGTTTCCAACCCATGGGGATTAGGAATTCCCTTCAAGCTATGCCATGATCTGGGTTAGGTGTCAAGTTGGATGGTAGCCTGTATTGGTTCATGAAAGCATAGGTAGATCTGGAGGTTCCAAAACTGGGGTATTTGTAACATATATATAAGGTTACAAAATCCTTATAATTCCTATTTTATCCCTTGTTCCACACTACATAATTTGAAGTAACACATCCTTTACTGACATAAACTAATTTAACATAGGATTAATTACCAATAAATTCTCTATAATTACTTTCAAAACTACAGTTATATGTGGAATCTTTATATCTCTTACCAATGAAGAAAACCGAGTTCTAATATTATCCTTAATGTAAATCCTTCTCAGATAGTAATTGGTTTCACCCTTAATTACACCCTTATCTTTGAAATTATTGATTGAGAAAGATTTCAAAAAATCATACTATTTTTCTCTATTTGGAACAATATCCAATTGCACTTGATTACAAATATACTTCACATTTTCAATGAAATTTTCAATTTCTTAATGAATTATCCTTTGAATGATGTCTTTATCAATTGATAATCAGGTAGGACTTATTAATGTATATGTAGAAGGTTTAGAAGGATTGGCTATAACTAATAGGTGCCTTCTATCCATGGTAGCCAACATATCTCTCAAATCATCATGTAGGGATCTAATTTGACCTCTAAAACTCTCCATTTCATTTATGAAACATTAAATCCCATAATTTATATGATATATATTAAGAAATAAAGTGGTTTATACATGAGACACTAAACTATCAATAGTGTATGAAATATCCTCACCTCTACCATGATTATTCACTCAACTAATAGTTAAAGACACCACCTTTAAAATATATAGAAGATCATTATTGAACTGTGTGTAGTATATGGAAGTGGAAAATAGATTTTGGGAAGAATAAGTTCTAGATTATTAATATTTATTATATTTATCTTGAGTAGATTATAGAAGAGTAGGAGATTCCTAAGAAGAGGAGGAAGATCTAGATTCACTAAATTCAAAATCTTATTGTCTTCCCCAAGGTTCTACTTTATGAGAAAAAATTACATGGGGTATCTCAATATCTCTAAGAGAGGAATATAATTCTCTTTAAATTTACTCTATATCAACCAATTTTTTATGGGAGAAGAATCATAATGAGGTTCTTCTTGAGAAATATTTTCAGATACAACACTTGTAGAGTGAGGAGTAACCAAAATCCTTAAAAGATCCTCAATAGAATATATTTTGACTGGTCATTCTAGAATAGGGGTAGAAGAAAACTTTCACACAACAAATTATTTTAATTTTGAAATAATAGGAATGATAGGTACTTCTAGATTTAGTGAATAATCATCATCATCATTGTCATCATCATCATTATCCTTTTTATCCTTATCATTGACATCAATAAGAGATGATACATCCATATCAAAGAATGAATTATCTAGAGGTCCTTATTCATTAGAGGGTGTGGAATTAAATATGGGAACTCCCCATATATCAAACATGTGGGGAATCTCTATTACTAGATCCACATCCTAATCACTCTATGAATCAGTGAGAGTAGGTCCAAACATAATATATCTCAAAATTCTATCCCCCTTAAGAGTTACAACTCTTTATTCTACTATTTCAACCATCAAAGGGATTTTAGTTTCTTTTTCAACATCAATAGTAATTTTATAAATCCATGGAACTTCAGGAGAATGAGATGCATCCATGAAATCTTCATAAGAAATACTTTCTTACTCAACTTCATCAATATAAGATTGAGAATCACCTTCATGAGAAGAGTAATTATCCTCAAAAATATTATCTACTTACAATCAAGGACCTATGATATCCCTTAGTCTAGTAAGATTTGATATTGGATTGAATCTCTTATACAGTATTTCCTCATTAGCAATCCACATCCTCTTCTATACATTCTAGCTGGTCTTTATTCCTTTTCAGGTGGTTTGATTTAAATAGACACCACAAAAAACATTGATCTTTCTACTATAAGAAGAAATAATATTTTCTATTATAGTGTTATAGAAATAAACATTGGGTGTATAAGAGTTTTGAATCTCAAAAAAAATATTTTCTCAACTCATATATACGCCTCATCAAGAATCTAGGTAGACATATTTGAACTACGTGAACCATTAGTTATAGAAAGAAAATATATTGATACCTTAGTGAGCTAAATTCTCCCTTCATAGAATAGATAGTGCACTGAATTAAAATAAAAAAACATCATACACTCTATAATGATATTGTCTACATTCAGTCTCTGATAGGTTCAGTCATCTACCAACTCATATTATGCATTCCCAATATAACAATGGGGATAGTTCATAGGATATGAACTACAATAGTCATTAAACTGTCCAAGATATAGAACTCATAAACAATTAGTCCAAAAGGTCAAAGATAAATGACACTATTAACCATCAATAATAGACCAAATCACATCCTCATAATCTCCAACATTAAACACCATATTTAGGTAGAACACTTTCACTAGTTGAGGATAAAAGGGGTGATTTTCATCCAAGAACCAACTCATCCATCATTGATGAAGAACATATCTCCATACCAATGAACATATCATTATAAACCACTTATTATCCACTTCCTTTTCCATAAATACTTCAAAATAAATTATACAGGGCTTTGTAATCTTTCTATATTTTCTCTAGATGAATTTTGTTCTTTTGAATGATTCATAATAATCTTCTTTGAAATATATTTTCATTTTGACTACACATGATTGAGATTCATGATTTGAGAATATATGGATTTGGGGAATAAAGGTTTGAAGTATGGTTTTAAAGAGGTTTTTTTTGGGTTGAAGGAAGTGTGGGATTCAATTTCAAATTTTATATTTCAATCATTTATATATTTTTAAACAGTAACAATTAGGAAAATAAATAAAAAAATTTAACATATTTGAAAACTCATTTGATATATTTTAAAACTAAATAACTAATGGAACACTCAATATAATTAGATATTATATATTTATATATAGATATATTTAATAGTATAAATAAAAATACCATATAACATTTTAAACCCAATTAATTATACCTAACTCGTGTTTGATATAATTTAGTCTCTCAAAATTCATAGGATTTATAAAAATGTTAATAATGTGATGTTTTTTTCTAATGAATTCAAGAATGATATCCCACTTTTGAAAAAGATATCTCAAAAATTGATGTCATATATCAATATATTTTGTCCATGAATGAGATAAAGTATTTTTAGAAATGTTAATAGCACTTGTGTTATTATAATTTATACGGATTTGTATGAATTAATATCCATAGTATAGTAAAGTAAATTTCATCCACAAAATCTATGCACATCAACTACCAACAACTATGTACTCATCTTTAGTAGCAGAAAATACAATGGAGTTCTACTTCTCATTACACCATGAAACTAGATAGTTGACCAAAAAGTGACATGTTCCTGAATTTTTTTTCTATCTAACTTAAAACCATCAAATTTAGTATTTTAATAACTAATTATATCAAAATCATGTCCTCTAGAATCAAAAAATCATAAATTTGTAGTATTTTAAAGGTGTTTAAAAATTATTTTAATAGTAGTTAAATGTGATTATTTTGTATTTTCTTGAAAATAGGAACACATACACACATTAAACTTAATATAAGGACAACTAGAAGTTAAATAAAGTAAACTCCCAATCATGACTCTATAAGTGGTCAGACATTTTTTTCCCATTTCCATCAAGATCATGTTTACAAGTGGTACTCATTGGAGTATCAGTTACTTTTTTTCTATCTAAGACAAAATATTTTAAAAGGTCATCGGTGTAATTGATTTGGTCTAAAATAATTTCTTATTTATTTTGAATGATTTGAAAACAAATAAATAATTTTAGTTCACTCATAAACATCATTTAAATTTCATTTTTATATGTTTTGAAAATTAAGCAATCAAAGAATTTATTAAATAACCAAAGATAATATCATCAACATAAATTTTTAAAACAAAAACATATTTTTAATTTATTTTAATAAATAAATTATGATAAAAAAAAAACTTTTCTAAAAACATTTTAAATAATAACATTTATGATCTTATCATACCAAGCTCTATGTGTATGTCTTAAACCACAAAGTTCTTTGTTAATTTAAAAAATGATATTTAAAATGAGGGTTATGAAATATAGGAGGTTGTTCTACAAAACCATCCTCAATTATATAACTAAGAAAGAAAATCTTTTACATCCAGTTGATATAATTTTAAATTTAGATGTGATTCATAATAAATTTGTATCCTAATTACTTAGAGTATTTATAGTGGTGAAATTTTTTTTATTGTTAATAACTTCCTCTTTAATTTACCCTTGTGAAGCTAGTCTAACATTATTTCTAATTATAGTGATAAAATCATAAACCTTTTTTTAAACATCCATTTAGTGCCAATGATCATGAAGTCCTTAGGTATTTCTACTTGTTTTTAGATTTTTTTTCAAACTAATTCAATTATTTTTTCATATACATTACCGAGAATTCATTATATATTTCTTTAGTTATGTTTTTAAGTTCATGTTATGATAATAATGCTTCATGTTCAACCTAGTTTCTAAGAGATTATATAGTCTAATTTCCTCTATCTAGATCTCCAACTATAGCATGTAAAGGATAGAATCTATGAGTTATAATGGATATAGGGATAAAAGTTCTTGGTACTTCATTTTCTTTTTCAAGTTATTGTTCAAAAAATTCCTTAGAAATGAGTTGTTTTTCAACATCAGTTTTTAAAGAACCATTATTTGGTTTGGTTAAGGTATCGATATTCAAATTTAAAAGATCACCCTCAAGGTTTTCTAAATAGGCCTTAGTATCATTAAATTTTACATGTATAGATTCTTCTATAATTTTGGTTCTTTTATTGAATACTCAGTATGATTTACTGGTGTTTGAATAAATAAGGAAAATTCTATGATCACTTTTCAATGAAAGCATGCTTAAATTCTCTTTTGTGTTGATAATAAAGACCTTGTAGCCAAAAAATCCAAATTAATTAACCTTTGGATTTATTATATTCTAAAATTGATATGAAATTTTATTTAAAAGAGGTTTGATAAGAAGTTTATTGAAAATATAGCAAAATTTATTAACATATTATTCAAGAAAATTTTTTAGATTATACTCATTAATCATAGTCTGAGAAATCTCTTGAATAGTCTCATTAATTCTTTATACAACACCATTATTTTTTGGAATCTTAGGAGAAGATTTTTTTTGATTATATCCATTTTGTGATCATAAATATTAAAATTCTTGATTTTCATATATTTGGTTTGAATTAGATCTTATGATACTTCCCTTTTTAACATGGGTTACCAAATTTTTATTTTGGAAATTCTAGTTTAGGAATATACTTAACTAATCCTTTATATTTAAATTTATAAAAGAGTGAAGGTTATAGTGTTCTATACTCTTATTCCACAACCAAGATTTTTTTTAAAAGGCATCAAAACAAGAAATAATTTGAAAAATAAATACTCTAAATCAATTTCATAAATATTGTCATCGTGTAAGGTAGTAAAAAATAAATCATTCTTAGAATCATAAATTTTGCAGGCATTACTTTCAAACATAACATGATAGAAATCATCACAAAACTATAAGATATTAAGAAGAATATTCTTTAAACCATTTACAAATAAGAATTTATAATTTAAAATAGAGTTAGAATTATTAATTTAACCAAGTACTATTATCTTTCCTTTTAAATTTTAACCAAAAGTGACATGTCCACCATCCACCGTGATAATGATTTTAAATATTGATTCGTACCCTTCCTTGTGTTTATAAAACACACTGTCTAGATACCATAATTATTTACTGGTAATCTTCAAGCAGGTTTCATATATCAAAATTAAATAATAAATTATTTTTGTCCCCACACATTATTTGGTCTAGAAATGTTTGGGCAAAAAGATTTATGAATCTAATGTTGTTTAATTGGTCTAATATAAACATCCCTAATAATTTTAGAAATAAAAAATTTATTGGGTTAATAAGAATATGAACTATTTATATTGTTGGAACATTTTGATCTAGGAACAAATTTATTCTTATATCCTCTGACAGGGTTGGTAACCAATCCTATTTATATACTTGGGTGTGGTTTGTTTACCAATAATCCTTTTCAAGGTTTATCTACCATTTTTAAATCAATCTAGATCCTTTTTTATTTTCACATTGGAAATTTTTAGTTAATTATTTTATTTTAATAACTGAACATTCTTGTCTTTTTCTACTACAAAATTAGATTTAAAATGAGGAGATAAGGCATACTTCTTCTTTAGAATTTTGTATTTATCCCTAAGTTCATTGAAATTTTCTTCTAGTATATTTCAGTATTCAAATAAATTATCACTGATCATATTTTAATCATTTTATTTATTCTTATAGAGATTATAAATATGAATAGGATATGTATAAAAAATATTTAGTATCTTAGATGTGTTTTTTATAAAACACATGTTGGCTCTCTCATTCTTTTCTTATCTGATCGAGTCAGTGTCACTTAAACTATACTCAGAGGTTCTCTAAGTGGATTTCATTTCCTTCTTTGTACTTTTTCAGTTATCCTCATATATTTTCATATACTTCAACTTTAGACATTATGCTTTGATATTTAATTTTATTTTGAATTCATAATATATTACTTCACTTGATTGGTTTTTCTTTTTACAATTCCATTTTTTGAACATATTTTCCTATATAGTTTAACTTTTTGAAGAATTTATTCTTCTTTTAGAAATTTATGAATTACCTGACTAGATGAACCATCTCTTCATCACTTTCAGTGGGTGATTTATCATCACTTGAACTATTATATTTTAATTTCCCATTCAGTTTTGAGTCATAATGTTTTGAAATCATCTGATTTTATTTTATATTCATATTCTTCTTGGTTAAATTTCATTTCATCCTCATACATCATAATCTTTCCAATCAAATCCTTTACTGGAAATTTAATAATTTCACATGATTCTCTAATGGAAACATATATTCCTCTCCACCTATCTAGAAAGCATTGTATAAGTTATATCACGTGATATTTATCTTCAAATTTCTTCCCATGTGAATGCATCATGTTTATGATCTCATTAAAACTAAGATACATTTCAAAAACTGTTTCATCATGTTTCATCTCAAATGTATCATATTTAATTATATAAGTATTTAGTCATATCTATTTAACATTTGAAGCTCATTAATGAGATATATAAAGTGTGTCCCAGATTTAAAATGTAGTTGAACAAGAAAAAAATCTATTAAACTCATCTTCTCATAATAAATTATATAATATATTCATATCTTTATAGTTACAGTCATAAGAAACCTTAGTGGAATTATTTCGATTTTCTATAACAACTTTTGTTTTTTCATATTTTCCCTCAGTTATAGCCTAAATATCAAATCACATACTATCTACATGGATTTTAATTTTGATATTACACTAAGCCTAATTAGTTCCGTTAAAATAAAGAGGCCTTTTAGTATTCCCCTCAAGATGATTATTATCCATAAATATAGAAATTTAACAATAATATAATTTTTCGATCTTTTGGTAAAACTAGATCATAATTATAAGTAAATAAGAGAACCTCTAATACCAAATGTTGTTCATAGTGTAAAAATCAAGAGGGGGTGGATCGAGTTTCCAATTAATTTTTTTAAAGAAATTTAAAACAAAGTACCCTCTATCTATAAAATACAACCTAAATAACTAAAAGAATAGAATTATATAATTTTATCTTCCAAAAATATTCTTGTAATTTTTGTCAAAACATAGTTAAAAAAAGTTTAAAACTCTTTTAACTTTTGAAACAAATTTACTCCAATAAAACATAGTATATAAAACACAAATTTAATTTAACTATCAAATTAGTATTTTCAATTGAGTTTTGAAAACTAAAATATATTTGTTTTAAAAATAGGGTATAATAAATAGAAAAACACACAACAGAATAAAATAAGTGGTTTATTATTAAACTATGACATTGTTCTATCCACTTAGAAATCAGCTACTTCCAAGCAGTTTATTAAAAAAACAGATCCACAACATGGATCATGTTTTATATACAATATTGCACAAGGTTATCTAGGATACATATCCACTTCTAGAGTTCTATATGGGATAATAAAAGGAGTAACAACTGCATGGAAGATGTCCAAGCTACATAAATCCTCTACTAAAGATATTCACAAGAGTATAGATAATAATAGATTAGATAGAGTGTATTGTACTCTCCATTATATATAATGAGATAGCGATTAAAATATATATAGTTTAAATCACAAACAACTCAAAATATGAAAGAAAAAAAAGTATGATAAGTAAAAAAATTGATGTCGTGGAGAATATAGTTCTATTATTCTATAGTTGAATCTTCTCTTCTCGATGTAGTATTTTAATTTGGAAATGATGTCTGAAGACAATAAGATTTTCTGTGATATTTTTTAAGCTAATATGAGAAAAAGTCTATAGTGATGTTTAAAACATAGAATAAGTTTATCTTTTTCATTCATTAAAAATTATGATATGTCTGTTTGCTCTACTACACACCATGAATCATCAGTATATTAAAATGAAAAAATATTATATGAATATATCAATTTAAAATTCATCATTGGAGATGCACATAATTCTACAAGAAATTCAGGATCAATAAATTATATTTACTAACATTTAATTTTGTATATAAAAGTGTCTTAATTTATTTATTTAATAATATAATACTTACTTATAGACATGATCACTTTAAATTTCCCATGTCATCATCCATGGATGATTCAATACATTGTGATAATTATATTTGTATTCCTGGATAGGACATACAGTTGATCACTTTAACATACAGTTGATCATCTTATACTTATGTTCGATCACCTTATACTTGCAGTCAATCACATACTTTGAAAAATTATGATTTTAACCATGGTCACTACATCATGTCATGTGGACTCTTCATTTAGTCACGTGTTAAATTATTTATCAAATATATAAATTTAAAATATGGTGAAATCCATCAATGTGAAAAAATTCATTATTCCTCTTGGTTTATTCATTACTTTATGATATTTCTGGCAGTCACGTGATTACTTCCATTTGGCATTATGGTTGATCTGATAGGCATACGGTCGATCCAACATTCATGCAGTGGATTCACATTCCTTGAGGTAGATCCATCCCTTTGTGAAAATCTTGATCATGGTGGTCTTTTGAGAAACAATATGTGTTCATTAATATGATTTGTGATTATTAAAATAAGGAATTGCAGGACTAAGCCTATAAATTTTGACTGGTATAATATTTTATTTGTAACATTTGAACTTCTCTAAGTCCAAACATAATACCAATATCCTCTCATGCATCATATTATCTTTAGAATATCATTTTAATATATACATTTTTTTTTTCAAAACAACAATTATTTTCTATTAGTGAGAATATTTGAAAAATAAACTATTATACCCATATCATATATGTTTTTCTTTGTTCTTGGATAATTATTCTGGAAAAAAACATTATTATTTAAAATATTTCATAGAAGGTGGTGGGAACTCTTTACCTTCATAATTTAACTTATATAGAATAAATTTATCCTAGATAAAACTATTTTATCCTTATCCCCATTTTCATATATATTATATAATCTAATGAATCATAATCCATGTGTATCCAAATATCATATCATTCATATTCATAACAAACTCTTTGTTTGAAAATAAGGATATATTATTAATAATAAAAATCATTTAATAAAATTCATCCACTAGAGTCTTGAAGTAATCCTCACCATCCCACTAATTTATGTATCAACTCTTTATTTATCATTTTAATACAAACTCCAAGCTATTTCCTTCATTTTTTCTTTACTTTTCAATACCTATACACAACAATAACCAATGTTGAATTTATTATTATTATCATATACCCTTTAAAATATAGATTAATTTAATTATATAAAATTAATACCTAACATGGACTCTCTAAAAAATTTCATAAACCCCATTTTATATTATTGATAGCCCCTCTGATGAAAATATTTTTCATAATGGAATCACTACCCCTCCATCATTTTCTTCAGTATAGATTGTGGTGAGGACTATCCATGACCTATCTTATTTTTAATTTGACAAAAAATAATTACCCTATTATTTCCATACCATTATTATGGAACTCAATCTTGGACCTACCATATCTTGTTCAGTAATCCTTAATATATTTAAGAGATTAGATACACTTTTATTGAATGCATTTATGTTTTAATTCACAATATATTATCACAACCTTTTAAAAAGTTACTGTAGAATGAAGTTAGTGGCTAGATCAAGCTTAAAAAGTGATCCAAGTCTCGACATGTCATTAAAATAACCAATCATATTGACTATATAAGTGGATATTGAAGTACCTTTAGCTATATTATGTTGAAAGATCATACCTTTGAAACCTGATACCACTAATTACTTACTTGTTTATGATAATGCCTTTTTTAAGTAATATATCATTTGGAATGTTTCCGTGTTTTCTTATTACCTTTTCAACTTAGGATCAATGGAAACAATTACGAGAGTATACAATTCTAGTGAATCCTTTAGATAATTATCATATCTATGCCTATTTATTGAAAGGATTCACTATTTGGTTGCTCAGGAAGGGTGTTTTCAAACACATAGAACTTTCCATATTTCTTGGGAATAATTCTCATGTTTTTATAGAGATCAACAAAGTTTCTTCCATTGAGATTCTCATTTTTTAATATTAATACCAAAGTTTTTTTAAATTATTATGATTAAATTATGTCTATAATAAATTTTTTTATGAAATGATAATCCTTTTTTACATCCATTTAATAATAAATTTTATTAAATATTATCCCATTAAAATGAAATCCCTTTTAATATAAATTATATCCATTAGTGGGCCAAGATCCATATTCCATCACGACATATCCCAGATGATACTACAATACATTCCATGACTATATCTTAAAGATTATCATCCTAATAAAATCATAAATGATTCTTCTACAGTTGATTAGAAAAATATTTTCCTTGTCTAATATAAACTTAATATTATTCCTCTAGCACCCTACCCATGGGTTTATTAGATAATTGTAACCCAAATTAAATTATAAAAAATAGTAACCAAACACTTAAGGGTACCTCATTACATGCATTCCTTACACAATATAGTCTATGGGCACCCTGATTTGGCATGAATATATCTGATTTCAGGATCTAGTTCTTGACTGAGTGTTTTCTTTATAACGAATATGACACTTAGTGTTTTTAATGGGATTTAATTTAACCATATTATTTTATGTTATTCCCTTTATATTTATGAATGATTATAATTATTTAGTTTGGAATCCTATAACTTCCATCAAATAAATATGTTTAAACCATATTGATGTGTAACTCTTTACACAACCTATAGTTTGTGTTATCAACCCAAATTAAAATCCAATTATATTCAGACATATCCAAATGTGTACCATGAATAAGGAACATGAAACCATATCATATATATATTAATATAATCATATGATATCAAAAACACCCACAAGATTAAGCATGGTTCAGTAGGTATAGAATCCCAACTTTTCTATAAAAAATATGAGCCTCAAAGGTAGTGAAATGCATGACCTAAATTCCCTCTATAAATAGTTCATTACTCAAGAGTGACCTCAATTACCTCATTTTTTCAACACCTAATATGTATAATATATAATTAAATTATTGATTCAATATCATAATCTAATATAATCCAAGGTTAATCTATAATAAAACTTAAACAATTAGCATACCTTTCATGCATATACTTAAATGCATGTTTGATAATTTTAAGAATTAGTTTCATACATTTAAGATAAATAATGAATCAAAATTTATATTATAATATTCATATTAATTAAAAATAATATAATCAATGGAACTAAATAAATAAATAATTCATAAATTTTCATGTGTGATAAATACTTACGAACAATTTATAAAGAAATTATAAACTCTTTAAAATTTTAAGCATGGATAAATGTGAACAATTTCATTTTTATCCAATGTTAACTTTTCATATTATTGTATAATGGGTTTTAATATAAAACCCATTATACTATAAAATATGTGATGTTTTATGGTCACTTTTATTATCAAATAATAATCATTTCATATTTTATACAAGCAATTTACACAAATTAATATCACATATTTTTAAATAAGGTTACTAAAAAAAATATTTGTTATTCACAATTATAAACAATTCATAAATCAATATAAACACTTATAATTTACTTAATTTTAATTTATAAACATTTTATAAACTATTCACCATGTAAAAAAACTTTAATTACATATCACATCAACCAAAACATTTTTAGTTTAGATTAAATCTTCCCCTAAAATTCACCAATGCTAGTGAAAGTTTCTGAAAATTAAGAAAACTATTTTAAAATTCTACTAAAATAACTTAGAACCTGGTGGTAATGTATAGAATATTGTTCCATTGAACTTACCAAAAACTGTGACCTTTTTAAATGTTATTTCAGGTTTATAAAATTCATTTTGAGCTATCTATTTTGGGTAGAACCCATTCTAACCATACCGTTCTGACCATTTTGATTCAATAAGACAATGTTTTTTGAGTTAGAATTCATAACTCCCAAAATAGATTGGTTGTGTCATCTATTTCATGATTTTCTATGTTTTAAGGGTAATTGTGTCATAGTAATTAGAAAACCATGACATAAATTAATCTTGCTACAATATTATTCTTTTCATGATTTTTATTCCAAAACATTTGTTTCAATTTAGAGTATGGATTGGTCTCATAACATTTATGATACTATGCCTGTTTCTCAGAGTACTATGTCATGGTTTTTTGAAATAAAGTACCATAATTCCTATGCTGAATGGGGTTGTTCAATGGTACCTGGAAAACTCATTTTTCAGTTTTCTTCATTCAATCTAAAATCATACTAAATGTTGATATACAAGATATGATACCATTGAAGGATTTTGATGAGATGATTATCATACAATCATAGTGGAAGAACAACACCAAGATGCAAAAACATCTATGTTCTATGAAAATATTTTAAATGAATAATTAAATTAATAAATAATGAGACACCTTTCAATAATTTATCTGAGATCATCCACATAAGTTTGATGTAGATCATTGAGGATGAAATAATGAGTTCCTATCCCAAAAGTTATCCATGGATTTTGGTAATCTTTTGATTCTTGGTAAGGATCTCCTTTAAGATAAAATCTTCTAGAACCTTTTTTAAAATCTTGAAAAAATTCCAAGCTTCAATGTGATTCATTTTGAGGAGTTCTCAAAAGATTCACGACACTATGGAATGAATTTTTTTTAAGTTCCAAATATGCTTATATAGGCATAAAAGAGCATCAAATGCTCAATAATATTTAGGAGATGTTTCATAATTTATTAAAACCATTTATACTCTTTAAAATGTATAAATAAATCCTCATAATCAATTTTTTAATATTTTAAATATTCATTTAAAATGTTCTAACTCCTTAATATCAACATATCATGATTAATAACCGAGTGTGATAACAATTTGGAAGGAAAAATGATTGAATCAAAATGTTATCACATAAAAAGATAATCACCATGTAATGCACCACAATGCAGTAAATTTCACTATATCATGGGTTCTTCAGTACAGATCACAAAATATTTGATTTCACTGTGTTCTGGTCAGGATTTTAAGTGCAAATTTTCAATACTCACATATTAAGGGGTGGGACGAAGGTCTTATAAGAAAATTTATTCAACCAAGGTTTAAACCCCAGAACTCAAGGGTACCAATCCCATATCCTAACCAACTAAGATAGGGGTCAGTGAATAAGATATAATTAATGTGACATATCAGAGTTGGTTCACTCTTGAGTAATCGAACCCAGTTGGACACATATCCTCAATAGCCCCTCCCCATATGCTAGAGGCTACTGACTAGTAGCAAGGTCCTAGGGTGTGACAGTAGAGAGACTATTCCCTCTTGTAAAATTGGAGAGCAATGGAGATATAAAATGAACAAGTAAGAAGAAATAATATAATAATAAATAATGAATAAACAATGTTGTGAAAACAATCATATGCATCAAATCACTAAATAATCATCAAAAGCTATAAACTATATCATACACAAAATGATGATGTCATGTCTCTACAAAAGGAAATCATGCAGACATGGAAGCAAGCATACTATAAAATACATGATATAAAAAATAATAAAGAAGGGGGAAAGCTATCCAATCATCTTGATCACTGGCCCGATCATCTACTACCAATCTCCCATCCTAAAGCATTCAAGTCAGGTGTCCAAAGGCAGATGCTTCCCTTTTTCCACACCTATAATCATATAATTTGTCAAGGTGCCAATGGAAACCTGAATAGGGTGTGAGAAAAATCTACGTAGTCCACCACCAAAGGATTCTATACAAATCCATTATCTGAATATAAACTGTAGGAGTGTTCAGGTATATCAAAAGTAAAGTAATTCCAAAATTAATAACCCATACCAGCTTCAACCTTAGTTGGAAATGTCTATAAACATGTGATCGTTTAATATATATACATGGGTTAATAATTATAATATATTAATAATCATGGATAAATAATGATGATGATGGTAATAGAGGATCGAAGGAAAAACCATGGAATCCTTGACCTCATGGGTCGAGCCAAATCATATTAGAAACTCATACAGTCTGGCTATAAGGATCTGAGTGTAATACAAGGGGCACACCCAAGTAATTCCCATGTAAATAGTCTAATGGAGTCCATGGAGATCATACAAAATAATACTAGGCTAAGCATGAATGGGACCAATGGGGTGAATCCATGGAACCACGTATCTGAAGACATCAAGTTGAATCCAACGAGTGTATCCAAGGCATTCTAATATCCATACCAGAGTTAGATGAATTGTCTGTAAAATCTAAAGGAATTAAAATAATAAGTTAGGGACTAGATTCCATGGTGGGTATCTCCCACATCAATTGGATTAATGAATCAAAATGCAATCCTATGATTGATTAAAGAATTCCCTCAGGAATCCAATGGGGGATCAAGTTTGACCATTCTAATAAAGATTAAAAGGGTCCATATTTAATAGGAACCTTGTACATTTAGTATATCATAAAAAATTTTAGTCCATTTAATACACACGCTAATTTAAATTCATTAGGTTCATTCCATTAACTTTCATTATACGTGATAAGGTAAATTAAGGACCTGAAAAAAATTATCAATTCAAGCTACAAAGGTAAGTTCCAAGCGATATCCATACACATATACTTTCCTTTAGAAAAATTTATAATACATTCATTTATTTTAATGAACTTACCTTATAAAAGGTCAAGTAGAGTATATCTGAACGGTGTCCCAAATAGGTCATTGTAGTCATAAATAGGAATAAACCCTACTTGGGGTGGTCAACATAGAGGTTGAACCCCCCAATTATGTCAAGAGGTGTCATTAGGGTGTAAAATATATCCATGAAAACTGTAAATAAAGTATATGAATTTTGTGGAGAAACACCCAGTGAATCCTGTGTGTGCACAATGGAAAAAATTTATAAAAAAAAAGTGATCCATGAAAGAAAAGTCATAGACCGCATAGTTTATGCCTGTAGTAGATTCCCCATATAGTATCGGCCCTCAGTTTGGCTTGGATCAAAAGAAAATGGAATAAAGGATGAGCACTGTGAAAATAGGGCATACAAGGTTTCACCAAAATAACTCTTTTGGTACGAAGAAAAATAATAGAAGGAGTTAAAAGAGTGGAGAGCTTACTTGTGGCTATCCAATTGATAGAAAATTTGTGACTTGTAGTATGGATAGAGATATAGGATCATAGAATAGATTTATGTTCAAAAGGGAGATTCTTTAGTGGAGCTTATGTGTGAGGGAGAAAAAGGAGGGGGTGAGCTTCTGTTAAAAAATAGGACCTAACTTCTTTATAAAAAAACTAACCTAAGGAATTTACATTGTCACGACCCGTCCCAGTGGGGCCCGTGCCGTGACTCCCCAAGCTCGCCTCCAATAGGCCAGTGGCTAGTGACTAGCACCGAGTAGGCATATCACTAACATGGGAGGCATTTCCAAAGTACCTGTACACACACACACACATCTCCAAGCCCACAAATGCTAAAATGTAAAACACTAAGGAACAAAAATGCATGCATACAACTAAACCCAACCAACAAAGTACAACGAAAGGTAGAGTACTATAAAAGAAAACTGGGCCAGAATACAAGCCCACCAAAAGCAAGAGTCTGAAAAACTGCAAAGTCCAACCTGTAAGAACAAAGGTACTGGGACTGCCGCTCGTAGCCGTAGGAACGCCTCGGCCTGTAGGGAACTCAGAAATCTCGGTCATGTCCTGGTCCTCCTTGGACCCTGTCAAAAGGCTTCTCGTCTGCACAAGACACCAGACGTGCAGGAAAAGCCCGTGTAGGGGTGAGTATAACAATACTCAATAGAGGACCCCAAAAACCACAAAGCAGTACACAAAGTAAAGGTACAATCAGATATGCATAATATATGTTTACAAAACATATAAAACAAACTAGATATACCCAAAACCCAGACCCGTGGTCTAGAGACAAGTCATGCAACCGCATACCCCCGCAAGGGATTCTGTTTGAAGATTCCGTGAAGCGCTTGTTCCGGGAGAACACACTCCACGAGTCTTATACCTCTTATGACATCCGTCTAGGAAGTGATATTTGTCGGGAACCGTCACAAGATAAAGCTACACTCATTACGAGAGACACAATCCTGAGTGGGAAAGATTTCAATACACAGATGAGGATCACTGCCAGGGCCATGGCGGATACCATTACTCATCCGGAATTCACCTACTAGGTAGAGGATCAACACCCGGTAAAGTTGGTCTCGCTGATGCCTGACTCTACCTTGGCTCTGGAATGGATAGAGGATCTCAATCTGGGCCTCTCGGATGGATGCCTAAATCTATCACAGAAAGTCCTGCTGAAGAGATCATAATCCTGCATGAGGGAATGATGTATGACCTTCAGGGGAACAAGAAGAAGGGGTAATAACCCAAACAAAAGATGTTCAAGGCATGGTGAAAAAAAGGACCAAGCCGTTTTCCAAAAAGTACACGGTGTGTAGAAATGATACATGCCGCGTTTTCCGACCCTGGGTAATGCCCGTGTACGACGGCCCATGTCATGAGGCTGGTCATATAGAAAAACATAATACACGACATGTAGTACGGAGTACACACCGTGTCTGGGTAACTGGGGTTGGCTCCGTGTACTCTGGCCATGTGCCCGTACACGGTCATCAACTAGTGTACTCCAACCCGTGCAATCTACACACGGGGTGACCCGCGCTATTGCCCTCGCCCGACCGGGTGATGGAGTACATGGTTGTGTACTCCATCCCATGTCCGTGTATCCCCGGGATACACGCCGAGCTCCGCGTAGCCGCCTCTGGTGAGCTGTACACGCCATGCCGCCTGAAGCCGTGTAGATCATCCCGTGTCCGTGTACTACCCAAAGTACACGCCGAGCTTTGGGGAAGGTCTAACACGCCGTGTGACTGGGGTCACACGCCGTGTGATTCTTCTCTGACCCCAAAACCCTATCTTCCACCGCCAAAACTACACAGCGTGTTCTTCGGAAGTACACGACGTGTATTATGGAAATTTCCAGAAACGGCGTTCTTCGCCAGCGCACCTCCCGTGCTGCTCCGATCATCAATTCGGCCATCTGATCGCCACAAAACTTCCAAGTCCTGGTCACCCCGACCCCACGAACCCACTTCCGTCGTTTTCAAGACTCCGATCGGCTCTGAAAACGTGCTCTGATCTTCCCGCACGAAGAACGCTCGAAGAACAATCTTTCTGATCCGGTCCGATTTGTCGTCCGTCATCATCGCCACACTTACACAAGGACATTACGATGTCGAAACTTCGATTTGGGATCATTTCGTAGTAGAACGGATGCGCAACGATCCGTTGTTCGTCGCCCCGTGAAGAACTCTTGAGGAAAAAGGAGGAAGAAATCCAAATAAACAAATTGAGGAACGAACCTCCGCCGTCGTTCATCACAGCGTTGATCCGCTCCCGTTAATAGGCTTAAAACAGGGTAAGAATCAACAACAACATAAAGCATGGATCAATTCCCCATAGTTTTCCCGAAGAAAAATCCCCCCCGTAAGAACGTACGAATCCGCAGATCAACTTGTTCTTGGTTGATCCGCGTTCGTCATTAAAACTCAAAATACGGGGAAAAGAAATCGAAAGACAACCCCTACCTTTCGAAAGGATCGATCGTTGACGAAGGCGTCATGATATCATTGTCATCAAGATCCTTCAACGTTGTTGGCGTAGCGATTCTCAACTTCGACCCGTTGCCGTTCGTCGTCAAGAATTTTCTCCAACACGCCGTGGATTCTGCCGAGGTTCCTCTCTCTACGTTTCCAACGGCGTACAATTGATTTACCCATTAAAAGGGGGAAACACGTTGGAATTTAATTATGTGGAAGTATTAATGGCGTTGAATTGACATTTAGAAGTCATTAAGACACACCATTAATTTAGGAAATATCTGCGCCGTTGCCGCGCTACAGTGGATGTTTCCTTAAATGAAATAAAATAAACTGGTTATTTTTTTTATTTTACTTAAAACGTCCGAAAATTAAATTTTTCCCTCGACCTGTGCTGGTCAAGGTTAGCCTCATTCTTAGGTAAAGTCATCGTCCCGAACGCAACGGTGTGCTCAGATTTTTAATCCAGGCATCCATTTAGAAACTGCCACAACCGCACACAAGTGCCGACTTACTTAACTAAAAAAAAGTTCAAACCACCATTCCGGGCTCACTGGACCTCAGAATGATGTGCCGTCTTCGCGCCCGGTCTCGAAATAATTCCATATAATATTTAAAAATAATAAATGGAAAATCCGAGACATTACATTCTCCCCACCTTGGGGCTTTACGTCCCCGAAAATCCAAAACAAAGGCTACTAAAAAAGATGAGGGTATTGGGCATGGATCTGGGCCTCCCTCTCCCACGTGCTCTCCTGAAGATTCTAGTGCTACCACCGGACGCGCACTAAGGGAATCGATCACCCACGAAGGATCCTATCCTGCCGATCCTCGATCTCCACCGGGTACTCAGCAAAGGTCACTCCATCCTCGATGTCCAGCTCGCCCCAGTCGATGACGTGCGATGGGTCATGCACGTACCTCCTCAGCTACAACACGTGGAAGACATCATGTACCCGATGAAACTGTGGTGGTAGAGCCAGGCAGTATGCCACCTCGCCAACTCTGCCCAGGATCTGGAAAGGTCTGAAGAACCTCGGAGATAGCTTATCTCCTCGGCCAAATCTCCACAACCCTCGTCGAGGCGAGACCCAAAGGAAGACATGGTCTCCCTATTCGAACTCCAGAGGTCTCCCTCGCCTGTCAGCATAAGACTTATACCGGATCTGTGTAGTCTTCATCCGCTCCCGGATGATCTGCACCTTCTCTGTAGTATCTCACACTAACTATGGACCCATGAGTGCTGACTCTCCGGGGTCGATCCAACAAAGCAGTGACTGGCAGGGTCTCCCGTACAAGGCCTCAAACAGTGCCATACCGATGGTGGAGTGGTAGCTGTTGTTGTACACAAACTCCACTAGTGGTAGGTGGTCCTCCTAGCTGCGACCAAAGTCCAAGATACAGGCTCACAACATATCCTCCAGAACCTGAATGGTCCTCTCCGTATGACCATCTATCTGGGGATGAAACACTGTGCTCAAGCGCAGCTGAGTCCCAAAAGCCTCCTGCAATCCCTTCCACAACTGGGATGTGAAGCGGGCATCTCGGTCTGAGACTATAGTCAAGGGGATGCCATGAAGCCGAAATATCTCATGTACGTAGAGGCATCCCAAGATCTCTACGGAACTCTGTTCCATGATAGCTAGGAAGTGGGCCGACTTGGTGAGTCGTTCAACGATCACCCAGATGGAATCGTGCCCCTTGGACGTCCGTGGTAAACCTGTCACAAAGTCCATCGATATTCCATCCCACTTCCACTCTGGAACTTCCAGGGGGTGAGCTAACCCTACTGAAACCTGGTGCTCAGCCTTCACCTGCTGGCATGTGAGGCATCGAGAAATGAACTCTACCACTGCCTTCTTCATGCCTTACCACCAGAACTGACGTCGGAGGTCCTGGTACATATTTTCCACTCTAGGATGTACCGCCAAAGGGTATGTATGGAACTTCCTCAAGACCTCCTCCTGCAACGCCACTGGTACAACAATGCGTCCTCTAAAAAGAAGTACGTGCTCCCCACCTTGCGAATATCCATAAGGAGCATGTCCTATGGATAACTGAGCATGTAAGGCCACACAGTCGACATCCCCAAGCTGTGCCTCCCTAAATCGCTGTAAGAGTGGAGGGGTGACAACCATCGACTGTAGGTAAGCTGTTTCCTCTCTATCCACAAAGGATAACTGTAACACGGCTAATTGTTGTGTCTCCTCACTCAATAGCTGTGAGATCAACCTTCTTCTAAGAGAATCCGCCACATTGTTCCCCTTCCCAAGAGTATAGATGATCTCGAAATCATAGTCCTAGAGGAACTCTAGCCAACATATCTACCTCAGATTTAGATACTTCTATGAGAAGATGTACTTGAGGCTCTTGTGGTCAGAGTAGACAATAAACCACTCGCCCATAAGGTAGTGTCGCCACATCTTCAATGCAAAGACTACCGCTGCCAACTCGAGATCATAAGTCACATAGTTCTTATCATGTGGCCTAAGCTGGCACGAACCATAAGCAATCACTGCATGCCGCTAAATCAGGACACAACCAAGCCAGGTCCCTAATGTGTCACAGAAAACTACGTACCCGACACTTAACTCTAGAAATATCAAGACTGGGGCACTCATCAAACTCTGTCTCAACTTCTCGAAAGCCTGCTGGCACTTTTCTATCCACACTAAGGGTTTCCCCTTCCTGGTCAAGGTTGTCATCAGTGCTGATATCCAGGAGAAATTAGGAATGAATCTCCGGTAATATCCTGCCAACCCAAGGAAGTTTCGCACCTCCTTTACGCTCTGAGGTGGCTCCTATGCTAACACAGCCTCCACCTTGGCTGGGTCTATAGCCAATCCATCTTCTGAGATGACATGTCCCAGAAAGTAGACTTCTTGAATCTAGAACTGTCACTTTGAGAGCTTCCCATAAAGATGGTGCTCCCGGAGTACGTCCAGAACCATCCGCAGGTGTCTCGCGTGCTCTTCCTCTGACGCTGAGTACACAAGGATGTCGTCGATGAATACCACTACGAACTGGTCCAAGTATGGCTGGAAGATCCAGTTCATTAGCCCCATGAAAACTGTGAGGGCGTTTGTCACACCAAAGAGAATCACCAAGTACTCATAGTGACCATAGCGACATCTGAAAGCCGTTTTCGGTATATCCTCTTCCCGTAATTGTAGCTGGTGATAGCTTGATCGAAGGTCAACCTTCAAGAACCACTGTGCCCCTCTTAGCTGATCAAAGAGGTCATCGATCCTTGGCAGTGGATATTTTTTCTTCACCGTCACCTGGTTCAGGCGTCGGTAATCCACGCACAGCCTCAGACTCCCGTCTGCCTTCTTGGAAAACAAGACTGGGGCCGCCCAGGGTGAGACGCTGGGTTTTACGAAACCCTTGCTCTGCAAATCCTCCAACTGCACCCTCAGCTCGCGAAGCTCTGCGGGAGCCATCCGATAAGTTGATGAGGAAATCAGTGTCGTCCCGGGGGGCAAGTCGATGCAGAAGTCAATTTCCCGGCGGGGAGGTAGTCCTGGAACATCTTCGGGAAAGACGTCCTCATACTCTGCCACCACTGCTAGGAACTGAGAGATCACAACATCTACGGCTCCGAGGGTAAGGCTAGCCAACTCATGAGTGATCGGCCGCACCCTCCTATGCATGAGCCCATTTTATACTACCCGAGTTTCCTTTTCTCCGACAAAGGAAAAGATTGTTCCATCACGATGGACACACCGCACCCTTCACCTAAACCAGTCAATCTGGGCATGGACCGAAGATAACCAATCCATACCGAGAATGACGTCGTAAGGCCTCGACGCTACCACCAAGAGGTTCCAACCGAAACTATCGCCTCCAAGGGTAAGATCACACTATCTGCAAAGGTGTGTGATCGTCGAGTCTCCTCCCGTAGGTGTCTCCAAGCGTAAGGATTGAGTCAACGGTTCTACTGGAATCTCGAGGTTTTGTACAAGACATGTGGCTATAAGGGAATGACTGGCACCTGTGTCTATGAGTATGGCAGCTAAGGTAGAAAAGACACATATTGTACCTCGAATCATCCATGGAGCCCCTGGGTCATACGCCTCGACCGCATGCAGCTCTCCCCATCCCTGTCCCCCAACTCCCTGAGCCTGGTGCGGACTTCCTGGGGGTGGTGGTGGAAGTAAGTCGAAGCGTCTGCCACCACCTACAGCTCTCCCTGCTCCTCTGCCACATCTGCCACCTGGAGGATCTTCCTGCTCTGTTCTCTACCTCTGCCTCGGTGGTCCATCCACCACTTCCTTGTCAGAAGCTCGACGTGTCGGGAAATCTCTAGCGAGATGCCCCCTACCGTCGCATGTGTAGAACCGCTTCTCCCTAGGCTGACTGGATCCCACCTGAGAGCCCTGGACTGTCGATCCCCTGTCCTGGGTCCTCCTATGACATCTCCCACGTCCAGATCCCTGTGCCTGACATCGTCTCCCTACTGGTGTCTCTACACCTGTCTGCCTGCTGCTGACTGCCGGCGGCTGTCTCTACTCCGCCAAGAAGCTCTCGATCACCAAGGCCCGCTCGAGCACTCCAACATAAGTCGAAATGCATAGAGGCACGAAACTAGCTCGGATGTCACGCCGTAGGCCTCACTCGAAGGTCTGAGCTCTGAAGTACTGATCCCTGACCATATCCATCGAGTACCTGGCGAGGTTGGTGAACCTCAATGAATAGTCAGCCACCATCATGCTGCCTTGCTGGAGCTGAAGAAGATCCCGGATGCACACAACTCTCAGCGTAACCGGAGAGAACTCCTCCTTGAAGAGTCACTCAAACTCTATCCATGAAAGAGTCTCCTCGTCGTGAGTCTGTGTGGTCAGACTCCACCATCGTCCCGCCGAACCCTAAAGAAGGCTCGGTCGTAGGACCACCATCTGGTCTGCTGGTGTCCTCACTAGACGAAAAACTCTGGTCACAGCCTCTAGCCAGTCCTTAGCCGCCTGGGGGTCGGGCTCGCCTCAGAACCTAAGGGGTCTCTGTCTCTGAAACTCGTGGAGTGCACTGAGCCTGCGCTCCTCACCGGTCGATACCGTGGGTACCACTGGCTACTCCACTGGTGGTGGTATAGCAGGTGCACCACCTAGTGGAAACGCCTGGGGAGCTGGTCCTTGTATCGAAGCCTCGTCACTGAGGGGGTGATCCTCGTGATCGTGCTGCTGAATCCTAGCGGGTACGCTTCGCGGAGGCATCCTGTAAGGAAACAAGATGTGTCACGGTCAATGAGTATATCTGGAGAGCTAACACCAAGGACATGGAAAACACCACCCATTTCTATATGATGCATGTACCTTTTATTTCCCCGAAACCAGTGTGTTCGTGTACTGAGTCAAAAAGAATGTTATCAGAGTCCTGGTGTATGGATACGTCGGCCGCCACACCAACACTGGAGTCTCTGGCCTGAAAGCCGAACCTGAAACACTCAACACTGTTGCCCCAAACCAAAATCACAGACTCTTGGTCCTAAGGTAGAACCGACCACCTTTGATACCACTCTTTCACGACCCGTCCCAGTGGGGCCCGTGCCGTGACTCCCCAAGACTGCCTCCAATAGGACAGGGGCTGGTGACTAGCACCGAGTAGGGATATCACTAACATGGGAGGCATTTCCTAAGTACCTGTACACACACACACACACACACACATCTCCAAGCCCACAAATACTGAAATGTAAAACACTAAGGAACAAAAATGCATGCATACAACTAAACCCAACGAATAGAGTACGACGAAAGGTAGAGTACTATAAAAGAAAACTGGTCTAGAATACAAGCCCACCAAAAGCAAGAGTCTGAAAAACTGCAAAGTCCAACCTGTAAGCACAAAGGTACTGGGACTGACACTCATAACCGTAGGAACGCCTTGGCCTATAGGGAGCTCAGAAATATCAGTCCTGTCCTTGTCCACCCTGGACCCTGTCAAAAGGCTGCTCATCTGCACAAGACACCAGACGTGCGGGAAAAGCTCGTGCAGGGGTGAGTATAACAATACTCAGGAGAGGACCCCAAAAACCACAAATCAGTACACAAAGTAAAGGTACAATCAGCTATGCATAATATATGTTTACAGAACATATAAAACAAACCAGATATACCCAAAACCCAGAACCATGGTCTAGAGACAAGTCATGAAACCGCATACCCCCACAAGGGATTTTGTTCGAAGATTATGTGATGTGCTCGTTCTGGGAGAACACACTCCACGAGTCTTATAGCTCTGTTGACATCCGTCTGGGAAGTGCTGTTCATCGGGAACCGTCACGAGATAAAGCTACACTCATTACGGGAGACAGACTTCTGAGTGGGAAAGATTTCGATACACAGATGAGGATCACTGCCAGGTCCATGGCGGATACCGCGACTCATCCAAAATTCACCTGCTAGGTATAGGATCAACACCTGGTAAAGTTGGTTATGCCAATTCCTGGCTCTACCTTGGGTATGGAATGGATAGAGGTTCTCGATCCAGGCCTCTCGGATGGATGAATGACTCTATCACAGAAAGTCCTACTGAAGGGATCACAATCCTACGTGAGGGAATAATGCCTGACCTTCAGGGGAACACGAAGAAGGGGAAATAACCCAAACAAAAGATGTTCAAGGCACGGTGAACAAAAGGACCAAACCGTTTTCCAAAAAGTACACGACATGTAGAAATGATACACGCCGTGTTGTCCGACCCCGGGTACTGCTCGTGTACAACAGCCCGTGTCGTGAGGCTGGTCATGTAGAAAAACATAATACATGGCGTGTAGTACAGAGTACACGCCGTGTCTGGGTAACTGGGGTTGGCTCCATGTACTCTGGCCGTGTGCCCGTACACAGTCATCAACTAGTGTACTCCAACCCATGCAATCTACACATGGGGTGACCCGCGCTGTTTCCCTCACCCAGTCGGGTGATGGAGTACACGGTCGTGTACTCCATACCGTGTCCGTGTATCCCCGGGATACACGCCGAGCTCTGCGTAGCCGCCTCTGCCGAGATGTACACGCCGTGCCACCTGAAGCCATGTAGATCATCCCGTGTCCGTGTACTACTCAAAGTACATGCCGAGCTTCGGGGAAGGTCCAACACGCCGTGTGACCGGGGTCACACACCGTGTGATTCTTCTTTGACCCCGAAACCCTAGCCGCCACCGCCAAAACTACACGACATATTCTTCGGAAGTATACGCTGTGTATTCTGGAAATTTCCAGAAACGACGCTCTTCACCAGCACGCCTCCCGTGCTGCTCCGATATTCAATCCGGCCGTCTGATAGCCGCAAAACTTCCAGGTCCTGGTCGCCCCGACCCCACAAAGCTGCTTCCATCATTTTCGGGACTCCGATCGGCTCTGAAAATGTGTTCTGATCTTCCCGCATGAAGAACGCTTGAAGAACGCTCTTTCCGATCCGATCCGATTTGTCATCCGCCATTGTCGCCGCATCTCCACAAGGACGTTGCGATATCAAAACATCGATTTGGGATTGTTGTGTCACAGAACAGATGCGCAACGATCTGTTGTTCGTCGCCCCGCGAAGAGCATGAAGAATGCGCAAGGAAAAAGGAGGAAGAAATCCAAATAAACAAATTGAGGAACGAAACTCCACCATCGTTTGTCACGACATTGATCCGCTCCCGTTAATAGGCTTAAAACGGGTCAAGAATCAACAACAACATAAAGCATGGATCAATTCCCCATAGTCTTCCCGAAGAAAAATCCCTCCCGCAAGAACGTACGAATCCGCAGATCAACTTTTTCGTGGTTGATCCTCGTTCGTCGTTTAAACTCAAAATACGAGGAAAAGAAATTGAAAAACAACCCCTACCTTTTGAAAGGATAGAACGTTGACGAAGGCATCGCGCTGTCATTGTCATCGAGATCCTTCAACGTTGTTGGCGTAGCGATTATCGACTTCGATCTGTCACCGTTCGTCATCGAGAATTTTCTCCAATGCGCCGTGTATTCTACAGAGGTTCCTCTCTCTACTTTTCCAATGACGTACAATTGCTCAACCCATTAAAAAGGGGAAACAAGTTGTCATTTAATTACACGATAGTATTAATGGAGTTGACTTTCCATTTCGAAGTCATTAAGACGCGCCATTAATTTAGGAAATATCTGCGCCGTTGTCGCGCTGCAGCAGATGTTTCCTTAAATGAAATAAAATAAACTGGTTAATTTATTTTATTTTATTTTACTTAAAATTTCCAAAAATTAACTTTTTCCCTCGACCCGTGCTGGTCGAGGTTAGCCTCATTCTTAGGTAAAGTCGTCATCCCGGACGCAATGGTGCGCTCATATTTTTAATCCGGGCATCCGTTTGGAAACTGCCACAACCATGCACAAGTGCCGACTCACTTAACTAAAAAAAAGTTCAAACCACCATTCCGGGCTCAATGGACCTCGGAATGATGTGCCGTCTTCGCACCCGGTCTCGAAATAATTCCATATAATATTTTTAAAAATAATAAACAGAAAATAAAAGACATTATATACATGGTGTGTAAATATTACATGCCATGTAATGCTCGGGGTTTTCCCTCTGAAGAAAAACCTTTATATTTCATGAAATATTTCTGGATAGACTAATACACATCATGTATTTAATACACTCTATATTTAAATACATGATGTGTATTTAAACACATGTTGTGTTTTTTTCATGTTTCTAGGCTCTATCCCCCTACTCCTTTCCATCAAAGAAAAAACGGTTTTCCCTAAGGTGAAATTTTCTTGGTTTAACCCATAAGAATACTATAATAAAAGGGTCAAACTGAAAATTAAAATGATCCATAACTTAAAAAAAAACATGGTTCTTAAAATTTTCCCCCTTAAAAGAACTCATCCCGAGTTTCCCTTCCATTGGTGGAATAAATTCCACTAATAATAACTCCAGCCACTGAGTATGCACGTCGGCCTCCCTCTCCCAAACCTCATCCTGTACATGGTTGTGCTTCCATAGAACCTATACTAAAGGAATAAACCTACCATGAATATCCTTCATGCTAGGTAAAAAATGTGTATGGGATACTCTTCAAAATAAGAATTGACATCCAATTACTCGTCTTCAGAATAAAAAGTATGAGATTGATCGGCATGATAATGGTAAAGTTGTGAAATGTGGAAGACACCATTCATGGAACATTACCTATGAGGTAAAAAAACTGATAGGATACCATCCCAACTCTATCCAAGATCTCAAAAGGCCTGAAAAAATAAGGAGACAACTTATCTTTCCTATATATTCATCTATTCCCAAGACTGAGTGATACCCATAATAAAACATGATCCCTAACCTCAAACTCCACCAGTCCTTAATGGTAATCGGGATATGATTTCTGTATAGACTGAGTATGCTTTATAATCAAATTCACCTTCTCTAAATTATCCCATACAAGATGAGAACCTATTAGCACAACCTCCCTTTCTTATAGACAGGATAAAGGTGAATGAAACAACCTACCATATAAGGCCTCATATAGATCCATCTGAATTGTTTCTTGAAACTATTATTGTAGGAAAACTTGATGAGAGACATATGTTTCTACCAAGAATCTCTGAGATCAAGGATTCATGCTTGACACATGTCCTCTAACACCTGTATAGTCCTTTCTGAATATCCATCAATCTGAGGGTAAATATATATTCTTAAAAGAACCTATGCACCCAAATCATTCTCTAACCCTTGTAAGAACCTTGATGTGAAACAAGATTCCCTATCTAAAATTATAGTATGAGGGACCCTGTGTAGGTTTTTAATCTCATGGACATATAGTCTTTCCAGCCCACCAACTAAGAAAGTCTCCCAGATGGGAAGTAAGTGGGATACCTTCATTTTTCAATACACAACTACCAAAACTACGTCACTATATCGAGGAGACCTCAATGAACTAGTCATAAAAATCCATCACGATGTCATCCCACTTCCATTCTAGGATCGGTAAAGGTTGTAAAAAGCTAGTGGGATGATTGTGTACTGCCATCACCAACTAATAGATGGAACATATAATGTTAAAATCCATGATCTAGAATTTAATACATGGCCACCAATACCTGTGGCACATATCGTGATACATCTTGGAGATTCCTAGGTGCACTATCTACTAATAAGCAAGAGATTCTCAAATTAGCTTCCCTCGCAAGTCTGTAGGAACTCAGATAAACCCATGTATATGTAGGATGTTGTCTCCATAAATAGAACAATTTGGAGGAAGGTCCTACCCCAAAATATTTTCCTACAGGATCAAACCTTCAGGATCTGAGAACCGCCTTCTCTTAACCCTATCTAGGAGTGAAGAGGGTAACATATAAGGCTGCAAAAAAGTCCTCTCATGACTCTCTTGAAACTCTAAATTCATCTCAAAAAAGAGGTCCATCAATTTGTATTCATCACAAACTTCTTAAATGGATTGTTATTGAGTTTTCTAGATCATCACATCCACTATTGAATTTCCATTTACAGGTTTATAAGAAAGCTCAAAGTTGAAGGACTGAATGTACTAAACCCATATTCATTGTCTGAGATTCAAGTCACATTTTAAAAATATATATTTGAGGATATTGTGGTCCATAAACACCACAAATCACTCTCCCATCAAATAATTCCTACAACAATGCAAGGCATGAATGATTGTTTCAAGCTTGAGCTCTTGCATTGGGTAATTATTCTCGTGAGTCCTCAACTACCGAGAGCCGTAGGTAATGAACCAATCCTACTGCATCAATATTGCACCTATCCCAATGTATGATGCATCAAAAAACACTATATAACATTTTCAATGATCTAGAAGAATCAACATTGGTGATAAAGTAAGTCTTCCTTTCATCTCCTGAAAGGCATTCTTTCACACTTCGGACCATAATAACATTAAATGATTCTTATTCAAACTAGTAAGAGGAGTCATAAGGCATGATAGGTCCTATATAAAACTCCTATAATACTTAGATATCCCCAAGAAACTCCATTTCAGACATGTTCTTGGGATGATCCTAGGAAACAATAGCACTCACCTTCTCTGGGTCAACTGATACTCCCAATTTCAAGATAATATGACCCAAGATGTGAACCTTTTTGATCCAGAAGTGGCACCTTGTGAGATTAGCATATAACTGATTATCTATTAGTGTATTAAATATGATATCAAGATGTTTGGAATGGTTGATTAAAGTATAATAATATACCATGATTTTTTCCAAAAAACCCATGGAAAGGGAATCCAAGTAGGGGTGGAAAACTCTAATCATAAAGGCCATGAAAATAGCAGGTACATTCATAAGACTGAATGAAAAAACTAGATACTCATATAAATCATAATGATTTCAGAAATTTTTATGTGGTATTTATGATAACCTAAATCACACCTGATGAGTGTCTAATCTCAGTTCGATATTGATAACACTATAGCTCCTCAGATATGGTTGTAGATATCATTTATTAAAAGAAAAGGATAATATTTCTTAACTATAAGCTGGTTAAACTATTGGTAATCCATGAAAAGATAGAGGGTTCCATATGTCTTCCTAGAGAAAAGGATAGGTGAACCCTAAGGAGAATTACTGGGTCAGATAAAACATATAGATTATAAATCCTCCAACTATCTCTTGAGCTCTTGGAGTTTAGTGAGTTCCAACCAGTAAGGATTAATAGTTACTAGAGATGATCCTATAACGAGATTGATCATAAACAATACCTCTATTTCAGAAGGTAGTACATAGAATTCATATGGTAAGAAATCACTAAAATGATCCACCACTAGAGGAAAATTGATCTAACACATCATCCAATCATTCAAGAAGATGATATAAATCTAGGTTTCCAATCCTACCAACCCATGATGCTCTGGTCAAGCTTGATCAGCCTGGACATCCCATTCGACCTTATATTTATATCTACCACCCTTGGGTGATGTGAAAGTCACCCTTAGATGATAAAAGTAAATGTGGTCATGATATAGTCCATCCAATTTTGACATTAAACCCTACCATCTCAATGATAAATAAATTCCATAAGAAGTGATAACCACCGATATTAAGAGTGAAATACTTGTATTAGAATATAACCTCTAACTATATACCCAATGGTGTGTCCAGGGTCATCAACCCTAAAAATATCAAATTTGAAGCCCAATACTCTCCATGATTGATACAAAGATAAATGAGTGTGGGGAAACTATATCGAAAAAAGAAGATTTGATAGTAGAGGATACTAGAATAGAAAATAATACAGTAGATGGTCTTGAATTATATTCCTCGCATATCTGCTATAATGAAAGAAACTATACTAATCCATGGCCCTAAACTACAGCTAGAATAAAATGAGTAGGTTCAATCTTCTAGCATTAAAAATTAGAAGTTTGGCTACCTCTTCTATGACCTCCTCCCCAGCATGTTTGATCGATGCTAATTCAGCTTCCTTCCCAACATGGATTCGGTAATGCTACTCCTGGAGATGGATATAGATTTGTTATTATTACACTAGAAACTAATAGAAAGTTCTTGAAAAACCTATTAAGATGACCCATCTTACTTCAACCATGACACTCCAGTAGGTCCCTATCACACTATAGATTCACATGATCCTACCGTCCACACTGATGACATACAATAGAGCTACAAGTGTAGTAACTATGGACACCACTTACTTGATGATAAACCTCAAGGATATGCTTCATTCTTCTATAATAAATACTACCTTGTCTCATCACTAACCCTATGTGACTTGTAATATCAACTTCCCTCAAGTTGTGCTCAGTTATAAGAGGTTGGTTCATGATCCCAGAAAGGGTAGATGAGAAAAAACACTGAGTGTGGATGGAATACCTAATCCCATCCTCAAAGTGTCTCACTCATGATATCCCATCACCAGAAATAAATAAAGAAAATATTTTAAGCTAGATGAAATGTTTCGAATATACCATGATGGAAATATCTCCATACTTCAAGTGCATGAAATACCTAACTCATCCAACTCTCAACTTCTTAGGGAAAAAGTCATCATAGATGATGGACTAAAATTCCTCCCAAACCATTCCATGATGATGACCATCAGGGGTAATAACAACCTAAACGTTCTTGGAAGAGTCACATAGCATGTAGGTGTCAAGCTTTACCCTCATCTCTAGAGGCATCTCTAGGTGATCAAAGATAGATAAAATAGCCTCTAGCCATGACTCAACAACCTAATAATTTCCATCCCCTAAGAATTTTGGAATATGTTACTGCTTCAACTCAGGAGTAATATAGTAATCATAGTAACATGTCATAGAGAACCCTACATTTATTTAATCAATCATAGAAAACCCTCTTTATGTTAATAATCAGTTCCCAATTCTATAATAATAGGTGGTTTCATAGGTCTCACTACTAGTGGTAACATTGGTGGATCAACGAACACCACCTATGGAGCATGGTTGTCACCACCACCTAGGTGCATGACTTGAGGAAGTCATGGTGGAATAACTTTAGAAATTCTAAGAACATGTCTCAGAACAAGATTTGATAAGATTACAAAAAGATATACCAAACGAAATGTGAAGAGACACAAGTCCCAATGACCAAATCTCAATTACATTGGAAAGATATCATAGGTGATCACTACCCAAGGCATATTATCCCAACTAACTGTGTATAAGGTCAGGGTATTGGAAAGTATTTATTTCTTGAATCATAATGGTTTTGGTATATGGGAGGTTCAATTGAAATATAAGGAGGAAAAAACTATTTAAATTTCTCTTGGACTTGTCATTTACAGGAAACTATATCATTCATTGTATAAAATTTAATTTTTAATTATATATGTGAGTTTATATAAAATAAAAGGTTCAATTAAATGTATTGAGACATCCCAAACCCAGGTTCTGCTCAAAATTTCCTTGAGCCTAATTTTCCACATGGACTCAAGCACATCTCCCCAAACTCCATAGGTTGTTGACTAGTAGTAAGGGCCTAGGATGTGTCTGTGGGGAGATTATGACATCATCACCATAGTTGAACACAATAGATATATATGATTCTGGTAAATAGGGGAAGCAGTTTAAAATAAATAGATGGACCAGTATAAGTATATAGGAATGATAGACAACTGAAGTAAAAAATAATCATATATAAAAGATGATGATGATACATGTCATGTCTCTATAAAAATGGAAAACATCGATACAAGGCATCATGGAATACATGATATAAAAAAGAATCAAAAGGAATAAAAAAATATCCAGCATCCTGTGCTCCAACTCATTCATCATCTACTGAACTCCATCCTAATGCAAGAAACAAATCATGTGTCCAAAGTGGGAAACTTCCCCTTATAGGCACATGCATACATGTAGTTTACATGGGTGCTAATGATGGTCTAGATAGGGTGTGAGATAAATCTTAATAGGCCACCACCAATGATGTATATAACATAAAATGTGTGTAATATAATCTAAAATAGTGTGAAATCATTAATATATAATATTAAAGTAGTACAGTAATGTAAATACCAAAGTACCTACTTTATCCTCATATGGTGACTGAAAATATAACCATTCCATTAATTATTTATGTTCCAGTTTATATATTTAAACCCCTTGAGGAATAACTATCACTAACATCCTCACATAATAATAATAATGAATGGATACAAGATATAATAAGGCAACATGTGATGAATTTAATAATGAAAGGGATCCATGGAAATAACCAAGGAATCCACGAACTCAGGGGTCAAGCCAACTCAGGTATTAAACTACAGCCTGGATGTAAGGGGGTAATAGATTAATCTAAGGGGCATATTCCAAGGCATTAAAAAATGGTATAATTATAACTTATTCCAAGTAAATCCTCAAAGTTAAAATTGGATAAAAAATTACTGGGACCAAGGGTGTATCCATGGTGCCAAATGTTTGTAGACATCATGCTGGATCCAAGGAGGGTATCCAAGACATCATATAATAATAATGGAGGGATACTATGGTGTCATATCGATCATCCTATTATAGACAATGGTCGTGTTCCAAGGTGGGTCTCACCCTTGGAAACTGGCATCCTTGAATTGGAATGGCATCCACGAGTGCTCAAGGCATTCCCTTAGGAATCCAAGGTGATCTTGAGTCTGACCACTCTTATTGTAATTATTAGGTTCATATGCAATAGGAACCATGTAATCAATTAATCTACTAGAACAAGAAATTTAAAAACAATCCATTAAATTTTTAAAAGTGGTTCATTCCATACATTTCATTAGGGTGATAAGGTTAAAGGATATGAAACAATTTAAAAATTCATATAATCATTGTTCAATTCATTAAGTTAACTCCTATTCCTTTTATCAACCCGTGTTACAGATGTGAAACCAATCCATTCTATTAAACTTAATTAGTCCTAGTCATAAACATTGTATACTTTCGAATTTAACCACTTATAGATTCATTGATTAATTTCAAGAACTTACCTTAGAAGATCTGAGTGATACTAAAATATTCAAGTCTAGTAAAAAACCAATTAAATGTTCATTTAATTAAGAAAAGGCTTACCATTTGAAGGGTAAATCCAAAGCACAACTAAATAGTGGCTCAAACAAACATGTCGAACCAAAAAAGGCATAAATGGGAACACCCTACATGGGATGGATAGCATTGAGATTGTGATCCTCCAATGACGTGACTAATATTCACTAAACAAGATATACATGAGCACAACAAATATATGAAAGGTATGTGAATTTAATAATCCATTCCTAATGAAATCATCACCCACCCAATAATAGAAATTTATAAAATTATGAAACTTGATGGATGAGATATAGACCACCTACCTTAGGCTCATACGAATATCTTCATTCAGTATCAGCCTGGATTGGAAGAGATCCGAAGAATGGAACAATTCCCTAGAAATAGGGAATATTATCTTTCACCTCAATAACTTAATTTATGAGAATAGAAATGAATAACGGATAAAAAATAATTGAGATATTACTGGTGGTTATACAAAGAGATCAACAATTCTTTCTTCAGACACTGAACAGATAAACGGGATAAAAAACTATCAAAGGAGCTAAAAGGGGAGAAAAAATGGATAGGTCATATACTGAAAGAATAAAATGATTAAGGTGGATGAAATAAACATTTCATTGAGGGATTTTTTTCATTTCACCCAAAACAAGGGTCACACGGTTTGGTCGTATGATTGTCCAAATAGTACGCCGACCATGGGCCATCTGCTATGCAAAGGGGGAACCCGCATGGTTAGGCTATATGGTTAGGGAAATCATGTTCTAACCATGAAAATCACCTCTACTAAAAAGCCTATGATTTTTTAATGGCCATGTGGCCCCTGGAACACGGTTAGGGAAAACTGTGTTCCCTAATTCACCCAACTTTCCATCCCCACACAGATAGGAGAGACCATGTGGGATGGGTCACACGATTTCTACTAACCATTCAGCCCAATTATTTTCTCCACCGACCAGGGTTCTGAGCTCCGAACAATCCCTAGACACCCCCTTGAAACATTCATAAACCCATTAGGAATCTTTATTGGGTTCAATATAAATAATTAGACCAAAATTAGAAGGATCAATACCTGAGATAGAAACTGGATTCTTACAGTCTCCCCCCCTTAAAGGAACTTTTCCTCGAGTTCACCATCCAAGGGCAGTGAAACACTTCCTAAAAATAACTCTGGACACTGGGCATGTACGTTGGCCTCCCACTCCCAAGTCTCATCCTATACATGGTTGTGCTTCCATAACACCCGTACTAAAGGGACATACTAGCCTTGGAGATCCTTTGTGCTCTGGTCAATAATGCGTATAGGATATTACTCAAATGAAACATCAAAATCTAACTCAACTTCCTTGGGATAAAAAGTATGAGATGGGTCAATATGATACTGGTGATGCTATGAACTTGGAAGACATCATACATGGAAAAGTACCGATGAGTTAATAAAAAAATGATAGACTACTAGATCAACTCTCACAATAATATCAAACAACCCTACATAAAAATGTGAAAGATTCCATTGCCTTTGTATCTGTCTATGACCAAGCTTGGGTGATACCCACATGAAAAAACGATCTCCAACCTCGAACTCCATTGGTCATATACAGTGATCAACCTAAGATTTATGTATAGACTGAGTATTATACATACACTTCATGATTAGCTGAACCTACTACAAAGTCTCATGCATGAGATGAGGACCTAGTAGAACTACCTCTCTTACCTCTAGTAAGAACATGGGTGAATGGAATGATCTACCTTACAAGGAATCAAAAGGATCCATATGAATTGTCTCCTCAAATATATTATTGTAGGAGATCTCAATGAGAGGGATATGATTCTACTAAAAACCACTGAAATCAAGAATGCATGCCCAGAGCATATCATCTAACAACTGTATTATCTTTTCTAACTGGCCATCAGTCTGAGGCTAAAAGGTTGTGCTCAGAAGCACATGTGTACCAATATCCCTTCGTAACCCCTTCCAAAACTATGATGTGAAGTTACAATCCCTATCTAAAATGATAGTAAGAGGTACCCTGTGTAGTTGGATGATCTCAAAGGCATAAAATCTTCCCATATAATTAGCTAAGGATGTATCTCAAATGGGAAAGAAGTGGGATAATTTTTTCAGTCGGTCAATGACTACCCATACTACGCTGCTACTTCGAGGTGACCTTGGTAAGACAACTACAAACTCCATGGAAACATCTTCCAATTTCCATTCTGGGACTAGAAGCATTTGTAACAAGCCTATAGACCACTGGTGCTCCACCATCACCTACTAATAAGTGGAACAACTAATAATAAAGTATACTATCTAATGTTTCATCCCAAGCCACCAATATTTGCGTCACATATCTCGATACATTTTGGAGATTCCTGGATGAACTACCCACTAAGAAGTGTGGGACTCATGCATTAGTTCCTCCATCATATATATAGAAACCCAAACACATCCATGTATACATAGAATGAAATCTCTTTCCATGGACCAATTTAGAGGTGGGTCATCTCCTTAAATACTCTCATGGTGAACTATACCCTCGGGATCTAAAAATTGCCTACTCTTTACCTTCTCAATGTGGGAAGATGAAACTATAAAGATCGAGAGATAATATTTCTTATGACTATCATGAAAATCTAGATTTATCTCATATAATTGGGCTATAAATTTCTATTCATCACTAGATTCCCATATGGCATGTTCCTGAGTTTTATGACTTAGTGCATCAACTACCGTATTGCCTTTTCCAAAAATATAAGAAAGCTCAAAATTTAAGGAATGAGGATATAAAACCCATATATATTTTCTAATATTCTTGTAATATTTTGTAAAGATATATTTGACTATCTTGTGGTCTGTATACACCACAATGTGCTCACCCATCAAATAATGTCTCCAGAAATGTACGGTATGGAAAACTCTTGCTAGCTCAAGGTAATGCATCGGGTAATTTATCTCATGAGGCCTCAAATTCCAAGATTATTACATGATTAATATTTCCTCATACATCATCAATAAACCCAGTTTGATTCTGGATGTATCATAGAACATTTTATAGCCTCTACCAGGATCTGGAAGTATCGAAATCAGTGCCGAGACAAGACTTTCTTTCAGCTCTTTAAAGGATTTCTTGCATGATTATGACTATAAGAACTTGAAGCCATTCTTATTATGACTATTAATAGGTGAAACAATTTTTGATAAGTCCTGTATGAAGCACCTATAATATCCATCCATCCCCAATAAACTCTATATGTCAAACACGTTCTTGGGATGGTCCTAGGAAACCACAACACTCACCTACCCTAGGTCAATAGATACTTCTGAATATGAAATAACATGACCTAAGTAGTGAAAATTTTCTATACAGAAGTGGAACTTATCAAGATTAGCATAAATTTGATTCTCTCTCAATGTACTCATAGAGATATCAAGGTTCTTAGCTTGGTATCTATGAGTGTGAGAATACACTAAGATTCTATCCACAAAGACTATGGAAAAAGAATCCAAATAGGGGTGGAACACCCTATTAATCAAAGTCATGAAAATAGTAGGAGAAATAATAATACTAAAATATATAACAAGATACTAATATAGACCATATCTGTTGTAAAACATATTATGAGGTATGTTTGATGGACTGAATCACACCTGATGATAGCCCAATCTCAGTTTGATCTTAGGGAACACCCTATCTCATCGAAGCTGGTCAATTAAATCATTTATTCATGGAATGGGATACTATTTATTGATTATAAGCTAGTTCAACTATCTATAATCCATTTATAGATGAGGGGTACCATCTTCCTTCTTGGTGAAAAGCATGTTTGAAGCCTAAGAGGAAGTACTAGGCCGTATAAAAACATTGGCCTCTAAATCCTATGACTATCGCTTGACCTCTTGCAGATCTGTGGGTTCCATAATTTATGGATGAATAGACACTGGAGCTACTCCTAGAATAAGATAAATCATAAAATTTACCTATAACTTATGAGGTATTCTAGAAAAATCATCGGGAAAGTCATCCTCAAAACGATCTACAACCGGTGGGAATTCAACCTAATGTTAACACTGATCCTCCACGAAGAGATTGTTGATTTGGGTTGTCACTCCACCTATCCAATGATGCTCCAGTCTAGATCTACCAGCCTATACATCCCACTCACTCTTATGTAGATAACTATTTCCCTATGGTGATGTAAATGACACCCTGCGGTGATAGAAGTGTACAAAGGCATGATACAGGACCAACCAATGCATCCTAAGAATGAAATCAAAGTGTATCATATCAATCATGAAGAGGTCCCATAGAAAGGGATAAATGACTACCTCAAGGGGTAGTCCCTGTATTAGTGTATTCCCTAGATCGTATTCTCAACAGTTTATCTAGGGTCGTCACACCATAGTAATACTATAGATCACACATGAGACTTTATATGATAGGTAAGGAGATTAATTAGTGTGAATAACCTGTATAAAAAAAGATACTATAGTGGAGGATACTAGAATAGTACCTCATAATATATATGGTCCTGCACTCTGATCCTTAGGTATCAGTTTTAATGCATGAAACAAACTAGATCCTTGACCCTATGCTAGAGTTTGACTATCCCAACCATAACTGGTCTGTTGGCGCTGCAATTTTTTTTTTAAGTCTGGCTATTACAGCCATAACATCATATTTGTCTATTACTACCAATTCTAATCCAACTCTCCACCTAACATGGAAAAAAGAACCTTTTTTGAAGGTGTATTTGGTGCGGATCCTCTTCCATTGGAAGCATATGGAAATGTCTGACAGAATCTCTGATGGTTCCCCATATGACTGCAAGCCCGACACTATAAATGGTCTCTATCACACTAAGGCATTACATGCCCCTATCTTACACACTAATGGTACACCATAGAGCTACTATCATGGGTACCATGGCTACCACTACCCTGATGAGAAACCTTAAGGGACATTTACTACTATTAGAAGAACTACTGGCCTGCTTCAGAACTCATCCACTATGCCTGACACTATCTCCTTCCCCCAGGTTTCACTCAGTGATAAGATCCTAATTAACAATCTCAGAAAAGGTAGGTATGTGAAATACATTCACCTTAGTACATATGGAATACTGTAATCCATCCTAAAAGCGTCTAACATGTGAAAAATCATCACCGACTAAAAGTGGGAAAAACACTAACACTCGATAAAACACACTGAATAATACATGATTGATATAGAACCCTTGTAACACCCCGACCCCAGTTACCCAGATTCGGTGCATTATTTTAATACATTGGAATGATTAAAAGGAATCAAGTCCCGAAGGACCGATCGGTTTAGAAGTCTTGGAAAATAGATTACATACATGAATGTTACATTACACTTTATAACATACAAAAAAACATAAATAATCCTTTATGAATTCCATTATTCCCTTGGCTTAACCCTGTATATCAATCATAATACACTTCTTGGAATCCTGGAAAAAATAAAACATAGAAAGGGGTGAGATCAGATGCTCAGTAAGGATAACAATATAGCGGAAACTTTCATAAATAAGCATAAACATTGAAGGCAATTAATAACTAAAACAAAAGCCTTTTAAACTTGAACTTCAGAATAATATGAAAGAAATAAAATGAAATAATTCCATTTACTTATTCACATGGATATTATACTAGTCGAATAATCACATGAAATATCACTACCCACTTTCAAAATGATGTAAATGCATAATTCCAAACTTTAATTACTGTGTCAAGGCCTCATGCCAAGACCTAAGGGATAACTGTAATCGAAACCCAACCTGGAGAGCCTCTGTAACCGGAATCCATCCCAGAGAGCCTCTGTAACCGAACTCCAACCCGGAGTGCCTCTAATAACCGGACACCGACCTAGAGAGCCTATAATAACCAGACACCAACCCGGATGGTCTTATGTAACCGGACCCCAACCCAGAGGGCTTACTTTTACCGATCTCCAACCCAAAACATACTAGTCCACCACATTCATCTTAAGAAGAGGATGAAATATAACATAAAAATTCGTATTAAAACTAGCATATGAAATGAAAAAACATTAATCATAAACCATTAATGGAATAAAAATAACTCATCCATAGTCAAACATATCACAAAACCTTAAATACAATATGGATGATTTTTATCATAATAAATCAACTTTAAACAAGTGTGAAATTTATCAAAGGATGTTGACATAGATGAAATCAAAACTATTTGAGAGAAATATATCTTTTTTTGAAACCATTTAAAATTCACATAATTATATAGAAAACCCTTATTTTGAAAACATTCTTATATGATTTTAAGGGAAGCTTCGATGACTTTATAATGGTAGAAAATATCCGCACCTGCCATATAATTCAAAAAAACATTCTGACAATAATTTTGTCGAAAATGTTAAAAAGGACCTTGTTTGGAAAACGACAGAAAGATTCCTTTATAAACCTTTTGTAAAAAGTCAAACAAGGGTATAAATTGATTTAACCAATATTCTATAAAATAGTAATAATGATTTGAAATACATTTTTAAGAAACATGGATGTGGATGATATAGAGGTCCCAGTAGATAATTACGTATAAACAACTTCGTATAATGAAGAGATTGTGAAATAAAACCTTACCAATTTGGTAACTTACGAAACATACACCCCATGAAAGAGGTATCATACAATGAATATGTAAATGCACATAAATTAAAATGTATTACATAAATAATACAATTATGGGCAGTACATACACCACACAAAAGGTAATAGTGGCAACATGGCCTGAATCTCACGGGAATAAGGAGTGAGATGAAAACCCCTTAACTTGCACTTTCCTTTAGTCGAGGGTACGTTTAGCCTTATGTATGAAGACTATGTTATTAAATTATTCCAGAACCACATTAATATTTATGATATCATACATTATTAATAATAATTTCCAATTTATATTAATATTTCGGGTAATAATCGCTTTCGTTATCGTACGTGTTTTAAGTTGTTACTCTTGATTGTATCACTTAGATCATGATTTAAATACATCCAGAATATAAAAAATGATTTATTTATCATATATATTTAGAATATAAAAATTTATAATAGACGTATATATGAAATGGAAAGCACCGTTTATGGAGATGGTAGTCCGTACGTACCCATAAATGTTGTTTCCGTTTTTATATAGTATTGAATGGAAGTAAGTGAATAAGATATATGTAAGTACATAAATACTTATATATATAAATATATATATATCCTGTAGAATTATTATGTCATATATTACATACTTATTAGTAATATATATTTTTAAAATCATCGATGAATGGTGAACATGGAAATGAATCTCATCGCGTCATGGAGACGATAATCCGTACGTACGCACGAGCGAAAATATCATTCTTTTGATATTAATATAATATATAATTGGATGGTATATAATATATATAGAATCCTTATCATGTTATATTTATCAAATACACATCATTATTATACCCATCCAAATAATAATGTATTGAATAACAATTACACCACGACGTGGAGACGGTAAGCCGTACGTATGCACGCATGATGACATGTCATTAAAAGGGTGGATAAAATAATGAATTTGGTTGTACCATAATTATAATAACATCACAGTATATATAATATACTGGATTTATTATTTTATAATGGAAACAACAAAGAAAAAGGAAGTGGAAGAAGAAAGGAACTTGAAAGAGGGTGGTGAAATCATTACCTCTTCTTCGGGTTCTTCCTTTTGATTTGATCAAAAGGGATCCTTAGGTTAGCTTTCTGATCAAAATAAGGCCTCCAAGATGAAGGGAGGATATTTTATAGGGTATTTGGGCAGGTTTTGGCCGACCCAAAAGGATTTTAAGGTGTAAAGAATTGGTTATAAGTGGTGTCCTTTTATAAGGGGGAGGAGGTGCTCTTTAGAAAAAACTTAAAGTATTAATTTATAATAAATTCATATTCGGTTTATAATGGATAAAAAGTGAATTATTCAAAGTATAAGGTGGTTATGGGTCTAAATAATTTAAACAAATAGATTTTAGATAGGTTTGGGTCATTATATTATCCTTATCTTTTAGTTTTAACTTTTAGTTAATTAGTTTGACATTTACCATGTCACTTTGTATTTTTATATTATATAGTTACTAAACTTACTATATACATGCAAGAGACCCCAAAGTGGTACATTAATGATAACAATATCAGGATATAAGTCCTTTGGACGAACCTTAGATTTTTAGGAATATAATATCAATTAATAATATAATATTTGTTTTTAAAACTAATTTATGTCAATTTTGACACTATTCAATAATTGATTTTTGTTAAAGTCATAGAAACATTATTAATTCAAAAAAAATTCATTTAGGCAATCCTATAATGTCATATTACCCAATAAAATTCATGTATGTCATCAAAACTTTCAAATTTTATTTATTTTAACATTTATAATACCAATTATTTGATTCTTTCATTAATAAAGAAAATACAGCATCATTATTGTGTCATAAATAATATTAATTATTAAATGTCTAAAAATTATAAATAAAATACCATTATGTATGAAATATTTTTATATTTCTAATTAATATTTATAGTTGAATATCCAACATATATAACCCTATGTAAAAATTGTTTTTCTAAAAGATATATGCTTATGTCATTTTTGTATTTATTTTAACTTAATTAATATAGAGTGTCCTTATCACCTAAAAGTGGATCCACGGGGTCCCAAAATCGACCCAAATATTTCCATGGTCGGACATGTATCAAACAATAAAGTTAGGACACGTTTTAGGGTAATTTATTATTATTATAATATTATTTGTTTACCCTTATTTACAAGATTTACCCTTTAACCATGGTAAATAAAATATTTACGGAAGTAATTATTCAAAGTGTCTAAAAATAAAAGTTACCTATTTACACAATTTTGACATTATGATTCCCAATATGGAATCCATTTTTCCAAATTCAAAACACCGAAGTGGTAGAAATTAATTTAAAATTAATTCCCATTGTTAAAACAAAAAGCGTGTTTTTAAGAGATAATAACTATCAAAAGATTGGCACTTGTTTATGTCCGGTTTAATTGTGAAATTATGTACAATGAACAACATTGTATTAAATGGTAAAAATAAATTCTAAATATACTTTAAAACCACTTAAATTCATAATTTATCACTATTAATTATTTTGATTAAAAAAGTTGTTTTTAATTAAAATTTAGAAATTTTCACTATTCATCAAAATATAAAAGTTATCTAAAAAGTACCAAAATTTCACCCTAGGATAATTTTGATATTTCAAATCCACAAATGAAGTCAATTTTGAGAGATAAAATTTATAAAATTTCAAAAAGTGGGTATTACTATTCATAACAACTACTTTGATTGGTCATAGTGTGTTAGATTTACGAAGTTGCGTACAACACACGCTACTGTATTATTCAAAGAGAAGCATACCATGGAAGATTGGGGTGTTACATTCTCCCCTCCTTCAATAAATCGTGTCCTCGCAATTTATGTTCGTTATTGGAAACTTGGGGTTGACATTTCAAAATATCTTAGTTGAAATCCCACATCGAAAAATGGATTAATGAGGCCTCTATTTAAAATAATGAGTGGTAAGTATGAAGGTTACCGAAAATAACACATAATAGGGTTCCATGTAGGAAAATATGGATATGAAAGAGAAATATAACCATCAATATATGATGGAGAGTGGTAGAGAACATGGCTATGAAAAGGCCAATAATCCCAAAGCCATAAATTTGTGATGATCTAAGGCACCATCTAGGACAACTTTTTTTTATAAGTTACTTTTCTTAATTTTGAGGAATTTATTTATGAGATTGTCTAAGATCATAAGGAGATATACTTACTTTATAATTAGAGTTTTATCCATTAATAAATTTCTACCACAAACTCATCTTTCACTACAAAACATAATACAACTCAAAAATACTCTATTTATCCTAATCATATAGGGTTACAAATATGATGAATGTATAATTCACATAACAGACCCATTAAAAAACTAAATTATACAATCCAGGGACTTCACATAGTCCAGTGGTATGTGATAAATCACAATCGCACTATGGTTGTGGGTTTGATTCCCGCAGCTTGTCCGACGCGACGGGTTGTCACACGGTCTGCGTGTTGTCCTTTTATAAAAATCCAAAAATAACGTTTCAAACTTAATCCATTCCAAACTTTAGAATTATCCAAAATACTATAATCCAAACTCACAGTCCAAAATTTATAAGGAAGTTAAACACACTGAAGATCATTTTTTCCATGTAATAACATGTGAACACCTTCACCATGTATTATTTTAAAATATGGGAACATTCTAAATTACCATAAAACCTTATTGATTACATTCATGCTCCCTTATTCTTTATAGAATACTAGATATACTCCTTCTATCAAAAATGTTGTAAACTCCAACGATGAAAAATCATTAATCAGTTTCAAGGTGTTCAAGAATATCCAATATAATTTACCCAAATCAACCAAATCTTTTTCCAAAATCAGTACCTCAATATTAGGACCATATTAAGGTTTATCTTTCCTTCAACCATGTAATTTTCAAAAAGTTTAACTCGCTGTAGAGTCACTTTTCTTAGTACCATAAAATATAAAATCCTCAATGAAATAGTACTGCAGTACAATCCTTATTTATTTCTAGTACATCATCGATACAACACTTCAATGAAATAATTCCAAAATAAAAACATAAGAACACTAGTCATTCCTCTTCATCTGTGGTAGTATCATAACTTGATTATTATCTAATAGCCTCATTTGTGGCATAGTATGATGACTGGGACATTGGTTAGCATAGTGTCCAAACTCCTTGCAGATAAAGCATTGTACATTTGAAACCCTTTTCTTACCCTTGAAGTCACATACTTGGTGTCCTTTTTATCCACACTTATAACACACTCCCATTATCTTCAAGCATTTTCAAAGGTGATTCTTTCCACAGTTATCATATATGGGGAAATCCTTCTTTACTTTCTTCCCTTTATCTTTCCTTCTCTCTACCATCCTTTCCTTCTCTGGCTTCCCTTCAAAGCCATAGGACTCTGAGAATTCTTTACCTATCTTATCAACACATGATACTATTTATTCATATGATGATAATACATGGGAGACTATTTAAATTCTAAATTTTGGCTTAAGACCATGAAAGATATGATCTTTCTTACTTTTTTGGATCATGCATATCGCTGGAGTTCTCATTCCTTCTACTAAGCGCCATTTATAAACAATGGAATACACTATATTAGTTTATGAATAACAATACCTAATCCCAAACTTGTAAAAAACTTAACATAAATTAAACAGTTTATGGATATAATCCATAATCATAAAAATGTATTCTTTGAGGAAGTATATACTAATAAACCCTTCATAGTGGTTTGTAAAGAAAATGAGAATTATCCTAAGAAAATCCCCTAGTAGTGTCATAACCAAGAGTGCAACAAGGCCCGTTGTCGTGCACCAGTTCCCATTTGAGTCTAGCTCAAAGCGGTGTTTTCGGGTTCTACCCCTAGGTACATCTGTGCCAGAGCCGACTCTACATGCTCGTATCCAGACAAGGATGTATATCATTGAAAACTCACAAAATCTCTACAATACCAAAATTCTAATAAGTTCTTAGATAATAATCCTCAAACTCTATCTTAGGGTGATGTGCTTTAATCAGAGTTTATCTAATTATAGTTTCCAAGGTTATTTCTAAACTTCCTCTGATACAAACTGTAACACCTCGACCCCAGTTACCCAGAGTTGGTGCATTATTTTAATACATTGGAACGATTATAAGGAATCAAGTCCCGAAGGACCGATCGGTTTAGCAGTCTTAGAAAATAGATTACATACATGAATGTTACATTACACTTTATAACATACAAAACTACATAAATAATCCTTTATGAACACCATTATTCCCTTGGCTTAACCCTGCATATCAATCACAATACACTTCTTGGAATCCTGGAAAAAATAAAACATAGAAATGGGTGAGCTCAGATGCTCAGTAAGGATAACAATATTGCGGAATCTTTTATAAATAAGCATAAACATTGAAGGCAATGTTTAACTAAAACAAAATCCTTTTAAAATTGAACTTCAGTATAATATGAAAGAAATAAAATGAAATAATGCCATTTACTTATTCACATGGATATTCTACTAGTTGAATAATCACATGCAATATCATTACCCACTTTCATAATGATGGAAATGAATAATTCCGAACTTTAATTTCTGTGTCAAGGCCTCGTGCCAAGACATAAGGGATAACTATAACTGAAACCCAACCCGGAGAGCCTCTGTAACCGGACTCTATCCCGGAGAGCCTCTGTAACCGGACTCCAACCCAGAGTGCCTCTAATAAATAGACACCAACCCGGAGTGGCTCTAATAACCGGACACCAACCCGGAGGGTCTACTGTAACTAGACCCCAACTCAGAGGGCTTACTTTTACCGGTCCCCAACCTGGAACATACTAGTCCAACACATTCATCTTAAGAAGAGGATGAAATATAACATAAACATTCCTATTAAAACTAGCATACGAAATGCCAAAACATTAATCATAAACCATTAATGTCATAAAAATAACTCATCCATAGTCAAACATATCACAAAACCTTAAATACAATATGGATGATTTGTATCATAATAAATAAACTTCAAACAAGTGTAAAATTTATCAAAGGATGTTGACATAGATGAAATCAAAACTATTTGAGAGAAATATCTCTTTTTTTGAAACCATTTAAAAGTCACATAATTATAGAGAAAACCCTTATTTTTAAAAAATTCTTATAATATTTTAAGGGAAGCTTAGACGACTTTATAATAGCGGAAAATAGCCGCACCCGCCGTATAAGTTAAAAAAACATTCTTACCATAATTTTGTCGAAAAGGTTAAAAAGGACCTTGTTTGGAAAATGACGGAAAGATTCCTTTATAAACCTCCTGTAAAAATTCAAAAAATAGTATAAATGTCTTTAAACCATATTTTATAAAATATTAAGAATTATTTGAAATACATTTTTAAGAAACATGGATGTGGATGATAAAGAGGTTCCACTAGATAATTATGTATAAACAACCTCAAATAATGAAGAGATTGTGAAATAAACCCTTACCAATTTGGTAATTTACGAAACATAAACCCCATGAAAGAGGTATCATACAATGAATATGTAAATACACATAAATTAAAGTTTATTACATAAAGAATACAATTATGGGCAGTACATACACCACACAAAAGGTAATAGTGACAACATGGCATGAATCTCACGGGAATAAGAAGTGAGATGAAAACCCCTTACCTTGCTCTTTCCTTTAGTCGACGGTACGTTTAGACTCCTATGTGAATACTATAGTATGTTATTAAATTATAACAGAACCATATTAATATTTACGATATCATACATTATTAATAATAATTTCCATGTTATATTAATATTTCAGGTAATAATCGCTTTCTTTATCGTACGTGTTTTAACTTGTTACTCTTGATTGCATCACTTAGATCATGATTTAAATACATCCAGAATATAAAACATGATTTATTTATCATATATATTTAGAATATAAAAATTTATAATAGACGTATATATGAAATGGAAAACACCGTTTATGGAGACGGTAGTCCGTATGTACGCATAAACGCTGTTTCTGTTTTTATATAGTATTGAACGAAAGTAAGTGAATAAGATATATGTAAGTACATAAATAATTATATATATAAATAAATATATATATATATATATCCAGTAGCATTATTATGTCATATATTACATACTTATTAGTAATATATATTTTTAAAATCATCGATGAATGGTGAACATGGAAATGAATCTCATCGCGTCGTGGAGACGGTAATCCGTACGTACGCACGAGCGAAAATATCATTATTTTGATATTAATATAATATATAATTGGATGGTATATAATATATATAGAATCATTATCATGTTATATTTATCAAATACACATCATTATTATACCCATCCAAATAATAATGTATTGAATAACAATTACACCACGACGTGGAGACGGTAAGCCGTACGTACGCACGCTTGGTGACATGTCATTAAAAGGGTGGATAGAATAATGAATTTGGTTGTACCATAATTATAATAACATCAAAGTATATAGAATATACTGGATATATTATTTTAGAATGGAAACAACAAAGAAAAAGGGAATGGAAGAAGAAATAAAATTGAAAGAGGGTGGTGAAATCATTACCTCTTCTTCAGGTTCTTCCTTTTGATTTGATCAAAAGGGCCCCTTAGGTTGGCTTTCTGATCAAAAAAAGGCCTATAGGATTAAGGGAGGATATTTGAGAGGGTATTTGGGTAGGGTTTGGCCGAACTAAAAGGATTTTAAGGTGTGAAGAATTGGTTAGAAGTGGTGTCCTTTTATAAGGGGTAGGAGGGGCTCTTTTGGAAAAACTTAAAGTATTAATTTATAATAAATTCATATTTGGTTTATAATGGCTCCAAAGTATATTATTAAAAGTATAAGATGGGTATTGTTCGAAATCCTTTCAACCAATAGATTTTATACAGGTTTTGGTCATTATATTAACCTTATCTTTTAGTTGTAACTCTTAGTTAATTAGTTTGACATTTACCATGTCACTTTGTATTTTTATATTATATAGTTAATAAACTTACTATATTAATCCAAGAGACCCCCAAGTTTTCCATTAATGATACAACTGTCATGATATAAGTCCTTTGGCTGAACCTTAGATTTTTAGGAATATAATATCAATTAATAATATAATATTTTTTTTAAAAACTCATTTATGTCAATTTTGACACTATTCAATAATTGATTTTTGTTAAAGTCTTAATAAATTTATTAATTCGAAACAAATTTATTTAAGAAATAATATAATGTCATATTAACCAATAAAATTCATGTATGTCATCAAAACTTTCAAATTATATTTATTTTAACATTTATAATACCAATTATTTGATTCTTTCATTAATAAAGAAAATACTGCATCATTATTGTTTCATAAATAATATTAATTATTAAATGTCTAAAAATTATAAATAAAATACCATTATTTATGAAATATATTTAGTTTTCTAATGAATTTTTACAGTCGAATATCCAACTTATATAACCCTATGTAAAAATTGTTTTTCTAAAAGATATATGCTTATGTCATTTTTGTATTTATTTTAACTTAATTAATATAAAGTGTCCTTATCACTTACAAGTGGATCCATGGGGTCCCAAAATCGACCCAAATATGCCCATGGTCGGAAATTAATCAACCAATATGGTTAGGACACGTTTTAGGGTAATTTATGTTTATTATAATATTATTTTTGTTACCATTATTTACCGGATTTACCCTTTAACCATGGTAAATAAAATATTTACCGAAGTAATTATTCAAAATGTCTAAAAATATAAGTTACCTATTTACACAATTTGTAAATTCTGATTCCAAATATAGAATCCATTTTTCCAAATTCAAAACACTGAAGTGGCAGAAATTAATTTAAAATTAATTTCCGTTGTTAAAACAAAAAGCGTGTTTTTAAGAGATAATAACTATCAAAAGATTGACACTTGTTTATGTCCGGTTTAATTGTGAAATTATGTCAAATGACCAAAATTTTATTAAATGGTAAAAATATATTCTAAATATACTTTAAAACCACTTAAATTCACAATTTATCACTATTAATTATTTTGATTAAAAAAGTTGTTTTTAATTAAAATTTAGTAATTTTCACTATTCATCAAAAATATAAAAGTTATCCGAAAAGTACCAAAATTTCATCCTAGGCTAATTTAGATATTCCTAATCCAAAAATGAAGTCCATTTTGAGAGATAAAATTTATAAAATTTCAAAAAGTGGGTATTACTATTCATAACAACTACTTTGATTGGTCATAGTGTGTTAGATTCTCGAAGTTGTGTACAACACACACTACTGTATTATTCAAAGAGAAACGTACCGTGGAAGCTTGGGGTGTTAAAAACATACTCTAGATGTATTAAATCTTTGTCTTGGTTAGACCTCAGTGTCTAAGGACAAAAGTGATCGTAGAAAGTAGTCTGAAAATTAGTTTATACCATGACCTGATGAAAACCATCTTGGGTAACCACATCCCACCATTACATGGACGAATCACACATCATATACATAGAAATATTGATCCTATAATATAGATGAATCTCTAGATGATCAAATATTGAAAGGGTGGCCTCCATATGAGACTCAATAGTCTGGGGACCACCATCCCCTAATAAGGTAGAAGGATGTTGTTGTTGGAACCCATAGATCAGATCAGCCATCGTAGATGCAGGTCATGGAACACCCTACATGGACTGCATCAGATGTAGGAAACTATCACAATGTTGAATGTTAGTTCCCATATCAGGTAAAATAGGTGGATCCTCAATTGGAACTCCTGTCAGTATGATTGGAGGCTTAGATCCCACCACACCAGAAGCATGGTCATTGCTACCCTCCCAACACATGGCATGAGGACTTCATGGTTTTATTAGTCTACAAATTCCAAGAACATGGATCAAAAAATATTAGAGTAGATAGAAACACTATAGGAATAAAATCTTAAGGATAATGAATCAATAACCAAGGTATACTACCCAAACTACCAGATTAGAAGGAAAGGTATTGGTAAGTTCTCGAGTTTAAATTACAGGAGTTCTCATACATGAAGGGTCAACTATACCTTGTATCATCATTTACTGGTAACCATATTTTTTTGTTGTGTTTTACATTTATAATTATTCATTTTATTATAAATTTATATCAATGTTTGATTAAAATGGATTGTTAGTTCCAGTGAATCAAGGCCCATACATGTTATCACTAAAATCAAAACCCATTTAATTTCCAGTCAACCTAGTTTACATTCTGTCTCAAAATGTAATGGGTTATATATGATGGATTGACTTGGTAAAATACCCATTCCAACCCATGAGGGCCCATACACCTAGTTAATTGAAATTATAAATAACTCAATCATAGCCAATGAAAATCACACAAACACACACATAACAATGCTCACTCAATAATCACAGGCAATACAAGAAATTAAGTGTGTCTATATGGCATGGAATATGAATTCTAGGTGCCAATGATGATGTATGTAACAATGTTCCCTTCCCTCATATCATTGATCCAAGGATGAAATAATGTCCTCAATCACAATAATAATAAAAACTATCATATAGCATTTGCATCACCCAATGGTGAAATTATATCAATTGTAATAGGAAAAAGAATAGCAATAATTATAATTTAGAAAACTAGGAATCTACCCTAAACATGGGTTAGATACACCCAAGAATGGATTATAAAAAAGTTTCAAAGCATTCGTAATCTCTAGTATATTTTCTCAAAACATTAAATCAATAAAGGAAACCCTTTGATATGACTTTGTAATGTACCAAACATGGGTTCCACTCAAAGGTTCCCCAAGTCCGGTTGGCCACATGGACTCAAGTGCATCTACCAAAATTCCAGAGGCTGTTCACTAGAATTGAGGTCCTAGGGTGTGTCTATGGATATATTATTCCCTCATTTACGTAGTGGAAAACAATATTTAGATATTCTTCAGGTAAATAGTGGAAGCAGTGTAAAATAAACAGATAGTACAACAAAAGTAGACAAGAATAGTAAACAAATAATGAAACTAATAATCATATACAATAGATGATAATGATACGTGTCATGTATTTATAAAACAAGAAAACATGGATACAAGGTATCAGGAAACACATGCTATAAAAATGTAGTAAAAGGAATAAAAAAACTATCCAGTATCTTAACCTTCAGCTCGATCATATTTTACCATGATCTATCCTAATGTAAGCAATCAATAAAGTGTCCAAAGTGGGATGCATAGAATTTTCAACACCTGAATACATGTAGTCTACCCAGGTTCCAATGGAGGCCAAGAAATGCTATGAGATAAATCTTAGTAGACCACCACCAATATAGTCTATAACATCCAATCCATGTAATATAATCTAAATTAGCGTGCAGGCATGCTTATATAAAAGTAAGATAGTATTATACCCAAGTATATGCTTCATACTCAGTGGGTGTATGAACATATAACCATTCCATTAATTATTTATGTTTTAGTTTATATAAGTAAGTCATGCGAGGCATAACCAACCCTACCATCATGACATTATAATAACAATGAATGGATCCAAGATATAACAAGGCATCCTGTAATAATTTTAATAATAAAAGGGATCCATGGTGATAATCAAGTCATCCATGGCCTCAAGGGTCGATCCAACCCAGGTAGTAAACTATATCCTTTCAATAATAGGTAAGAGTGTAATATAATGGTCATCGCATAAGGAATTCCACAATTATTTAATTATAAATGAGTCCAAGGAAATCATCCTAGGTAAAATGGTATAAGAAATGACTAGTCCCAAGGGTGTATCCAAGGTGCCACATGTGTGTATACATCTTGTTGGATCTAAGGATTACATCCAAGGACAACTATAATATTATTGGATGGAATATATGGTGTTATACTGGCCATCATATGATAGAAAAAGGTCAGGTTCCAAGGTGAGTCTCACCCATGGCAATCGATATCCTTGAATTAGAATTTCACCCTCATGTGCTCAAGGAATTCCCTTAATAATCCAAGGTGAGTTTGAGTCTAACTAGTCCTATTGTAATGATTAATTCCATATGAAATAGTCACCAAATAAACAATTCATTTACTAAAATTGGCCATGTGAAAATCAATCCATTAAATAATTCAAAGGGGTTAATTTCACACCTTTCATTAGTGTGACAAGGTTAAATTACATGAAACCATTTAATAATTTATATAATAATTATTCAATTCATTAGGTTCACTTTGAAACCTTCCATAAATAATGGAAAAGTGTACTACATATGTGAAACCAAGTCATTCTATTACATTTAATTAGGCCAAGTCATAAGCATAGTATACTTTCCAATTTAACAATTTAAAGACTCATTGATTAATTTCAAGCAAGTACCTTAGAAGGGACAAGTGTTACAAACATATTCAAGGATATTCAAAAACCAATTCAATATTTATTTAATTGAGGAAGGGATTACCATTAGTAGGGTCAAGCCAAAGCACACCAGAATGGTGGTGTAGAAAAACATTTCAAACCACTAAAGGCATAAATGGGAACAACCAATATAGGTTAGATAAAATTGAGATTGTGACCCTCTAAATACATGACTATCATTTAATAAAAAATATCTATAACATGATCACAATGACTATAAGAAAGGAATATGAATTCAATCAGAAATGCCTGATGAAATCAGTGTGCACACAATAATGGAAATTTATAAAATGATAAAACTTAAGGGATGAGTTACGTGCCACCTTCCTTAGGCTTTTATGACTCTCCTCATCTAGTATAAACCATTAGTTAGACCTAGATTGGAAGAGATCCGAAGAATGGATAAATGACCTGAAAATAGGGTATACGAACCTACACATCAATAACTTAATCAATGAGAAGAGAAATAAATAATGGCTAAAACGGAATCATTATCTTACCATTGGATATCCAAATAGACAAACAATGCATTGATCAGACACCCGATGGATGAATTGGATAAAAAACTATCGAAGGAGATGAAATGTTATAAAAAAGGGAGAGTCTATCTACTGGAAGAATGAAATGAATATGGAGGATGAAATAAACATTTCATTCATATAATTTTCAAAATTTCACCCAAAAATAGGGGTGGCATGGTTTTTCCACATGGTTGGACAAATCATGCACCATTTTCTATGCTAAAGGGCACCTGCATGGTTAGTCCACATGGTTAGGTAAACTGTGTGCTAACCATGCAAATCACCCCTGTTAAATATTTTGTAGTCTTTTCATGGGCGTTCATCCCCTGGAACATGATTAAGGAAAAATATGCTCCCTACTTCACCCAACTTTCTTTCCCCACACAATTAGGAGATACCATGCTGGCTGGGTCACATGGTTTCTAATAATTGTATAGCCTAGTGATTTTCTCCACCGGTCGGGGTTCCATGCTCGGAATAAGCCCCAGATATCCCTGAAACCTTAATGAACTCATTAGGAATTCATATTAGGTCTAATATAAATTATTATACCAAAATTAAAAGGTTCCATATGAGAAATAAAAACTAGTTTTTTTATATATATTTTCATTCCCAATTTATAAAGGTCCACACATTTTATAAATTGAAATTTATAATTATTTAATTTCAACCAAAATCCTTTACATTTAGTCTCGGAATGTAGTGGGTAAAATAATATGGATCGATTTGATGAATTTCCAATTGGAATTTATAATGTTCCATACAATTTATAAAAAGAAATTGGTAGTCACAGAATCGTAGCCAAAGTCCATCTCATGTAACCATGGTTACATGTTTTACATTGATTGAAATTGTCATTTTTAGATTCCACCATCAATCTACATGGGAAAACAACATTTAAGGTGATGCTGGAATTTTAAACAACCAATTTATATTTCCTAAATATGTTGTTATTATCACAAGGATATATAAAAACAATGGATCACTCAACAATCACAGGAAAAAAGGTAATGAAATCTATAAAAATGTACCTATATGCATTGAATATGCATGGAATGTGAATCCATAGGTGCATATAATTACGCATGTAACAATTATCCTTTCCCTACCAGGACAAGGTAGAATCTCTATAAAGTATAAAAAATATTAAAATTCATGTTCATTACTCAACGATTAAATTATATCAACTGTAATAGATGAAAATATAATCTACAATCCCCCATTACTTTTAAACTTCGTGGTTACCCCAAAGGTGGGTTGGCTACTCCAAATAAAGGCTTATGACCAAGTTCTAACATGTTATTAATCTGCTTTATACCATCTCAAAAATAGTATTTAAAGTAAAATACCTATGACACCACTTTACGACATATCATACCTACTTCACTCTTGAGTAATCAAACCCAGTTGGCCACAAGGCCTCAACTGTGCCTACCTGTACGTAAGAGGTTTTCAACTAGTAGAAAGGGACTAGGGTGTTACAATGGTAAGACTATGTCCTCTATTCAGAGTGGAGAACAATGGTGATATAACATCAAAAAGTAATAGGAATTATTATAATAATAAATAATGAAAAAACAAGGCATTAAAAACATGCATAAGCATCAAAGCACTAAATAAATATCAAAATCAATAAATTGTATAATACAAAAATTGATGATGTCATGCCTCTACAAAAGGAAACCAAGTATAAATGGAAGTTGGAAGAATGTAGAATACATGATATATAGAATAATAAAAAAGTAAAATAACTATCTAAGAATCCCTAACACCGAACCATTTATCTAATACCAAAATTGTATCCAAAATCACGCAAGTCAGGTTTCCAAAGTGGGATGCTTTCCTTTTTCCACACCTACAAACATATAGTCTTATCGAGATCCAAAAACATCCAGATAAGGTGTGAGATAAATCTCAGTAGGTCACCACCAATGGTGTTTATACAAATCTAGTCTATAAATATGAACTATAATAGTGTATAGGTATATCAATAGTAAAACAATGAGAAAATAATTAACCCATACCTGTGTTAACCTCATATGGAAATTTCACTAAACATGTGATCATTTAATTAATAACCAGGGGATAATAATTATAATATACTGGTAATCATGGAGTAATAATAATGATAATAGTAAAGGAGGATCCAAAGATAATATAGGGTATCCTTGACCACAGGGGTGGAGCTAACTTATAATAGTAAATCGTGTAGTCTAGCTATAAGGGTCTGAGTGTAATCCAAGGGGTAAACCCATGGCATTACACTATATAAGAGTCTAACTGAGTCCATGGAGCTCATCCATAGTAATATCAGGCTAAGCATGACTGAGTCAAATGGGGTAAATTCATGGAACTACATGTCCGAAGACATCAATTTGAATCCAAGGAGTGCATCCAAGGAATTCTAAAAACTGGTAAATATTCAAGTGAATCATCAATAAAACTCTAAGTCATTCAGATAATAATAAAAGGACCATATTTCATTGTGGGTATCCCCCAAGAAAAACATCTCAATGAATTGGAATGGTGTCCTTTGAGTGCTCAAGGAATTACCTCTGGAATCCAAGGTGGGATCAAGTTTGACCATTCCTATAAAGATGCAAAAGTTCCATATACAATAAGTACCTTGTGCATTTATTATATCATAAACAATTTTAGGCCTTGAAATGCTCTATCCAATTTCAATTCATCAGGTACATTCCATTAACATTCATTATACTTGACATGTTAAATTAAGGACAAGAAACCAATTATCAATTCATGTTACAAAGGTAAGGTCCAAGTGATATCCATACACATATACTTTATTTTTTAACTATTTATAATACATTCATTTAGTTTAAATCGCTTACCTTATTAAAGGTTAAGTAGAGAACACCCAAACAATGTCCCAAAGAATCTCAAAATAGCTCAATGATGGAATAAAGGGGAACACTCCCTACTTGGGGTTGTCAAAATAAATATTACAATACCCAATGATATCAAGAGGTGTTATTATGGTTATAATACATATTAGACAACTTTAAATAAAGTAGATGAATTTTGAGGAGAAACTCTCAGTGAAACGGGGGTACGCACAATGGAATTTTTTTTTAAAAAAAGGGAATACTTGAGAGAAAAGTTATAGAACACCTACCTTATTCCTTTAGTATATTACATGTTCAGTATCATCCATTAATGTTTCCTAGATCAGAAGAAAATGGAAGAATAAATAAACACCCAAAAAATAATGCATATGAATATGCACCATAATAACTTTTTAGGAAGGAAGAGAGACGATGGAAAAAGATAAAGTAGTGGAGAGATTACCGATGGATATCCAACATGATTGATGGTGCTTGAATTGAAGTTTGGATAGATATATGGGACCAAATCCTAGATTTAGGATCAAAATGGAGCTTCTTTAGTGGTGCTCCTTTGTGAGAGAAAAAGGAGGGGTGAGCTTTGGTTGAAAAAAAGTCCCTTACACATTTTTTAAAAAACTAACCTAGGGAATATACACAGGGTGTAAAATTTACGCGTTGTGTAATGATTGGGTTTTTACCTCTAGGGAAAAACCATTATGTGCAATGAAAGAAGTTTGGCCTGACCAATATGCATCATGTATTTAATACAAGCCGTGTATTTTTCTTGAAGCTAGGATCCATCCCCCTACTCCTTTCCCTCCAAGGATAAAATGAACTGCACCAAGGCATGGTTTTTGGGGTTTAATCCATAATAATAATATAATAAAAGGGGTTAACTAAAAATTAAAAGGTTCTATACCTTGAAAAAAACTCAGTTCTTTTAATTTATTTATAAATAATCATCGAAAAATAACAGTTTATTCTATATTGAAACTCTTAATGTAATATTAAACTCCATTACATTTCATCTTGTTTCATTCCATTACTTTCCATTTATGATAATTTCATTCCATCATATGAAATATTCTATTTATATTATAAATCTTCCATCAAAAAACTATTTAAATACACACACACACATATCTAATCCAATACATGGTGGAAATGATGAACTATGATAACCTTTTCTATATTTTGAAGCACTTATACACATCCCCATGAGTTATCCTCTCTCATGGTCAATTTTTGGCCACCTGTACATTTTTAGCCTATTATTTTTTTTCTCATTTTTTTATTTTATTTTGTTTTTACTCATCATTTAAAAAATAATGGTTTACTATTTTTATAATTTTATCATATATTTCAGTAATTATTAGGATTATTTTTTAATTAGGTGATAATTTTAATTTTTAAAAATTGTTATTATTTATTTGGCACATTTTAATTTGTGTTTCATTATTTTATTAAATTATAATCATTTTATTTTTTAGTATTTATTTCATATAAATTTTCCATTAAAATTTTCTTAGTTAGTTGATAGTTATTTCATTAATTTTTTAGTTTCTTATTAATTAATTAATTACTTGTATTTTATTTGGTGTGTTTTTTAATAATAAATTACTAGTTAATTGTTTAATTTGTTTGACTTAATTTCAATTGTTATTTGTGAATTCATTGTTAGTTATTTTTGTATCATTTTTATTGATTTAAATTTTTTATGTTATTTAATTTTAAATTTTATCAATTTTATAAGATTATGAAATTAAATTATTAAGTTTTTATGTAATGTTTTTTTATTTTTTATATAAATATTTAATATTTATAATTTTTTGGTTAATTTTGAAATTGGGATTTCCATTGTAAACTGAATACGTTAATCAACTAAAATGATCATTTTTAAATATTTTCATTGTTCATAATTATTTTTTCATATTTATTATTATGATTTTTTATTATTCTTATTCATTAATTTATCACATTTCATTCTTATATTGTTTTATAAATTATTTGGAACCTTTTTATGTAATTAATATTTACTTATTTAATCAACATTTTTAATTTCATTCATTTTAATGATAAATATTACATCATTAGTACTTAAGAGACCTGATCATGTTGATTAAGTGGTAATTTTTGAAACATATTTTAGTAATTACTCATCCATTCTACCATTGTTTGGGGTGTGGAATAATTTTTATAGGTCTTATCTCATTTAGACAGATAATTAAAATACATTAAAAGAAAACTGAAAACTTTTAAATAAATTGATTATTAGTACATTTTTTATGATACTAGTCTACTAAAGAAGAACAACTAATCACACTGATAAAGTATTGGTGACTTAAATAATTTCTCATATGATCAAATTTGTGTAAAATATATGTTTGTTTATTATATTATTTAAATGTCGAAAAAATTTACATTATCCAAATTTAAAAATTTTACACGACATGATTGAATTTCCATGAGGTTTATCTACACAAACTTCATATTTTCATCCATTTTCATATAATACAACTAAAAAATATTATTTTTTCATAATAAATAATATTGGAGGTGAATTTAATGTATCTTGGGGTTGCTAAATAGTTTTTGTTTGAAATATGATATTTTTAATTTAAATTAATATTATAAATATCAATGTTTTGTAGTTCGTTTCAATGATAAGATAAAAAACTAAATAATAAAATTGCATCTAAATATGCTGAAATTTTATATTCCATAATTTTATTTGAGATTGTGTTAAGATAAACATTATCTAAGTGGAATAAGAAAAAAATGTTATTTTTATCACTCTAGAAAATGCATCATATTATATTTATATGGATAATCATTTAAAACATATGCTAAAAATATCTGTTAAATATAAATTATTTTATATTCATATTTGTGATTATATTTTATATATAATGGTAAAAAAAATATTTATCTATTTGTATGGTACTTTTTTTGAAATGGTTGAAAATCATCATTATTATGAATTCATGAACTAATTGTGGAAAAATTTATGGGTGTTGGTGGAAACAATAAAATATTAATTTGTAAATTATTTAATTATGTTTAGAAAAAACGAATTAAACTTTTTTACTATTTAAATATTTTTTTAAATAAAGAAGAATAATTGATTTATTTTTTATAAAAGATTAATTTCATGAGGAAATAATTATTCTATAGGATTTCATTTAGGATAAAGTTAAATAATATAGTATTTTGTGAATATTTTTTAATTTTCTATGTCACAACCATTGTGTTATTTTGTGGTATTTTCTCATTTTTTTTTGTTTTACTATCATTATATAAATTTATTGGGTGTTTTCTAAGAAAAATGATAGATTTTGGGTGGACATAATGTGACACACAATTGGGGCACAATTAGGATAAATTGTGCACTAGCCCTAGTGAAAACTATGCAGTCAGGACAGTGGCACTGTCTCGACTACACAACTAGGAAAATGGACATGAGTTCCTAACAAGAAACCTTGTGGATCCCCCTCCTCTTGGATATAGGTGTCATATGTAACTTCATAGGTTTTTTAATGGGTTGAAATTCTTAAACCTTTTTTAATTTTGGAGTTTGGTGAGAGGGATACCTTTTCTCTTGATCTTCAGAACCTAATTCCATGATTTTTTTGGCCAAATTAATTGTTTTTATATGGGATTTAAGGCCCATTATGTGACTTGGGGTTTTAGGTATGTTTCGGGTGAGTTGGATCCTAGAAACTTAGTTTTAGGAATGTGTATACTAAGGCACATGGTTAGATTTAACCTTGAAACCTCCTAGGAGAAACTGTGAAACCCACCAATGTACTGGACATAGTTTTTCAAACCAAGCGGGTGGGGATCCACAACCAAGAAGCACCTCTTCAGTTTTTAACAAAGAGAACAAGCATGGTTTGCGCACAGTTTTTCAAACTATACACCTAACCATGCGTAGTGTGGTGCATGGACAGTGAGCACTGTGCTATTGGCCCATGGTTATCCAAACCATGGAACCAAACCATGCATGTCATTTAAGGAGGTGAAATGATGGATTTTACCCTACCTTATATTTCTTTTGCCATCCTTTCTCCTTCATTTCTCACTCTGCATAGGGGGCCCTCTCCTATTTATTATCCACCTAGGATTTTTTCTAACTCCATAGCCCGAGCTTTGATCTGAGATTTTTCAGTCTCATTAGAAACATATCATTAAGGCTTTGAATATGATTTCTTCTCTTTCTAATTTATCACGCCACATATAATGATAAATTAGTGTCAACCATTTCCCCCTATTTTCATATCCTTTGTCTAAATTTCTATTTTCTCCCATTTTAAATCATGTTGTAAGATGATATTACATGAGCGATCAACTATGAGTATAAGGTAGGTAGTGCCTATATTTCTCTTTAATTTTATTGGTGTTTGGGGTGTGTTCCATATATAACCATGTGGGTAGTATGAGAGAGACCATTAATTAATTAATTCATTTATTTTCATTATGTAATTGATATTATGGGATGTCATTGGGAATTCTCTAGCATATGATTATATTTTCTAAGTAGGGTAAGGGACTTTGACCACATAGGCTGGATAGTCTGGGTGTCTACTTTAAATTAATTAAATTGCATATTGATTTCTTGATTTTCATGGGAACATGATAGTTATGACCCAAGGATTGAGGTGGTGCTGATCACTTGGATTGAGGCAACATAGTCATCAGGGTTAGGGAATGGACCAAGATACACGAGTTGATGATGATCACCATATTGAGATGACATAGTCGTCAGACTATAGTGAAGAGGTTTTCAGGATAAGGGCATGGCCTGTGTGACTTGAGATAATTTTGACCATTGGGATTTAGCGACATGGTAAAAGGGACATGAGGTGTTGGATGATGTGTCTTAGTTATTGTTGGTGATTTCTATTCAACGTTATTGATCGAAACACTATTGGAGTCATGTTCACATAGATAGGACTCAGTAGAGGTGGTGTTGAAAAATCATTGTGGGAGGAGGCCTTTGTAGATATTTTAGCTTATGCGACGGTGTTGAAAATTGGGTATGTTGGAGTTGATATCCATATAAATCCATGGGAAAGGTAATAAACCATTGGGAGATGGTATTGAGACCATCAGTTGGGGAATGAGGATCACCATTGTAATTGAGGTCGTTAGGATGGGATTATGGGAGGATGGATATCATCATGCCTTGGGATGTTGGTTGTTGAGCCGATGGTGATTATTTATTAGATGGAAAATATAGTCATTCCTTAAGAAGCTAGGCTATTATTCCAATAGGGAGTTTATAAGTGGAGGTCTAAGGGACCCAAGACTTATTTTTAATGCATGATGTTAGGATGTCTGATACTAGATTGACGGAATAGGGAGTTCCAGATGGAAAGAGGTGTTGGGTGACATGTTTATGGGTGGAACCTAAGGGTTCACCTGGTTTGATATTCCATTAGGGGATTCCTATTCACTAATCCATGGGTCCTATCCACTGTATATATATATATATATATATAAATACATGTATTATATGTCATATATATATTTGAGGGAACATGTTTAGAGATATCTCTTCATATGTTGAAGTAGGTAAATGCTCACTTGTGGATATTGACCACAAGTGGAATGAGTTAATTAATAAATTTACATGCATTGTATTTTATTTATTTTTTCATACACTTACATAATTTTGGATGTAAGACAGGAACATGTTGGTGGTGGCCTACTATGTTCATACTCACACCTTATAGTGTCCCATTGGGATGCGCGTAGACTTTATGATTGTGAGATCAGGTAAGGATTCAAGCTTGAGAGCTAGACCTTAGAGATCATAGAGGTACTATTTTTTCATGGGATGGATGGTAGTGAACTAGGTTGTTCCTCTTCATTGAGATGGATTTTATATTTATATTTTTCATGCTTTATATATGTACCAGTATGGTATTCTATAGGTTACCTTGATTGTATATTCCATGTATGACCTTCTATGACATATTTTATTAGCATTTGGTATTCCTCTGGGCTATTAATTATAATTACTACTGTTGTTTATTTATGCATTCTCTAATTTTATCTTGTTTCTTATGCATTTTTGGTCCTTCTTACATGGTTTTATATATGTATGGACAAATATTATTATCATCACCATAGGGTATAGTCTCCTTACTTTCACCTCATCAGACCGTCACTGCTAATCAGTGGCCTTTAGCATATGGGGTGGTGCACCTAAGGCCTACTGGACAACTGGCCCAGAGCACTATTTGGATGGAAAATTAGGTCAGGATGCTACAAATTGAATCATAGGAGTTTATTTTACTTTTTTGTTCTTACTATTTGGGTTATGGTAGACCATAGATCAGGATTTAGTCGAAACCAGGTAAAAAGCTCATGTTTGGGTTTATATAACCCCATTTACGGGGGACATACCAAGTTTCCAAGGGTAGTAAATTTATGATATATTATGTGATTTTATGGTTGATTTGATTTCCATATCGAGTGTCACACATGGGTGTGATGTTTATCTTTTATGTGGTTTTGAAACTTGGCTTGGTATGGAAAGGGAGTATTTTTATGCATCATGTTAGAAAATTTGCCTCATATGATGTGTGTGTTTTCCTGTGATCATCATTGGGGAACCTAAAATTCAATTATAAGGGTTTGGATGTTTAAAGTATCAATAAATAAACTAAACAATGTTTTTATACTTTTCCTTTTTGGTGGAATTCTACTTAGTCAACCCAGGTATGTGTGTTCCCAATGAGATCGATATGTGATTATGCGCACATGTGATATATGGTATTGACCCTGATAGGGGTATTTAGGGATGATAAAAAGGGGAAGATTTGTTTAAAGTGTCAACAAAGAATCTAAATAGTGTTTTCCTATATAGATTATTTGGTGGGATACTACTCAGCTACCCCATATTTATGATGGATTGTATGTGATACATGACTTAGTTATGAGTAGGAAAGGGTCCATGGGGCTGGATGATAGTATGTTATACCTGACTCTGATATGGGTAGGTAAGGTTCCATGAGGCCAGATGTCATGTGACATGGGTTCAGAAGGGGAGTGTTGGGGTGGTGAGGTGCACTACCTAGAATAGATTTCTCTATTTGTGATATATATATATATTATTACATTTGTTTCACTATAGTGTTGGTATTCATCATGATGCAGCATATACAGATTTTGGTGGAGCTTCAGGAGGGAAAAGATGTTGTGCTACTATAGCATGCACAAGATGAGACCCCTAAGGGTTAGGATGACGACCCTGAGGGGTGGGTTGTTCACGAGCCATAGGTACATGCTCCAGTATAGGCGGGGAAGCAACAAAATATGGCAAATTTTGGGCCATGGTTAGACAATTAGCTCAAGGTGAGCTTGGTGTGATTCATACAGATTATTGATAGGGGATATGAATGACATGAGCCATCAATGGAGTATATGAATCATGAGTTCCAATATTAGAACCCACAATTATTTCAATGTGAGGGTTGACCATAGGTATAAAATAATTGGATAGAGTTGGTGCAAACTATCTTTGATCATCTTGAGGAACCACCAGTTCAGAGGTTGAAGCTAGTGAATTATATGCTCAGAGGACTGGAAAAGTGATGGTGGGATGTGTATCTATAGGATTACTGACACAAGGGACTTTATTGGAAGGATTTTTAGTCCAGGTTCTTCAAGAAATTATTCTTGGAGATGATAAGGAGGGATATAGCCTATAATTTCATGAATATTCAACAGGGGGATATGTTTTTCATGGATTATGTGGAAAATTTCATATACATGTCATGTTATTCACCTTCTATGGTGGATGACATCATCACCAAAATGAGGAGTTTTGAGGATGGTTTGCAGAATGCCATCAGAGTGCAGGTAAACATCTTCAGGCTAACATCTTTCACTAATGTGCTGAATTAGGCACTAATAGCTGAGGGGAACTTTATGGAATAGTCTTATTTGATCTTTGTGATAGTGTCAAGTGAGCTTAGTAGTGATTCTTTAGGTATCACGAATCTGGGCCAGGAAGAGTATTAGTAGGAATGTTAGGAAAAATATTTTGGAAGACCACCTAGGAATGTGTTTTAGAGAGTATTCTTTTAGTGTAGGCAACTTGGGAATGTTTGGATCTAGTGGGATCAGGTGCTGAAGTTTTTTTGATCATGTGGTCATATGGGGAATCTAGAGAGGTTATTAAAGAATCCTTCTCAGGCACATAGAAGTCAGGGACTAGGGAAGACTCGGGGATATGATTTCATATCGGGAGTGGTACCAGGAGTTGGTAGTCGAAATTCATTGCACTCAGAGGTCATGGAAGAGATAGAGAGACCCAGTAGTGGGGTTAGTGTCAAGTAGCTGGTGTAGATCTGTAGGGATTCCAGGCCTCAGGTAGTCAAGCTTCAAGCTAGTTGCAAGTTGTTGATCTACTAAGGTCAGAGCATGCCAGTGAGAAAATTAAAGATAGAGGTATGCCTCGACCAAGGTGTGACCAAGTTTTCTTTTGTTTTAGCATGGCCAATTTTGGTTCATGAGGTGTGAGGGTATTATTTTTGGACTAACCAGGAACTTGTTAGTAGGTTGTAATTAGTTATGATATGTTATATATATATATATGAGGTGTGTAGGAACTGAGATATATTGTGGGAATCATATGATGTGTGGATTGTATGAGGTGCATAGGCATGAGGACTATGATGGCTATGAATATATGTATATATATGATTTAGGATTATTTTTACTGACTGAAAGTTTTTTTTATTGATTTTGAAAAGGTAAAAAGTCACAAACCCCTCAAGGAGGGAGAAGATAGTGCAGACCAATGGCATCCTCTTGCACTACACTCTTACACTCAATAAGGAGAGAGTCTAAACTGTAATAAATTATATGATCCTCTTACGTTATACCCATAAGAGAAAGTAAGTCCACCGTGAAGTTAGCCTCCCTCCAACTATGGTGGATCATACTCCCTTGATTGGTCTCCACCATGCATCTGTGAATAATATATATCATCTCCCAAGGTACCGCATGACATCCCTGTATAGCCTTCATGAGGAGTTCTAAGTCATATTCGATCTCATCCACCTATTCAGACCATCCTCCTACAAACCATTAGACATGATAGAAGGGCCTGAACTTCTGCACCCAATGAGTTTCCTAGACCATAAAATGAACTTAATCCCAAGTGAACCAATCCCCAAGAATCCCGAAGAACCCCACCACCCCTCATGAACCCCTCCATATAAGAACCATCAATGTCCAGTTTGAGTTTGTTACTGGGAGGTTTCCATCTAACCCAACAGCTACTTTCCCTGCCTTGAATGCAGGGCCGGTTGAGGAGATTGGAAATCATAACTGAGATTTGTCCCCTTTTAGTAACAAGTCTATCTAGAAAATGAAGGATCTTAATCACATCTGTATGAATAAAAATGAGCAACTAGAGCCTATCCAGACATGCTTGAGAGCCTCCCATATAGTCCAGCATATAGACGCAAGAATGACAGCTTGTGCTTTATGTTCCATGATCCTATTCTTAGATCTGTGAAACTAAGAAGCCAATAATCCCAGCAAAGACAGATCATCTCCATTGATTCATGGATGAGGAGTGAAGAAATACTAGAGGTTAGTGGCCCAACTACTCTAGAAAAACATGTGAAGTGTCGAATCCTCCTTTGGATTCACACAACAGAAGCAAAGAGAGGACACGGAGATGCCCTTTCTTTGAATGTTCTCTTCAGTTTGGATTTACTTATTTATGATACGCTGAACCAAGAAGTTAATTCTAGTAGGAATATTGTTTCACCATAATATTTGTTCCCACTCATCCAATACAATATTTGCATGGAAGAGCCTACTATAATCTCAAATGTTGAACATGACCGTGCTCAATCTGGTGAAGCAAAATATTTCTAGTTCATCATTCATAACGATACTTTCAAAACCATCATATGGATAGGATTCCGTACTGCATGGATAAGATCATATTGAACACTAGCTTCCCTAAAATTAATTTCTACGGAAGGGCAGTCAGGGTATGCCATCTTTTCCCCAGACCAGTTGGCTTCCCAGAAGTTTACGTCTCTTTTACCAATGAACCACAATGTGTAACCACACAGAACCACGAGATGGGGAAACATGCAACACGCCAGTCCAGAAGCACCTTGATATCCAGAAACCTCCTATTGGGAGCCATGACACACCTTGAAAAACCTCATCCATAGAGACTCCCCAGTGATAATCTCTTAGGCTAACTAGACTTGCATGCCCATTATGGATTCATTAATATCTTGGATGCCAACCCCCCTTCCACAATTGGTATTTCCAAGTGATTCCAAGAGCCCATTGACTACGCCCAACCTAGTTAGCATCCAACAAAAAAGTTTTAATAATTCTCTCCATTTTCTCAACAATGCCTTTAGGTGGTTTAATGATAGAGAATATATGAATTATAATAGAAATTAAAACACTATTGATCAATATAACCCACCATACAAATGACAACAACTTTTTCTTCCAACTGAAGATCCTTCCCAATAACTGATCAAGAATATATTATAAGTGTTTCTTTGTGATGCAGATGTATGAAACCAGGACCCCAAGACCGAGGATTGGTAATTGCTTCCAATAACACCCAAAGATATCTTGAATGTCTCTACACCGCCTGCCGAATCACTTATATGAAATGAAAACATGGATTTTCAAGGGCTTGATACTTTGTCCACTCAAGTAACCATACTTAAACAAGATATATATAAGATAAAGCAGGTACCTATGACTTCTATTAATGAAAATCGACATATAATCAACAAACATTAAGTGAGAAATACTCCCCATACCCTATTGACAACAATATGGTTTCATCCTCCCCTCCTCCAAAATCCTATTTAGGTTCTAAGACAGTGCATCTTGGGCCAAGATAAAGATACTTGTGGAAAAAGTATCTCCTTGATAGACACCCCGAACCAATTTAAAATAACCAAAACACTTCCCCATAAAAGTAACAGAAATACAAGGTGAAGAGTAACACCTGAAACAGAGGTAAAAAAACCACTCCTGGAACCCAAACCTCCTCATAACACAAATAATGAAACTCCATTAGATTTTATCGTAGGCCTTGTTCATATAAACTTGGAAGATAACATTGGATCCCACTGAACATATGTGAAGATCATTCACAAGTTCATTAGCAATTCCAACCATCCCTTGAATACTCCAGACCGGAAAAAACCTGTTTTGTTCCTTAGAGACCATCTTTGGTATGATACCACTTAGAAATCTTGAGATAACTGTGTCTAGTATCTTTTAAGTGAAGTTGCAAAGGAAAATAGGCTTATAATGAAAATTGAGGGTGGGATTTTTGATCTTTGGAATAATCACGACCCTAGAGGAACAAATGCACTAATTAAGAGCCCCACCACTAGAAAAATCTTGCACAACTTCCACCACCTGAGGGCCATCCACATCCCAAGATTCCATGTAAAAGGAGACCAAAAAGACATCTAGTCAGGGTGCACTGTCAAGAGACATTCTAATAACTAACACCTTAATCTCACTCTACACCAATAATACGATAAGAGAGGAATTATCAAACTTCCTCACAAGATGTATAAGACAACTCAGGAAGCCATCACCATCTGTTTCATCCTGATCAAAGTTAGAGGAGGCCTCCCCTATCAGGAGACCTTCAAAGTTATCCAAATCCATTTTGATAGAAAATTCCACATATAATGTGATGACCCCATTGGTGAGGACTAGGATTATATTTATGATCATATTCTACTTTATTCATGCGTAAAATAAAGTGTTGTTATGTTCTCCTTCCCCTAACCATCTTACCTGGGAGTGTTGTTTATAAATTCACTCAATCTATAATAGATTTTTAGAAAGGAAAATAATATTTTCATAGAGGTTAATGAATGTGTTTTCATCCCATACATTCTTAAGAGTTTCCTCTAGCCTATCAACCTCAGTATGTATTTTTTCCACCCTAAACACATCGTCGGGCCTTCTAGCTAGCCAGCTTCTAATGTCCTACTTGAGATGTTTGAGACAGTTCACTAAGCCACCCCAGGACCTTCCAACTTACCCCCATTTCTAAGACTCCTTTAATAACTAAATGAAAGAGGAATCCCATTGCCATGTGCTCGAATAGGAAAAGGATTGACTGACCACAATATCACACCTGATCTCTATAAGAAGTAGATAATTGTCTGAAAGTGAAAGAGTAACATGGGTTATAGACATCTTAGAGAATAAATCCAACCCTTGAATGTTCGTAAGACATCTGTCTATATGGATATAGATGCGGCTCGATCCCCTTTGATTTTGGCACCAAGTGTACCTAGATCCAGAGAACCCCAAATCCAGAAGCCTCAAAGATGCCATGATACCCTAGAAATAATCCATGCATCCTTGACTCATGGTGGAGCCACCCCTCTTCTTTGATAAATCTGATATTGAGTGAAATTCACCACCGAGGAACCATGAGAAGGAACCTAACTAGAATTCATCCTAGTGACGCTATAAATCCAGCCACCCAAGAGGATCAGTACTTACATAGGCAAAGGTAAACATGACCTCAAACCCACCACATGATATTTTAGTATTGATACATTGTCGCATAAGGATCATAGCCTCAACTGAGACATTATTTTTACAACATATCCAAATCTAAAAATTGTCAGGACATCCATGTAGATCATATGAGAAAACCATTTTATTATCCAACCATGGGACTTTGATAGATTTATACTTAGGCTCAAGAATATCTACAAGGGAATAGTTGCGTTTCCTAGATTTTGAGGCAACAAAGGCATGCTTGGCTTGGGACCCCAAGCCTCTTTCATTGAAATTGATAAGTAAGATCATCACAGAAATTCCTTACATTATTTTTGTCTTGAAGAGAGTGATAGAGATAGAGGAGTAACCAAGCCTGTCTCCTTTGATTTGGAATGATGAATTGGGCCTAGTGCTCCAGCAACTCGTATGTCCCACTTTGGAGATTGAACATCCTTCTTGAATGAACCATATATATCTTCCAAAAGTGTCCTCCTTCTGGCTAGAGTGGATCTTGGAGGACTTGACACCACATCAATTAAGATGCATTACTTATGGGAATCTAAGAAAATGCGGGTTTTGACGAGTTTCGTGTATGTCACATATATGATATGGGAATTTGTTTAGATCAAAAACTTGATGGGTGTCAAGTATGATATGGGAATGAATTGAGAACCTATTGAGGTTTAGGAATGATAGTACGTAATGGAAGGAATTTTATGTCCAGATATGGTTATTGTACCATTGTAAATATTTAATTTTGGGGTCAGGAAGTGACCATGTAGGTAATTTCTAAAGTAAGGAGTGCTTCTAGAGGAATTAACTGATGATATAATAATTAGGGTATACTAGGTTTATGTAAATGATATGGGTATATTCAATACCATTAATAAGTAAATCCTGATATCTTGGGGATGATCTAATATAATGTGGGGATATTGTAATGTCCGGGGTTTTTGAATGGGTCAAAATTCCTCAACCTTTTTGAATTTTTGAGTTTGGTGAGCATGCCATCTTTTCACTTGATCTTTGGAAGATAATTATAACTTTTTTCTTACCCAATGTCTTTTTAGAATGATTTTGAGTCCTTGATAGTTCCTCAGGTTTTCAGGTGAGTTTCAGGAGCATCTAGACCTAGAAACTCATATTTGAGAAAGTGTGGACTTGGGTATATGGTTTGATTAATCATGCAACCAACTTGGAGAAACCATGTGGCCCACCAATGCATAGGAAATGGTTTGTTAAGCCATGTGTGTGTAGCTTCATGGACATATAGAAAATCTATAGTTTTTAACATAGGAAACACAAATGGTATGCACACGGTTTGGAAAATCGTGCACCTAACTATGGGAAGTGTGGTGCTTGGACAATGAGAACCATATGGTTGTCACACGATTAGCCAAACCATGTGTCCAAAATATGTGGTTAATTTAAAATTATAAAATTATGGTTTTCCACTCCCTCCAATTTACTTACTTTATCCTCATTTATCCTCCCTTTCTTGCACAACACAGGGGGTCCTCACCCATTTCTTCTCTACCTAGGATTTAGTCTAACTCTATTGTTTGAACCCCAATCCGAGATCCATTAGTCTCATTGGAATCTTATCAGTAAGGCTTTGAATCCTCTTTCTTCTATATATAGTTTATCTCTCCACATGGAATTATTAATTTATGTGATCCCTTTTTCCTTATTTTCAAGGCGTTTGTCTAAATCTCTATTTTCTCTCATAGGCTTGAGTTAGAGGCTGATATCAAACGAACAAACATCTACGTGTAATGCCTCGAACCTAGAAAACCAGAGCCGGTGCATTATTTTATTACATTGGCATGATTAAAAGAAATAAAATCCTGAAGGACTAATCAGTTTAGAAGTTTTTGACGTCCATATTACATACATGATGCTCATTGTACATTCAAAAAGATAGAAAAATACAACATGATACATAAAAAAATGAAATAAACCGCATCCTTAAAACTCATTCAAAGGATTCCAATTCATAAAATGGGGAAATTAAATATAATAAGGGTGAGAAAAAATTCTCAGTAATGTTTACGTGAACAAATAATAAGTGAATTAAATTCAATAATGCATAGACATTATGAAAATTTAAATAATCCAAAGAACACATGCCATCAATAAAATGGGATTAAAAAATCATCCAAAGATTCTTTCATAACGAAAATCTAATGGAAAGTAATAAATGAGTAATGAATAAAGAAAATGATTATTTAGAGGATTTCATGTATCTAGAACATGAACCATTATACCATCGAGAAGGTTTAATTTTGGGGGTACAAACCCATCTCATTCTGTTAGGAAACAAACACAAAGGGTTTGTCACCAACTATTTTGTCTCAGGAGACCTATCAATGTATCTAGGGGATATAGCAGGCCTCACCCATCGCTGAAAGTTTATATAATTATTTAAGTGTAGATTTAATTCAATAAAAATATGTCTCATAAATATCTGTATTGATTAGAGGATACAAATTCAAAAATATTTCCTTAGTTTAAACAACATTCAAAATAAATACCGTATGTAAAATGGTATATGACTAAGATAATAATCAAATCCATGAAACAAGAATATGAATATTTAATAGAAATGTAATGTAAAATGAAAAATTATCTCAAAGGGGGAACTATATAAACTACATAAAAATGATTAGGTGCACAATACCAAATAAGCCTCAATGAAATAGAAATTGTGACGAAATCCCTTACCTTAATTCATGTTTAATTTTGTCATGTTTTCACTACCTAAACAGCAAACTTATATTTATTAAAAGACTAATACAGAAGTAAATTTTAGTAATATATACAACTATTTATCATTGGTTTATATTTATTAATTTATGTTGATGAGAATTTCAGCATTTGATATCATGTTTTATATAAAAATTTCCAATTTTGCAATTTTTTTCTATTTTATCTAAATATAAATTATACATTAATATAATTAATTAAGGAAGTTTATAATGAATATAATTATATTTTTATACATTATATATAGTTTATAACATCTACCCTTGAGGATGGTTTTAGGTGTTGACATGAAAATGTCTCCATTGGTGGTTTATCGACCTTTGATGGGACACTGACAAGAGAGTGAGAAGAAGATGTTTTAAATTTTATATATAGTAGTTTGACACTAAAAATAGGTTAAAATAATTAATATATAGTTAACATACTTCCTATTTAATTTCTTTAATTATTGGTTGTGTAATGGTTGGTGGAAAAAGAAAGTGGGGGTGTAACCTGAAGGTAAAATGGGGGTTCGAGAGCATTTGTTTCCTTGGTTTTAATGATCAGATCACTTATTTATAAGTAATGAAGTTCAATTAAAATTGGTATAATTATCCAAAATTGGAATTATATTTTATTAATGAACAAATAGAAGTGTAAATGGTTATATATATCATTTTTTAAATGTTATGATGATGAATCATTAGATACAATTTTGTTGATAATTTTTTAGATTATTTTGGTATTTTTTTCGATCATCACACACTAATTTTGTTTAATTAATTAATAATATGTATATAATGGTTAAAAAAATTAGGCTATAATTCACTTTTTATAAACTGGTTCAACCATAAAAATGGTTTCATGACCACCCTCTAAGGATAAATTGAAGAATAAAAATCCTTTATCCACGAAGGTTGTAAATTGGCACCTCACGGACGATGGTTTCATTTTTAAAAGAGAGAGATAAAGGAGATTGATGAAGGATATTATATTAACATGATATAATTACTGTATATAAAAGATACTAAAGTTATCATGCTCATTTTGAAAGAGGATGTGAGGAGAGGATAAGAAATTAAAAAGGAAATTAAAAGAAAAATAAAGATGATTTACCTCTGGAATTCTCCACTTTGAGTACCTCCTTAAGGGACCTTGGTTTGGTATTTTTTCAAGACCAAAAGATCATGGAAATGGGGGAGAGAATTGGGAATATTATTTTATATAATTTGAATAAGGCTAAAATCTTTGAAGGTGTGAGGAGAAGGGGTGGTGAGGGGTGATATTGATACTGGAGGAGGTGTTTTGTGAATATTTTACTCATTATTTTTATTGTATTGGTTCAAGAAAAGTAACGGTGATGATTCTTGTGACTAAATACATTAATTGATAAATGTGAGTTCTAACCAATTGGTATTACATCATACATGACTCAATTAAAAGTATATTTATCATATAATGTATATATACTGTAAATTACCGTATTTTACTATTCACCAAAAATTCAAGTATCTCTGAAAAATCCCAAAAACCAACCCTAACCATTTTTTGACTTATAGTATCCAAAAATTAAATTCATTTTATGAAAATAATTCTCTAAATATGATATTTTAATTTTTAATTAAAATCATCATTTACTCAAAAAATACAGATTTTAAATTTATAAATCATTTTAAAACACTCTGAAAAATTAACTAAGGTCTCACAAAATTATCCTAAAATTATAAGATAATAAAATATTAATTTATGAATACATTTTATGAAATTAAATTTTATTTTAAAACATTTAATTAATTATAAAATTCAAATTTAATATTTATGACTTATAAAAATACCAACACTTAATTAATAATTTTTAAAATATTCATGTACTTATACTATGATATAATTTTATCATACTTTAATTTATAAGATGCTTAAATTTTATTTATACTTTGATTAATGAGGTTACTTTTCACTTGATCAATTTACTGTTCATAAGATTCATATTACTATTCCTTAGGTCAAGTTACTATTTCATCAGTATAGGTTCCAAAGCTTCTAGAAATACCTCTTATTTCATCAATTATTCATTTATAAAGTTTTTATTGTGTTTTATATTTTATTTTATATGATTATATTAAATAATTATTTTTACAATGTAAACTATCAAATGAATTGATTTGATTTTAGTAGATTCATACCAAAAAATCATGGGGTGTTATATTCTTCCCTCCTACATAAATTTCATCCTAAATTATTTTATGAAAATTGCCTTCTAAAAAGATGAGGGTAGTTCTTATTTATAACATCCTCAGGTTCCAACATTTCTTCCTCCATCTTATGGTTTCTCAAAAGAACTTTTACTAGTCGAGTCATCCGATTTCTCAACACTTACTCTCTTGTGTTAAGAATCTAGATATGTTCTTCATAGTAAGATAAACCAGGTTCCAGTTTTATTTCTTCATAGGTGAGTAAATGTGTTGGGTATAGAATGTAAGTCTTTAAAAATGACACATGGAACACGTAATGAACTTTAGATAGACTTGGTGTCTTTTCTAAATAGTAATCCACAACCCCAATTCTTTCTAGAATTTTAAATGGTCCAATGTACCTAGGGCTCAGTTTCCCTTTCTTACCGAACCTTAATACACCCTTCCATAGAGATACTTTCACAAAGAAATTATGTCCCACTTGAAATTAAAAATCCTTTCTCCAGTTGTTGGCATAACTCTTTTTCTTACTTTGGGCTACTTTAATATAGTCCTGAATTATATTTACCTTTTTCATTGTCTCTTCAATAGTTTATGGGACTATAATTTTCCTCTCACCAACTTCATCCAATCATGTTGGAGTTCGAAATATCTTACCATATAATGCTTTGTATGTGCCATTTGAATACTATATTGGAAACAATTATTGTAATAAATTTCCACCAAAGGTAATTACTAATCCCACATACCTTGAAAGTCAAGTTATCATGATATAAAATTAATTCCAATGTTTGAATAGTCCTCTTATATTGTCTGTTGATTTGAGGGTGAAAATCAGTACTCATATGAAGCTCAATATCCAAAGCCTTCTGAAGGATCTTCCACAATTTTTATGTAAATTGATGATCTTTATCTGACACAATATATAGTGGTGCACCATTAATTATTATAAATTCATTAATGTAGAGTCTTTTTAGGTGTTACAGTGTAAAATCTTCCCTTATTGTGAGTAAATGAGAATATTTTCTAAGTCGATCAACAATAAACCTTATTGAATCATTCCTTCTTAGAGACCTTGGTTGTCCAGTGAAAAATTCCATCATAATATTATCCCATTCCCACATAGGTATATGATGAAGTTTCATGACACCTTTATGGTGTTGTCTTTCAGACTTCACATATTGACATACTAGGCATCTTGACACATAGTCTTCAATTTATCACTTCATATTACCCCACCAATAATGTTCCTTCAGATCTCTATACTTATTGGTACTACCAGAGTTTATAAAGAAACTTTAGCTATGAGAATATTCTAATAGTTCCCTTTTTTAGATCTGGTATTGATGGAACACATATCCTCCTACAAAATTTTAGAATTTCATCCTCATACTTAATGTCTACCAATCTCCCATTCTCAATGGATTTAATTTTCTTTTGAAAATTCTCAGCATCTGATTGAGACTCTTTTACCTTCTATAGTTATTATCTTTTAACAATCATTTGAAAAAGGAAGTATTTTTCCTCTTCCCTAACAATTCCAATATCTATATTACTAGATCCATGAACATATGATCTCTCCCAATCCTCATTTGGGTCATAAGTCCATGATCTTTCTTGCTCAAATCATATGCTACCTTATTTTCTTTTATTGGGTGGTATTGTATTGAACAATATTAATCTTTGAGTAACTTGAGCCATATAATTTGTCTCAATTTGAGTTTTTTCTATGTAAAAATGTATTTCAAACTCTTATAATATATATATATATCTCACTTATTTCATCGTAGAGATAGTGTATCCATATTTTTAGAGAAAATATTACAATTTCTAACTCAATATCATGAGTTAGATAATTTTTTTTCATGTGTCTTCAACTGCCTTGATGCATAAGCCATAAATTTATCATTTTACATAAGGACACAACCTAGTCCATTATTTGATGCATCACTGTATATCGCAAACCCATCATTTCTAGATGGAAGAGTATAAATTAGAGCATTGACCAATATTATCTTTAATTCTTAAAAACATTCTATACATTATTTTTTTTCATATTAATTTAACCCCTTTACGTGGGATCTTGGTTAGTGGCTTAGAAAATCGGGAAAAACTATGAATGGAACACCGATAGTAACCTACTAAGCTAATAAACCTACATACCTCGGTTATGTTCATTGGAATAGGTTATTCTTGGATTGCCTTTATCTTCAAAGGATCAAATTATATTCCATCCTTAGAGATAATGTGGCCTAGAAAAGAAACTGTTTAAACCTAGAATTCATACTTGATAAACTTCTCATGTAACTCTTTTCTTCTAAGAGTCTCCATAAAAACCTGCAAATGGTTATCATGGTTCTCATAGATTTTGGAATATATCAAGATATCATCAATAAATACCACTTCAAAATTGTCAAGATATTCCTTGAAAACTCTGTTCATTAGACCCATGAAAAAAGAGGGTGCATTAGTCAGTATGAATGGCATTACTATAAAATTATAATTTCCATACCTAGTTCAAAATTTTGTCTTTGGAATATCTTGCTTCCTCACATGCAATTGATGATATTCAAATCGAAGGTCAATATTTGAAAAATATTGATCTCCTTGAATTTGATCAAATGAATCATCAATGTGAGGTAGATGATACATGTTATTTATAGTAATAACATTGATTTCTCTATATTCAATGCACAGCCTCATGGATCCATCTTTCTTATAGACAAATAGAACAAGGTCTCCCCATAGAGAAACAATAGGGTTAATAAATCCCTTGTCACTCAATTCCTCTAGTTGTTTCTTAAGCTCCACTAATTCCACAGTAACCATTCTACAAGAAGTATTTTGTATAGGTAATGCAATAGGAATTAAATCAACAGATAACTCAACTTCCTAATCTAGAGGATGTCCAGGTAAATCCTCTAAAAATACATCAATGCATTATTTCACAACTGGTACATCCTCAATTTTAAGATTACTTTCCTCATCTATATATGTTTTTTGATCTTCCACACCAAGAATTTTATTTAGTAGAGCTACTATAGGTGGATCCAGATAAGAATTAGATGATGAGATTTATTCTCTTAATATAAGGTATTCTACACCTTTCTCACAAATTTAAACTTCCTTCTTCTTGTAATATATTTTTTCATCATAGTTTGAAATCCAGTTCATAACGGGGATTATATAAAAGTAAATCACAGTTATAATGATAAGTTCATAAACTAAAGTAAATTTATGTGTCATAAAGGGTACTGAATTACACAACTTTATTGCAATGATACTTCCATTAGGTGTTTTTACTGAAAAATAATTTATTAAATCAATAGATAAATGTCTAATTTTCTTAGAAAACTGGGAAGATATAAAAGAATGCGATGATATAGAATAAAATAAATAATTGGATAAGTTTGGGGAAACAATTAAATTACCTTCCACCATATCATTAGAAACTTCAACCTCAGTATTTGTGATTTTATAATCATATAATTTATCTATTGTCCTTTTATTAGGCATGTTTCCTCAAAACTTATGAAAATAATTTTCTTAGTGTCCCATATCCCTATAATTTTAGCCCTGAAAATAATTGATTTTTCTCTTCCCCTTTAATTCATTATCCTGATGACCCCGTTTTCCACACTTATAACAAACTCCCATGTCTTTCATGAATTTTCTAGAATGATTCTTTCTATAGTTTTCACATAATAGGAATTGCTACATTCCCTTATTCTTATTTGGAACTTCAACTTTTCTATGGATATTAGAAGACCTATTATTCTCTTGATTTCCATTATAAAAATTGTATCTATAAAATTATTTCTCCATTTTGATGGCACTTAATATTATTTCATCATATTATGAAAATGCGTGAGAAGCCAATGCCCTTCAGAGACTTGTCTTAATAACTTTAAATAAATGATCAATCCTGTCTTCAAAACCACGTATGTAATCTATATAATACCTGGATATTCTTGTGAAAGTATCCTCATACTCCATAACACTCTCTTATTCCCTTTTCTTTAAGCTATGGATTTTTCTCCTCAATTCAGTTCATTTCTCATGAGGGAAGTATTTTTCAAAAAATGTTCCTTTAAAATTTCTCCAATCGATTTCCTCTATTTCTTCTTCATACTTAGTTTTTTGGATCAAATACCACCATTGGTAAACATCTATCTTGAGAAAATATACTGCAAGTACTACCTTTTCATTACATCCCAATGATATATATATATTTTCAATGGAATTGATCCATTTCTCAGCTACCATTGGATTAGTAGTCCCACTAAAATATGGGGGCTCATGCCGCATAAAATGATCCACCATAGGTTTAGTAGGGTTATTCATCATAACATGAGTAATTTTTCCTAATATATATATGATCTTCTCAGTTACAACACTAATTGTGCTGACTTACTCAGTGGGGAATTTCCAACATTATCCATGGGCATTGATTCCCTTTATTCCATTATGAATCATCACTAAACAATTCCATACACTAAATTATGTTATGGATCATAATTCATAATTTAAAACTAGAAAAACACTTAACATAAATTTAAAATTTATGAATATCTAATATCATAATCGTAAACATGGTTTATTTGAGGGCATATTTAATTTTAAACCCTTAGTACTAGTTTGTAAAGAAAATGTGAATTTTTTTAAGCATATCCCACAAGAGTGTCAAACTAGGTGTGTAGTAAGGCCCGTTCACATGTACCAGGTTACCTCGAGTATGGCCTAGAATATCTTGTTAGATTTGTTACTTCTGGGTACATCTATTCTAGAACTACTTCCATTTGTAGTATCCAAACTTGGATGTATTTCTAAGAAGACCCATATATTCTAAACTTTACTAAAATTCTTGGATGTTATTATAATATTATCCTCAAAATATATCTTGGGATTATGTTCCCTAAACTATGTGTTCTACATCTAGTTTCCATGGTTGCTTCTAAACTTCCCCTAATACCAACTATAACACCCTGACCCCAGAAAACTAGAGATGGTGTATTATTTTATTAAATTTTCATGATTACAAGGAATCAAATCTCGAAGGACCGAAAATTTTAGTAGTTTTGGAAGACCATATTACATAAATGATACTCATAGTTCATTAGGAAATATAGAAAAATACAACATGATACATAACAAAATGAAATAAACAGTATCCTTGAAACGCGTTTAAAGGATTCATATTCATAACCTAGGGAAATGAAACCTAATTCAGGTGAGATGAATTGATCACTAAGGGTTACATGAAGCAATAATAACTAAATTAAATTCAATAAGGCATAGATATTATGGAAAGGTAAATAATCTGAAAAACACATGCCATCAATTAATTAGGAATGAAAATGCATCCATATATTTTTTCATAATGAAAATATCATGGAAAGTAATAAATGAGTAATGAATGATGAAAAATATTTTTTATTGGATGTTATGTATCTATAATATGAACCATTATACTGTTGATATAGTTTATGTTCATGGGTAGAAACCCAAATGATATTTTTTTTTGAAACAAACATGAAGGGTTTTTTTCCAACTGTTTTGTCTCATGAGACTAATCGATGCATCGAGGGGCTATAGTGAGCCCCACCCATCACTGCAAATAAAAATAATTATTAATACATATATTTAATTTAGTAAAAATATTTCTCATAAATATCCATATCGAGTAGGGAATACATATTCAAAAAAATTTCCTCAGTTAAAACAACATTCAAAATAAACACCATATGTAAAATGGTATACGACTAAAAAAATAATCATATCCATGAAACAAGAATATGGGTATTTAATAGAAATATAACTTCAAATGAAAAATTATCTCAAAGGGGGAATTATATACACCACACAAAAATTATTAGGTGCACAATACCAAGTAAGCCTCAATGAAATAGAAATTGTGATGAAATCCCTTACCTTAATTCTCACTTACTTTTGTTGCATTTTCACCTCCTGAACAAAAAACTTATATTTATTAAAAGGATAATTTAGAAGTGAATTATAGTAATTTATATAAATATTTATCATTGGTTTATATTTATTAATTTATGTTGATGAAAATTGAAGCATTTTATATCATGTTTTACATAAAAATTTCCAATTTTGAAATACTTTTTCTATTTTATCTAAATGTAAATTATAAATTAATATAATTAATTAAAGAAGTATATAATGCATATAATTATATTTTTATAATTTATATATAGTTTATATCATCCACCCTTGAGTATGGTTTTATGTGTTGACATGTAAATGTCTCCATTGGTGGTTCACCGAGCTTTGATTGGACATTGATGGGAGAGTGGGAAAAAGATGATTTAAATTTTATATATATTAGAATGACAATTAAAATTGGTTAAAATAATTAATATATATTTAAATTAATTCATAATTAATTCATTTAATTATTGGTTTTGGAATGGTTGGTGGAATAAATAAAGAGGGAGTGTAACCCGAAAAAATGGGGGTTCATGAGCGTTTGTTTCCTTAGTTTTATTGATCGGTTTGCTTATTTATAAGTAATGAAGTTCGAGTAAAATGGGTATAATTCTAAATAATTGGAATTATATTTTATTAATTAATAGAAGGAATTTTAAATGGTTATATATATCTTTGGTTTAAATGGTATAAGGTTGAATCATTAGATAAAATATTAGTGATAATTGCTTAGATTATTTTGGCGTTTTTTCGATCATCGCACACTAATGTTGTTTAATTAATTAATATTATGTATATAATAGTTACAAAAAAATAAATCAGATTTAATATATTTTTTATAATATGGTTCAACCATATAAATGGTTTCATGACTAGAATGAAAGGATAAATTGAAGAAGGGAAATCCATTATCCACGAAGGTTGCAAATTGGCACCTCATGGATGATGAGTTTGTTTTTAAAAGAAAGGGTTTTGATGAAGGATATTCCATTAACATGAAATAATTAAAATATTTAGATGATACTAGATTTATTATAATCATTTGGAAAGAGGAGGTTAGGATAATATTTGAAATAAAAAATGAAATTAAAAGAAAATTAAAAGAAAAAGAATGAGGAGTACCTCTTGAATTCTCCTCATTGAGTACCTCCCTAAGGGACCTTGGTTTGGTCTTTTATTGAGAACAAGTGATCTTGGATGTGGGGGAGATAATTGGGAAGAGTATTAGGTATAACTCTTATAAGTATCAAATCTTTTAAGGTGTGAAGTGAAGGGGTGGTATTTATAGTGGAGGAGGGGGTGTTTTGTGAATATTTTGCAAATTATTTTATTGTTTGTGCTCAAGATAAGAAATAGTGATGATTATTATGAATAAATACAGTAATTGATATGTGTGAGTTTGAAAAAATGGTTCTTACATAATCCATGACTCAATTAATACAATATTTAACTTATAATGTATATATAGTGTAAATTACTGTATTTTAGTTTTCACTAAAAATTCCAGTATCTTAGAACAATCCCAAAAAACCAACCTAACAATTTTTCAATGTGTAGAATCCAAAAATTAACTCCATTTTATTAAAATAATTTTATAAATATTATAAATTTAACTTTTAATTAAAATTATCATTTACTCGAAAAATAGAAATTTTAAATTTATAAATCATTTTATAATACTCTAAAAAATTATCTAAGATCTCAAAAAATTATACTAAAATCATAAGACATAAAAATTTAATTTATGAATACGTTTTATAAAAAGTAATTTTATTTTAGGTCATTTTATTAATTATAAAATTGTAACTAAATATTTATGACTTTAAAAAACACCAACACTTAATTAATAATTTTTAAAATATTCATTTCATTATACTATGATATAATTATATAATAATTTCATTTATAAGATCCTAATTTTTATTTATACTTTCATAGATGATTTAACTATTAATTTGGCTGATTTACTATTCAAAAGGGTCATATTACTATTCATAAGGTCATGTTATTATTTCATCAGTATAGGTTCCTTAACTTCTAGAAATACATCATATTTCATTCATTATTGATATATAAAGTTTTTATTTTATTTTATATGTGATTTTATATGATTTATATTAATTATTTTTTTGTGCAATGTAAACTATCAAATGAAATGAATTTATTTAAGAGGATATATACCATAAAATCATAGGGTGTTATACTACGAGTATAAGGTAGGGGTTTCCTATATTTCTCCTTAATTTTGTAGGTTTTTTTGGTGCATTCCATATATAACCATGTGGGTAGTCTGAGAGATTCCCTTAATTAATTAATTTATGTCTTGTAATTGTGTGATTGATATTATGGGATGGCGTTGGGAATGTCATATCCTATGATTATATATACAAAGTTGGGTAATGATATTTGAACATGTAACACCCCAAGATTTTATGGTATGTATATTTTTAAATAAATCTAATATATTTGACAGATTACTTTGCATAGCATACTGATCTTAAACGAAATCCAAAATATTATTATTTTTACATGAAAATTATAGCCTAGTAATTAATTTGTAGTAATAAATAGTATTAACCACATTATGAAATATATAATTTTACAACTCATTGTTAATGTATTAATAAATTCTTTGTGAATATGCACATAATTTTTAGTAAAGTCATTTTATTTTTCAAATAAATGTTTTCTTCAAAAAATGATTTTATTGATTTCTATGAGAAAATAAAAATATTTAATTTTTGAAATTTTTGTAAAATTTATTTGATAAAATTAAAATATTTTTTGGATTAATCATATCAAAATTATCTTATCATGATTTTTTTTATAATTTTCTGAAAAGTATAATTTTTCACTGAGTAGTAAAAAAGTACCGATTTTTATAAAACTCTCATTTTATTTTATTTTAAGTCATTTTATGATTTTAAATTGGTATCAAAGTAACTTAATTAATATTTAGTTAGATATAATATAATTAATTACATTTAAAAATTATGTTTACCATATGTTTATATAAGTACTTTTGTGGGATTAAAAACACATTTATCTAAAAAACTGTTTTTCGTTGCGTTTTGACGGTTTAATTTTAAATGTAATTTTTCAAATTATGTGTTTTGAATTTTCAAAAATTTATTTCATATTTGTAATTATTGGTCCCAAATTATTTTATAAGTTCATTTTTCATTTTTAGGCATAAAAAATTTACCATGGTAAAAAAAGATTTACCGTAGTATGGGTAAAATAATGTAGCAGGTTAAAGTTAAAATGTAAAAGACTAAAATACCTAAAAAAAATTAAATGGTTGTTTTATGTAATTCTTGAACTTAACCATAATTTAAAACATTAATTATCATCCAAATTAATTATAATTAATTCCACCTAAATGTGGTTGGCTTTAAATATAAAATAAACATTATTTAACCACTTACCCCCCTCCTTAAGTATAAATATCACTCCTAACCACCCCATTTATCCACATAAGCCTTGAATATTTTAAAATATCTGCCAAAAAAACTTATAAAAATTATATCCATGTAAAAGTTCTCCTGATCCCACCCTAATTCCAATTCTAAGTTCCTTAATGGGTCCTTCAAGGAGGTGATATTCAAGAGGTAACTTTCTCAAAATCCTCTCTTAATTTCTTTTCTTCTTCTACCTTTTATTCACCTACTTCACCTATAAAATAATAATAAATCAAATATCATGTATATAAATTAATTAAATATTTATAATGTGAAATATTATATCTACCCCTTTTATTATATACTATTATTCAAAGAAATGAAACCATTGTCCAAATTATGGTGGTTAACCATCTCTTTGGATAATAATTCATTGTTTTACATTACTGACTTTAAGGATAGCCATAAAAGTATTATTATTGTTAATTAAGATTTTAATAGGTACATTATAACATATTTCATGTTCTATAACTAATTTATATATATATATATATAATATTAAATAAAAAAAAACAAGTTTTTGATGGTTGGAAAAGTTTCCAAAATAAACTAAACATATATAATTAACATTTTATCAAATGAATAATACTCATATCATAAATAAAAATGATATATGGGATAATTTAATCTTATATAAATTTATTAATACCATTTCATTTCCATTCTATATTTTTATTTCCATTTGATGAGAAAATCTATAATTATACACAAGTGAATTGACTGTGAAACCATGAAACGAATGCACTTGAAATAATAAAAATAATGAAATAATATTAATGATCAGGTATTATGATGTAATAAAAGTTTCATATAAGTTATTATAGAAATTAATATGTTCATTTAATTAATTAATAACATTATTTAAACCTTTATATAAGACTTAAAATTATTAAAAACAACGTGAATCATGAGGTAATGGTTTCTCATATCACTTTTACTCTTGTGAGATATATGCCTTATTCGCCACTTATTTCTTGTGTGTGGTGTATATAATACCCTTTGATATATAATATCATTAATATAATTATATTAAATTTATTAAAATTTTTATTTGATAATTATTACTTTTATGGGGTATACAATTCGACTAATTACAAAGTGATAAGAGATTTCTTATCTTAATTTCTATTCATTGGGTTAAACTTATATTTCATTGATTATGACATGTTAAGATTATGTGTGGGATAAAACTTTATTATATTATGTATTATATCGACTTGTTTTATTTTTATTATATCTTATACACATAATGAATTCATTTGATTAATGCTCACTTCAATGATATGATATTTATAAGGGACTTTCTTTTAAAAATTATATTTATTCCCTTAAAACTCTCTTTTTCATCCATGTTTGTGTTTTATAAATTTTTTTATAATTTTTTTAATATTATCTTATGATTATTTAATGTCATTTTTACTCATTTTTTAATTTATAAAAAATATCTTGAATTTTTTTTTGTTGTTTTCTAAATGAGGTTCCTTGTGACCTTTACAACAAAAATATAGAAGGAATGTTTTTTTAAATTATACATAATTAGTGGATTTTACTGCTATAAGAATGAATTAATGATTTTATGTTTCCTTTAAAATTTTACATGTTTCTTTTAAAATCAATTTTTCATTTATAATTTTTCGGCCCTTTAAAAAGAAATTATTTAAAAATTGAAATGTTTTCTTTTAAAGAATTATTTTAAGTGATATTTCAAAATTACTTTCCATATAAGATAACATTATTTGATGTTACTTATGATTTACTGGGGATATTATTCAAGAATACTATTATTATTATTTTTATGGTTGGTTTATGTTTATTATGGTACTATATTTATGAAAAGTATTTCATTTCTAAGGGGTATACTATGATGAAATGTTTATGAAACCCAATTAATTTTCACGGGTTCTGATATGATTTATGTTCTTGTAGCACAAATATGTATGGTTTTAATCATGTGATGTGTGTGAACTATATATCCCTCCAATTAATTGGTTAATTAATTATATCATGTGAGATAGATAGGATTGAAATGGGAAGTGAACTCGGATCAGTAATACAGGACTGGAACAGGGAGTGAACTCAGTTCAGTAAGAGACTATTGGGACATATATCACCATACAATGCATTGGGTAATGCTTTATATCACATGATATAGATAGTATTTAAATGGGATGTTGAATTGATTTAGTAAGATAGGGATATAATGGGGAGTAAAATCAGTTTAGTAAAACAGGATTAAAACAAGAAGTGAACTCAGTTCAGTAAGACTGGACTAAAACGGGAAGTGAACTTGGTTTAGTGAGTGACTTTTTCCTCCATGATGGTCTTAGGAGTGAACCATTACTACTATGATGGTTTGGAGAGTGAACAAATTCCACTATAAGAAAAGGGATACCACTAGGGATGGTGGTGTGTCTCTCCCAGGAGGTGTTGTCACCCATAAAGTTCCTTTATATATTTTGAAAATGAGCATTAACTACCAAGGGTAGGATTTTCTATGCTTATGTATATTCAAAAATTACTTGTATTATGTATCAAGTTCTTTTATGTTTCATGTATTTTGAACTTTTATGATTTATTACATGATTCAATATTATGATCTTTGATACATAGGGTATAATTTTCAAATGTTATGATCATGTACTTATTCCCTTATGCTTATGTTATGATAGATATATCCCTTATTTACTTACTAAGAATATGAGCTCAACATTTTCTTATGTTTATTTTCACTAGAATATGAAAAAAATTATTATGTATCATATTAAAAAATGGTACTATTTATGAAGGAATAATGTGAAGATGATGTAGAAGTTTTATGAACTAATTGTTTATGTTTTCAAGTTTCCAAAGACACTAAACCGATATGGTTCTAGAATGGTATTGTTATATTATGTAATTTTTATTCATATATTTAGATGTAATATCTATGAATGAAATATGGGTTGTTATTATTGGTATTAGAGCAAGGTTTAGTTAATCTTTGGAAACTATGATGAAAAACCCTTAAGTAAGACCCCTAAGGATAAGTCTAATTATATGTTAAAATCCTAGAGTTTTGGTGACGACCATGAATAACCTAGTATAAAATCTAAGGTGTCGTATATTAAATTTTATAATAAATTTATCTTGATTATTTGGTTTCCCACTATGATTAATGTTTCTCACACTATGATTTTGGGGTTTTAGATAACAGATGGAACCAGAAGGATTCATGTTAATGGTGAATGTGATGGACAATGGAGTGATATTCCTCATAAATAACCAAATGAAACAGGAGTCGGAAGGCGAAACCTTGTTATTATTCCTTATCATAAATCTCATAATATGATCAATAATATAAAATTTGGTGAGTTTTCTAACCCATATAATAAGATAAAATAGAGTTTCATGGGGACTATAGAGGAAATAATGTCCAATTTTACTCATGTAATTCATGTGAGAGGAGGTATCAAATAGAATGATTAAAATGGACTAGAGGATGCTATGGGTATTGAAAATAAGGGAACAAAGAAAGTAATTTCAAAAGAAAAGTAAAAGTTTTAGTTAATTAAATGGATGAAAATAATGGTATTACTAATGCATCATTGAAAATTAAATGTTTTAAATGTGGAATGTATAGGAATAATGAAAATTGATTTCCTAGGGGAGAGATCATGAATAAAATTGATAAGGTTGTATGAGTAATGGTTATATTGCTGATAATGAAGAGACTACAAATGAAATATGATATGGAAGAAGTTTTAAGGAGTAAAATGATGATTCCCGCTTAATGGTTTATTAAGGAAGTATAATGGTTGAATTTTTATGTATTGAAATTAAATAATAATGTTGTAGAATTTATTTTATAATATTATGGAATAATGAAACATATAATGATTGTTCTAATATAGTTTTTCCTTAAGTATTTTAAAGTATATATTGAATAGTACTGGTAACCATGAAAAGTGATTGAGGTGGTAAGGTGATAGTTTTGGGGAACACGTGATTAAGGGAAATATAACCCTTAATATATGCATGATATTGGGATAATAATGAAATAAATAGATTTTTTATTATGAAAAAATAAATGGGATAATATTTATGACCATGGAATTAATTATTAATATGATGAAAAGGTTGTTTATGGATTGATTTTATAGAATTTTTGGATTTATGATATGAGAATAGTGTTAATTTTTGAAAGAATGATTGTTTTCACTAATGTTTTATGGTAATTAGGGTTATTACCATATTTCAAGAGAATACATGATAAATATATTCACATTTTTGGTGTGTGAAAATTAATAGATACATCAAGTTCTTTGGGGGATTAATGACAAGTTGATTTTAAAATATTAGTGGCCTTCTTTCAAATGTTTTAGATTTTAATATTTTGGAAGGTTTATGAGTGTAAAAATTTATGAAATTGTTTATAATGAACTATGGAAAAGGTATTAGAGATTAATTTATTACTTAAAAATATGTATATTTTTACATATTGGATTACATGTGCTAACCTTTTTTTGTAATGTCAACTAGAGAGAGAATGAATGACTTTTCATCCTATTATGGATTTTATGATCCACTAGTTATTCTGGAATTACAATTTCAAATTGATTTATTAGAGTAATAATATAAGTAGAAAATGATCAATTCATAACCAAAGAGTGATATTATACTTAGAAAATGAAACTAAGTAAGTATATTTTCTAAAATTATTTTGAAATAAAATTTTATCTTATTATAATTATTTATGATGATATCAATGACCTTTTTCAAAAATATTTGGTCTATGGTTTTTTTCATTATACTTATCTTTACCATGTTCTCTATAATTCTCCATCAGAACTTAATAGTTATAATTATAATCCATTTCTATATTTTCACTTTACACAAATGTTCTCCTAATTAGAATCCTGGTTTTGTGGTGACCTTCACCTTTTTCTTTCACTATTTTTATAATGATATTTTATTAACCCTTTTTATGATGTGGATTTCCCACAAAAGAAATTTTCAGATATCCACATTTTATTTTTTAATTGAAATTTCAAATTTTGAGGAAACAATTTATTGAAATTATTGATCGTATTGGTATGGTATCTTATTGATTGTTACTTCCACTAAACCTCTCTCAAGCCTAGGATGTGTTCTATATATCTCTCATGAGGAAGTACTTACCCAATATTTCACATATCATAAAATCATAGGTTATACCACTAGAGAAATATATTTCTTATGAGGAATAACTGGTAGAGATTCTATATTGAATAATGAAGGTTCTATGAAACAACACCACTTACCTGGTTAATGTTTTGTAGAGAAACCATTATCCCGAGGAAGTTATGTGAGAACCTAAGGATGTGATGAGGCAGAGGTAACCTCATATATTTGTATCCGAGTGATGAATTTTGAGGGTAAAATTTATTTTAAGGGGGGTATAATGTAACACCCCAGGATTTTATAGTATTCCTCTTTTAAATAAATTTAATTTAGTTGTTATATTACTTTACACAGAACACCGAGCTTAAACAAACTCCAAAATAAAATTATTTTTTCAGGACCATTATAACATAGTCAACAAGTTAGTCAGAATAAATATTATTAACCACATTATGAAATATATAATTATATAACTAATTATGAATATATTAAATAATGATTTTTGAATATTCACATAATTTTCAGTAAAGTCATTTTATTCATCAAATCAATGTTTTCTTCAAAAAGTGATTTTCATTACTTTCTATGAGAAAATAAATGAAATTAATGTTTGAAAATTTTATAAAATGTATTTTAAAAAATTAACATCATTTTTTGATTCATCATGTCAAAATTATCTTAGGATGAATCTTTGATAATTTTCTAAAAATTTTAATTTTTTAGTGAGTAGTAAAAAATACCGATTTTTAAAATATATCATTTTATTTATATTTAAAATTAATTTTGTGATTTTAAATTGATCTCAATGAAACTTAATTTATTTTTAGTTATAATTATTTTTTTACAAGTACATTTTTGGGATTAAAAACAAATTTTTCTAAAAAACATATTTTTCATTGCATTTTGACAATTTAATTTTCAATGTAGTTTAGCAACTTCTACATTTTGAATTTTTAAAAATTGATTAAATATTTGGTATAATGTGGTACAAATTATTTTATATATTCATTTTCATTTTTAATAAAAAACAAATTATAGTGTTAAAAAATTATTTACCATTGTATAGGTAAAATAATGCAGCGGGTTAAAGTTAAATGGTAAAAGCATAAAATACCTAAAAAATACAACATTAAATGGGTGTTAGATTTGTTTACTATAATTTAAAATTCTTTAAAACAATAATTATCACAAAAATACATTGGAATTAATTCCACACAAATGTGGTTTAATTTAAATATAAAACAATCATTACTTAATCACTTAACCCCCCCTTCAAGTATAAATACAACTCTTCACCACCCCCTTTCTACTCAAAATCCTTTATGTTTTTCAAATATCTACCAAACAATCTCCTCCAAACTCTCCCCATTTCTAAGTGATGTTTTTATCAACCAAATAAAAATTCCACATTCCTTAAGGGGTCGTTCAATGAGGTTATATTCAAGAGGTAACTTTCTCAAACAACCTCTCTTAATTTCTTTTCTTCTTCTACATTATATTTACTTAATTTACCCATAAAAGAATAATAACTATAATATAATTTATATAAAATAATTTTATATTTATAATTTAAAATATTCTATCCACCCATTTTTTATCTCCTCTTATACAAAGAAAAGAAACCATTTTCGAAATTATGACGGTTAACCGTCTCCGTGGATAATGATTTTTCATCTTTCATGAACACCTTCAAGGCTGGTCATAAAATTATTATTCTAGTTAAATAATATTTTAATAGGTATATTATAACCTATTTCATATTATGTAACTAATATGTAGACATAATATTATATGAAACAAAACTAGTGCATGGTGGTTGGAAAAACCACCAAAATAAACTAAACATTTAACATTAACATTTAATCAAATGAATAATCCTCATTTAAGAAGTGAAAAATGATATATGGGACCATTTAAAATTATTTATGTGAATTAATAACATTTAATTTCACTTATAGTTTTTTATTTCCATTTTATAAGAAAACTCATAATTATACACTAGTGAACCGACCATGAAACCATGAAATGAATGCACCTAAAATAATGAAAATGATGAAATATTATTTATGAATGAGTGGTATGATGTTATAAAAGTATAATATAATGTATTATAAATAATAATATGGTTATGTAATTAGTTAATAACATTCCTTAAACCTTTATATAGGATGTTAAGGTACACAAAACTAATGGGAATTTTAAGGTAAGAGTTTCTCGTCTCACTTTTACTTCTATGAGATATAAGTCTTATTCACCACTTATTTATTATGTGTTCTGTGTATAATTACCTTTGATATTTAATATCATAAATATAATTTTCTAAATTTTATTAATTTTTTCATTTGATAATTGTTACTTTTATTTGGAATACGATTTGATTGATTAAAAGTGGTAAGGGATTTATTAACTCAACTTCTATTCATTGGGTTAAACTTATACTTCATTGATTATGCCATGTTAAGATTATGTGTGGGATAAATTTTGTAACGCGATGACCCCATAATACCAAAGTCAGTGAATTATTACATATTATTGGCATGATCACAAAAGATCAAGTCTCAAAATATCGATTAGTTTAGTAGCCTTGGAAGTACTAGATACATTCACAATGTTTAAATTACATCAAAAAATGGAAAACTAAAACGACATTGTTTCCATACACCACAATAAGATACCATAGACTATCTCTGCAGGTCATTCATAAAATACTTCTTCGTATCAAGGGAAAAATAAAACATAGAAAGGGGTGAGCTTAGATGCTCAGTAAGGATGACAATATAACAAAAACTTTCATAAATAAGAATAAACATTTAAGGCAATGTATAAAACTAAAAAATCCTTTTCAACATAAAAATAATAATAATATGGAAAATATAAATCAAAATACTTCCATTTACTTACTTACATGGATATTCTACTAGTTTAATAATCATATGAAATATCAATAGCCACATTCATAATGATTGAATGCATAATGCCAGACTTCATAACCACATATTCAAGGCCTTGTGACAAGAATACAAATAAGATTTTGTCAAGGCCTTGTTCCAAGACACTAGTTTGTCTCATGATACCTACTAATGCACCAAGGAGCTATAGCGGGCACCACCTGTCACTTACTAAGTCAAATGCATTCCTCATATGAAAAGTTTTAAACATAACATAAACATTCGTATTAAAACTAGCATATGAAATGTCAATACTTTATCCATAAAACATGAATGGTAGAAAAATAAAACATTCATATTCAAACATTTCACAGAACCTTCAATAAAAAATAGAAGATTGGTATCGTAATAAATAAACTTTAAACAAGATTAAAATCCATTAAAGGATGTTGACATAGATGAAATCAAAACTGTTTGAGAGAAATATCTCATTCTTCTTTTTTTAAATCATTTAAATTTAAATAATTATAAAAGAAAACATTTATTTTGAAAATATTATTATATGCTTGTAAGGGAAGCTTTGGTGATGGTATAATGATGGAATATATCCGCACCCGTCGTATAAGTTAAAAAAACACTCTTACCTTAATTTTGTCAAAAAGGTCATAAAGTATTTTTTTTGGAAAATGACAGAAATATTACCTTCAAACCAATTATAAAAAGTCAAACAAGGGTATAAATTACTTTAAACCATATTCTAGTAAATGGTTCAAATTTTTTGTAATACATTTTTAAGAAACGTGGATGTGGAAGATAAAGAGGTCCCAGTAGATACTTACGTAAAAACAACCTTGGATAATAAAGAGATTGTAAAATTAACCCTTACCTTGTACTTTTCCTTAGTTAAGGGTAGGTTAACCAGCTTTATAATGGTGAAATAATTGTTATTAAATTATACAAAAACCATATACATTAATATGATATCATATATGATCTTCCAATATTTATTTGTTAATGATATTTTAGTAGTATCATCATTTCAGTTGTTAACTGATTCATTTTATTTTATATGATTAGTTACGTAAGCCCTGATTGTTATGGATAGAGTGTATTTTATTAATATCCAGAATGATATTAAGTTCTTTAAATATTATTTTTAGTCATCACATGAAAATTATTATTGAATGATTACGATGGGTAATGAATCTCATTGCATTCGTGGAGACGGTAATCCGTACGTACGCACAAGCGATAATATCATTCTTTTTTAATTAAAATCATAAGTAAATGGATGGTATATCATATATAAAAAATAATTAACTTGTTATATATAATTTATATCAATTATATATCATTATTATACCCATACAAATAATAATGTATTGAATAACAACTACACCACAACGTGGAGACGGTAAGCCGTACGTACACACTTATGGTGACATGTTATTTATAGGATGGATAAAATATTGAATATGGTTGCACAATTTTTATAATAACATCACAGTATATAGAAAATATTTTAGTTATTATTTTATAATGGAAACAACAAAGAAATAGGAAGTGGAAGAAGAAAATAACTTGAAAGAGGTGGTGAGATATTTACCTCTTCTTCAGGTTCATCCTTTTGATTTGATCAAAAGGGCTCCATAGGTTGACTTCATGATCAAAATAAGGACTCTAGGATGAAGGGAGGATAGTTGGGAGGATATTTGATCAGGTTTTTGCTGAGACAAATGGCTTTGAAGTTGTGAATTTGAGAGAAGGAGAAGTTCCCTTTTATAAGAGGGGTGAGGGGTACCTTAGGAAAAGATTGAAATATTATTTTATAATAAAATCATGTTCGGATTATAATGGATTAAAAATAAATTATTTAAAGGATAAGGTGGGTATGCGTCTAAAACCACTCAACAAATAGGTTTTAGATAGGTTTGGGTGAATATATTAACCTTATATTTTAGATTTAACTCTTAGATAAATAGTTTGACATTTACCATGTCTCTTTGTATTTTTATATTATATGGTTAATAAACTTACTATAAAAATTCAAGAGAACCCCAAGTGGTTCATTAATGAAATATATAATATTATTTAATATTTTTGGTCAAAACTTATATTTATAGAAATAAAATACCAATTAATAATATAATATTTGTTTTAAAAACTCTTTTATGTCAATTTTGACACTATTTGGTATTTTGTTTTTTCTAAATTCATAACAGCATTATTACTTCTAAAAAAATTCATTTAATAAACCCTAAAATGTCATATTAACCTATTAAAATAGTTTAATTCATAAAAAGACTCAATATACATTTATTTAGGTATTTATAATATCAATTAGTTTAATATTTCATTAATAATGTAATTACCACATCATCACCGTGTCATAAATAAATTAAATTATTTAATGTATAAAAAGTATAAATAAAATACCATTATACAGGAAATATTTTTATCTTTATAATTAATATTTATAGTCGAATTTATCTTATGAATAACCCTATATTAAAAATGGTTTAGTTTTTAATCATTGATTTTAACACTTTTAACTCTTCTTTGAATTAAATAATAATAAATATCATAATCTAATCCAGGAGGACCTAAAGGATCATATTTTATTCCTAAGGTTGTTTTTGGTCGAATTACACTTATCTAATAGAATTAGGAAATTTTTTATGGTAATAATAATATCATTTTTACCCTTAATTACCCTATTTACTTTAAACCGTGGTAAATAAAAGTCAAAAGTTACTATTCACCAAAAATTATATTTATCTTATTGAAACAAATTATATTTACTGATATCAACCGTGTCTCTTGAATTTTTTAAATTCAACTCACAAAAGCGGTAAAATTATGTTTTATGTAAATTTGCAAATGCTCATAGGAGGTGGGTAAAAGACGGTAAAAAGTTCAATGAAATTTTTATATATCTAAAATTATTGTAAACCGAATCCAATGAATTAAATTTAACTTATATAGGTATTATGTATCTATCTTGGCCTAAATAAAATTTAACTAAAATAGATAATTATTTAAATAAAAATTTGGTTTTGAACAATAACTCAGTGTTTTTCACTATTCATCAAAAACTGAAAGGTTTCAGAAAAATACCAAAAATTCACCCTAAGCTAATTTCAATATTCCAAACCCAAAAATGAAGACCATTTTGAAATATAAAATTTTTAAAATTTCAAAAAGTGGATATTACTATTCATAATGGCTAGTTTGATTGGTTGTGGTGTGTTTGAACTCGAAGTTGCGTACAACAGAAGCCATTGTATTATTTAAAGGGAAACGCACCCTGGAAGCTTGGGGTACTACAAACTTTGATTATATTATGTTTTATTTAAACTTTTTTTATGTTTATTTACATCTAATACACATAATCTATTCATTTTATTAATGCTCACTTCAGTGATATAATGTTTATAAGGGGATTTCTTTTAAAAAATATTTGTTTTCCCTTAAAAATCTCTTTTTCTTCTATGTCCATGTTTTCTAAAAAAATTATGATTTTTAAAATATTATCTTAATATTGTTTAAATTAATTTTTTCTAATTTTTTAATTTTAAAAAAAGGGTTTGAAAGTATTGTTTTTTGTTTTATAAATGAGGTTCCTTGTGAATTTTACGACAATAATATAAAAGGAATATTTTGTTATCTTATACGGAAAGAGGTGATTTTCACACCATCATAATTCATTAATGATTTGATATTTTCTCTAAAAGTTTACTTCGTTATTTTCAAATAATTGTTTTCCTTTATAATTGTGTGGCGCTTTAAAAATACATTATTTAAAAATGAAAATGTTATTTTTTTCAAGAATTATTTCAAATGATCATTCAAAATTATTTTCCATCTAGGATAAAATTATTTTATTATACTTATGATTTAATTGGGATATTATTCGATGATAATAACCTTATTGTTTTTATGGTTGGTTTATTTTTATGATATCATGATATTTATGAATCCGGTTTCTTTTCCACAGGTTATGCTATGCTGAAATGTTTATGAAACCTAATTTATTTTCACGGATTCTGATATAATTTATGTTCTTATGGAATAAATATGTACGATATTTATAATGTGATAGGTGGACCGATATATATACCTCAGATGAATTGGGCAATGATTTATATCTCATGATATAGATAGGGATGATATGGGAAGTAAACTCAATTCAGTAATACCGGACTAGAATGTGGAGTGTACTTTGTTCTGTAAGAGATGAGTGGGACTTATATCTCACTAAAATTCATTGTATAATGATTTATATATCATGAAATATATATTAATGAAATGTCAAATGAAATAAGTATAGTAATACTGGACTAGAATGGGGAGTGATCTTGGTTTAGTAAGACAAGACTAAAACAGGAAGTGAACTAGGTTCAGTAAGACATGTTTGAAATGGGAAGTGTACTCGGTTTAGTGAGGGATTTTTACTACATGATAGTATCTGGGGTGAACATTGAATACTATTATGGATTGGTGAGTGAACACGTTCCAATATGAGGAAAGCGATTCCACTAGGGATGGTAGTGTGTCCCATCGAGGAAGTGTATCCACCCATAAAGTTCCCTTATATGTTTTGGAAATCAACATTGACTATAAAGGGAAGGATCTTATATACTTATGTGTATTCCATAATTACTTGTATTATGCCTCATGTTCTTTTATTCATAATGTCTTATGAACTTCTATGATTTATTCCATGACTCAAGATTATAATCTGTGATACGTATGGTAAAATTTTCAAATGTTATGCTCATGTTCTTATTCCCTTATGCTTATGTTATGATTGATATCTCCATTGTTTACCCTTACTAAGAATTTGATATCACCCTTTTATTATGTTTATTTTCTAAATGACATGAAGAAATATATGGAGTATGATATATCAAAATGGGTTCTATTTATGAATCAATAACCAGGAGACGATGTGGATGTTTTATGAACCAGTTGTTTATGTTTCCATGTTTCCAAAGTCACTAAACCCATTCAGTTCTGGAATGGTTTTTTATGTTATTTAATGAATATTAATATATTTAGATTTAAAACCAATATATGAATAGAATGGGTCATTATAGACCACTTGGTCAGAATAGGATGAGGGTGTGATTTAAATTAATTAAATTTTATATTGATCTCTTGAGTTATTTGGGAACGTGATGGGAATGACTGAAGGATTGAGGTGATATTGATCACCTGGACTGAGGAAACATGGTTGTCAAGCTGAGGGTGGGTTTGATATACATGGGGTAATGATGATCATTAGTATTAGGTGACATGGTCTTCATATTGAGGCAACTAGGTTGTTTGAATGATGGAATGGATCATATGACTTGAGGTGGTGTTGACCATAAGGATTTAGTGACATGGTTGTAGGGGAATGTGGTTCTAAATGATGTGTATTATATATTTTTGGAGATTTCCACTCACCTTTGTTAGACTAAACTCCATTTTATTCATGTTCACATAGATAGGACTCAGTTGAGGTGGTGTTGACCAATCATTATGGGTGGAGGCCTTTGTACATATTGTGGCTTAGGTGATGGTGTTGACCATCATGTATGTTAGAGGTGCTCACTATAGAAAGACACAAGGATGGTTATGGACTATCTAGAGATGGTATTGAGACCATCGGTTTGGGGCTGAGGCTGACCTTCATACTTGAGGTTGTTGGGATAGTATTATGGGAGGGTGGATATCACGGTGCCTTAGAAAATTGATTTTTAAGCTGAAAATGATTATTTATTAGAGGATGGATATAGCTATGCATTGAGTGCGAGGTTATTGAGACGATGAGAACTTTCTAAGAGAAAATACAAGGGGCCTTGGACTTATTTTTTGGGCATGCGATTAGGATTCCAGATACTAGATTGATGGAACTTGGAGTGTTGGATAACACAGGGTATTGGGTGACATGTTTATGGGTCAAACCCGAGGTTTCACCTGGTTTGATATTTCATTAGGGGACACCTAGGAACTACTCCATGGGTCCTCACCATGGAATATATATGTATATATATATATATAAAGACATGTATTATATTCCATTTATATATTTGTGGGGCATGAGTTTATAGATATTTCAATGTTGGTTGAAGTAGGTAAACACTCACTTGTAGTTATTGAGCACAAGTTGAGTGAGTTAATTAATAAATGTGCATGTGTTGTCTTTCATTTATTATTTTAATACACCTAAATAATTATAGATTTAATATATAAACACGTTAGTGGTGGCCTACTGAGTTCATACTCACACCCTATATGGGCCCTTCAAGATGTATGCAGAGTTTATTCTTTTGAGATTAGCTAAGGACTCATTCTCAAGATATGGACTTTAATGATCATAGAGGTACCATTTTTTCATAGTATGGATGGAAGTGGAATAGGTGGTTCCTCTACATCAAGTTAGAGTTTATTTTTATCTTTTTTATGATTTAAATATGTTCTTGTATGGTTGTCCATGGGAGAACTTGTTTGTTTATTTTATGTATGGCCTACAATGATATGTTTTATCTACATTTGGTATAACTTTAGGCTATTTATTATGATTATTACCATTGTTTGCTTATGCTTCCATTGAGTTTATCTTATTGATTTAGCTATTGTTTTCCTTCTTCAGTTTTGTTATATATGTATAGAGCACTATTGTTATCATCACTAGAGGGTATAGTCTCCCCACTATCACCTCATCATAACCTTACTGCTATTAGATAACCATTGGAATATAGGGAGGAGAGCTTAAGGCCTAGGGGAAAACCATCCTAGAGCACTGTTTGGGTGGAAAACCGGGTCAGTATGCTACATCTCATGGTTGATGCATGGTCTAGAAAATCATGTTGACAAATCATGTGGCCTTCTATATTCCTAATTTTTTTGAATTTACAACCTTTTCCCTCCTAACATTTAACCTTTAATCCCCCTCATTTCACCCCATTCAACCCTCTCCATCAATAAGCATGCCTCCTCTCGTCCTTCCCTCCATCTTAGATCAATTTTTGGGTATATTAGATATTGTTTCTTTAAGATTCCTCCAATTATGTCTCACCTCCTTTCTTCTATTTGCTTATCTTGATCTCTTCTTGCTTCCCTCTCAAAGCCTCTCTTTTCCACTGATTGTGTTGACCAAAAATGGGTTTAATATCATTTTTTGGGGTGAATATTGATGTTTTATATGTGTTCTTTCTTTTTTAGGACTTTTCTTGATTTGTATTGAAATTTATGACTAGAGTTCAGTGATTTTAAGTGAAAGGTTGCAGGGTCCATGCTATGACATTATTTAATGGTATTAATATGACTTCCCTTGTTTCTAAAAGTGTTTTTAAATTTCAAAGGTGTGTGAAATGGTGATTTAAATGGTAATAGTGTGAGTATAATGCATAGAAATTATTTTATCCCATGTAAATGGATTTATCCTTCATGTGTGGGTTATGATAAATTAATTATAATACATTAAGGGGTTTTGTTTGATGTGAAAAATGGGATAAAGCACTTTGGAACCCTAGGTTACTAGGAAGGTTGCTAAGGAATAGTTTGCTGGTTGAGTTGGAAAGGCACTAACCTGGGATCCCCATAAAGATTACACTACAACACTAACTAAACTATGTGATGATGTTTTGAGGCCACCAGATCTTTGGATTCAACCTCTCTAGCAGATCATGAATGAGAATAGATTATATGGTTCGATCACCGAGAGTATGAGGTTCCTAATACCCAGTTGACCTAGCCTCTTATGGATTTACCAAAGTATTTAAACTGTATTTTTACCTATTTTTAGTTACCCTTACATTATTCAACTTTATAATTAAAAAAAACTTATTTTCAATATGAATTTAATTATTAATTCTTCGAAAAGTTTATATTAATTTCCCTCTTAATGTCATTGCATGGAACCTTTGGGTGGTACCCTACTAGGAAAGTGTGATTACACCCTACATGTAACCAATCTGTATATATAGACCTTGTTTTGAATAATATGGGTAAATTACATTCTTTCCTTAAATATGATATTAGTTACACCCATTATTATCTTCCTTTTTGGAAATATTTAAGGTGGTGGAATGGTAGAGGATGGTCTCCTTATCACATGAAGGTTTCTTTTTGTTGTTTTTATTATCCCCCTCCATTTTTATATTTTGGTCTTAGTTCTTAAATATGAAAATGTAACATGCATTTTCATGTACCTCATTTTTTATTGTCTTTTATGTCAGTCATGATGTTGTAGTTCATTTTTTTCTATTATATATTGATTATTCGTAAGTTACCATGGAAAAACCATTCCCAAAGCTATTCTCAGATGAACAGGAACTAGAAGTCAGTCATTAGGGATCTGTAACACCCTTTGGTCCATTTCATGGGTTGAGTCGAGTTTCATATTAAATGGAAACATGGACCCATTTGTGAATAAATGGTATTAGATAAATTTTCCTTTATTTTGGGTTATGTTATTTGGGAATTCCAGATAGATAGAAGCTAGTACTTTCAGGTCTCAATGATTTGGTTGTGAGTGGGGTATTTGGACAACACACCTCATGAAATATCATTAGTCTCCATGGGATTTTTGGGATTTTTTTGACTCCCCCTTAGGTGTAATACATAGGATACAAACTAGGCATAAAAACTAAGGTAGGGTGAAGTGGTTTCAATTTGTTTCTTGTGTTTTTTGTTATTTTAATTTAGATTCTTGGGAATGTTTAAATTATTCTATTGGATGGTTTTCTATGGGATAATGTGTTGATATTTTATTTTTTATTTATTGACTTTTGTAGTATCATTCCTCCCTAGAGACCTCTCGTGCATCCAAAAGAAGTGGTTAGAGAGAGTTTTGCAACCCTAGTAATTAGAGATTAGTTGAGGTAGTGGTATGGGGCGTCTGAGATCTATATCAGGGAGTGAGATCTAACCCTGCTCAAGTTAAGGAATATGATATGGGTTTGGAAAAGGATAGGGAACATGAGTTTCTCAAGAATAATACACATTTCTTTCGGGGAAGCACATATACCTAAGAAGTGGAAGAATGGGTGGAGAATATTTAAAGTATTTTTGGGTTACTTGGGAATCTTAATGATTTTAAAGTGACATTTATGTTGGAGATAACCCACCTTTGGTGGTGGAAATTAGTGGTTTACGCAGGAAAACATGTGAATATGGGTTGGAAATATTTTTGAGGATGCTTTTAATGAGTAGTAATTTCTTGAGATGTTTGCCTTCTACAAATCCTGAGAGTTATTAGATCTCAATCAGGAAGATAATTTTGATGTTGGAATATGCTAACCTTATCATAGATCTAGTTCATGTCACTCCATAGGTGGTTCATAATGAAAAGGATAAAGCTCAAAGGTTTGAAATTTCTTTGAATCCAAATATTCAATCTTAGGTTTTCTTGTTTAAACTGAAGATATATGCTATGGTGGTTGACTGATCTCTAATGGTAGAGATTGATCAGTCTGGTAAGGTAGGCTTGTTAGGGATGCTTCTAGAGTTGAACCAAATTAGGGTAATCACATTTGAGAAGAATAGGAAGCATGATGATAAAAATAATATGTGTATTAGTACTTCTAGATATCCATTTGACTACCTTTTTCAGTAGATATAGATGGTATATCTATCATGTGCCATTTGTGTGGGACCCCAAGTCATGTATAGACTGCATGATCAGTTCCACCCAGTTGGTTCCATTGATGTGGAAAAATGTTTTATTTTCAGTATTTTTTCGGAAATGCGACCCCATCTCAAAGAGGTGTAGGATCTTCAACCTCTAAAGGAACGACATCACATTCATAACCATCCTGATCTTCTGGTTCACAGTTTGGTGGTCATAGTGGAAGGGAAGGATCTTATTTATGGTAGAGTTAGTTTAAGTTATATCCACATGTTATTAGTCTCCCCCAAGCACATAAAGAGATGAGGCACCTTCATGTTATGTATTAGACTCCAGTGGAATAAAATGAGGGTCCCACAATAGTTCAAGTTAATATTCTTATTGTATCATCCATATCAATTGCTTTATTTGATATAGGTGATTCAAATTCATTCATCTATACTCAATTTTTGGATTCATTTAAACTACCAATTAAGCTTATTCCCTTTTCTATGGAGTTAGTTACACCCCTTGGCTGTAAGAAAAAATAAGGCTTCAAGTGTCTATCTTGTGTTATTATCCTATCATAGGTTGATTTCGAATGGGATTTTATTATCCTAGAAATGGTCCTTTTCAATTTGATCCTTGGAATGGATTGGATGGCATGATTCAAGGATCATATAAATTTCTATCATTGGTGGGTGATGTTTATATCCCCCAATGGGAGCACTCTGTTTTTTCAAGGTAAATGGGATCTACAGTAAGGATGAGATGAACCTCCACATCCATAATTAAGAAACCTTTCTTGTCATGTATTTTCTATTACACTAGAGGATTATGAAAAAGGTTCTAAAAATTGATCTCCTCCCATAGTAGATGAGTTCCCACACATATTTTAATTGTAATTTATTCGTAACAGGATGTGGAGTTCACCATCAACTGAACATTAGGGATACAAATGATTTATATTTCCTCATATCATATGGACCTCACTAAGATGAGTTAATTATAGATACGTCCATATAACTTGGTATCCAAATGGTTCATTCTCCTGAGCATCTCACATGGCCATATTAAGGGAGAAAGGTAGTTTTCCAAGACCAACCTATGATACAGGTATCATCAGGTTAGGGTAAGAGAAGCCGACATCCCTAAGTTTTCATTTTGAAGTAGGTATAGCCACAACAAATATCTGGTCATGTCATTTGGGTTGAAAATTATCTTTTAGTATTCATGGTCCCTATGAACTATGTGTTCCATAGATACCTTGACTCTTTTATTGTGGTGTTTTTAGAAGACATCTTGGTTTACTCTAGAATAGAAGAGGATAACAATCAGTATCTGAGGATCATTCTAGGTATGATTCTGGATCACCATGTTGATGAAAATCCCATGAAATGTGGATCCAATAGGTTAAATTTTTGGGACATATGATATCTGAGTAGGGGGTTTCAGCTAACTCAAATAAGATTGTGACAGTAATGTCATGGGAATATCAAAAGAATGTCTTTGACATCAGGTACAGGTTTGGGGCGTGTTATGATGTAGGGTGACCATGTGGTGGTGTATGTCTCTTTCCAAATCTGACCACATGAAAGAAACAACCCAACCCATGAGCTCAAAATGGAAGAATTAATGCACACTCTAAAATAATGACATCACTACATTCTCAGGGATAAATTTATAGTCTACTCAGATCACACAATGTTGGACAAAATTTCTCCCAAAATAATCTAAATTTGATGTATAATTGATGGATTTAATACCTTTAGGGGTTTGAATTTGATATTTTTTATACCCTAGGTAAAGGGAATGTGGTAGCTGATTCCTTAATATAGAAAATACAGGCTGTGAAGGAGTCCAATGATGAGTGGACTCTTATTGGACTTTTCAACTAGATGCATCTGGAAGCTAAAAAGCATGGTGGATACATATTCTTGGATACAATTCTGTTGACATGCTCCCTTCTCAGACTGATTTGGGAAGAAAAAAATAAATATGATCTATGTCAGTGCTATATCACTACTACAAAACTAGGTTTTAACAGTGCTAGTAAAGTGCCTCTAATATCACTTATAAAACATGGTCTACATAGGCATTGTTAAAGGGTAGGCTTTAACAACACTTGAAAAAAATATTATTAAAGGGGTCCTTTAACAACACTAAAAAATCATTGTTAAAGGACCCATTTAACAGCGCTTTTTAGCACACTTAAAGGACCCTTTTAACTGTGCATGTTTAGCAATGTTAAAGGATCCCTTTAGTAGCCCTTTTTTTAACACTGATAAAGGACAACATTATCAATGCCAAAAAATCACTGTGAAAGGGGGTAAAATTTTATTTTTTTAGACCACTATGAGCCCAACCTTTATCAGCCCTTACAAGACCCCTTTAACAGTGATTCACCCCCACTTTATCAGTAATTTTCACCCCACCACCCCTTTATCAATGATTTCTTAATTTTTCAGCCCCCAATGCCCGCCTGGATTCAAAATTTATACATCTCCTTTTAAGATGGAATTCAGTTACCACAACACCATGTTGTTTTTTTGTTTGTATAATGATATTTTTGTTTATTTATATTTATATATATATACATATGCATAATCTATTCATATATTTATATAATTATTTTTAAATACATTTATAAATATATTATATATTATATTAATTTACATATACTAGAATATAATATAAATATATATTCTTTTATTAATACACACATATATTTATATATAAAAATTATATATATATTTATATAATATAAAAAATGGTCAGATATTTTTTTAAATTCATTTTTAGAATAAATATTTATTTACATATATTAGAATATACATATTCATATTTATTTTTCAATTATTTACACACACATGTTTATATATAAACAATAATTTTATAGGTATATATATACATAATAATGAATTTTTATAAGTTAAATAAAATGGATAATTTTTTTACTTTAAATAAAATCAATAATAAATATTTATTTTATTTATTTAAAAATAAATTTATACAGAAATATGTTGTTATATGTATTTATACAAGTGATTCACTATAATTAAATATAATAAAATATGCATATATTTAATTATAAATAAAACTAAATTAAGAAAAAGATAAAATTTAAAAACCATAATATCAATATGAATGTAATACCTGTGAATAAATTCAATACCCACCAAAAAAAGACAATAATACCCCCTTAAAAGAAGCTGAAATTCCATAAAAGGTTAAAAAATTGGGATAACCCGACTAAAAACTCAGTTTTGGAGGCCTTCTGGGACTTTTGTCCTTGAAAATGTGATTAGGGGTACCATTGGTCACTAGGATGTAGAGATCACCACAAGCTATGATTTGATATGTGGTAGAGCCGAAATAGACACCTAGATCAGAAGTTGTGGTCATTTAAAATTCGAGTTACATTTTCAACTTATTTTAGATCTTGTATTAATTTTTTGATTTTTTTATCTTCAACTTTTTATTAAATTAATATTACTCAATAATATTTTGAAAATTATTAATTAAAAATATTTTTTAATTATTTTATATTCCATTTCCACTCAATATATTATATATTATGTGTAAATTCATGTTTAGCCTTATCTAAGACATATTTAAAATTTATATATATATTGTATTTATATCAATATAAATATATTTATATATTTATATATTATATTTTTATATTAATATATTATATTTATATCAATATAAATATATTTATATATGAATATATTATTTTTAATGATTTTTTAAATCTACCCTTTATCAGCGCTTTTTTACTAGCATAGATAAAGAGACCCCCTTTATCAATACTTTGTTACTAGCATTGATAATGGGGTGGATTTATCAGTGCTTTTTTAAAAGAATTGATAAAGGTCCCCTTTAATAATGCTTTTTTAGCATTATTAAAGACCCCCTTTAACAGCCCTAAAAATCACTATTAAGGACCCCCTTTACAAAATTTTTTTCTAGCACTGACAAAGGGGGTCTTTAACAACACTTTTAGATAGTTATGTTAAAGCCCTAACCCTAGATAAAACCAGTTTTTTAGTATTGTATATAGATTTTAAATGGTGGGAAGGTCCCTAATGAATGATCATTGTCTCTTGAGGGAATTATTTTCTCTATGGGACACTTCATTGTGTCGTTGTCTCTTTGGAACTTGGTGATGAAGGATAACCACCAGTACCAGTGGGTCGTGTGTCTTAAAGACACAAATATGTTTTATAATGAACCTCACCAATTATAGTCTCCATTTATTATATGTTTTATAGTTGATTTTGTATCTAAATGTTGTATGTGTCAACAGATCAAAACTGAACACTAGAATCCCTCAGGCCTGCTCCAACCACTCTTGATTCCTACATAGAAGTGGGATAAGGTCACCCTGAATTTCATCATCATCATTCATCATACACCCTGAGGAAGGAATGAAATGTGGGTGGTTATTTATCACATGACCAAATTCACTCATTTTACCTAGAAAAAGGGTTTAGCTAAAGTGGGATAATTAGGTAAGTTGTACATATAGGAAATTTTGAGGCTACAGGGGGTACCATCGAAAATCACTTCAGACAAGGATCCTTGTTTTACCTCTCAATTATTGGAAGGACTTAAATAGGTAATGGGGTCACATGTCAAGATTGGTATGACATACCATCCTCAAATGGATAGTCGTATAGAACTAGAGAATCATATCCAGAATGACAATATATATGCATTTGTGGTTGACTTCAAAGGCTCATGGGATAACCATCTTAGGTTGGTGGAATTTTCTTACAATAATAGTTACCAATACTCAATCAGTATGAATCATTTTTAAGTACATTATGGTTGACCATGTTTGTATTCTCTATTCTAGATGGAAGTGGGTAAGGCTTCCCAGTTGGGACCAAGCCATGATTAGGAAATGACTAACAAAATTTGGATGATTTGATAGCATTTATTAATATCTCATATCCATTATTAGTTTTATAAGGATCATAGTTATTAATATTTAGAGTTCCTGGTAAGTTGTGGGTTTTTCTAAAGGTATCACCTCATTTGGATCATCACTGAATAAGGATACAGGGTAAGATCATTTCAAGGATTCTCAGACCTTTTGATATTATTGAGAAGATCGGTAATGTGGAATATTAGTTAAAATTTCATCCCCAATTAACATAAATTCAATATGTGTTAAAAATATCATAACTAAATAATTATAATATAGACCATAACATATACTGAATTGGGAAGAACTCGAGCAAGAACCTGATATGTTTGTAATTGAGAAACCAGTACAAATTGTGGATTCTCATGTAAAAGTGCTTTAAGTAAAGTCTATTCTTCTAGACCAGGTTTTTGGGTTTCACAGAAATGATGAGAACAAGACATGGAATGTATTGGGTATAGGATAAGTACCCTCAATTATTCTCTGATCATACTGTAGATTATCTTTCTGAGGGGATAATATTTTCATGGTGTAGAGGATTGTAATGCCCATGATGTTATTTTGAGGCATTTTATATTTTATTTTTTTGTCTTAATTGTCTTATATATATTTCTATGGTTTTTACAAGAAACATTGTGGATTTTGGATAGATATAAGGTGGCACATGATTGTTTAACTTTTAGGGGAAACTGTGTGCCAACCCTAGTGAAAACTGGGTGGCCTAGATAGTGGCACTATCTAGGATGCATGACTAGGGGAAATATCATGCTCCCCTTCCAAGAAACTATGTGGCACCCCCCTTATCTTGGATAGAGGTTCCACACAGTTGGTGCACGGTCTAGAAAAACATGAGGAAAAACTATGTAACCTATCATATTCATAAAAAAATTGAATTTCCAACATTTTTCCTCCCTAGTTTTATCCCTTTAACCCCCTCATTTCACCCCATTAAACCATCTACATCTCTAGGTTTACATCCTCTTCTCTTTAAATCTCTATTGGATTTATTTTTAGTATATTTGATCTTGTTTCTTCAATATTCATTTAAGAAAGTATCTCCTCCTTTATCCCCTTTCTTTCACTTGATCTATTATCTCTTACATCTTGAGTCCTATCTTTTCCAATAGTTGTGTTGAACTAAAATGGGTTCAGTATCATTTCCGTCAGTTTAATATTGATGGTTTTGGTTTTTTCTTGATTTTAGGACCTTCTCTTAATTTAGAATGTGATTTATAACCATATTTGGACGATTTCAAGTGAAAGGTATGTGGTTTTCTGTTATTCCATTGTTTGATGATTTCAATATGTTTACCCTTGTTTCTAAAAGTGTATCTAAATTGTGTAATGAGGTAAATGGTGATTTAAATTGTTTCTTTGAGATTCTAATACATAGAAATGATTTTCTACTTTATTAATGGTTGGTTACTTCATGTGTGGGTTGCGATAAATGACTTATAATGCACAAAGGGGTTTTTTATGATGTGGAAAATGGGATAAATCACTTGGAAAACATGGGTACCAAGGTGAGTTGCTAAGGACTAGTACACTAGTTGATCTGTTTAGGCACTGACCTGAGGTCCCTAACAAGATTATACTACATTACCAACTAAATAATGTGATGATGTTTTGGGGACCCCAAGAACATTGGCTTTGACCTCTATAGAAAACGATTCATGAGAAAAAATTATATGTTTCGATCACTAAGAGTAAAAGGATCCAAGGAACCAGTTTAACTATCTACTTAGGGATTTCCTATAGCACATAAACTCTATTTTTACCTCTTTTTAGTTACCCTTTCATTTTTCACTTTTCCCATTAAAAACAAAAATTGTTTTCAACATGAACATTTTTTTTCTTCTTTGAAAAATTGTGTGATAAATTGTCTCTTAATGTCATTGAATGGAACCATTAGGTGGTATCCTACTGGGAAAGTGATTTCACAACCAACATATACCTAATGGGTATATATTGATTTTTTTTCAAACATAGTTAAAGTTAAGGATTTACTTAGGGATGATAGTAGGTGTTCCTATCAGTAGCTTCCTTTTTATCAGGAGTTTAGGTGGTGGAAAAGTGGAAGATTGTATCCTTGTCACATGGAGGTTTCTTTTTGTAGTTTTTGTTAGTCCCCTATACATTTGTATATTTTGGTATTTTTTCTTAAATATGTTAATGTAACATGGATTTTAATGTACCTATTTTTTTATTATGGGTTAGGTCAGTCATGGCTCCTTGGTTCATTTTGTTTCATTACATGTTGATTATTGGTAGGTTAACAGGACAAAACTATTCCCAAATGGGTTTTCAGATGCCCATGCACTATTTTCCAGCTCTTTGGGATCAAGAATGCTCTTTAGGACATGTCACGGGATATTTTTGGTGTAGGTTTGGATGGAAACCAAAACCAATTAATGATAGTATACAACATTATTTTCTCACATATATTCACGTAACAAAAACTAAAAACTATATTAATTAGTATATATGATATTTTTATAAAATATATAAGGGGGAGTTATTATACTATAATAACCACAATCCTTCGCTACATGTCATCCCCATGTTCTATCAACCTAACCAATGTCCCATACCATTCAATATAAGAGTATTTTCACATTTTCATTGTTAAAAAAAAATTGCATGAATAGAATTATAGTAACTTAGTGAATACATACATGAAAGATGTGAGTATAAAAACTCAGCGGGATATCACCAATGTTATAACTCTAACTCATGAGCGTGGATCAATTGTATGCATGCTCTGATGTAAAATATGTGATATAATCTATGACCAAGACAAATTAACACAAAATTCTAGTAAAAAATACAATAAAAACAAGTCATAAATCAGTTATAAAAGGCTCAAAACATAATCATGCAAGTATCACTATTAACATGGGTACACTAATCCATAACACTCAACCAAATTTGTTAACCCTTTAAACCTAAAATGTTTTCCATCATTATAGAAAAAAAATATCATATATTTTTAATCAAACACTATAATAAACTTACCAAATTATTCTTAAGTTAAGATTATCATGGTTGAAACCTAACTAAAAAAATAATTCCACTTAATAAGGAACAAAGTATGAAAAAAACCATGTTTGTTTCTTAGTTAATGTTGGTATGCCTAATTTTCATCGTGGTCAATTCAATAGAATGAATGTGATATTATTAATGTTGGTGACCATTGAATCATTAAAATGAAATACCCTTTTCACTTTTCACTCTCTTCTTTAATTTGATTCCTCTTCTCATTTCATATGAAACCAATATGCTATGAATTTCGTTAATGGTGGAGTTTTACATATATCAACACTATAATGAGGAAAAATTTACATTGAATTTATCTTGGAATACTTTCATAAACTTTTTGACAACATTATTCTCTTCAAACTTTTCACTACATGTTATAATATTTTAATCATAATCACATTGACTTGTGAAAAGAACTCATCAATGGATTATTTTTTCATCATCTATAAATCTTATAATTGAGCTCGAGGCAGTTTTAATTGGGATTCATGAATTTTTTATCTTATTCATTGATAGTATAGAGTTTGTTTAATATATATTTTATAGTTTTATAACCCATGACTTCTGTTATAAGCTTCTAAAAAAATAGATAATTAGGCAGTTATTATACATCCATAATTTTCATTATTTTTCATGTAAACCTATGAAAGAGAAATTCAACCTTCCATTAAAGTGAAACCATTATAAAAAATTTTTAACACATCAATGTCAAGATAAATATTATATATAATAATACACTTCAATATATATATATATATAAGTATTTTTCATTGAATACTGGGATGCCTTTGTTATGGAAAAAATTATAATAATATATTATATCAACTCAACTGAATAAATATTTGAGAGAGAACCATGGATTATATACCAATTATTGGGACCCCTTTTATAAGGATTTAGAACCATTGAAGGAGGGTTGAATCCATATTTTTTAAATATTTTAATTTTATTATCATCAGCTGATAAAAAATGATCTCTCTCAAAACTAAGAATAAAAAATTCATGAAGACACATGCCAAAACAAGATATTTTTAAATGGTTTTATACTCAATGTTCATGAAATAAAGATATCCTATCAAGTAATATAGTTCCTCCCATGGATATATACTCAAATGTATTCAAATTATCATTCATATTAGTGGATCTCATAGGTCTAAACCTAAAGGAGTTACAACCATTCTCTCATATTGATCAAAACTCAAAGACCATAGTGAAACATGTTTCTCATAGGCCACACATGTCACACATTATCTCATATATGGAAAATAATTAAAAACATGTACCATATGGGTGTTTAAAATCCAAAAAACTAGAAAACTGGTTCAATCCAATTTGATCTAGATACAAAACATCAAAATCCATAAAATCAGAACAAATAATGTGTATGAATTTGTTTTTATTGAGTTGGGTTATATTGGATGGTGGAGTGACTTTTTTTTCAACCCAACTCACCCATAAAAATTATTAAAAGCTTTTATATAATCAATTTTAATTTGTATCTATGAAATTTATTTAGGCATAACCAATATTGAATATGAAATACCCTCTTTCATTAAATGGTTTGAGTTACAGATGATATTATTACAGAATGATTTCTTTTGTTGTATGACAAGTTCAGGAATGATTGAAGATAAAATGTTATTTGTTTATATGACTTATATATTTTATGTAATTTATAGTATAATTGAAACCATAATAAATACACCCTTAAAATAGTTTTAACCCTCTAAATTAGTTTTTTTGAAATATTCTTACGGGAGGGTTGAAGGTAGTTGAATTTTTCCCATATTTATAAAATAAATCTAGTGTATTTATATTTAAAACAATAATACTACATATATTACCTTTAACAACACCCAAAATGGCCTTTAAAATTCTAAAAAAATTGTTTTACTCAAAACTGTTAAAAGGCACCCCCTTTATCCTCACTAAAAAAGAGCTGATAAAGGGGTCCCTTTATGAGTGATTTTATTATCATTGATAAAGGAACATCTTTATTAGTTCAATTTTAGTGCTAATAAATGTTCCCCTTTATCAGTTCTTTTATTAGCATTGATAAAGGCCCGACCTGCTAGAATGTGCTGATTGTATAACAATACACTACAAAAACATGTGACCTGTAATTTGTACACAAAATATGCAATTTACTTTAAATAAATTTTACAACATGAATACACAAAAAACACTAATATATACATTTCAAATGATGTTTTTTATAATTACATTTACAATTAATATCCACAATCATTTGAAAACATTAATTTTTCATCGTATTAGGAACCTGCGATCCCCACTCAAAAAGTCCACCCATGGCATCAGTTGCTGAAAAAATCACCTCAAACAATGAAAAAGAATCCACCTACATAAGGAAAAAAAATATTATGTTAGTAATATTACAAATAAATAAATTAAAAATTAATATGAAATAATACATTAATAAAGTGTCAATTTTAAATAAAAATACACACATGGAGTTATAATAGTTACACCATGTATCACATTGAGGTGAGTTTGATTCCTACTTGTCAAGAATGAGTTATGGATTTTTTTACTGAAGTATCAAAACAATCTAAATGTTTTTTTCTCAATTTTGGGTATCTTAAATGTTCTTTATATTAAAATTAATTTCAATTTTAAATAAATAAATAGTTTGAGTTATACAGGTCACACCATGTGTTGGATTGAGGTGCAGATGATTTCTACACATCACAAATTACTTATGGATAATTTTCCAAAAGTAACAAAACAATATGAATGTGTTATCTTTTTTTTCAGTATGTCACTTGTCTTTTTACTAAAATGTCATTTCAAATTGGAAACATGCAATTTGAGTCATATCAGTCACATAATGTATTGGTTTAATGTGACATTACATCCTACATGTCACAAATATCGTATAAATCACTTTATTAAATTATCAAGACAATCAAAGTATGTTTTCTTGGTTTTTAGTGAGTGACATGAATTTTGAACTAAAATGTCATTTTTAAACTCATAATGGACACTTTGAGTCATACCAGTCACATGATGTGTTTGATTGAGGTGAGGTTGATTCCTACACATCAAAAATGAATCATGAATCATTTTCCTAAAGTATAAAAATAATTTGAATGTGCTTTCTCAATTTTTAGTATGTCACTGTTCTTTTTACAAAAATTAATGTTAATTTAAAATAAAAATACACACTTTGAGTCATATTGATCACATAATTCATCATATTGAGGCGCGTTTGATTCCTACACATCAGAAAATGACTCATGGATCATTTTCCTAAAGTATCAAAACAATCTGAATGTGTTTTCTCAACATTCCTTATTTCAATTTTTCTTTTTACTAAAATTAATGTAAATTTTAAATAAAAAGACATACTTGGAGTCATATCAGTCACACTATGCATCTTGTTGAGGTTCATTTGATTCCAAAATGTCAAAAATAACTCATGGATCATTTTTTAAAGTATAAAAACAACCTAAATGTGTATGATCAGTTTTTAGTATGTCACATTGTTTTTACTAAAATTAATGTCAATTATAAATAAAAAAGAAACAATTTGATTCATATCGTTCACACCGTGCATTGAATTGATGTGAGGTTGATTCCTAAACTTAATAAATGACTCATGGATTCATTCCCTAAATTATAAACACAATAATAATGTTTTTTATTGGTTGTTAGTATGTCACTTATTATTGTTACTAAAATTAATGACAATTTTAAATAAAAACAAACACTTTGAGTTGTATTGGTCAAAATGTGTGTCATATTGAGGTGAAGTTAATTCTTACACTTCAAAAATAACTTATAGATAATTTACCTAAATTATCAAGATAATATGAATGAATTTCCTTAGTTTTCAGTTTGTTAGTTGTTTTTTTACTAAAATTAATGTCACTTTTAAATAAATAGACACACTTGGAATTATATCAGTCACACCGTGTGTCAGATTGAGGTAATGATGATTCATACACATCAAAAATGACTTATGGATCACTTTCCTAAAGTATTAAAATAACTTGAATGCATTTTCTCAGTTTTGAGTATGTCACTAGTGTTTTTAAGTAAAACATCATTTGAAACTAGAAACACTCACTTTGAGTCATATTAGTTACATTGTGTGTCGATTTGTTGTGAGAATGATTCCTACTCATCAAAAAGTACTTATGATTCATTTTCATAAATTATAAATATGGCCAGATTTCATTTTCTTGGTTTTCAGTGAGTGATGTGTTTTGAACATAAAAATTCAATTCTAAACTCATAATGGGTATTTTGGGTCATATTGGTCACACCATACATTGGATTAAGGTAAGGTTGATTACTACACATTAAAAATGAATTATTAATAATTTTCATAAACTATCAACAAAATAAGAATCTATTTGATCAGTTTTCAGTATGTCACTTGTTCTTTTTACTAAAATTAAAGTCAAATTTAAATAAAAAGACACACTTAGAGTTATACTAGTCACACTATGTGTCAAATTGAGGGGGGCGGGGGTTATTGTTACATGTAATAAATAAATAATGTATTTTTTTATAATGTATAAAGATAATATGAATGTGTTTTCTCAATTTTATTTATGTCACTTATTCTTTTTACTAAAATTTAATTTGAAACTAGAAACACACACTTTTAGTCATATCAGTCACATCTTGTGTCATTTTTACATGAGACTACTTACTATATGTCAAAACTAGCTTATGAATATTTTTAAAAAATTATCAAGACAATTATATCATGTTTGGTTGGTTTTCATTGAGTGACAAACATTTTGAACTAAAATTACAATTTTAAACTTATAATGAATATTTTAAGTTATACTTGTTGCACTGTGCATCAAATTGAGGTGATGTTTATTTCTACACATCAAAAATGACTTATAGAGATTTTTCTTAATGTATAAAAATCATACATTTGTGTTCTATTAGTTTTTAGTATGTTACATCTTGTATTTATTAAAATTAATGTCAATTTCAAATTAAAAAGAGACACTTGGAGTCATACCAGTCACACCGTGTGTTGGATTGAGGTGTGGTTGATTCCAACACATCAAAAATGACTCATGGATCGTTTTCCTAAAGTATTAGAAAAATATAAATGTGTTTTCTCAGTTTCTAGTATGTCACTAGTTCTTTTTACTAAAATTAATTCCAATTTTAAATAAAAAGATACACTTTGAGTCATATCAACCACACCGTACATCATATTGAGGTGAGATTGATTCCTAAACATTTCAGATGACTTATGAATCATTTTACTAAAGTATCAAAATAATACAAATGATTTTTATCAGTTTTCAGTATGTTACTTGTTATTTTTACTAAAATTAATTTCAATTTTAAATAAAAATACACACTTTGAGTCATAACAGTCAAACTGTGCATCAAATTGAGTTAAGTTTGATTCATAATCCTCAAAAAATGACTTATTTATCATTTTCCTAATGTATCAAAATAATAAAATTTCATTTTATCATATTTGAGTATGTCATTTTTCTTTTTTACTAAAATTAATGTCAAATTTAAATAAAAAGACATCTAGAGTCATACCGATCACGCTGTGTATTATATTGAGGTACAGATAATTCCTACATGTCTCAAATAACTTATGAATTTCTTTAATAAAGTATCAAAACAATCCAAAATTCGATTATTACCATGATTTCCATTACCTTTCTTTTTATAACTATCAACACAACATATTGAGTCATTATTCTTAACCGAAAAACCTTCCTCTACTCTTCTGGTTTTCAATAAGAAATTTTTTTTTCAGCTATGAACATAAAATTAATATACAATGTTAATATATTTACAATAAAGGAAATTTAAATCATGGTAACATTTGTATAAAGAAGAATGTTATCTATTTTGTGGCTTATTGCAGATAGTTGAATGAAAAATATGACTTCCCAAAATATTTGTGAAAAAAAACTAAATAAGTATTAGATAAAAATGATAAAAAAATTAACTTGATAATATTAGAAAAAATAATGAGAAAATTAATTAAATAATGAGTATCAATTTACATTTTCATTATGTTTTTATACATTCTTGACACATTTCGTTGTTGTCATTCTCTCAATTGCAGCCTTAAAGTCTAATCTCTCATGAGCATGACAGTTTTGAACAAACTACCACAACTCGAACTAATGAATCCACTTGCATAAGAAAACAATTATTACGTGAGTAATAATAAAAATAAATAAATGAAAAATAAATATGAAGAAATACATTATATCTACAGATAATGATTTTACTTTGAAAAAATCAATATTACCTCTATGAGAGTTTTAGTACAGAAAGGCGTCAATGATGGAAACCAATTTATTAAATAAAAAATGATGTGATGAATAATGAAAATTAAATCAAAATTTCATTTTATAATTTTTCATGAAAAATGGCAGGAAATATGGACAAAAATATTCTCATTTAACTCACTTTATTTTTTTAAAGGTAGTAGTATTTCACATTTTCATGATGGTTATATAAATTCTTGAACCATTTCCTTATCATTATTTCAGTTACAAACCTCGAAGTACAGTATCTTATAAGGTAATTTCATTATGATCTATATGAAAATAAAAAAATAATTATCATATAGAAAAATGAGGAAATAAAATAAAATGAAGATAAAATGATGATAAAATCAACTTAATAAAAAATTGGAAGTTGTATCTTTATGATATATGTGTACATACTTCCATTAGGTATGCTTCCCATTTATTTCTAATCAAATCTATATTGTCTTTTGAATAAGAGTATTTTCAATAGTTATTATAGTACTAAAAAAATATAAATACACAAAGTATTAATAAATATTTTAAATGAAATAGTAATTATCTTGAAAAATTCCTCTTTGGATATTCTAGTTTGTTGATGGAATATGATATCTCTCATAAATTTAAAAACATAATAACCCCAATATTATTAATTTTATTTGTTTTATACACTACTAAAACATTGAGAAAAATAAGTTATTTGTATTGATATGTGTTTGGATAGTGAAATATTATTATATATACCATGATAATTGTCTAGTTTTAGAACTTGTCAGGTTCCATGCGTGCATGGGTGATCCTTATGCCACGACTTTCATAATATTTATACATCGAACTATGATAATAGAATTATCATTAAAACATAAAATAAAATATATAACTTGAATTTTAGTTCTAAAACATTGGATGTAGTGCGTTACAAATTTATATATGTCATCATGTTTGGTAGGTTTGTTGGGTATCCATGTAGTGAATCCAGGGAATAAATATTTAGAGTATCCAAATTGACCGCAATGAGCATCCAATGTTTCATAATAAAAGAATAAGTAATTAATGAAAGAAAAATATATTTGATATGATTAAATTTTATAATTTTACCCCTGAATATTTGGTATTAAGAAGAGTCCTTCATCTGAAAGTCTTCTTTCAAACAATTTGAATAGTTTTTCCACTATTTTATTCATTTTTTAAATCTATTTTTTTTGTCTGTATAAGTGATGTGAGGACTAATGGATCACAATTTATATTCATGGGGTAATCCCTTCAATTGGTATTGATATATACACCTTCAAAAAATATGAAATGTATTTAGTCATAATTAACATAGTATATTAGTTATTGGAAAAACAAATCACGAAAACACACCTCATGTATATATTTATAACTGAGACTCCTAGTCATTCATAGTTTAGGATTTCATTTACATTCTCAGGAGAAATATAGTCTATAATGTCCTCACAGTAATTTTTTTCTTCAAAATAAACTATGTTATTACTACCACTTTGTAACTTTGTATCCTCATGAACCTTCAATGTTGGTAAATGTGGATATTGTACGAGTGGGGTAAAGGTGCTTTATAAAGATCTTTTTGATCAATTGGTTGATCCTTTAGATGGGTTTGATTTGATATTTTGTTTTACCCTTTACCTTTTCCCATCTATAATAACATTCATCAGTTCAGATCTTTTTTCATTAATTGTTGATGTTTTAGTATGAAAAATAAATTGTAAATGAATACATCCTTTTCGAAATGTTTTATTACAAGATCTGGAAACCATGCTATGAATTTTATAATAGCTTGGTCGATCATATGAATATCATTATCATTGATTGGATTGGGTATCTCAGGGATTATCTCATGAGAAATGCTAATCACCAATCTCACATGACCTGTTGAAAGTGGTCTGTTGTGTAGAGCATCTTCTTAGATATTAAACACAATATCCCTTACTAAAAGGAAATGAGTGGGTGTTGATATATATAAATCATATTCATTTTCACCATTTATAATATCAGTATAGAAAATTTATTAACGATTTCTTGATTCATATTTTAGAGAAACAATTATGAGAATATTGATTACCTCATCTAATAAATCTCATTGAGGGGAATGAATCATCTCAATATTAGTGGGGTAGGGGGATAGATTTTCATACAATGGTTCTTCTAGAGTTGTTTCTACTCTTTTCTTTTCCCCATAACATTTTCTAGAAATTTAGATAGCCGATGAAATTTTTATTCAATGGAATATAATCTATCTTTCCTCTCTTCCATTTATTTATCTTTATTATCCATTTTCTCTCAAAACATGTTCATAGTGTCACCCCAAAACCCACACCACTAACGCGACCATAATGTTTTGGCCACATTATGGCCACCGATTATAAGTGTTCATATGGTATAGGTGTTGATTATTCTGGTGTCTAAGTCATTTAAAAAATATAGAAAAATAAGTAATTATTTTTATGTAATATAAATTTAAATAATTTTTTATGTCATGCTTATACATACATCCCACACTTTTTGTGTCTTTTAATCTATTAGTATCCCATATTTATTTATACTTTCCTCCATAAAAAGAACATGAAGTGGGATGGAAGTGGCTTTGGATTTGGATTCATCAATCTATATATAAACAGAGGAGCATAATTATGTTGTTTTTTCATTTCATATTAAATTATTACAATGCATTTAAAATATATACCAATTTTTTTTCAAGTGAATCACACCCCATCCTTTCTTTACATAGGGGTATGTCATATTTTCTTCTCGTTCCTTATTTTCAGCACTAAGTTGTTGTTTCATAAATAAAATATTCTTAACAAAAGTAATGAATAAATGTATTTTCAAAAAATTTATTTCCAGACACAATGTATATGAAATGATGCCTCCCCACAATAATCAGTAAACACATCCCATGCTACATGGATTATCAGGTGTGCATAAAAAAGAAGTGGGTGTAGGGTTATTTTCTCTTCAACATATTTAGGATGAAATCTTATTATAATTCTGTGAAAGCCTATATGAATCCTTTTTGGAAGCATCAATACAAATTTATTATGGGAGTTATCTAATATAAATTAACTCTAAAAGGGATGATAAAGTGTAAAACAATGATTCATTATTTTAATTTTTAGTAAAAATAAGAAAGGATGTCCTAATGTTACTATAATGTGTTCCCAAATGAGGTACTTAAGTGTGAGAACAACATTGTTTCCCAATTCTACATTAATTGGAATGTGATGTTGAGTGATGAGACCAATGTAACTACCAAACATGGTCTTATTGGAGTTAACAGCCTTTCCCCACACATTCCATATGACCTCAAATTTGATGAATTTCCTTTTCACCTTAATAATTTTTGCTAACAACGACACACTATGGTGCTTCTATTTTCTATGCAACATTGGTTCATTATCAACTACCATTTACTCTATTTCAAAACCATAAATATGTTGTTCCTATGGATTGGTAGCATTAGAATGTGCATAAGGTTTTTTTCCATCTACATTGTGAGATGTATCATGTTGAGAAACCTTTTGTTCCTCAGGATTTGTAGAACCAAATGTGAAGAAGTAATTATCTGTAGAAGTGTTTTAACATTTAATTTATACTACATAAATTCAACAGTGAATTGATTATAACATGAGGAAATGAAATTTATATTACAAAAATATATATAACCTGATTATTGAACTCTCTTTTTTTAAAATTTTTAATAGATTTGACCCATCTATAGAGTATCTAAATCCCTTCATTGTGGTATCCTATCACATAAAAAAACCCCTTCTACATTGGGACCACTATGAAATTATTACAATGTCTCAATTAAAGGGTCATCCTTTATTGAATTTTCATCTAACCATTCAGTGGTTTTGGTCTATAAAAGAATAATTGACCACTTACAATTTATGAGATCTAGAAGATAAAATACTTGTACAACCATTGATGCCATTATAAATGGTTTGCGTTTGTACCCATCCTTACTAAAATCCACTTTTTTGAATCCATATTCATCTATTTTAATAGTACTACTATTATCAACCCACTTTCAATAAAAAATTGGCACTTGGAATGTTTTATAATCCATATCCCATATTTTTTTGATGATACCAAAGTATGATATATTCACATAAATTAGATTTTTGTCCTTAGTAACAAAAACATGCACCGCTTCAGCCACAATTATAACTCCGCTAATTTCATGGTACTTCTTTCATCATGTTCATTTATATAGAAAGTATAACCATTAATTACATAAGAATTTTATGATAATACATACACACTTGGTCCTCTAGCTAGACATCGAAGTTGTTCTGAAATTGAATAGATATTTTCACCTAACTCCTTAAAAATATGGTCTTGAAACCATCATATTAACTACTGATTATGTGTATTTTATATCCATATTTTATCCCATGATGGATTCAAGTGCCTAATAATTTATTTGTGGGTTTAAACATATGGGGAAACCTCAAAATGTTTATGCAAAATGTAAAGGTGGACCTACTCTTGATCTATAATATTGATTATGGAGACATCTCTTCTAGAAATTACTTCACCCACAAGCCATCTAGTGTGATAAGATTTAAAGAGACCAATTATTTCCACCCTATAAAGGTATTCAGTATATAATTAAATGACTTCTTCAACAATATATCAATCTGCACTACAAACCTCTAGCCAACTTGATTTTTGTAATACCCTTTCAAAATATTCATATAACGTTCAATGGGTTACATTCATCTATAAAATATATCTCACCAATTGAACCATCAAGTGAATCATCAAATCAAAGAATACTAGCATGAGGAACATTTTTAATTCACATAATATGACAACAATTTCCTTTTCCATAGTTGGAAATTTTCCCAGTTCTATCTTTTCTGCATATAGATTTTAAAAATAAACAGGGCTTGGTTAATGTATAATGAAAAATATTAGGAAAAAAGCATCATAAAGCTACATGAATTATATTTTTCATCAAAACATGACAATCATGAGATTTCAGATCCTTTATCTTTAAATCATTCATTAACACAATATTCTTGATATTAGAGAAATACCCCTTTAAAACCAATACATTATTCAAGAAGTTTCAAAACTGATATCTCTTCTTACTAGAAGTAATGTAAGTAGGTGGAGGAAGAAAATTCATTTTTCACACATCAATTGCACCAACTATTCTCATACTCTCTTGTCAATCATTTCCAACCTAGCCTTAATTACATCATTTTTTTCTAGGTTCATTTAGTAACGTCTTGATTATACTATCATATACATTTTTCTCAACATGCATAAAATCAAGAAAATGTATGATGTACAAAAAATTCTAGTATGGTAATTAAAAAAAATGATTTTTTCCAATCGTTTTTTGTAAGGTTTTTCCACAAAAAAAGTTTACTAAAATCAGTGTCCACATATTTTAATTTCTCAAATAGTTGATCACCTATTAGTGGATACGGTGTGGTATGTTCTTATGAACTTCCATTGAATGATGTCATCCAAGATCGGTATTTATGTCATCAGGGTATGAATCTATAATTTCCTAGAAACACATTCTTCAATGAATGTTTCAACCTAATTGACCATGTACCTTGTTAAAAAATGGGACACCATTGAGTTTATTTAATAATATATCCTGAAAAAAATTTATAATCTAGAAATTCTTTTATCATCCCATTCAATATGGCTTTCAACATGAAATATTCATTTTTTTAATCATCATACAATGTAACAACTAAATCCCACAACAATCTCAAATATTCAATTGATGGAGCCAAATAAACAAAAATATCATTACCCGGTTGTTTTGGTGCTAATATAATCATAGATAAAAAAAATGTATTTTTGTTTCATGTACAACCACAATGGAAATTTATAATTTACCAACATAACAGGACATGTACTGTGAGTGTTGGTTTGAAAAACCAAAGCATTCACTACATCTATAGATAATGCAAGATGAATGTTTCTCAGATCATTTCCAAATTCAAGATACTCATGATTAATTATCTTCCACTAAGAAGAGTCTATCAGGTGACAAAGTTTCCCATCTTTATTTATTTTATCTGCGTGTCATGTCAATTGCACTATAGTCTCTTCACTTCTATATAGGAAGATAAATATTGGAATGATTTGAAAGTACCACAAAAATTTTGTAGGATATGATTCATCTTTTTTATATTGATAAAAAACACACTTTGGGAATTATTTAAGTGATTTATGGTCCTTGAAAAATAATAAATAGTAATTTGGACAAACATGAATTCGTTCAGAGGTCATACCCATCAAACATTTCATTTTTTAGCATCATATGTTTGGCTAGGGAGTTCCTTATCTTTTGGGTGAATATCATTCAAGAGAGAAAGTTTTTCAGTAAAATCGATGTCACTCCATCTGTTTCATGCTTTTAAATTATTTAGCTTCAATATAGATGATAATGTTGTATATTTAGTGCAACAATCATACAACGACATCTTTGAACAACTCTTTATCTTCTAAAACAATTTTGGAAAATCACAATGTTCATTTAAACTATCATTATCATTTCCAAAATACAATCTTCATCATCATTCACATCTATTATCACATCCTTGATACAATCTTCCTCATTGTCTATATTTGTAATCAGATCAGATGCTCCATAAAATGCAGTGTTATCCTAGTCACTAGTTATATTCTCTTTTTCCCATGTTGATTCCAACATTTATAACTTCTTTCAATTACTTGACATATCAAGTGTTATTCTAACTCCTATGGACTAATTAGTCTTGAATAATAACAACATAAACATGGAAAAAGGATTTGATAAGGGTAATATACAAGATATTTGGTGAACTTGATGAACTCTTTCATCCCATATTTAGACTATTTTTTCAAATGATTGGCATCCATATATTCTCTATCCATATTCATACTATTTTATTTAGTAATATTAACATTTAAAAAAATAAATACACAAAATATGATCAGTTGAATAATTATCTCATGAATTACTTGAAAGAAAATAAAAATATTGAAAAAAGTTTTATCATATCACATGATCAAAAAAAAAAAACTTATTGAAGGAAATTTATAAATATAATGGATGATATTTCACTTTCAAAAACAATTTTTCACTTCAATTGAATGGTGTATGAATAATTAAAATTTTATTGAATAATTTTGGATCAAATTATTTTCTATTTATTTATGGATCGAGAATAAGAATTATGATCCCTGGAGAATTACATAAACATGTGGCATAACTTAAAAATGTGGCATAGAAAATGTGTCACATACATAATCTTAGAAAATCATAACAAATGTCACGTTTGACAAAGAATTCCATTATAACATAGTGTATCAAGAACCACAACCAATTTATTATAGTTTATTGATCACCATAACTCATTTCCTATAATGGATCAAGCATCACAACTCTTTTCCCATAGTTGATCAAGAATCAAAACTCGTTTCCCATTGTGGATCGAGCCTCAAAACTTGTTTATCATAGTAATATCATGAGATATTATACTTTACTCAATATGTTATAGGGATATATATATATGTATCACTTATCATATAATTATAAACCATACATATGTGTTCCATATGAAATTAATTATATATCACATTATAAAAACAACCCCTAGAAAAAATGGGATACATAAAATTTTCCAATGACATCAAGAATGAGATCATTTGATCCCAAAATCACAATTTCCTAGAATAATTGTATCAAATTATAATTTATAAGGATATCTCATGGAAAATACCTTGGAGGTATATAATTTATATATAGATGGGAGAACTAAATTTAAAGTATAACAAAAGTTTTCATAAAACATTTTGAACATTTTCATAAAAAGACAATGTTACTAGTAACTATCAAAAATATTTTTTGAGATCATGATGAGAATAATTTTTGAAGAATTATTATTTAATAATAATAAATAAGTGATATTTTAATGGTTATAAATTCTATGTTTGGAAATGTGTATTATAAGATATTAAATTAATGAAAGTGAAATGAAATGCCTTTTTAAGATTTTTAGGCTATTTTTATGAAGAACCTACGTCGATAAAATTGTTATAAAACTATCATTTGAAAGGAAATGAAGTGAAATGATAATATTATAAAATATGATACATCTTTACCATTTCTAAATATAAGATTCAGACATTTTTTTGGAAGAAATAAAAAAGCATTGGAGGGAGAAAAGTCATTATATTGGATGGGAACTATTCCTAATAATTTAAAATTTTATGATGAAAGTAATACATGAAAGAAAAAGAATATGACATAAAAATGTAATTTAAATTGAAAATAAATGAATAATAACATTATAAAATCATAGGTTAGAATAATGAAAACATAAAAATGTGTATTCAAAGAGGAAATATTATGAAAGTATAAAAGTATTAAACTATTGATAAATTGAAAAAAGTATAAAGGTATAAAAGTGCAAATTAAAAATGTATATATATTTATATTACTATATAAAATTATAGGCATATATAGAATTATAAAATTATATATAATTTATAAAATAATATATATTTTAACGAAATATATATAATTTATAAATGTATATAAATTTATAAAACTATATAAAAGTGCATATATGTTATAAATGAATACCTAATTTATAGTAGTTTATAGTTTTAAAAATTTATAAAACTATAAAATTATAATATAAAAAAGTAAAATTTATGAAATTATGAAATTATAATAATTTATAATGAATAAAACTATAATTTCATATTAATTTATATATCTAGAAAACTATAAAACTAAAGATAACTAATAAAATTTTAAATTTAAACTATATATGTATAATATGATATAATATAAAATTTATAAAAGTATAAAATTTTATAAATGAATAAAACTATAAAATTATAAATATTTAATAAAAATTTAATATTAAATTATATTAGATTAATAAGATATACTATAAAATTTAAAAAAGTATATAAATTTAAAAGCGTATAGAAATATAAAATCATAAATGTTTAACAAAAGTTTATATATAAAGTATATAATTATAATAATATACAATATATAATTTATAGATACATATATAAGTATAAAAAATATATCTAGAAGTATAAATATAACAAATTATACTTATGAAAAATAAAAATTTATATTTATTATTATTTATAAATTTACAAAAGTAATAATTGATGTCAATAAAAATTATAAATTTCTATTGGATTTAGGTATTAGTTATGTGTGGGTAAGTGTTATGTTTCTGTGAAGGAGATGAAGAATGAATTCACATGGGATTGAAACTCACAGGCCTAGCGGTTATCTTTGAAAAAATGAAGATCTAGACACATGATGACCTCTTGTGTGGACATCCAACAACATCACATGCACCAGAACCATAATGCAAGGAATTTCTTAAACGCTCGCTGCCTCACAGTGTGGATTTAATGTAGGAAATAGACAAGAATGGGTGGTGTGATGTGGTGCAAGGGTGTGATGTGGTGTAGGTGTGGTGTGATGTGGTCCAGGGGTGTGATGTGGGGTATTGATTCATTATATACCATATATTTGGAATGAGAGTGGTGATGGCGGTGGGAGTTTTGTTCGGTGAGAGAGGTGGCGCAGTGGAAGTGGTGTTCAGTGAGAGAGGTGGTATGCCAACAGTGGGATTTGGCGAGAGAATCGTCAGTGGTGGGAATAGGGTTCGACGATAGTGGCGGTGCGGTGACAATGCGGTTCACCAAGAGCGGCGACACGACAAAGTGGTGGCAGTGGGGTTCGGTGAAAACCACGACCTGATGGAAGTTGGGTTCTACAATAGCTTAAAGGTGTGTTAGAGAAGACATTCTATTTGGGTTCTTTTAAAACAATGGATAAGAACTGTATCAATTATTTTTTAAAAATCATTGATCAAGAGAAGTTTTATTAGTGATAGAATAGAAAGTAATGATAAAACTACTATTTATCAGGGCTTTTTTATTGCTGATAAAAAGTAGTGTTATGAGCATTTATTTAGCAATGATAAAGTTTTATCTTTATTAGTGCTATAGAAGTGTTGATATTGATATAATATTAATAATTTATTAGAGTTGGGGTGTTGGTTGAGTGGTCAAAAAACCCTAAATTCATTTGGATGACTGGGGTTTGATACCCAACTATAAAAAATTATGCCCCGATTAATTTTTGTGGTGCGGGTGTGGCTGGTGGAACACTAGATTTTTTAATGTTGTTGGACCACTTGGGAGGTGCATACAAGGATGGTCAGTGGTCTTGGGGGAAAGCATCCACGACGAAACACTAATGAAAATATATAAGTGGCATTCAATCATGACCAGCTCAGGGGCACATCGCCTGTACGAGGTGACTTCTGGTTGAATCAGTGGGCGATAGTCTTATGCGGATTTGATGGCATCAGCACAACAAAAAAGAAGAAAATTATTGGGTAGTGCTAGGCAGCTGGATAAGGCATTGCTGCCGATATCTAGTGACTACGGTGTGGGGTGGTGAGCTAGTGGCAGCGATGACAGAGGCTCGGTGTGACCTCATGTTATCTCCCACATTGTCCTTAGAGAGGTTGTTGATGCAATTTTCATTTAGTGTGGGCCTTTGGCAGCAGGCTTATGGTGGATGGCCACCTCAAGGTACAATGATAGAGAGACACCAGGCATTGGAGGTTGGTTACATTGGTGGGAAACAACAGGGGTTGGTAACGTAATCCAAGCAGTAGACAACGACTAATGGCTCCATTGACTACTGACGCAAAGGGAGTTCAATGACAAAAGAATTGGCTTGAACAGTACTATAATCAAGGGGAAGGGTATGACCTGATGTAAAAAAATTTGGCCTCCGAGTATGCACTAAGGGTCCTCCAGGACCAACAAATGAATTGGTTAATAGTGTGGACTATCTCATAGAGGGATTGTGGTCTAGATTATCAAGCTCTTGGGTGTGTGTGCATGTGTGTTTCTTGTAATTGTACCCCAAGAACCAAATATATATATTAATAATTTATTTATATTATTATAAATATTTATAGAATTATTTATTTAGTAAATATATATATATATTTATAATTATATATATAATAAATATATTTACAAATATTTCTATATATATATAAATATTTGTATATATTTATAAATATATCTATATAATTATATGTGTTTATAAAATTGTAAATATAATAAATATATTTATTATAATTTTATAATTTTTTAAATAAATATATATTTATAATTATAATTATAAATAAATATATTTTTAAATATGTGTATATAATTATATATATATATATATATATATATAAAATTATAATATATGTATTTATTAGAATTTTATTATTATTTAAATAAATATATTTATTTATAAATATATTTATAAATAAATAAATATTTATCTATTTATATATATATATATAATATTTTTATATATTTATAAATATTGATAAATATTTTTAAATATATTTACCTAATTTTATATATTTATAAAATTATAAATATAATAAATATATTTAATATAATTTTATAATTATTTAAAATATATATTTATAATTTATAATTATAATTAAATATATTTATAAATATGTGTATAAAATTGTAAATATATATATATATATATATTAATATATAAATATATATTTATAAAATTATAATAAATGTATTTATTGTAATTTTATAATTATTTAAATACATATATATATATATATTTATAGTTATATATATATATATATTTGTAATTATAATTATACATACATACATATATACATATATATATATTTATAATTATAGGTATAATAAATATTTTTATAAATATTTTTATATATTTATATAGTTATATATATTTATATAATTATATATATAATAAATATATTTTTTATAATTTTATAATTATTTAAATATATATATATATATTTATAATTATAATCATAAATAAATATATTTATAAATTTTTGTATATAATTATAAGTATATATATATATTAATATATTAATATATATATATATATATAATTATAATAAATGCATTTATTGTAATTTTATAATTATTTAAATATATTTTTCATTTATAATTATAAATATTATATATATATATATATATATTGAGGATGGGTTTGGTTCTTTGAGAACATCTCTCTCTTTACATAGATGGCATCTAGGCTTTCTTCAGGATGGCTTCATCTAATTTTCAATCCTTGGCTGAATTTCTTATTCAAGTGTGCTTCAACTCCCAAATGATTGTGGTTGCTGGCTCGCTTTGAAAAATCATTCAAGAAAGGACTTCTATAGAGAGAGATTGTGTAGTCGACCGTTTTCTCTCCCTCTTCAAGAGTTCGATAGCGGGCGTCATTTGTTGTAAGGGTAGTATTGCTCCTGTCAAGGTAGGATCGATGACGATCTCAGAGCGCATCGAAATGGGTGAGCACTCTTTAGTTGACTGCTTGATTTTACCTAAGGGGTCATTGCCCAAGAAAATTAGTGATCTGGTTGAACGACTTTTAATGATTTTCGGTTTCATTAATTGGAAATGCATTTCACTTGGTCGAGGGTTCTTCCACTTTCTCTTCTCTTAAGAATATTTGAAAACATGTGCGTGGGGGTTTGTTTTGGTTTGCCTTAATCCTGTCTTTCTTCACATATGTGAGTGGGATAAGCGATTCAAATCTATGGAGATTTGAAACTGATCTGTGTAGGTGTTGGTCAAGGTATTTGGCCTTAATTGGATACATTATCACCCTAGCATACTGCTTGAAATTACAATAACGATTGGTATTCCTATCAAAATGGATAAAGAAATTGAAGTGTCCATATTGGTCACTTTGCGTGTCTCCTAGTTGAGCTAGATTTGTGATCAACTTTAATTGAAAATATTTTTATTGCTAATGATGATGAGGAGATTTCATTGAATATTGAATATGAAAAGGTTCTAAAATCATATAGTTGTAAGACATGAACTATTGAATTGTAGAAGATTGATTGTTTGTGACTCTTGTTCCACAAGAGGGCATGATGATAATTTGTGTTATAAATAGTCTAAATGCTTGATTCCCAATGCTCAAAAGGCTCATGAAATAGCTAGGTAGTTCCTGCCACAATTAGGAGGGAAAGTGATCTTGGCAGGAAATGGAAATGTTAATAAGGCTAGGTAGGATATGTTTTCACTAAATAACACTTCAGGTGATGGGCTTGTGTAAGTTGGTGGGGATGATTTGTGTGAGAGGGAAGGTGGTGATGCATGTATTAGATATGACCAAATTAATTGGTGGGGGGGGGTATTGAAATGAGAAACAATGGACAGATGGTTTCCATGTCTTGGGTGCATATTATTGAAGAAGAGCGGTTTAAATCTGCTGATGAAGGCATAACATAGGTTTTGGGAGACCCTGAAAAGTTGAGTAGGCCCTCCCATGATGATGAGTTTTTTTAAGAGTTGACACTAAAATGGCAGTAGGAAATGTTGAGGCAGCTCAAGGTTTTGGTTTTCATACAGGTGCTTCTTCCTTGGCACTGGGTGAAAAGGGTAGCAGCCCCATGGGAAAGGTTCAAGGTTATGGGGATGTGGCACCTCATAATGACAATCAGATGGTCTCTCCTCATGTTGCAACTATTTAGAATGAGATTCCCGGCACTAGTCAGGATGGTTAGAAATCCTCTTCCGAGATAGCTGATGCTGGCAGATTTCAAATGGATTCATATAGAAAATAAAATGAAAAGATGTAGGGCATGGGAAAGCCATCTAGGATGAAAGTCTATAATACTTTTAGTGTTTTTGATCTGACTATAGATATTGTGACTCAGATGACCTCCCAACAAGGAAATACCCCAACTTTAAATGTACATGCACAGAGTGAGCTACAAGAGACCTCCCAACGAGTTCTTTCTACAGTGGAGGTGCCTAATGTGCCTCTATCACATGAAGAATCAAAAGATGAGGATGGTGATTTGGAATGTTCATCTGGCCATTCCAAAAAGGACGAGGACAAGTTGGAAGGAAAATAACAATAACCCAAGTCTTAGAAATGGGGACATCACTCAAAATGTCGTAGAAGTGGACGTGGTCGTGCTGATCGAGGGGGTGGCTGTTCTATGAACCAGCTCACCCTGGAGCAGCAAAAGCTCAGGGAGAAGTACTATGTTCTCTTCAATCAGGGGAATTCACAGTTATAGTGGGAATCTGCTAATGATATCCTGATCATAATTATAGGGATGGTCCTAATTATCTTCATTTTTAGTTTTCTATTATTGGTGAGGGCTTATCTCTTTGTTTGACCCCATCATTTCCATGTGTTTCTCTTTGTCATCTTTATTTTTCTAATAACTATTTTAGGAGAGAGTTTGTCTTCATCCTAAACATTTTTAGTATAAATAAATATATTTAAAAATTACTTATATATAATTAAAATTTTTAATTATAAATACAATAAATATATTTATTATTTTAATATATTTATTGTAATTTTATAATTATTTATGAGAATATAAATAAGTTCATGGGTATAACATGAATGAAAAGTATATATCATAAAAAAGAGTCTTCACATACATGGAATCATGAATAATAAGGGTGATAATATATAAATAAACATTTCATGAGTTATGAATACATAACATATGCATGTGCCATCATAAGAATAGGTAATCTCACATTTAGAACATATATAACAACTCAATCATATTCACAAATAAACTTATGATCACAACTAGTGTTAATTATACTCACGCATATCAATATATGAACATGAGAACATCCATGAGTATCATCATTATCTCATGATATATATATATATATATATATTGACTCAATTCATTAGAGACAAATATTTATTTATAATAATAATAATAATTATTTTTTTGTATAGAAACCCTTGTCAAACTATACAATTAATGTTCTTCCTAGTAGAGCCTATTCCCCTGCGGGTGTACCAAGCCTTGGGTCATGAATGTTGATAGAAACATGACTAGGTAAAATTGACACCCTCACACTGCCTTGTAGTGTCGAGGCATTAAATTTCCTTGTGGTGAAATTACATCGGTCAAAACCTAAAACCAACGAAAAGCGAACATTGGACCTAACGATCACAAACCTCAACCATAACAACTGGTCCACCCCTGTGGGGGCGATAATTATGATTATAAATAAATATATTTAAAAAGTAATTATATATATAATTATTAATATATAATTATAAATAGAATAAATATATTTATTATTTTAAAAAATTTATTATAATTTTATAATTATATATTTATATAATATTATAAGTAATTTTTAATATATATATATATATTTTAATTATTAAAAAATATACATTAATATATAACATATTTATTTTAATTACAAACACGCATTTTTAAATTAATGTATGTAAGTAATCATTGTAGTTTTTGGTTTCATTTAGTGGTAAGCACCTCATAATTCTACATCTAAAGTTGGGGGTTCAAATCCCATGGAGGGTAGGTTCTATATCAACACTGTAGTAGGGGTACTGTAGCATCGGTAGATGATAATATTGTAGTGGTCGATACTATAGCGATGGTGGTACTGTAATGGGCACTATAGAGGACAAAGGACTATAGGAGTAATGTTCTCAAAATGGGTATTGGGCCAAAACTTCGTGTTTGTGTGCCATTTAATGGGCTTCATCCTCATTGAGCTTTCGAACCAAATATATATATAATGTAATTAAATGGTTGGTTGGGTGGGTTATCCCTTGGGAGGGCTATGACCTTCCTTTCAAGCTTGTATATGTTCGGTGTGTGTGTTTAATTTAATTGCACCTCCATATACCTAATATAATATATAAGTAAACATCATTTTTTAATATAAATATAATAATTATATGTATATATATTAATAATATTTTTTATTAAAAACTTTTCTGAGATTTAAGAATAACATTCATAAAGATAAGTTTTATCATTACTAAAACAAGCGTTGATAAAAAATACACCATTATAAGCATTTTTGTTCACGCTAATAAATATTAACTTTATTAATAGTTTTAGCTAGAACTGATAAAGGCAGGACTTTTATCAGCCTTTTCTATTTAGCCCTGATAAAAATGGGCACATCCCTTGCGCTGATTTATGGTAGTGTGAACTGACCAACACCAAACACACCCTTAATGTTTATCATGATCTAATAACATGTCAGACACAAATTCAAAGAATAATTAATAAAGCCTCTAATGAGGAAATGCTCGTAGAAAAATAATTAACGTGCCTCTCATGAGCCAACACTTGGAGATAAATAAATAGCACGTCTCTCATGGGTCCATGCTTAGAGATTAATAATAATGAAAGCATGGCTCTCATAACACCACATCCCATCACATTGTTGCACCTACAATGAAAGACTTTGGAGCCAATTGGGCTTACTTTCCCAACATCAGACAAGAATATGACTTAAAAAAACCATTCATATGCATAAATTATTTATGGTAAGGGTCCAAAATTGTATAATACTTTATATGATTTCATCAGAAAATAATTATAGGAAAACAATTAAAACCTCAGTTGTGATGTAAGTTTTCATGATACTGCACTATACCATCTTGATTACCCTATTGATATAAATATTGGTAATTTCCTGATAAATTAAGGATTTATATAGTCTCTCAAAACCACTAAACTATTAATCATTAAGAACAATTCTATGAAATTTAAAAATCCAAAAGTGATCTATTATTAGTGACTCAACTCATGATAAGGTTCATCCATTAACAATATGATATACTATAATATTTAAAAATAACCCCAAAGAATGATAATGAAAATGAGAAAAATAAACTCAAAATAAAGCGCTGGATGTGAGACTGGTGGTCTCAGGAGAAGATCCAAGAACATGTTATTGAGATGACGTTAAGGGCTGCATACACCCACACCCATCCAAACCCACTGGTCATCCCTGTCACCAACACCAGAACTGGCGGAGTGTATCATATCCCAATAAAACGACATCATATAGTACCTCAAATCCACTAGAAACACCAGAAAGTAGCACAACAACAACCACTATCAAATACACTAACACCCAAACCATCTTCCTTATGCCTCCTAGAAAGTAATTTTTAAAATCATCTTTTGAAATCACTCAAAAAAACATTTTTTAAATGAAAAAAATAGTGAACTGACCCAACATATTGATAATATAAAACCAGTAATACATGTTGAGGGGGATAATCTCATACACTAAAAAAAATTATTAGCAGCGGTTTATTTGGACGGATCTAATAACCGCCGTGTAATAAATTGCATTAAAAAATTTATAATATGGTGGTGGTTTCCTATAATCACCACTATATATATTTTATTTTAACACTTAGCATGGTTTTATTTAAACCACCTCTAAATATTTTAAAAAACTATAATTTTAACCCTCATCCCCCTATATTTTTCCCGCCACCCTCCCCTCCCCTCTCGCTCCCCTCAGCGACCACCATCCCCAACCCCCCACCCGTACTCCCTTCCACCAACCGTTGGGACCCCGACCTCCCCTGTCTGCCATCGTCATGAATCAAATGTTGTGGAAAGTCTAAAAAATGACAATAATGTAAAAAAACACAAAGTGACTGGAAAGATTACAATTCAATAAGAAATTTGATTAATGGTGCATTTTCCTTTGTAGGATATAATGTCCAAGATTTTAAAAAATCAACAGAACCTTCAGTTGATCTTGAGCGGGTTAAACTTGCTGAGAACTTGAGTAACCAAAAAAAATGAGTTTTGTGATTTAGTTGACAATGGAAAATAAGACCAGTATAAAGGGTGCACCAAGTATTCGAAGTTGTCTTTTCTTCTCAAGTTGTATCAAATGAAGAGTCTCTCTTGAATTACTGACAAATCAATGACTCTAATTTTAGAGTTCCTTCATGATGCATTTAGTGAAGTTAAAATCCATGAATCATTCAATAAAATGAAGAAAGTCATCAAAAAACTTGATCTTGATTATTCAAAGATACATGCATGCTCTAATGATTGCATGTTTTACTTTGAATAAGAGTCCGATAAAGAATAATAAATAAGATGTTATATAAGTAGATGAAAGTAAATGAAAAACAATGAGAGTATAAATCAGTGCAACCCCAGTAAGAAATAGAAGAATAAAACTCCTTAAAAGATATTGTGTTACTTTTATTTGAAACCATGTTTGCAATGATTATTCATGTCATCAATGACTACGCACTACATTAAGTGACATGCTCAGGATAGTAACGATAGCTAGATGAGACATCCAAAAGATTAAAAATCATGGAATATATTTGGTTCATTATATCTAGATTTTTCATGGAATCCTAGGAATGTATATTTGGGATTGAATTCTAATGGTTTAAACCTTTTGGTACTTTAAGTACTAATTATATCATTTGACCAATTATTTTGATCCCCTATAATATACCTCTATCACTGTGAATGAAGAAGACTTATTTCATTATTTTAAAGTTTATTCCTTGAAATAAAACACCTAGAAATGATATTTATGTATAAATTCAACCTATAATCAAAGAATTGCGAGAATTATTGGATGATGTCATGTAAACATATGATGCTTTAATGATAAAACTATTCAAAATGAATGATGATTTAAGGAGGCAATTAATGACTTTCTAGGACTAGGAAATTTATTCGGTTGGAACACTCATACATGTTTGGCTTGTGGAGTTTTAAATTTTGATTTTTAGCCTCAACGATTAACTCATATAATAAAATGGTGTTTTATGTGTCATTGTAAAATTTCCTAATGCTTCTTATAAATTCAGGTTTAACAAGTGACAATTCAATAAAAATGTTGAATTGAGAAATCCACCAAAGGTGTTATATAGTTTATAAATCTTGAGATAATTCATAAATGTCACTGAAGAATTTAGAAAATTTAATCAGTTTAAAGAAGTGGGAAAAAAGGTATGAGGTACAATATCCTAAGTAGCTGGAACACAAAAATGAAAGAAAAAGAGTATATTTTTCAAACTTTCTTATTAAGAGTTTAATTGGATACATCATAATCTTGACGTAATGAATATTGAGAATAATATCCATGAAAATATAATTTTCACATTACTTAATGAGTAGGGTAAATCGAAGGACCATCTTAATTATCTTAAGGATTTGGAGACAATGAATATAAAGCATGGTTTGTGGGTAATTGAGAATGAAAAATATCCTTTTTCTATTTTTAGAGTGAAAAATCATGATAAATACTTATTCCTTCAAACATTAAAGAATGTAAAGGTGTTATATGGATATTTAAGTAAGATATCAAGGTGCGTTGACTTAAAACATTGCAAGTTGCATGGATTGAAAAGTCACGACTCATATATTGTAATGGATCAGTTGTTATCATTGGCATTCTGTAACACGTTACTTGAAAAAGTAATTGTGGTTCTATTTTAGTTTTGTAAACTTTTCAGAGAGATTTGTAGAAAAACTATAAATATAGCTGAGCTTGATAAACTTCAAGAAAGAATTGTTTTGACACTTTGTCATTTGGAGATGTTATTTCCACCCTCATTCTTCACATTCATGATTCATTTGACTGCTCATTTGGTTGAAGATTCTAAACTTGGTGGATTGGTAGACTATCAATGGATGTATCCAATTGAGAGGTAGATTGATGATATTTTTATTTTCATTAGTGAATTCAATTTTATCAAATCATTGCGTAAATTTTTTAATATGTTTATTATTATTTTACATTAGGTACATAGGTCATTTGAAATCATATGTCAAGAATAAAGCTCAAACAGAAGGCTCTATTACTAAAGGTTACATATCTGAAGAGTGCTTGACATTACGTTCTAGGTATTTGGATGAGATTGACACTAGATTCAATCATGTTGGACATGTTGAAGATACCTCCACTAATTCTCAATCTGAAAACCAGTCATTGATATTTCCAACTATTGTACGACCAATTGGAAAGGGGAAAAATTTTATAGCGACTGAATTGAAGTTTCTACAAACACATATATATGTGCTCCTCAATATTCTTATTATAGATCTATTTATGGAAGAATTTCGATCACAAACAAAGATGAAAATAAGGGTTCAAGCTCAACATGAGTTAGAATTAATCAAAACTGTTAATAAGAAGATTTTGGAATGGTTCATCTATCGTGCACTACTATTATTTCAAGTATTTATGACGGGACATTTTCGAAGAAGGTAGAATTACATCGCAAATGGTAAGTAGTTTCGATGAAATTATAAGTCCAATACAAATAGTTTTGTTTGGGTTTCCCTACGCCTAGCGTGAAAACCATTTGTGACAGGAATTTGGAAAATATTGATTAGTTTGTCGCAAAATCCCTTTGAGTCAAAATTATTTGCAATGGGATTCAATTCCCACCGCAAATAATTTTTACAAAAAAACTTTTTCTGATAGAAATAATTTTGTCCCAATTACATTGTCAAAAAAAGTATCTGATTTAACACCGCACACATGCCTCATTTATTCTTCTTCCTCTCTTATTACTTCCCTCTTCTGAACCATGACAGAACCCTACTGACCTCCAACTCTAGGCAGCCCCAAAAAGCTATATTTATTCAAATTTTTGACTGATTTCACAACAGATCTACAATGTGTTGACTCTTCTTCTATCAGTTGTTAGTTTTTTTTGCATATTTTGGTTAAACTGATAAATTGAAAAAACCTTGGTTTAGAAAATTACTTTATTTTGATGATTTATTTGACATGTAGTCTTAAAATAAATTTATTATTGCAGATTTGAGTGCCTTGATTACACACAAATTGTTTTAATTTGATTTACAGTAATTTTCACATTGTTTGATCTTTAAACTCAATAATTTTATTGGGTGTTTAGGGTTGCTGAAATGTTATTATTTTATATTTTTATTTGAAATATAATTATTATTTAAATATACTGGAAGTTTTTATTGTTTAGAAAATATGATGGTTTCATCAACACTTAGATTTATTTTAATTTTCTTGGTGTTTTAAGGTTGTTAGAAATTAATTATAATTTTATCCATTCTTTGCTGCTTATTATTTTTTTATTCATTTTACTTGTGTCCTGGTTCCATTTTTTCATGCGTGTATATATGTCTAAATATTTGTTATGTTAATTTGTTTGTAATAATAATATTTGCGCACATGCATAATATTTGTTTATAATAATATTTGTGCATGCACATAATATTTGTTTATAATAATATTTGCGCACACACATAATATTTATTTACAATAATATTTGTTTTTAAAAATATTTTTTAGAATAAATTTTCTGGTGCACATGCATGCATGTATGTATGTCTAAATATTTGTTATGTTATTTTTTTTGCATGCACGCATGAGTGTAACAATAAATTTGATAATAATAGATTTGATTAAAAAATTATATAACATATATATATATATAATTTGAAATAAATATAATTTATTCATTTTTAATAATGATTAGAAAATTAATTTAAAGGAAATTTTTTAATAAAATGTTATTTATAATATTTTTTTATAAAAAAATGTTAAAAAAATAGTTTAATGAAAAATAATAACAATTTAAAATATTTAATATTAATTAAAAACATAGTTAATAAGAATTATGATAAATTTTTGTAATAGTTTATAAAAAATATAAAAAATATAAAGACTTATTATAAATTCATAGAAAATATTATTTATTAAAAATGTAGTATTAATTTAAATAATTATTGAAAATAAATAAATAAATTATAATATGTAATAAGTAATGAGTCTTTATTATTAATAAATTGTAAATATTAGTGATAATTATAAAATAATAATAATTTGAAAAAAATAATAATAAAATCTAACAATGTTTAGAAATTCAAAATAATTCGTATAAAATGTTGTATTAATTAAAATAATTAGTATTAATATTTCATATAAACGTTGTAAAAACACTCAACTCACCCAACTATTATAATGCATCTAGGGAAGAAATTATTAATGCAAAATAATTACAAATTCAAATTAATTATTAATTCAAAAATATGAACTCAATTTTTTTTATAAATTATTTATATAAATTATAAATTCATGGTAATCAAATTTATTTAAAATCAAAATTAACCATAAGTAAAAATATTTTTAATATATATATATATATATACATTTGTTTATGAATACCCATCTATGTTTGCATTGATATTGAGAGGACGTGATGGAACGGGAGCGGAAACCACCAGATCTCTTCACGGATCGCGTCCTCTCTGATCATCCATGGAGTCTCAACCTATTCTTCTATGTTGAAAATCATCACTCAAAGCATTTCAGATCAACGGACCATAAGAAGAAAAATGGAAGCGAATCGGTCGGCTTCTCTTCTTTCTCTGAATTCTCGAGCGGTTCATTTGTCCTAATCAAGGAACGAGTCTCGCAGAGAATTATCCGCAAAGGAGATACATCACATGTCTCAGCCTCGGAAGGAGTAATCGCTGAGTGAATGGATTTATGCAAATATTATTTCATTGCCTTCATTTCTCTTTCAAAAGGTATGCAACCCTGAAAAAAAAACGATCTGATTTCTCGTCTTTCGTCTATTTGGGGATTCTCGGATTTCAAATGCATTTCACTCGGCAGAGGTTTCTTCCATGTTCTTTTCCCCTATGCGGAGTTGAAGGGAAGAGCATGGAGTGATGGTATAGTGAATTTGAGACCAGGGATATTGAGAATCCATAATTGGAGTTTGAACTTTAACTTGAATGATTTTAAGGAAACCTATGCCCAAGTTTGGGTGAAAATTTATGGTTTAAACTGTGTTCTTTGGCACCCGGAGATACTATTTGACATTACATCAGCAATAGGAGTCCCAATTAGAATGGATATAGCTACAGAGAGGGTGAGTTTCAGACATTACACTAGAGTACTGGTTGAAGTTGACCTCAATACTTCCCTCATTCATAAGGTGATTCTTTCCACGCCTCAACATGAGGTATGTTTACAAATTGAATATGAAAAAATCCCCCCTTCTGTGACTCATGTGGAATAGTGAGTCACTCTATTGAGGTTTTTAGGGCCATCACTATCTTCTCCAATTGTGATAATAAAGGCCATGACTCAACTCACTATCGTAGGAAACCAAAGAATGAAAATGATCTGCTTGCAACAGTTTTGCCCAAGGACCAATGTGCTGTTTCTCCATCTTTGAATCTAACCCAGCCCCCTCAGTTAGAGACAAAGACTGAATTGGAAACCTCAAACAAGAAGTTAAACCCTATTGATAAAACTAAAGATGAGGATACTTCCCTCCTCCGAGTAGAGGACAAATTGGAGGAATTCCCTGTAACCAAAAAGACATGGGATGAATTGGTTGATGACGATAATAAGCCTTGTATAATTGGATCCTTTAGAGATGATTTATATAAAGGAGATGTGAATGAGTATGATGAGGTGGATTCTATTTACAGTCAGGCTGAAAAAGAGGTATTGGTTTAGGATGAAGTGGATTTCAACTTATGGGAGGAAAGGAAAATGGTTGATGCCAAAGCTCGTAAAGGGAAGTCAAAGACAATCATAGCTAACTTGATGAAACCTTCTCTCATAAGGCCCTCTTCTTTTCTTGATGGGAAGGGAATAGGTGACCCTTGCAACAAAATCCTACCATGTGCTTCTTCTGCTGAACCAAACAGCGGTATTAATCCAGTTACAATTTCCCTTCAAGGTGCACATTTGGCTTCTCCTTCTGAGCAGGGCGAGGGGTTTGGAGCTGCTGTCTCTTATAATGAATTATTTGACCCAATGTTTAACAAAAGTTTTGCATCAATGGCTTCAGCTTCCAAGCGGGGTAGGGGGTCTGTAGATATTCCAAACTGTGCTGCTGATGGAGAAAAGGCCTATGTTCATTGTGGCAGGACATCTACTCTCCATCAGGTTCAACAAATCTCTTCTTCTGGGCATCAACAAGGCAAGAAGGTTCTCAGTCCTATTGTCACCTGCCAATCTAAAGAGGAAGGAGATGCCCATTCTGCTCTTGGATGAACTTATGTCCAATCCATGGACAAAGTTCAATCTAAAGTGAATACTTGCAACTCATTTGATTTTCTTGCCTCCGCAAGTAGTGATGAAGAAATAAAAAAATCTGAACGTACACTCGATGCGAAAGAAATGATGACAGTCAATGATGATGAACTCTTGGATGATGGAGGTGGACCATGGTTGATGTCCAAAACTGGGAGAAGAGGAAGACCTCCTCGTGGCCGAGGTGGGAGACTCCCTCACCACAGTATGAGCACCAGGTCACCAGTTACTTGAGCCCCTCACCTTATTGTGTTTTGGGATGTTATGTCTTTGCATGTCCCTCTTCCACTTTTTTAAATTTCTTTAATAAAGAGTCCCTCGAGCCTCAACCTTATTTTAAAAAAATATACATCTGTTTATATAGATTTGATATTTGTATATTAGTTTAAAAACGAGTTAGAATATATTTGATGTATTTATATTAATTAAGAAATTGTGATATATATATAATAATTATTAAAATTAAAATAATAATTTAAATAAATTAATAATAATCATTACATAATATATAATGATTTAAATAATTTATGAAATTGCAATAATAAGAATCATTACATATTAAAATTGTAATAATAAAATTGCAATGATAATTTAAGAAATTTCGATATATATATACATATATAATCATTACATAATATATAATAATTTAAATAATTAATAACAATCATTAAATAATTATAAATTTATGATTTATAATAATTAATAATAATCATTTAATATTTTATAATAATATTCATAACATAATTAATAATATTCGTTACATAATTTATAATAAATTGTGATATATATATAATAATTAATTAATTAATTAATAAATATCATTTCATATTAATTTTTAATTAATTAAAATAATCCATATTAAAAATATGTATAAATATTGTAATATATATATATATGTATAAATAATTATATAAGCAATGTTAATAAAAGATTAAAAATAATATCCCCCTATCAATATAACGAATCACTCGACGCTAACAAATGTTCTGTCACACCTAGGGTAAACCCCACATCCTGGACCTAATGGTGGTCTCCAATTTTTTATACGATAAATAGTTTGGAAGATAAATTAAATTTAAATAAGAAATTATTATAAAAATATTAAATTAATTACCCTTACATGCAATCTAATGACACACTCAATGCTAACAAATGTTATGTCCCGCCTTGGGTAAACTGCACATCCCAGACTCAACGGTGATCTTTGATTTATCATATGATATATAGTTTGAAATCTACATTGATTTTTTATAATAATTTATAAAATAAATATTAAACAAATTACCCACATTTTCAATATAACTAAACACCCAACACTCACTAATCTAATATCGCAACTAGGGTAAACCCCACATCCCGAACCCAACGTTGTTTTCTAATTTATCATATGAGACACTATTCAAGATATATTCTATTATTTTCAAAAAATAGAAAGTGTCTTATATAATATATATAATATTTTTTTATTTTTATCTATGTTGAGCCTCTACGGGCCCTGTAAACTAGTGCTAACCCAGTGCCTCACTCTGCTCATATTTTATAGAATATTTAAAGATGGTAAAATATAATAATTATTTGAGTCTATTAAAAATAATTATCAATAATTATTCTTATTATTGTTGTTTTTTAGATAACTATGGACTTAGTAAGTAGACACTAGTATCTATTATGTGATCATGATTGGATAAATAATCATAAAAATCCAAACGGATTTGGTTTAAATCGTATCTACATTGAAGGTGTTGAAACCTTTATATTTTTTTGCATCTACAGAATCAAATTTTGTTTCCGAAGAAATAATTAAATTTCCATGTTAGAACTGCGATATTAGGACATTTGAAACATTTGACAATGTTGGCCTTCATATATGGTGTTCTAGTTTTCCAAAAGATTGTATTTTTTTGTATCAACATCATGAAAAGAGTTAAGTAGAAAATAAAATTTTCATGGTTCCAGATACATCATTTCCGAATTTAATACATGATGCAGCTGGTCCATCAATTCCTAAAAAAACAACTCAGAATGATATTCCAAATCTTGAATAAACACCTTCTCAATTTTACAATATTTTGAAATCTGCTGAGGGGACCTTATATCTGAGAAGCCATATGAGAAAACATGAATCTATTAAAAAATTTATCGATATTAAATTAGATTTTAGCATATCTAATAGTTGTTTTTATCAGATTTTATCTTTGGTTAAGTTGTAGTTTCCTGACAGAAATACATTACCTACATGTTTTTATGAAAGTAAAAGATTGGTTCATAATTTGGGTCTAAGTTATCATAAGATCTACACATGTTAAAATGTTTCCATATTATATTATGGTGATTATGAATTTTGGTTAATTTTACAACATGTGGAGAATCGAGGTACAAATTGGTACAATAAGGAAAGTCCAGAGCTCCTGTGAAACAATTGAGATATTTTCCAATCACACATTGTTTATAGCATTTATTTATGTCTTAGAAAATAGATAGATTAATAACATGGAATAATTCAAATATATCCATCATAAAAGCTTCAATCATCAATGTGGTGGTGTTTAATGGAATTTTTTTGATCAGACGCATCATTATATTTCTTCAGAACCTCATAACATACGACTAGACCTTTCTAATGATGATTTTTGTCCTTTTGGTGCTTACAACCATCAATATTCTTATTGGCCTATTTTTATTACTCCTTAAAACATACCTCATTGGATGTTGATGAAGAAACCATATATATATTTGACTCTATTAATTCCAGGACATCCAAATAAGAATATTTATGTTTATTTGAATTCCCTAATTGATGAGTAAATTTCATTATAGAACACTGGTGTGACTAAATTTGATATAACTGCAAATCAGAATTTTATATTGGAGGTTGTATTAATATAGATGATCAACGACTTTATGACTTATGGTATGTTATTAGTATGGATAACACATGGTCTAAAATCATGTTTATACTACATGGATGAGAAAAAATTGTTTATGCTTCGTAATGAAAGAAAGGTTAGTTATTTTGACTGTCATCAGATATTTCTTCCTGCGGATCACCCTTTTCAAAGGAACATAATTGATTTTATAAAAGGTTGAATTTAAACAGATAAAACTCTAGTAGTGCTCTCAGGTAATCAGGTAAAATCTACTGTCTCTGTATTACCTCATGTTACTTTTAGACCAACCATAAATGAACAAAAGATAAATGGTTTTGGGAGAGGTCATAATTTGATAAAATGGAGTATTTTTTGGGACCTTCTATATTGGTCTGATTTGTTGGTCTGTCATATGTTAGATGTGATTCATATTGAGAAAAATGTTTTTTATAACATTTTTATACTATGTTAAATAGACCTGTTAAGAACAAAGATAATGTAAAGGCACTGTTAGATCTTGCACAGATCTGCGGACATCCTAAAATTCAATTATTTGAAGATGAAAGATCACACAAATTAATAAAGACAAAGGTATCTTAATCACTTAGTAATGAAAACCGTCTATTATTTTATCAATGGATTATAGAATTGAGGTTACCATATGGTTATGATTCTAATTTTTCTCATTGCGTAAAAAATGGGAATATTACTAGTTTAAAAATTCATTAGTATCATGTCATAATTGAAATATTACTACCTATTGGACTTATAGGGATGTTGGATTCTTCAATCTGGGATATGTTGACTGAAATATCATATTTTTTCTGAGTTATTTGTGCATTAACATTGGATTATGATGCATTGAGTTTGCTGGAAAAAGATGCTGTTTTTATTTTATGTAAATTAGAGAAAATATTTCAACCAGGCTTCTTTGATTCCATGGAATATTTAATATTTCATTTTCCATATGAAGCTAAATGTGGAGGGACGATACAAATCAGGTCAATGTATCCATTTGAGAGATGTATGAAAAAATTAAGGAAGAAAATACATAACAAATCATCTGTTGAAGGTTTGATTGCAGAAGCATACCTGTAGGAGGAAATTTCAAATTTCTACTGTTATTATTTTCAGTTGGAATATCCTTCAAAACATAATTGTATGGGTCACAATGAGACAAATTTTGATGATGTAATAGAACATGATTTGTTAGTTTTTAATCATATCGATCTTGGTTTCGGTGGTTATCATGAGCAATGGATTACAGATAAAAAACTACTCAAATCTCATACTTATGTTCTGCTGAATTGTGAAGAAATGGCACGATTTGTGCAGTACATACTACTATTTTATTATTTCATTAAATATTGATAAAATATATATTTATTTACATTAAAGTTTTTAGACAATATGATAAATATATCAAAAAAATATACAAAATACATCTACTACTCTTAATGAATGTTGACAAAAAATTTTTATATTGATTTCAAAGACTGGTAAGATATGTTTCTTTCAATGGAATATTAAATCTATTTTTCAGTTATATCTATTATTAACAATTTTTATTTTTTACAGGTAATATAACATGAAAATAAAATTGACAGTTGATTATGAGTGCTCAAAACCCCTCCAATGAAATTGGTAAAATCGTATATTGGGTATGTGGTTAATGGATTTCGATTCCATACACACATATATGGTGACTCAAAGAAATTAATGAATAGAGGTGTTATTTTGAAAGGATACCATAATAAGGAAAGTAAAGTTGAATTTTGTGGTATACTAGATGAAATAATTCAGTTATGTTATATGGGACCAAATTATGTTACAATGTTTAAATGTCATTGGTATGGTATTGATCAATGGCTGCTAGTTCATCCATGACATGGAGTGACTGACATTAAATATAACATTATTCTTACATCAAATTAACCATATATGTTGGTAAATCAAGCATATCAAGTTTATTATTAAAATTACTGTGATGTTTCGATAGATTTGAAGGATTTTTGGAGTGTGATAAAAATAAAATAACATGAAAATCAATTTATGGAAAATGAAAATGGTTATGTGGAAGTGAAACATATTGAAATTTTTCAATAAACATCCCAAAATATATCTCTTACCTGATGGGATATAAATATCAACGATGAAACCCCCTAGTTAAGGGAGGATGATATAGATAATGTTAATGAAGTAATAAGGGAAGATAAAACTGAAATTCATATGGAAATTAATAATGCTGAAGATGAGGGTGAAGACATTGATGCTGATGAAAATGGTGATGATGATGAAAATTGATGTATTATATTCAAGTCTTTAGTTATAGGTAATTATTATATTCTGATATTTATTAGTTTTTTAAATTTAATATTTTTATTAACATTCTATTATTGGTAACATTATTTTATTCTAAAATTTATTAGTTTTTTATATTTAATATCTGTATTAAAAATCTCTTACTGGTGAGAATATTTGTTTTAGATGACTAAATATGATCATGATGATATATTAAGTTCTATCACTGATGCCAGACTTCCTACTAATTAGCCCGATTCAATTCCTCCTCCTTAGTCTGGTGTGCCTACTAGGAGGGGGTATAGTCCTTCTCGATTACTGATTCTAGATCATATTCCAGAGAGATTACCATCTATTGAATTTGATATTAGTTTATGAAGGTATGTTTAATCTTTTAAGATATTTATTTTATATTAACTAAGTGTATTAATTTTGATAATAATTTAATGATTATATATTTGTTTCAATTTTCACAGTTTTTAGCATTTAGCCATTGGGTAGTCTGGTGCGATTCTGAGAAATTATTTTTTCGAGCCATGGGTGTCATGGGACTCGGTACCCATCGCCATACATGACTAGATGTTAAACCACCAGATTGTATGTTATTAAATAATATAATATTTTTTTTAAATTTATTAAATTTCTAACATATTTTATTTTATTGACTTGCAGAATTTATTTTATCAAATTTCTAATAGCAAGAGAGGTCCTATCCAAGAGGCATGTGATACTTGTATACATGAGAACTTTCATTAGTTTCTACACAACATCAGAATGCAATCTATGGATAAATCTTGTGCTATCATTTTAGATCAGTCTTGAATCTCCCATTATTCTGACAATATATCAGCTAAGGTATGAGATGAGTTGTGCTGCTTCTAGCTAAGAGAGACTTTTAGGAGGAGATCATCAGCTAGACGTTAGAGCTAGGGGAGGCAAGAGGTCACCCATAGGGTCGGGAGTCGTACATTTGGCTTGAATTGACAATACATAGTAAGTGATATTATTTATTAATGTATATATATTTTAACTATAAAATTTTTGTTATATTATACATGCCGCTACTAACCCATCTATTATAAAGATTGAATTTTATAATAATATGTATACAGATCCCCATATAAGAAAAGTTTTAGACGAACGCGAAAGCCATATTGTGGTTAGTGATTTTGTTTGAAAATGTCATGAATATTAATTTTATTGTTATTATAATTTTTCATTATTTTTAAAGGAAACATATGAGCCTGCGACTTCTCATTCACGAGAGAGTCAAGCTGAGATCGAAGAAGATGTCATTACTGATTCAGGTTTCGATAAGGGGCTTGGATATAGGGGACTTCGCATGGTGTCGAGAAAGGTCGAGTGATTGGTAATAGTTCTCGACTAACAACTCTGAGTTATTATGGTACATCTATGATGCCATCAGTGAGAAAGAAGGGATATCATGGAGAGTCATCATCGATGCCATCGTCTGCTATAAAATATGAGGAGTGGCTGAGAGATCAGGATGAGATGATATAATAGATGCAGAAGGAGAGGGAGGAGGAGCGTGACGAGTAGCGTTTGAGTGATAAGAAAATGATGGAGTATATGTGGTGACTTGCGCGTGATGTTGGAATGGAGTTTCCTCCCCTTGGTCCATTGAGTGATCCTCCTCCACCAGAAGATATTTGATGATTTATGAAAATTTTATGACTTTTTTTTTGTAATTTGGTACGATAAACATGTTCTTTTTTTAATTGATGTATTACTTTTATGTTTGTTTTAATTTGTTTAATTTTCTATAATGCATTTTAAATATTTGTAAATGTGTTAAGTTTTTTAATGTTTTTAATATATTTTAATTAATTTTTGGTTTTTTAATTATTCGTATATATATATATATATAAATTATTTTTCTATATATTTAATATGTTAATTAATTTCAATAATTTAAATAATTAAAAAAATATTTTAGTATATTTATTTTGTAAATTAATTTTATTTTATTTAAATTTTAAATTTTATTTAAATATATATATATATTAATTAATTTTATTTTATATTTTTTGAAATAATTTTAATTAGTTTTTTATTATTTATTTGTTTTTGGGAAAAAATTGTTATTTGTGATGGATGGATTCATCCATCAGAGATAACCATTCGTAACTTTTATGAAAAATCATTGCAAAAGGTTATTTATAAACCCTTACAAGATTATTTTTTGATGGGCTAATGATCTGTTGCAAAAATAGTACTATTTCAAGTAGATCATCATAAATAAACACATTTGCGATGCCACCATCAACATTATGGTATTTGTGACAAACTCCTATCACAAAAGTCTTTTTGTGATGGAAGTCCATCGCAAATACCCTATCGTAATTACCTTAAATTCTTATAGTGGTGTAATTATATACTCATATTCATATTATTGATGTGTAGTTATTTTTTCTATGTTAAAACTAACACCTTATATCTTTTTTTATAGATAATGAATGTTGATAATTGAGCTGAAATAACAAATGATTTGAATGTTTTTGGCTTCAGGTCCTATAAGGGAGGATAAAATATTTGATGCCTATAATATTCATGGATTTATATTTTGTATAATTTATCTTGAAGAATACTTTAAAACTAAAAAGAGTGGTGTATTTACACTTCCAGAGGTGGAATACTATGGAAATCTGAATGATATAATTCAATTGAACTATGATGGTCATTTTTCCATTATTATATTCCAATTAAATCAGGAAAATGACTGTGGATTTATTTTTGAAATGTAGGAACTAACAACACATCATTTGAAGTTACAGTTTTCTCAGGATTCCTATAAACACATTTTTGGTGTTTTAAAACACTAAAACATGTTTGTAATGGTCCAAACCATGGAAAATGATTTAATATTGATGTGAAATCATGGGGAAACCACCGTTTAATTATTTGTGATGTGTACACACAAACAACACCTCAATCAAACTTGTGATGTGGTCAAAATACCTAGTTAAACAGTTTTTACAGGTATCAAAGCCTTTAAAAACACGTGTTGAAGGCTCAAAAATAAGAAAATGACGTCATATTTCCATGAAATTAGAGGAAAATGACCATGGATTTATTTAATGTATTAACTAATGACACATTATTCGGAGTTACGGTTTTCCTAGGATTCCCCTAAACATGTTTTTATTGTTTTAAAACACTAAAATGTGCTCGTAATGGTCCAAGCCATAGAAAAAACCATATATTTATTTGAAATCATGGGACATCCAACATTTAATTATTTTTGATATGTACGCATAGACAACACACCAATTTGATTTGTGGTGTGGTCGAAATGACTCTCTAAACAATTTTCAAAGGTTCTGAACCCTTTAAAAACATGTTTTTAGGGGTAAAAATGAAGATAAATATGTTGTATTATCATGAAATCATATTAAAATGACCAAATATTTATTTTTGAAATGTATGAATTGAAATAACCTCATTTAGAGTTGCAGTTTTCTTAGGATACCCTTAAACACATTTTTAGTGTTTTAAAACACTAAAACATGTGTGTAACGGTCTAAACCATAGAAAACGACCTCATATTGACATAAAATAAGAAGAAAACAAAAATTTGATTATTTTTTATGTATACTCATAGACAACACATTAATCCAACACGTGGTGTGGTCAGAATGACTCAACAAACAGTTTTTAAAAGCACCAAAGCCTTTAAAAACGCGTGTTAAGGGGTAAAAACTAGGTAACATAATTGGATTGACCTAAAATCAAGAGAAAATTACCATATATTGATTTTTTATATTTTGGAACTAATGAAACATCTTTTAGAGATCCATTTTTCCGGGGATCCATGTAAACACATTTTCAATGTTTTAAAACAGTAAAACATGCATGTAATGGTCCAAACTATATAAAATGACCTCAAATTGATATGGAATCATGGGAAAACCACCATGGAGTTATTTTTGAAATTTACACATAGAAAAAATGTCACTATGATGTGCATTGTGGTTATAATGACTCAGTAAACAATTTTAAATATACTAAAGCCATTAAAAACACGTCGTGGGGTCAAAACTAAGAAAATGGCATCAGATTTCCATGATATCATATAAAAATGACCGTAGATTGGTTTGTAAAATTCAGAAGCCCACAACATTTCATTCCAAGTTACTGTTTTCTTATGATTCCCATAAATTTAATTTTAATGTCTTAAAACACTAAAACACATGTGTAATGGTCAAAAACCTAGAAAATGGCCTTGGATTGATATGAAATCAGGAGAAAACTACCGTTGAGTTATTTTGTTATGTGTATACACATAAAACACAAAAATGTGACCTCCAATGTGGTGGAAATGACTCAATAAACAATTTTTAATGGTACTGGATCATTAAAAAACGTGTGTTGATGAGTCCAAACTAGAAAAAATTATCTTATTTCCATGAAATCAGAGGAAAATAACCATATATTTAAATTAAAAATGTAGTACTGAAAAAATGTCATTCTGAGTTATGGTTTTCTCACGGTGCCCCTAAACGAATTTTTGGTTTTTTAAAACACATAAACATTTGTGTAATGGTCAAAACTGTAGCAAACAAACTCAAGTTAGTTTTAAATTATGGTAAAACCACCTTTGAGTTATTTTTTATGTGTAAACATATAAAACACATCAATACAACATGTGGTGTGCTCAGAATAGATCAGAAAATAGTTTGTACGGGTATCAAAGCCTCAAAAAATGTGTGTTGGTGGTGAAAACCAGAAAAATAATGTTATATTGACATAAAATCAAAGGAAAATGAGCAAAGATTTATTTTTGACATATAATAATTGACGACACATCATTCTGAGTTATGGATTTCCTAGGATGCCCATAAATGCTTTTTAGTGTTTTGAAACACATAAATGTGCATGTAATAGTCAAAACCATATAAAATGACATCATATTGATGTTAAATTATTGTAAAATCACCATATATTTATTTTTTATGTGTTCATGTAGAAAACATGTCAATCCAATATGCGGTGCAGTCGTACTAGCTCGATAAATAGTTTTTAAAGGTACAAAAGCCTTTATCAAGGCATCAAAATCAAAAAAAACCATCAGATTGACATGAAATCAATGAAAAAAGATCATAAATTTATTTTAGAAAAGGAATAATATACTTCTCATCATTCGGAGTTACCATTTTCCCGAGATTTCCGTAAGCGAGGTTTTTAATGTTTTAAAACACGTAAGCATGTGTGTAATAGTAAAAACCATAGAAAATGACCTCATATTGATGTGAAATCATGAGAAAACCAGTATTTAGTTATTTTTGATGTATATGTGTTAAAAAGTTGTCAATAATATGTGCATTGTGGATATAATGGCTCGATAAACAAATTTTAAAGGTATCAAAGCCTTTTAAAATGTGTGTCGGGTTGTCAAAACTAGGAAAAAGTCATTATATTGACATAATATCATAGAAAAATGACCTTAGATTTATTTTTAAATTGAAATAACTAGAGAAATGTCATTATGAGTTATGGTTTACTTGGGATGTCCATAAATGGGTTTTTTAGTGTTTAAAACACTAAAACACATGTGTAAAGTTCAAAACCATAGAAAATGAAATCAGATTGATGTAAAATCATGGGAAAACAACATGTGAGTTACTTATTACATGTAAACATAGAAAAAGACATCAACCCAACATGTGGTGTGGTCAGAATGACCCAGTAAATAGTTTTTAAAGGTACCAAAGCCTTTAAAAATGTCTGTTGGGGGGGGGGGGGTCAAAAATAGGTAAACAACATTAGATTTCCATGAAATCATAGGAAAAGACCATAGATTTATTATTTGAAATGCAGGTAGTAAATTCATGTAATTATAAGCTATAGTTTTCCCAGGATGCCCATAAATGTGTTTTAAGTGTTTTAAAACACTAAAATTTGTGTGTAGCAGTCAAAACCATAACAAACAACCTCAAATTGACTTGAAGTCATGGTACAACCACTGTTGATTTATTTATGAAAAATAGGATATACTTTAATATCACTGTCTTTAAAATCGATTTATTATGTAAATCTCAAGCACACCGCATGTCAAATTAAAAACTAATTAAAATGTTATATACTTATCCATTTTAATTTCAAGTGTTGAATCGTATCTTAAATAGTTAAGTTTACGTTTTAATGTGTTTTTCATGATATATTATTTATTTTATGTTAAAATTCCTTCTATTTGACTAAAAAAATTACAATTTTTTTGTGAAATTTTTTGAATATATTTTGTGTTTTTTCTCTTTCGCATTTCTTTTATTAAATATTCTGGTTTTTATTGTAGGATATAGATGCTGGAAGTAGGCAGGAGGTTGATCGTTCTGATACAAAAAATTCATCATAAGGCATTCATGATGGTTCTATGTTTTTGTGGTATGATTGAATTTTATCTATGATTCTACTAGAATTCTAATTTATTATGTATAGTTTTTATTTCTATCTTCTTTTTTTCTTACAGTTCTTGAGATGATGTGATTGGTTTTAACTGATGAGGTGACGTGGAGGCATATAGATGCAGTAGAGGTCATGGGGTGGATGTATATTGGGAATGGGTTATTGTTGGACATATTATATATTGACGACTAAGGTATGAGTTGAATGAGGTAATCAGTTGACTAAGGTCATCAGTTTACCGAGGTTATGGTGACTGAGGTTATGCTGTCTAAGGTTATGATGATTGTGGATGTATGTATATATGAATTTAGATATATGATATATTATGTATGTCTTATAGGTTTATTATTCATTTATGTTTTAATTTATTACATTTTTAGGTTTTTATATTTATATTTTTTATTAAATATTTTCTTTTTAAAATATATTTTAAGCGAAATATATAGCAGCAATCTTTAAAAATCATTTCTAAATAAATTAATGAAAATCTTAATTAGTGGTGGTTACTATTAACCACTACTAAGCATAACTACCAATAAATATATTAGATATGGTTAGATTTATCTTATATATTTTATTTTTAGGTTATTTTTTATGAAAACCTATGCTAAATAAAATCAAAGCTGCTACTAAATGCTCTAAAAATGACACATACAGAAACCACCTCTAAATGTAAAAACTGATTTGAAATGTCGTTCGACCTTGAAATAGGTGGTAGTTTTAGTGACCACCTCTAATATATTAATCAACAGTTTAAACTACCGCCAGTAGAATAAAAAACCACCACTAATGCCTGATTTTTTTTGTAGTGGTACTTCATTGACTAATGCATTTTTATGATCCTTCCCAACAGATAAAACTTGTAGTATCGACTATCAACCGGAATTTATGGATGGATTATGATACAGCCTCACATAGATCACATCATTAAATATGATAAAATAATTAAAGTACAAGTTCTACCAAGGGTATGAGTTCGTTTCCTGAGAAAATGCACTAACACAAAACCTATAAAAAGGATAGAAATACAAGAACAAAGATATAGAGCCAATTCATCGGTAGCATCCTAAACATAATTGTGCCTCATGCCATAGTGAAATGAATGGGGTCCATGGACAATGTTAAAACTATTAGGGATATATTAATAGGTAATTCATATCATTCATATTATAAGGTAGTAGATGGATCCCACTGAGGCATGATATGTTGTCACTCTCCTTAAGAGTAGATTTCCCCCCATCAAATCGATAGTACTATGGGCTTCCCAGGAATCCCCATTAAGAAATAATAGTGTCTTAGTACTTGACAAAAGTACCTTGTAGAGATTATCAATTCAACAAGATTTTGAAAATAGATAGTAATAAAAGTATTTTTATATTATGCACTAAAAAAATCATTGGATAATTTTTGAAGGATTTTAGAGGAATATTAATTTGTAGGAAGGATGGGAGTTATTGGTGAAGTGCCCGGATCAATGTGATCACTGAGAGGGGGAGGGGGTGAATCAGTGATCCTTTTTAACTTTTTACTAATTGATTCTTTATCAATTAAACCTCTATGGCTTGTTAAGGCCTCGATCCACTCTTCTTGTGTCTCACAACCTTTCCTCGAGCGATGGAGTAAATGTAAAGGCACATGAAACAAGGATTTACAAGGTTCAGCTCCAAAGGCCTACATCCTTGCCATGTTGGTTAAGTGCCCCAACATGGATTCTCCACTATAATATTTCACAGTTAAAATGGTTGGTACAGAGTCACATTGTATCTCTCATGAGTCCCATAGGAGGGTCTTTATACTACATCCCATAGTTTCACCAGAGTCCCACTGGCCTTCTTCAGCTTCAACCAAAGACTTCTCCACCCTGAGTCTCACAGGGGGTCTTCTCCTGGATCCTCGAGTCACCCGAGTAGCTCTTCTTCTTTAAGATCTTTAAGAGTCTTAAATAGCCTTGAGTAAGGTCTGTTGGCATTTCTCACTTCTTCTGATCACTTGTGGTGTACAGGACTCCTCTTCTTTTCTCGGGCTATATCTCCTTCTTCTAAGGATGACCCGGCCTCTGTCTTCAAGAATCTTGACGGGGAAATATGTTCTTTCACTGAGTACGCCCACTCAATCTTCTTGGTCTTCTCAACTACTGAAAACACTGATAAATGATGTCTTTAACTTCAGTCTAGATTTAGTCTCTCTTTAAGTCAACTTTATACACTTTGTCCATGGCATCTCTTAATATTCATGAAATGTTTGTATGGATTCTCAATTATCTTCAAGAACCTTTGTTCTTGGACTTCTCAACTGAACACACACTGATTTAAACTTTGTTTACCTGTGCATGTGCATGCATGCAAGCATGCACTCCCCTTTTCTTCTTGGTTTGATAAAACCCTCAATGGGTGTAAAATCTTTTTTCACACACACCTTCTTCTTTTCCTTTATTCTTTTCTTCTTCTTTAAAGTGTGCGCACTCCACTTGTGCACACACTAAGGTAATGGCCTCTTCACTTGTTTAGCACACACAACCCGTAGGGCCTTGGGCATGCACCCTTCACCCACAGGTGTGCTCCTTTGGGCCACCTTTTATTTTATGCACACACGACCTTCCTTCTTCAACCCGTGCACACACACACAAACCCATGTGGGTGTGGCCTTCCACATCAGTACCACTTAAAAGGAGGGAATTAAAGGATGCGACCAACTCCTTCCTTCAACCGCGTAGGGTGCGGGAGTGGCTTCTACCGCGTGGGTGGTGCGACAACTTCTTCTGCCGTGTAGGTTCCTGAGTGAAATAGCCGCGAAAGTGAGGAAGCTCCCTCCTACCGCAAAGGTGGCGCAGTGGCTTCCTCCTGCAACACGAGTTTGTGGGCACAGAGGCCGCGCAAGTGCAGCCGCTTGCAATCTCACAAGTGTTGCGGGCAGTGGGCGTGCAAGTTCGCGGCTCAGCCTCTTCCCTGTCGCGCAAGGGGAGAACGCGTGGTGGCCTCCCACTCTTACTTATTTCACGAAGGGGTTGCAAGAAAGGTTCTCTCAGAGCCTCAGGTGGTTCCGGGCTGTTCTTCCACACAAGTGGTGCGCGGAGCTTCAAGCTTCGCGATGCTCAGGAGCTTTGCGGGACTTCTTCAAAAAATGCTCAGCAGCTCCCTTCAAGGAATCAGATCCTCCTCTTATAGGCATAGGATGCCCAAATCTTCCGCTCGTAAGTAAATCTTGATTTCCCGCAAACTTCATGATTTCAAGATTTTCTCAAATCTTGTTTTTCTTCTCTATTCAGCGCGGGTTTCTTCATGGTGCATGGTCTTCATGTGCATGCGTTTTTGAACGCATGCATGGATTCTTCCTGTTCTATCCATTCATGAATACACTACCTCGCAACTCCGTTTTCTTTGGGCTCATTCGAATTTCTTCATTTCGTTGTATGCATGCGACTTTTAACGCATGCATGTGTTCGTGAGGAGGAGACGAACACACTGGTGTTCCTATCTCCATCAGAGACGGCCGAGAGCTCCATCTACCTTGCGCGGGTGGCTCTAGTTTGCGGGAGGCGTCTCGGGGAGTCCTATGCTTGACGAGAGGTAGGAGACGATGTCATGGCTATTGGATCCACATTTAATGATCGTGAATGGCTGGGATTATAACACAATGTCATGGATGAGATGGACGAAAACAATCAGACGCACGATCAGATGAGCGGCCAGGATTTCCTCCACATTTTAAAAACTCGTCCCACATCGAAACGCACCAAGGTTCTTGCATGGTTTAACAAACAGCTCCTACCGAACATAGATCAGATTAATCCTCTCCCCCCTCCGGTGCCGCCCCACACCGGTTATCCTACGGGCACGCTCTAGCGCCCACTATCCTCCTCCACGGGCATGCCCATGGTGCCCATGCTGCGCAGGCATGACCTCCGCATGGCTTGGGCTTACACACAGCCTGGCCTCCTGCGGGCTGGCTCTGCCTAGGCCTCCTCATGAGCACGGTCGACCCCTTGTGGTCTCACATGTGCCTTGGGTTGAAGCTTGGGTAGCTAGCTCGTGGGCATGCCCCATTTTTTTTACATAAGCTCCACCTTGTATACTTGGTTAAACCAAGTAGGAACAAGTCTACTTCAAGCCATTATTCTCTTCTTCACCTCCTATTCTTCATTAGAATTCCTCATCTCCTCTTCAACATTTTTTCTCTACTTAAAAGGGAATTCCCGAAGGTTCTTCATCAACCATTACTCTTGCATCAAATGTTTCTTCAGTGTTGTTCTTCGATGGTCCAATCAGAGATGAGGTTGGATCATCTTGAAATCCTCATGCATTAAGAGATAGTGTATGGTCTTCTTTAAACCACTTCATCCACTTAGTAGCTGTGGATGGTTCATTTTTACTTCATCCACTTAGTAAGATGGATGGATCTCATTCACTTCATCCCTCATCCACTTGGTAGATATGGATGGAACTTCTTCACTTCACCCACTTAGTGATGTGGATGGTTCTCCTTTCTCTCCTCATGCATTGTAAAGACAATGCATGGAATTATAACAATGTTGTGACATTGTATCTTCTTGATACAAGTTATTTGAACTTAAGATCAGCTCAACAATCGTCTAATTTGTATGGAGAATGTTTCAAACATTACCTCCTATGCCACTTAGTGATTCTCCTAAGTTACATGCTTCTTAGTACCATGGTCATTCTCCAATCATCACCATCACCATCACTTCCTTTGTCATTCACATATTGACACTCCTTGTCATCCATTCAATCCTTGACACCTTATTGACAACATCACCATCACCATCACTTCCTTTTTCATTCACATAATGACACTCCTTTTCATCCATTCAATCCTTGACACCTTATTGACAACAAATGCAACACAGTGCACAACAATATCCCCCTTTGTATTTGTTGTCAATATCACTAGAGCACATATGAATGGGTCAATATGTGTGCCAAGCTTTTCTCCCCCTTATTGGAAACCAAATGAAAAGGTGTAGTGTGGTTCTATTCAAAATATTTCTTCCTCCCTTTGAATAGAATCTTCTTGAAAATCACTAAGAGAGGGATGATGTCACATGTTCACTTTAGCAGAGAGCCTTTAGTAAATCATCTCTAAGTCTACTTAGGCTAACCCAGTGTAGAAAACAAGAGTGATGTAACCAAGGAATTGAATGTTGTCCAAAATTCACTATACATGTGAGATCATGCTTAGGCTTCAAGGGGTTGAAATTTTTCAGATATATCAATGAATTGCTAAATCCTGCACATACTTCACCAAACTCATTAGAATGTTCAGGTGCAAATATAAAACTCCCCCTTTCATCCTTTTCTCTTAAATCAAACACTCCCCCTTAATTGACATGTTAAATACAATTAAGAAATAAGGGATGAAAGTGTGATTGGAATACCTACATTTTTCACAAGATGATATGAATCTCAAAATATCATCTTCTATAGATTGGATCCCCCTCAAGGGGTGCACTCCATTCTATCCATACCATTCTCAATTTGAGAGTTATCATCATCTTTAATTACCTGAAATGTAAGAACATGTATATACCAGTGATTAGGGAATAAGATGGAACCTCCTTAGTTCATCAGTTTTAACAACAAGGTTGATTATATTCTCTCAACCGAGATGTTCCACTTTCTGCATTCTTCACACTTTCACATTTGACATTCAATGATGTTTGTGCTGGTGTGAATCTTAACACCTCTTTAACTTCTTTGTGTGTGACTCCTCTCTTTCTAAGTGCCTTCTGAGCACTAGAATTTCCTGGTGCAATCTTCATTCTCTTGAAGAATTCTTTTTGAGCTGGAATGAGTGTCATGAATTTATTACTAATATGACCAGCTTTATTGCACCTCACACACAGAACTTCATCTTCATGTGAAATCTTTTGTTTTCCTTTTGCACAAGATTTGGCATGTGCATTTTCTTCCTTTCTCATTCTATCTAAATCTTCTGGCCAGATGATTAATATTTCATTTGGAAGTGATGCTTAAAATTTGGATGTTGCACATGGTTCCTTTGATGCTTTTAAGTTAACTTTCCTAGGCAGCTTATTTTTAATCAACCCCTTCTTCTTCTTCTAGATTGATTGTCCTGTTGAGTGTAGTTTTCTTCGATTTAGTTCCATGGCTTGTTTACAAAGATCCATAGTATGGACTTTCTTTCCACAGTAGAAGATTTTTTTCTTGGTGGTCCTTCTAGATGAATAACCCTTCTTGGATTTGGAATCCAAGGACTTCTCTTTATTTTTCAAAATCTTCTTGGGAGAATTTTCAACTTTCTTCAGCTTGCTTCCCATGGATACTTCTTCATTCTTAGCTAGGTTCTGTGATATTTTGTAACGACCCAAAGTTTTTCAATGGAAAATTACCTTCTTATATTTATGTCATAAAAACACAAAATAATGAACTACTAAGTGCTAAGTGACCTTTAAACATAATTTTTTCACCCCTATGTTTGGAATTTTAAAAATCCGACATACACTATTGTGTTCAAGATAGTTTTTGGAGTCTAATGAAACAAAAATAATTTTTGGTCAATAGTATCCTACCCTTATGAATAGTAACCTACCATTATGAATAGTAATATGACACTTATGAATATTAAATAAGAGTAACATTACCTATGAATAATAAAATAAAATTTAGACATCTTAGAAAGTAACAATTTGACCTTAGTAGACGTTTTTGGTATTTTATAATTCATAAATAATTAATTATAAATAATTAATTAATTTAAATGAATATTTATTTTCCTGAAATATATTCATAAATTATTTAATCAATGTCTAATAGTTTTTAGATAATTTTATAAGACCCTACGTAATTTTTGAAAGAACTGCAAAATCAGTTTTAATTTTAAAAACTGCTTTTTTTAAGTAAATTATGATTTTAATTAAATATTAAATTAATAATATTTAGATAATTATTTTTGAAAAATTTACTTCATTTTTGGATTCTACATATCAAAAAATGGTTGGGGTAAATGTTTGGGAATTTTCTGAGATACATGAATTTTTGATGAATAGTGGAATCTGATAATTCACAATAAAAGCTAAATAATGTATTAATTGAGTCATCGATGATGTTCTACTGATTTAAGACCAATTGTTTCGGGATTAAATTATAAAATTACTATTCTTGGTCGTTCAAGACTCACTATTCCTTGTCTTTGGTGAAATTAATAAACTAATCAATTTTATATTAAGGAAACCCCTCTCCCCTCCACTAAAAAAGCCACCCTTCACTCCCTCTTTTCCTCACACCTCTCAAGCTCCAAGACTTCTCTAAACTCTGACCAAACACCTTACCTGGTCTCTCCCCCACATCCAAGAGCTCCTGGTCTCATCAAAAGACCAATAATAGGCCCTTAAGGAGGTTCTCAAGAGGAGGATCCTAAAGGTGATTTCTCTCCCTCTTCTCCTTTAATTTCCTTTCAAGTTCAAGTTCCTTTCTTGATCTCTCCCTACCTATCTTCATCCAAATTGTTTTTTAAATCTAGTATTATAAATATGCTTTAATCTTATGATTCTAATGGTATATTATATCACCCCACACCCTTTCCCTCTTCCTTTTATTTTATTAAAGAGAACATTGTTCATGTGGTGATAATTTATCACCTTCAAAAACAACATGCTCTCTTCATCCATTTCTACCTTCAATCTGGTCATGAAACCATTTTTATGGTTGAAACAGAATATTTTATATGTATGATGTTCTATTTTAAGTTCTGGAAATAACCTATGGCCATATTACTAAGTTAAATGTTAAAACGAGTTCGTTGTGATCCAAAAACCGCTCAAATTAACCTAAATAATCTTCATTTAATTCTTATCTAATGATTCATCCACATGGATCTAATATAACTCATTATAAAATCATTCAAGCTTCTATAATATCATAAATAACATGTAATATCAGTTCTGTATGTTTACCCATGATCTACCCAAACGTCAATTTAAGAATACAAGTGAACCACTCAAGAAAACCATGAAAACGAACATCCCCGATCAATGTTTTTAAACTCTATACGTCATCCAAAGGAACATAATATGAAATAATGAAACCAGAATGAACCCTATTAATGTTTAAAAGGTTCTGGAATTTCTAATTAATGTATATAATGTCATTATACATGACATTAAAGAGAAGGAGGCTTTCGAGTACAAGGTAAGGGTAAATCTCGAACCCAATTTTCTTCCTTCGGGTTCTCCCTCTTTCACTCCACTTTTGATATGGTTACTCCTCAAAGATCATTTGTTCATCATTTACATTACTTTTATGGGATGTAAATGTTTTTCACTGGTTTTTATGTCCATCAAATTTTTTTCCAAAATAACTCTTCTTTCAAGATCTCACCTTTTACCTCTCATTCAAGGTTGATGGTTCTAGTATCAAGTATGTTGTTCCCTATTTCTTTTGGGAACCCAAAGATTATGAATGTGTTATTATGAGATTAAACCCATTCCATTCCATGGGTTATTTATGTACATGTTTGATATGTTTTCTATGTGGTAAGCATGATAATGATAATGTTATGATGTGACGGGTGCGCCCGGAATTATATAGCTCAATATGAATGTTTAAATGTGACGGGTGCGTCCGGAATTATATAGCGCTACAATACATTGGGTAAAGTGATGAATCTCATGATTAAATGTGAAATTATGTGTGAACAAGATGATATCTTGGTTCACAAATATGTGTGGTAGTTAACCACTAAGACATGATGTTTCATTTTTATGCATTGCCACATTTCAAGTCTTTTATTTATGCTCCTCTCATGTTCATGATCATTTTCCTATGTCATGATTATGCTCAACCCATGATGTATTGTTCTTATCTATCCTCTTACTGGGATTTTAGATCACCCCTTTTTATTTATATCCTCAGGTGGCTACATGTACTAAGGAGAGGACAAGTGCTACTAAGAAGCTATAAAAGAAGAAATTAAATGAATTTTTATGCTTGATGTTATACTTGTTATGTGTAGTCCTAGTTTTCCCAAGACACTAAACCTCTGGATCCTCCATGTGTAATACTATTATGTTTTTTATCTTTGAAATGATGTAATAGTAATGTAAGAAAAGGCCTGGTCGCTATAGTTGGTATCAGAGGAAATGTTTAGTTAATTTGGGAATTAGGATTAGTAAACCCTAGAGAAAACCTCTAGCATGAGAATAAGTACAAATATGTACACAAGAATATTTACCTAGGGATCCCATATGTTATGTTTTTGGTATAATTGTTTAAATGAATAAGTTATTAATGACTTGTTTACTTATGTTTTTTTCTAAGCTTTTCTATTTTAGAAAATGGTTGGAACCAGAAGAGGCAATGAAGGAGAAGTACCCTCACCTTTTTGTGTAAAGTGAAATTTCGGGGGTGAAATTTATTAAGGGGGGGAAGAATGTAACGACCCAAAGTTTTTCAATGTAAAATTACCTTCTTATATTTATGTCATAAAAACACAAAATAATGAACTACTAAGTGCTAAGTGACCTTTAAACACAATTTTTTCACCCTATGTTTGGAATTTTAAAAATCCGACATACACGGTTGTGTTCAAGATAGTTTTTGGAGTCTAATGAAACAAAAATAATTTTTGGTGAATAGTAACCTACCCTTATGAATAGTAACCTACCCTTATGAATAGTAATATGACGCTTAGGAATATTAAATAAGAGTAACATTACCTATGAATACTAATATAAAATTTAGACATCTTAGAAAGTGACAATTTGACCTTAGTAGACGTTTTTGGTATTTTATAAGTCATAAATAATTAATTATAAATAATTAATTAATTTAAATGAATATTTATTTTCCTGAAATATATTAATAAATTATTGAATCAATTTCTAATAGTTTTTAGATAATTTTATAAGACCCTACGTAATTTTTGAAAGAACTGCAAAATCAGTTTTAATTTTAAAAACTGTTTTTTAAGTAAATTATGATTTTAATTAAATATTAAATTAATAATAATTAGAAAATTATTTTTGAAAAATGGACTTCATTTTTGGATTCTACACATCGAAAATTGGTTGGGGTAAATTTTTGGTAATTTTCTGAGATACTTGAATTTTTGATGAATAGTGGAATCCGATAATTCACAATAAAAGCTAAATAATGTATTAATTGAGTCATCGATGATGTTCTGATGATGTAAGCCCACTTGGTTCGGGATTACATTATAAAATTACTATTCTTGGTCGTTAAAAACTCACTATTCCCTGTCTTTGTTGAAATTAATAAACTAATCAATTTTATATTAAGGAAACCCCTCTCCCCTCCACTATAAAAGCCACCCTTCACTCCCTATTTTCCTCACACCTCTCAAGATCCAAGCCTTATCTAAAATCTCCCCAAACACCTTCCCTAGACTCTCCACCACTTCCAAGAGCTCCTGGTCTCATCAAAAGACCAAGCTTATGCCCTTAAGGAGGTTCTCAAGAGGAGGATCCTAAAGGTGATTTCTCTCCCTCTTCTCCTTTAATTTCCTTTCAAGTTCAAGTTCCTTTCTTGATCTCTACCTACCTATCTTCATCCAAATTGTTTTGTAAATCCATTATTATACATATACTGTAATATTATGATTTTAATGGTATATTATATCACCCCACACCCTTTGCCTCTTCATTTTATTTTATTAAAGAGAACGTTGTTCATGTGGTGATAATTTATCACCTTCAAAACAACATGCTCTCTTCTTCCATTTCTACCTTCAATATGTCCATGAAACAATTTTTATGGTTGAACCAGAATATTTTATATGTATTATTTTCTATTTTGAGTTCTGTAAATAACCTATGACCATATTACTAAGTTAAATGTTAAAACGAGTTCGTTGTGATCCAAAAACCGCTCAAATTAACCCAAATAATCTTCATTCAATTCTTATCTAATGATTCATCCACATGGATCTAATATAACTAATTATAAAATAATTAAAGCTTATGTATTATAATAAATAACATGTAATATTATTTCTGGATGTTTACCCATGATCTACCCAAACATCAATTTAAGAATACAAGTGAACCACTCAAGAAAACCATGAAAACGAACATCCTCGATCAATGTTTTTAAATTCTATAAGTCATCCAAAGGAACATAATATGAAATAATGAAACCAGAATGAACCCTATTAATGTATAAAAGGTTCTGGAATTTCTAATTAATGGATATAATGTCATTATACAGGACATTAAATAGAAGGAGGCTTTCATGTACAAGATAAGGGGAAATCTCGAACCCAATTTTCTTCCTTCGGGTTCTCCCTCTTTCACTCCACTTTTGATATGGTTACTCCTAAAAGATAATTTGTTCATAATTTACTTTAATTTTCAGGGATATAAATTTTTTTCACTGGTTTTTATGTCCATCAAAATTTTTTCCAAAATAACTCTTCTTTCAAGATCTCACCATTTACCTCTCATTCAAGGTTGATGGTTCTTGTATCAAGTATGTTGTTCCCTCTTTCTTTTGGGAACCCAAAGCTTATGAATGTGTTATTATGAGATGAAACCCATTCCATTCCATGGGTTATTTATGTACATGTTTGATATGTGTTCTATGTGGCATGCATGATAATGATAATTTTATGATGTGATGGGTGTGCCCAGAATTATATAGCGCAATATGAATGTTTAAATGTGACGGGTGCACCCGGAATTATATAGCACTCCAATGCATTGGGTAAAGTGATGAATCTCATGAGTAAATGTGAAATTATGTGTGAACAAGATGTTAGCTTGGTTCACAAATATTTTTGGTAGTTAACCACTAAGACATGATGTTTCAATTTTATGCATTGCCAGATTTCAAGTCTTTTATTTATGCTCCTCTCATGTTCATGATCATTTTCCTATGTCATGATTATGCTCACCCCATGATGTATTGTTCTTATATATCCTCTTACTGGGCTTTTAGATCACCCATTTTTATGTATATCCTCAGGTGGCTACATGTACTAAGGAGAGGAAAAGTGCTACTAAGAATCTATAGAAGAAGAAATTAAATGAATTTTTATGCTTGATGTTGTACTTGTTATGTGTAGTCCTAGTTTGAACAAGACACTAAACATATGGATCCTCCATGTGTAATACTATTATGTTTTTTATCTTTGAAATGATGTAATAGTAATGTAAGAAAAGGCTGGGTCGCTATATATTTTCTTATTTTTAGATTTGGATACATTTGGAGATTGGTATGTATCATTCTTGTGACCAATTTTGCATTCATCCCAGATGTTATCAAACATTCCAAATATGTTTGCAGTAAACAGATGTTTCTGGACCTGTGGATGTTTCTTCTTCTTCTCTAGCTTGATCCCCTTTGGCATGGGCTTCCTTTGCTCTTTAACATTTAGAGGATTGCACCAACAATCCATTGCACAATTCCCATACCTGTTGGAGCACCATCATTGACCTACAAATCTTGTCTTCTTGACTTATTCAGATTGTTGGATCTTTCTCTTGAATTGCTGTGTCTTTTCAGGATATCTCTCTTTCTTCATCTTCTTCATCCATACTTGTTTAGAGTTACTCTTCCATCCTGCACTTTTTGTGGAAACACATTTAGAAGCATGGGCACAAGATGGGATGGATGACACCTTCTTCTTAGAAGATGTTTCCATTTCATTAGAGGATGTCCTTCTTTTGGAATGATCCTTCTCAATGCACACTTGAGTGGAAAAATTTCTACTTCCAGCTGACTGGGAGGTTTTGGATTTGGGTAATTTCTGATTTTTCAATATCACCTCTAGTTCTAAGCATTTCATGTTGAGAGAGTTATTCTCATCCTCAACAAATATTTTACTTCCTTCCCAATTCTCTTTCAGTTGTTTCATCTGGTCTTCATGCACCTTCTTCATTTCTTGAAATGAATTGTCAAGATCCTTTACCCTTTTTACTTTTTCTTCTATTTGAGAATCTTTGACAACCATTGACACTCTCTGCCACTTTTCTAGTGCATGGAAAACTTCTTTGAACACTATCTCAACGAATTCTTTCTCACAAATTCTTCTTTACAATTCTTCACTAACATATTAAATTCTTTCATTTAAAAGGGAAATTGTTTCATCCTTGGCCTTCACCAGCTTTGTGAGAGTGTTGGTTATGCCAACCATTCTTTCCAATTGATCTTCCATAGAATTGTCTTCTTCTTCTAGCTGTAATTTTTCTTCTTGAAGATCACTGATGCTTGTAGTAATACACATTTCCACTTCCCTGGGGACTGTCTTCCGAAGATATTTCAGTGCATTTAGAAGATCACTGATAGTTCCATCATCATCACAGCTAGAGCAGGCTTCATCAGAAGAGTGATAAAAGGAATTTTCATCTGTTGTGACTTTCACATTACCTTCAATAGAAGGTGTTTCTCTATTAGTATCAAACTTCTTCTTCATCTTCTTGGCCTGTTTCTTCTTTCTATTTTTCTGAGTCTTGGAAGATATCACCATTTGAGGGTGTTCTCTCATTTCCTCAAATATGCACTTCATAAAGACTCCCTTGGATCTTTTAGAGGCAACCTCCCTCTAATACCAATTGAAGTTCCCGGATCAGTGTGATCACTGAGAGGGGGAGGGGGTGAATCAGTGATCCTTTTTAACTTTTTACTAATTGATTCTTTATCAATTAAACCTCTATGGCTTGTTAAGGCCTCGATCCACTCTTCTTGTGTCTCACAGCCTTTCCTCGAGTGATGCAGTAAATTTAAAGGCACATGACACAAGGATTTAAAGGGTTCGGATCCAAAGGCCTACGTCCTTGCCATGTTGGTTATGCTCCCCAACATAGATTATCCACTATAATCTTTCACAATTACAATGGTCAATACAGAGTCACACTGTAACTATCCTGAGTCCCACAAGAGGGTCTTTATACTGCATCCCACAGTGTCACCAGAGTCCCACTGGCCTGCTTCCACTTCCACCAAAGACTTCTCCACCCTAAGTCTCATAGGGGGTCTTCTCCTAGCTCCTCGAGTCACACGAGTAGCTCTTCTTCTTTAATCTCTTCAAGAGTCTTCAACAGCCTTGAGTAAGGTCTGTTGGCCTTGCTCACTTCTTCTGATCACTTGTGGTGTCCATGAATCCTCTTCTTTTCTCGGGATTTATATCCTTATTCTAAGGATGACCCGGCCTCTGTCTTCAAGAATCTTGATGGGAAAATATGTTCTTGCACTAAGTACGCACAATCAATCCTATTGGTCTTCTCAACTACTGAAAACTCAGATAAATGATGTCTTTAACTTCATTCTGGCTTCAGTATCTCTTTAAGTCAACTTTATGCACTTAGTCCTTGGAATCTATGAATATTCATGCAATGTTTTCATGGCTTCTCAATTATCTTCAAGAACCTTTGTTCTTGGACTTCTCAACTGCACACACACTGATTTAAAATTTGTTTACATGTGAATGTGCATGCATGCAAGCATGCACTCCCCTTTTCTTCTTGGTGTGATAAAATCCTCAATGGGTGTAAACCCTTTTTTCACACACACCTTCTTCTTTTCCTTTATTCTTTTCTTCTTATTCAAAGTGTGCGCACTCCACTTGTGCACACACTAAGGTAACGACCTCTTCACTTGTTTAGCACACACAACCCGTAGGGCCTTGGGCATGCACCCTTCACCCACATGTGTGATCCTTTGGGCCAACTTTTCTTTTATGTACACACAGACTTCCTTCTTCAACCCGTACACACACACACAAACCCATGTGGGTGTGGACTTCCACTTCAGTACTGCTTCAAATGAGGGCACACAAGGATATGGAAAACTCATGCCTTCAACCGCGCATGGTGCGGGAGGGGATTATACCGCATGGGTGGTGCGTCACCTTCTTCTGCCGCACAGGTGCTTGAGTGAAACAGCCGGGCAAGTGCGGCAGCTCCCTCCTACCACGCAGGTGGTGCGGTGGCCTCCTCGTGCAACACGATTTCGTGGGCACAGAGGGCGCGCAAGTTCGGCCACTTGCAACCGCACAAGTGTTGCGGGCAGCGGGCATGCAAGTTCGTACCTCAGCCTCTTCCCTATCGCACAAGGGGAGCGCACGGGGTGGCCTCCCTCTCTTACTTATTTCGCACAGGGGTTGCACGAAAGGTTCTCTCAGAGCCTCGGGTGGCTCTAGGCTGTTCTGCCGTGCAAGTGGTGTGTGGAGCTTAATGCTTCGCGATGCTCAGGAGTTTCGAAGGACTTCTTCAAAAAATGATCAACAACCCCCTTCAAGGAATCGGCTCCTCCTCCTATAGGCAGAGGAAGCCCGAATCTTCCGCTCGTAAGTAAATCTTGATTTCCCGCAAACTTTGGGATTTCAAGATTTTCTCAAATATTGTTTTCCTTCTCTGTTCAGCGCGGGTTTCTTCATGGTGCATGGTCTTCACGTGCATGCGTTTTTGAACACATGCATGGCTTCTTCCTGTTCTGTCCATGCACGAATACACTGCCTCGTAACTCCGTTTTCTTCGGCCTCATTCTAATTTCTTCATTTCGTTGCATGCATGCGGCTTTTAACGCATGCATGTGTTCGTGAGGAGGAGGCGAACACATTGGTGGTCCTATCTCTATCAGAGACGGACGAGAGCTCCATCTACCTTGATCGGGTGGCTCTAGTTCGCGGGAGGTGTCCCAGGGAGTCCTTGGCTTGGTGAGAGGTAGGAGATGATGCCATGACCGTTGGATCTGAGTTTAACGATTGCAGATGGCTGGGATTATAACGCAGCGCCGCAGATGAGATGGATGGCAGCGATCAGACGTGCGATCGGATGAGCGGCCCGGATTTCCTCCGCATTTTAAAAACTCGTCCCACATCAAAACGCGCCACGGTTCTTGTGCTATTTAACAAACAGATCCTTCCAAACACAGCTCAGATTACTCCTCTCCCCCCTCCGGTGCCACCCCACACCGGTTCTCCTGCAGGCGCGCTCTAGCGCCCACTATGCTCCTCCACGGGCGCGCCCTTGGCACCCATGCTGCGCGGGCTTGACCTCCGCGTGGCTCGGGCTTACACACCGCCTGACCTCCTGTGGGCTAGATCTGCCTAGGCCTCCTCATGGGCGCGGTCAACCCCTTGTGGTCCCACACGTGCCTTGGGTTGAATCTTGGGTAGCTATCTCGTGGGTAGGCCCCATTTTTTTTACATAAGCTCCACCTGGTATACTTGGTTAAACTAAGTAGAAACAAGTCTACTTCAAGCCATTATCCTCTTCTTCACCTCCTCTTATTCATTAGAATTCCTCATCTTCTCTTCAACATTTTTTCTCTTCTTAAAAGGGAATTCCCGAAGGTTCTTCATCAACCATTACTCTTGCATCAAATGTTTCTTCAGTGTTGTTCTTTGATGATCGAATCATAGATGAGGTTGGATCATCTTCAAATCCTCATGCACTAAGAGATAGTGCATGGTCTTCTTCAAACCACTTCATCCACTTAGTAGCTGTGGATGGTTCATTTTCACTTCATCCACTTAGTAAGATGGATGGATGTCATTCACTTCATCCCTCATCCACTTAGTAGATATGGATGGAACTTCTTCACTTCATCCACTTAGTGATGTGGATGGTTCTCCTTTATCTCCTCATGCATTGTGAAGACAATACATGGAATTCTAACAATGTTGTGACATTTTATCTTCTTGATACAAGTTCTTTGAACTTAAAATCAGCTCAAAAATCATCTGATTTGTATGGAGAATGTTTCAACCATTACCTCCTATGCCACTTAGTGATTCTCCTAAGTGACATGCTTCTTAGTACCATGGTCATTCTCCAATCATCACCATCACTATCACTTCCTTTTTCATTCACATATTGACACTCCTTGTCATCCATTCAATCCTTCACACCATATTGACAACATCACCATCACCATCACTTCCTTTTTCATTCACATATTGACACTCCTTGTCATCCATTCAATCCTTGACACCTTATTGAAAAAAATGCAACACAGTGCACAAAAATTGGGAATTTTTTGAATTAATTTTCCCATCCAATGGGTTATTTATTTTATAAGCATGGTATAACCCATTTGGATGAGGAATCATACCCCATGGAATTTATTTGATACCTTTCCAAGAAATTCATGACTTTTTCAAATTTAATCATATCTATCTGATCACACCTGATTGATTGAGTGGCCCACCAATAATTAAAAAATATTTACACTAGATAAAAAAATGTGCATTCCAACTCATTTGGGATTTGGATAATGCCTTCCATTATAAGAAACATAAAGCAAAAAAATATTTTAAAAACTATTTAAACTCCAAAAATTTCCCACAATTTTAAAAAATTTTGAACCACCTTTTGAAAAACAAGCATCATACTATTTTGGAAAGAACATTCACGAATAAATATATCTCTCAATATGAATATTTTTATATTAAATACAGATTATATATGAATACATAAATAGGTTGAAACTACCTTGAAAATGTAACTCTTTTTATCAACCAAATTCATCCTACACAAGTCCATTCAAAATCCTTAGTTCTTCATCTACTAATAGACACCATTATCACCACATGTTACTTATCCTTCTATGAATTTTTGAGAGATAAAGTCAAAAGTTTTTTAGAGTGACCCCACTTCTACATTTATATAGGTTAACTAAAAGTTGTTCCCATGTTTCAACTCTTGTTTGATATATTTGGTTCATTTAGAATTTTAAAATCACCCTCCTTTTTAGGGGCATAATTTTTTTACTGTGATATGATATTATTATAGATTTTTCTTCACACATATGATGGAATTTTCTATATCAAACACATACATGGGAAGTTATCTCATGTAAATTTGAGGTCCCATTATTGATTAATTTTTTATAATGACTTTAAACAAATCCCTTAGGATGTTTTGTATACCAACTCGTTTTAAGGTCCCTTCATTAGTGGATCAACCAAAATTTTCTCATTTTAATAAATTCTATAGATATGGCACCATCCAGTATCAACTGCCTTATATAGAAATGTATGATTCCAATGTGTCTAGATTTTTCATTACAATTATTACTATAATCCCTAGCCAATATTAATTGACTAACATACTGTATAGAAACTGTATACATCTTCATATAAAAAAATTGTAGATTTGATAAGAGGGATCTAATCCCTTTCAGTTATTTTAGAGTAGCTTTAAAATAAAAAAACTGATAATCCATCATGGAGTCTACTATATAGGTTTGTTTATTCGATCCCCAAGAGATATGCAACTCTAAGTATAAAAACCCCACCACTCATAGAAGATTGATCCTCCATATTAGTAATCCATATTAAATTATAAAACCCTTCCAACACCCTTTTATTTACATTATAAAATATACACGAATCTATAGTGACCTTAATATATTTTAGAACTCTTTTAACCGCATCCTATTATGCGTAACCTGAATTACACATATACTTGATCAAATTTCCAATAAAATATGAAATGTAAATAATTGTACATGTTATAGAATACATGAGATACCTAATAAATCTTTCATATTCAAATTGATCAACTACCCTATTGGAATTTGGTATAATCCTACTCCTAGAATCATATGAGGTTGTAATTAGGGAAAATAAAACTATTCAAACCACTTTATGACCTTTTCAATATAATGAGATTGAGGAAGTAGAATAAAATTCTTATTCCCAAAAATTTTAATTCCAAAAATAACATTATCTTTATCTAAGTCTTTCATATCAATGTTTATAGATAAAAAAGAAATATCCCTTTTTACTCAATTCCTATAAGTTCCAAATACAACCATGTCATCAACATATAAAAATATAAAAACACCATGGTAATTGTAGATTCTACTATAATCACATTAATCAGATTTGTAAACTACAAAAATATTTGATAAAATTACTTCATTAAATTTCTCATGACATTTTTAGAGTTTTTTAGACCATATAGGTGTTATGACAATTTTTGAAACTTTTTTTATTTACCATGTACTATGAATCCTTTATGTTCCGCTATATATTTTTTCATCTAATTCCCCATTTGATATTTTTTTAATAAAAATTTGGTGAATTTATAAATTATATAAGGAAGATAAAGAAATAAGGATTCTAATATAAGTATTCCTTTCCACATGAGCATAATTATTAAAATAATTGATTCATCCCTTTTTTATAAATCCCTTAGCTTCCAATATAGCTTTATATTATTTAATTGTACCATCGACTATTTTATTTCTTATGAATACCCACTTTCAACCTATAGGTTTTGAATATTGAGTAAGATAAACAAATATAAAAGTATTGTTCCCAATTATAGAGTCTATTATTCCATTTATGGATTCCTTAAATAGCGATTCATCAGAAGATGACTTGTAATATTTGAATGTTTTTGGGTCAAACTCTATATTGAAAAAAACTTGAGTTTTTTTAAGGAGACTATCATTGGTTCCTTACAAAAATTACTATATAAATTAGATTCATATGTATTGGGTATCTGAGGTCATTTACTTTTACAAACCTCCTTGAAATTATCTTCTTGATATACTATTTTATTTGAGCCACATTTCTCAATTTGGACTTTTTTAGGTAAATTGATAAACCTAGGTTCATCAAATATAACATCTTTTGATTCAATAACTATATTAATATCTAATGAATCATTAGATTCCACAACCATGAATCATTAAAATTTTAAATTCTCCATATATCTAGGAAATATGTTATCAATACCTCTTTTTCCCAACTTTTCCCTTTTAGTTTCAAGTAATATAACAATTTTGAGACAACCCTATACCTTTAAATAATTTATATATGATTTATTATCCTTCCATAATTCATAAAAAATCATAACATTCCCTTTTTTGGGAATTCCATTTAGGATCCAACAGAAGATTAATAATGCCTCTCCCCAAAATCATTTTGAGATACTCGAGATAGACCTCATGGAATTAACCATTTCCATTAATGTTCTATTATTTCTCTCAGCTGCACCATTTTATTGATGTTTATAGGGAGTTTTCAGTTCATAAATGATCCCTATGGATTTAAATAATTAAGTAATATAGTATTTAAATCCCATGTCGAATCCTAGGAGTTTAATTTCAAGCCCACATTGGATTTGAAATTCATTTTTATTGATGTTAAATTTATTTATAAATTTAACTTTAAAATTTAAAATATAGACATAGAAAAAATCTGTAATAATAATAAATAAAATTTAAAAAGTAATTGTTATTACCTATGGGGTGTATTGTATGAAAATCACATACATCACAATATATTAATTACAAAACATTTATTTTCCTTTTAATAATTGGAAACGTTTTCCTAAATATTTTAGTTTTCATGCAAGTCACACATTTATGATCATTTTCAACCATGATAGTTAATAATTCAATTTTTGAAAATTCATTCGTTTTCCTATAATTTTTGTGGCCTAAAAAATTATTCCATAAATTAAAATACTCTATCCAATAATTTGAAAAAAAAATTATATTTAACTTTAATAATCCATCATAAAATTGATCTTTTCTAATAAATATACCACCTTTGGAAATAATAAAGTTTCTTGCCTCAAGTACAAGCATAAAACCATTCTTGTTTATAGAAATCTTTGAGACTAAGTTCCTATGAAATCAAGAACACACAAGAAAATATTTAAGGTTAGGATATTAACTAAGGTAAACTCAAGATCAACCACTCCTTCCCCTGAATGTTTGTACTTATAGAGTTCCCCATGTAGAGAAATGTACCATCATTGAATGATTCCATTATATTGAAGTGAGATTTATTGTTTCACATGTATTTTGTAGCACTAAAATTGATCCACAAAGAATATTTATCCTAAAGAACATTATATTTTAAGATCATGGCTGCAAGTTCTTCCTTAGGAGTATTTTTATTTCCATCTATCTTCTTATGGGGATGATAATCCCATTTGAATTCTCCAGAGTTTCCATATAAGTAGCATGGCCATTTATTTTTAATTAATTGAACCTTTTATTCTAAAAGATAGTTTAAATTGTTTTTTCCATTTAAATACCCAGATATACCGACTCCATCTACTATGAGGAACTTGGATTTATCATCTTTTGGTTCATTTTCCCCCTTGATATTTTTATATTCATATTCAATTTATAAGTAGTTGAGTAACTCATTGAGGGAAATATATTTCTTATTTTAATTTAAATAATGTTTAACAATATTCCAAGAAGGTAGGATTTTATTTATGATGGATGTGATAATGATAACATCATCCATGTTCATTTATTTTTCATAAGGTGTTGTAAGATGCATTGTATTCCATTTAATTGTTCTATGATAGATATACTATCTGCCATTATCTATTAAATAAACTAAATTACTTGGTATTTCATTATTTATATATCCTTGATGATGTAATTTTTCTCCAACCCATCCCATATCTCTTTTTCATCAGATGGTATTGGTATGTTTTGAAGAGGTCATAGACTAAAGTATTGAATATGCATCCTTATCACATGAGATAATAATTATTCCATTTTTTCTCATACAAAATTTTAATCATACCATATTTGGATGTGGGGGCTTTGGAGTTGATATAATTTAAATCACTTTGAGAGTCGCAAGTAGAAATTACATCCTATTTTTCTACATCTTGAAATTATTGCCGTCAAATTGCTCTACCTTCATCATACTTTTGAGAATCACAATATCTATGTTGATAGGATCTAATATTAATATTGTTGGGGATATATTGGTGCGTAATGGATATCAAGATTCTTTGATGGTAATATATGGATCCCATTGAGGCACGTTACACTATCACTTTCCTTAAAAGTAGATTCAATCCCACCAAATTAGCAGTATTATGAGTTTTTGGAGAATCCTATTTAGGATAAAACCATGGATCAATATTTGACACAAGTAATTTTTTAACAGTATCCATTGAATAAGATTTCTAAATATGAGAGTAATTAAAGTATCTTGTTATTATGCACCAAAAAAAATTCTTTGATTCTTATTGAAGGAATTTAAAGGATTTTAAATTATAAGGAAGGATTAAAGAGTTTGGGAATAGTTGAAATTAATTTTATCATAAAATTAGTTCTCTATTTTATTGGCATGGAAGCACCCATTCAGATAAGGAATTATACCCCTTGAAAATGGGTTGATACCTTTCCTGGAGAGGCATGAATTTTCTAGATTTAATCATGTCCATCTGATCATACTTGATTGATTAAGTGGCCCAAATCACACCGTATAGTGAACAAATATGTCCAATAGAAAATATGCATGTCCATTTTTACCCATATTGGATTCCAAAAAATTATTCCCTTTTTAAAACATAAAATAAAACAATTTATATATTTTAAAAAATATTTGAAATGTAATAAAAACTAGAAAAAAATATAGTAATAGTTAAAAATGTGGAGAAAATAAATGGGAACATGTCACAAATGTAGTAGGAAAAGACACTATTAGAGTTATTATATACATATTTGAAATCATAGTTTCCAAAATAGGCCGAATCTAGTAGGAAAAGTGGGAAACTCATAAAATAAATATAGGTCTAAATTTTTCATGGTATTCCCAATACTTTCAAAAATAAAGTTGATTTTTTTTTATTTTTCCCATGCGATAAAAAATCTAAAAAGGCTCTTTAATGGTCTTAACCTACTAATTTGTTTCTACAAATTTAAAAGGAGGAAAATGACATGGGTTGATACCCAAAGCTACACTTCTATTCTAGGAGAAAAAATAAATGAAAAACACCCAGGAAAAAAGAAAGGGATGAAGGAAATCAGAAACCATATCTTTAAATTACAAGGTTCTAATAGGATGGTCCAAAACTCATCATGAGAATATATAATATGAAATAAAATATGGAAAAACGATTCAATAAAAAAAATGAAAAGTTAACAAATAATTTAATACTCACAAAAAATACCAATGTTTTCTAGAGACTAAATGATTAGATAATGGTACCAAAATGGTTATGAAACTACACTATCTTATTACTAGTAAAGAATATTGATTGTCGGGTAGAAACATTTAGTGGTATTTATTTATAATAAATCACCATCTTTTATTAATAAAATGAAAGAAAAAATAACATGTATATGTGAAATTCCTCCCACCTATCTTACCTGGGTACTAATATCCCTACCCACAAGATATGGTAAAAACTATAAAAAACTCACAATCCTTGAACCAAAACTAATATATATATTTTGGACTTATTAAATCACTGAGTTTGCTAATTATTTTGGATATAGTTTATGAAAATTATATAATTCCATTAACTTCAAAAAAACATTCACATGGACCCCTCCTTGAATAAACATTCCATTTAGCTAGGTTAGGATCCACCACTTATATGTTGGGATGGGACAAGCACCCATAATTAACCCATAGAAGAAAATCCTTTCAAAAATTAAAATATAAAAATTTTATAATAAAAGTATATCCTCTAAAAAACCCAAAATTTGGTCCTCAAGCATATAAAAAGTACAATGGACGGTCCATAAGATATCTTAGAATGAGTAGAAGACGTCTTAAGAATCAAGAAGACATGAAACATAGCCACAAAATCCAATGTTACACCTTCTAAAAATTAAAATAGACCCTCACATCAGACACTCAAAGTGGAAAATATAATGAAATGGATGTAATGAAAAAATGAAGTAACACAAGTATTATGTGGTTTAGAAAAAGTCATAGTCCATAGTAAATAAAAACTTTTACAAGAAGTGAGATCAAGAGATTACGATGTAATATCAACTATAAATTAAAATATAATGGAATCTTATCCTTAATTTATCTATCAAATAATCATAATTCACATACAAATGATCCATTCCCAAACATATATAAAAACTATCATTGGTTAACCCAAGTTCCACCACCAAGAGATCATCCTAGAATTAATTCCTTGTAACTTTGATCTTCATGGGAATAGAACCACAATGTAACATACCAATTAATTAATGAATAATAGATATTTTTATTTATGTCTATTTATGAATTAGATAGTGTTTTAGAGTCTTAAAATGAGAATAAATCCAATCTTAATCATGGAATACACTAATATTTTTAAAAGATTGTTTTACTGCCTTTTGATGGAAAAACATTTTTAAATCAAACTTTTGAGAAATTTATAATCTATATTTGTCAAAATAAAAATATTCTTTATGACTGGGATATTGAAATTTACATTGGATAAATTTTTGGTATTTTTCTGACAATGTTCATGTTTTAATGAATAGTGAAAAATACTGCATTTTACATCAATAATGCTTTTTCATCTAATTTAATTATATGGTTAGATTATATTTTTAATTGGTCTTAAAGTTTAATATGAATATATTTTTACAATTTAATCCAATGGTTGCCATTAGGATTAATTTCACTTTGAAATTGGACTTAAACTAGTGTCAATCTTTTGATACTTGTTGTTTCATAAAAACACGCTATTTGCTCTAACAGCGGGAATTAATTATTAAATTAATTAATGCAGCTTATATGTTTTGAATTTTGTAAAATATAATTCATTTTTGAATTCGGAATATCAAATATAGCATAGGGTGAAGTTTTGGTATTTTTCTGAAAAACTTCAATTTTTGATGAATAGTGAAACCACTAAGTGGTACTTAAAAAAACTGATTTTTCATTTAAATGAAATTTTACCACCTTTGTGTTTTGAATTTAAAAAATCTGACATACATGGTTGTCATTAGGATGTAAAATGTGGTTCAATGGGATTAAAATAATTTTTTGGTGAATAGTAACTTTTATGTTTATTAATTGCGATTAGAGGTAATTAGTGTAGTTTAAGGTAAAAATAATGTTTTAATAATATGAAATGAACTTGAAACATTTCCTACCCTTATTGGATGTGTCATGGCTGACCAAGAAAATCCATGGGTCAACTTGGGGACCCCATGAAGCCACTTTGGTAGGAAAATGACATTAATATCTTTTTATTTAAAGTTAAAATAAAAATGTCACAAACATGAGTTGTTTTACAAAACAAATTTTTAAATGGGGTAATACAAGTCATATTTTTGACTATAAATATTCATTAGAAATATAAAAATATTTCCTACATCATGATATTTTTTTATAATTTTTAGACACTGAATAAATTAAATTATTTATGGCATCATGATGATGCAGCGATTACCTCATTAATGAACGATTTAAATAAAATGAAAAGATAATGTAAACTCTAAGACTTAAACTTGTCAAATAACAATTGTATGAGTATATTTAGAACCCTCATCACCTTATACTCTAATTATATCAATGTGGGACCATTAAAATCAGAAAATAATTTTATAATAAAGTAAACTTTTATAACTTTCCAAGAGTGCCCCTCCTCTCCTCTTATAAAAGGCCCCCACCTCTACCTCCTTACCCACACCTCTAAAGCCTTTGGCTCGGCCAAACCCTGCTCATTTTGTCTCTACACATCCCTATCTTACTCTTAGAAGGATCACTTTGGGCAGAAGTCTTCCCAAGGAAGCCTTTGAGCTCAAATCAAAAAGAGTTACCTGATTTAAAGGTAGTGTCTTCTATTGTGTTCTTATGTTTTATTTTGCTTCTCCAACCCCGTAAACTATTTTTATTAATTTCTTTTGTAACAAAACCAGTATATTCCATGTAATAGTATGTTGTTATAAGAAGTATTAGAGCTACAATTACACACACCTACATCTAATGGTTAAAGAACATACTGTTTCTGTGGATGGCGAATTTCTGCCTCACGAAATGATGATTGTTCAATATTCCTCTAACACTTTAAAAGGTGTCCATTATGATGTCACTATATTTATATATGATATATAATATGTTTTATTTTTTCCTTAAGCTTCTGTATTTTTCATTTATGGCATACATTCATGGATTCCATTATGGGTATACGCGATATCTTCATTTTAGGAAGTGCGGACTACCGCCCCCTCAAAGTGATTTGATTCATTAATAACATATGTGGTACGTATAAAGGATGGATTTAATGATATTATATATGATACCATACTGGAATTATAATACTATTATGTATCATTATGTTTTAATTCTATTAAATATGAAATAGAAATGGAAGTAGCGTTCATGCGTACGTACGACTTACCGTCTCCATGAACGATGCATTTCATTTCTTACCTCTAAATGTTATGTAATATTGTAAATGCATGTATATACTGGATATATATGACATATATGATATCTAAATCATGAATATAATTTTGGATATAATGGATATTTTACCACATGAACAACTTGTAATTATAAAGAGTTTATTTTGGACTCAATTACCAATTATCGACAAAACGACCATTATTAACATAAATAATTACATAGTGTTCATAACATGGTAATAAGTGATATAAAAGGAATAATGAACTTGAAAAAGGTTCTTAAGCAAGTATAAATTAACTCATGTTTATTATTCAGGACATTAAAGAACGATCGAGTCAAGTCGGACCCGAGGTATGAGACTTCATCTCAATCTCCTTTCATTGAGGCATATTTTGTTTTACACACAACCTTCTTTTATACGGTGTATAAACCCCTTTGACTTTTATGTTTGTCCAAAAGGAAGATTTTTATATGAAGCGTTTTACTAAATGAAAAAAGGGAATGTTTTTGTCGTACGTATGTGGCGACAACGAATTATCCGCCACCGTGACCATTATTTGAGTTTCGACTTCCTCTACAAGACATACCTTTTTTTAAATGAAAAATAAATACCATGTTTTACTTTTCTTTTATTTTGGTATTGAAATTGGTTTTCATAATATTTTTATTATATCAATGTGTTGTATTGATATCTTGTGATTGAAATGTGGAAATGTTATGTTTCCTTTATGCATGTTTTATGTGATACGATTATGTTATGGTTCTTGGGAATTGTTATGAAGACGGGTGGTTTTGTGATAAACTAAGGGCGGGTGAGCCCGATATAGCTCTCCAATGCATTGGGTAACGTGAAGGAGTTAAACATTGAGGTTTCTCCAAAGATATTTAGGGAATATACTGTGATGGGTATTCCAAACGTAACCAAGAGGGGTACTCCCTACGTAAGAATGTTATGAATGCCTCAAGTTACCTTTATGTTTTATGATTTCTATGATTTATTCATGATTTGATGAGTTATGTTAAAGTGCCTATGTTTTATGGGTAAATTATGATTTCATTCTTATGTATATATGAACTCATGTTTCCTTTCCATATTTTTATAACCCTTACTGAGCTTTTTATGCTAATCCCAATTTTTTGAAATGATTTTCACAGGTCATGGGAAAGGTACATGATGTGATGATAGTGTCAATTAAGTGTCAAGAAAGAATCCATGTTTTATTTTAAATATGTTTCCATTGATGGGAAAAATGAATACTATCTTTTATGTAACAACTTTGTTTAAATGTGGAATGTAATGCAAGTTTTATGATCTAATTATCTAAAACTCTAAACCTAAAAAGATCCTCAATGTGTAATCTTGTAATAACTCAAGATTAAGTAAGGTTTAATGCTGGGGCCTTATACACAAGGTAAAAGGTAATCACCACCTCAACTAGATCACATAGGGAGTGTAACATCCCGACCCGGCTCACCACCAAACCGGAGGCCGGACCGGTCACCACATGACCTCAAGCGCTCCTCCCCATATGCCAGAGGCTGCCGACTAGCAGCGAGGGTCTAAGGATAGTCAGTGGGGAGACTATACCCTCATTTCAGTGTTCAAAAATAGATGAAGGCAATAAATAGCAGAAACGGTATAATAAATGAATAAGCAGCAGAAATCATATTTTATAAATCTTGTAAAAACCAAATGGCCAACGCCAAAGTATACAATGGATGCATGCATGACATGATAATGATAAACAAGTAGAAAACAATGAAAAAATAGCATGCATTACATTTCAATGCATAAATGAATAAATAATGAATCAAAGCCCCACGGGCAATCTCCTTGAGCATCCCGAGCCTCCTCTCGGTCCTGTGCTCCTAACTCCCAAGTAAATTCAAACAACATAGTCCTGAAACCAAATAGAATCTACTCGGGTACCCAGTGAAATGGCGGCCCGAGTAGGGTGTGATATATAAATATCAATAGGCCGGGAGCACCGGTGTCTACCCCATACCAGACATTTAATAAATAACTTATTACACGTGAAAGCATGTATAAATTAAGTAAACAGTACAATGTAACTGTATACCCAAGTACCTGCTTCAGCCCTCAGCTGGTGTCTAAACCTGCATTATACATTTTCCATACAAACTCAATATTCGTTACATAATCATTCATCGGTTATTAATTATTCCAATATTAATAAATTATGAAGGTATTGAGATTCAGTCTATGCCCAACATCTCCCATATAAATCACTCACCACAGATGTCTCTAAAGACCATATATGTAATCAAAGTAAACACTAATTCTAAGCTTGTGCTTTGGCTTGGATAACACGTCATAAGTTATTCAATTCAACCTTTCATATACTAAGTCTAAGCCCACCCACTAAAAGTGGTTCACCCAATTCATAAATAAGTCTGAAACCTTCCTCATAAACAATTCAAAAAACATCATGTCTCAACAGCCTTCATTAACCATTAACTCATTTCATGCACGAACAATTGGACCCATAGTCCAATGTTAATTAATGGGTTAGAACATCATGTATAGCACCCTCGTGAGTATTTGGAGCATCAGTCCTTGTCTCAAAACCGATGGGTATTTGGTGCTTCAGTCCCTGACCCATAAAAGAATATTTTCTTGCAAGATGGGTGTAGAACGCCATGTCTAGCACCCCGTGAGTATTTTGAGCTTCAGTCCTTGTCTCACAACCCATTTATCGATCATACATATATATTTATCATTGGTGTAGAACACCATGTCTATCACCCCGTGAGTATTTGGAGCTTCATTACTTGTCTCACAACCCATTTATCAATCATATATATATATATATATATTTATCATTGGTGTAGAACACCATGTCTAACACTGCAAAACCATCCATTAATTAATTCATATATTAATTAATCCAAACCGTTAATTAATTCAACAACTAATTAACAACATAAATCGCCCATAAAAAATAAAACCTTAATTAACCATTCAACATCTCAATAGTAAATAATTAATTAATAATTAATAATTCTTAGAAATCCAAATAAATAATTAACTCAACATTTAATTATCCAAATTCGTTAACAAGTCTGAACCCGTCCACTCAAATAGTGATTCGTCCAGGACTTTAACAATTTACATGCACATCATAATCATCACAAAACATTCTGAAGAAGCCCATATATTTAGAAACCATCTCACACATCATCTCATAATATAGAACAACTCCATCCAAGACAACTTAATGCATGGAAATCTAACAAGTGTCAAAAAGTACCCTTGGCCAACAGTCGTAACAAACAATCAATTCACAATCTTAATTTAATGCATGAAAACTAATTATTTCAAAAATTAATTAATTAAATATTATCTCTTAAACCATTCATAAATTAATTAACCATTTAAAATTTAACATGTAATAATTAATCCATCCATTAATTATTACCAATTTCCAATTTATACTTTTGAACATGTCAAATTTTCAATATTCCCAATCATCATTAAAAGCCACACATTTTATTCCAACTCATGACTTGATAATTAATTCTACAATTAATTACCATATTATACATTCTGCCCATTCAAATCATTTAACTATTTAATCATATCACTTTAACTGAATTAGCAAACCATGCTTAAAAAATCACAAGTTCAAGCCCTCATTTATCTCATGTGGACGGAATCATTTAATAACTTCAAGAGTGTCATGCATCGACATATCATAATCAAGTAAACTTACGTTCTCAATTTATTTAAAGAATCTATAATTCATAAAATAAAGTTTTAAGGATTTGAGACCCTACCTCGGGGTGTCATCATTTTAAATCCAAAGCGCTTTAATGTAATTGGAAGCAACCAGTCCACAACTGGTTTGTAATCGCATGTGCGCACACCTTTATATATATATATATATATATATATATATATATATATATATATATCTGTGCGCATTGTCTACATTGATCAACGAAAATTACATATATTAAACTGGTAACCAGAATCAAAGTTGTAATGAACAACACACCTCTAACTTGGTACCAGGAACTCATAAAAAATTTTAACAGGCCTTAATATAACCGGTGCAAAACCAAACCATGGGTTTAGAAACTAACCTGAACCAATGGCAGCAAGACAATTTGAGACCATCTGCCTCGCCCTTGGCGGCGGATGTCGGATTATGGACCAATGGGTACCAAGTCAACATTCACATATCCTAAAAATAGAGGAACACAATGATCAAATTAAACCCGAACCTTTGGGTTTTAGCTGAGAAAACATGGTGAGAGAGAGGAGTCAAAAGATCGATGCGAATCACCAGTTATACGCAGACTTACTCAAATTGACGAGGCAGACAAGATTCGTGAAGAGTCCATGAGGAATTGTCGCGTGAAAAGTGGAGTATGGGAGAGGGGTGGTGCGCCTCTAGGTATTTCCCAGAGGGGGGCTAAGCCACGGAGGTCGCACGCTGTAGGAGCTCCGCCCGGGTGTCGCGCTACTACAGGGAGGGTTTCTCGGGGGTTCACGTCCCTCTTGCTCGCACCGTGGAAAGGAGCTCACTCAGAGGAGGGATCTTGAAGGAGGGAGGAAGGGGCTGCATCATGGGGTGCACTGCTGCGTGCATGTTGCACCTTGTGCGTAGGGAGGAAGAAGAGTGGAATTCGATTCCCTTTATTTTTTTTCAAACCCCTAAATTAATTTCCATTAATAATAGTTATTATTTAACTCTTAAAACCCAATAATAATACAACCATTACTACGATAATAATAATAATAAAAGATAATAATAATACTCATTTTATTATTATTATTATGCACATTAAACACTTATCTAAAAAGTAAAAAACTCCCCAATTAATCCTTCTTAAAGTAAACGTTTCTTTGAGAAAATCAAACTCCCCTTTACTGCTCAATTAAATTAAAATCTCTTTGAAATCAAAGTAAAAATAATAATTTCTTTCCCACAATTAATAAAATTCGTTTTCCTTGAATTTAATTAATTAACAAAATAGTAATAATAATAATTAAATCATCATCATTATTTTTATTAAAACATTCATTATTTTAAATTCCAACCCAAACTCTCTAATTCATTACTATTATTATTTATAATAATAATATCCATAATGATCAATAATTATGACACTCGTAAAACCATAATAATAAAAATATAATAATTATTACTCAAACCTTTGATATAACCCCAACACTCTATTAAATAACCACACTCTTTAATTAAATTCGAAACTGCTTATTTAATTAAGCATTTCATCGATATACCCAACAAACTTATTAAATTCACCAAAAATATTACACCCCATTAAATAAAAACAGAACTTTGACAAACCCCATAATTAAATTGTATTAAAAGAAACAATAAAACACCCATTTTAATTATGTCTAACCTCCCCATTTAAATCCACATTAATTATCCAATTCATTTTTAACCTTCATTTATTATTCTTGTAATAAATGTTTCGTAATTAATTATTGAACTCCATATTGATCATTAAATTATTTTAACATTTATTTAACTATGTAACCAAAAAAATAAAAATAACATCATGATTATTATTATTCAAACTTTCATTTATTTAAAAACCCAAACCCCCAATCTATTACAATATCATTATTATGATAAAAAATCCAACCCACACCCCCTCATTTAATTAAAAGTTTCTTTGAGAAGATCAAAAGCCACATTTAATTCTCATAAATGATACACTCCTTTAACATGCAATTAAAATCTCAAAGTATCAAAAATATTTATGACTCTGTAATAATAACAATGAAATTATTATTATTAGCACATTCCTCTATTTAATAAAAAATGGTCCTTTAATTATTTTGAAACTCTTCATTTAAATAAAATGGTTCTTTGATAAACCCAAAATCCACGTCAATACCTTCAACTGCCATTTAATTAATTCTTTAACATTCAATAAATTTAACAACCACTATTATAGAAATAATAACTTCATATTATTATTATTATTAAAACATTATTTTAATTAATGCAAAAATCTCATATAATCATATTTAATTAAAAAAAATAATAAAAAATTTATTAAATAAGATAAAATGAATAGGTTGGACCGCAACCATGCGCTGCCCATGCAGATCCATTAAAATGGATTTTTCCAGATCCGGTGCACCTGAGACTCATCGGGACACCCGCTAAAATTTGTCGGGTAATTACGAAATTCTAGAAACAACACCATTAGGTGTTCCAAAACTCAGAATAAAATTTTAGAGCTCAGTTTAAAAAAATGAACTGTTGATAAATCGAAAAAAAATTCGAAAAAATTCGTATTTTAACCCGGTTAAAAAACACGAGACTTTACAATATACCCACCTTAAAAACTTCTCGTCCATGAAAAGCCATCAGGAACCACTACTAAATCAACCGACCTACCAAGGTCATTTAAGAAGATCAGTCAAAATATTACAGGACAACTCCATTCTAAAAGCTCGAAATCACCTGCTGGCACATTTATCAAAAAAAGATGCAACAATACCCACCTTAGGATTTTCCTTGACGTCTCAAGAAAATATTAGCCACTCACCAGCGCATGTTTTTAGAATACATTAATTCATGTGTGTGACATTACTCAAACCATGATCCCCATGTCAAACATTGATCATAAAAATCCATAACATAAACCTATCAGCGTGACAAAACAACCGAGTCCCAAGACGTCCTCCCGAGTAGTGGGACGAAATTACTTTAATATCATAGAACATTCAATGTGTACTACCTACCACGGGTTAGCCCATTACAAAACATAAAAATTGACCCTCTCTCTTGGTCATGCAAAACTGAAATCACAAGGTTCAAAAACCCCCTTTTTTCTTTTAAGGAATTTTAATTCATTCATTTCAACCTTTTAACATTTGAATGAATTTCAACATACACACAAGTACATCTTCACAACAAGTCACTTGGTTTTCAAAACAACAACCTACGGAAAAAATATAGTCTTGTGATTAAAAACATCCTCTTTAATCATCATTCAATGTTATTCCAATATAAAAAGGAAATTTAGCATCTAAATTCCTTTTACAGAAAAGGCGACCTCCAAAGTTGTCATTTATTCAATATGGTTTCTTCCAAAAGAAACCCAACAACAGTTCATTATAATCAAAACTCAACAGTTTTACATTTGTAACCATTTTCATACATATTATGGTTGTATAAGGTTCAACCACATGGGTGTACATCTACCAATCGATATGGCGCCCATACACCTTATCGCTAGAATTTTTCTCCCATTTATCACAATCAACATTTATTTAACATTTTATCTTTAACACCACATTCAAATATCCAAAACAACTCTAACATGTTAGCATAAGCAGTAAAATAACAACATGCTATAACACAGAAGCATGGAACAACAACAAAACATGATAATAACTAAAACAGTATGGAATATAATCACTCAAGCATGTTAAATATATTACCGGAACAAGCACTCTAGAGAGGCATGATAAAGCAGATCAAAACATGGCATTGCACCAAAGGAACACAATCCAAATTAGCAGGCATCCTACTAATGCAACAACATGGCATGTTATATGCATGACAAGTGAATCTCTAATTTACTAAGATGATTCTTGTACGAAACTTCCTTGCCATATCAGGTCAAGACAATTATTTTTCAAAATTCTCAAAAGCAATAAACAGCAGAAAATACACCAGTCACTCAAGGTGAAATCATATCAACTATAACCTATAATAGTGCAAACATCAATTCCCATCCCTGGCTACATGGTCATTTCCCATACATGAGGTGATCAGTCCCAAGCATGACTATTAACCCAAGCGCCGACACATTCCTAGTCTCCTGTCTACATACCCCAAAACAGAAAGACAAAGGAAAAGAAAGAAAACCTAAACCTCTGATACCACTTTGTAACGTCCCGACCCAGCTCACCACTAAACTGGAGGCTGGACCGGTCACCACATGACCTCAAGAGTGCCTCCCCGTACCCCAGAGGCTACCGACTAGTAGCTATGGTCTAAGGATAGTCAGTGGGGAGACTATACCCTCATTTTAGAGTTAAAAAATAGACAAAAGAAAATAAATAGAAGAAATGGTATAATAAATGAAGATGAAGAGGAAAGAATATTTTATAAATCTTGTAAAAAACAAATGTCCAACGCCAAAGTATACAACGGATGCATGCATGACATGCTAATGATACAAAAGTATAAAATAGTGAAGAAAACAACATGCTTTACATTTCAATGCATAAATAAATAAATAAAGACTCAAAACCCCATGTGCAATCTCCTAGAGCATCCCGATCCTCCGCTCGGTCCTGTGCTCCTAACTTCTATGTAAATGAAAACAAAATAGTCCTGGAACCAAATAGAATCTACTCGGTTACCCAATGCAATGGCGGCCCGAGTAGGGTGTGAGATATAAATCTCAGTAGGCCGGGACCACCGGTGTCTACCCCAAACTAGAGACTTAATAAATAACTTATAACATGTGAAAGCATGCATAAATTAAGTAAACAGTACAATGTAACTATATACCCAAGTACCTGTTTCAGCCCTCAGCTGGTGTCTGAACCTACATTATACATTTTTCATACAAACTCAATATTCATTACATAATCATTCATCGGTAATAATTATTCCAATCTTAATAAATTATGAAGGTCTTGAGATTCGGCCTACGCCCAACATCTCCTGTATAAATCACTCACCATAGATGTCTCTAAAGACCATCTATGTAATCAAAGTAAAGACTAATTCCAAGCTTGTGCTTTAGCTTGGATAACGCGTCATAAGTTATTCAATTCAACCTTTCAAATACTAAGTTTGAGCCCGCCCACTAAAATTGGTTCACCCAATTCATAAATAAGTCTGAAACCTTCCTCATAAACAATTCAGAAAACATCATGTCTCAATAGCCTTCATTAACCATTAACTCATTTCATGCACGAACGACTGGACCCATAGTCCAATGTTAATTAATGGGTGTAGAACATCATGTCCAGCACCCTAAAAATTATTTGGAGCATCAGTCCATGTCTCACAACCCATGGGTATTTGGAGCATAAGTCCCTGACCCACAAAAGAATATTTTCTTTCAAGTTGGGTGTAGAACGCCATTTCTAGCACCTCGTGAGTATTTGGAGCTTCAGTACTTGTCTCGCAACCCATTTATCAATCATACATATATATTTATCATTGGTGTAGAACACCATGTCTATCACCTCTTGAGTATTTGGAGCTTCAGTCCTTGTCTCACAACCCATTTATCAATCATACATATATATTTATTGTTGGTGTAGAACACCATGTCTAACACCCCAAGACCATCCATTAATTAATATATAAATTAATTAATCCAAACCATTAATGAATTCAACAAATAATTAACAACATAAATCGCCCATCAAAAGTCAACCCTTGATTAACCATTCAACATCTCAATAGTAAATAATTAATTAACAATTAATTTTTCTTAGCAATGCAAATAAATAATTAACTCAACATTTAATTATCCAAATTCTTTAACAAGTCTGAACCCATCCACTCAAAAAGTGTGTCATCTAGGACTTTAACAATTTACATGAACATCATAATCATCACAAAACATGCTGAACAAGCCCATATATTTAGCAACCATATCACGCATAATCTCATAATATAAAATAACTCTATCCAAGACAACTTAATGCATGAAAATCTAACAAGTATCAAAAAGTAACCTTGGTCAACATTCGTAACAAACAATCAATTCAAAATCATAATTTAATGCATGAAAATTAATTAATTAAATATTATCTCTTAAACCAATCATAATTAATTAACCATTTAGCATTTAAAATGTAATAATTAATCCATCCATTAATTATTACCAATTTCCAATTTATACTTTTGAACATGTCAAATATTCAATATTCCCAATCGTCATTAAAAGCCACACATTTTATTCCAACTCATGACTTGATAATTAATTCTACAATTAATTACCCTATTATACATTATTCCCATTCAAATCATTTAAATGTTTAATCATATCACTTTAACCAAATTAGCAAAACATGCTTAAAAACAACACAAGTTCAAGCCCTCATTTATCTTACATTGGCGACATCATTTAATAAATTCAAAAGTGTCATGCATCGACATATCATAATAAATGAACCTTACATTCTCAATTTATTTAAAGAATATATAATTCTTAAAATAAAGTGTTAATGATTTTAAACCCTACCTCGGGGTGGCACCGTTTTAAGTCCGAATCGATTTAATGTACTTGGCAACAACCAGTCAACAACTGGTCGGTAATCGCACGTGCACACACCTATATATATATATATATCTGTACGCATTGTCTACATTTATCAACAAAAATTACATATATTAAACTGGAAACCAGAATCAATGTTGTAATGAACAAAGCACCTCTAACTTGGTACCAGAAACTCATAAAAAAATTTAGCAGTCCTTAATATAATCGGTGAAAAAACAAACCGTGGGTTTAGAAACTAACCCGAACCAACGACGGCAAGAAAATTCGAGACCATCTGCCTCGACCTTGGTAGCGGATGTCGGATTATGGACCAATGGGTCCCAAGTCAACATTCACATATCCTAAAAATAGAGGAACGCAACGATCGAATTAAACCTGAACCTTTGGGTTTTAGCTGAGAAAACAAGGTGAGAGAGAGGAGTCAAAAGATCGATGCGAATCACCAGTTATACGCAGACAGACTCACCTTGAAGAAGCAAACAAGATTCGTGAAGAGTCCCAGGGGAATCTTCGCGCACAAAGTGGATTCCGGGAGATGGGTGGTGCGCCTATAGGTATTGCCCGAAGGGGGGCTGTGCCACGGAGGTCGCACGCTACAGGAGCTCCGCCCGGGTGTCGTGCTGCTGCAGGGAGGGTCGCTCGGGGGTTCACATGCCTCTTGGTCGCACCGTGGGAAGGAGGTCACGCCGAGGAGGGAGCTCGAAGGAGGGAGGAAGGGGCCGCATCATGGGGTGCGCTACTGCGTGCATGTTGCACCTTGTGCGTAGGGAGGAAGAAGAGGGGAATTCGATTCCCTTTATTTTCTTTTTTTTTTCAAACCCCTAAATTAATTTCCATTAATAATAGTTATTATTTAACTCTTAAAACCCAATAATAATACTACCATTAATGTGACAATAATAATAAAAAATAATAATAATAATACTCATTTTATTATTATTATTATTCACATTAAACACTTATCTAAAAAGTAAAAAACTCCCCAATTAATCCTTCTTAAAGGAAACGTTTTGTTGAGAAAATCAAACTCCCCTTTACTCTTCAATTAAATTAAAATCTCTTTGACTTAAAAGTAAAAAAATAATTCCTTTCCCACAATTAATAAAATTCGTTTTTCCTTGAATTTAATTAATTAACAAAATAATAATAATAATAATTAAATCATTATTATTATTATTATTAAAACATTCATTTTTTTAAATTCCCACAAAACTCCCCAATTCATTACTATTATTATTTATAATAATAATATCCATAATGATCAATAATTATGACACTCATAAAACCGTAATAAAAAAATATAATTATTATTACTCAAACCTTTGATATAACCCAAAACATCTATTAAATAACCACACTTTTCATTAAATTCGAAACTGCTTATTTAATTAAGCGTTTCATCGAGATACCCAATGGCCTCATTAAATTCACCTAAATATTACACCCCATTAAATAAAAACAGAACTTTGAGAAACCCCATAATTAAATTGTATTAAAAGTAACAATAAAACGCCCATTTTAATTATGTCCAACCTCCCCATTTAAATCCACTTTAATTATCCAATTTGTTTTTAACCTTCATTTATTATTCTTGTAATAAATGTTTTGTAATTAATTATAAAACTCCATATTGATCATTAAATTCTTTTAACATTTATTTAACTAAGTAACCAAAATACTAATAATAACATCATCATTATTATTATTCAAACTTTTATTTATTTAAAAACACAAACCCCCAATTTATTATAATATCATTAATATGATAAAAACACCAACCCATAACCACTCATTTAATTAAAAGTTTCATTGAGAAGCTCAAAATCCACATTTAATTCTCATAAATGATGCACTCCTTTAACATGCAATTAAAATATCAAAGTATCAAAATAATTTATGATTCTACAATAATAACAATGACAGTATTATTATTATCACTTTCCTCCATTTAATAAAAAATGGCCCTTTAATAATTCTGAAACTCTTCATTTAAATAAAACGGTTCTTTGATAAACCCAAAATCCATGTCAATACCTTCAACTGGCATTGAATTAATTCTTCAATATTTAATAAATTTAACAACCACAATAATAGTAATAATAACTTCATATTATTGTTATTATTAAAACTTTTATTTTAATTAATCCAAAACTCTCATATAATCATATTTAATTTAAAATAATAATAATAATTTATTAAATAAGATAAACTGCACCGATTGGACCGCAACCATGCACTACCCATGTAGATCCATTAAAGTGTATTTTTTCCGGATCCGGTGCACCCGAAACCTATCGGGACACCTGCTAAAATTTATCGGGTAATTACGCAATTCCAGAAATGACACCATTAGGTGTTCGAACACACAGAATAAAATTCTAGAGCTCGGTTTAAAAAAATGAACCATTGATAAATCGAAAAAAAATTCTACAAAATTCGTATTTTAACTCAGTTCAAAAACACGGGACTTTACAGTGAGTAGTTCATTAGTTGCGAATTACAGAACCTATCCTCTATATACGACACCTGGATTCTCTATATTTACCACCACCATTGTTACTATATTCTAGTTATCTGGTTTTAGGAGAACTATTTACCTTATATCCAGTCGACATACCAATTTTATAAGGTTTCTCCATTCTGGTAACAATAATACTTGGCTAAAAAATGGCCTCTCACACCCAAAACATGTTTATCCTCCCAATTTTCCGCATCTATGCCTATTTTCTACTTGATTGGATATTGATTGTGGGGTTGAAAAAGTGTCATTCAACATACCTTTTTAAAATAGATGAATGTAAAACCATATGTTTCATTGAGTTTTTTGGAATCTTGACTTGATAAGTGATACGTCTGATTTATTTAATTACCATGAATGGGACACAATATCAAATAATAACTTGGAAAGAATGTGTTGGTAGATGGATAACAGATGTTGTGGTTATAATTTGAAGTTTAACTCCTCTCCCACCTTAAAATGGAAATCTATATTCTTTTTATCATAAATTGAATTCAGTAGATCTAAGGATCATATTGGAATTTTATTTTCTTCAATGATTTATCTCTGTCTTCCAACTCTTGAATAAGGATTTTCAACCAAATCCCATTGGGAAGGAATCAAATAAAAATGGGTGGATAACATCCATAAATGAATTGTAAATGGGTTTTTTCAAAAGATAAATTAAAATTTGAGAGTTGTATAAAATTTTTTCTAATGGAATCCAACAAAACTACTATTGGGGATAGTCAAGGACAAGATGTGATTTAATATTTTTGTTGTGTTTGTTGGAATAGATAGAAAATTTGACATATTCATTGAATTTTGTATGAAATGGGGATTTTTTATATTGAAATGTTATTGCATCATATTTTAGAGATGAAATTTAGAAAAATATTTGAATACTAATAAAGATGAAAAAACCACAAGGTTAGTTTTTATATGACAATAGGTAGATTTTTCATATAATAAATTGGTTAATATTGATCAAAAAAATTAGTCAATGCCTAAAAAAAGTAGAATAATGGTAGTGTGTTGGAGTAGGAAATTAACATTCCAAAGAGATGATGGTATGTTTCAATAGAACAACAAATTGGTTTTGATCACAATAAAGGGAAGCTTGAGAGAAAATAAACAAGTATATTTTCATATAAACATAGGTTTAGATCAAACTAAAATCAAGTCAAATAATACCATAAGAAAAGTTTATACATTATATAAGGTTGAGATTGTATACAAAAAAGGATGTTTTTGTTTAAAAAATATGGTAACTCAATATATTCTATACAATAGTTTTAATTTATACATAACATCAATATTTGTTTATACATAACAAGAATTTAATAGGATATCTTCAAAATCAACCACCTTGTCATTTTAAAGGGTATGTGGAAGGCTCTTTAGGTCATCCATATACAAGGTGTAGTGTCTATGGTCATCCATGATTGCCATTTGTATCTCAAAAAACCATATATATAAGAAATGGTTAATTTTATGACAGACCATTGGGGGGATCTTTAAGGTATGTTAGTCTTGTTTATAGAGTCTACAAAATGGTGATGAGCATGTTAGTTATCAGTATTGAAAGTGCGCCATATATATCTAAGGTGTAGGTTATTTTTATAGAATAAGAATCATCCATAAGATATTAGGAAACTATGCAAGACTATGGGGTCTATCCAGAAAAAAATTAGTGTATTGTCAACGATATTTTGACACACCTCGACAAAGCATAAGGAAAATAGATATGTGAAAAATATCATTATATTCCAGACATGAAAGTTCATGTGGATCATTCAATTTTGAAAAAACCGTATCCCATCTATGTATAATATAATACTAAATCAAAAATAAAGTGTGGTGTTTATCATAAAATTTGTATAAGCCAACAAAAATAGAGAAGATGAATAAATTCCATATCTTTTTAAAAGAATATTTTTTTTTGGAAATTCAAAATTTCACTAAACTATTATGATACCTTAAATGAATGATCAAAAATGTGTGTGTGTGTGGGTGGGGGGGGGGTTGGTGGGTGTTTAATTAGTTTTTAAAACTTTTCCTTCTTTAAACATAATTACTTTCATGATTAATAGATAATAATATCTCAAAATCACTCGATGGGTAAATATAAATGAGGATCACAATTGGTTTGTTGAGGTTCATCCCCAATGTGGGTGGCTATGACCCCAATGTATGATGGTTGTAATCCCATGAAAATAGTAAATAATTAATTATCAAAATCAATAAAAGAAAAGGTAATGACCATGAACTACTAACAATAATAGTACCAAACAACTTTTGAAATAACTAACTTTCTTTAATTAAATAGAAAAGAATAATATCCATAAAAAATATCATCAACTAAATCTTGAGTTTCATATGAAAATGTTGAATCCAATATTCTCCCCCTTTTGAACAATAATATACTCACAACAATATCTTATGACCTTCTTCAATAGTTCTACTATATACAATAATCACTCTCTCTATTCTCAAGAAATTTTATAGATACCTTCAAATATGAACTCCCATGAATTTGTGAAGTGTCACTCATTGATTGGGTATTGAAATAATCCTAAAAAATCAAGAAAAAAATATTCATCCACTTGTTAAAAACTATCATTTAAAAATATCTTTGAATCTGAAAAAATTAATGGAAACAACCTCATTATAGTGAGACCACCGTGATTTCGGTGTAACACACTTCAACTACGAGCTTCTTTAAAGAACCATCACCTTTGTTGCAGTGTGAATCCCTCTATTACAATGTCACAACCTTCAGTCAATAACTCACCTATAAAATCATCATATGTTTTGTTGTGTAACTAACTCCTTCACAAAGCATGACATTTTCATCATAAGACAGAGGCACGTAAATTAATTTTGGTGCCTTCATGTTGTGGTTTTCTATTCATGAAGTGAGATAAATGGAGGAAGAAAAATGGGAAGAAAAATGGGATTTATTTCAACTTGAACAAAGGTTAAACAAATTCCTCCCTATGCCTCTATCTCTTTATAAATGGATCTCTCAAGGCTCTCTTCGGATAAAATAGTTCTCAAGGCTCAGATGATGAATGTTGGAAGGCTCCCGAGTCCCTCCTTTCATAGAAATGGAGGGAGGTGTCAGGTTTTACAAAAAATCCCCCACCGACCCCACCAATACCCACCCACCATGGAATTATATGATAGTTACTAAAGGAATAGGGGTTCCACATGTAGAATGTGCAACAACCATGTTGGAAGTCATGGGTTAGTGAGGTTGGTGAACCGGCCACCTTCAAGGCATGTTGATAATACTCCATCAATTCTTCCCCTCCGACTAAAATAAAATATCTCATCATTAATGGTCTATATTATCTACAATAACCACCTTTTTCAACATATCTTATGGGTTATACTTCACGTGGATCTTCACAAGTCACAATAGTTGTCAATCCATCACTTCACGCATCCAATGATTGTAAATTTTGATGTGCTTTGTTCGTAAATTTTACATGGATTTCTTGCTCAAGTACAAAGAAATTTAACTATCACAATGAACCCTATACTCCTTATAGTTGAATCTGATATCTTGGAGAAAATTATTTATCCATAACATTTCCTTGATAACTTCTAAAGTAGTAATATACTCTTCTTCTATCGTGGATAAAACAACACACTTCAACAAACATGAATTCCATGATACAACTCCTCCTACAAAAGTATAGATGTATCCTAATGTATAATTCATTTTATCAGTATCTTTGGCCATATCTACATCTTCATAGCCCTCCAAGAGAGGGTCATCTTCCATATAGCACAAACATATCCCAAAAGTACCTTTATGATACCTCAAAACCCACTTGAATTCATCCCAGTGATGGTTCTCGGGATTAGAGATAAATAGGCTCATTATCACCACTACATGATCAATATATGGTCTCATAATCACCATAGTGTACATTAATATTCCAACTACTTATGAGTATGGTATCATCATTATCACATCGATTTCATACTTGGATGATGGAAATGAAATCTTCCTCAACTTCAAATGGTTTGGAAGTGTAATGTTCACTCATTTGGATTTGTCCATGTTTCAAAACATGTTTAACTTAAATCTCTTAAGATATCAATAAAAACATCCTATTTATATCATGAATGATATATATCCACAAAATATATTGATTTGATCCTAAATACTTTATATTAATAGACTAGGATAAATACTTGTTCAACTAGATGATCTTTGATGTAGCTATCCCAATGGTCAACATGTAATCAACATAAAGTAGAAGAGAAAAAAAGTTAACATACTGAAATATTTGGAAGTAAACACACTTGTTTTATTATGTCTTCTTATAAACATGAATCACCATGAATGAGTCAAACTTATAGTACCACTACCTGATAACTTGTTTCAGTATGTATAATACCATTTTCAATTTTCAGTTGAGGTTTTCTTACCCAAAAAACTCAAAACCTTCATGATTCTTCATATAGATATCCATAGAGAGGTCACCATAAAAAAATATGTCTTCACATCCATCTGTTAAAGATCCATGTCTAAGTTAGCCACCAATAAACAAATGACTCAGATTAAATTCATCTTCACCATATGTGAAAACATCTCATCAAATTCAAATCCTTTATTCAAAATGAGTCCCATGACTACTAACTAAGATATATTCTTGACCTATTTTTTGCCTATAAAACCATTTGTTCATAATATAATTCTTATATTTTGGTTGTTCTATAAAATAATATGTCTAGTTCTTAGTCAAAGACTTCATCTCATCATCCATTTAATAAAACAACATGAGTTTTTCAAGATGAGCCATTGATTCATGACATCCTTCTTATTCCCCCTCATTAGTCAGTAGCAGATACTATGACTCTGAATATTTTTTTATGGAATCCTTCCTCATGAATATCATTGAACCTATGAAATTTTAGGTTCAGGAGGCATGACCTCACCTAGCACCGATGATGGTTCTAAAACTTCTTATGGATTCGATCGAGTCTCCCCCTACTCAATATCCTCCTTCACTACCTCCTAGTTTTCTATAAATGAGTCTTATTTCACGTCCTCCTATTCATTTATAGGTGGTGATGGTACAAGTTTGAGATCATGAATTGATTCCTCGACACTTTCCCTTTGAGAAATTCTAGGATTTTTAATATCTTAGGTCATCTAGTTTTCCTGGAATATGAAATCTCTACTTCTGATCACCCTCTTCACCCTAGGGTCCCAAAGCGTGTATCTAAACTCTTTATCTTCATATCTAATGAAGATTCAGGAAGCATATATATCATCTAGCTTCTTCCTAATCTCCTTGGATACATGTGAAAATTCAAAACATCCAAATACTAATAAATGAGAGTAAGAGAGATATTTACCAGACCATCTCTTATGTGGAATCTTAAAATTTAGTGGGACTGATTGAGATATATTGATGATGTATCATGAAACATGAATTGTTTATCCCATTAATGAATTAGGAAGATTAATCAAACTCATCACACATGTTACTTTCTACATGATAGTTCTATTAATCCTTTTTGAAAATCTATTTTATTTTGGGGTGCATTGGATCATCCTCCCATCTAAGATTTCCTGACTCCTACAATAGGCATCAAATTCCATGGATGTATACTCTCCTCAATTTATGAATAAATATAATTAAAATCCATTCTAGTTTCATGCTCCACCCTGGAATGAAGCATCTTGAATTGGTGGATTACTTGGTCCTTTTTCTGCAAGAAAAACACCCACACCCTTCTAGATGTATCATCAATAAAGGATAGGAAATATTTTTTTACCTTCCAGTGGATCCACCTCCATGGGTATGCATACATTAGAGGTCACCAAATCCAACCACTCTGATCTTTGAAGAATTATTTAATGAGACTCTCTATTTATTCCCATACAATTAGTATTTGCAAGGATCAAGTGATGCATCCTGGTCGATACTGATGTACTTCTTACTCAGGGTAGGTAATCCCTTTCACTAATGTGGTAAAGTATCTTATGCCTCATATTGGATGATGTCTCTCCTTCCACCATGTTAAGGATGTATGAACATATATTCACATGAGTCTTGTACAACATACTACATATGTGTCCTTGAGTGAGGATGATGGATCCTTTTTTCATATTCCATTCTCCATTTTTGAAAAATCTATCATAGACTTTTCGATCAAAGGATATTTCGGATAAGAGTTTGATCAAGATTCTTGAAACCTGTCGAAAATCCTTCTGGTTTATTATGTATTCAACATTCATATTTACATGGGAATCAATTATTCCAATAATTTCCATCAAATTGGTATTCCCCATTTTAACTACACCAAATTCATCATCTTGATAAGTCAACAAATACTCACAATGCAGAGTGACATGGTACAATGATGTAGTATTGAGCACCCATTATGTTTTCAAGCCTAATGTCTGAAATAATGTCACTTATTCATATTTGGATCAAAGAAAAAATTATTCGGTAACCCTTACATGTGAGTCTCGATTTCTTCTTTGTTAATTGCTACATTGGACCTTTTCTTGTACCAACTTTTAGTAGTTCTTCTTCATGTGACCCTCCATACCACAATAGTAGCATTTTTATAATGGTATCCTCCAATCATTAGGCCTTCCTATGATTTTTTTTATCCTCTACTTCCTTCCCCTTGACCTCCTCCTTTTTGTCTCCCTCACTTCTTCAGGACAAGAGCTTGGGTCTGGTTGTAACTTGCATCCTTCCATTGGGCCTCTTTATTGAATAGTTCATCCATTAAAATTGCCATGGTATATATTCCTATGGGCACCATGTTTTTAAGTGAGAGAACAAGAGTATCCCAATTATCCTAAAGTGTGAATAGTATCTAGTTCACCAAATCTTCATCATTCAGAGTCTTACCTATATCCACCAATTGAATCAATAGGATTTGGAACTTGTTGGTGTGTTTAGCTATAAAGCATCCACTCTGTAGTCAAATATTCCTCAATTTCTTAAAAAATAGGATCTTATTCCAAGTGATCTTTGACTAGTACATATTTTCCAACTTCATATGAATTTTTTATGTGCCATTATCTTATGCAATATGGTTTTAGATGCTATGATTGATCCATTGGTTGATTTGACTAATCATTTTATTGTTCATCTTCTTCCATTCTATTTCCTTATTGGCCTCTGGGTAGAATCCCTTATTCTCAATGGTCTTGAAAAGATCCTTAATATTAAGGATATATTCATTTCAATACTTTTAAATTGAGAAGTTATAATAATTCAACATGATAATCCCTCCCATGGATGGTCCCTCCATTGAATTTAAATTCAGTAAAAATTAGTGCAGAATTTTGAAAAATAGACATCATTGTTGCATCCCTAATGGTTGAAAATGGTGTAATGGACTCTTAGATCATCCAAATTGGACACCGATTGATCAAGATATGACAAAATCCATGTCAATAGACGAGATTTACCAATAACGTGGTGATAACATGGCACTGATATGGCGTGATAGATCTACTCCCATAAACATTCCAAAAATGTTTTTTGGCGATAGAATAAATATCGTCTTCTACAGCATGGGGGGTACTATAACAATTTAACTTTGACCAAAATTTGACTAGGACTAGGTAGCTTGTTTTGGATCCATTTTGACTCTATTTCACTGTTGAAATCATGCTAACATGAAATTTTAGAATATACCTTCAAAATATGATTCCAAGGAAAATGAATTTTCTAGTTACTAGAAAATATCCATTGATAACCATTGTTTCACCACAACCTACTATGATACCACTGCTGTGATTCATTGGTGATGAAGTGAGATTAATAGAGGACGAAAAATGGGAAGAAAAATGGGATTTTTTTTTCATCTTAAAAAAAGGTTACAAAAAATTCCTCCATACACCTCTATCTCTTTACAAATGGAACTCACAAGGCTATCACCGGATATAAGATAACTCAAGGATTAGATGATTAATATTGGATGGCTCCCCAGGCCCTGCTTTTATAAAAATAGTGGGAGGTGTCAAGTTTTACCAAAATCCCCCACCAATCCCCACCTACCATGGACTTCTCCCATGGCTACCAAAGAAATAGGGGCTGCACATGTAGAATGTGCAACATCTATGTTGGATGTAATGGGTTGGTCAGGTAGGTGCACTATCCACTCTTAAGGAAGTTGGAAAAAACTCCATCACTTAATTGTGGTGCGGAGACTCCCCACATTACACACTTCTCAGTCCTATTATAGTGTACAAAAATGTGTTGTGGTGTGAACTCATCAGTCGTCAAAAACCAATGTAGCGGTGAAATTTGACAACCTATTTTTCTAGAACAGTCTTTATATTGTAGAATGATCCTATCAACCACCAATAAAGATTCACACCCAATTATCATGGGGTCTTCATAAAGGCGCAATCTTCCACTTCTACAGTGAAACTCATGACAAGTTGTGGTGTAACTACTTTAGTGCATACTTTTTTAAAAATTGTATCAATAATCTTCACAATGTGACCATTCCCATTATGGCGTGACTTTGTCTTCCTTCACAAAAAACATCTCCATATTTATCTAAATGATTTCTTTCATACCTAATATTTTGAAAAAACTAAAATATATCAAAATAGCCAATAGTTCCTCATAAATCATTTTAAAAAATTAGTTGAACAATATAACATGTATTGAAAACAAATATGACATAATCATCTATGGTACTAATGCAAACAAACTATAGTTTATTTATATTCATTCATCATTTATATATAGTAAAATTCATTATGCCTAAATTCTTATATCTATTCCAATGTTAGTGAGTCTAGTCAGGAAGAGGTGATGAGATTTTAAGATAAGAATTGAACCAACTAATGAACCCTTGTAGTATAAAAAACAATGGGGTCAATGTTATTGTATGCAATAGTAATGAGTTAAATATGATGTGTATATAACTACCTTACTTGCATGTGAAACATGTAAATATGGTGTTCTATATGTGTGATTTTATGTGTCATGACATTCTAGTATATTTGGATAAATATACATGCATAGGAATGATCTGGATAATTTAAGAACAAGATCATATATAAGGAATTGAAAAACAGGAAAACCTTGAGAAGAAAAATAAAATAAAATCTAGTTTGCAATGACCCCCTAGGGACCCCTTTCAACTGGTGTCAATGTCCACAAAGTTTTGTTAGGTTATTTGGTTTCATTTTTCCTAAACTGAAATATGAATTTATGAACACAACTATAAATATCAAAGGAGTTCCACTCTGATAGAATAAATTACTATATCTGGAACAACTACTTCACACTTTAAATCTCTTGGAATAATGGTTTATTTTATTATTATTCAGGGTATACTGTCAAGTGATGAAATAGGTGTGAACTTTCACAAAAGTGATAATAAACATAAATTTTTATTAAAGAACCTAAAGTGAATTAAATTAATATTTTTCTAAAAAAACTGCACTCACTACCACAAATCAGTGTATGGGCAGCACCTGCTTCTATTAGCACTAACCAGAAAGTACTGATAAAAGGGGAACCTTTATCAGTGATAGCTAAAATCACTGATAAAGGTAAATTTTAGCAGTGCTAAAAAATCACCAATAAAGGTGTACCCTTTATCAGTGCTGATAAAGGTTGAACTTTATCAGAGATATTCTTAGTGTTGATAATTTTTTTAATAAAAAATATTATTAATATATATAATTATTATTTTTATATTCAAAAATAATGTTTATTTTTATACATTAATTAAAAAATGCATGTTCATAATTAATATAAATATTATATATTAATATATTTTTTTTAATAATTAATATATATATATATATATAATGTTTTAACAAAGGTATTTATAAGATTTTAAATAAATAAATAAATCTTTAAATAATTATAAAATTATAATAATTTTGTTATATAATAAATATTTTTTTATGTTTATAACAATATATAATTATTTATTAATAAATATATATAATAATATAAATTTATATAAGTATATATAAGTATACTAATATATTTATATTTATATAAAAATATTTATAAAACCATTTATGTATAATTAGAATTTTGAATAAATATATATATTTTAATAATTATAAAATAATAATAAATATTTTTAATTTATATATATTTATTATATTTATAATTATATATACTTATATATTAATAAATATATATTTATATTTATAATTATATTAAAATATTTATAAAATTTTTTATTTATAATTATAATTATAAATAAATATAAATAAATATATTTATATATTTGTAAATAATTTTATATATCAAAAATTATCATATTTAAATTAGTCAAACTGTTAAATAATTTATTTATATACATTATTTAAAAAATGTGTATATAATTAAAATTAAAACAATATACTAATATTTTATTTAAACAATTATATTATATATAAATGAATAAATTTATTTAGATATATATTTTTATTGATATTAAATAATATAAAAATATATTTACATGTATAACTGCATGTATGTATGTGTATGTGTGCATATACATGTGTATATAGATGTGTATGTGTATATATGGATGTTTATAATTCATGTAAATGTTACGAATTCACTTTTTAATATATTTGTAATTTATTTAATTTAACTTATCCATTTATTATTATACATTCATTAATATTATTAAAAATATATCTAATCATTTTTAATATTTATTTTTGCATATATTTATTTATTATATACATGTAATATATTTTCCATATGTTTGTAATTTATATTAATAATATTTATTTGTTTTTTTATTAAGTTTTAACATTTAAAATTTTCTTGAAATTTATATAATTAACCTATTTAAAAGATTTTTAATAATTTTTTTAATTTATTTATTTTATTATACATTTATATATATATATATATTAAAAATTATTAATGAAATTATAAATAAATATATATATTTAAATAATTATAAATTTATAATAAAAAAATTTAATTAATAAAAAAATTTATTATATTTATAATTATATATTAATATATATATTTAAATAAATATATTTATAATTATATATAAACACTTTTTAAATATATTTATTTATAATTATAAATATAAATAAATAAATATATGTTTAAATAATTATAAAATTACCATAAATATATTTAAATAATACATATATTTATTATATTTATAATTATATATTTATAATTATATATAAATATTTTTTAAATATATCTTTATAATTATACTAGGAAAATCAGCCATGGATTTGGAGACAAAATCCATGACTCCAAAATTATTATTAAAAAGATAATGCACAAGAGGGGGAGTGCGCCATAAGACAGAGATACCCACATCAAAAAGATATCTCAAGCATAGGGAGTCAATTTTAACAAGTTTCTCTAGTTCCCACGTTTTATAGATATCATCCTTTACCCTTTGGGTGTCTACCCATTCGCCACGTCTTGGCACTTTGTGGGGGTTTATCTTTCTTATCCCATGAAGATTCATAAGAGATCTCTATAATGGAGGAGAACCTAAACATCTAGGAAAGATCTCGAAAGTCAATTTTGGATTTGACTGATAGCCATCTTCAATGTTGATCACTAACAACTTCTGGAATATCAAATAATCATTGAGGTTGAATACATTCAGCTCCACCACAGAAAAGGTGATTTCAAGATGTGAGTAGTACAAGTCAACCACTTCTTTACTAAGGACCTCAATGGGTATTTCACATTCTTGGACATCTGGAGTTATGAAGAAGAGATTTTAGCTCATGGAACATCATAATCATCATTAGAGGCTTTTCTAAAAAGTCATAAGCACTTTTCATTAACTCAGTAAAATGAGATGGAAAATACCACTCTATATTCATGTTGTTTGGATGCTCCATCTGTAGAGAAAGGAATTGCATAGAATTTTCACTAGGGTTAGCCTACACTTGTGTTAATGCATTTGGAACCTGTATAGAATGAGACACAAATTATTTGGATTTTCTAGGGATAACCATTTGGAAGGCCTCTTCATCCACCGGTATTTTTTTTATATTTAAGAATAGGCTCATGATGAAGCTTCATGCCATATGATCTAGAAACTACTGACCACAAGGCTAACAAACCAGTCCCAGAGTCATTGGGCAGACCCTTTGTGAGTAAAGCATCAACCACTTCTAAGGTTTGGGAAGCATCTTTAGACTTTGAGCATAAAGGCGCTTCTGCATCCAGTTTCTTCTTTCCTTTACAAGATATGGAAGAAATTATTTGTTCTTCTAGTAGTTGTTGATCAACACTTACTTGAGTGATTGATTTATCATGTGAATCCACAATCTCATCCCAAGATCAAACCATTTTACCCTCTTAAAATCACTTAAATAGTCGAGTGTTGGCCCACTATGAGGCCCTGTATCCCCCAATGTAGCAAAACATTCATTTCCTTCACCCATATGTTTAGGCCTTTCACCAGAATGTGTAGCAGATACAACAATAAGACTATCTCTAGTTCCATTAAAATAGACCGTTTCAAACTAGGCTCAAAAGCTTGCCCCAAATCATGTAACCAGACATCTTGAGAGGTGGTATGATCACTATGATTAGTGGGATTCAAAATATTGGTTTTCCTAAAGCATGATTTTTTTCTTATGCCCATGAAAAGAGAAAAAATGCATAGAAAACATACCTCCTGAAACTCAGAATATCACAACCAATGACTTTACAATCATTATAAAATCTTGTGACATTTTTGTATTTAATGCGCAATTAAATATCATTATCATTATTCGAAAGAATGACTTTGTCAAAAAAGGTATAACACAAATCGATATCAAAGTGGAAACAAGCATAATTTCTAAATCTTTCCAGTTCCATTTCCCTTTCTAATTTTATCAGGATCTATATTTCTATTTCAATTTCAAATAAGACCTTAGGATTCTAGAGACCCAATTCAATCCATACACCCTTACCCATATCTGAACAAAAGTATTACTTACCACCAATGTTTTGAAACTCTTATCCCAATCCCTTATGTGAAAAACTCTAGGATGGAGATTAATTGAGCTGATGCCCCATGCTCTCAATTTTAGGTCTTTAGAGGGGAGGAGAACTTGGAAAAATCAATTCCCCAATAAGACACACTTCCAATTTGAGAAGCCCAAAATGTACGAGATCATCGAAGTTAAATCCTTAATTTTCCATGGGTTTGAACCGTATATAGAGAAGGTAAAAGAAATACTGGAGCGCTTACCGATCTCAAGATTCTTAGATATAACATCTGGATCATCCATAACAGGGGAAATATTCCCTTTCCATTGAAATCCACCGACGACCGATCCTTTGAAGAGAAAGAAATACCGTCACATGAAATTTTCAGCAACAACTATTTCAGGTATTCCATGAGAAACTTTTAGAGACTCCAATCTAGTCCCAAAAACATTTTTTGAGTCAAAATGACCTTCAACAAGGAAGGTTTCATCTAAATCATGCCAATCATAAACCTTCATAACAAGAGAGCCCTAATCTCTATATAAGCTAGAGAGAGAAACTCTCACAGACCACATCTTCCCCCTTATTTATTTATAATTACAATTATAAAAATATATAAATAATTATAAAATTATTTTAAACATATTATAATAATAAATATAGTTATTCTATTTATAATTATATATAATTATATATAATTATATATTGATATAAATATATATAATTATTTAAATATACTAAAGCAATGCCAACAATGAGGTATAATTATATAAATATATATAATTATTTAAATATAGTTACAATTATATAGAAATATTTTTAAATATATTTATTTATAATTATAAAAATATATTTATGCCCAGAAAGTTCATGAACTGAGCGTACTCAGCCCTAAAAATTTATTCATTAAAATAAAAGAGAAACAAGTACAAATCATGTGGCACACAATACCACTAAAACATGAAGTGATAAAACCAATAACACCAAAAAATAAATTGGAAAATCCCATGTATAAATAAAGAGGTCACATGTCCAAAATTATAAACCCCAACAGATCCGTCCTGAAATAAAGAGGTCACATGAACCAAAATTAAAAACCTAATAACACATATTCTATCGACACCTTGTGGTCCTACAACCGCGTTCGCTTAACAAGACACCCAAAAAATCGTTATCACCATCCCCACCTTTGGATTGGTCCAAATACCCATCATGTAGGCCCTATTATATGGACATTGAAGGCCCAATGTGAGGCCCTTAGTTGTTGGAAAACTCATTACCGACACATTCCAACCTGCCGCCATTGACCTGCACCACATCCTGAGTTCGATTCTCCCCATCCCAAGGTTGTCACCCATCTATTCCTGAGGTCATCCCTGCATCCTGATGTTGAAGACATCACACGCCAAGGTTAGGATGTGCTCGAAACACTATCGGTCTCTCCTCTATTCATCATCATCGAACCCATCGCCATAAAATCTGTTTTCATCTGATCGGCATCTTGCTGCCCACACCTTAAACCATCAATGACCCAGAAAGGTAACATTTATTGTAGATCATCATTGGGAGCAAGGTCACCAATGAAGACTTGCTACTGTGTAGTGGAACTTCCACCAGCCATCCATCCGGATTCCAAATATGCGCTCCCAATTGATACTAGTAACCACCAGGATCCCAATCCCTCAGCACTGGTGCACTCATCACATCGCCTGCCCATCCTGAGATCGAGCCATATCTCCACTATACTCCTCCGTTAATGCATGATCCCAACTCTGGCCTGCACCTAAGATCCATCCCGACTGCCAGTTGGGGAACAACAACCAATTTCTTCACCAAACACAAATATGTATCGATGACACACTATGTCCCTCAACCCCTGATCACTGGCCACCCATTGGTGTTGCTACCTCCTAAACCTAAAATAGAAAACATATTGGAGGAGATTTCTCCTCCCTCCCAAAATCCACTACAAAAATAGTTCGACCACATGATTTACCACAAACAGTAAACATCTGATAGTGACTAACAATCTCATCATCTTCATTATGGGAGATTGGTGCTATATTTTTTCCACGAGGATGAAGAGAGAGACTCTCTATCCTTATAAATATATTTATAATTATATAGAAATATTTTTAAATATATTTATTTGTAATTATAATTATAAATAAATAAATATATAAAAAAATATTAATAAAATAATAATAAATATATTTATTATAATTTTATAAATATAAATATATATATATATTAAAAAATAAATATATATAAATATATAAATATATAAATATATTTATAACTATACAAAAAGATTTATAAAAATATTTATTTATAATTATAAATATAAATAAATAAATAAATATATTTAAATAATTATAAAATTATAATAAATATATTTATTATATTTATAATTTTATTAATATATATTATTATATAAATATATTTATAAATACATACAAATATTTATAAATATATTTATTTATAAATATAAATATAAATATAAATATAAATATAAATATAAATATAAATATAAATATAAATATAAATATAAATATAAATATATATTTAATATATATATATTTATAAAATACATAATAATATAAATATATTATTAAGAAGAGATATTTATCAGTTCCTATTCAACACTGATAATAATATCCCTTTATTTGTGCTAAAAAATCGATGATAAAACATTTCTTTATCGACTATAGAATTTTAACGCTGATAGAGACATGTTTTGTCAGCAATTTTTTAGTGTTTATAAAGAGTAGTTTTATCAGCACTTTCTATTTCGACATTGATAAAAATAATCTTTACCAACACTTTTTTGAATGCACTAATAAAAGCCTTATGAGTTCTTATAAAAATAACCCTAATATAGTGCTTTCTCCGCTCATGCCATCAAGTTTTCACCGAACCAGAGTGCTACCGCCACTATTACTGTTGTCAATGGTCTTTTTTCTCAATGAATCAATATCTCAAAATCTAAGGTATGTGTTGATTTTTCTTGTTACCACACTATTTCTTCAGTCACACCTTGTAGAACCCTACTACGCGGATCTTCGTTTCTTCTCGACGAACTGAAAAATAGCTCTAACTTCGATCTCCATGACAATCCAACAACGTCACATTATCATTATGACACACCACCCCTTAACATTGATCCTCTCCTTGGGTAGCAAACTACCTGCATCGAGATCCCCTATGGATCAACCACGCTCCCTCCACCCTATAGTTGACCAACCAACCAACACTCTTCTTTGTTTTCTCTATGTCATAAAATCTTGATGCCGCCGCATTTCCACTCTATTACACACCAGACTGGACCTACAGGTGGGACACACTAAAAGAAAGAGACCCCCTCCATAATCGTCATCTGATACACATCAATGGTAGTGAGCATTTATGAAATTCTTTACGTGATAGTTCTGGTGCGTGTTCCATTTTTGGAAGTTCACATAAGAGGTCAAAATGTGTTGAGATCTGCATTTTTCTAGAGATAATAGGATTTTGAGTTTCAGTCCCACAAGAATTCATTATTTATCTCATTAAAAACAACCTAACAATCACCCACACATAACTACTACCTAAACCAATAGAAATTTATAATTTTTATTAACATCAATTATTAATTTTATAATTTTATAAATAAAAATCAATAAAAATTTATAATTTTCTATAAGTATAATTTGTTATATTTATACTTCTAGATATAATTTTTTATAATAATATATAAATCTATAAATTATATTGTATATCTTATTATATTTATATAATTTATATATAAAATTTTGTGTTCAACCAGAATTGAAATCCTTTGAAATTTTGATTTATTTTTGGATAATCACCCTTTTATAGTATATTATATTATACTAATATAATTTAATAATAAATTTTTATGAAACACTTATATGAAAAAGGTTGGGGGAAATCCCCTTTATTAAAAAAGATAAATAGAGAAACGCCTTTTGAATTGGGTTATGGGAGAACCCATTACAAACTGAAAGACCCATAGACACATAGCCTTAAAAAATAGTTGCTTGAGATCCCATTGGCATGTTGTCCCAAGAACCAAAATCCAATAACATTCCCAAGTCCCATCTGATAACCTATAGGTATTGCCTCTACCCGTAGCCACACTCCTCCATAGTGTAGAACTAGATGCCATCTGCTAGGAATCCCACTACTGAGTTTTGTTGAGCCTTTCTGTTGATGCCTTGCATAGCCACTATCCATGCCTAAAAGCTACAATGATAGAACTGCACCATCACAACGATCATCGTAACAGAGTGCCGCTACACTTCCATGACCTCCATCAAGATCCACACTGACAAAGTCAGAACATATACCATCGAATCTCACCTCACCGATCCCAATCCGAAGATAGAAACACCTATAAAAAACTGCACTAGAGCCCGTTGACCTCCACCCTGCCACTACCAAAGGCTGACGCTTTTCACCCTTTTCCAACGCCAATTCCAAGACCAAGAAACCTCCATCATTCTAACTAGATCTAGTCGAAAGAAACTATTTGAAATAGATATAATAACAGACGTCGAAGACAGAAGATCAACCACCGATCTAAGATCATGAGAGAAATCACCAAATGAATTATCTCCCTTGGTGAACAAGATTTTCTTGAAATCCAAGTGACTCCACCTCAGACAACTACAACCCAGACAACCAAAGCTTAAACCCACCATCTTCATTCGACACTGCTTCCTGAAAACATCGTAGAGACCAACACCACCACTAGAATAGTATATTGAATTATACATAAATAATTTAAATATAAAATTTTATTAATTATTTATACTTTTATAGTTTTCTAGAATTATAAATAAATATAAAATTATAGTTTTATTTTCTATAAATTATTGTACTTTTATACTTTCATAAATTTTACTTTTATATATTTCAATTTATTAATTTTATAAATTTGTAAATCTATATATTTATATAAATTATGTGTACTTTTCTAACAAATATATGTACTTTTATATAGTTTTATAAATTTATATACATCAATAAATTAGTTATATTTATTTAAAATATATTTATTATTTCATAAATTATATATAATTTTATACTACTATATACATTTATAATTTTATATACTAATATAAATATATATTCATTTTTAAATTATACTTTTATGCCTATATAAATTTTTCAATTTATCAATAGTTTATTACTTTTATAATTTCATAAATTTTATTTCTATAAATTATTCTTTTATATTTTTATAATTTTGTAATATGATTATTATTTTTTCAACAATTTCATTTGGAAAATTAAGAGTTATTTTATTATATGCAATATTTTATGTTTTAATTCACAACAGATATATGTTGAATGTATTCTTTTAATTAAGTGTTTAATGAGTTTAAAAATTATATATATTTTTTGTATTTCATGTTCAAAAATACATCTAAGGGGGAGATTATTCAATTCCATTTTATAATTTCATATGTAGCCCATGGTTTACTCATAAATAAGTAAGCTACCATATCACTAGAATTGGATTGCAAACCAACTATGAGGTACAAAACCATATCAGAGAAACAATTCAATAATTAGAAAATGTTGATATACTTGAGAGGTGTGATGTGAAAGATATGCTATTTGATCAGTTTTCTTTTCTTTCATAATCTGAGTATGAACATAATGAATGGAAATTCAATTTTAGTGTTGAAAATATTTAAAAAATGTAATAAATTATTATTTTTTTATTTTTGAAACCATTATTATATTCAATATCAATATTTTATATTATGAAAATGGCGTTCAAATAATATAGCTTTAATTTTTTATATTTACATTATTACATTCAGTAACTGTATTTTCATCATTTTTTATAATTTAAATGCAATTTAAATGTTAACTGATTGGTTTTAAAGTTAATAAATTGGATTTATATGATGATTCAGAATGAGGATTATATTTTACATTTCAATGATGATCTAAATAAATGATCATTTAAATTTCACATTGACTTTAAAATGGTGTTTTGTGGTTTTAAATTAGAGTGAATAGATTCATCATTTTTTTTGATAATGTAGAATGCTCTATCAACAGTTTGAGTGGTATATATATTTATAAATGCAAACATTTTTAAGGAAAAATGGTACTATCTATATTAATATGATCATATTAACTTTGAGTAACCTCCTAGAGACACATAATATCACCTCCAATATAATGTAGATTGATAATTATACAATGGAAATGGAATGTCACTAACTCTATCCAACCCATAGGATATCCATCATTACCTCACTTCTAAAAAATGTGAATTAATGTTTGACCCCATTGAAACACCTAAACCTACTTTGCTTCCAACATCACATACATGGTTTAAATTATGAGAGTCCTCTACAAATATATCTTCACTATGATTTGGTGCTAGCTTATATAGGGATGAGTTTCCAGAAAAAAAAATTCAATAACAACTATTATCCTCAACAACTTCATCCCCCTAATAGTTATTATTTCATTTTTTTGGATCAGGCTCATCCCCCATCACATCCAGACATGAAACTATGTTGTTTGTACTACTCTGAGAAGTAGTCATCCCATACCAGGAGCTGATGAACATTTTGGTTGAATTTAAAAGGAAACACCTATCACTAGTGGAGTAATTATTTTCTTAAATTCAGTTAACCATTCCCTTGAAAGCATGATGAAATTATTTAAAACATTTAATTATTGGATTCCACTTATTTAAAAATCCCCTTTGTGTATTTATTTATTTTTTAAATATTAATATTACTAAATCAAATAAGATGGATATGAAATGAGAATTTATGGATTCCAATCATATGATAAAAGAGTATAAAGATGGGGTGAATGAGGTCATCACGTTTGAAAAAAATCATGCATATGAAAATGTACTATATACAGAAATGTTATATACCCAATGAAATTTCAAACTATAGAAAAGAAAATTACCATTATATAATGTGAATTGAAAATGTTGTTCCCATCAGCATTATTTAATATGATTGTTCACTTGATGGTTCAATTAGTGAGAAAGATTTGACTATATGGTCCTATAAATTATAGATGGATGTAACCCATTTAACTATTTATAAATATTTTTAAAGGGTATGTCAAAAATTGAAGTCGAATAATGGTTTTTATTACGAAGTAATATATTTTTGATAAAGTCATTGAATTCTATACTGACAACCTACCTAGTGTGGAAACCATTGGTGTACCAAAATGTCATTACACTGGGAATATTTTGGGTGAAGTAATTTCTAGAATAAATGTTTTCACAATACATATTATTGATCTGGAGCAAGACCAAATTTATGTTATAAATAATAGTTTAGAGGTTTCCCCATATGTTTAAACCCATAAATAAATTCTTAGTTATTTGAATCTATAAAGTGATGAAATTTGGATATCAAATACACATAATCAACAATATATAGGATGGTTTTGAGACAATATTTTTAAGGAGTTAGATGAAATACAAATTCAATTTCAGAATGAATTTTATGGATAAATGGAGGAAAAAGTGTACATATATTATCATACAAAGGTTATGTTATTGATGGTTATATGTTCTATAAAGATGAACATGATGAAGGTAGTACCAAGAAAAATAGTGGAGTTACACTTGTGACTAAAGCTATGCATGTATCAGGTACTAAGGGAAGACATCCAATTTATGTGTATATGTCATAGTTTGGATTCATCAATCAAATATGGGAGTTGGATTATACAACATTCCAAGTGATGATTTTTTGATGTAAGTGGGTTGATAATAATAGTGTTGTCAATATAGGTGAATTGGGATTCAAGAAAGTGGATTTTAGTAAAGAAGGGTGCGAAGAAGAACCATTTATAATTACATCATAGGATGCAAAATTATTTTATGTTCTACATCCTGCAAACCAAAATTGGGAAATTGTTTTGTTATTAACCAAAAAAACTAGATGGTCAGATGAAAATTCAACAGAGGATGACCCTTTCACTGGGACATCAAAATCATTTCCAAGTAGTCCCAATGTAAATGGGGTGTTGTGTCTCAAAGGAGACCATAATGAAGGGATTAGGATAACCTATAGAGGGTTCAAATCCCTTAAATATTTTAAAAAATAGTTTTCAATAATCATGTTTTATATTTTTTATAATATACATTTCATTACATCATGTTATCATATGTTCACTACTTCATTTATGTAATCTAAATAAAATATTGAACCACTTTTTCAGATAATGACTTATACATGTGCTGATAATCCAAATCAAGAGGAACAACATGTTTCTCAACCTACTAATTACTCCCAGTGTATAGGAACAATGACCTTATACACATACTGATGTTATCAATCTAGAGGAACAACATATTGACAATGTTGAACCTGAGGAAATAGTAGAAGGTGAAGAACTAATGTCCCATAAAAAATAAGAGTGTTGTAGTGTGACAATTTTAGAAAAAATTATTAAGGTGAAAAGAAAAGGAATCAAATTTAGGTTAGATGGAATGTGAATGGATATCATATTAACCCCAAAAGGCCATGTTCATTAGTTTCATTAGGCTCATCACTCGGCAGTGCATGACGATTGATTTATATTTTTGGAACTTTGTAGTTCCCAAGCTTATGAATCTGACTTGGGAAGAGATTATAGTTACATTATGATATCCTTTCTTTATTTTAGTAAAAAATAAAATGATGAAATAGTGAATTACTCTTCATTATCCCTTGTAGAGTGCATTGATAGTTGATAACTACCAGAAGAAATTTGTATTAATGTTTTCTATAAAGACTCACAATGGAATTAGAGCAATTCAAACAAAATTTCATATTAAGTTGAAGGTAAAATAAACTCTCACCCACTGCATATTCATTCACACCTAATAAGACAAGAAGCGAGAGATGCATTTACTGGCCATCACGGGGATATATCTTTTTAGGTACATTGTGACTGGTAATACATTGTTTGAAAATACATGTATTAATAACTTTGATTGGTAATTTTTAATTTATGAAATAAAAACTAAGTGCTGAAAATAATAAAAATTCAAAAAAACCAATGTAACCATATTCTAAAGCAATGACGGGGTACACTTCCCTTGAAAAAATTAGTTTGTATTATAAATATTCTATAATAATTTTTGTGACATGAAACAAAAACATAATTATGTTCCTTTGTTTTTTTAAATATTGATGAATCCAAATCCAAAGACACTTCTATCCCATATCATGTTCTATGGAAGGAGGAATGTGTAAATAAATCTAGGATAATAATAGATAAATACACACAAAAAGTGTGGGAATCATGTGTAAGTATGAAATAATAATTTTTTTTATTTAAATCGCTATTACATAATAATGATAAATTATTTTCCTATATTTTATATCTGAAATATATATAGGAATCATCAATAAATATAGTAGATGAAAACCTACTATAAATATCCTTGATGCAACCAGAATAGTATGGCCACATCATAGGTGTATGTTTTGGGGTGACACCTCAAACATATTTTTTGAAAATAAAATAACATGGGATAAAGATAAACAAATGGAAGAGATGTTGACATGATTAGATACCCTTGAAGAAAAATTTCAATGTAAATATGAATTGATAGAAAATGTTATGGGGGAGGGGTTAGCCAAGATAAGAAAAAACTCAAGAAAAAAAAATGTGTGAAGATCCCCCTCACCCCACCATATTTGAGGTGAGACATTCCCCTCAAAGAGATATCTTAGATGAGGTAATCAATATTCTCATAATTTGTTCTATGAAATTTGAATCAGGAAGACACTAATACCTTTCCTGTATAGATATTATACAGGGTGAAAATTATTGTGATTTATATCAATTAACACCCAACCATCACCTTGTTGCAAGGGATATTATGTTCAATATACAAGAAGACACTCTACAAAAAAGACAACTTCCAACATTTCATGTGAGAGTGAGGATTAAAATTTCTCATGATCTGAGTGCCAAGATACCTATTACAATTGATGATTCATATATTCATATGGTAAAGAAATCTTTTGGAACACTAGTAGCGTCGTAATCAGATCATGTAAAAAACATGTCGAAAATGAGGTTTTTGTTTCCAATTTTTTTTATTAATAAACCATTACCAATTACTGAAAAAAGGTCTGAAATGATAAATGCTATTACAGATAGGAAAATGGAATGGGTGGCATAAAAGATAAAATCAAACCCATATAAACGATCAACCAACCGATAAAAAATATCTTCAGAAAATACCTTTACCCCAACCATTGAATCTTCACATTACTATCATTAAAGATTCCAGAAGAAACAAAGTCACAAAGTGCTAGTAATCACATAGTTGATTTTAAAGAAAAAATTTTATGGAGAGGACATTCCAGACATCATTTCTTTTGATAATGTAAATGAAATCCTCAAGTATGAATGGCTAGGAGTATCAATTGTAAATGTACACATGGGGTGTATTTTCATGATTTGTTTTTCGAATAATTGATATACTATATTAATTATAACTAAATACAATTCATATTTTGTTGTTGTTATATTTGTGAATTCCAATTGAAGGTATTACCCCATGAACATAAATATGGAATAATTAGTCCTCACATCCCTCATATAGACCAAACCAAAATGGAATAAAAAATTTGATTAAATAATGGAGAAACTGGTCAAATCATTTTAAATCAAACTTATAGATGCCAAACTCTTTTTAATACCAATGATGCATGAGTAAAACTCTACAATTTAATCATATCAAATATATTTTCATTACTTTCATTACTTATTCCTTTTTGCTTTTTAGGCAACACTGGGTACTCAGTGAAGTAACATTTGATACTCTAATTATTTATTTTCTAGATTAACTGCATGGATACCCAACAAGTTGACCACACGTGATGAAAATTTTCAATTTGTAATACACTACATGTAATGTTTATAACTAAACTTAATGTTATATATGTTATATTTTGTTTTAATGAGAATTTTATAATGATAGTGTAGTGTTTAAATATTGTAAAAATCATGGAATGAGAACAATCCATGCATACAAGTAGAATGTCGACTTCTATAAGTGGATAAGTATCAGGGTACATATAATAATATTTCACACTCAAAAGACATAAAAATTTATATATTTTTATCAATTTTTTTCATTTTCAAAAATAAACTAATTGAAAAGATTGTGGTTATTATGTTTGTAATTTTTTGAGGGAGATCATATACCATTGAAAAGATATCATCCCCAGAGAGGTATATTTGAAGATAATTACTATTTCATTTAAAATTTTTATTAATCTTTTTTGTAATTATATTTTTCCAGTACTACTATGAATGTAAAAAAATACTCATTTTCAAAAGATGAAATAGATTTTTTGAGAAAAGAATGGTCAACAAACCAGATGTAAGAATGTTCAAATATATCATGAAGATGTGACTTCCTACTTATTATTTAACTGATTTTATCATTATTTTATGTACTTTTTTAGTTAATTTAATTATCATTTCTATCTGATACTTATTTTGTTTATTTTCATAGAGATTATAAAGAAATGAATTCACCAATAAGGATGATTCACTCATGTTCTATGATCATGCACTCAATTTGATACACAATGTACCCTGTATAACTCAAATTGTATGGTTTCAGTTTAAAATTGACATTTTATTATCATATTATTTAATATTTTTGTTTAATTTATTTTTTTATAGTATTACTAACATAATATTTTTTTTCTTATACAAGTGGATTATTTTGCATAGGATGTGGGGGTTTATTCGAAGCTTCTCTGGCTCATGCGATATTGGACATCGAGGATACAATAAAGATAATTAAAATAAGGATATGGGTTAAGAATGTATACAACCATCATGAAAAGGTGAATTACTATTAATTATTTAATCAATTTTTTCATCATTTTATCTGCTATTTGTAAGTTAATTTCCTTATCATTTTTATCTAATAATTATTTATATATATATTTTTTGGGAATTAATATTTTTATTTTAACTATATCTAACAAGATTTAAAATAAATAACATATTCCTTTATAATGGAAGAGGAAACCCCATGCTACCTGAAACGTGGAGTGTTTTTGGGAGAATGGGTTTTCTCTCCCATTTGAATGGAGCATATTCACTATTTTATGGGTTTTTATAGATTATTGAAATCAAAACACATATTTCATACTCAATCATATGAACCTTAATCTGATACACAATGTTCTCAGTATGACTCTAACTGTATTTTTTTATTTTATAATTTACATTTTAGATTAAAACACACATCACATAATCAAAACTAAAATAAAATCATTAATATTGTTTTGATACTTTAGGAAATCAATCCCTAAGTCATTTTTGACATGTAGGAACCAGTTACACCTCAATTTGATTCATAGTGTGGCCGGTATGACTCTAAAGTGAGTATTTTAATTTAACATTGACACTAATTTTAATAAAAAGAACAAGTGACCTACTGAATATGAAGAAAATGCATTTTTATTGTTTTAATACTTTATTAAAATGATCCATAATTCATTTTTGATATGTAAGAATCAACCAAACCTCAATCTAACACATAGTGTGATCGACATGACTCAAAGTGAATCTTTTTATTTTAAATCGACATTAATTTTAGTAAAAAGAATAAGTGACATAATTAGAACTAAGAAAATTAATTCATATTGTTTTGATACTTTATGAAAAGGATCCATAATCCATTTGTGATGTGTATGAATTAACCTCAACTCAATATGATGCTAGGTTTGACCAATAAGACTCCAAGTGTGTCTTCTTATTTAAAATTGACAATAATTTTAGTAAAAAGAACAAGCAACATACGAAAAACCAAGAAAATACATTCAAATTGTTTTGATACTTTATAAAAATGGTTCATAATTCATTTTTGACATGTAGGAACAAAACAAACCTTAATCTGATTTATGGTGTGGCTGGTATAACTCCAAGTGTGTCTTTTCATTTAAAAATGAAATTAATTTTAATAAAAATAACAAGTGACATATTAAAAACTAAGAAAATTCATTCAGTTTTTTTAAGACATTATAAAAAGGATCCACAAGTCATTTTTACGTTTATGAATTAACAAAACCTCAATCTCAAGCAGGATGTAACTGGTATAACTCCAAGTGTGCCTTTCTATTTAAAATTCACATTAATTTTAGTAAAAAGAACATGTAACAAACAAAAAATTGATAAACCACATTTATATTGTTTTGATACTTTATAAAAACAATCAATATGTCATTTTTGATGTGTAGAAATCTAACAAACCACAATCTGACACACATTTTAACCAGTATAACTAAAAGTGTGTCTTTTTATTTAAAATTAACATTAATTTTAGTAAAAACAAAAAATGGAATGTTGAAAACTAAGAAAAAACATTTGGATTGTTTTTATACATTAAGAAAAGTATCCATAAGTAAATTTTTATTTATAGGAATCAACTGCACCTCAATACGACACACAGTGTGACTGATATAACTCAAAGTGTCTTTTAATTTAAGATTGACTTTAATTTTAGTAAAATGAACAAGTGACATAATAACAACTGAGAAAAAACATTCATATTATTTTGAAACACTAGAAAAATTATCCCTAATTCATTTTAGATGTATAGGAATTAACCAAACCTCAATACAGCACATGGTATGAGTGGTATAACTCCAAGTGTGTCTTTTTATTTAAAATTGAGATTAATTTTAGTAAAAAGAACAAGTGAAATACTGAAAACTAAGAAAAAACATTAGGACTGTTTTTATATTTTATTATAATGATCCATAATTCATTTTTGACATGTAGGAATTAAACCCACCTCAATCCAATGAACAGTGTGATAATTATGAATCTAAATGTGTCCTTTTATTTAAAATTGACATTAATTTTAGTAAAATGGATAAGTGACATACTCAAGACTGATCACACACCTTCATATTAGTTTTAATAATTTATAACAATGATACATAAGTCATTTTTGATGTGTAGGAATCAACTAAACCTCAATATGATACACGGTGTGACCGGTATGACTCAAAGTATCCATTATCAGTTTAAAACTGATATTTTAGTTAAAAATGTTTGTCACTCAGTAAAACCAATAAAACACACTACAATTTTCTTGAAAATTTAGGAAAACAATTATTAAGTAATTTTTAACATGTAGAAAGAAGTCTCACATCAAACTGACACATGATATGACCAGTATGAGTCAAAGTATGTGTTTCCTGTTTGAAATGACATTTTAGTAAAAAAAGTAACATACTCCAAATTAAAAAAATAATTTTTTTTGTTTTTATACTTTAAAATAATTATCCATAATTCTTTGTGATTTTTAAGAATCATCATCACCTCAATATGACACAAAATCTGACCGGTATAACTCCATGTGCGTATTTTTATTTAAAATTGACATTAATTTTATTAAAAAGAACAGGGGATATAATAAAAACCAAAAAAACATTCAAATTGTTTTGATACATTAGGAAAATGATCCATAAGTCATTTGTGATGTGTATGAATCAACCTCACCTAAATACGATGCCCATTGTGATCGGTATAACACTAATTGTGTCTTTTTATTGAAAATTAGCATTTTATTAATGCATTATTTCATATTTACATTTAATTAATTTATTTATAGTATTACTGAAATAATATTTCTTCCTTATATAGATAGATTCTTTTACTCGAGTTGGGGTGGTTTTTTTGGCAACTAAAACCATTGTTGATCTTTTTTAAGAGGGGGTTGCATGTGCCAAAGATGGTGAAATATTAATGTTTTAAATGTTTTTTATAGAAATTATAAATGTAATTATACAAAAGATTGTTTGAAATGTATATAGTAGTTTTTTATATTTGTGATGTAAAATTTATTTCAATTAAATTATATATTTGTATATAGGTTTATTTTTATATAGGCTACAAGTCTATTTGCTACAACGTGTTGTTATTTAAATAGGACACTGTTGTAGTTTGGCCATTATCAGTGATATTTCTTGCGCTGATAAAGGGGACCCCCACTTAATGGTGATTGGGAAAAATATTATTTCTTAGCACCATTAAATCCCTTTTTTCATGCTATTAAAGGTATAATATACATTAGTGAATTCACGTCTAATAAAAATATGTGATGAAACTTTTCTGATATTTATGATGGCTATTCGAAAGTGAAGAATACAAATATACATATCTACTAATGTATCCCTTTATTTTTACATTTTCAAATAAAAATGGAACCATATATACTTCAAGGACCAACAAGCCTAGATTTGTTTTACAACCCAACTAAATAAGGGTAGGATTGTATAATCTAAGCCCATATTGACTCAAATAGATTACGAGGCCCCGAGTGAGGCACTGTTAATGTCTCATGCCCCACATATAGCAGGAATCTTGGGCCACACTCCACCACACGCCATTTACTTGAAATTATACCCTGTATAAGAACATGTGTGGTTAAGAAAATAGAATATTCCACCACCATAGAACCTTCACTGGAGAGTCAAACACCAACCTTATCTAGAACAAGAACTGCCCTAGTATGGTTCCATACAATAACCAAACATCACAAGAGGACACCACGAGTAGAACTATGATAAAGTTTACTTTATAACTTCTACCATGAGAGAATAAAACACTATAAATAGATTTATTGTGAAAGGACCTCAAATGTGAGAACAAGTTCAAAATAAAAAAAGACGAAATGGATGAAAAGCTACACACCATGAAGGAGAAATACCAAAGGAAAATAATGATGAAATCTTATTGCACCAAGGGTGGACCACACCGATTGGAAGGAGAGGTGAAAGAAGCTATCACCACCACTAGGAATAGGAATCCCTAAAAGATTAGGGAGATAAGACACAATCTAAGATAAAAGGGGTCCGGTTTCAATCAATGTTTAAAATCTACACAAGTTGATATAAAGATGAAAAATAATAAATTTGTTGAAGAATTATTATGTATCTAAGGAAATTATTGGAGCTAGGAGAGACCTTGGTGAGAATATTTATTAAGTTATTATAGTTAATAGAATTATAAGAACCCTACAAAAATTATTTAACACAAATATTTCATCTATTGAATAATGAAATATAAATTAACTTTTTATAGATTATTTATGAATAATTTCATCTCAGTTGATAGTAAAACCTATTGTGATTTGATGATCACAAAGAGAAAAAAATGGAGGATGAAAATGAAAGAATATGGGATTTATTTTAACCTGAATAAAATGTTACAAAACATACTCTATAGACCTATATTTTTATTAATGGATCTCTCCAGGATCTCATTTTATAGAAGATTTGTCAAGGCTCAGATGATGATTCCTAGAAGGCTCCCCATGCACTCCTTTTATAGTCACGATGGGAGGTGTCAAGTTTGAAACAACTCCCCTAATAACCCCAACTAATCCCCAAATATAATGGAATTATACCATAGATTCCAAATGAATAGGGGATGTACATGTATAATGTGAAGAAACTATGTTAGAAGTCCTGGGTTGGTGAGGTAGGTACACTAGCCACCTATAACAAAGCTGGATAAAACTCGATCAATTATCCCCCTTTAGCTGAAATCTTCTAGAGAATTTTCAAAGATCAATCTTCTCTCAAACAACCACCTTTATCAATATATCTTCTGGTTTCTCATTTATATGGATCTTAAAAAGTTTAAACAGCTTTTGATCTATCACTTCACATATCCAATGGTAGGAAATGTTGATCCACTTCATTGTGGAATGATACATGGAGTTCTTTCTCAAGTCCAAAGAACTTTGACTATTGCAATAAACCCTATACTCCTTATTAATGAATATGAGATCCTAATGAAAATTATTTATCCAAAACATCTCCTTTCCAGCTTTTGAAGTAGTGATGTACTCTTCTTTAATCATGGATAAATCAATACACTTTTGCAAACTTGACTGCCATGATACAACTCCTACAAAAGTATAGATGTATCCCGATGTAGACACCCTACTATCAGGATCTTCAACCATATCTGCATCTTTATATCCCTCTAAGAGAGGGTCAGATACAACACAACACAAATATAACCTCAAAGTACCTTTAAGATACGTCAGAATCCATTTAACTACATCCTAGTGCTGCTTCTTCATATTATAGAGAAATAAGCTCATGATCACCACTGGATAGGTGATTTCTAGTCTCATATTCACCAAATTGTACTCCAAGATTATAACTACCGAGGAGTATGGTATCATCTCCCTCACCATGATTTCTTACATGGATTATGGGAAAAAAACTTTTTCTCAACTTCAAATGGATAGTAAGAGAAATTCTCACCGGTTTGGAATTGTCTATATTGAAATGTTTCAAAACCTGTTCAACATAATTCTCTTGAGATAGCCATAAAAACCTCCTATTTCTACCATGAATTATCTGAATACCCAAAATCTATTAAGATTCTCCAAAATACTTCATATCAAATGACTTGGATAACTCTTTCTTCAAATGGATGATATCCAACTTCCTGGGAGCTTGTTTTAGTTCGTACAAGTTCTTATTTAATTTCTAAATGAGGTTTTCTTGTTATAAAACCTCAAAAAACATTAGGCTTCCTTATATAGATATCCTCAGAGAGGGCATCATGAAGAAAATATATCTTCACATCCATCTATTCATGCTCTAAGGCCACACTAGATACTAATCCAAAAATGAATCAGATTAAATCCATATTCACCATAGGTGAAAAGATGTAATTAAAGTCAACTCATTTATTCTGAAGGAATCCATTGAATACAAACAAAGATTTGTGCTTGACAACCTTTTTTCTTCCATCATTATTCATCATGAATGTAATGTCCCAAGATTTTATAAATAAATTTAATGCATGAAACACTAAGTATCTACAAAACACCACTTTTTTATAACCTAGCCAATAAACCTAATTTTCCACCTCTGTGTTTTGAATAATTAAAATCTGATATACACAGTTGCAATCAGTAAGATATTTAGAGTCTGATAAGACAAACTTAATTTTTGGTGAATATTAACATACCCTTATGAATAAAAATATAAATAGTAATATTACCCTTATAAATAGTAAATTAATTATTATTTTATTTTCATAATGTTATAAGATAACGAGAAATTGATTAATTTTTCAAAGTGATATAAATGAATTATTATTTTAAAATTGTTATTTTTCAAATAAATATTTATTTTATTTCAAAATAAAATTAATCATATTTAAAAATTATTTTAAAAAAATGGAGTTCATTTTTGAATTGTACACATTGAAAAATGGTTAGGGTGAATTTTTGGGATTTTTCTAAAATAATTGAATTTTGGGTGAATTGTAAAATATGATAATTTCTGATAAATGATAAATACATGATTTATTAGGTCATAAGTGATTTAAGACTAATGTAATACCACTAGGTTCAAACTAACAGGTACTTATTACTATTATGGGTCACATGAATCAACACTATTGGTTGTCTTGAGGTAAATTCACATTATATTTTGTTCAATCTCATTTTGAGTTCATTTTTATTGTCATCCTCCCCTCAACTCCACTATAAAAATGACCATGAAAAATCTAGTATCATCTATATACTGAAATTATATCATGTAAATATAATAACATTCATCAATATCCTAACTCTCTCTCTTTTATTTTATAAACAAAATCATCGTCTGTGAGGTGCTAATTTACAACCTTAGTGGACGATGAAGTTTATAATATATGTATTATAACCTACTAATATTCATGAACCAGTATATGTACATTATATTAAATCATATGAAAAAACTAGTTCTTAATAATCAAAATACCGCTAAAATAGTATAATTCATTGTCATTAATATTTCATCTAAGGATTCATCCTCATTCCATGTTAAAAAATGATATAAATGACCATAAAAACCGATTGATTTTAATAAATAATATTTAAATTCAATTCTTGATATTTTAATCCATTCCACATGAACTCCATTACTTAAAAACAAGTGAACCGATTATGAAAATCAAGAAAATGAACTCTTCATAATGAAAAAATTAAATATTATAACTTATCAATGAGGAAATAAATGAACTAAAATATTATGATAAGATAAATACATGTTTAATAGGTTAAAAATTAAGTTATTAATGAGTCTAATTTCATATTCCAGGACCATAAGTTCAGGAGAGGAACAATCAGACTTAAGGTAAGGGTTTTCTACCCAAACCTCCATTTTCATTCGGGTTACTCTTATTTTCTAATTACCTCAATTAAATTATTGTTTATTCATATGTAATTATAATATATTTTGTGATAATATTCTATATATGTGTACCAACTAGAATCCTTCTTTCATTTATGGGGATTTATATGTTTTAAAAGGATCTTTCAAAAATTCTTCCCAAAATACTATCCCGATTCAAGGGAATTTCTCAAATTATTAGATATTTTCAAGGGAACTCTATATTTTGTTTTGGAAACCATTATATTTATAAAATATCTCATTTTATTATGAAAATAATATCTTACTTCACTTCAGATTTTATACAATGATTTTTCCAAAAGAACTCTTCTTTTCAAAGTAAAAGATTATTTATCTACAGAATTACTCGATGATTTTATAAGAGTATTTTCAACTATTTCAACACTCTTGTTAATTATTATATATTATTGAGAATAATTTTTTATGATATCATCTACCATATTTAATTTAATGGTTTATTATTAGTTTGACTATGGATGTGCTATCTTAAAACCATTCCCCAATTTACTTTGAATGGTTAGTGTCTATGCTTAATGTTCATGGATTGTTATTTACATTTCGTATTTTAGTTTAAATATGAATTTATATGTTGTTTATGTTTATCCCCATTCATATTAGGAATTAATTGGACTTATTAAGTGTTATGTGGGGTCCACTATAGCCCCTCTATCCATCAGTAGGTCTCATGAGACCAACTATGGTCTTGGCACAAGGCCCAAACAAAATGATTATTTATTGTCTTAGCACAAGGCCTTGATGGTATGGTTATGATGTCCCCCATTATGAATTCCCTAATTATGAATATAATATTGATGGTTCATGGGGTTATTCAACTAGTAGAATACCCATGATTATGTTTTTATATGGCATTATTTATTCATCTCTTATTCCTACCATAATCTGTTCAATTTTATTTTTTTAAAAGCATGTGACTTTAGTTATTGAACATGCCTATTGTTTATTTTTATGATATCTTCCACTATATTTATTACCCTTATAGAGAGTCTGAGATCAAACCTTTATTCTGTTTCATTTTCTCAGGACATGAATATTTTTATTATGAGTGACATACAGAAATAACATTGGATTTATAGATGTTGTCTAAGGAATTTCTATGTAGTTTTTCATTTCAAGTTGTAATGATGAACTTAGGTATGTGTCTTGCTTCCAATGCTACTAAACTACTCAATCCTTTGAGATGCATATTCCTTATATATATGCCAATGTAATAAAATAAAGCACCAACTCTGGGAAACTGGGGTTGGGTCCTTACAGTTGGTATTAGAGGAGGATTAGTAGAAAACATAGAAACTAGATTTAGAGAATGTAGATTTGAGAACAAAACCCTAAAATAGTCTATGAGGACAAAACATATAATAAAATTCTATACTTTTTGGTAAGTAATAGATTATGTGGAACTTTCAAGAAAATACATCCCTGTTTGGATACTACAATTGGACGAGGTTATGGAATAGATGTACCAAGGAGTGAAAAATCAGAAAAAGAGTTTTGGGATTGTCCTAGGGTATCCTAGTACATAACAATGGGACTTACTACGCACATGGTTTGACACTCCTGGGGGATATTCTTAGGATAATTCAAATTTTCTTTACAATCCATTAAGAAGGATTTAAATGTAAAATTTTCATCAAAGAAACCATGTTTATGATTATCAGATTAGCTGTGTATAAAATTTATATTTATGCTAAGTATGTTTCTACACTGATATTATATATTATGATTCATAACCTAATATAGTGTATGAAATTATTTAAAAATGGTGCATAGTGGAAGTAATGGATACTGCATGAACACGCTTATTCCATGTTGGGATTTCCCTTCGATGTAAGATAATTTTGTTGGATCTTGAGCTATCACTGGTGTTGAGAAACTTATAACTATACTAGGACAAATGACTTAGGTTATGAATAAAACCCTTACCCATATGGATAATCCTGATCCATAATGTGGAGGAGATATGTTTGATCGCTCTATTTGACAACAACCTCCATCGTTTAATGGGACAATAAACCCATTTGTAGCTGAGCAGTGGTTATGTTCTCTAGAAAAGATATTTCTCTCTTTGGGATGTAATAAAATATAGAAGTTTGTCATGGAAGTTTATCATCTATCGAGAGATGCATATTAGTGGTGTTTGTTAATCAAAAACAAAAAGGTTGAGGAAGAAATAAAAGATATGGAGTATAGGGATTTTATGGAAATATTCCTAGAAAAATATTTTCCCCATGAACAATGAGTAGATATGAAAAGGAAAATCATGAATCTGAGATAGCAGGAGGATGAAAATTTTTTCAAGTATGAAGCCAACTTTATAAGTCTAGAAAGGAAGGATGTGGACTACATACATAATCTAAGGAGTAATATTTATCGATTCTTTGATGGATTTAAACAATTCCTCTGAAGGGAACTAGTCTCCCAATGTTTCTCATCATATGAAGATATAGTATTAAGTACTATCAATAAGGTAAATGAATTTTCTAAGACTTATGAATTTAAAGGAAAACAAGATAGGAATAGGGCTACTGAAAAATATGGAAAAGTAAATAAAGAAATGGAGAATAAGGTAAGAGTTGACGTTCCATCCTTTAGTAATTTTGGGAAGAAGCACCCTGGAACATGTTAGAAGGGAATGGGAGTCTATTACAGGTGTGGAGAAAAAGACCACCTATCTTGGGATTATAAGGTGAAAAAATAATCTACCAATGTTCAATGCTATATTTTTATGGATATGGGACATTATGAACATGAATGTCCTAAGAATCATGGACGCATTCCCCAAAGAAGGCCAAGGGAGCAAGGACAATCTTATTAGGTCACAACAATGAAGGTTGAATATCCTAACGATGTGGTGGTATGTATTTTAATCATTTCCTCAAACTTATCCAATGATTTATTTGATTTTGGATCATCACATTCTTTCATATATTCTAATTTTTACATGAAAATTAGATATTTCCATTTTGATTTAATATGGTATTTGTCAGTCAAAAATCCTAAGGGAAGTATCATTGTAACAATGCTGTGTTTGGTAGTCCCCATTATGGCATATAAACGTGATTTATCTACTGATTTTATTTTCATACCCATCATTGAATTTGATATAATCCTCAGTATGGATTGGCTTTTGAAACATGATGTGAACATTTATTTCAAGAAAAATGAGGTTACAATTTTTGAGGATGATGTGGAATCTCTTATCTTTAGGGTAGAAATATCACTATATGATTCTCATATAGATCCACCCCCAGTATCTCCAGTGAATTAAATTATTGCGGAGGAAGGGAATGAAATAACTATGGGTGAGGAAAAGAATTTTCAAATAGAGGACGTACCTATTGTGCAAGAATATGTTGATGTCTTTCGAGGGGATTTACCTGGACATCCTCCAAACCAATAAATTGAGTTTTACAGTGACTTAATTCTTAATTCAAGGCTAATATCAAATATTACTTATAGAATGACCACTGTGGAATTAGTTGAACTGAAGAAACAACTAGAGTAATTAAGTGATAAATGATTTATTCTCCCATGTGTTTCCCCATGGGGATCCCCTATTTTTTTCGTTAATAAAAAATATGGATCTATGAGGTTGTGCATTTAATATGGGGAGATCAATCTTATAACAATAAAGAACTAGTATCCATTACCTCACATTGATGATTAATTTGATCAAATTCATGGAGACCATTATTTTTCAAAGATTGACATTAGATCTAGATATCATCAATTTCTAGTAAGGAAGGAAGATTTTCCAAATTCAACATTTCGAACCAAGTGTGGGAATTATGTGTAGAGACCCGAAGCTTGACGTACATGAACATTACATTACTTTTTCGGAATACTTAATACATAACAAAAACAGACACACAAGGACCGTAATAGTTTAGTGTCTTTGGAAACTTGGAACGTAATCTTCTAATCGTGGTGAAAGATCTTAAACATCTCCCATAAAGATCTTACACTTTTTTTCCTTACCTAAAACCTTTCTTTTGATCCTGGGGGAAAATAAAACATAAAAAGGGTGAGCTCAAATGCTCAGTAAGGGTAAGCATGGATAAAATAAAACATACCATATACATTTGAACTTAAAAACATGAACATAATGTTTAAACATCAAAATCTTGAGCAACGACATAAAACATGGAAGTACATAAGGCATAGATCATAATGGAACATAAACCATGATAAAATAGCATGGGAGTAAAACATGTAACTGTGGAATCCATTAAGCACATTTAATGATTTCCATAGTAGCCAACGCATTGCTGCCAAGACCATCTTAGTGGACAAAGTCCCATTCTGAATCGAGTTCACTCCTCGTTTCAGTCCTCTAACACTGAACCAGATTAACTTACCGTTCCAGCCATGTCTATCTCATGAGATATAAAATCTTTACCCAATGCATTGGAGGGAGATATAGGTCCCACCCATCTCATAATGAAATCATTCTTACTTGTTCCACAAAATAAACAAACATCATTCATAATAACCCAATAAATAAAATGGGTTTCATAAACATAATCACATCATCACATAATACATATAAAAGAAATGGATATCATTTCATAATAAGAAAAGCAAAACCATATAAATCATAGATATATTATACTGGAAACATACACATATGAAAGTAATGTCATCTTAGATAGAAAATGGTTTTGATAAAACACTTGAAATGAATTCTTGAAGAAAATATCATTTTTTCTTCAAAATCATTTTCTTTTCACAAAATGTCATGCAATTTTAAAAGAAAAGGATTTTGTTGAAAAAAAGTCATGAAATCTTTTGGAGGAAGCTTTATGAAAATAAGGCTTTATAAAACCGTAAAAATCCTTTCATCCCGTATAAGTTAAAAAACACATTCTTCTCGTACTTTGGACGGAAAAGTCAAAAAGTACCTCGTAAAAGAATGATTCCATACATACCATGTACTAAAAGTAAAAAATGGGTAAAAAGGACATTAAAAATACATGAATACACTTTTATAAAACATGGACATGGATGATAGCAATAACCCCAGTAATTACTTACGAATAAGCAATCTCGGATAAAAATGAGATTTGCAAAATTATCCCTTACCTTAGGTCCAATATGCTTCGTACATATCCGAACATCCTGTATAATGATTTAAATAATGTCATTGACTTATTACAGAATCATATTTATTTTAATGATATCATATATGTTTCACTTATGACTATATATTACCCGTTCTTTTGTAAATTCCATGTTAAAGCAGCGTTTTGGGTAAAATCATTTCATTTATCGTATGTGTTTCGACTTTTCGTTCTTGATATTATTACTTGTATCCTGATTTAAAAAATTCCAAAATGTAAAACATGATTTATATATAATATATATTCATCATATACATATATATTATAGATCTATAAAAGGAATGAAATACACCGTTCATGGAAATGGTAGGCCGTACATACGCATGAACGCTGTTTTTGTTTCCCTTTTGAATTGAGTGGAATTAAGTAAATGACATACATATATATATACATAAATCCATTATCATTATTATGTAATATATTTCATTATAATTTATTATATATATACTTTATAATCATTCATGAATGGTTAACATGGAGAGTGAATCTCATCGCGTCGTGGAGACGGTAGTCCGTACGTACGCACGAGCAGTGATATCATTCCCAAGATCGTGGAATTGTATTAATGTGTATGTATAATATTAAAGAATCAATATAACTTTACAATAATCATATATATTCATTACTTTCACCCTTATACCCATCCAAGTAAGGTGGTGGTGGAAAATAGATTACACCACGGCGTGAAGACGGTATTCCATACGTACGCATGCGCGGTGATTTCGTTTTCCATAGGATGGATAGATGGTGAAATAGGGTTGTTTCATACTTATAATAACATATCAGTATATGAGTGATACTTATGTTATTACTTCATAATTAAACAACCTAAGAAGAAGAAGTGGAAGAAGAAATAAAGTTGAAAGAATCGATAACGGACATTAACTCTTCTTTGAAGCGCCTCTTTGAGTCCTCCTCTTAGGGAACTAAAATTGGTCTTTGAAGAAGACCAGGACCTCTAAGATGTTGATAAAGAAGTGGAGAAAATAATTTGGTAGGGTTTGGCCGAGATTGAAGGCTCAAAGTGGTGTGAGGAAGAGAGGGAGGAGGTTCCCTTTTATAAGGGAGGGGAGGGGCACCTTTGGAAATCTTAAAAATATTAATTTATAATAAATCTAAACCCACTTAAAAACCTCAAAAAATGACTCATATTCAAATATTATATGATATAGGGTTGTAATCGCATCAAAAAGTAAAATTTAGACATGTTAGGAATTTATTTTCAACATTATCAACTTGATTTATCCTTATTTAATCAATTTAATTTTATTTGTGGTAATAACATTCTAAATTTTAAATTATAAAAAATAATTACTTATTTGTTGTTAATTGTCCATAATTGGATACTTTATAAAATTTTATACCATATAAATTTAAATTAATAATTTTTAAATATTTTTGTGATTTTTAAACAATTTTATAATATGTTATTTTTATAAAATAACAATAGTGTCAATTTTGACACTATTCATTTGTTTGAATTTAAATAAAATATATACAGAATATATGTTCCAAATAAAAGCTTTACTAGATTCATTTAAGGTCATATGTATCTAGAAAATTAGTGTATCACATTAAATAGTTCATATAATATTTAATTTATTATTTTTAAAACCATTTATTTGGTTTATCTCTTAATAATATAATTACTACAACATTTTTATATAATTATTTAATATACTTATTTGTTGCCTAAAAATTACAAATAAAATCCTATTATGAATATAAATATATTAACTTTCACAATAATACTTTTACTCAAATTTATCATCTTAAAATCACAATAGTTAAATTGTTATATTTATTAAATTATGAAGGTGAAAACTTTGGCATCATTTAAAATAATATAATATAAGTGTCATAATCATCTTAATAAGGATCCAAATGGTCCAAAATTCTGCCAGTGGATGATTAGGGTTTATATATACACTAAAAATAAGTTTTTTCTTTTCAGATTTTTGGGCCTTTTGATATGTAATAATATTTCAATAAAAACTATATTATTGATTTTTCACTAAATAAATAATTTCTGCATCATTAGTGTGTCACCATTAATGACAATTATTTAATCCCTAAAAATTATAAATAAATTATCATGATTTGGATAATTTTATTAGATTTCTGTAGACTATTCATGTTTGAAGTTTTATGATGTTTATCACTAAATTAAAATTATTATACTTATAAGATTTAAGAGAGTGACATGTTGTCACTTTCTTTGGTTTTAATAATAATTAAATTATTTTCATAGTTAAAAGTCCATAAAATGAATCTAATACGACCCTTAGGTGATATGGGTATACTTTTAGCTATCCAATAGAATTTTGGCATGTGTTAGGGTAATTTTATAATATTATATTTACCCTTAATTACCCAATTTACCTTTAACTAAGGTAAATAAAATTTACCGTAGTTACTATTCATAATTCCCAAAAATAAAAAGTAGCCTATTAACATAATTTGGACCCACTTATTCCAAATATTGAATCCATTTTTTTAAATTCAATACAAATAAGTTGCAGAAATTAAATTAAAATTAATCTCGTTGTCGAATGAAAACAGGTTTTTGTTTAAAACATTGCAAAAGATCGAATTGATTTAACCTATGAATTCAATGTAAAATCAATGATAATGACATAAATTATATTAAATGGTAAAATCATATTCTATTTATACTTTAAACCCATTAAATATTATAATTTAACCATATAAATTATTGCGATGAAAAAAGCTGTTTTTAATTAAAATATAGCGTGTTTTTTCTATTCATCAAAATATGAAAGTTACCAGAATAATATGAAAATTTTATCCAAAGTAAATTTTTATTTCATGATTCAAAAGAAGAATTTTATTTTGTGAAATTAAACTTATAAACATGTCAAAAACTATATTTAAAGTGGGTGCACCATCAAAAGGCGACAAAACTGCATTTTTTGAAAAATACATATTTTATCCGAAAAATTTATTTTGTTCCTATAAAATGTTCTAGAAAATGTGTAAGATAAATAATAATGTTATAAAATTCAAAATTTAGTTAATACTATTCATAACGGCTAGTTCATAATAATATTATAATAATATATCGTTGTTTAGTAAAACCCGATATTGCGTACAACACACGATATCGAGGAAGGTCGTGATTGGGTGTAATGCAAGTCAAGTCAGGGTTGCATATAGTTCAAGACTCCTTTTTTGTTTCATTATAACAAAATCCAACCATTTTTCATTTATACATTGAATATATATTTATATATACTCAATTTTGCGTAGAATAACATCTATCAAATGAACTTGAAATTATGTATAACACGATCCAAGAATTGTGTTGCGTATACTGCAAGCTAATACAGTGTTGCGTATAGCGCAAGGTAATCTTGGTGTAGCATAAAACACAAGACATTAATGAAATTAAAATAATATTTTTCATAAAATCTCGGGGTGTTACATTATGAGTTTACAATAATACCTTTTGGATTGACTAATGCTCCATCTATCTTTATGGATCTAATGAATAAGGTTTTCAAGGAATATCTTGATGGCTTTGTGGTGGTATTTTTTGATGAAATCTTGGTATAATCAAAATTTATGATTATCATGAAAATCACTTGCACACTATTCTAAATACTCTTAGAAGAAATGAATTATATGGGAAGTTTAATAAGTGTGAATTTTGTCTTCAATTAGTTTCCATTCTTGGCCACATTGTCTCCAATGATGGAATATATATTGATCCTATAAATACTAAGGCCGTGAAAGAATGGACTACTCCAACGAACATAACCAAGGTATATAGTTTTATCGGTTTAGCATGTTATTATCTGTGTTTTGTTCATAACTTCACCCATTTGGCCAACCCAATGACCAAGCTTACATGTAAAGGGGTTAATTCATATGGGAAAAATAATGTGAGGAATGTTTTGAGGTATTGAAGAGGAGATTAGTGAATTCTCCAATCCTAACTCTAAAATTGGGGAATGATTGGTTTGTGATTTATAGTGATGCATCAAAGAAAGGACTTGGTTGTGTACTTATGCAGAATGATAGAGTAATTGCCTATGCATCAAGGAAGCGAAAAATTCGTGAAAAAAACTATCATACTCATGATCTTGTGTTAGGATCTATAATATTTTCTCTGAATATATGGATATATTATCTCTATGGTGAAAAATGTGATATATATACAAATCATAAGAGTTTAAAACATATCTTCTTATAGAATCAAATCAACATGAGGCAAAGATGATGGATTGAACTACACAAGTATTATGATTGTTCCATACACTACCACCCAGGAAAGGAAAAAATGTAGCTGATGCATTAAGAAGGAAGGATCATGGAGTTCTAAACCAAAGGAGGATTGAAAATGATCTTTTATACATGGATCTAGTGAAACATCACTGTTTTTTGAAATGGTTTCCCCACCATATTTATTAGAAAGAATTAAATCTTCACAGTTTGATGATGATAATCTTCAACTAAAATTAATGCGGTGAAAGATGGGAAGTCGGCTAACTTCAAGTGTGAAGATAGAATTCTTAAATTTGGGAAGAGGCAATATGTTCCGTCTCTACCTGAGCTGGAAAAATAGTTATTGGATGATGATCATAGCTAAAAATTTTCTATACACCCTTGTAGCCCTAAAATGTATAGAATGTTGAAAGAATATTTTTGGTGGGGTAACATGAAGATGGAAATTGCTGATTATGTATCAAGATGTTTAGTATATCAACATGTGAAGGCCGAATGAGGAAATCCTAGAGAAGTCATGAAACATTTACCTATTACTACATGGAAATGGGATGATATCACCCTGGATTTTGTCACTAGATTACCCAAAAATATAAGAATGAATAATGTAATATGGATAATTGTGGATCAAATTATGAAATCTACACATTTCCTCGCTATAATGGAAGATTTTCCACTAGAGTGACTAGAAAGAATCCATATCAATGAAGTTGTGAGACTTCATGGATAACCTCTCTCAATTGTTTCTGATATTGATCTACATTTTACATCTAAATTTTGGAAAATTCTTAAGAAATATTTGAATACTGAGCTTCGATGGAGTACCACTTATCACCCATAAACTGAACGGTAATTAGAAAGGATGATCCAAACCTTAGAAGACATATTGAGATCATGTTCACTTGACTTTCAAGGTATGTGGGATCAATATTTACCTTTAGTGGAGTTTTCCTACAAGAATAGTTTCCATTCAAGTATTCAAATAAAACCATTTGAAGCATTGTATGGAAAGAGATTTCGTAGACCTATATGTTGGGATGAAGTTAGAGAAAGGAAGTTTGTGACCCTAGATCTTGTGGAGGAAACAACAACAAAGGTAATGACTATTCAAGTCCATATCAAAAAATCTCAAAGAAAACGAAAAATCTATGCTGATAATTGAAGGAAGGATTTGGAATTTCATGTGGGAGATCATGTTTTCTTGAAAGTATCTCCATGGAAGGTTGTTATAATATTTGGGAAGAAAGGGAAATTAAGACCTAGGTACATATTCCCTTTGTAAGTTCTAAAAAAAATTGGAGCTATTTAATATCTTTTGGCTATGCCATCTAGACTATTTAAATTAAACAATTTGTTCCTTGTCTCATTACTAAGGAAGTAAATACCAGACCCAACACATGTCCTCACTTCTTAAGGTATATAATTGATACCTAAATTATCTTACTATGAAGAGACTATCCATATTCTTGACACTATAGAACAAGTGTTGAGGAATAATACTACTCTACTGGTAAAGATACTTTGGAAAAATTATAAAATCGAAGAGGCAACATGGGAGCTTGAGGAGATTATGATGAAGAACTACAAAAATCTTTTTATGAGGTAACATTCTGGTAATTTTGAGGACATAATATTTTCCAGGAGGGGATAATGTAACACCCCAATATTTTGTAAATAAATTTAATGCATGAAACACTGAGTATCGACAAAACACCAATTTATTATAACCTATCCAATAAACATAAATTCCCACCTCGGTGTTTTGAATTTTGAAAAACTGAAATACATAGTTGCGTTCAATAAGATATTTAGATTCTGATAAGACAAACTTAATTTTTGGTGAATAGTAACATACCATTACGAATATAAATATGAATAGTAATATTACCCTTATGAATAGTAAACAAATTATTATTTTATTTTCATGTGGTTATAACATAATGATATCTTGATTAATTTTTTAAAGTGATATATATGATTTATTATTTTAAAATTGTTATTTTTTGAATAATTAATAGTTTTGTTTAAAAATTAAATTAATAATATTTAGAAAATTATTTTCAAAACATGGAGTTAATTTTTTCATTTTACACGTTATTAAATGGTAAGGTTGAATTATTGGGATTTTTCTAAAATACTTGAATTTTGGGTGAATATTAAAATACGATAATTTAGGATAAATGCTAAATGCATCATTTATTGGGTCATAAGTGATTTAAAGATGATATAAGCCCACTATGTTTGAAATCACATGAACTTATTACTATTATGGGTCACATGAATCAACACTATTGTTTTTCTTGAGAGAAAAAATAAAATTAAGAGTAAAATAATGGGAAAACCCTCCACTACTCCACCATAACCCCCCTCACTCCCTCTTATCTTCACTACTATAAGCCTTTAAGATCCTCAATGTTATACCCAAATAACCTTCCCTTGTCACTCCCCACCTCCAGAAGCTCTTGTTCTTTCCAAAAGTCCAAAACTCCCTTTCCTTAAAGCGATTCTCATGGAGGTGGATTCAAGAGGTATATTCACATTCCATTTCTTCCAATTTCATTTTGAGTTCATTTCTATTGTTATCCACTACTCAATTACTCTATCAAAAATTACCATTATAACTCTAGTATAATCTATATACTATAATTATATCATGTGAATGTAAGAAACTTCATCAATATACCTAACCTATTTCTCTTTTATTTTATAAACGAAATCATCGTCCGTGAGGTGCCAATTTACAACCTTCCTAGATGACGACGTTTTGTTCTTAAAATTACCATACAATACTGGTCATGAAACCAGTTTTATAGTTTAACCAGGCTATAATATATGTATTATAACTTATTTAATATTCATTAATCAGTATATGTGGACAATATTAAATCATATGACCAAAATATTTCTTAATAATCAAACTAATGCTAAAATAATCTATGTAATTGCCATTAATATTTCATTTAATTATTCATCCTAATTCCAGGTAAAAAAATGATATAAAAGACCATTAAAACTTACATATTTTCATAAATAATATTTAAATTCAAATATGGATATTTATAACCTTTCCACATGAACTTCTTTACTTTAAAACAAGTGAACCGATTATGAAAATCAAGAAAATGAACACTCTGGAACGATGTAATCCAATATTATAACTTATCAACAAGGACATAAATAAACTAAATAACTTTTATAAACTAAATAAATTTCTAATTGGTTCTTAATTAAGGTATTGATGAGTATAATTTCATATTCTTGAACAATAAGGTCAAGAGAGAAACCGTCAGACTTATGGTAAGGGTTTTCTACCCGAATATGCACTTTCATTCGGGTTACTCTTATTTTATACTTACCTCAATTAAATTATTATTTATTCATATTTACTACTAATGTATTTGGTGATAATGTTCTGTATGTGTGTACCAACAATAATCCTAATTTCATTTATGGGGATCTATATGTTTTAAATGGATCTTTCAAAAATTCTACCCAAAATACAAGCCCGGTTGAAGGGAATTTATAAAATTCATACGTATTTACAAGGGAAATATATATTATGTTTTTCAAAACCATTATCTTTATTAAATGTCTCATTTTATTATGAAAATAATTTATTACTTCACTTTTGGTTTTATGAAAATAATTTTCCAAAATAACTCTTCTTTCCAAAATAAAAGAGTATTTATCTCAAGATTTACTCGACGATTTTATAAGAGAATCTTCATCTATTTCAACACTATTGTTGATTATTATGTATTATTGGGATTAATATTTTATGATATTATCTACCATATCTAATTGAATGGTTTATTCTTAGTTTGAATGTGTATGTTCTATCTTAAAACCATTCTCCAATTTACTCCGAATGATTAGTGTCTACGCTTAATGTTCATGGAATGCTTTTTAAATTCCATATATTAGATTAAATATGAATATATATGTTATTTATGTTTATCCCCATTCATATGAGGAATTAATTTGACTTAGTAAGTGTCAGGTGGGGCCCTCTATAGCCCTTTAGTGAATCGGTATGTCTCATGAGACAAACTACAGTCTTGGAACAAGGCCTTCACAAAATGATTATTTATGGTCTTGGCATGAGGCCTTGACGGTAGGTTATAATGTCCCACATTATTCATTCCCTCATTATGAAAATAGTATTTATGGTTCACATGGTTATTCTAATCGTATAATACCCATGATTATGGTTTAGTATGGTATTATTAATTCAGCTCTTATTCCTACCATAATGTGTTCATGTTTATTATTTTTAAAGGCATGTGTATTTAGTTATTCAACATGCCTAATGTTTATATTTATGATATATTCTACTTTATTGATTACCCTTACTGAGTGTTTGAGATCATCCCTTTATTATTTTTAATTTTCTTATTACATGATTTTTTTTATTATGAATGACATGCTGAAATAACCTAGGAGTTATGGATGTTGTCAAAGTAATTTCTATGTTGTTTTTCATTTCAAGTTGTAATGATGAACTTATGTGTGTATCCTGCTTCCAATTCTACTAAACTACCCAGTCCTTCGAGATTTATATTCCTTGTTTATATGATAATGTAATAAAATAAGGCACCAACTCTGGGCAACTGGGGTCGGGTCCTAACACTAAACAACCATTTTTTCATTAGTTCCTTCTTAAATTTAGGTAGTTACACAAAATTGTAAGTTTTATTCTTCATTAAAGACTCCATATAATCACCAATTTCATGTAACCACTTGAGTTTTATAGTATTATACACTACTTCCTAGTATCCTTCTAGACCCCCCTCAATATCTAGCAATAGGTGCTCCGAATCTAAATATTTTTTAGAAAGAATATTTCCCCATGAAGATATTAGAGCATATGAATTGGTATGTTCAGGAGGCACAACATCCCCTAGCTCCTGTGATGGTTCATCAACTTCTTATGGAGATGATTGAGTCTCCCCCTACTCAATATCGTCATCCACTAATTATTGGTAAGTTTCTAACGAGTATTATTTCACCTCCTTCTCTTCATTGTCAGGTGGTGTTAATACATGTGTTGGATCATGAAATTTTTCCTCGACACTTTCCCTTTATCAAATTCTAGGATTTTGAATATCCTTGATAATATGGTTCTTATAGAGCATAAAAACTTTTCTTTTTATCACCTTCTTCTCCTTTGGTTCCCAAATCATGTATCTGAACTACTCATCTCCAAAATAATAGAACACGAGTGTGAAGTTTTCTTAAAAAGGGAAAAATTGAGGCTGAAATAAAATCCATAGTTAATGAAAATCACATGTTTTGAAATTTTTATAGAATTCAAATGGTAATACCAAGAGGTTTTGAAACTTAATCAATGATTTAAGAATGTTATAGAACACAGAGACTATATTCAATTGTAATGAGTGTTCTCATAAACCATGAAGAATATGAGAAAACCAAGGCTATTGAGAAAGTAACAATTGAAAAACAGTAGTTTGAAAGTGGTTTGGCGTGGGAGGTCGATGATAAATTTATAGAGATAAATTCATCAAGGATATCCTATGATAAGGTGCATTTATACAAAAGTTTTTTATGGATTTTAATAAAGTAAGAAATTAAAATAGCCAGCCCATAAAATCAATGCATTTATTGATTTAGGAATTAGAGGTACCTTTTAACAGTTACTATTTATATTTCACTAAATATTGAAATAAACCCATGTATTGTGATAGGAAAACCATCTGGAACGTTTCATGGATAATTTCTTAAATTTCCATAATAAGGGACTAGTCTACAAGGGCTGAACATTCTATTATATAAAAGAAAAAATTTTAATTACTTGAAAAGACTCATGAAAATTCACAAAAGGAAATCAGATGTCCCTACATATTGGTACTGGTGAACAAGTTCCATTAAAGGTTAAGATAATAAATGAGAATGCTAATGATGTGTATTTTTACTTAAAATTAGGTAAAAATGGTAATACATGGATTATTGATAGTAGGTGTCCTTACCACATGACTAGTAGTAATAAGTTTCTAAATAATTTGAAATATAAATAGACAACTTAGTTAAATTTAACAGTGATGGAACTCTTAAGATTAAAGGTTTTAAAAGAGTACAACTTAGTGGAAATAACTTAAAATTTTTTGAGGTATTATTGGTTGATAGATCAAAGTACAAAATAATTAGTGTGAATCAATTTTTTGAATTAAGACATGAAATCGTATTTACAAGGAAGGATTACTTTATTTATCGATGAAAATAGAGTTTTTGTAAAAGTTTTACCAAGGTAGAAATAAAGAGATCATAATTTCATTATCCATGGAAGGGAAAAATAATTGTTATCATGAGTGAATGGATAACATAAAAGAAAAATGCCTGAAGAAACTAGCAAAAAGATTGATAGTCTTAAAAGTTTAGAAATTAAATGAAAATGAGAACTTGTTTGTGGTGTTTATCAATAAGAAAAAAAATAGTAATAAAAAATTAAAATCCTAAAGGTAAAAATGTTTCTAATTTACTAATTTTTTTTATAATTATGTGTATAGATCCACGAGGTATAATTTATAAAAGGTGAAAAATATTTTGTTTTATTTATTGAAGAAAAACCTAACGAGATGTCTCATGTGAATCATGTAAAAAAGTGAGGTGTTAAACTATATTAAGAGAAATAAAACAAATGTAAAATTATTATGGAATATAGATCACTTTTTTTGAGATCTGATAATGAAAAATATGAAGAGAAGAATTATCTTGAAAAACATGAGACTGTGAATTGATTTTCCAATATGATAACACCACAAATATAATAAGGATATTGAAAAGAGGAATGAGAAAATTATTGAAATTAATAGAACTATTTCATAGGAAAATAAAATTACACGATTTTAGAAGAAAACAAAAACAACAATTCACACTGAAAGGAGGATATTATGGATCCCATGGTGATAATGCTAGTACATTTTATTTATGGTGTAGGAATAAGTATAATATGAAATACCTAAAAGTATTTGGAATGAAATGTTATATAAATAATAAAAAAATATCCCAATACAAATTTAGTGACTATTTATAAAGGTATATTTCTAAGTTATTCCAAAAAAGTAAAACTTATAAAGCACCAAAAAATAGTTGAAATTAATAATGTAACAATTTTAGGGCATATAACTATTCATACAAATGTAGTTGAAGAAGATAAAAATGTTGGGGGTAAAATCATTAAAAGGAGACCTACTGAAATGGCGATCTTATTATTGAATAAAAAATCCTTGAATATAATTCTTAATAAATTTGAGTAACTATATGATTTAAAAAAAAGGTTTGAGGTAGATTAAAGTAACATATTAATTGATATAGCAGATAAATTAAAACAAGGAATATAGAAATAATGTTTTTTTATATTAACTTGTTCCTATTTTTTAAATTATGCTAGTAAAATAAATTGATGGGAAAAGAATATAAATGAATAATTGGATCATAGTTAAAGAAAAAATACTTAAAATATTAATATATGGACTAAAAAATTAATAAAATTGAAAAATAATGAGTTTATATAAAAAATATCATGATAATGATGAAGTGGAAAGAAATAAAGTCAATTTTATAGAAAAAATATATTCATAAGTTAATTGAGTTTATGTTAATGAGAAATTTGTTTCAGTTTTATGATTAGAAATGATATGGTTTTTTAGTTATTTATTTCCAATTAATATTTAAAGTATTATAAATATCTGAAAAATCTCAATTCATGAATGGTTTTTTGAAAGACGTAGTTTACATTGAACAAAATTATGGATTTAAACTTAACAATGATCAAATTAAGGTATATTAATTAAAGTTATACCTTTATGATAACTCTAAGAAATTGGTATTCAAGATTAAAATTTTATTTAAAGAAGCTATTATTCATAAAAGGTGGTGTTGAATTTTACATTTATATGTCAAATGAAATAAATAACCGACTAATAATGTCGATATATAATAATTAATTCATATTTTGTGGAAATTGTGTTATAAAAAAAAGACTAATAGAATGTTTATATGACACTTGAGAAATAAATAAAAAAATAAAAAATCAAGCAAAATGAAAATGAAAAAATAGAACATCCAGATTTATATAAATTAGAAATTCCTTATATTCATGGAGAGGTGGAAATTTTTTTCACTATTATTGAGAGCAATATTTTAGTAGTGAGGCCTCTAATTTTCACACCAAAAAATTAATTTATTAATTATTTTTTTATTTAATTATTTTTATCCTTTTTCTTGAATTTTGAGCCACAACGGGTTAAAATTTTAATTTTTTAAAATTTTTTAGCATATGCACATAGTTGGAACATAGTTTGTAGACACCATACACAAACTATGTGAGCATGACTATAATATTTATATGGTTTACCACACAACCGACTAATAGTTACCCTACCTTTTTGCCTTAACCATGCAAGGATATCCAGTACATCAAATTTGGGGTGTATAGTTAGTGCATGGTTTGGAAAATTGTGTGGCCAAACCATGAAAAATGCCAAATCACTTAAAAAGTTAGTTTTTACCTTTTAACCTCTCTTTTACCAATAAATCAGCTGAATCTCCCTCCTCATTTTCATTCAATGTTTTCCCCTGTGGGCTCCCTTACATGTGAACTCCCACCTCCCTCTCCCTCCAGTGTCTGATTTTTATGTTGTTTCCTTGTGTGATCTATTCAGGTTAGGTGTTTTCTCCTCCTACTCCTTATTTCTCTATACTGTTCTTAGTTTCTTTACCCCACTTATTCTGTCCATGACCAAGATGAACCCTAATATATTTAAGGAATTCTTTAGGTCATTTCTTTGTGTCTAGGGTTCTTAAGCTTCGATTAAGGCCGATTCTTTTTATGACCGTTAAATACAGTGGGTTCTCTATCATATTTGGGTATGGTTTCATTCATTCGTTAGATTTGTTTGAATTTGAATTAGGTATTTCATGATACTTAATTCCATTTTTATTTAGGGAGTCATGGAACTCTTTGAGGTGGAGTAACACCTCCGTACTCAAAGGAAGTGAGTTCCAGGGAGGTTAGCTTCATGCTTGACCTTTTAATTTTAAACATTTGATCACTTGAATTATAAATTAGTCTTCTTGATACATAATAATTTTATTATGTATGTTTTTTAAAATCACTATGGATAAAAGGATATTTCAACTTTATTTCTATAGGTTTTCCATTTGGTTTCCACTAATTTTGAAAAATATGATATATTTTTTCTTGTAAAAATTCTTCTGATGGTTTATAAATTGAAATTGGGTATTTTAATGTCTAAAAAGTTATTTATAGTCTTATATGAATTATTAATGGAATTTAATTAAACACATATTCTTTATTCCATTACCATTTAATTATAATTCTTTTAAAACCCTTTTGTGTTATTTATTCACAATATTTATCTATATATATTTGTGTGTTTGAATATATATATATATCTATATATATATCCAGGTTTTTCTGAAGTGATTCAAGTGTGGTTTCATGTAAAACAAATGTGAGATTATGCATATTCTTTATGGTATCTGATGTTTATTCTCATATTAATGATTGTACACACACACACACACACACACATATATATATTTGTGTAAATTTATATTAAAGAATGTGAGTTTTTTCAACAAGAGAAATATATATATATATATATATGTGTGTGTGGGTGTGTGTGCGTTTGTGAAATTACATATAGGAAAAACTAGAGGGAAGCCTTATGAATTTAAAACCGGGTTCAATCATGTTTTTAATCATGTATTTAAATGAATTTTGATATAACTGGTAGTGGCTCAATTGGAACATTCCAAAGCCTTTATAAAAGTGAAGTTCACTCTAATGGAAAGTCAGAATATTATGTTATATGTTGGAATTAGATATTTTATGATTTTTATAGTGGTGTGATTCTAATAAAAGGGATTCACATTGGTAGTGCAGAGAGGTGAGGTGATGTTGTATGTTTATCTTTCATTGTTGAGTTATTGAGCTTTGGTTATTCTACTACACTTCCCTTATGTATTCTGGTTATGTGAGTGACACATTTAAACCCTATTACCTAGGTGGGAAACCACTAAAAGTATGCTTTTCATAACCCACTAAACCTAGAAGGGTTAATATACAACACTAACTAAACTATTTATGATGGTGATGTTTTGGTTATGGATTGAGCATCAGAACTAACCTTATAATACATGGTATGATCACCAAGAGTTCAAGGATCCTAGGTCCCTAATCACCCAATCTTCTTAGGATTTCCCATTATATTTTCTCTTATTTATTCATATTTTTGTGAAACTATATTTAAATGATTTTTTATTTATATTTTTTTTTTCATGTTTAAAATTATAAAAAGGTTTTTCTTTTTTACATTTTTATATGATGTTTCACTGACATGCAGAACCATAGTATTATTTTTCTTATGATGCTAGATTTATGCTTCTCGTTGAAGATTTACTTATATGCCTTTAATATTCTATTGATAACCACTAATTCTTTTCCGCATTTTGGTACTTCAATCAAATTCTCAACTATTTTATATAGTAATAAAAAAAGTGATTTTGTAGTGTTTTCTAAAATATAAAAAACCACATTCTAAATTTATGTATTTTCAAACTAGATAGCTCTCTAATTAATGGGTAAAAATGTGGCATGGTGGGCAGTGGCCTACTGGTCATTGTTATGCTCACACCTATATACATCTTTTAAATTTTATGTTCATACATTAACCACTCTTTGAGTGGTTGATTTTCTAATTTGGACGGAGAGTGACCTCAGGCCATAGGGGTTAGCATATTCAGGTATGTAAATTGTTTTATTTTATGTTTATTTTATTATATGGGAAACTTATGATATTTTCTTATTTCTACACATGAAGAGTAACTATAACATCTAGTTGATGAATAAAAGGCATCAGGTGGGGTCTTTTCCTTGTAGGGGGATACTGGGTGTATGTGTGTGTGTGTTGTGGGGGGTTATATTTTATCGTGCTATTTATGGATTTCATATTTTTTAGATTATTGTTTCCTACTTTGTTTTATTTTTAGTGTAGACATCTGATGTATAGATGGGTCATTCCAATATTTCATTATATTTTATAATACATTAATTAAAAAAAATTTATGAGAGAAACAGTTCCCAAGTGGTGATTCCTTGTTTCTCCGAAACTTTTTCCTACTCATGGGGATTAGAATCACCCTTCATGCATTGTTGTGGGCCGGGTCAGGCATTTCACGGATGAATAAATTGGGTTGGTTCATGAAAAAATTATTTTCAAAGCATAGGATCTTTAGAGGGCCTAGGTTTTGGAATGCCATTTTTATTTGGTATTTAAAGGTAGATGGATATATGACTATTGAGAATTCAGAGGTACCATTAAGAAGTATCTATTCGACTCTTTAATCTTTGGATCCTTGAGTTCAAATGGTAATTCGGGCTTCGAGACTTGTTTTTTGTGAGTTGTTTAATTGTTTGGTGATATGGGGATGATAAGGGGAATGAAATGGTGGTACCTGGGGAGATCGTAGGGTCTATAAATCCATGTGTATCCTAATTACATGGTTCATGATGACTCATAGTGTGGGTTGTGTAGTTGGAACATGGTCCACCAAGCCAAGTGAACAAGTTGTAACATACCACTAGTCCTCCCCTAAAATTTTGTGTTAGAATTTTTTATTTAATTTTTTTTAATAATGGAACATTGTGTTGATTTAAGAAGTTTGAAATTTTTAATTTTTAAAATCATAAATTTTAAAGGGTGATATTTTGGTTTTAAAGGCAATAAATGACTTGTCATAAATGAATCAAAAGTCAAATTCACTTTTTGGATTTCTAATAAATGGTTTTTCTAAATAAACCATGATTTAATTTTAAATTGTTTAAAATTTATTTAAAATTAATAAAGTGTATTTTTAAGTAAGGCTTTGATGTTACCTAGCTAACACTTTGATTATTCAGATGGATTCATTGGGGTTTTAGTGTTTCAAGTATGATTCCATAATTTACTTTCTCTTACACCTTTATCCTCAAGCTAGAATTGGTCACTCTTCTTCGAGAAAGTTTTATTAGAGGTAATTATTTTCATATCTTATTTTCTCTTATCAATGTCCCTTCACTGTACTTGTTTATGATGGGGTTTATACCATGTTTTTTAGATAGTATTTTATTATTGTACCTATAGATTTTTAATACTGGTTTATCTCTTATCTATTGTGTTTTCTTGTTCAATATAATAATATTAACCCTTCTTATTCCCTAGAATAATCATTTACCATTGGGATTAAGTGTGTGAGTGATTCTTATATGGAGGGGAGACCACAATGTGTACACCTTTATCGAAGTGATCCTTTTTATGAAATCTTAGTCTTTTAGATCTTATACTTTCTTTTTTTTTGAGGTTAATACTTTTTATGTGTTTGGAGAGTAATTATGTGATTTATTTCCCCAAAAAAATCTAACAAAGGTAAAAGTTTAATGATGGGTTGTTAGTTTCTATCCTATCATAGTTTATATATTGACTATTTTCATTGATTTATCCCTTGGTTGTTGAGATTTTGTCTTATGAAATCAACCTTTTTCCCTTTTTTAGAGCACCCTTCGTAGTAGGGGTCCTTGGAATTTATTTGAGTTAAGTGAATTAAGTAATTGAAATATTTTCTATTTTCATATTTTGGATGATTTCATCAATCATTATAGGAATTTTTGGTAGATATTCATGTTTTCTAGATCTTATAATTAGTGTGAGGGTTAAACCTTGTTATTTCAGAATCAAATGTTTCATCAAAAAGATTTATATTGTTTTAAAATATTATGGTGAGGATAATTTTCACAATATGAATTTAATTTATTTATTATGATTGATTATTTAATTATATTTATCATCTTTCTTTAAATTCACGCCACACCGGGTTAAAATTTTATTTTTTTTAGATTTCTAGTATGAGAGCATGGTTGGTGCACATATAGTAGAATCCATTCAAAAACTATGTGAGTATGTTTGTAATATTTATAGAGATAACTACATGAATATCACATAGTTTCTGTAACCATGCACCTTTACTATGTGAGGTGCTATAGGACATCTAGTGTGGGGTGCATAATTGGAAAACGATTCAACCAACCATACAACCAACCCATCAATGGACCCAGATCAATTAAAATTTGGATTTTTACATTTTTTGACTCTATATTTTTTCCCCAAATAAACTAAATACACCCCCTATCCCATTTTCATTTGATGGAGACCCAAGAGGGATACCTTGTGCATGATCTCCCTCCTCCCACTCCCTCTGATATATGAGATTCCTGTAATTTCTATGTGCAATATTTTTTAGGTTAGATTTTATTATCCTATTCATCCTTTTTGTATCCTTTATTCTTAGTTTCTTTTTCCACTTGTGGTGCTAGTGATCTAGCTAAGGACTAATGTATTTGAGGACATATTTTGGACGGTTCCTGGTTTCTAGTGTTCTTGATCTATGATTAAGGATGGTTCTTACTTTGTCCACTGAAAGAAGTTGGTTCTAAATTATATTTGGGTACGGTTTCATCTATTCTTCATCATTAAAAAAATTTGAAATAGAGAGTCTGTGATATTTAGTTTCTTTTAATTATGTGGGGGAGTCTTGGACCTCTTTGAGGTTGGATAAAACCTACGTCTTCAAAGGCAGCAAGTTGCAGGTAGGTTATCCACATACTTGACCTTTTAATTATAGAAACTTTGATTGAATAACTTTTAAATTAGTCTTCTTGATACATAATAATTTTATTATGGATGTTTATAAAATCTCATAGAATAAATGATATTTTGACGTGATTTCCAAAGGATTTACATTTGGATGCCTCTAATTTTGAAAAAATGGTTTGGTTATACCCATAAAAATACTTTTTAAGGGTTTTAAAGTGAAATTGGGAATATTAATGTCTCAAAAGTTTTTTATATTCTCTAATTAATCATAAAAAGAAATTAATTGAACTCATATGATTTATTCCATTCTGGATTATATGTAATTTATTTTAAAAATAATTTATGTTATTCCTTCCTAATATATATAGGTGTTTCTAAAGTGCATCCAGAGTGGTTTCATGTAAAAAAATGTGTGATTCAACATCTGCCTTATGGGTGGTTGATTGTTATTCTCATATGCATGAGTATATATATATATATATATATGTGTGTGTGTGTGTGTGTGTGTGTGTGTGTATAATTGGATATGGACATAATGGGTGTGAAGCCTTATGAATTCAAAACTAGTTTTTAAACACTGCTTAAAACAAGTCTTTAAATGAATTTCAAAATAAATGGTAGAGGCCAGATTGGAACTTTATAAATCCTTTCTAAAATTGAGGTTTACTCCAATAGAATCCCATAATCGTATTTTATCTTTTGGACTTGCATCATGTATGATTTTTATGGTGGTGTGATTCTATGAAAGGGGATTCACATTGGTAGTACATGGAGGTGAGGTGATTTTGTATATTTGATTTTGACTATTGTGTGATTTATATATGGTTTTTCTATTACACCTCCCTCATGTATTTTGGTGATGGTAATGAAATATGGGAACCATGAGTACCGAGGAATGTAGAATAGGACAAGTATGCTATCTATACCCCACCCAACCAAGTAGGATCACACTACAACATTAACTAAACTATTTTGGATGGTGATGTGACAGTTATGGCTGGAGAATAAGAATAGACCTTCACATAAATGGTATAATAACTGAGAGTATAAGGATCCTAGTTCTCTAATTACCATAGATACTTAGGGGTTCTCGGTGTGTTTTCTCTTATTTACTCCCATTTTAATGAAATTACATCTAGATTCTATTTTATTTAGTTTCCTTTTTTATTTTTAAATGTATAAATATATTTTTCTATTTAATTTATTGAGTGATTATCACTCGCATTAAGTCCTATACTATTATCTCTCATATGATGTTTGATTTATGATTCCATTTATATATTTAATCGTATCACTTTTACATTATATTGATAACCTCTGGTTGTTTTCCACTTATAGGTAATTTAAAAAAATTCTTAACTATTTTAGAAACGAATTGTAAAAATAGATTTTATAGCATTTTCTAAAATAGAAAAAACCTTATTTTAAATTAATTTATTTACAAATTATAATGATAATTGATCTATAATTAAAGGATAATTATCTCCCAGGGTGGGTTGTGGCCTATTTAGAATTTTGAAACTCATACCTATATATATCTTTTTAGTTTTAGGTTCAACTCTTAATTTCTATCAGAGTAATTATTGTTTCGGTTTGGATGGAGAGAGACCTGAGGCCATAGGGGATAACTTGTTTAGGTATGTTAGTTGTTTTATTTTTTTCTTTCTTTTAAAACATTGGCCACTTATACCATTTTCTTATTTCTACGGATAAAAGGTATCTATAGGTACTAGTGGTGAATGTAATGGCATCAGGTGGGAATATTTTCCTTGTATGGGTGGGAGACCAGGGGTGACAGAGGGTTTTGTTTGATCATGTTTCTTACTGATTTCATATAATGTTATTAGTTTATTATTTCATATTTTTTTATTTTTATATTGGATTTTCTCCAATATATATGGGCTATGATGAAATTTCATTAGAATTTATACTATTTATTTAATAAATTTTTATGGGTGAAATCATTCCCAAGTGGTACTTCCTTGATGTCCATGCACTTATTCCAGCCTATGGGTGTTTGGAACCACCTTTAATTATTTTAGTTTGATAGGAAAGGTGTCTAATAGAGGGAGAAATCAAGATATTTTGTGACAATACTAGTTTCCAAAAACCGTATCTTCAATATCTAGTTTAAAAAATTCATTTCTATATTCTATTTACATTTCCATGATATAAAATTGTTGAGTTATCCACCAAAAAAAAAATAATTCACATCCCTTGAAATGATGTAATAAACACCACAAGAAAATTATTATCTAATATATTTACCTAAATATTTTAAAATATATATATAAAGAAATGAGAAAATGGAAGATTCATGGAAGAATGAATAAAGAAAACACTATATATAAAAACTTTCTAAACACCGGATCCAATAGTGGAACATCAAATAAATGGATGAATCATATAATATATGAAGAATAATTTTAAGGTGAGTGAAAGAATTATAAAATAATTTTTCAACATTTAGACCACTCATACCAGAATAATAGGTTCATCTAGAGAGATACATCATCTTCCATATGATTAGATGATAAGTAAAATGGATGTATTTTTTCCATCTCAACATCCCCTCTAATGGTCACATTTTCACACACTAAAAATTAAATGAATAATCACAATTTTATTTCTAATATATGAAATAAGGGAAATATAAATTTTCATACAATAATCCAGTTAGCTATAATAGTCGGATTTGCAATGATCAAGCGAGAATACATGTCATCTCCAATAACTATATTTATAAATGACCACATTCCTAAATCTATATAAAGGATATAAGAGAAATTATTTGAATCATTTATAAATTTTTTTGATTAGATAAAAAATGAGATGAAAAATAATATCTTATTTCTAATAAAGTCTCAAGAATCTTTATAAAATCTTGATCATTCATCAAAGAGAAAACACATTTTCTCTAAGATTTCTTATCTTGGTATTCATTTTAAAATGGTAGAATTACCAAATATTTGTATATATATAATTTCATCCTATGTTCTCCATGAATGAAAATTTTTAGGGGTAAAAACTTGTATATCTGTTAATCAAAAAATGGGCACTACTTATACTCAGTTTTGTATAGATCTATGTATAGGATCCTCCTATCATTTTTAGTGAAAATAGAAGAATTTTAAAGGACAGAATATTATTGTATATATGAAATAAATAATTATAAATTTATTATCCAAATTATATAATGTTTCCTATATCCTATTATTACAATATTTGTTTTAATTTCATTATAGGTTTTACTTGGATATGTTACCTTTTATTATAAGTTCAATAATATTTTTAAACAATGAATATGTCGAGAGAGTTAGCCTGAAGTATTGAATAATATTTCTATAGAGTTTCTCAATATTTCAATATATATATTACTTAATATTTTATCTATTTTTAATATTTATCTTTAATTATATTTTCCAAATTAGAAGGAATTAATTTATCTATATTCAAAAATTCACTTATCTATACACTTTTTCTAGCTAATTCCTAAGATAAAATTTCCCAATACGCTTTATATTTTCACACATAAATTTTTTCTGATGTGTACATATTTATCATTTCTGTAATTTATTTATTTAAGAATGATGATTTTATAAAATAATTTATGAAAACATTAGTTTTTAAATGCATATGTTTTTAAATTAACACCCATGAGGTTTTCTTTAATGAAGTTTCTCTCTAATGGGATAACATCTGAATTCACATTGTAGTTAATGATGAAAATGTACCCAACATGGTGTAGTTACAATGATTTTCTATACTTGTCAAACTGTCTACAATAACCCAAAATTTGGGGAGCATGGGAACAATTCCCCAATAACCCCCAATGAAGTCGTTGTAGAGGTGGATCTATGAAAGGAATCATATTGGTGTTACAAATATGTCTTCAATAGTAATATAAACTTCATACAGTTGATTGGGCTCCATAATTCTATTAAATTTATCCATAAAATTCTAACAATTTTTTGAATTTATGAAGGAAAAATTCGATAATTAAAATATGATAATGAAATCTTGAAAGTATATGATTGAAGATAATGATGTAGTAAGTAATTTAATAAATTTTCGCATGGATCTATAAAAATAAAAGTGGAAATAGGTTGATATCACTCTTTATAAGATGATTATTATGAGTTTTTTGTATTTAATTTATAAAAATATGTACATTTTTCACTTTTTATAAAAATAATATTCATGTATGTGAAAAACATGATTAATTATGGATTATGGTATTTTAATTTAGGGAAATTTTTTCTGTCCAACCATTATGCATATTAGGCTATAAATATAGATTATGAATGATCTATATCTATAGGTACATTTTATATTATAGATAATTAAAATTATCAACTAAGAAAAAATTTAATAAAAAAATTCTATACGATCTACTAAACTAGAATACATAGAAATGATAAATTAATATACCCAACTTTTTTGGATGAGATAAATATCTAATGATCTTGATGAAAAGGAAATTATACCTATTTCAACCTCACGTGGAAAAAAATTACAATGATTTTGATTAATAATCCAAATGATGATTCAATAACAAAAAACATAAAAAGTATATAAAATATAAATAAAAAGAGAGGTTGAGTAGAATATTTAAAATTAGACTACATTGCTAAAAATAATCAAGTGTTCAACCTCTTTTCTCACCTTGAGGAGGTATATCTTGTTTCCCCACTTTTAATGTTTTTTTGTAGACATTATATAACCAGAAAACTCAAGTATGACTTATTTTTTTATTTATAAATCAAGATAATAGATACATGATTTAAGTAAGATGAGAGTTGAATTTTTTTCACAAAAATGGAAAAGGATGGACTTAGTAAAACTCAAAAAACCAAGACATATCCATGTGTACCAAATACATGACTACTATCGTATCCCACTTCAAGCGGAAAAAATATATTTAGCATACCCTACTTGTTATATAAGAGTTTTATTTTTTCCATAAATCCCATTACTAAATATATCAATAATTTTTTGATCATAGTTTCTAGTGAGTTTTTCCATTTCATAGTTCTCCCTATCAATGTTTCGGTTTACATTAATGTGTCATCCACTCATAATAAATTGAGTTAGTCACAATATTTATGGTCTCTAGATTGTTTTACTATACATTTCACGACTTTAAAAATAAGAAATAAATATTTTAGATAAGTTTTTTTGTCAATAAACACTTTGTGGATACCAGAGGAATGGAAAAATACTATACCACAACACTTATGTGTGAAATGGTAGTATAATACTTTATTTATAAGGATATAAAGTTAACTCCAATAAAAAAACATACATAGATATCCCAATTTGATGAAATCCATATTTATGATCTAATTTGTAAATGTACTTGGAACCATGAATGTTACCCAATTATTCTTCAGCTAAAATTATAGGGATCATATCAAGTATAATTAACTTAATAGGCATGTGAGGAATGCTAAGGAAGGGGAAGGGAAATGTTATTTAACTTAAAGAGGAAGCAATTAATTTTACAGTAGTTTGATTGGTTGGGTTGTTATGTAGTAGGTTGGGTTTGTCAAGAAGTAGATTTTGTTTATTAAATAGGGGTATTAGTAGGTTGTGTAGGGTAATTCATATATTTTGGGTTCATAATTATTGTTAAGAGTATTAATCCTTGGCCCTAGAGAGGATTTTTTGTGTAACTTTATAATTATTCATTTTATTCTTATTCTACTCTTATTCTAGAATGTTTTGTAATAATTATACATTATAGAGTTTACAATTTATTTCCAGGACTTATTTTATAATTCTCTCTTTGATTATTTTAAATTTTATCATAGCATCTCTTACAGTCTTATCAATTAGTTCTCTCATAAAGTGAAAAAAAATATATGAAAGTATCATGAAGGATCATAGGTGAGTGCCTACCAAAAATTTATATTATGGATACCATATTTAAAAACCTATATAAAATGATACACACAAAAGTATGAATGAATGTTTGAAAAATAGAAAGTATATTATGTTAAGAAGGTAGAATTCAGGAGGTCTGGATGACCATTGAAGTCCTTGATGGTGGATAGGTGGATATCATGAAGCAATCACATGAGTTATATATAAAATTGTAGGATTAGATAAAGGGTTTCTCTAAACTATTAGTAAGATAGAAAGTATATAATAGGTGAACACCTTTTTTGAATTTTTAGAATGTTATATTTTTCTAGGGAAATTGAGCCAAGTCAATGATAATGTAGTGAATTTGAAAACATCGAGGTTTATATATGAATGTAAGGACAAACAACATATCATTTCCAATCAAAATGAACTAAATAGGTAATTTTTAATCCTTATTTGTGTATATTTAAGTGGAATTGAGAAAAATTAGTTTGTCTTGGACCGATTTATCAATTAAAAGTTGAAGGATACAAAGGAGAGGAAAAATTGATGGTTGAACTGAGTATCATATCCATCTTTTATATTTATCAGTATAATCTTAGACATTCTAAACCTACACATGAGGTGGTGACCAATTTGACTATTCAAAGAGATAGTCATGTTTAGAAAGAAAACATAGGGGTTGATTCTAGTAAATATTATTGTGGTAAGAAAATGTATGATTCTAGTTTGGGTTATAATGATTTTACATTTATTTACTGTATCAAATTTTGGATGATTATGCTTTCTAAAAGGGACTGGAATATATCATGTGGTTCTCCTTCCAATGGATAAGTTAATTCTTTTGAAACAGATGGAAAATTATTCCTACCTTACCAATGTTGAAGTATTGAAAATATAAATTTTAGTGATAATAAAGATGAATCTAGTGATCAATAGATTTTTTAAGGAGGTATTATTTTATAAAATGAGGATTCACTATTGTTAAATCAACTACCAAAGATACCATAATGTACGTGTCCTTTGTGGAGTCTCTAAGAGACCCTATACACTAGTAGTGATAGGATGGATAAGCCTATATCTGAATAATTTGACCAACCAATGGATATTTTATGAAATTAAAAAATAATGGTTTTGATTTTTCTTTTCATTTTAGAATAGATTTCTAAGGCTGTAAATTATTTCCACTTTATCCCCCATATGGTTAGTTTTAAACTATTCAATAGTAATAGGGATCTATAAAATTTGGACTATATTCAGGAATATTTATATTGAAATTATATATGTTTCTTCTCTTGTATATTTCCCACTACATGGTTTTTTGATAGTGCTTTAGCCAATACCATATAAAATAGAAAATAGTACTATTTTAATAAAAGTTTTGCATGCTCTAACAAAAGAAATTCAATTTTATTCTAAACACTATATTCTATTATTTCCATAAATACATTATTTTATGGTAATAATTTTCCTATTCTTTCAAAGATATTAATATTATATCAAAAAAATTATATCATTATTTATGAATTTAGTCCCATAGAGTAAATTCTATATATATGAGAACTTCTAAAAGGTTTATGTATTCACCATCACTACTGGATTGCACATATACTTAGGTGTATGACCAAGAAACTATTTTAATAGAATCCTAGAACAATTTTGTATCTAAATTTGTTTTTCGATATTTAAATAAGGAATTAGATGCATTTGGTTCCCTCCTTGAATCGTCATTCAAAAAGGTAGTCATATATTGCATAGTTATGCATCAAAAAACAACATTATCATAACTATCATTTATAACATGTTTAATTGAGCTATGAGGGACTCATATCAAATTAAATTTACATTATACTTATAATTTCATAAATATCATGGGTTTATGAGAGTTTGATGACATTACAATAGTTGTTTGTAGTTTTCATTTTGAGATTTATGAAAAATGAGAAATATTTACTTGGTTTTTCATATTTTCATGGATGGATATAGTAATGGGTGAAATGATTTCCATTATAGTACCTAAAGGAGGATAAATTAGTAACTATGGGATATGTTATTAATTTTTATGATATATTCTATATGAATTCTCCAATCGGTCTAGGTTCTTATTTTCACCATGGGGGAAAGGGTGCTTTTACTTATGGGTGAGGATGATAAGATTGTAGGAAATATTAGGGAGGGGAAGGGGAATTTTATGTAACATTTAGGGGTAATGATTCATTTGAAAATATTTTTGTTAGATTGGTTGTTAGGTTATAGGTTGGAGTTTTAAGGAAGTAGGTTGGGGTTATTATATAGTGGTTCTAATAGGCAGCGAGGACCATTCACATATTTTGGGCCTAAAGTTTTTGTTCGGGAGATTCATCATTTGTCTTGGGAAGATTTCACAATGGAGATTCTTCTTTTTCTGTCTTCTTATTATTGTTTTACAACTCTTCATCTAGAATATTTTATATAGCTACTACATTATAGAATTTACAATTTATTTCCAAACCTTATTCAATAATGATTTCTTGGATGATTCTATATTAACTAAAAATAGAATTTGTGACCATTTTACACCTTGTTTAAAGATTTATAATCCATGAATATCCATTAAAATTCATTTTTCCCTAGAAGATTATGGGAGAATAAATATGTATTTCATGGTTGAATCGGGTTTTTTGAAAACATCTCATCAATTTGGAACTCAATAATTTTTTTATAAATGAGGATATTGAAAAGGGAACATAATGATTGATCATTTCTCTAGAAAGGGAGGAGTTGAATTTTATATAGATATATTTGGGGATCCCCTAGGTATCCTAAAAAGATTTGAAAAGAAATTTAATAGAAATGTGACTTCAAACCATCATTATAAATGTATGGTCAATGTAAACTTAGTTGTAGATGACACTTGTATACTATTTCTAGTAAAATACATGGTATTGGTATACCGGTTATGGAGTGTTAGTGATATGATATTTGTTCTGATTAGGCTACTTATATCTTCTATTTTACATATTTATAAATTAAGTAAGTATATGGATAATAGGTTTTTGTGAAGAGACAAGTCCATTAGGAGGAGGGGTGGTTAGTTTGATGTGGCAATTAGGTTTGTGGATAATACTAGCTATATAGAAGCTAGATTGGCTAGGGTAACTTTACTTGGAATTTTACAAAAATAATATCTGCTAAAAATTGATCCAAATAGTGGTGGTATCTCTCTAGAATCTTCAAATCATAGATAGTAATGATAACAAGGAGGTGATATCTCTGTGGGTTCTTTTACTATAATTTTATTCTGTATTTGTCTAATATAGTATAGTGTATTATACTTTGTATTCAATTTTTAAGAATATTACTTTCAACCTCTAAATACTCAAAAATTTTCTTATTTTTGAAAGATATTTTTAACAAATGGGTTCTTTTATTGATAAGATATTGAGTATATACAAAATACATCCTATATATAGATAGGAATAAAGAACAATAAATCCAACATAAAATTAATATTATAGAATAAACATCAAAATAATGAAGAAAAAGATTAGGTATATGGGAAATAGATTATGTCCATTCAAGCTAGTCTTGATAAATTTGTTAAAGATAAAGATAAATTCCATAAAATTTTATGTGATCATTTATTGAAAACTAAGGAAATATTTACTCGTAGTATTCAAGATATAGAATCGTTAATGATTGAGAAAATAAAGGGGTAAAATTTATAGATGAATCATGTTTCAAAGTATGGGGAGCAAGTAAATTAGTAGAATCATGTCTATATAAAAGTGGTGATAGAAATGTAGAAGTTGAAAGTAGACAAGGAAGAAGTCCATTTCTAGATGATGTGACAATGGTTAATGTTATAAGTAGTGTTTCAATGAGAGTTTAATTTCCTTAATTTACAAGGGAATATACTTTTGGTTGGATTAATAAATTTTAAACTTATCTCCTGATTAATCAGACACATAAACATATGAAATTACCTTCAACATAGATTTTTATGGAGAAAAAAATTATTATTGTTTTTTATGTTGGTAGAGTACTCATCCAGGACTAAAGTAGGTGAAATTAAAACCAAAACTTATATAGAGAGTGTGTATGTAAATATATGATAATCCAAAAATAATTTTGAAGACACTTTGGAAAGCTATTTTTATATTGGAGTATATTGAAGAGTTTGAATAGGTAGCATTGAGGAAACATGATTTACCTAAACTGTGGTACGTGATCTTGTTTATGGGAGGATTACGACCTGATATTTAGAATAGAGTGTCCATATATGAACCAATAAAATAGTATTGGATAATTACTCTTACAAGGAATATTTTGAGATAACTATTTTTAGAAGGAGTTATAAGGGGATTTTGAGAGGAAAAAGTGATTCCACAAGTTACTTTGGGAATTGGTCTTATGATTAAAAATTTTATATACTAAATGAAACTATTTAAAATAATAAGAAATAAGAAATAATAATTTTTAGTTTTTAATAAAGGTGGAGTGGATTTAATTCCATCAGTCGATAGGATATGTACAAAAAACAACAGAAGTTGCGTTTTCACTGTGGACATACCTGTAGTATTTTTCATAGATTTATTGATAATTATTTGAGTTTATTAGTGTTGTATATTTAAGAACTAAATATAGGTGAGTATGTTGATATAATATTATTTTGGGAAATAGATCTATAAGTGAATAAAATGGCGGTACAGGTCTAATTCGGGAGTATGGGGGAAGAGGAAAATGGTTTATTATTATTTATAAGATCCATTTTAGGGTAGTGATTTTAGTACTTGATGGAAGTCATAAAATTAATAATTTTATGTATAAATAACATAATAAATTGGATAATATTTAATTCTATTTGATATGTTATTTTAAAATTAATTTGAGATATGGGAAAAGGGAAATGTTACAGGGAGTTCAATGGGAGGTGAAATTATGTTTCGAAACTTTTACTATGAAGATTAAATATTATATGTTTGATACAAGGGGTAGATATCTAGGTTTGGGTTTGAGTTAGGTAAGGAATTTGGGTTCATTTTAATAAATTGGAGTTGAGAAACTATGTAATATTAGTGAGAAGAAAAATAATTCAAGTTTCAAGGGGTTACTGAGTTGTGTGATAAACCAGAGTAGTTGGGTAGCGAAATAAGAAATTTCAACAAGTATTTGGGGGAGTTATGAAAGAATTTAAGTCCATTTTGGATGAACCAAAATGGTTAACACTAATAAAATTATTTTACAATGAAATAAAACCAGTGTAAGGGGATTTACCTTTTAATATTAGTCTATATAATTTGGCACACTACCTTAATGATGAGTTAGACAAGGAAGTAGAAGAAATGTTGGAAAGTTGAATACTAAGTCATATAAACATCCCATACGCATGCCCCATTATCATAGTAAATAATAAAAATGGTATTTATAGAATGATTTTAGATTAAAGATTCTATAAATAAGTTGTCACTTCATTATAGATTCCAAATTACAGTTATATAAGAGTTACTTAATGAGTTTCATGGGGAAATAGTTTTTTGTAATATTGATTTAATATGTAAATTTCATTATATTAGGGTAAAATTTGGAGACATTAGAAATAATTTTTTTACAATTATTGAGTTACACTATGAATAACTTTTGAGGCCTTTTGATCATATAAATGCCTCAACAACTTTTCAATCAACCATTAATAGGGTGTTTTAGGGAACATTACAGATTTTTTATAGATTTCATTGATGATATCCTTAATTATAGAAAAGTTTGGTTAGAACATATGGAATTTTTTTATACTTTATTCAAGTTTCTTCAAACAAACTAGGTAATGGTATATAGTAAATAAAATATTTTTCCCTCAACCAACAAAGGAATATATTGGGCACATAATCTCAAGGAAAGAGTCTTATATGGATCTGAAGAAGATTGAGAGTCTTGTTAACTAGCCTAGGGAAAAAAATATAAATTTTTTGAGTGTATTTTTTTAATATAGTTCACTATAAGAAATTTATCAAGGAATATGGGAGGATTGATAATAAATTAACTAACCTGACCAAGAATGTTTTTTTCCTATGGAATGTGAGTGTTGAGTTGGAGTTTTAGGAATTATAAAATTGTACAATACATAACTAACTACATGATCTTCTTGATATTTTATGATATTTATTATAAAGTGTGTTGCATCACAGAAATAAATTAGAATTGTCCTTATATAGTAAAAATAAATAATAACGTGTATTAATAATCCTTTCGCTAAAAATAATCTCCCAAAGTTAGTCCACGAAAGTTTATTATGTCTCTTGTATAAGAAGTTAACCACTAGAAGATATACTTAATGGGAAATAATTTTTTGGTATACACTCTGCATAAGTATCTCAAGAATTTTATTTGTTTGGGGTTATATAATATTAACAAATAGTATTGTTATTCCATGTTTTTTTTGGTTAGATTTTGATGTGGGGATTCTTTTTTTAGGTTTATATAGAAGATATTAAATTTCCAAACTAAAGACAAAATACTTTTTTAAACATTTTATGAGAAATTTTTGGAAACAATATAATGAGATTTTTAGTGTTATTACAACTATAAAATAGTAACATGGTTACATTCCATGGTATAGTTATCATGGTGCATTATTTTATTATAAAGGAAGGCTATTTTTATCAAGGAAATAAATCATAATACAAAAAATATTTTCATTATTAACATTAATATACTAGTGAAATATATGAAAGTTGTATTAAAATGTATAAATGCTTTGGAAGAGTTTTATTTTAGAAGGGAATGTCCCAAATAATTTTGAAGTTTATAAGGGAATGAGATATATTCCATTATTAGAAATACAATTATTTTTTCACTAAAAGAACGATCTATCCATTTCCAATACTAAATTTGTTTTGGGAGAAAATATACATTGATTTTATTTCTATATTAAATAATTCCCAATATTTTGAATTAATCTTGGTGTCCATTGATAATACATATATTTATGAAAATGTTATGTTATTTAGGAATTCATATACCACTATAGTGGTGGTTTCACACTTTTTAAAAGAGATATTCCAATTACTTAGAATTATTAGTTAGATCCTCAATAATAAATATCATTTTGTTATAAGTAATTTATTTAAGGAACTATTTATGATGGAAATAATAGTTTCTAAAATGAGTTTATCTTATCATCCATAGTCTGATGAAAAAATATAATATCTACAGATGTTTGGAGACCTATTTGTGATGCTTTCTTCTACATGACTTCTAACATAATCTTGGGGTTTAACACGAGATAAGTATTTTTTTAATATAACTTCACATTATTATTATAATTTAACAACATTGTAAGTTTCCTATGGCAGAAAGACACAAAATATTATGTATTATATAAAATTGGAAACTCAAGTTGAGTCTATGAAGAGTGCGCTTACAGAGCAGAATGCAGCACTAGTCTAGATCATGTGTAATCTAAAAAGAGATAAAAAGTTGATGACAAATTTTTATAATAAGAATAGGATGGATTAAAACTATGAATATAATGAATATATTTTTTTAATATTAGGTTCAATATTCAATCTTCAAAATATAGGAAATTATGTCCCATGATAGCTGTTAGATGATATTAGTCTTTGAAAAATTAAGATCAAGTATGGGATATAGATTACAAAATTTTTATATTCTAAAATACCTAGATAAATCCTATATTACATTTTTCAAAACTAAATAAAGCTGATATAGACCTTCTAGTATAGGCATAAATACCAGAAATAAGGGATAGTTGGTCAAATAAATGGGTTAAACCTGATGAGATCATAGTAATTATGTTGAATAATGATCATACACATGGTATGTGGATCATTAAGTTGAAGGGGTTGAATGTAGAGGAATCTCAGTTGGATATTTTTGAATATATTACTTATTTTCACCTTAGAGATATGTTGGTTATTGAGGATAAAATTGTTATCAATAGGATGGTTATTCTGGTCATGCTACCTAAACCTCCTATTTTACACACTTATGAAAAAAGAAGGATATAGAGGGTAGGGTGTGAGGATTTGGAATGTTTTTTAAGGGGAGTAAGGTTATTTAGTATGATGTGGAATGTTTTATAGGGGATAATACTATCTATTTTTCTACTTGGTTTGATATGGGATACTTTACTTAGATTTTTTTAAAATGAAGCCCCACTGGAAGTGGATCCTAAGAGAGGGATGGCTATGTTTTTAAATCCATATGAATAATTATGAAGATAACAATATATAAGTATATATAAGGATAAATTAATTTATAATTATCTTTACTACTATAAATACCCATGAAATTATGGGCTGTGAATTTGATAGGAAATTTAAATTTTGATCCAAGAGTAGGGGATGTTTCAAGAATCAAGATTTGGATCAAAATTATAAATTTTATAAAAACTAATTGAGATATTTTTATATGTGTTTAAAAGACAAAGAGAAGTTTTAGTTTCTTAGGAGAATATTAAAATTGGGTTGGGGTGGCCCTAAAATTGAATTTGGGCCACATTTGGCTCATCACATTGCAACATGGTAAATTTCATGCCCCAATGGGGGTTGACTAGAGGCCATTTCACTATAACAAGGGAGGTTAATATCATTATGGTTTCCAGTGGAATATTTTGGTAAATGAAAATATATTTTGTATGAGTGTCATTCTATAATTGGGGGAATCAAAACATGGTGTATCCCTATGCATAATATCTTAGAAAAACATACATAAGTATTGTGGTTTTCATGGAAGAATTAATTCATTCCTTGACCCTTAGGCCTCACCATGAATGATTTTTATGAGGGATGGATATTATGGATTAGATTTAGGAGAATTAAACACTAATGAGAAGTGAGACCACACCGTGAAGGTTTGGGCCTTTCAGGGAAACATTGTTCCATAATGTGATCTAGAGGGGTCTTGTTATAATGGTGGATAGTCAATTTATGATTCCTATACTATGATAATTTGTTCCCCAACATATAGGGGTATTATTTTGATAGAGTTGGGTAAGGGTGTCAGGCCCTTTTCCTGTGTTCAGTCACCCCGAACCATATTGGTTTCACCATGACTGCCCACTTGCCTATTTTTTTAATAGGGGTAAACCAATAATTTTGGGGTTTTCCACCTTCAGGATTTAGGTTGATAGAGGGTCGATATTGGGGTATTTTGGTAAGCTCCACCCCCTCTCATTCTTTTCTATATCCATCCTTTGTGAAAGGTTATTTTTTGGATGTTTTTATAGGGGATTTGAGGTAGAATATTCTCTTCCTTCCCATGTTCTTCTTCTATTTCATTCCCTATAATTTTGGAATGATTACAGATAGGGTTTCGATACCAATTCCATTGGGTCATGGTGGAATAGATCTTGGATGATGGGGATTTTGTGTGTATTTTCTATATAAAGTCCTAGGAGGATGAACAAACATCATTACATACCCTTTTGTTAGAGGTACTTTATCCTATTATTTTTCCTTGGGTATTGATTAAATTGAATGGAATTAGGGACTGACCGAGTCCTATGGGATTAGGATTTTTACTATGGGTGTAACACCACAACATAAAAGATTATATATTTTATTTTCTTTAGAAACTAGTCTATTTTGTAACAAGTGATGCATACAACATTAAACCAAAATTAACTATGAAAAAGTATGTAATTGTTAAAAATTAATAGTAGAATTGTATGGTAAAAATAGATATAAAATAATTATGAAATTTATATATAAATAAAAATAAATTTCATTATTAATTATAATGAATTTATAAATTTAATTATTGTAGCTAAATGAGTAATAAGACTGATTTATTCTTTAAAATGAAACCTTTCTGAAAATTAATTTTTTAAGTGTTTTTTAAGAAAATAAATTATTTTAAGGATAAAATATATTATGTATATGATTAATATGTTAACACCAATTTTATTAGTAATTTATAAGAAATAAGAATAATAATAGTTAATATATTTTTTAAATGTTATTTTCCTATAAATATAGTTTTCATTATATTTCTATGTTTTTATTAAAAAGTGAAATTCTAAAATTTTAGAATTTTAATTTTATTAAAAAACTGAAATTTTAGGTTCAAAATTTCAATATTGTCTTAATATTATTATTTTGTATTTTTTTGAAATAGTTTATTTTTTGGTGAATAGTGAAAAATAATGTTTTTTTCCAAAGATGTAGCTTTTATGACTTTATCATTATATAAGAAATATTTATAAGTTTATAAAAAATTTTAAATTATCAATGATTTATTTAAGGTGAAATTAAATAAAATTTTAAATTCCATTATAAATGTGTAAAACTTATGTTTAACATTTAATGAAATTAAGTAATATTTTCTAACCAGAGAAACTGTTTTGGTCTTTCCTTTTAATTATATATTATTTAAAGAAAAGGTTTTGGATTAATATTAAATCCATATAAATTTTATTTATTCTATAATAAACCATTTTTATCATGAAAAACAAATACATTTATAATTTTATCATAAACATTCATTTTGCGCTTAACAATAAACTTTTTCTAAAATGAGTTATACACGTCACATGAGCTAATGTTAAAATTGATTTTTATTGAACATATAAATTTTATCTGATAAAATTTATTTTATAATTTGAATAATTTGGTCCAAATTATTTAATAAGGATAATTTTATTTTAAGGAATTAAGTATAAATTACTTATGTAAAAATCAGTTACCGTGGTAAAAAAAAATAGTAAAAGTGAAAATTATATGAGTAAAGGACTTAAAACTTGTTTAAATCATGTGTTAGCATGAATGTATGGGGGTTTATAGATATTATTTCATCCACAATAAATTATTTTCATATTTTTACAACATGATATGTGAAATATGTGCGCTCTTTATATTATGTGGAAATCTTTACAAAAATGAAATTTTCACCAATTATAAAAGAGGCCTCTTCCCAAACCTTGAAAACCACAATAAAATTATAATTTCTTTTTCAAAATGTTGAATTATTAATTCCCCTATAATCTTAATTCACTATATTAATATTTTATCCACAATAGATTATCCAAATTCTTCCTTTTATAAGGAGTCATCCAAGGGAAAACCCAAATCCTTAATGTGAGAAATAATTTTCTATAATTTATTTTATTTTATATATTAATTTTAAATATCTATTTAAATAATTAATATATATTTAAATATTTATTAATTTTATACATAATTTTATAATACTTAGTGAATAAATATTATCTAGCACTCCTGTTTGATCTCAAGGAAAACTAAAATGACATTCATGCATTTGTGCAGAATACTGACTAAATGAATCATCATGTTTTATTTTCTATAACCAACTTAAATGAATTTTGAAAATGTTTAATTTAATGAATAATTATATTATTTATTACATTTCTAATTTTCTGAAATGATAAAAATATAATACATTTCTCCCATTCTCTGGAAAACATAATCGTTGACCACGTGTATGTGCAAATTACCGCCTCCATAGAATGATTGATTTTTTTTCACCACCAATTATGAATCATCATGATAATGAGTTTAATGGATAAAAATTATTTTTATCAAATAATTAAGGTTATTTTAAAATAATTTTTACAACCTATTAGAAATATAAGAAATAATCAATTTTGGAATATTCAACTGTCCAAAAGAGTGTTCTAAGAGAAAAAATGATTTCTTAATACTATGAAATATCATGATATAGTTTACATTATTCTTATAATTCCTTAAAATTATGATTTTTAACACTAATAAACACTAAATAAGGTAATTATTCCTATGTTATAATGATATTGCAATAGAATCAGTTCATAATTATCCGTTAAATATGGTATATTCATATTTTGGACAATTTTACCAAATACTTGAAAAATTATATAAATTTATATAATGGAAGACAATGAGAATTTAATTTTTCATAATATATAATATAAATATTTAAATATTTTATTTTTATTTTATTTATTTAATGGTAAAATTAATATTAAACAAATTTGTAATGATAGAAAAATACATTCGCACAAAATCACTAAAACATTCTCATAATTGATTTCATCATTAAAGATCATAAAAAAAACAGATAGAATGAAATTATAATGTTATATATAATTATAAAACATAACTACTAGTACAATTTATTATTATTAAATCATGAACATTGGGAGAAGAATAAAGAACAACACCACTAATATGAAACTAGTTCAAAATAATCAAGATTACTCACACCTGATATCGAAAATAGATAATAACTAATATATATGTAGGTAGTAATTATAAATTAATTTTATAAAAGTTTATAGATATGAAAACATTATGAAATGGGTGATTAAGAAAGTTATATTTTTTATATAGTAAGTTAGAAGACATTTTGACTAAACATTAATTATGGTAAGTGTCTACGTTAACTCATTTTTCTTCTATCATGTTATAAAAATTATTATAAAAAATCTATTATTCGAGGATTATTTTATTATATCTATTGACTTATTAGTATGATATTTAATCTTAATTTTATTAGGTTCAGTAATTATTCCTCAAAACCTCATTATCCAATTACTCAAACATCAATAATTATGTTACATATAAGGGTTCTTTGTCTAAATTTCAATTCCTTGAGAAATGATTATGTTATGAACCATGTTTTATATTATATGGTGTACTTAATAACCCTTCAAATTTTTTAATCATGATCATTTAATTATTAATTTTATTTAATTTTCCATTTTAAATTATTTCCATCAAGAGGATTGGGCTTTAAAGTTTCTATGGTTGTAAGGGTAATTTATCTCTATTTTATATTCCATGAGATATGTTTTATATTTCACATCATAATTTCTTTTAAATAGTGCATTAAATTCCATATTTTATTAAAGTATAATTAATATCATTCATTTAATCATATTTTAATTTCATAGTATCCATCCTATGTTCTTTTAAACCTTACATTACAATTACAATAAGGGTGTTTTCATCTCAAATTCTTTCATTAAGATATAATTAAAATTCCACTATTTTTAATTTTTTGGTGTATATGATGTCCCTGGTATATTTTATTAAATATTCTAATACTATTTTCCTCTCTGTGATTGAACTTGCATAAATCAATCACTACATTTGTCATTCCAAACTATCCTCTCTTATAGGCATGATTTTTCATCCAATTCCTTTCCTACGTGAATAACCTATTCTTAATTATATTTCATGAATTGAAATCACCAATATACACACACATTGATTTATTTGGGAAATTATTGACATAATCATATAACAATACTCTATATGGTGTTTTTTAAGGGATAGTTATATATAAATCTATTCCATTTTTTGATTGGGAAAATATTGACAATCTTCATCCTTATTATTTCAATTTTAATGTTTATTGATTACTAAGGAATTTTGATTATTTATTAAAATGTTTATTAATTACTTTAAATGAATTAATTATAATTAATTATATTTGGTTGGGGATTATTATATTATATCCCCTCAATGTATCGATGAGCCTCATGAGATAAACTAGATTGGGTAATTTGGTGAATGCCTGCACAGAATAAATTTTTTCCTAAAAACAAGGAACTAATGGTAATTTACTTATATATAAGATAATGATGTCTTGGATTAGAAAATAGAATTATCTAAAAAAAATTATTAATTTCATTACTAAATAACCAATTATTTTTCCCATGCAATTATTTATTAACATGTCAACGATGGATATGTTATTCTCATAGTTTCTTTTGATAATGATTTTATTTTAGTTAACTATTATTTCCATATTATTTATGACCATCTTATGCACACTTATAATATTCTATTACTATCACTTATGTAAACCCTTACTAATAATTTGAGATCACCCCTTCTTATGTTTTCTATCTCATGCTATTATGGTAAAATGTAATACGTATGATATATATAACAGAACATACTGTGTGGATAATTTTTGTGAGATTTTAAAGACAAATTAAGGATTAATTAGTTTCTTATATAGTGTAAAAAATTCATATTTGATTAGAGAGAACTGAGTTTTCTTTGTAATATTTTTTCTTAAATATCTATACCTCTTAACCTAAAATGTATTTACAATTTATGAGACTTAATATTTATTGGTGATATTGTTAATATTTAAAGTTATAATTGGATCCCATATATTTATTTCTAAGATGGTATATAAATAATGTGTTTATTTATATAATATTTTGGGTGTAAGGGTCCAGGGAATCACAATTAGTATCAAATGAGGGATTATATAACTTTATAGATTTATATATAATTAGTTTATGATAATTTAAGTGTTATAAATGTAATTAAGGGTTGATAAGTTAAGGTTGTTAATGATTTCAAAGCTATAGATAACCCTTTAGGTTAATTGAGGGAATAATGAGTATTTTAGGGATTAAGATAAGAGATCATCAATGAGAACCATAAGGATAAGTTTAATGGATAATTCTATGTATATGATAATATCCCAAAGTTTTTTTAAAGTACATATTGGGTTTTTTCCATGAAATTACATCATTTTCTAGATATTGAAAAGTAGATGAAAATGTGGCATAATTTCACCTAAGGGAAATCACAAAAAAAATTGGTTGAGTATCAACTCAATCTTGACTCTAGTGCATAAAAAATGGGCATAAGACTGAAAACCTAGTTATATACTACTGGGGGAAATTTTTTTAAGTAATATGTGAGAACCTAACATAAAGAATCAAATATTGAATCAAGACTGATTAAGTTTGACCAAAATTATAATAAAATAATTTTAAAGAGTAATAAATTTTGATGTTGAGTTTTTTCATGTAATTATGAAATAATAATTCTCTTATGGTGTTCATCCCCATTTATTAAATCATTTTTGTGTTAGTATTGGATGGATCCTGATGGAACCTAGTTAATAATGGATGCCTTGGACAATGTGAGGATTCAACCATTGAGAAGCCTAATTGTGTAATACTCATAGTGAGAAATTTTGTGATTATGAAAAAACAGTTATAAATAATTATGATTAACAATTAAAACATAGTTAAATTCCAAAATACCCCAAACAAGAGAACGGTGGAGTATCATGGAAGTTAATGTGGAAAATATCATTAAGGAAAGAAGATTTAATTTAATACATTTCAGTAATGTGAGAAGAAATACGTCAGGTATTTCTTTAGAGGAATGGAAATTCATTATAGATATTAAAATGATGGTCATCAAGATCATGGGTGGAAGGGAAAGAGATAATCTACAAAAATTAAATGTTTAATTTTATGTAAATTGGTCACTATGAAAATCAATATGCTAATCCAATGGTTAATGAGGAAAAAAATCATTATGAACTACCTATAACATAAGAACAAGGAAAATCCTACACGAGACTACAATTGAGAATGATAACAATTATTTACTCTAGATTTTCTAATTTATTATGATATGTTAGTTTTCAAGAACCATTTGATAATGAGTTTTAAAGAAAAAACCTTGTTTTATGATTATTATTAAGTCATATTCAATGTTGGTGGGAAGTTACTTCTTACAAATCTAGTTTTATTCTCATAATGTGATTTCATATTAGGAATTGATTAACTATATTTATAAAGGGAGCATATGAATTTTCATATAAGGAAATATCACTAAACATCATAAGTCAATACATGATTATATGTCATTTTTGACTATGAAATTCCAATATAAATTACTTTTGTATATGTCTTGATACCCAATAATGAGTTTCATAGTATCTAAAATAGTAAGGTTGATAACTCATTAGAAATTAAACACTGGATATTATTTATCATGTTGAAAAATCAATTATTTTACTTAGAGACAATGAATTAGTAATTGTGTGGATTAAATTTATTTACAAGGTTATTTAACACCATAAGATTAAATATTATATAGTCTATTTATTTTATAATCTAATGAGTTTGATAGCTTGTGGAACATAAAACACCAAGACAAAATGAACCACAAGACAATATATAACATTAAAAATATGGCCATAAGATATATATTTAAAAATATATGTAACAAAATTATTGAATATATGTATTAAAAAAATAAATTTCATTATCAATGCTAAGTAATTAATAAATTAAATTAGTTCAGCTAAATAAATAATAAGGTTGATTTATGATTTAAAATGAATCATTTACAAAAATTGGAATTTTATGTGTCTTTTTAAGAAAATAAATAATCCATAGATAAATTCTATAATTTATATTAATAATATATTAACACCAATTTCAATAGTAATTGATAGAAAATAAGAATAACAATAGTTAATATTTTTTTAATAATGTCATTTTCCTATGAGAAGAGTTCTCATCATATTTCTATGTTTTTATATAAAATTTCAACACTGAAATTTTATAATATTAATTTGATTAAATAAACTTCATTTTTAGATTCATAATTTAAATATTATCTAAATAATTTTTTTTGTATTTTTCTAAAATTGTATTTTAAGATAAATAGTGAAAAATATAGTTTTTTCCAAAACTTAAACATTTATAACCTTCTCACTATATAATAAATATGTAGAATATTATAAAAACATTTAATTGATAAAATATTATTTAATGAGTAATAATATATATTTTTAAATACCATTATAAATATATAAAACCTATCTTTAACATTTTATGAACTTTTGTAACATTTTCCAATAAATGAAAATGGTTTTTGTATTTTATGTAAATAAATATTATTTTGGTAAATTTCCATTTTTTCTTACTTTAATGCCATATAAATTTCATTTGTTTTATAAAAATTCATTTTTTATCATGAAAATAAAATACATTAATAATTTTATCCTACACATCGATTTTAAGCTTAAAAATACACTTTTTTTTAAAATGGGTTTTTACGTGTTGCATTTGCTAATGATAAAATTTATTTTTAATATACATAAAATTTTTATCTAATTTAATGGAATTCATATTTCGAATCATTATGTCCAAATTTTTTAATAAGGATCATTTTATTTTAATGCATTAAAAGTCAATTAATTAGGAAAAAATACTATGATAAAATTGATTTTTCAAATACAAAAAATATTTTATTTGATAAAATAGATTTAATATTTGGAAATTTTAGGACAAAATCACAAAATAAATAATTTTTTTATTCATTAAAATTAAATGGATTATGTGAAATTTAGTTTCCACTATAAAATGAAAAAGGGTAAAAGTAAAAATTTTAATAGTGAAGAAATTTAAAAAAGTTTTAAAAAATGTGTCCAAATGAGTGTTTCAAGGATGAATAAAATTATCTCATACCTTAATAAATTATTTTATATTTTTAGTGACATTAAATGTAAAACATTTCCTCTCTTTATATTAAGTTGAATGATATACAAAAAATATCATTCTCAGCACTTATAAAAGTGGCCTCTCCCACCCCATCAGTTGTAATAAAAATTTAGTTTCCTCAAGAAAAAAGTATATTCTTTATTCTCATAAGAAAAATATTTCACCCACTTATTATTATGTTAATAAGATATTAACCTAATCCATACCAATCTAATTATTCTTACAATGGTAATCCGAAGTCTTTAACATGAGAACTACTTTTTCCTACTTTATTTTCTTTTATCTATTACATTTACAAATATGTTATTCTCAGTCTTATATAGTTAAAATAATGTTTTTATACAATATTTTAATATGTTAAGGTAATAAATTTTAATCAATTTTCCCCTATTCCTATAAGAAATATTAAAATAACGTTCATGTATGTGTGCAGACTACCTTCTCCATGAAGCATCATGTTTGGTTTTCCTTAAACAAATTACACAACTGGTTATAATATTGAATTTAATAAATAAGTATTATATTTATAAAATATTTTTTATTATTAAATAATAAAACATATTATATATTTCTATAATTATATTGAAAATTAAATCATCAATCATGTGTATGTGTAGAAAACCGCCACAATGAAATGATCGATTTCGATTTTTTTATTTTCTACACTGACTTTAATAGATTTCCATAATTATGGGTTTATGGGATAAATATGAATTTTTTAAATTATTAATATTATGGTAAGATAAATTGTGTAACCTTTTATAATAATATAGATCATAAATAATTTTTTAAATTCAACCATACAAAATAACATTGTATTATAGAAAAACAATTTCATCATACTTTATAATAACATTATATAGGTTATATTGTTCTTATGATTATTTAAAATCCTGAAATATCACACTAATTAATAATAAATAATATAATAATTCTCTTGTATAATGATATTACATGTAAATCACTTCATAATCATCCATTAATTACAACACGTTCTTTTTTGGTTAAGTTTAACCACATACTTGAATAATGTAGTAAACATATATCATGGATAACTATGGGAATTTAATTTATAGTATTATATAATATATATAAGTTATTTTTTTAATTTTTTAATTGTAACATTAACATTAAACTCATTATATAAGATACTAACACCCTTTCACATAAAATCATTTAAATATGCATATCATCAATTTCATTTTTAAGGATCATAATGAAAACACCCATATAATGAAAATAAATAATTTTAAATAAGCATAAACATATTATATAGTAAATTTTATGATATGGAATGGATTAAATTTTTAATAAGAATTAATAAAACCACCTCAATTATGAAACTAATTCTAAATGATCAAGATAACTCACATCCGAAATCAAAAATATATAACAACTAACAAAAATGCATATAGAGAATACTTATAAATGATTTTTTATAAAATTTTATAGATATGAAAAAGTTTATAAAATGGGTTATTAAGTTATTTATTTTTTTATGAATGATTTTAGTGTGCATTTCATCGAATAAAGAATTAACAAAATTGTTTGTGATAACTCAATTTTAATCCATTGAGTTACAAAATTTATTTTTGAAAATATGTTATTCCACGATTGATTTACTATACCTAATTAATATTTGGTAGTATATTTCCCACTTAATTTATAGTTTTCTATAAATAATACTTATAACCTCAATATTAAATGATTATTAACTCAATGATTTGTTACTTATAAGGGTTACTTGTCTCAAATTAAAATTCCTAGAGTCATGATTAGTTATGCACCATGTTTTCTATTTTATGGTGTGATTATTGTCTCTTTAATATTATATATCATGATACAACCATTATTAATGTTATTTAATGTTTCATTTTAAATTATATCCTTCAATATTTTTTGACTCTAAGGTTTCTAATGTTGGAAGAGATATTTGTTTCCATTTTTAGTTCCATGAGACATGTTTTATATGACACACTGTAATTGGTTTAATATGGTGTTTTAAATTATATATTTACATTAATTATAATTAATATATATCATTTTTTTATATTTTAATTGCATGGTATCCCTCTAAAGTTCCCTTTATTCTTACATTATAATTACCATAAAAGTGCTTTCATCTCAATTTTGTTTCCTTGATATATGATTCATATTCACCTTATGTTTCTTTTTTTTGTGGTGTATATATTTTCCATGGAATAATTTTTAAATAATATCATACTATTTTTACATGGGGGATTAAAGTTGCTGAAATCCATCACTTCCTTTGTGTTTCCAAACCATCCTCTATTATTGAATTTCTTTTCTACCAATTCCTTTCCACTATGAATACCCCTTTTTTCATTACATTTATTGAATGTCTTTCACATAAATAGACACACATCTATTAATTTGGGATATTATTAACATAACCATATAAAAATATTCCACAAATTATTAATTTGATGGATTATTAAATTGAAATATATTCCATTTATTTATTAGGGAAATATTGGAAATCCCTATACTTGTTATTACAATATGGATGTTTATTGATTACTAAGGATTGTTTTTATGCATGATATAAATTCTTAGTTAGTTCATATTATGAATTCATTTTACTTGATTATAGTGGGATGTGGATTGATATTATATAGCCCATTAACGTGTCGATAGGTATCATGAGACAAACTAACTTGGGTATTTTGGTGTATGTCTAACCATAACAAAATATTTCCTAAACACATGACCCTAATGGTAAGAACATGATATATAAAGTCCAAATGTATTATATTAGTGCATTGAATTAGTTATATGATATTATGAATTTCATATTTAAGAAACAAATTATTATTATCCCTAAAGTTATTTATTTATATGTCATCCATGTATATGTTATGCTATAGTTTCTATTTAATTTTAATATTATTTTTATTATCTATTTATACTATATTATTTATGCTCATTTTATGATCACTTATGATCTTTTATTGTTATCAGTTATTTCCACCTATACTGGGCGTGTGAGCTCATTACTTATCATGTTCCCATTTCCCTAGGTTTTGAAGAAATGTATTAGACATGATATATATAATAGAATATATTGTATAGAGATTTTTGGGTAGATTTTGAACACTTATTATAGATTAATTAGTTTATTATATAGTGGGAGAATGTTTATTTGCTGGGAAATACATGGGATTTGTTAGTTCAATGTTTTTCCTCTCTAAAACACTAAACCTAAAAGGTCCTTAGAATATAAGTGACTCAATATTTGTGGATGATATTTTAAATACTTATGGTTAAAATTGGATCTCATAAATTTAATTGTAAGAACATATGTAAATAATAAGTTTATTCACACTAAATTCTATGAGTATGGGTCTGAGGAGTCACAATGGGTGTACTAGGATCATGTTATGGGGTGTTTTATTTTGAGGTTTCAGTGAGTGGAGGCCACTCGATGAGTTTTAATTTAATTATTATCATTTTAATTAAATTATATAATTAATTTTAAATTGTTATAATTAATTATTATATATTTTTGGGCTTGAGATAGAATATTGGGAGTTGATACATTATAGGATGGGGATGAGAGAATCATCCTAAGGATGGTAACCCTATCTATGATATAGGCTGTACCCAAAATTATCCCTAAGGTTTAAGTATTTTGATATGTTCATGTGATATGAAATCTCACCACTTATGTGTGGTCGAACATGATTTATAAATTAATTTCTTCTTTTTAAATTCATTAAAAATGAATGAATGTGTATTGGTTTGTTCTAGACCCCTAAACACTAGAATGATTCCTTGACCATCGATGGATAAGATACAGATTGTGAATGTGTGTTATGTGAAACATGGACCCTAGTAGGGTACAAGTTAATGAAATTAACGAGATATACTGGGAATAGAGATTGGTTGTCCTAGAGCCTCCTAGGTTTGGATTAGGTTCACAGTAATGTTTATTTGATATAGAGCTACCATATGTTGATGTCATTAAGGGGTATAAGATGTCAGTTGAGTCCATGAGAGACCTTAGATGGGTCAGTGGGATTGATATGATATTTTTTATCCTATATTAGATTCCTATGGATATTTGGGAAGACATGGGGGGCTTAGGACTATTAGGAATGGGTAGAATAGTTTTGTGTATCAAGTATGATGGGAAACACCCTCGTGAGGGTGGATTGGGATCTTAAAGAGTGACTTGAGTATAATAATTTCTCTAAGGATTAATGAGTTTTGACTTGAAGTTTTCATATAATTGATGGATTGAGAGATCTCATAAGGTATTTATGATAACAACACCTAGGCGAGGTTTATGAGGATGATTTGGAGACATGGAAGAGGATTACTAAATTCCTTCATGTGAGGTAGCTTGAGATGCTCCCTGGTGAGGAAGACTGAGTTGTGATACAAGATTCAGAGGATATTTTGGACCAAATTATTGAGTATAGGGTTGGACAAAGACTATGGATTATGATGACCTGGTGGCAGTATTGGTTACAAATTGGTGATAGTGAGTGGTAACTATGATGGATCTAAAGGACCTAGTGGATGCCATACAGGCAGGATGAGGATACTGATAAGTTCAATGAGATTTTATTAAGAAATTGTAATGGTATTGAGGTGATTGAATTGAGTTTATAGGTATAATATAAGTCATTAATTCTAATTTGAGGATAATTCAAAGGAATGGGTTCTATGGTGATGAGCCGATGACCTTGTGGGGTGGGTTGTGGAACTGTTTTCTATACATGTTGTGTGATGGTCCTGAGGTTATTTTTTGACCCTAATGTATGAAATGTGATATTTATATGATTCCAACATAGAAAATAATTTCAACACGTGATATATAATTCTAGTGTGGGGCATTATTCCCCTGATGGTATTATAGGTGGGGAACCGTTCCTTATAATATGTATCATGATTCAAGAATGGGGTGATAATTCCATAATATGATATGTGATTCCTAGGTGGGGAACCATTCAAATTTGATGTGATATGTGATTCCATGGTGGGGTGTCATCCCCCCCCCCAATGTGATGGTTTTAGGTAGGGTATATGTTTACCGTATGTTGATATATAATGGTTTCAGGTAGGGGATGTGACCCTTAGGTAAATTATATATAAATTATTTATAAGGAGAGGTTTTATTACCCTATATAGTACTATAGTTGTGGTTTCATTTCCATTGAAATATATAAAAATTATGACTATTAATTCTAGGATGGGAATATTTCACCTATGATGGGTATGCATTATGTTCAGAGACATTTGGCACTGGATTTAGCTGGTATGTTCGACCTCAAGTGACACTTTAGAATCCAAGGATTGAGGATAATTTATTTATCACGTTTTTAGTAAGTTATTTATTATGATATTCATATCACATCATTAAAAAAATTATTTACTAGTTATGTTAGGGACATCACTTATGGATACCTACTATGTTTTAATCACACCCTTCTTAGTATGCCCTGACACTTTGGTAACCAAGAAGACTTCATGATCATATGTATAGGTAAGGCAAAGGCTCGATGTTGCATAGTCTAGTTGGATAGATTGGACAAAGTCTATAGATGGGTATTAGGGATGGTAGTAGTGCCTCATTGTATTTTATATTTTTTATATATAGATTCAAACCTAGGGTAAGATCAACATGCCCATGGGATATGGTAACCAGTGGAATGTGAAAAAATTAAGAATTTTCTACTATTTAACCACCATAGAGGCTTCTTATAACCTTATTCATGGGAAATTAATTGTAAATAGTTTCACTCTTGGTAATCAAAAATAATATTCATATGGATTTATAGGTTCGGAACTGGTCATATGTGATCAGTATAATAGGAAATTAAAGGGCCTTATTCTAATGTGAAAAAATTAATTTTTCTATTGAATGGGTATGTTTATTTGTTCTATGTACTCTGATTATTTGTATGGATGTTGCTAAGTAATTTCTGCTGTTTTTTTTGCACTTATAATAGGTTATAGTATTCCCATGGTAATACTATAAACCCCCACTTCTTGTTGGAGACCACTGGCATATGGGGAGGATCACCTGATGTCTTGTAACACTACAATCATAACATTATTGAGTGATCTCAGGGATGAGGCATTAAAAAGTGGAATCAAATCTTCTTTTTTTGTATTATAATTTAAGATATAGTAGATATGGAATATGAATGTGTCAAATCTTGAGATGAACCCTAGAATGATGAGTGATGAAGACTTTTTTGATGGGAACTATAGGTTTCAAGGTTATGATATTTTTTTTCATGTTTTTTGATGTTACACTTGAGATACTTATTCAATTATAATGTGTGTATTTGAGATAGATATTTGATATATTTATGATAGGAATGTGGGGATATAGAAGAGATGATGGGTTTGTGATTTTTGACTATATGTATTTAACCTGGTTTGTGTAAGGGACTGCTATATTTCTATAATGTGAGTAGGGTGGGTTGTCTGCATAATACTTTTACTATCTTTTAAGTGGGGTAGTATTGTAATATTGCATTGTTAGTTGTTTTCTAGTGATTGACGAGGTTGGGGTTGTTAGGTGGTGGGTGGGGAATATTAAATAGGATGTAGTAGTTAGGATGAGACACTATATATTATATTTGGGTGAATCCTTTTGGGTAAACATAAGTAGGATATAGATATGGCCTTAGGGAGTGGGTTTCCCATGGGATAATTATTATTCTTATCTATTTGAATTTTATTAGTTTTTCTTTTCAGACCCTATTGTGATTTAAATTGGTATATCTAATAGAAATTCTAGTATTCTATATCTCTCATACCATTATTCCTATCAATTGGTGATTACATTGAGTGGTTTATATATAGACAGAGATAAAAAATAACTATGTTCTTGATTTTTTATGATTATGAGTTACTAATGTTTATGTAATAATAAAAAATTCCTCAGTTCAATGGAAAAATGCATTGTAATTGAGGAAAATGGAATGAAACAGTCTAAACTAATTGAAATAGGTATAATCCTGAAGCTATACACTCATGTACAAGGATAATAGGGTTTCAATTTTAGAGATGTTAGTTATGAACCTGATGCCAGTATCTCCACACTAGGAGAACCATTTTCATTACTTATAGAGCCTTATTTAGAAGTTGGTAGTGTTTGTAGAATGTTTGATGAAAAGAATTGAAGGAATTTTTGTTATGGAGGATGTTAAATAGAATTTAGTCATGGAAGAGGAGAAATCATGCATAGCTAGTATGGGCACTTAAGTTAATAGTCAAGAGAATGATGTAGTGGTGAGTGAAAGTGACACGTGATCAAAATAATTGGAGCATTTTCATGTTAACAACAAGCACATAGATATCCCATCATTTTACTTATAAGATCCAATGACTTGGATCATTAGAGATGGACAAATTTTCTTAACCTATCCTGTTAATGAGGGTTAAAAGGTTTCCAAGGAGGAATAATTTATAGAAGGCATTGCTAATATTTATATTTTATTATTGAAAACAAATAAGGATAGGCTTATATGGATGAAACTCAATAATGATATTATTTTAATATATGGAAGTGTGATGGTGTGTGACGTTGTGGATATGAATTCACAAGATGAGAATAATTTCTCATAATAATATCCATATCCAAAAATAATCACAAAAAACAAAAAATGATGACAAATTATTGAAGACAATTGAATTAATATTGGAATTATGATGGTCAAAATTAGAATTGATAAATAAGGATCCAAATCTCTCTAATCTATTTAGGCCAAAGGATAAAGAGAATACTACTATAAATAAGTTTAATAAGAAGACTTTTCTAGTACTGAACATCACATATTTAGCTTACAAGGTACCTATTTTGACCACTTGTATACTCCTAAAAATATAAAAGGGGAAGAGAATATGTATTATATAGGATTTCAGGAGGTCATGGATTTAATTGAGTAAAGTATTAAATTAAAAGTGAAATACATGAATTAAGATATATATATTGATGGAATTAAATGGATCAAAATCATATTTTTTGTTTTTTTTCAAGAGGATTGTTGTGTTTTTATAACTCCCTTGATGCTTATTCTAGTATTTTTTACTAATTTGTTGGAATTATAGGACTATTGAACATATTACATGGGAAATATGGATCTTATTTTTGAATTTTCTACAAACGTATTGTTTTTTGAGTATACCTTCATGATCCCCTACACATGATCTAGAAATCTCAATAATGTAGAATTCTTCTTTGGACCTATCAATTATGAGGGGATGACATATTTTTTTGGAAGAAGATATTAAATAATCACATTCATTCCATAAATAATTAAAAATACCTATAGAATATCCAATCCCGATAATGAATCTAACATTTCTTATACTTAAGATAAGAAACATATGCAGGGAAATGGAATTAGGAAATTATCTCCTAAGATTCTGTGTGTAGTTGCTGAGAAAACAAGGGATGTTGTATCATCATATGTATAATAAACCATTAATTTTAATATTGCTCCCTTTATTTATAATATTTTTTCCCAATATATATAATTAACAATAAATCGATAATCAATTTGATAGAAATAATGAAAAGATCATTTCGAGGTAAAAAGTGATATTTTTTAGAAAATTGTTTTATGTGCATAATATTTTTCCATTTTATTTAATTAAAATAATCTGCAACAATGAATGATTTAAATGAAATTCATAAAATATATATCTTATTATATGAATTTAAATACATATAATTATGATTAATAGTTTCCAATTTATCAACAATTCTTATGATAACTTGTAAGAGAGAGAATCCACAATCACTTCCTCTCCCTCCCTTGATTAAATAGTAATGGTGAGAATAACCCTAATTGTTATCCCATATTTTTCTATGATCCTTTATATGCCTGTAAGTCTTATAGTGTAACCTCACTAGTGGAAATACGAGTTTTAGCGTCGTCGTAATAACGTCAGTTTTTTAAAAACCGATGCGAATAGTATGTGCGGGGAATTTATGGCGTCGGTTCTACAAAAAACCGATGCCAATAATATTAGTAAACATATTTTCCACGCCGGTTTTGAGAAAAATCGATGCGGAAAATAATTAAAAAGGAATTTCGGCGTCAGTTTTCAAAAAAACCGACACAGAAGATTTTTTTTTTAGTTTCAGCATCGGTTTTGAGGAAAACTGACGCGGAAAACCGACGCCGAAACAAAAAAAACATATTTGGCGTCGGTTTTGAGGACAACCGACCCGGAAGATAGTTTTTAAAAAAACTTTCGGCGTCCGTTTTCCAGAAAACCGACGCCATAAGTTATATATTCGGCATCGGTTTTCTTAAAAACAGATGCTGAAACTAAAAAAAACATATTCCGCGTCAGTTTTCCTAAAAACCGACGCCGAAATGTTTTTTTAAATTTTTGGCGTCATTTTTGAGGAAAAACGACGCGAAAAACCGATGCCGAAACAAAAAAAAACATATTCGACATCGGTTTTGAGGACAACCGACACGGAAGATAATTTTTAAAAAAACATTCAACGTCAGTTTTCCGGAAAACTGATGCCATAAGTTATATATTCGGCGTCGGTTTTCTTAAAAACCGAAGCCGAAACAAAAAAAACATATTCCGCATCGGTTTTCCTAAAAAACTACATGCAAATTCTTTTAAAATTATTCGGGGTCTGAAACCCTCATTTTGTTCGTTCGTCGAAATCAAGCTCCATTGCGGCCGAAACCCTCATTTTGTTTGATCGTCGAAATCAAGCTCCGCTGCGGCACTTCGGACTCCCGACAACCTTCAAACCTAATTTGCGATCTTGGACGGGCATTGTTGAAGGTTTTTTGTCGTTTTCACGATTTCTGGTATGCGTTCTTCCTCTTTATCTCCTTTTTCATCTCCTATTGTTTGTTTCTTCTTCAAGAACCCTATTTAAGTAGGAATTAATGTTCAGTCAGATGTGTTATGAGTTTTTGTAGTCCTAAGATCGACCTTGCTTTCAAATTTGAGCTCTGTTATGTATGGTTGTAGTAAAAATAGGATCATAATAAAACTACATGTATGTTCTAGTTTTATCTCTATCATCATCTTAGCTTATCTTTCTAAGGTATTTTATTATTTTTTATTTTATCTACATAAATTGTGAATCAATAATTTTGAAGAATTGGTTTTCAAATTCTGTAGGTTTTTAGTAAAAATATTTGTACCGAACTGAGTCTGTGTTTGTGGTTGAAAGAATTTTCGAAATTGGTATGAATTTTTGACCCTGGTGGTATCAAAAAGTATCATTAAGAAATTTTATATTATCTAATATTTAATTCTTGGTATAGATCCTTTACAAGTTGCACTTGATAGCTTTCTTTATGACTTCCTCTTCTGGTATAAGATCTCCTTCATCAGTGACTTTGAATTAAATGTGATTGAAGTTATAAAATTACATTACACCCATTTTGATTGATATCTTACATTTTAAAACAACCAATTATATTTTTTACTTTCAATAAAGAATTGATATTTATTAATAATTTATACATATTTCCATGTACTCCCACATTTCACTTATTGCTTCCTTTAAATTAATGAACTAATAAATTTTAAAAGATTGATTTCATAATTAAATTATAATATCAATATAACACACATGTATATAATATGAAAATAAACGGTTTACTCTATTTGTAAACGTGTTTCATATCTTATGTCTTTTATCTTATTATCAATAGTTTTTATGGAATATGTTTTTGTTTACAATTTATCTGATAGATATTTAAATGTTTATATGTTTTAATATATACATCAATTATATTGTGATATCAGGTATTAATGGATCATAATTGGATTTATTTACGAAGAAATACTAGTGAATATGAAAAAGGAGTTGATAATTTTTTGGAATTTTCTAAACGACATAATCAAAATATTGATTTGATTTTCTGTCCATGTGTGAAGTGTGTAAATATGAGAAAGTTAAACTCCAGAAAAATCAAGGATCATCTCATTTGTTATGTTTTGAGACTTAATTATACACGTTGGATCATGCATGGTTAAATAACTGAAAATTCAACATCCAATGTTGATGACGATATTCATAATGAGGCAGAGGATCGTATTGAAGAATTAATTCATGATTCAGGTGTTGAAACCATTGAAAAAACACCAACTGTTGAACGATTGTATTGATATTCTAAGAAACCATTATTCCCAGGTTGCAGTAAATATACAGTGTTATCAGCAGTTTTGAGATTAGTTAACTTAAAAGAAAAAATGGGTTGAGTGATAAAAGTTTCTCCAGTTTACTTGAGCTTTTAAAAGAGCTTCTTCCAGAAGGCAATAGGCTTCCAGATTCCAATTATGAGGCAAAGAAAATATTATGCCCAATGGGATTGAGGTATAAAAGGATACATGCTTGCCCCAAGGATTGTGTACTGTATAGGAAAGAAAATGAACATTTATCAAGTTGTCCTACATGTGGAACATCGCACTATAAGATGGATGAGAAAGTCAACTCAGATTCATTTTCATGTGATGTCATGTAACGTTATGAAAAATCAATTTTTTTACTTTCCAATGATATCATCCCATATTTTTTTCAAACAATTCTGATAAATCAATTCTGATTTATTTTTAGGTACCAGAATCAAAACTCCAGCTAAAGAAATTTGGTACCTTCCAATTATTCCTCGTTTGAAGCGTCTATTTTCAAATTCAATTGATGAAAAAAGGTTAATATGGCATACAGATGAGCGCATCTCTGATGGTAACTTACGTTACCCTGCCGATTCACCACAGTGGAAGAGTTTTGATAAAAAATTTCATGATTTTGGAAGTGAAGTTATAAATCTCAGAATGGGATTGTGTACTGATGGAATGAATCCATATCGGATCCTCAATAGCCAACATAGTTCATGGCCTATTTTGCTGGTACTTTACAACTTGTCCCCACATCTATGTATGAAGAAAAAATATGTTATGATGAGCTTGATGATTTCTGGACCAAAACAACCGGGAAATGATATTGATGTGTATCTTACACCATTGATTGAGGATTTAAAACTACTATGGGAGAAAGGTGTTACAGTTTTCGATGCATACAAGAAAGAGCATTTTCTTTTGCGTGCTATGATAATGTTCACTATAAACGACTTTCCTGCATATGGAAAATTATCTAGATATGGTGTTAAGGGACATAAAGCATGTCCAATTTGTGAAGAACAAACTTCATATTATCAATTGGAGAATGGAAGAAAGACAGTGTACATGGGACATCGAAGATTTTTGCAAATTGATCATCCTTATCGTAGATTGAAAAAAGCATTTAACGGTTTACAAGAATACAACCTCCCCCCTCAACCATTGTCAGCTGAAGAATATTATGACAGAGTGAAAGATATTGATTCGACATTTGGAAAGAGAAAAAGTTATGGTTTATAAAAACATATCTGGAAGAAGCAGTCTATTTTTTTCGAACTACCTTATTGGAGATTTTTAGAGATAAAACATAACATTGATGTTATGCATGTTGAGAAAAACATTTGTGATAGTTTGATTGGAACTTTGTTAGACATAAAAGGAAAGACAAAAGATGGATTACATGTTAGATTGAACTTGATATTAATGCGAATAGGTTTGGATTTAGCTCCTGCTGTGAAAGGAAACAGAACATATTTACCTCTGGCTTGTCACACATTAAGAAAGATTGAAAAGATGAATTTTTGTCAGTGTCTTCATGGTATTAAATTACCCATCGGTTTTTCTTCAAATGTGAATAATTTTGTGTCATTGAAGGATTGTAAATTAATAGGTATGAAATCACATGATTTCCATGTGTTGATGCAAAAACTTCTACCAGTAGCAGTGCGTGTTATATTATCGAAAGCTGTCAGAAAGGCAATCATCAGGTTATGTAATTTCTTTAAATCCATTTGTAGAAAAGTCGTTGATCAAAATTTGTTAGATGTGTTGGAGAATGAAGCAACTCTTATTCTTTGTCAACTAGAAATGTATTTCCCACCCACAATTTTTGATATAGTGGTTCATCTATTGATTCATTTGGTGCGTGATATAAGAATATGTGGGCCTGTTTATTTAAGATGGATGTATCCTTTTGAAAGATATATGAAAATTTTGAAATGATATGTTAAAAATACTTATTTACCAGAGGCCTCTATTGTTCAAAAATATGTATCACAAGAGGTGATTGAGTTCTGTACAGATTATTTGAATGAGGTGGAGCATATTGGTCTCCCTATATCTCAACAAATGACAGTTGATAGAGAAGTTAGAGGGGTTCGAGGCTTAAAGGTAAAGTTCATTCCACGTGATGAAGTGATGCAAGCAGATTTATACATTTTGAACAACATAGATGAGGTTCAACCATATATATCCTCACATATTGCTGAATTAAAGTTACGATATCAGAAAAGAAATGAAAAGTGATTGATGATTGAGAATAAGAAGACATTTGTTTCATGGTTTAAAGAGAAAGTCACCCCAGATATATCTATATCAGAAACATTGAAGTGGTTAGCAGGGGGACCATCTATTAATGTGATCACTTGGTCTGGTTTTGATATCAATGGCTACACATTTTACACAAAAACCTGGATGACAAGAGTACCGTTCAGAATAGTGGTGTGATGGTATTCACTGAAGCAGTGCATTTTTCGAGTGCCAAAGATAAAAACCCAATTTCTGCATCAACGTCAGATTTTGGAGTTATTGAAGACATATGGGAAATTGATTATATTAAATTTAGAGTCACTATTTTTAAGTACAATTAGGTTGATAGTAATAGTGGCATAAAACATGATGAATATGGGTTTAAACTGGTTGATTTGAAAAGATTTAATCACAATGAGGAACCATTTATCTTGGTGACACATGCAAAACAAGTATTTTATGTCATTGATCCGTCGAATGATCAGTGGTCAATTGTTTTGCAAGGGAAAAGATACCATTTTGGTGATGAGGATGATTCTGATGATGCAAATGATTTACATGATCCTCATTCATCTATTACACAATTTTCAGATGATTACAATGAATATAAGACAGACATAGTGCATGTAGTACGTACCGATCATGATGAAGGGATGTGGAAAAACACTAAATTAGTCTCCTAATTTTTCTGGTAAATATTTATATTTTCTGTCTATTTTTAAAACATACAAATGCATGCCTCTATTTTTACATATTTATTTTGTCTTCCTTGTTTCTAATTATTCAGTTTTCTAATGATATGCAGGTACACAAAATTTCATTACACTTTCTAGTAGCAATGTAAGATACAGATAGAGAGGAGCAGTTACCGAGGTATATCTATTTTGATATATTATTAAATATTCAGTAATATACTTATTTAATGAAATAAAACTGTTAATTTACAAAATAAATTGTAGGACTACTGATGCATCATCGGCGGAGGAGACTTCTCCAGTCACTACTCAAAAATCAAGTTCTCTAGTTGGTAAACGTGGTATTACACGTTTACCAAAACTATCACTTGCTCGTGATGATAACAAATCACACATCCGTTTTGATGATAATAATAATGCAGTTGGCCCAAATGCAGTTCATTTTGTCAGTTATATAGCGATGCAGAGCCATTGTAGGATTAGTATTTTATTTCCTGATTGGAAGTCAGTGGACAGGACGGCGAAGCAACAGCTTTGGGAGTCCGTGACGGTAAAATATCTTTATTTATTTATTTTATCTCATTTTTTTAATATTATACAGTTTAAATGACATATTTAATTTTTTCAATTACAGATGACATTCAATTTTGAGGAAACAAAAGAAATTAGGAAAAGACATATCTCTTTAGCGGCGGTTCGATGGAGAGATTTTAAAAACAAACTGAAGAAAAATTATGTTTTTGGAAAGAGAAGGTTTGAAATCCCATGTCTTAAGTATCCATATATAGATGAAGAAACATGGAAGCGATTTGTTGACAGTCATCAGGAAGAGAAATTTCAGGTATTGTAATTTCTTTATATTTTAAAATTTATGCTATATTTTTCTTATTACTTAGTAGTTTATTTTTATGTAACAGGCCTCCAGGAGATCTCATCAGGAGATACATTTGAAAAACGTATACCCTCATACTTTATCATGTGGAGGGTACTCGTATTTGGAGTAGAAAATGATTGAAGAAAAATTTGAAGCATTAAGAGCTCGATCAAGTAGTGGTCCAGAAGAGGTCCAGTATGGTCCTCCATCTCCTCCCACTCGCCATGAGAAATGGAAAAGAGAAAGAAGAAGAAAAAATGAACAATATCTTACAGACGAAGCTCATCAAGTGGCTGATAGAATTGTAAGTAAAAATTATTTCTTTGTTAACAATTTTCCTTTTTTATAATTTATAAAAACTAATATAAATTTTTTATTTTTCATTTCAGGATGAACTTTAGGAGAAAGAGACACATGGCTCTTTTATCCCCGAGGGTAGGATGGATATCCTAGCCACTGCATTAGGAAAGGCAGAACACCCCGGCCGTGTTAGAGGATATCAGGCGTGTGTTAGTATTCGGAAGGTTTTTGGTAAGAGTAAGAAATCAAGAGACCTAGAAATCGAATCCTTAAAATAAGAGCTGTAGGATATGAAACGATCTATGGGTGATCAAATTCAAGCAGCCGTATAGAAGGCTTTATTATAACACATGGCAAGACAATCACAGTCTGCTCATCCTTCTGAGGTATATTATTTACTTGTTATCAATTTTTCTTTTCTATAAATTATAAACACTGATATAACTTTTTCATTTTTCAACATTCTCAGCCTACTCACTCGGACTACCCTGCCTCATATGCTTACCCAGCACCGTCTGGGCAGCCTTACGAGGTATATTATTTACATGTCATCAATTTTTCTATTTTATAAATTATAAACACTGATATAACTTTTTCATTTTTCAACATTCTCAGCCTACTCACCTGGACTACCCTGCCCCATCTACTTACCCTGCCCCGTCTGGGCAGCCTTCCGAGGTATATTATTTTATTTAATTTTTAATCAAATTTTATATGTTATAAATTTTAAACACTAATATACCCTTTTCATTTTTCTGACTTCTCATCCTGCTCACCCTGACTACCCTACCCCACCTGCTAACTTTGAGCCTCCACATCCTCCCTCGGATCAAGACTTATATTGTGAGTTGTTTGCAGGAGATCCTCATGTAAATATTGTTGTGTTAGGACATGTGTATTTTTTGGGGGACTTGGTACATCATCAGCCTATGCAGATGGGTCAGGTTAGAGTATCAGTACTTGTTATTATAGATACTACTACTCTACTACCATTTCCTTTTGTGGAGATCACCAGTGTTGGGGAATGAATGGGCCATTTTTTACTTTGGCCAACTGCACTTCTTTGTTATATTTCACATGAGGTATGCATTTTTTTAAATATTAATTACAAATGATTCCAAATTACTGATAATGTTTTCTGACATTTAACATATATAGGATTATCTAAAAGCAAAAGAAACTATACAAATGCAACAAAATGTTCAGAAACAGTCAGCTGTAGATACTTCTGATATTTCTTATGGGTTGAAAATATTATCTCAATCATCTTCTTCCTTGAATTTTATCTATGAGTTTTGGATGACACTCAATATATGTGGAAGAAACTATAAATTGAGAATATTGAAAGAAGATATCATGAATTTAGTTAATTTTGAAGAGATCGGGATGAATGTGGTGCAGTTGTTTTCCATGTAAGTAAATTGACGTTTGAATTTCTATTTCTTTAATAAAATATTGTTATATCATTGACTAACAATATTTTCTTTTTAAATTAGGTATCTACACAGGATTATTTTACAAAACGAAACTACAAGAATTTACAGCTTTATATATCCAAAGTACATTTCCTTGGAAGTCAATCATGTGAAGAATGATGAAAGAGTTCAATATATATCCGAGAGATTATCACAAACAGAGATTCAGTGCTGGTTTTTTCCATTTCTTGATAAGTAAGAACATCAACATAATTTTGAACTCATGATCATTATAATGTCATTAATTGTGGAGTTTTTGTATTATAGGGGGCATTGGATGTTAGGCGTATTTTGCCCTAATGAATGCACCTTATATTGGTTTTTCTCTTTATTAGGAAAAGTGCGTAAACCATTTTCCAACTTATTAAATAGGTAAGCTGTTTTTTTATTTTTATATGTTTGTTATGTTTAAGTTTAATTGTTTACACAAGTTTTATTAGTTCTTATATAAAAAAATTCAGTTCATGGAAACATTTTACAAAGGAAAAGAAACCAACGAAAATCAAATATGTGGAAGTACAGGTAATTAGTTTTTATATTTTTGTTATATATTGGTTTTTATTATTAGTTAAATGTTTTATAACTGCAGTGTCATCGTCAAAATGGACATGTTGAATGTAGTTATTATATTCTACGATTTATGTACGAGATAATCACAACTGGGGAAACTACTGATTTTCATAAGGTTAGTTGTATTAATTATTTTATATATTTTCTTCCACTTTCATCTATTTATTAATTTCATATCATTCAATATTATTGTAGGTATTCAATGATTCACAGTCTTATTCCCAATCTGATATGATCCATATTCAATCTACTTTTGCAGACTTTTTGTTAAGTCTGATTAAGATTTGAGGTATGTATATACTAATATTTCTAAATAATAATACATATGGGTTTAAAAAACTAACTCTTATGATATATTAGGTGTTTGAAACTACTAATAATCAAATGAATTCTTCAATAATAACCAACAATGAGCATGTCGTATATTTCAGGTACGTGTATTTTAATTCTGCTTTACTTTGATTTTTCTCAAGTGCCTCTGCAAAAACTGTTTTATTGAACCTACTAATAATTAAATGAATGCTTCAACAATAACCAACAATGAGCATGTCGTATATTTCAGGTACGTGTATTTTAATTCAGAATTAGTTGTTATATTTATTTTCATTATTATTTCTTAAAATCATTTGTTTGTACAGTGACAGATCTGGAGGGTGGTACTTAGATCATGAACATAGAGATTCGTATAGCGAAATAACATTCACAAAAACTAAAAATTGTCTCCCTTGCATGCAAATCAATATCTTCTAGGCCTTTTTTATGAAAATAAATATCGGAAAATGATTGCCGAGAAGCATATAACATAATCCCTGAAACAACGCTTAGTGGGTTTGCACAAAGATAAAATAGAAGGCGTCAATTTTTAAGGTATGTTTTTTATGTCTCTTCAATATACATTTGATTTCAATCTTCTCACCTATTTTTTGCACTCAAACTTATTTCTCTGTTATTTCATAACTTAAACAAATAACAATAGTGAATGGATAATGCACGTCTATACAAATTAAATATAAAAACCTGAGGTTGGGGGTGGTGGGGATCCTACAGTGAAGAGACACCCCCAACATCTTCAGTGGGGGAGGTGAGGAAGAGGTTGCATCGGCTGAGTGTTCCTGGAATTTTGATCAGGGGTTGTAACATATCATTTTGGTAATTTACTTTGTGAAAAAATGAATGATTCAAATAAATTACACATTTTCATTTAATGTTTATTCATTGAAGTAATATCTTGGATTGATTTTTTCACGCACATCTCCTTGGTTAGTTTCATTACTGTTTTGATAGAATTGGTGTTATCTATGGGAGTAAACTCACAATGATTGATACTGAGTATGGTTAGATCAAGAAAATGCACCATGCAGGTATGTTTAGTTGTGCTCGGTAAATACTACCATCATTCCAGCATCCAAAGTTACTCGCTTGGTTATTTGATTAGAATCTTTCAGCAAAATTACTATGTGGTGAGGGAGATGTGATATACTAAGAAACTGAACTTGAACTCTACAAATGTATGATGAATATTTCCTGTTTTTTTTATTGTGAAATTGAGGGATTCATTGGAGTAATAGATTCGTGGAAATGATTCATACTAGCAAATTATTGTTTAAAGATGAAATAGATTTAATTTGTCGGTTCTGGCACAAACTATTATGGATTTTCTACCCACTACTATCAATTATGAATCATATATTCCATTATTACAAATATTTATTACTGTTTTTCATTGAAACAAGATGTCTGGATTACTGTTATTTAGTAATAGTGCATGCCAATCAGTTCAAGTGATTTCATACCTAATAACCAACAATGAGCATGTCGTATATTTCAGGTACGTGTATTTTAATTCTGCATTACTTTGAGTTTTCTCAAGTGCCTCTGCAAAAACTGTTTTATTGTTTTTGTATACTCCGTTTTTTTCAGGGTTCCGATTTTTTTGGAGGAGAAATTATAAATATTTTATAATTTTTTTTAATTTCCGGCGTCGGTTATTTGAAAAATCGACGCCGAATATTTTTTAAAATTTTTTTTACGGCGTCGGTTTTTCCAATAACCGACGCCGAAAATCCTGTCTAAATGTAGTTTCGGCATCGGTTTTCCTGAAAACCGACGCGGAAAATCGCATTTTCGGCGTCGGTTTTCTATAAAACTGACGCCGAAAACCTAGTCGAATCAATTTTCTGCGTCAGGTTTTTAAAAGACCGACACCGAAAATCATGTCTAAATGTAGTTTTGGCGTCGGTTTTATATAAAACCGACACCAAAACTCATAAGCGAATTATTTTTTGCGTCGGTTTCTAAAGATCCGACGCGAAAACTGTATTTTTAACGTCGCCTATAAAGATGTTGGTTTATAACTAACGTCAAAAATTAAAAAAAACCGATGCTAAAAAGTGTTTTTTCACTAGTGCCTCCTAGACAATGTAATAAATTCAAAATTGGTTCTTATTATTCCTAAATGGAAAAAATTTTCCACTACCACTTCCACATATCCTAATAATCATAGAGAACTTAACCACCAATCTCCATCTCATATAATCATAGAAAAACTAAATATTACAATAAGAAAATATAAACCGTTTACTAAAGTAATAAACAATACAAAATCCCAAACCAAATTTGATCATAGTTAATAATAAAAGATACTCATGGAATATTGAAAATTGATTAACAGAAGAGATGAAGATTTTATTCCATTAAGTATATAATATCAAGAATTAATAAAGGGTTATAATAAAATTAATAAATAAATAAAATTTTTACCCTCTATGCATGGGGTACCAAAAGTTAAAATGGGAGATAAGAGAATTAAAACTAAATTAAATCAGGAATGATGAAAGTAGTAAAAATCCCATAGAAGATCACATGATAAGTTAAAGTAAAATTCCCTCTTCACTGGTGTGACCCATCATTCTCTTATAGAAGCATAATTTTCTTATTTTAGGCTATTTTTCAAACCAAAAAAATAACCTCCTATTTAATTTATAATTTTCCCTTATTTAATAGGATTTAAAATACATTTCATGATTTGAACCTCTATGAATCTCATGGCCCTATCTTTTTCTTAATGATTAAAATATTATGCATTTAAAAACCATGAGGTAGCCTGATATTAGATAGATGTAAGATTTCATGGCATCTCAAAGATCTGGATTGATGTTTATATCAGTTTCCCAAATACTACACATGACCTTCACCCGATCCTCAAATGTTTATCTTTGGAAATGTGTTGGATCAACCATGAGGTGGAAAATGCATGGATAAATTGTGTGGATTGAGTGACTGAGAAATGGAAAAGTAACCATGTGATTGGTATATTGGGCGGTCAATTAGAATATCATGTTATCACTTGGGTCTTCAACGTGTGGTAGTTTGATATGAATGATCGATTTCTAAGTGCTTCATGCTGTAGGTTGAGATGTACAACTGATTTCATAGTGCCTTAAGTGGTATGTTGAGGCCATTGAAAAAACCTAGCAATGGTTGATTTTGAATGGCCTAGATGATCCATTCCCACTTGTAATCAATCAATTGACTACCTGAATGAAACGTCACTACATGCCTTTCTCACTATATAGTTGACCAAGGATGATTCCAATGGTTTGTTGGCTATAAAATTTCTTAAACATTAAAAATTAATGAATAGATTCCGTGATTTCACTAAATTACATTTCAATCATTTGAAATTAACATTAACACATCAAGGATTAAGTTTTATATTTATTCTAATGACTTATAAAGATAAAATAAACAATTAAAACTAAATATTTAACCCATAATCTTAACTAATACCAAAATACTATTTTCATCCAACATAGATGCACATATATTGGCTGATCATCATACTAAAGAACAGGATGGCCCAGGAGTTGGGGCCAAGCTGAGTGATCTTACCAGGGCTGCAAAATTTGTTCCATCTAACAAGTGCCCTGTCAATAATTCTAAAAAGATGGACTCAAAAACCCACATGAAATTTCAATTTGGAGAGGATTAGAAGCAATTCAACCCTACTACATCATCCATAGTGGCAGGTTTCCCTGGACTATTCAAAGATTGATCTTATCCCAAAAGTTGAGAATGCAAGAGAAATTAGCCAGTTTAGGGAGGTTTCCCTAGTTAATACTGTCCACAATGTAATTTCTATGATTCTTTCTAATAGGCTTGCTTGGATCATAGGGAAAATTGTGGAACCAATTTGGATTTTTGAAGGGAATGAGCATACAAAAATGTATATTTAATGCTTATAAGTGTGTCAATATCATCAGAAAATCTACTCGGAGAGGTAAAATTGCCTTAAAAATCGAAATCAGAAAATCCTTTGACACGATGGATTGGGACTTCATAAACAAGGTGTTGCACAACTTTGATTTCAACAAAAAATTCAATCATTGGATCAATGTCTTATTTGAATCATCCTGCATCTCTATCATTTTTAATAGTTCTTGAAAATCATATTTCACTTTCTCCAGAGGGCTGAGATAGGGGGATCCTCTTTTAGATATTATTTTATCAATTGCAGTGAACTATTTAAGTAGACTACTGCTTAAAATGGTGAATGAGGGTGACTTATCCATGATAAAAGCGTCTAGAGGAATCAATTATCCCTCTCACAAACTCTTTGTAAAATACATTTTTATTTTTACCCAGGGGATAGGAGGAACATTAAAAATATCAAGAATTATTCATAGTACTACCAAGAAGTTTTTGGCTAAGAGATTTATTGGAAAAAATCATTCAACTACATTGGAAACAATATTTTAGCATCAAGGAGGAATCTTCTCATAAGATATTTGCGAATAATTGAGGGATCATTTCCTTTTAACTGCCTCAATGTCCCAATATTCCGGGGAAAACCTCGAGCATCACATTTTTCAAATTCTTTAGGCCAGTTCCGCAAAACACTTTCCTACTGGAAGGGACAATCTCTTTTAATTTTGGGGAATATTTATCTAGTTAGGCATATTGTTTTCTCAAAACTTGTCTATTCATTTAGGTTCTATCTTTGGCATGTCTTTTTCATTAGTAAGGTCAATATCATTTTGAAAACAATTGTTTGGAGTGGTAGTATATTAAAAAATATGACCATCACTGCCTCTTAGAGTACATTTTGTATTCTATATATTCTTGGAGGACTTGGTTTAAAGAACATGGAACTATTTAACAAATCATTAAAAAACTATTTTCTATGGAGATTGATCAACAAAAAGGATTAAGAGCTGAAATTTCTAAAATCCATAATTCCAGTGAGGCTCATAAGAGGAAAATGCAGCAATATCAAATTATCCACAAAGCCTGGACTGGAATTTGTCTTCAAGAAAATTATTTCCCACTCAAATTGGTTGGTCAATAAGAACTCTTATTTATGATTTTGAAAGGATAACTAGACTGGAATCCCACTTGATTATCATGTTGGCATTTGGGAGCAGGATATTGACAACAACGTCATGATCAAGGAGTAGCTGGATAACTTACATTTGATTCCAGATTACATAGTCAATAAATATTTTTCCTATGATTTCATAAACTAAGATTATATTCTCATATGGGAGCTGTCCACAAATGTTATAATTTATTCTAAAAGCTTCTATAAAAATATGGTTAATGGTGATTGTGGGTGGATTTGAAATCTGAATGAATGTCGGAAGCTCCCCTCAAGATATACCTTGATATGGTGGCTGTCTCTTAACAAAATACCTATGGATTCTAACTTACAGAGGGTTGGGATTTCTTTGTGCTCAAAATGTGTGATGTGTCATCAACATCGGGAGGATGTGGATAATATCAATTTTTTTTTTGAAAAACTACATCATATTTGTGGAAGGAATTCCTAAATATGTGTGATCTCCCTGATCCCCAAACGAACTCAATTCTTCTCTTATTAGTTGATCTTCAAGAATCCAATTTCTCTGCAAAAATAAATGTCCTCTTTTGGGTGGCTTGTGCTAAGTTAATTAACACTATTTGGAATTTTAGAAATAAATACATCCCTAACAGGGCTCATTTCAACATTTTAACAACTCTTGAAAGTATAAATGATACAATTTAGAATGCTGATAAACTATACATGGAAAATTGCTACAGCTCAATTTTCGATCTTATGATACTCATAATATTCAATATTCCAGAAAATTATACTTCTCCTCTTGGGATAATGGAAGTTTTTTGGGATGCCACCCTTTTTTGGATTGATAAAATGTAATAGCGATGGAGCATAAAGAGGAAATCCAAGGCCATAAGGATTTGGGGTTATTTTCAGAGATCTAACATGAGGTGTTGTGGAATGTATCTATAGCCCATGTGATCCTGGCGCTGCTCTTGAAGCGACTATAATGGGACTTATCAAGGAAATTGATGTTTCACATCAAGGATATTTGAGAAACATCTATTTTGAATGCGGATCCATTCTGGTTTTCCAAGGTATAAGATAGGGAAAACTTTGCCTATCATGGAGGCCGATAGAAAAATGGACAAATAGTCTTAAAAAATTCACAACCCTGAGCTATATCATTAATCACACCTTCCGTGAGGCCAACTATATTGATGATGGTCTATCCAATAGGGGGTAATTGAAGCATGATGCATCTAATCAAATACTTTACCTCGTGACTTGACTCCACTTATCATTAGAGATCAATGTAAAGTCCCTGTATTTACACTCATGTAACCTTGTTTTTATATTTCAACAACCTCTGATATAATTTTCTCAAAAAAAACTAAAATACTATCATAATTAAAACATGTTATAATTTCCCATTAAAGGATAAAAATTTTGGATTAAAACTATGATAATAATTAGTGAAATATATGAAAGTGTTGGTACTATCATATATCAAGGGTATGATATTTGTTCTTTTTTACTATGATTATTTTTATAGATGTTGTTTGGTTATTTACATTGCTTGATTTATTCTAATATGATTATATAGTCTCCATATTATAAAACCATAAATTATTTTTTCTATATGAAAACCTCTAGCATACATGTAGATTCTCATGAGGTCATGTTAAACTATATTAGAGACACTTATGAGTGGTCTCAAGTTGGGGGTGTTATAAATGAACAATAGTAAAAAATATTCTATAGAAAAAAATAAGGAACATGATTATAGTAAAAGAATATATTGAGAGAAAACTCTTTGCACCTTTCTATCTACAAGTGGAAGATTTTAGATAAATATTACCTATATTGGGATCTTCATTCTACATGGATATGATGTTAGTACATTTCAAGAGAAACATATAAAGATCTAAATAGTTGATGACTATGTTTTCCCATAAGTATAAGAGGTATGTGAATTATGAAATAAATATTAATATATATCTTTCTATAATAAGGAATATTAGAAGTATCTTATTATAAGTTGATAACTAAGAAGGATAAATTAATCCGCATAAGGGGGGAATGGTAGGTTTTGATGACATGGAATGTCTATTAATGAGAGTAAGGCTAGTTTGATATGTAATATTGGTTGGGGGGATAATACCAAATATATAGCTACATCATTTGTAGGGGGAGACATCACATGGAATTTTTCATGAAATAAGTCATGCTGGATATGAAACCTAAGTACGGTTTCCTCTCTGTAGAATCATCCTATAATGATAAGGTGGGATTATAAGGGTGTAGTCTCTCCTTATATTCATTCATTGTAACTCTATTCTTTCTTCATTTATTATAGAATAATTTCCAATATTGTGTAGTCAAGATGAATACAAATTAATTTCTCATCCAAGATAATTCAATGTCACATTCTTGTAACATGATATATAAAATCATGGAAATATGATCAGGTTCTTAACCAAGTAATTCCAAGGAATATCCAGTGTTATAAAATTTCATCTACAAGAGCCTCTACTAAAAATTATATTTTTTAAACCATACCGAGAGGCATTGATTATGTTAAAAAACCCAAATTAAATTGCTTTCTCCTTGTTTCAAGACAACAGATGGAAATTGTTAGACAATTAAACCCAAGGTCAAGAGAAGATTATATGAAATAATTTTTTAGACCCCGTTATCTAAGAGAATAATGATAATAACCTTTTGAATTTTCCCATTAAGATTTATAGTGTGTGATAGGGAGTGGTTAATCCTATAATAGATGAATCCAATGTAAATCATTCCTCTCATCATTCCCATCTAATGAAAATAAAATGGATTTTAATCACAAAAAATTAAAATAATTAAATATTTGGGAAACTGAATTGTTTTATATAGTGAAATATCATGGTTAAATCATGAAATAGATCATATTATAAATTCCCATAATATAATATTTGGAACATAAAATATATGGGAAACAATTCCCATTTTTTATTTTAAAAATCCATGGTGATTTATAACAAAATTTCATAGAAAATATCATGTAGTTTTTTATGGGACATACTATTTCATGAGGGAGTTTTTAGAAAATAAAATGGTGGTTTGGTTGTATAAAAAACATGAAGTTGGAGAAAACATTTCAGCAATCAACATTTTCAAAATAGGAAGATGAAATATTTATAGTATGAAGCATGTGGAGGTTTGTTACATAATGGTGTTTGGAGTTTTTTAGAAGGCATGAAACATTAACCTTGTACACTATGAGGTGAAAATGAAACAAAAATTGGTAGAGAAGTCATTTTTGTATTAAAGTTACATGATAAAGGTAATTGATACATTTATTCAAACATTTAACTTGGTTGAAAAAAATGATTCTTTGAAGAGATATAAAATACTATGTCATAATAACCATGACCATTTGTATAAATATAAATGATTTAGAATATATATAAATAATAAACTTATCAATGGGAAGTAATGATCTAAAACATTGATTTAAGGAGATATGGGTGACTTAATACAAAAACACCAGTTCTTAAATAAACATGTCATAGTTTAATATAAGAAATATTATATTTTTTTATTTGTATTTAAAATGATGATAAAGATATTTAAGATTAAAAGGTGGATATTATTAAAATTATACATATTTTTTTGGATGTAATTTAATAAATATTACACGTGGATTGATTGTGGATGATATTGAATGAATTAGGAGATCCTATAGACATACATGCTAGGTTATGGAGATTCAAGATAAACTATACATGGTCATTGTGATATCATTGGATGTGAAACACTTGTGTGGGTTAATAAAGTAACTATAAAGAGAGATATAGAGAGAGGATCAGAAGAGTCAATTTCTACATGGAATTGAATTTAAGAAGGTATGATCATAGGACTCGATAGTGGATCATTCCTAAATTTTAGAATCACATCAATTGGTGGTGGTCATTTTGTATACCAATAACTTATTATGTGTATGGTAATTGGACAATCCCATCCACATTAAAGGGAAAACCAAGGAAAATATATTTCTATGTGATTTATTTATTTGCTTAATTTTTTTTATTATTTAAAGATTTTATATTTCCTTATTACACTGGAATAATATCTATAAAGTGAGTTTTTATAAAGAATTTATAAATTAGTGATCACCCTAACTATCCCCTCTCTCAAAAAATGTATACTCCACATTGACCTTGGTGTCAATGAATTTATTAATTCTGAGGGAATTTTTCTCTTTCAGAACATGAATACTAATTAAAGTTATATTAAACATCCCCAATAAATCCTTATTCATAAAACCACATGCACTTTCACTTAGGTGGTGACAAAAAATATATAAATATGATAGTATAAGATTCATATTTGAGATAAATTGCACACAAATTAAACAATAAAAATTAATTTATGATATCATAAATTCAGTATAATTATGAAATATAAAAAAACATAATATAAATTCAAAAAACTAATATAAAGTGATTTATTTGAAAAATAGTTTAAAGCTGGAAACAAAACCATTTGTCATCATTAAAGTAGAGGATCTTAATGTTTTGGATGAATCCAAAAAATAATGTAATTTTCCCCTCATTATATTTGATCCCACTATATTTTTTTAGAGCCATATAGAAATTCTTATTGAATTCTTCACCATCAAATTATTTATTTTATCTTTAATATTGAAAAATACAATTAATAACCCTAGAAATTGAAATAAAAATTACCTAATACTTTCATAAAAACTTAATAAAAAATAACTAAAACTATAAATAAGGGAAGGTATGTAGTGAGGAAGTGAAAATATTTTAAAGCCTAAAAATTTTCCTATAAGTGAAACTATAAATCCACTAGTGATAGAGAGGAAAAAGTTTATTTCTTACTGATAAATGAATAAAAGATTCCTTACCAGTTCATTAAATGTGTAATATTTATTGGAGAATTCCAAATTCACCCAAAAAATATAGTTAAAAATACAATATCATTATATTTAAGTAATGTGAGGAACTTGCAGAGAAGTTACAATAGTAGAAAAACATAATAAATGGTGGATTTTATTTTTTCAAGAATCAGTCTCAAAAACCCAATTATCTCATAAAAAAATTACAAAAATTTAAACCGAGACTCCATTAATGGAATTGACCATTATATTAGAAAAATGATCAAGAAAGTTTGAGGCTTATTGTGACTAGAATTTTATTATGAATAATATAGGAAAATGGGAAAGTAAAAAATTGTACCAACAATAATTGGATAGTTCCACTTCATTAAAATATTTAATTCGGATAGATGAGCATAATGTATTTAACCTAGATCATAAAAATGATAAATTAGAAATAAAAAATTTAGTTTAAGATTGGTTTTTAGTAAATTTTCAACTAGAAAACTATATTCAAATCATAACCATTATTTTTGTGTTATCATATTCCAATTTTATGTGAAAAAATTTCAAAAAAATAGAAATTAACAAAAAAAGGTAAATATTATTCAAACAATGAAATTTCAACACATTAAAATCAAGATTACTGTTAATGTTACTAATTACGTGAACTCACACTACAGTATCAAATTAAAGATTTAGAGATGGGTATAGTCATAGAGGGGTTTCTATAATTGAATACCAACATTTTATATGACCCTAACAATAATTTTTTGATTGAGGTATGTTTAATATCTCATCCTAAAAGTCAATTACAATTTATAGAGATTAAGAATGATGAGGTAAAGGGGAGGAATAAAATAGAGGGAAAAATTTATGTACCATATAATGGTCATGTATGATATGATTTAAAATAATAAAATTTGAAATAACCCATAAACTCACAATGGTTACAATAATAATTTTAACAATCCCTTATTGTATAAAAAAATCACATCTCCTAAATAATATGAATTCCTCGATTCCTATTATGATATTTTGGTGCATCCACCTTTGAAATAAAAATTTCAACCTAAGTTTAATCATGATAAAAAAAATCATATTTCACATGATACAGTCACCACAATTGATTTGTTTGAAATTTATTATTTTTTTAAAAATAAATAAATAAGTTACATTTAATATATAATATACATATGATAGAAATTCCACATTCATCACTAAGATATTAATAGGTGGGTAATTTTCTTAAGACATTGATGTAAAAAAAATTAGTGTAATTACATTTTAATTAAAAATACATTATCATTTTTTCAAAATAATCATATATTATTATTTAGAAAATTGAAAAACAATTTTATCAACCCATGTCTCATTAGAATCATCAGTTAATGAAACAGTAAGGGTTTAAAGGTATTTTCAAGTTTAAAGGATAAAATAAAAGTGAGCACATTAATAAATTAAGGAAAAGGGATAAGAATGAACTTGTTCCTTGATCATGGATTATTTAATATTGTATACAATTTTAGAAAAATATATGATTATAAAATTTATAATTAAAAATTAGTAACAAAAATCTATATCCCAATATTTCAATCTAAATTGAGAAATAATTAGTTCCAAATAAATAATCATTGACAATGAAACAATAATAAAAAAATATCAACATCAAACTATCTAATGTAAGGTATATATATCTAATTCAATCAACCACCAATTCTATCAGAAATAATTAAAAAATGTACCATAACTTCAATCACAATAAAAAATTATTTTTTACCTGATATAAAAAAATAACCATTTGATTTAAATTTATTTTAAAAATAAATAAATAAATATATTATGTTTATTATATCATGTTCACAATGTCAACATTTATAAAGGGTTATTGGTTATTAAAGAGGTATATTTAAGAGTCTATGATTGAATGGACGTAGTTTTTGTCTTTATTTTTAATTAATGTTTTATCAATACAAACATTCTAGAGAAAATACACATGAAAAAACATATAATATGATATGTTATGTAATTTCATCATGGAAAGTAATTCACCATAGAGATATTGAAGTAAACCTTTTTCATTACACTTTATCAATAAATGTAAAGACCCAAAATTCACAAACCAAAATATTATATCTTAATAGAGGAATATTCAATACATAACATAATGATCAACACCATAATCATATAGGTCTAGTTCGTTTGGAAACATGGACACATAAACAACTGGTCTATAAGTGAGCTACATCATCCCCCACTATGTTTTTCATAACTAGTACCCTTATTAGACATATCATGTATAACACATTTCATCATTACTTGGGGAAAGAAAAAATAATAAAAGGTGATCCCAAAATGATCAGCAAGGGTAAATAATGGAGATATCAACATATAATGAGAATAATGATTAATGAACATGATAAAAACATTTGAAAACCATACTATGTAAATAATAGAACATAAAATCGAGTCATTGAATAAATATTTGAATTTAATAATACATCAATCATAATGGAATCAAAGAACATGATCTATGAGATCATGACATTGGTACAAGGCATAAATTTATTGAATACATAATAGAATAGAAAATCATTTCCTTAGTATTTCAAGGCTCATTCAAAAGACTATCATAGTGGGATGAGTTCACTCCCCAACCCATCATTAACATAAATATTCTCTCCCAATACTATAATAGTTGATAGAGTCACTCATTGAACTAGAATCACTCACCATTTTAGTGTTCTTTATTTCATGAGATATCAACCTTTACCCAATGAATTAAAGGGAGATATTGGCCACACCTGTCATATAATGGAAAATCATATAAAAACGTTCCACAGTATCATAAAGAAATCATTATATAAAAACCAATGAAATGAAATGGGTTTCATAAATATTTAATCATAGTATAACCAATGGAAAATAAGTAGGTTTCATAATCATTTCATCATTTCATCATAAAGTAACCCATGAAAAAAGAAGGATATTTAATAATAATTTTATCATGGTATAACCCATGGAAGAGAAATAGGTTTCATAAATATCTTATAATCATAAACATAAACCCTCTAGGGAAATTATAAGAATGTTATAATTAGATCATATCCCCCGTAAAGTATAAGTAACATCAAATGATTTCATCTTAGAGGGAAATTGAATTTAAAATAACACTTGGAACATTTATTGAGGAAAATATCATTTACCCTTTGATTTTTTTAAAACATAAAACATTTTCTAAATATTTTTCATTGAAAATATGCTTTAAAACTTATAAATGGATATTTTAAAATCATTTAAAACATTTATTGGTGAAAATATATTTTAACATTAAAATAATTTTTTTAAAATAAAACAATTTCCTAAATATTAAGGATTTTTTATTGAAATGAACCTTGAAAACTTTTATGAGAAGCTTTAAATCATTGATAATTTATGATAGTGGGAGATTATATTCATTCCATACACATTATAACCAATTTTCCCTTAACATTTTTTGGTAAAAAACAAATGGACAATGTTTGGAAAAATACATGAAGATTCCCTGTAATTTTTTTAAATTAAATAAATGGTAAAAATTAAATTAAATAATCTTATAAGAATATTAAAAAATTATTGGAAACGTTTTTGTAAAACATGGATATGTAAGAAAAAATGATTTCAACTGATGAAATAAATAATTTCAGTTTCCATTGAAAACATTATTTTGGAATCTTGAGTACAAATATAGGAAAATAATGGAAAAAATGTATTCTCAATAAGTATACAAAGGTGAATAAAAGCCATGAATTTATTTATAAATATATAATAATATTTCACTATGGAAAGAATAATCATAAATAATCTTAATGAGTAATGAGATCAATACATCAAACCCTTACCACTTTGGAAACTTTTGAATCTTAAGGCCCATTAAAGTATAACAACAAAATAAATGTTAAATACAATTAATATTTGGATATTAATGATATAATATGTCAAAGGGTCCGTATATACACATCATAAAAGAAGATATGGGTATAATATAATGTATCTCCCAAAAAGACAAATTGAGACAAAAATATCTTACCGTTATAGAAACCATTGGACTATAAACTCCATGAAATAGATATACTCAAATGGATATTTAAATAAAAATAATTTTCTAAATAATCATAATTAAATGAATTAAATTGTATTATATACACCATATAAAATAAATAGGTGGTGAAAATGTCATGTGTCTCGCAGAAGTAAAACGTGAGACATAAATCCATTACATTGAGTTCCTCTTGCATCAAAATCACTCTATAAACCATTATAATGAATATAAATTTATTATAAATATATTATGTGAACATAATAATAAATATAATATTTTATATTTTGTTCTAATGACTTTTTATATTCCATTTATTAACAATTCCTTGTTAAAATTATGTCTCATGTAATAACTGCTTTGTTTTTCATGTATGTTTTGATTTGTTATTTTCAGTCCTCTTACTTGGATCATGGTTCTATAATATAAAGAATTTTAAACATGATATAAATATCATATATATTAATTATATATTTATTTAGATTAATACATAAAATTTAGATATGGAAAATGAAATATGTTGTTCATGGAGATGATAGGCCGTATGTATGCATGAATAATGTTTCAATTTTCTCGAAATATGAAGTGAAATAAAGTTAATTAATATATTAACATTACATAATTATTTATATTTCATATATATTCAATATATTCATTAAATTTATTCCTTATTAGCTTCTATTTAAGACGAAATTGAAAACTGAATCACATCGCTTCTTGAGGCGGTAGTCTATCATACACATGATCAATGTTATCGTATCCCCCACAGAATTGAAATTAAAAATGTATATATGATAATAGATTTAAATAAGTATATTTATTTTAAAAATATCATACATATACATTATATTGAATATCATACCTAATCATTAGAGTTGTTGATGTAAAACATGTCACATCAGTTCTTGAGGCGGTAGTCTACTATACAAACAAGTGACATTATGATTTCCCATTTCAGGGAATAAGAGATGAATGTTGGCCATGAGAGTAGAAAAATAAAATCTTAGTATATTTAATATATTTTTGATATTATATGATAATGGTGTAATAATATTTTAAGTAGGTGTAGGAAGAAATAATATAAAAACACATATTGAAGAACATTAACTCTTCTTTGGGTAACCCATTAGGTTTTCAAAAAAATCCTTCCTATATTATATTTTTGATCAAAATAAGGATTCTAATATGAGTGTACTGTAATTAAGGTGGTGATTCTGGTAGTTTTTGGCTGAACTAAATGGTTTTGTAAGTGTTAATAAGAGAAGAGAGGGGGTGTACTTTTATATGTGGGGAGATGACACATTTGATATTTTTGAAAAGAATAAAGTATACTGATGTTTTTTATATTAAAATAGCTCTCAAAGAAATAATTATTTTTCCTTATAGGTATTAATTTCTAAATAATCTCCATAAAATAATATTTTTTAAAATTTTAGGTCATTTTTAACCATTATATTTTTAGTTTAACACCCTGATAAACACATTTTTACCTTAACGATAGTAAATAATTATAATATTTTTAATATTCATTGTGGAAAAAATTAAGTTGAACTTATTAGATAATATAAATTATTATGATTTCAAATATGGATTCCATTTTTTAAAATTTAACTCATATAATTTAAAATTAAACCCATAGATGTGATGAGAAAGCAAGTTTTCAATGGAAAAATGATTATAAGTAGAGAAATTTGTAATCTCAAAAGTAAACATGAAATTGATTCCAATGGAATAAATTGGATTAATAAATAAATAATTGAACTTATTTTACTTTTAGAACCATATTAAAACAAATTTTATGTTCTTAAATGTTTTAAATGAAAAAATAATTCTTAACAGAAACAAGTATTTTTAACTATTCACTAAAAAATTTATCTTTTTAGAAAATTATCAAAATTTCACTATAAGAAAAGTTTGACATGAAAATTTCAAAAATGAAGTTTAATTTTTCAAATTAATTTTCTAGTATTAGAAAAAATTGATTTTATTATTTTTTCTCAAAAATGCAATCAAATCATTTTATGAGAAAATTGTATTTTAAAAACATACAAATAAGTTTATAAAAATTAAGTACCTTTTTATCAATATGTTTTATTTATATAAAACTATTATTTTTAATTTTTAAAAATTATTTATTATTATTCGTATCATTATGTTTAATTTATAGGCTATAATAGCTGTGTTTAAATAATAATATTAATAATGTATTGTGGTATGCTAAAACTCAGTGTCATGTGTAACACATGCTAAACTCGGTGTTGTATATAACATAAGCTAAACATAGTGTTTGATGTAATGAAAGACATTAATTAAATTTAATATATTTAAAAAATATCATAAAAATTCAGTGTGTTACAATACATTCTAATGATACGTGTTGAGGAAGATGTCAAGATTACAATACACTTAAAGATGAGTCCACATACTAAAATAAATGGGGATCCCAATGTAGATACTTTGAAAATCATTATGAAGAATAAATAACCTTATGGGGATACTTAAAGTATAATTGTGGTGAATATTAGATGATTATTATGGAAACTCAGGGAACATTATCTTGAAATATTATTAAGTTAACACTGAACCACTCAGATTATGGAGAAAATAGATGTTTTGATGATTCTTTAATATTATAGTCGAAGATGAATGTTCTAGACCATTATAGAGTTAAAAAATATAAGTTTAAAGTATTTGTGTAATGATGATATTGAGTTCCATTAGTAAAGAAAGAGTGTTTTTCAAAATGAAAAAACTATATAATATGAGTCTTTTATGATGTTATTATAATATTATGAGTTTTATGAAATTACATGCATTTTTGGATTTATATATGGGATGTTTCTTATATTTTAAAGATGTTATTATTTATTGGATGTTTTGTTATTCCTTCCAAAGATTAAAGAGTGTAATTCCACCTATATAATACTTTGTATGAACTTTTTTCAAGCCACCAATATGTGACCTATTAGAGGTGATATTCAAGGGCCTCACTTGGCTACACTACTAACTCTGAATGTGTTCTATTGGAATGAGGTCATTATCACACACAAAAAGGATATATGACCCTCAGGTTTATCATAATGGCTGATTAGTTAGATTATTTACAAAACCACTAAAATCAAAGTGGTTTGAATTTATTAAATATAGAATAGACATGTTTATATTAAAATTATCATACTCAAACTGATGTTATAATAAAAAAATTAAAAACAACATAAGAAAGGTGGAGCATATATTCTTTCTAGAGAAAAATTTTATTTTTAGTATAAACTAAAAGGAATTAATGAATACCACTTACCGATCCTCTTACTATCTTATAATAATCAAGAAATTAAATTAAAATAATTAGAAGATAATAACCCAATTTAAATTTCAAAATATTCTCGTCTGATTACTCTCTTAAATATATTATCGCATTTGTATCCAATCCTTCACCCCCAATATTTTTTATGTAATATCTCTAGATTCAACCTAGGGATTCGATGCACCATGATTATTAGTGATTAATTAATATAAAATTATTTCCCCCTCTTCTCTATATAATAACTCAGAAAAATGAGACTCTATCTAGACTACCAATCCTTTTCTTGATTTACATCTAAAAATGAAATCATGTACCTTTATAAAGTACTTAACTTATTATTTGTTCTTTATCCCATGGAATCTCTCTAATTAGAAATTTTTAAAATTTAGAAACCTCTATTTTATCCATATTTTACAATATTAAACCAATATAATTATTCTACAAGTAGAAAAGTTACCCACAAAAACATCATAAAAAAATGGTATGAATGTTTTCTATCCAATATCGAAACTGACATCCCATATAAAAAATATTATAAATTCAAACGAAAAAATAACAATCCATTACTATTTATCCCATAGATATTTTGAGAGTTATTCCCCATTATTTAGTAATTGGATATTTGAGAAAAACCCCAAATATTGATTACAATCATTGGTAATGGTTTCTTTCTCACTATCAAAATGTTTGTTGATAATATTGGTGTCACGATCATTGTAAAAGGTATCCTCATATCTTACTGACTCCTTTTTGAGCACATGAAATTCTATAAGGTCTATGATTCAAGATTCTCTTTAGGAGAACAAACCATACCCCTAAGATGGGTGATCTTGAACCAAAATTTTGGATCATATATAAATGGATTTAGACACTTCTAATTATTTAATAATATAACATTAATACAATCATGTTATAAGATATATACTAGTTAGATTTTATTAATACATTATGGTACTTCAATATTATATAATTTATTTTTGACTACATCCTCACCATCAACTCTTTCAAACATAGGGTTAATACTCCACCCCATGAAAGTTTTATTTAGGATATTGTTCTTGTGATTAATCACAATAAGTATCTATACAATGAGCTCAATATTTGTTCTCCCATCACAAACCGACTGATTGATGAGAATAATATCATTTGTATTCACTATGACTTTGATTTAATGAGTACCTTATTCATTAAAAAATGTGTTTTGAATCCTCCATCTTCCACAACTTTTTCTTTACCATTTACATTAAATACCTAAATAAATAAAATGCACATGAGCAGCACATAATGATCCCAAGGATAATGATCTCTATACAGATTCTAAATTTGCATGAACTTACAAAAAAAATTATAACCTCTCAGTATCTGGAAGTTATAGACACTATAAATATTTTACTTTAAAATAATTATATAATAACACATTCATGAGACTAAGTTCTATAGAATCTCTTAATGGAAATGATTCCAAACCCTAACTACTCATCCAATTCCTTTTTCATCCCCTTATCCATCCAGTCATCATATAAATTATCCTTCACCAACATATATTTATCAAAGATCTCCTTAGTGACTTTCCCTTTAGCCCCTGCCTCATTTTCTCTTCGACTTTCCCCTCCCCAAAAATATTATAGTTACATTTCAAACCCCACCCCTACAATACCAGTCATATTTGACCCTATTAATACAACTAAAATATTATCCTTTATTATTCCCTTATCCCTTCAAACTTCCTATACTATTATTCCAATAACATCCATAATCAAAGAAAACCCTTTCCCTTGCACCCAACTAATCATTTCCATGCCTTCACTAACCCCTTATGAATTGATTCCCCTTCCCTCTCTTCCCCTATATTGTTAGATTATTCTTAAAACTTTGGAATAATCAACCTATATTCCATATTTCTCTTCCCACACCTCTGATATACCTCTTCTCATATGTAAAATACCCAATTATACCTCTTAAATAGATTTTTAAATGGACAACTACAATCTTCTAACCATTAATTATCCATTGATGATACTTATAACCACCACTACCATCTAAAATCTACATCCCATACAACCCATGAATCAATTCAACACTACCTTAATTTTACCAAACTAGACACCCTAGATAGTATACTTATGTCTCTTCAGTACCTAAAATAGTTGGATAAGATGTACATTATTATTTATAATCTATTGATTTCTAAGAATCACACACTTTTATCTTGTTCCTATGCCATAAAAACCACTAAAACCTAATCCTCCAGTGTTCCTCCTATAGAATAATCTTTTACTTCCAACAGTTATAATTATTTTCTATTTTTTTAAGTGAAAATTATGATCTCCAAAAATAACTCAATTAAATATATTGAAATAACCTAAAGTAAAAAATATTCCTTACTCAATCATCATAGAGTCTGACTATAAATGTAACGACCCAATGTTTTTAATGGAAATTCCATTCTTCTAAATAATCCATAAAATCACATAATAATGTTCTACTAAGTGATAAGTGACCTTTAAACATACGTTTGTCACTTTTGTGTTTGGAATTTTGGAAATCTGACATGCACGGTTCTGTTCAAGATGTTTTTTGGAGTCCGATAAAAAACACATAATAGTTGGTGAATAATAACCTACCCTAATGAATAGTAATGTACCCTTATTAATAGAGATATACCCTAATGAATAGTAACCTCACCTATAGTGGTATAAAAATAATATTCAAGTTGGAAGTACGACAACCTATATTTTAGAATAAGTTAATGAGTGTTTTAAAAATCGTTTTGATTATAAATTATTATTTTAATTAAATATTAAAATAATAATATTTATAAAATTATTTTTGAAAAATGGAATTCATTTTTGGATTTTACATGTAGAAAAATGGTTATGGTGAATTTTTGGGATTTTTCTGAAATACTTGAATTTTTGATGAATAGTAAAATACGATAAATTTTAATAAAAGATAAATAATGCATCATAGGTAATGTATGGATGATGTAAGATGATAATACAGAATCATCCTTGATTATTATAATATATTTGATTATAATTATCAATTATTCATAGTATTGGCCTTAAATAATAAACTAATACTTAAAATAATGGGGAAAGCCTCCCCTCCCTCACTATAAATACCCCCTCTCTTTACCTCTTTCCCACACACCTCTCAAGCCTTGTGTGTAGCCCAAATTCTGCCCAAAAATCCTCCCAAGATCCTTCCCCACGTTCAAGGCCTACTGGACTTACCAAAAGGCCAAAATCGAAGGCCTTAAGAGGGATCTCAAAGAGAGGAGATCAAAGGGTAATGATTCCCTTTCATTTTCAAGTGTTTTGTTTTCAATTTCCTTCTTTTCTTATACCCTCTTACCCTTCCCTTATCCAAAAGGCATTAAAGCTCCCGAATCTCATATATTATGGATGATAATCATGTTTATGTAAAAATTCAAGCATCATGCTTCTTCTCCTCTCCCTCACGTTCTAAAATTAAAACACCGTCCTTGATCGACATCGTGGATAATGTGTTTTCAATTTCTTTTATCATATTTGTTTCTGGTCATGAAACCATTTATGTTATGGTTGAAAAATATTATTACTTATTTTATATATCCTATTTATGGTTCTATAATCCTTATACACTCATGATATCAAATAATAATACAAAACAAGTTAATTATGGGTAAACTCGCTAAAATTAATTCAAGCGTTTATCATTAATGTATTAGGTCATGGTTCTATTTCACTCCAATTAAACAAATGAATTTTTTAACCTTATATATGTTCAATAATTCTTTATAAAATCAATTATACACAACCAATTTAATCTTACATTTTATCTGAACCTAAATACAAGTAAACATATCATTAAAACCAAGGAAACAAATGGACCCGAACCCTAAAATTAAACATTTTAATCAATAAAAATGGGTATAAATGAACTTAAAAAGGTTATACTAAATATTTTACATGTATATAAGGTTCTGGAATTATTGATTAATAAACCTAATTTGTCTATTCAGGTCAATAATATCAAGTGGGGAACACCAATGGACTTAAGGTAAGGGATCCTCCCCTTTTTACTCATAATCAAGATTGATCTCTATGCTATGCCTTTTTGTGTAGTACCAGGTAATGGGGTACATTTATACACATTCCCCATAATTACCTAATGTTTTATAAGTGATTAGAAACCCCTTATCTCTCTCATCAATCCCTATTAATTATACATGATACCATGCCAATAAACCATGATGGATTCTACCCGAACTTCCTTTATTCCTTCATGGTGCTCTATCTTTCTTTTTGTTGTTTTATTTTCTTTTATGTAGAACTTAAAAATTATGTTTATATGATCAAATAACATGTCCCAAGATCCACCTCTCACTCTCTTTTGTGGTTATACATGCTTATTAGTGAATCTCTCTTTGATACTTCCCAATAAGCACACTTGTTTTAAAGGAAATCCCCGAAATTTTACCCAAATTCAAGAGCACTATACCTTATTTTTTAAGACACCATTATCTTTGTCAATTATGTATTTTAATTATGAAAACCTTATTGGTTCAATTCTGGTTTTATATTAAATAATGTCTTCTCTACTATTTGTAAAATCCCTATGGTATTTTCCTTAAAACCGCACAGAAATGTTTTAATGCTAATGTTTCTAAAATACAAATCTCATATGTTGTCACTTATGCTTGACACCACTTACCATGTTATAAGCACATTTTTCCCCATAAAAGTCCATGTATTTCTAATTATTTCTTTATATGGACACTTTCATGATACACCCATTGGTTATGATTGATGTCATGATTGTGGTACCCAATTATTTTCATGGGTAACCTTGTGTATGGTTGAATATGTATGATTGTATATGTGGTAAGAATATTTATGTGGAAAGGATATTCATGAATATGTTGAGATGGGTGCACCCAGATAGGGCTCCAATGCATTGGGTAAGGTTAAGTCTCATGAGATGCGAAGTGAAACGGGATAGGCAGTTAGCCTTGACCCATACTGAAATGGGAAACAGGATTGGCAGTTAGCCTTTACTCATACTAAAGAAATGCTTTATGATTATGCCAAATTTATATGATTCCATGTTTATATGATCCCATGATTATATCAAATGAATTTATAAGTTTCATTCTTTGGATATCATTATTTCGTGCCTCCTAAATCATACGTTTGAGATGTATCCTTATGTTCTTTCCCTTACTAGGATTTTTAGCTCATCCCTTTGTTCATGCATTCCCCAGGGTACCCTATGCAGATGTAAGGGCACAAAGGAAGTTAGGAGATCATTATGGAGATTAAATAAAGAAGTGTTTTTATCCCCATGTTGTGTGTTATATGTACCTAGTCTTCCAAGACACTAGACTTAATGATCCTTAGCTTATACTCTGATGTTGAATTATGTTTAAAATCATGAAATGTTATATGTAAAAGGCTCGGGTTGCTATAGTTGGTATCATAGGATGGTCTAGTTCTTTTTGGAGATTAGGAATAGATAACCTTATCTAGAACCTTAAGGATGAGACTAAGTATAAGAAAACCATCATAAATTTTTGTGAGTATATAGTAAGTGGTTTATCAAGAAAATACATCCCTGTCTGGATACGAGCAAGTAGAGGTGGCTCTGGCACAGATGTATCTAGGGGTAAAACCCGAAAACACCGCTTGGAGCTAGAATCTAACAGGAATTGGTGCACGAAAACGGGCCCTGCTTCACTCTTGGTTATGAAACTCCCGGGGTATATGCTTTAGTAGATTCACGAGCTTAGTACAAACTATTATTAAGGGAAAAAAGAATCCACTAAGAATATAAGTTAGGAAATAGATCGAGGATAACCTAGATATAAACCTAAGGAATCACAATTCATGATATACATTTTCATTAAAAGTTCATACTTTTATATTCAAAGTTCCTTTTTATGCTCAATAGCTAAGTATTCAAGACCTCTAATTATACATTCTTTTTCTTAGTTAATGGCAGGAAATATAAGAACACGTTCCAACAACCAATGTGATAGGAAATGTAATGATTGCCCTAATGACATGCCAGATGTGATGGAATCAGGTGCTCAAAACTTCATGGAAGTACTTTCTGAGCTGGCTCGAGTTATGAATAATCACTTGAATCAGGTGGAACGTCCCCCTCCTCCAAGGAAAGAGCAAGTTGTCGTAGAATCCTTCATCTGGAAAAGGCTTCCCATGTTTAGAGGGTCTTCTGATCCCCTCCTCACAGAATAATGGATTAACTCCATTGAAAAGATATTCTCTATTCTGCAGTGCTCGAAAGAAGATAAGGTTGTATTGGCGGTCTATCGTTTTGATGGGGAAGCTGATCAGTGGTGGACACTGATCAAGAATTCAAATTCCCAAGAGGAAATTGATTCCATAAATTGGGAGGAATTCAATAGGATGTTTTTAAACAAATATTTTCCTCAAACCCTCCATTTCAAGATGGAAAGTCAGTTCCTTGGACTCAATCAGAATGAAAATGAGTCCATCGGGGCGTATGAAGCGAACTTTACAAGGCTTGAAAGGTACGCCTCTGGTCTTGTCATGAACACCGAAAGCAAGGTGGATTTCTTCTTTAACGGACTAAAGACGAGTCTACGAAAAGTGTTGGCTATTCGAGACATCAATAGCTATGAGGAGATTGTTCGTTGTGACCTCAAGGTTGAAATGGAGATTGGAGACTCGAAGTGGTCCCATGGGACTACTGACAAGAAGCCGAAAATGGAAAATAACATGGGTGGTTCATTAAACAAATACCATGATGGATAGAAGCCTCACTTTCTCCTTTGCAAGAATTGTGGGAAGAAGCATCTTGGTGACTATCTGAAGGGAACCAGGAATTGCTTCAAATGTGGGAAGTTTGGTCATCTGGCCAAGAATTGTCGAAGGGATAAGAAAAATCCCGCTAATGTTGAATAAAAAAAGATGGTTTTGAAAAACACTCAGCCTGCAGTGTAGTGTTTCAACTACAAGGATCTTGGGCATTATGAGAACAATTTCCCTAAGCTGAGGGTTTTCGGAGGCAATTCACAAAAACCTCCAAGGAAAAAAGGAAGGTATTATGCTATCACTACTGCTGAGGTGGAGCTGGAAAATGATGTGGTGACAGGTACAATTTTTATTCATTAAAGAATAGCAAACATACTATTTGATTCTGGTTCTACGCATTCTTTCATATCATGAAATCTTAGTAGAACTATTCAAATACCACCTCAAAATTTGGAGGAAAAGTTATCTGTGAAAGCAAAAAATGGGGCGATCACTGCATCCATGGTTTATAACTCCTCCCTGGTTAATGTCTATGGACTGAACCTCCCAGTAAATCTCATCATACTTCATTTAGTGGAGTTTTACACAATCTTGGGCATGGATTGGCTATCTTTATACAAAGCCAACATCAACTGTCGGGAAAGGGAAATCATTTTTCACATCCTGAAGCATCCTCTGATTCTTTACAAGTGCAAGGAGGAAGATGAGTCTCATTTAGAATCTTCATCTCAAGTTTGGATATTGCTTCCTTATGAGCATGCATACCTAGATCAAATGATAGAGAAAAAGGAGAGAATCATTCTTAAAGACATGCCCATCATGAGGGATTACACTGATGTATTCCTCAAAGTGTTTCATGGTCTTCCTCCCGACTGAGAGGTTGAGTTCTCAATTAAACTTATCCCTGGATCTCGGCCAATCTCAAAGACACCTTACAGAATGGCCACCGTACAGCTCGAAGAGCTGAAGTAGTAGTTACAGGGGAATATGGAGAATGGTTTTATATGCCCGAGTTCTTCCCCGTGGTGTGCTCCAGTCCTCTTCGTCAAGAAGAAGGATGGATCAATGCACCTTTGCATTTATTATTGTGAGCTCAATAAAATCATGATAAAGGACAAGTATCACCTTCAACGGAAAGACAACATGTTTGATCAGCTTCGTGGGGCAAGTTATTTCTCTATGGTGGACCTTCGGTCAGGATATCACCAACTAAAGGTGAGAAAGGAAGATATACCCAAGGCTACCTTTCTAACAAGGTATGGACACTATGAGTTCATAATGATGCCCTTCAGACTCACTAATGCTCTATAAATTTTCATGAATTTAATGAATAGAGTCTTCAGAGATTACCTCGACAAATTTTTGGTGGTCTTTGTTGATGATATTCTGATATAATCCAACAGAAAGCAGGAACATGAGGAGCATTTGGAAACTGTGTTAAAGACTTTGAAAAGGGAGAAGTTTTATGAAAAGTACAGTAAATGTGAGTTCTGGATGGATGAAGTATCATTCTTGGGGCATGTTATCACTAGGAAAGGGATATCTGTGGACCATTACAAGATGAAGGCAATTGAAGAGTGGCCGAGGCCAACTTCTGTAACGGAGATCCGCAGCTTTTTAGGTCTAGCTGGGTATTATCGACGATTCATGAAGAAATTTTCAAAATTTTCAAACCCAATGACCATGCTGACATGAAAGGGAGTAAAGTTAATCTGGACACAGGAATGTGAAGACTGTTTCAAGGAGTTGAAAAAGAGGCTTATCATTGCGCCTGTACTCACACTCCCTTCAATTGGAGAACTCTTTATGGTGTATAGTGATGCTTACAAGAAAGGATTAGCCTGTGTTCTAATGCAAAATGATAAAGTGATAGCCTATTCCTCAGGCAGCTGAAAATCCATGAGCAAAACTATCCCACACATGATCTGGAGTTGGTGCCTGGGATATTTGCATTGAAAATATGGAGGCATTATCTCTATGGGGAAAATGTGAGATATATACTGACCACAAGAGTCTCAAATATATATTCACACAGAAAGAGCATAATATGTGCCAATGAATATGGATAGATCTCATCAAGGATTATGAATGCTCAATCCACTACCATCCCGGTATGGAAAACAAGGTGGCAGATGATCTAAGTAGAAAGTACCCTACATCTTTATCAATGATGAGAATTGAAAAGGATCCGATCTTCTTAGATTTGAAAAGGATGGGCATGGGAATAATTAAGGGAGGAACATCATCAATGATTTCTCAAATTATTTCTCAACCATCCCTCTTGGAGAAAATAAAGGTTTCTTAAAGAAAGGATGTGGAAATTCAGAAAAGGGTGGAAGATGTTAAAAGTAGGAAATCCTCTAATTTTGAAAATTGATGAGAAAGGATTTGTAAGATTTGGTACTCGATTATGTGTAGCATATGATCTAGATATAAAGAAGGAGCTATTGAATGATGCACATCGCTCAACCTTCTCTATCCATCTTGGGAGTACCAAAATTTAATGTGATCTCCTAGAACACTTCTAGTGGGATAACATGGAGAAGGAGATTGTAGAATATATATCAAGGTGCTTTGTATATCAGCAAGTTAATGCTGAGTGAAAAAGTACAAAGGTATGATGAAACCATTGCATATACCCATGTGTAAATGGGAACATTTTACTATGGAATTTGTAATGGGTCTCCTGAAGACATCACAGGGAAAAAATGCGATATGGGTTCTGGTTGGGCGACTCACCAAGACTTCACATTTCTTCGCTATTCGGGTAGATATCTCACTTGAACAACTTCCAAAGGTATATGTGAAGGAAGTGGTGAGACTGCATAGTGTTCAACTCTCAATTGTCGCTCACCATGATCCAAGGTTCACATCTAAATTCTAGAATAGTCTTCAACATGCTTTGGGTACTGAATTAAATTTCAGCATGGCCTATCACCCCCAAACTGATGGCCAATCTGAAAGGACTCTTAAGACACTTGAAGATATGCTGAGGGCATGCTCTTTAGAATTCAAAGGTGGATGTGATCTGAATCATCCATTGGTTGAGTTCTCATACAACAATAACTTCCACTTGAGTATTCAGATGGCTCCGTATTAAGATCTATATGGAAAGCGACGTAGAACTCCAACCTGTTGGGATTAAGTTGGAGAACGAAAGCTAATTGGACCCGATCTTGTGAAAAAGATGACATAGAAGGTCCAAGTCATCAAGAAAAACATCAAAGCTGCTCAGATTTGGAAAAAGAGCTATGCTGACAAACGTCGAAGGGACTTGGAGTTCGACGTTGGAGATAATGTCTTCCTTCAAATATCTCCATGGAAGAGAGTCATGCGATTCGGGAAGAAAGGGAAGTAAAGCCCAAGGTACATTATCCCCTTTGAGATCCTTGAACGCATAGGATCCATGGCCTATCGTCTTGCACTTCCACAAAATATGGCTCGAGTTCATGATGTTTTTCATGTATCACTATTAAGGAAGTACATAACTGATCCCTCATATGTACTAAATTCAGAGGTGGTGCAGCTGGAAGATGATCTCACCTATGAGGAGCAGCCAGTAAAGATTCTGGATCAGAGAAATAAGGTTATACACAAAAAGACAACCCATATTGTCAAAGTGTTGTGGAGGAACCATAAGTTTTAGGAAGCAACATGGGAACTGGAGGAAGCAATGAAGGAAAAGTACCCACATCTGTTTTTGGCCTAGAATGTAAAATGAAATTTTGAGGGCGAAATTTCTTAAGGGGGAATAATGTAACGACCAAATGTTTTTAATGGAAATTCCCTTCTTATAAATATGACATAAAATCACATAATAATGATATACTAAGTGATAAGTGACCTTTAAACATAATTTTGTCACTTCTGTGCTTGGAATTTTGGAAATCTGACATACACGGTTGTGTTCAAGATGTTTTTTGGAGTCTGATAGGAAAAACTTAATTTTTTGTGAATAGTAACCTACCATAATGAATAGTAATGTACCATTATGAATAGTGATATACCAAAATGAATAGTAACCTCACCTATGGTGGTATAAAAATAATATTTAAGTTGGAAGTGCAATAAACCTATATTTTAGAATAAGTTAATGAGTGTTTTAAAACTGGTTTTGATAATATATTATTATTTTAATTAAATATTAAAATAATTATATTTAGAAAATTATGTTTTAAAAATGGACTTCATTTTTGGATTCTACACGTCGAAAAATGGTTAGGGTGAATATTTGGGATTTTTCTGAAATACATGAATTTTTGATGAATAGTAAAATACGATAAATTACAATAAATGCTAAATACTGCATCATAGGTGATGTATGTCTGATGTAAGATGATAATCCCGAGTCCTACTTGATTATTATAGTATATTTGATGATAATTCTCAATTATTCATATTATTGGCCTTAAATAATAATCTAATACTTAAAATAATGGGAAAAACCTCCTCTCCCCCACTATAAATACCCCCTCTCCTTACCTATTTCCCACACACCTCTCAAGCCTTGTGCCTAGCCCAAATTCTTCCCAAAAATCCTCCCAAGATCTTTCCCCACGTCCAAGGCCTTCTTGTCTTACCAAAAGGCCAAAATCAAAGTCCTTAAGAGGGATCTCAAAGAGAGGAGATCAAAGGGTAAGGATTCCCTTTCATTTTCAAGTGTTTTGTTTTCAATTTCCTTCTTTTCTTATACCCTGTTCCCCTTACCTTATCCAAAAGGCATGAAATATCCAAAATCTCATATATTCTGGATGTTAATAATGATTATGTAAAAATTCAAGCATCGTGCTTCTTCTCCTCTCCCTCACGTTTTAAAATTAAAACATCATCCATGATCGACATCGTGGATAATGTGTTTTCAATTTCATTTATTATCTTTTTTTTGGTCATGAAACCATTTATGTTAGGGTTGAACCAGATTATTATGTATGTTATATATCCTATTTATAGTTCTGGAATCCTTATACACTCATGATATCAAATAATAATACAAAATAATTTAATTATGGGTAAAATCACAAAAATTAATTCAAGCCTTTATCATTAATGTCTTATGTCATAGTTCTCTTTAACTCCAATTAAACAAATGAATTTTGTAACCCTATGGATGTTCTATAATGCTTTATAACATCAATTATGTACAACCAATTTCATCTTACATTTTATTCGAACCTAAATACAAGTGAACTTATCATTAAAACCAAGGAAACAAACGAACCCGAACAATGAAATTGAACCTTTTAATCAATCAAAATGGGTATGAATGAACTTAAAAAGGTGATAGTAAATATTTTACAGGTATATAAGGTTCTGTAACTATTGATTAATAAACCTAATTTGACAATTCAGGTCATTAATATCATGTGGAGAACACCAATGGGCTTAAGGTAAGGGATCCTCCCCTTTTTACTCATAATCAAGATTGATCTCTATGCTATGCCTTTTTGTGTGGTACCAAGTAATGGGGTACATTTATACACCTTACCCAGACATTCCAAATGTTTTATAAGTGATTATAAACCCCTTATATCTCTCATAATTCCCTCTTAATTATACACGATACCATGCCAATAAACCATGATGGATTCTACCCGAACTTCCTTTATTCCTTCGGGTTGTTCTATCTTTAATTTTGTTGTTGTCTTTTATTTTATGCAGAACATAAACATTCTGTTTATATACTCCAACATCATGTTACAAGATCCAACTCTCACTCTCTTTCGTGGTTATACATGCTTATAAGTGAATCTCTCTTCGATACTTCCCAATAAGCACACTTGTTTTAAAGGAACTCCCCGAACTTTTACCCAATTTCAAGAGCACTCTACCTTCTATTTTAAAACACCATTATCTTTGTAAATTCTGTATTTTAATTATGAAAACCTTCTTGGTTCAATTCTAGTTTTATATAAAAGATGGTCTTCTTTACTATTTGTAAAATCTATATGGTATTTTCCTTAAAACCGCAAAGAAATGTTTTAATGCTAACATTTCTAAAATACATCTCTCATATGTTGTCACTTATGTTTGACACCACTTACCATGTTATAAGCCTATTTTATCCTATGAACATCCATGTATTTCTAATTCTTTCCTTATATGGAACTTTCATGATACACCCATTTGTTATGATTGATGTCATGATTGTGGAACCCAATTCTTTTCATGGGTACCCTTATGATTGTGTATAGTTGAATATGTATTATTGAATATGTGGTAAGAATATTTATCTGGCAAGGATATTCATGAATATGTTGAGATGGGTGCACCCAAATAGCATTCCAATGCATTGGGTAATGTTAAGTCTCATGAGATGTGATGTGAAACGAGATTGGTTGTTAGCCATGACCCGTACTAAAGAAATGCTTTATGATTCTGTCACATTTATATGATTCCATGTTTATATGATCCCATTCTTATATCAAATGAATTTATAATTTTCATGCTTTGTGTATCATTATTTAATGCGTCCTAAATCATATGCTTGAGATGTACCCTTATATTCTCTCCATTACTGGGCTTTTTAGCTCATCCCTTTGTTCATGTGTTCCCCAGGGTACCCTATGAAGATATAAGGGATCAAAGGAAGTTAGGAACTCATTATGGAGATTAAATAAAGTAGTGTTTTTAGCCCCATGTTTTGTGTTATATGTACCTAGTCTTCCAAGACACTATACTTAATGATACCTAGCTTTTAATATGATGATGAATTATGTTTAAAATCATGAAATGTTTTATGTAAAAGGATTGAGTCGCTATAGTTGGTATCAGAGGTTGGTCTAGTTATTTTTAGAGATTAGGAATAGTGCACCTTAGCGAGAACCTTAAGGATGAGACTACGTATAAGAAAATAGTCCTAAATTTTGGTGAGTATTGAGTAAGTGGTTTATCAATCAAATACATCCCTGTCTGGATACGAGCAGGTAGAGGTGGCTCTAGCACAGATGTATCTAGGGGTAAAACCTGAAAACACCACTTTGAGCTAGACTCGAACAGGAACCGGTGCACAACAACGGGCCTCGCTGCACTCTTGGTTACGACACTCCCAGGGGATATGATTTGGTAGATTCACGAGCTTAGTAAAAACCATTATTAAGGGAAAAAAAGAAGCCCATATGAATATAAGTTAAGAAATAGATCGAGGATAACCTAGATATAAACCTAAGGAATCAAAAGTCAGGATATACATTTTCATTAAAAGTCCATACTTCTATGTTCAAAGTTCCTTTTTATGCTCAATATCTAAGTATCCAAGACCTCTAATTATACATTCCTTTTCTTAGTTAATGGAGGGAAATTGAAGAACACGTTCCAACAACCAATGTGATAGGCAATGTAATGATTTCCCTAATGACATGCCTGATGTGATGGAAGAAGGTGCTCAAAACTTCATGGCAGTACTTGCTAAGCTGGCTCGAGTTATGAATAATAACTTGAATCAGGTGTAACGTCCCCCTCCTCCAAGGAAAGAGCACGTTGTCGTAGAATACTTCATGTGGAAAAGGCCTCCCATGTTTAGTAGGTCTTCTGATCCCCTCCTCAAAGAACAATGGATTAACTCCATTGAAAAAATATTATCTGTTCTGCATTGCTCAGAAGAAGAGAAGGTTGTACTGGTGGTCTATCGTTCTGATGGGGAATCTGATCAGTGGTGGACACTGATCTATAATACAATGTACCAAGAGGAAATTGATTCCATGGATTGGGAGGAATTCAAGGGGATTTGTTTCAACAAATATTTTCCTCAAACCCTCCGTCTCAAGATGGAAACAGAGTTCCTTGTACTCAAGCAGAAGGAAGATGAGTCCATTGGGGTGTATGAAGCGAACTTTACAAGGATTTCAAGGTACACCTCTGTCCTTTTCATGAACACCGAAATCAAGGTGGATCACTTCTTTAGTGAACTAAAGCCGAGTCTACCAAAAGTGTTGGTGATTCGAGACTTCGACAGCTATGAGAAGATTGTTTGTTGTGACCTCAAGGTTGAAATGGAGATTGGATACTCTTAGTGGTCTCATGGGCCTAGTGACAAGAAGCATAAAATGGAGAACAACATGGCTGGTTCATCAAACAAGTCCCATCATGGAAAGAATCCTCACATTCCCATTTGCAAGAATTGTGGGAAGTAGCATCTTGGTGACCGTCTCAAGGGAACCAGGAATTGCTTCAAATGCGGGAAGTTTGGTCATCTGGCCAAGAACTGCCGAAGGGATAAGATAAATACCACCAATGTTGAAGGAGAAAGGAAGGTTCAGAATAACACTCAGCCTACCGTGCAGTGTTTCAACTACAAGGATCCTGGGCATTATGTGAACAATTTCCCTAAGATGAGGGTTTTCGGAGGCAATCAACAAAAACCTCCAAGGAAACAAGGAAGGTAATATGTTATCACTACTGCTGAGGTGGAGCCGGAAAATGGTGTGGTGACAGGCACAATTTCTATTCATTCAAGAATAGCGAACATACTATTTGATTCTAGTTCTATGCATTCTTTCGTATCATGGAAGTTTAGTAGAACTATTCAAATACCACCTCAAAATTTGGAGGAAAAGTTATATGTGAAAACAGCAAATGGGGCGATCACTACATCCATGGTTTATAACTCCTCCCCGGTTAATGTTTGTGGAATGAACCTCCTAGAAAATATCTTCATACTTATTTTAGTGGAGTTTGACACAATCGTGGGCATGGATTGGCTATCTTTGTACAAAGCCAACGTCAACTATCGGGAAAGGGAAATCACTTTTCACATCCCGAAGCATCCCCTGATTCTTTACAAGTGCAAGGAGAAAGATGAGTCTCCTTTAGAATCTTCGTCTCAAGTTTGGATATTGCTTCCTTATTAGCATGCATGCCTAGTTCAAATGATTGAGACAAAGGATATAATCATGCTTGAAGATGTTACCATCGTGAGGGATTACACTAATGTATTTACCAAAGAGTTTTCTGGTTTTCCTCATGATTGAGAGGTTGAGTTCTCAATTGAACTTATCCTTGGATCACTGCCTATCTCAAAGACACCTTACAGAATGACCACCGTAGAGCTGGAAGAGATAAAGAAGCAGTTACAGGGGAATTTTGAGAAAGGTTTTATATGCCCGAGTGCTTCACCGTGGGGTGCTTCAGTCCTCTTCGAAAAGAAGAAGGATAGATCAATGTGCCTTTGCATTGATTATTGTGAGCTCAATAAAGTCATGATAACGACAAAGTATCACAGTACTGGAAATCATGGTTCTCCCAACAGTTGTATAGCAACGGTTCTTTTGAACCGTTGGTATAGGTGACCTTTTTTATTTTTCCCAACGGTTTGATGAAACCGTTGGGAAAGATTGGAAGAAAATTATTTTTCCCAATGGTTTCATCAAACCGTTGGGAAAGATGGGGAAAAAATCAGTTTTCCCAATGGTTTAATGAAACCTTTGGGAAAACTCTATCTTTACCAACGGTTTTTAAAAACCGTTGGGAAATATTTCCCCCAAATACAGACCACCCGAACCCCCACTCAGTTCGATTGTAGACAAAACCTAATCGAGCTCTTGAATTATTCTCAGTCGCGACACTCCATCCATCCAAGATCCATCTTCAATCGAAAAAAAAATCTTATTTCACTCTTTAAATTAGTAAGTGTTACCTTAGATTTAGCATTATTCCTCTATTTTTTTGGTGTTTGATGTTATGATTTAGGCTAAATTAGGGTTCCTGTCTACGGAACCCTTGGATTTGTTTTCCATTTTTTGTTCTACACTTTAAACATGGTAAAGGGTTTTTTAGTGGGGTGATATGGTACTTTTGGTCGAATTTTTTTAGTTGAAAATTGGATTTTGATTTAGATGAATTTATGTTTCAATTTGAGGTGGTGGAGGGTGTGCAGATGGGGTGGGGGAGGATGTCGAGGGCTATACAAGTGGGGTGGGGGAGGGGTTGTCTAGGTAGGGTGGGGAGGGGGATGGGTTGTCCAAATGGGGTGGGGGTAGGGCTGTTTGGGGTGGGGGAGGGTCTGTCTAGGTAGGATGGGGGAGGGGGCTGTCTAGGTAGGGTGGGGGAGGGGGCTGGGTTGTCCAAATGGGGTGGGGGTAGGGATGTTTAGGGTGGGGGAGGGTGTGAAGGTGGGGTGGGGGAGGGTGTCCAGGAAGGGTTATCCAAGTGGGGTGCCGAGGGTGGGTAGGTGGGGTGGGGGAGGGCTGTCAAGGTAGGGTGGGGGGGATGGGTTGTCCAAGTGGGGTGACGGTAGGGCTGTCCAGGTGGGGTGGGGGGTGTGTCTTGGTTTTTCCAAGTGGGTTGTAGGGGGTAGGGGTGTCCAGGTATGGGGGGGGGGGGGTGGGTTTTCCAAGTCGGGTGGGGGTAGGGTTTTCCACGTGGGGGGGGGGTGCTGGGTTGTCTAAGTGGGGTGGGGGTAGGGCTGTCCAAGTGGGGTTGAAACCCTAAATTCAATGTTTTAATTGGATATTTGGTTTGTTTTATTAGGTATTAGGTGTATGAGGCATTCCCATTCCTATTATGGGTGGTTTAAATCAAAAGTTATGATGTTGGAACCATTTATGATGTTGTTGTCTCTATTTAATCTCATTTCCCCTAACTTAACATTAAATTCTATATCACATTTGTTTTCAGTTTTTTTAATTTTCTAGTTAAGTTATTTGTGGTCGATGATTGTCTCATGTTAATTGTTTTCAATGGTTTGGTGTGGAAATTGGGCATTTAATGTGGCTTTTCCCAATGGGGGTGCCTTGAGAATACTCCAAATATTTGTTAAAAATGATCAAAAGTATTTTATTATTTAAAATGGATTTTGAAAGATATTTTAGAAATGATTTAATCTTGAGGAAAGTGTTTTATTAAAATGAGAATTTTTTTAATAAGGCTTGTGTAATGTATTTTGTTATAGTACACTTGTTATGTGACTATGTTTGGTATTAAGTAACACATGAGATAACTGGTGTGTGATAATGTGTTGTGAAAGAGATTCCATGGTTGGATCAATATTTTATTTACATTTTGAGTCTATTAATGAGTTTTTTTAAAGATATTTTGAGATATTTACCTATTTAATCATTCCGTTTACACAGTGTATGCAACCTCTACCCTCATATAATTAGTGAACTCAAGTCATTAATTCAAGCCTTCATTCTCACTAGCATGTAAGAAATTGAATGATGTAAACCCATCCTCACATGATTTCTTACCTTAGATAGTATCCAACATATGAAATACGAGATTTTGAATTCATCAGTTAACCAAGATCATATATTCCATTTCCCCTTAGATGACTATACTAATATAACTTTAGGGTCAATTAAATATGGTTCTCATTGTATGATGTATATTATGTGTCCTTCTTGGACAATACTCACTTTTATGAGGGTGGGGTGCTTTTCACTACCCATTCTGGCATGTGTAGACATCCATAAAAATGTTAGATAAGTCATAAGATTAATTCAGTAATGTTGTATCATTGACATAATTTATTATTAATCTAAAATTTAAAAATAAATGTGTTTGTCTATACTTAATGAAATTAAATCTTTTTACAAGCCACGAACAACCTATTAGTGTAGAAGCCTAAAATTTATTCACCTATGGGGTGTGCTTGACTTGGGGAAGTAATTGGGTAATTAAAGGTATGGCCATAGAGGTGCCAATAATGAGTTATTGAACATGAGTGAATGATTTGGGATGCCTATAACACATGATGGGACCTGAGGCATGTGCCTCTTATAGACCTAATGAAAATGAATATAAATAAATTTTAATTTAATTTATGAGTACTTGTTCTTTACATTATTTTAATTGTTCACTACATCGACTAGAAACTTCAACCTTAATCATTTACTTAAATTTATTTTCTATTAAAGTTCAATCCTATTGAATTGTTTATGACAAAATGACTTATATAAATTCTTTTAACAGAATGGATAGAAGTTGGATGTATGAAACCGATCGGATCTCAAGCGATTTTCAAAACAATTTGGAGAGATTTATAGAATTTTCATTTCACAATGCTTCAGATAGTGGTCGCATACACTACCCATGTTCGAATTGTGTTGGTTGACCTTGGTTGATCCGTTAAGAAGTCAGCTACCACATAACCAAATTTTTTTTTCAAGAAAACTACTTCGTGTGGTATCACAGTGGGGAAAAAATGAAATCTAAAATTCATAATGATCGAAATGAAAGGACTGGAATGGAGAATTTGTTAGATGATCGGTTTCCGTTTATTCGTCATCATGAAAAAGAAAGGATTTTCACTCAAGAAGACTTCGATATGAGGACAGCTGATACATCTAGTGAAAATGATGATATTGATAGGGTGAAAAAATTGAATGATGCTACCATAACTCCAGTATATCGACAATGTGATAAAATGAAAAATATGGAATTTTTAATCCAATTGTTTGATGGGAAAACTATGTATGGGATTTCTAATATAGCAATAGATTACATTATTACCCTCTTGAAGGATTTACTTCCAGATGATGCAGATATTCCCTCAAACCACTATATGGCATGGAAGTTAGTTGAGGAACTTGGATTTTCAAGAAACAAATTCATGCTTTCCTGAAAGATTGCAGTTTATTCTGGGAGGAAACCGCTAAACGAAATGATTGTATAAAATTTGGCACATCCTGCTGGAAGTCAAAATCTGATGGAACACCATCCCACGTTCCACAGAAAGTAATGTGGCACTTTTCATTGATCCCCAGACTCTAGAATGTTTTTATGTCTGATGACATATCAATAAAAATGAGATGGAATGATACCGAGAGAAAAAAGACTAATAATGAGTTGGTTCATCCTGCAGATTAATTTCCATGGCAGAGATTTGATGCTCGACATCCTGATTTTGCAGCTGACCTACATAATGTGAGGCTGGGTCTTTCATGCGACGGTTTTAATCTGTTTGGGAAGATTCTTACTTCGCACAGCACATGGCTAGTTTTTATACACATTTATAATCTTCCCCTATGGTTGTGTATGAGAAAACCTTTCACTGTCATGAGTATAATCATATCTGGTCCTTCTGATCCCGGCATTGATATTGATGTATACATGAAACCTTTAATAAAAGAGTTGAATCTTCATTGGGATGTGGGTGTGCGCACATACGATTCATGTTCGAAAGACATATTTCAGATGCGTGTTGCGCTTACGTGGATGATCAATGATTTTCCAGCTTATGCAATGATGTCTGGATGGAGCACGAAGGGAAAATTGTCATGTCCATTTTTTATGAAGAATACATGATCCAGAAGATTGAAACATCATTGTAGTTTCAGTTTTATGGGACATCAACGATTCTTTCCAAAGGATCATCCATATAGAATAAATCGTCGTACATTTTATAATACCATAGAGACCGATGATCCACCTCAGCGTATGTCTGGAACTGACGTGCTTAATGAATTGAAAGATTTCAGTTTTTCGTTTGGGAAGGGTCAAATGAAATCTGGGAAGAGAAAGAATGTTTCCACTGAAACCTGTTAAAATTGGAGGAAGAGGAGTATCTTTTTTGATTTACCTTATTAGTCAACCAATTTTTTACGTCATTGCATAGAAGTAATGTATATTGAAAAGAATATATTTGAAATGTTGCTTTCAGTTCTTCTAAATGTCAAGGGGAAGACAAAAGATGATTTACGGTCTCGGCGTGACATGGTGGATTGGGGCATCATACCAGAATTGCATCCTCTGCATATCAGTGAAAATAAATGGAAACTTCCATGTGTTTTTTATGTGATGAAACCTACAAAAAAAACAATTTCTGGAAGTATTAGAGACTATTAGAGTTCTTGATGGCTATTCAAGAAACATATATAAACGGGTCAACAGAAGAGTGTTGAAGCTAAAATCTTTGAAGACTCATGATTATCATGTTCTACTGCATGAAATAGAAATCCGTCATCTTTTTTCCAATAATTTAAGGGTGGATGTTATTCAGTTGTGCCATTTGTTTAGAGATATTTGTGCTAAGAAGTTGTCCAAGTCTTTCTTGCAAAAAAATGTTGACAGATGCCCCATTAATTTTGTGTGAGTTGGAGAAAATATTCCCTCCATCATTTTTCACATGCATGCTGCATCTGACTGTCCATATTCCCACTGAAATACTTCTCAGAGGACCTATTTCTTTTCGTTGGATTTATCCAACTGAAAGAAATATGTTCACATTAATGTCTTATGTCCGAAACAGAAATCATTCTAAAGGTTCTATCGTGAATGGTTACTTGGATCAAGAGTGTATGGATTTCTTCTCAATGTATTTTTCTGATCTTACTACAAGATTGAACAGACCAATGAGAAATGAAGAAGAATAGTATGCAAAAATTGAACGCAGTTTTCCATCACTTACTCAAACAGTAGGAATTCCTGGATCATATACATTGAAGACATTAAGCCATGAAGAGCGAGAGATGGCACATATCACAGTTTTGTTCAACTGTGATTTATTCGATGACTATATCAGGTAACTAAATTTATTATGTATATCTTACATATATATCTGTTAATCTATTCATATTTTTTATCTACAGGGAACATAAAACAATGATAAATAGGAAGCATCATTCTTTATCTTTGAGAGGGAGAGATACTTTGAATACCAAAGAGTTTTCTACTTGGTTAAAATTGAAGGTAAAAATATTACTATTTAAAATAATTATATCAATATTTAATTGAGTTTAATAGTCATTTATATTGCAGTTATGGAGTTTGTCTGCAGACTCTATCTCTGAAGAAATAAGAGCTTTGGATTTTGGTCCTAATACCGTGGTTCGTGACTGTAAATCAATTGTTATAAATGGGTACAAATTTATTATCACTGAATGAGAAAAGAACATGAGAACACAACATGATGGTGTTATGGTTACTGCCACAACAGATTGTCATACCAGTGCATCAGATAGTAGACCGCGATTTGAAAATGTGGGTTATTATGGAGTTTTTGAGAAAATAATAATATTGGATTATTACTCTCATGGATGAGTCACAATGATGAAATGTTATTGGTTTTATTCGATGACGATACATGGCACATTTATTGATGATTGTGGATTTCGAGTAATTAATATGACTCGCACTCTTGCTACCGAAGAACCATATGTGTTGGCATCAATGGCTAAACAAGTTTTTTATGTCAAAGACCAACTTCGACCTGAATTTGGTGTCATAGTTGAATTAATTCCAAGACATATTTTTGATGATGGTGATGATGGAATTGACACTGTCCCTAGTGCCATTGGAACCAATCCATTTATTTCTTTTGATGACTCCGATAGCTCAATTGTCAGAGTTGATTGTGAACCAGAAGATGTGGTTGAAAATATATAGAATCATTTATCCATGTTCTCAATTATTTTTTTTACCTCGAGTTGGGATGTTAAGGTTGGTAATATTAAAATTTATTTAGTATTGATCACAAATATGTTTTAGCTGACTTGACCATTATGTGAATTTTCAATGTTTATTGGTTGTAGTTTTATTTGAATTGCATTTTCTAATTTGGAATTGAACTGTATTCAAACCTAGTCAGACAATATTTTTAACTTGGTGAACATTACCACTTGTATGATTTATTAAATTCATTCAAGCTCTTATAAAACAATTGATAGCTAAATTACCAATGAATCCCCCTATTCCCTCATATATTTAGTTTTTTTGGGTTACAAATTAGTTTCCTTTTTCTAATTAATTACATATTTGTTTTCAAAAGCAGGAAATGCAGCCAATTGAAGAGAGACAAAGGAAAAAAATGATGGAGAACAATTGTCGAATGACGAAGTTGGTAATTCCATCATTAGTGCCTGTAGTGAGTAATTTATTTCAAATTGATATATTTAAAGAATATATAGTGTCATGTGATTAATTTTTTTGTAAACATTTTTGTAGTATCCACCTACACATCGACAGTTATTCGACGAGGATCCTAGTACTGGTCCTAGTACTCAAGTCGGTGGTACGAGAAGGGTTCGTACTAGAGGTGGACGAGCAGCTGCGCATACCCGACTAGACCCTGCCCCTCCCACTGACATGTCATCCTTCCCACATTCTGATCCTGGTGTGTCGTTAGGGACACACGGGATATTTAGGCCTCCCATGTTTTTTCTACCTTCTACATCTTATGGTCCATCATTTTCACATCCCATGATGATTCCCACTCCCCAGTCAGAATCCGGTCAGACAACTATCCCATCTTCTTTTCCTCATACTTATAGCTCTCCGTGTATCTATATTCCATCGCCTTAGACTCTTGTTACACCATAGGGTTTTCCATCAGTTTCCGTGGATCCATCAGCGCTCAGCGATCAGACCGGCGCATGTATATTTATAGAACCCTAACAAATTTTTATAGAAATATTTATTCTAATTATAACATGTTTTGATAAAATATTTGTTTTTATTTCATGAAAGATACATCTACTGACAGGAGGCATGGGCAGGGGCATACATGCATGCGTTTGGTGTGGAATCGCCGCACACAGGTTATGGTGGATTATAATGAAGACAACCAAATGGTTGAGAAAACAGGGCAGCAATGTCGGAGTTTTTTGGCGATGCTTTCCAAATACTCCGACATCATTCCTGTCAGCCCGCTATCATGGAGATATTTTCCACATGAGGTCAAGGATAGATCTTGGGCAGAGATATGGGTAAAAAAATCTGTTCTATTTAATTTCAAGAATTATTTTTGTATTTATATGAATTAATATTTTGATGTCAGCTTCGATTTAATTTTCCCGATGGTGAGGGTGCACGACCGGAACATCTAAAGTATTTAGGTGAGATTTGGAGAGCCTACAAACATGACTTGTATATTGGCTGGGTTTCTAGAGTTGGCACTGAATTAGAGGCGGTACCAATGGTGGATGATTGTCCTATAGAGCAGTATCATCATATGATTACTCATTGGACGAGTACCCAGTTTAAGGTATTAATTAAATTTGAGGTATTTAAATAATAAATTTCATGTTTTTCATTAATACTATCTATTGAATTTTCTAATTTTATTTAGTAATCATCTGGAAAAAATAAAAATAACATTGATGCAAAAAAAACCTCCACACACTGGGACGCACTATGATGCATGTTCATGAGAGGAAGCAGGTACGCCAATTGTTTATAAGTTTTCTTTATGACTTACACTTTCTTTTTTTTCCTCAATTATTTAATAGTTTTCTAAAGTTTTCATATAACTTTATTTTTCAATGTCATTATAGAGGAAAATACAAAATATTGAAGGACGTGTACCTCGAGCACAACTGTTTTGCTCGAGTAGACAGAAAAAGGATGGAAGTGCCGTCAACGAAGCGACTCAGCAGCAGATTGTAAGTTTTAATCTGTTGATTTTATATTTTAATATCTATTTTGTAAGATAATCATATATTTATATTTGTAATAGTCTGCTTTAGAGGCCTCTGATGCCCAAAAACCAGACAATTTTGGGCCAACTGATCACTTACATCAGGTTTTGGGAGAGGAGCATCCTGGCAGAGTACGTTGCCGACCTAGGATAGCCCCGATGAGGTATTGTCCCTCCTAAGGTATGAGTTTTAGCGCCACCGAGATTCCTCAAGTTATGGAATAGGCAGAACAGGCTGAAAAAACGGCCACAGAGATGGAAGAACAGTCTGCTAGGGAAAACCGTGCATTTATGAAATTTATTGAAGTTCTACGTCCGACACTTCCACCAGAGCCAAGCCCGGCTTTTGATGAATATATTTCATCGATACGTTCTATATATGGAGAACCAGGTGGAAGTTCTAGTGGTGGTCAAGATGATGTTCAGGATGACGATGATGATGGAGAGGAGTCTGATGCGGAAGAGGAGGGAGAGGTGGAGGGCGAGGCGGATGGCGAGGGCAAGGCAGAGGGCGAGGGCAAGGAGGAGGGAGATGAGGGTGAGGACGATGATGGGGACGAGGATGAGGGTGATGGTGATGGTGATGATGGTGATGGTGATGTGGGACAAGTTGATCCGTCACATTTTTCACTAATATTACTGAGATTTGATGTTTAATCTATTCTAGTTGTTGGTTTTATCCAGACATGTAGTATAGTATTGAAGTTGAGTTATTTTAATATATTTCATGTTTTCATGGATGTTGATTTCTTTTAGTGGTTGTTTGTTTGTGAACTCCCTAGACAACCCCCCTCCTTCCTGGACCCTGGACAACCCCCCACCATCCTCCTTGGACCCCGGACAACCCCCAGATATCCCCCGGACAGCCCCCCCACCATCCTCCTTGGACCCCGGACAGCCCCCCGGACCTCCCCCCCCCAAACAGCCCCCCGGACAGCCCCCCAGACAGCCCCCCCTCGGACATCCCCCCACCATCCTCCTCGGTCCCCAGACAGCCCCCCGAACAGCCCCCCGGACACCCCCCAGACATCCCCCCACCCTCCTCTCTGGACCCCGGACAGCCCCTCGGACAGCCCCCCGGACAACCCCCCCACCCTCCTCCTTGAACCCCGGACAACCCCCCAAACACCCCACGGACAGCCCCCCACACAGCCCCCCACCCTCATCCTTGGTCCCCAGACAGCCCCACGGCCACCCACCGGACAGCCCCCAAGACAACCCCCCGGACAGCCCCCCGGACATCCCCCCCGGACAGCCCCCACCCTCCTTGATTTCATTTACTACTAGAAAATCTATAATATATATTTTATTTATTGTCATCATGATAATCAATTTAAATCACATTTACACATCTAATCAATATCATAGATTCTTGGTATGTTATAAAAGGGATGTATTCATTGGGCATGGCATTGGTAGCTCTGAAATGTTTCATAGCATGGTAAACTAAAATCTAATCCATACTAAGAATGATATAAAAATATTCTATATGAATTTCCACAAGATTTTATGTAAATACCATTCCACTAATAGACACATGAGGATTCCCATAAATCATGTTTACCTTAATATATCCACAAGGATTTTTAGTAAGAGTTTTATCTTCTATTAATTTTCTGATATTATCATTTCAAATGTAATTTTTTCATAAATAAATTAATTTAAAGACCGATAGTCAAATAGTGTATTTGAATAATGTGAATAAACAACTAACATACCACTCTTACTGTGTCTCTTTTGTTTAAAATGGACAGGATTATAAGTTAAAGGAACAACTGGCATACGGAAAACCAACCAAACGCATTTGAAATGTCTTGATGCTTTAGGAAAACGATCCATGGATCATATGTGATGTGTACGAGTCAACCCTTCCTAAATCCGAGGCACGGTGTGGCCGGGATCACTCTTAGTGGCTCTCTTTTGTTTAAAATGGACAACATTTTAAGTACATACGGAAAACTGACAAAACATATTCGGTTTCCATTGAAAATTTAGGAGAATGATCCATGTGTCATATGTGATGTGTACGAATAAAACCTGCCTCAATCTAAGATGCGGTGCATCCGGAACCACTCAAAGTGTCTGTCTTTTGTTTCAAAAGGACGCCATTTTAAGTGAAAAACATCAACTGGCATACGAAAAACTGACCAAACGCATTTGGATTGTGTCGATACTTTAGAAAAACGATACATGGTTCATATGTGACATGTAAGAGTCAACCCAGCCTCAATAAGAGGCACGGTGTGGCCAACACCACTCTAATTGTGTCTCATTTGTTTAAAATAGACAGGATTATAAGTGAAAAGAAAAACTGTCTTACGGAAAACTGACCAAACGCATTCGGAATATATTGATAATTTATCACAATGATACATGGGTCATATGTGACGTGTACAAGCCAACCTGGGCTCAATATGAGTCGCGGTGTGGCCAAGATCAGTCTAAGTGTCTCTATTTTGTTTAAAATGGACAACATTTTAAGTACATACAGAAAACCGACCAAACGCATTTGGTTTCCGTTGAAACTTTAGGAGAACTATCCATGGGTCAGATGTGATGTGTATGAATTAACACCACCTCAATCTGAGACGTGGTGTGGATGGAACCACTCAAAGTGTCTGTCTTTTGTTTCAAAAGGACATCATTTTAAGTGAAAAACATGAACTGGCATATAGAAAACCGACCAAACGCATTCAGATTGTGTTGATACTTTAGAACAATGATCTATAGGTCATTGGAGCCATGTACCAGTCATCCCCGTCTAAATCTGAGATGCGGTGTGGCCAGTACCACTCGAACTGTGTCTCTTTTGTTTAAAATGGACATGATTATAAGTGAAAAGAACAACTGGCATACGAAAAACCAACCAAACACATTCAGAATCGGTTGATAATTTATCACAAAGATCCATGAGTCATATGTGATGTGTACGAGTCAACACCGCCTCAATCTGAGGCCCGGTGTGGTCGGGATCACTCTAAGAGGATTTCTTTTGTTTAAAATGGAAAACATTTTAAGTATATATGAAAAACTGACCAAACAGATTCTGATTGTGTTGATACTTTAGCACAACGATCCATGGGTCATATGTGACGTGTACAAGCCAACCCAGGCTCAATCCGAGTCGTGGTGTGGCTAGGATCAGTCTAAGTGTCTCTATTTTGTTTAAAATGGACAACATTTTAAGTACATAAAAAAACCAACCCAACAAATTCATTTCCATTAAAACTTTAGGAGAACGGTCCATGGGTCATCTGTGACGTGTACGAATAAACCCCGGCTCAATCTGAGACGCGGTGTGGCCGAAACCACTCAAAGTGTCTGTCTTTTGTTTCCAAAGGAAATCATTTTAAGTGAAAAACATCAACTGACATACAGAAAATCGACCAAAAGCATTCAGATTGTGTCGATAATTTAGCACAACAATACATGGGTCATATGTGATGTGTATGAGTCAACCCCGCCTCAATACAAGATGTGGTGTGGCCGACACCACTCAAACTGTGTCTTTTGTTTAAAATGGACAAGATTATAAGTGAAAAGAACAACTAGCATATGGAAAACTGACCACACGAACTCTAAATGTGTTGATGCTTTAGGAAAAAAATCCATGGGTCATATGTGATGTGTACGAGTCAACCCCTCTTTAATATAAGGCACGGTGTGTCCGGGATAACTCTAAGTGGCTCTCTTTTGTTTAAAATGGGAAATATTTTAAGTACATACGAAATACTGACCAAACGCATTCGGTTTCCATTAATACTTTAGGAGAACGACCCATGGGTCATATTTGACGTGTACGAATCAACCCCGACTCAATCTGAGATGTGGTGTGGCCGGTACTACTCAAAGTGTCTGTCTTTTGTTTCAAAAGTACATCATTTTAAGTGAAAAACATCAACTGGCATACAGAAAACCGACCAAATGCATTCAGATTGTGTGGATACTTTAGGAAAATGATTCATGGGTCATTTGAGACGTGTACAAGTCAACCCTGTTTAAATACGAGACACGGTGTGGCCGGCACCACTTGAACTGTGTCTCTTTTGTTTAAAATGGACAGGATTATAAGTGAAAAAAAACATCTGGCATACAGAAAACTGACCAACACATTCATAATCTGTTGATAATTTATCAAAACGATCCATGGTTCATATGTGATGTGTACGGGCCAATCTGGGTTCAATCCGAGTCGCGGTGTGTCCGGGATCAGTCTAAGTGTCTCTCTTTTGTTTAAAATGGACAACATTTTAAGTATATATGAAAAACCGACCAAACGCATTCGGTTTCTGTTGAAACTTTATGAGAACGAACCATGGGTCATATGTAACGTGTACGAGTCAACCTCGCCACAATACGAGGTACGGTGTGGCCGACACCACTAAAAGTGTATCTCTTTTGGTTAAAATTGACTTCATTTTAAGTGAAAACAACAACTAGCATACGGAAAACTGACCAAACGGGTTCTGATTGTGTCTATACTCTAGAAAAACTATCCATGGGTTATATGTGATGTGTACGAGTCAACCCCACCACAATCTGAGATGTGGTGTGGCCGAAACCATTCATAGTGTCTCTCTTTTGTTTAAAATGGACATCATTTTAAGTGAAAACAACAACTAACATACAAAAAACTAACCAAATGCATTCGAAATGTGTTGATGCTTTAGGAAAATGATCTATGGGTCATATGTGACGTGTACGAGTCAACCACACCTTAATCCGAGGCACGGTGGGGCCGCGATCACTCTAAGTGGCTTTATTTTGTTTAAAATGGACAACATTTTATGTACATATAGAAAACTGACCAAACATATTCTAATAGTGTTGATACATTATCACAACAATATATGGGTCATATGTGACGTGTACAAATCAAACCTGCCTCAATCTGAGATGCGGTGTGGCCGACACCACTCAAAGTGTCTGTCTTTTGTTAAAAAGGACATCATTTTAAGTGAAAAACATCAACGGTCATATGGAAAACTGATCAAACGCTTTCAAAATATGTTGATACTTTAGGACAATGATCGATGGGTCATTTATGACGTGTACAAGTTAACCTTGACTCAATCTGAGGCACGGTGTGGCCGGTATCACTCCTGGTGTATGTATTTTGTTTAAAATGGACATCATTTCAGGTAAAAATATATGGTATACAAAAAACCGATCAAATTATGAATTGAATTCTGGATTCCACATATAATTGTCATCTAAATTTTAAATTGAATTCTAAATTAATTAGGTATGTTTATAATTACGTTATGAATTATAATTTAATTATGGATGTGTATAGTTCTAGGATGCATTATATGTTAAATGTGTATGAATTTGTTCTCTATATGTATGTATTATATGGTTATTGCAGGTACAATAATTGTATATGTATTTGTTAGTTTATTGCATGTACAATAATTGGATTTAAAATGAGAGGGAATGCACAAAATGAGGCCTGCTCTGCAAATTGTAGAGCTGCTATGAAAATTTCAGGTTACTATGCAATTTGCACAACATAGGCTATGCCAACGGTTTCAAACTGTTGGTATAACATCTCTGATTCTTTTTTTACCAACGGTTCAATGAAGCATTGGTAAAAATACTTTCCCAACGGTTTAGAAACCATTGGTAAAGAGCAAAGTCCTTTGGATTTCCCAACGGTTCAAGCCAAACCGTTGGGAAAAACTATCCCAACGGTTTGGCACAACCGTAGGGATAGGTTAATTTTCCCCACCCTATCCGAACGGTTCATTGTAAACAGTTGGGAAAAGCTTTATTAATGGCTTACTTCCCTATGGTTTGTAGAACCGTTGGTATAAAATATACCAATGGTTCTGTAGACTTTCCCAATGGTTCATAACCGTTGGGAAAGACTGTATTTCCAGTAGTGTCCCCTTCCACAGATAGACGACTTGTCCGATCAGCTTCGTGGGGCCTGTTATTTCTCTAAGGTGGAACTTCGACTAGGATATCACAAACTAAAGGTGAGGAAGGAAGATATACCCAAGACTGCCTTTCGAACAAGGTATGGACAATATGAGTTCATAGTGATTCCCTTTGGACTCACTAATGCTCCAGCAATTTTCATGGATTTAATGAATAGTCTTTATAGATAACCTCGAAAAAATTTTGGTGGTCTTTATTGATGATATTTTGATATACTTCAAGAGCAAGGAGGAACATGAGGAGCATTTGGAAACTGTGTTAAAGAATTTTTGAAGGGAGAAGATGTATGAAAAGTACAGTAAATGTGAGTTCTGGATGGAGGAAGTATCATTCTTGGGGCATGTTATCACCAGGAAAAAGATATCTGTGGACCCTTCCAAGATGAAGGCAATTAAAGAGTGGCCGAGGAAAACTTCTGTAACAGAGATCCGCATAATTTTAGGTATAGCTGGGTATTATCGACGATTCATGAAGAACATTTCATGATTGTCAAACCCAATGACCAAGCTGACACAAAAGGGAGTAAAGTTTGTCTGGACACAGGAATGTGTAGACTATTTCAAGAAGTTGAAAAGGAGGCTTATCACTACACCAGTACTCACACTCCCTTCAAGTGGAGAACTCTTTGTGGTGTATAGTGATGCTTACAATAATGGATTGGGTTGTGTTCTAATGAAAAATGATAAAGTGATAGCCTATGCCTCAAGGAAGCCGAAAATACATGAGAAAAACTATCCCACACATGATCTGGAGTTGGCGGCTGTGATCTTTGCATTGAAAATATAGCGGCATTATCTCTATGGGGAAAAATGTGAGATATATATTGACCAAAAGAGTCTCAAATATATATTCACACAGAAAGAGCTTAATATGTGCCAACGAATATGGATAGATCTCATCAAATATTATGACTTCTCAATCCACTACCATCCCGGTAAGGCAAACAAGGTGGCAGATGCTCTAAGTAGAAAGGATCCTGCATCTTTATCAATGATGATAATTGAAAAGGCTCCAATCTTCTTAGATTTTCAAAGGATGGACATGGGAATCATTAAGGGAGGAACATCATCAATCCTTTCTCAAATTATTTCTCAACCATCCCTCTTGGAGAAAATAAAGGTTTCTCAAAGAAAGGATGTGGAAATTCAGAAAAGGGTGGAAGCTGTTAAAAATGGGAAATCCTATGATTTCAAAATTGAGGAGGAAGGAGTTTTAAGATTTGGGACACGATTATGTGTACCATCTGATCCATAGATAAAGAATGAGATATTGAATGATTCACATAGCTCGACCTCCTCTATCCATCCTGGGAGTACCAAAATGTACTTTGATCTCCGAGAATACTTCTGGTGGGATAACATGAAGAAAGAGATTGCAGAATATATATCAAGGTTCTTGGTATGTTAGAAGGTTAAAGCTTAGTGACAAAAGTCCAAAGGTATGATGCAGCCATTGCATATACCCTTGTGGAAATGGGAAAATGTTACTATGGGCTTTGTCATGGGTCTCCCAAAGACGTCAAAGGGAAATAATGTGATATGGGTTGTGTTTGACCGACTCACCATGAAATCCCATTTCTTCTCTATTCGAGAAGATCTCCTGCTTGAACAAATTGTGAAGATATATGTGAAGGAAGTGGTGAGACTGCACGGTATACCACTTTCAATTGTATCTCACCGCGATCCAAGTTTCACATCTAAATTCTGGAAGAGTCTTCAACATGCTTTGGGTACTGAATTAAATTTCAGCACGACCTATCACCCCCAAACTGATGGCCAATCTGAAAGGACTATTCAGACGCTTGAAGAAATGATGAGAGCCTGATCCTTAGAATTCAAAGGTGGTTGGGATCAGCATATTCTGTTGGTTGAGATCTCATACAACAATAGCTTCCACTCGAGTATTCAGATGGCTCCGTATGAAGCGCTGTATGGAAAGCGATGTAGAACTCCAACCTTTTAGGATGAAGTTAGAGAAGGAAAGCTACTTGGACCCTATCTTATGCAAGAGATGACAGAGAATGTCCAAGTCATCCAGAAAAACATCAAAGCTGCTCAGAGTCGACAAAAGAGATATGCTGACAACCGTTGAAGGGACTTGGAGTTCGACGATGGAGATAAAGTCTTCCTTCAAAGATCTCCATGTAAGAGAGTCATTCGATTCGAGAAGAAAGGGAAGCTAAGCCCAAGGTACACTGGCCCCTTTGAGATCCTTGACTGCATAGGACCTGTGGCCTATTGTCTTGCACTTACACCGAATATGGCTCGAGTTCATGATGTTTTTCACGTATCACTCCTGAGGAAGTACATACCTGATCCCACACATGCACTAAACTCAGAGGTGGTGCAGCTGAAAGATGATCTCACCTATGAGGAGTAGCCAGTAAAGATTCTGGATCAGAGAGATAAGGTTCTATGCAACAAGACTACCCATCTTGTCAAAGTGTTGTGGAGGAACCATAAGTTTGAGGAAGCAATATGGGAACTGGAGGAAGCAATGAAGGAAAAGTACCCACATCTGTTTTTGGCCTAGAATGTAAAATGAAATTTCGAGGGAGAAATTTATTAAGGGAGGAAGAATGTAATGACCCAATGTTTTTAATGGAAATTACCTTCTTATAAATATGCCATAAAATCACATAATAATTATCTACTAAGTGATAAGTGACCTTCAAACATAAGTTTGTCACCTCTGTGTTTGGAATTTTGGAAATCTGACATACACAGTTGTGTTTAAGATTTTTTTTGGAGTCCGATAAGAAAGAATTAATTTTTGGTGAATAGTAACCTACCCTAATGAATAGTTACATACCCTTATGAATAGTGATATACCCTAATGAATAGTAACCTCACCTATGGTGGTATAAAAATAATATTCATGTTGGAAGTGCAATATACCTATATTTTTGAATAAGTCAATGAGTGTTTTGGAATTGGTTTTGATAATAAATTATTATTTTAATTAAATATTAAAATAATAATATTTAGAAAATTATTTTCGTAAAATGGACTTCATTTTTGGTATTTACACTTCAAAAACTGGTTAGGGTGAATTTTTGGGATTTTTCTGAAATACTTGAATTTTTGATGAATAGTAAAATATGATAAATTATAATAAATGCTAAATACTGCATCATAGGTGATGTATGGCTGATGTAAGATGATAATCCCAAATCATCCTTGATTATTTTAGTACATTTTTTGATACTTCTTAGTTATTCATAGTCATGGACTTAAATAATAAACTAATACTTAAATTAATGGAAAAAACCTCCCCTCCCTCACTATAAATACCCCTCTCCTTACCTCTTTCCCACATGCCTCTCAAGCCTTGTGCCTAGCCCAAATTCAGCCCAAAAATCCTCCCATGATCCTTCCCCACGTTCGAGGCCTGATTGTCTTACCAAAAGTCCAAAATAAAGGTCCTTAAGAGGGATCTCAAAGAGAGGAGATCAAAGGGTAATGATTCCCTTTCATTTTCAAGTGTTTTGTTTTCAATTTCCTTCTTTTCCTATACCCTCTTACCATTCCCTTATCCAAAAGGAATTAAATCTCCTGAATCTCATATATTCTGGATGTTAATCATGTTTATGTAAAAATTCAAGCATCATGCTTCTTCTCCTCTCCCTCACGTTCTAAAATTAAAACACCGCCCGTGATCGACATCGTGGATAATGTGTTTCCAATTTCTTTTATCATATTTGTTTCTGGTCATTAAACCATTTATGTTATGGTTGAACAATATTATTATGTATTTTATATATCCTATTTATGGTTCTATAATCCTTATACACTCAGGATATCAAATAATAATACAAAACAAGTTGATTATGGGAAAAATCGATAAAATTAATTCAAGCGTTTATCATTAATGTTTTATGTCATGGTTCTCTTTCACACCAATTAACAAAATGAATTTTATAACCTTCTGGATGTTTTCTAATGATTTATAACATCAATTATGGACAACCAATTTCATCTTACATTTTATCAGAACCTATATACAAGTGAACTTATCATTAAAACCAAGGAAACAAACGGACCCGAACCATGAAATTTAACCTTTTAATCAATAAAAATGGGTATGAATGAACTTAAAAAGGTCATACTAAAAACTTTAAATGTATATAAGGATATTGAATTATTGGTTAATAAACCTAATTTGACAATTCTGGTCATTAATATCAAGTGGAGAACACCAACAGACTTAAGGTAAGGGATCCTCCCCTTTTTACTCATAATCAAGATTGATCTCTATGCTATGCCTTTTTGTGTAATACCAAATAATGGGATACATTTATTCACCTTCCCCATAATTCCCTAGTGTTTTATAAGTGATGAGAAACCCCTTATCTCTCTCCTCAAGCCCTCTTAATTATACACAATACCATGACAATGAACCATGATGGATTCTACCCGAACTTCTTTTATTCCTTTGGGTTGATCTATCTTTATTTTTGTTGTTGTCTTTTCTTTTATATAGAACCTCAACATTCTGTTTATATGCTCCAATATCATGTTCTGAGATCCACCTCTCACTCTCTTTCATGGTTATACATGGGTATAAGTGAATCTATCTTTGATACTTCCCAATAAGCACACTTGTTTTAAAGGAACTCCCTGAACTTTTACCCAATTTAAAGAGCACTCTACCTTCTGTTTTAAGACACCATTATCTTTGTAAATTATGTATTTTAATTATGAAAACCTTCTTGGTTCAATTATGGTTTTATATAAAATAATTTTTTTCTCTACTATTTTTAAAATCTCTATGGTGTTTTCCTTAAAACCACACAGAAATGTTTTAATGCTAATGTTTGTAAAATACATCTCTCATATGTTGTCACTTATGTTTGACACCACTTACCATGTTATAAGCCTATTTTAACCTATGAACTTCCATGTATTTATAATTATTTCATTATATGGACACTTTCATGATACACCCATTAGTTATGATTGATTTCATGATTGTGGTACCCAATATTTTTCATGGGTACCCTTATGATTTTGTATGGTTGAATATGTATGATTGTATATGTGGTAAGAATATTTATGTGGAAAGTATATTAATTAATATGTTGAGATGGGTGCACCCAGATAATGCTCCAATGAATTGGGTAAGGTTAGGTCTCATGAGATGCGATGTGAAATGGGATTGGTGGTTAGCCTTGAACCGTACTGAAATGGGAAACAGGATTGGCGGTTAGCCTTGACAAATACTAAAGAAATGAATTATGATTCTGCCACATTTATATGATTCCATGTTTATATAATCCCATTCTTATATCAAATGAATTTATAAGTTTCATTCTTTGGATATCATTATGTCATGCCTCCTAACCCATATTCATAAGATGTGTCCTTATGTTCTTTCCCTTACTGGGCTTTTTAGCTCATCCCTTTGTTCATGTGTTCCCCAGGGTACCCTATGCAAATGTAAGTGCTCAAAGGAAGTTAGGACCTCATTATGGTGATTAAATAAAGAAGTGCTTTTAGCCCCATGTTTTGTGTTATATGTACCTAGTCTTCCAAGACACTAGACTTAATGATCATTATCTTGTACTCTGATGATTAATTATGTTTAAAATCATGAAATGTTATATGTAAAAGGAATGGGTCGCTATAATATCCAATATGGACTTGATTGTCTATTATATAAACATTCCTAGTCTACATAATAATCCAAATAACTATATATTTTTTCCTCTTTTTATTTTTTCATTGTACAAATTCTATAAAATTAATATTTTTTAACTTGTTCCTAAATATTTATATATTTTTATAATCCCAAAGGGGGTGAAATTGAAAGGTAATATCTTACTCACTAATCCAGAGAGAGTCTTACTAAAAATTAAATATTATTTTATAATCATTAAATTATCTCACCCTGTATTTTAGTAATAGATGAGGGATATTATTGAGAAATTCATAAAATACCCTCAGTATTTTCCTTTTTTTGATAATCGAAAAAATTGTTATTATTTATCTAACTATTTTATTTGAAAAGTTATATATAATCATCCACCAGAGATATTTTTTATCTTGAGATTTTATTATCTGAAAAATTAGCATCCATTCAATAACTTAAATAGTAAAATTAAAACCACATGATTCTCTACTTAATCACTATATAAATATTGGAATATTGGATTGGATTCTTTAAATATGATCAAACTAGAAAAACAAAATAATTATGATACACATGATAAATCATATATGATTAATTTCAATAAAATAATAATCATAGAAAAAATAAAATATTATTTAATTTTTTAATGATAATTAATGGTTATAAAATACAAATAAATATTATTTTAGGAGGATATATGAAGAATTTTTCGATAAAAATAAATTATAAAGTTATCATGGAATAATATTATTTCTATGATGAATATTAAATTTCATCATCCTCATAAAAAATTATCTACATCAGTCACATCCTAATGTCTATGTTAATGGTGAAGCAGTTCCCTACAAAAGTATGATATTTTTGTCAATGAATACTTATTACTCCCCAAAATGATGTTTTGAGAGTTTTATTTATTTATATAATGTATCTAGTATTCCTAAGATCTCTCATCCCTTGATGTTAAAAATCAACTAGGTGTTGTTTTTTCTATGATATTGATCTTTACCCTTAATATCATAGTTTCTTTATTTATTTCTATCACTTCAGAATGTAACAAGTTCACCTTCATTATTTATAACACACCATTTTCTTTGTTCAATACAAGAAAAAATACATTACAATAGTTGTTAAATACCTATGCTAATTGAGAATCTCGAATTATATCATCATATATTAATGGCGATTTAATATAACTGACGTGTGAGGAATTATTATCATCTTCCCCTAAATACCCCTTACTATAATAAATATTAGAATAATTGTAAAATATATCTACTAATTAATACAAATTTTAGTAATACGACATCCCAATTCTGAGTTCTTCTCTTTTTTTCCTAATCATGTTCATTGATCATGGATTTCCCCTTCCATGATCTGATAAATATTACCATTATCCTTCCCATTTTCTAACCATTGTGATATTATTCTTGATCTATTTTTTTCTATTTGTTAGAAGTTGTTTATTAAGAGTTAAAATTTTGTTCTTGGTTCTCCATATTAGTCCCTCATAGCATAAATACTTATTTTACAAGGTATTAGAGTAACATAATGATATAGGTTTTTCTGCATTTCCATCTTTCTAGGTTTCTTCTATATCTTATTATCAGTATAATGTTGGATCCTCATGTATTTCTTCTAATGATAGTATTTTTTTTCATACCCTTTATTTATCTAATCATATAGTAATGTAATTATTTAATTAGTTTCATTTCCATTTGATATAACTAGTTATTATTTTATGGAAGTATATGATGATAATTTACATTTTATCCAAAAAAATGCTTGAATGGGTTAAATGTTTTTTCTATGCCTTAATAATCATCCAATTTACTCTTATTTCCAAATAGTTACAACAACATGGTCATGATTTTGGGATTTATTCTCTTATAATGGAAATAATTAAATGTTTTCTCTACTTCACTATTGATAATATCTTTGGTTTGATATCATTCAGTATTTTGAAAAAAAATATAACTCTACTTTTTTACAAATCTATAAGTATTTATATTCATTTTCATTGGGTTTTGATTCATTATTTATTTATTTCACCAAAATTATGTTAATTTATAATATACTAAGTGAATTTATATAAATGTATACGTTCCCTTTTATTTTCATTAATACTATTCAAAATTTATTTTTGATCAATGATTTTTATTATATATTATTCATATAAAAGACTCATTTTATGGATATTTGTGGTCATATTCCCCTAATTTTACAGCATTAATTACTGAACTAATATTGTTCAATTTTTATTCAAAATGATAGATACAAAAAACATTATTTAATTAATATAAATATATCCTGTGGTTATAGTTATCTTATAACTAATTTATTCATTCCCCCTTCCATCTAAAATTGAAAGTATTGAACTGAATTTAAATTGTAATTATTTAAAGAATCTTGGTCACATGAATGATAAATTTTTATCACTTTTATATAATTACTACTAATTTTATGATTATAATGTAGAAATATGTTTATTTAATGGTACAAGGTGATTACACTTAGGTTATTCACAAAATTGGTTTTCTAGTTTCTTGTATACTAGTATTTCAAACATATGGGTTTTCCTTCTATCTTTAAATTGGTATCATCATAATTCTACTATTTATCATGAATTTTATTATATATTTATGAATGATGCTATTTTTATTTTATCTCAAGTACATTATTTTGTATAGAATATTGATATTGGAACTTATGATCATTTGTTTTTCAAAAAACATGCATTTTTTTGACTTGATTATTTTTATTATGACACATTCTATTTAAATTTATAATGGGGTTTCAAGCAGTGTTACACATGTGGGTTTAGTGGAATATTTAGATTCTTTGATTATAATTAATTTTATATATATTACTCAATTGAAAATAAATTTCTTGATTATTTAAAATATGATCAATCATTTTCATAGTATAGTTACATTTAATCACCCTTTTTATTTTTGTATTTCCCTCTCATTGTGTAAACCCTTGATCCTTAGTAATCAAGAATACGACTTGTACATATTGTATCAAACAATTTTCTTTCATAAATAATATATCATTATTGATAATTTTCATTGTAATAAAACTATTTTTATTTCTTATTATTTTGATGAAAATATTGTACTTCGTTATCTTCAATTGGGTTATATTACTTTTTATAAATTGAGGCATTTATATGTACATATTAACAAATTAATAAATGTGTTGACTTTTTTCATTAAATATTTTAGTATTCTTATAATCATTATAAGCTTTAATTTACTAATATTACTTCTTATAAATTGAGGAATTCATGATATAACCTGTTTTATATTCTAGTTGTATATAGTAATGATGTGAAAAAAATGATTTTAATATTTGATTGATCATTCAAAGTTATTATGCTGTCAGATGACAAATATGATACACTTCCTTCTACATTATTTATTGTCCTAATTTTTAGTATGATTCCCTTTATATCATTTTATGTCATAGTATATTCTCCCATATCCATTATGTACACTGCCTAATTCCATTTAATTAACTTATGTTCAAGGGATTTTAGAAGGACCATATATAGAAGATTAGAAGTGGTCATCGATGAAGCATATAGTGACACAATTACCATCACAAGGACACATAAGGGTGACCATTATTGATATTTAATTTTTAATGCAATTTATTACATCATTATACAAAATTTTGAATATATTTACCAATAATATTCAAATAATAAGAAGATAGAAATGAACCTGAATACATCAAATGTTTTGAGGATGATAAATTTTAAATTAGTTTTTCCATTTGACATATTTGGGGTACCTATAGAGGATACCATGGGATTATATGGATACATATTTCACCAGTTAGCATATGAGATAACATCTCTCCCCATTAAATATCATGATTAGAATCATATTCCTAATAATTGATAGAATGATCTTTTTGATAAACAACTAAATGTAATTCAAAATAAATATTTATAGTTTTATTTGACATTACTATAAAATGTAAGTCTACTTATTTTTTTAATTCCAATATGTTCATGATTTTCAATTTTTATATTTATGATGTAGTTCATAATTAATGGGATTTTAAGATTTTGGGGAATAAGTGGAAGGAAATTAAGTACAAAATGTGGTCTGAGTTCAATGATATCTCCACGAGTCCCCATGAAATATATGAAAATGTAATAGAAGGGATAACCCAGGATCCATGAAAGTCCTTTTTGGATCTGAATAATTCAAATTCACAAAATTTGTTTTATATTGTTTAATCACATCGATATTAATTTATTAAAAATATTTATATTTTCATTAATATTAACATTTTTTGTTAGGCATATTCTAAAAAAATCATAAAATATTGGAAAAAAGTCAACTTACACACAACTGGTTTTAAATGTTTTTTGCAGAGAAGATTACAGAATGTAATATTATAGCTATTTATTTAATATATTCTTATTGAATTTTAATCACTTAATTTTTTATAGATTTTATTTTTTTTCTTTGATGTCATAGGTGAAAGAAGTTGGTCTTGAGGTTGGCCAAAAAGAGTTATGATTCAATATTCAAAAGAAAGCTAATGGAAATTACATTATTGAACCTACTTTAAACACCAGGGTAAAAAATATAAATTATAATTATTATATATATATATATATTTAAATTTTTTGTTTTATTTTAAAAAAACATTTAAGATACATGGTTTGAAAATATTGCGTCGTAATCATCTGTCTCTATAGAGATGTTATTTCCCATGTTTTGGGCATTGTGCATAATGGTCATGTAACCCAAAGGGAGAAACAATTAAATAGTCTTTGGAGACTAGATAAATAAATGATTCTAAACTTATATTTATATTTTAGTGAGAAAATATTATGTCATTTAGTAAATCCCAAAAACCATTCATGACTCTTTGATATCCTAAGGAAGGGAAAAATATAAATAAGGTGAGCTCAGATACTCATTAATGGAATTTTCACAACATAAGTTTTCATAGAATAAATAAAGCATAAATAATATGGTAGAGAAAATGATAATCATATACTCCATATAAATAATGTCCTAAAAGGGGAACAAATACATGGATGGCATAACACCATAAATAATCACATACATAACTGAAAATAGTTTTATAATGATAGAATGCATAATGTCAGACATCTTAATATTACTATTAAGGACGTATGAAAATACATCATAAGTAAATAGGTAAATACTAGATGAAATGTAACATCTCGGTTCCGGAAGCCACCCAGAGGCGCCCCGTACCAAGTTGATCACATGGCCTCAAGCGCATCTCCCTAAACACCAGAGGCTACCGACTAGCAGTGAGGGTTTTGGGTATGATAGTGGGGGAAACTATGCCCTAATTGGTAGAGTACACAACAGAAGTAAAAAAATACATACAAGAGCAGAAGCAGTAACAATGAAATACAACAGAAAACTGAGGGTATAAACTGGAGAACATATATAAAATGATGCATGATACATATGTTTAGGAAAACAGCCAAAAAAATCACAATGATGGAATTGAACAGAACTAAACCAAAGTGCAAAAAAAGAAGATAAACCCCTAATTATTGCAAGACATAGCTTGGTCCTATTCTCCCTAGATCCATAGCAAGTCAGGTGCCTGATGTAACAAGGCACTGACCTTTATCTATACTTGTAATAATATAATCTATTTGGGCCCAAAAGCATGGCCCAAATAGGGTGTGAGACTAATCCTAGTAGGTAACCACCATGAGATCTGTGCCTAACAGTCAATGAGTATATGGTAGGTAAAATTATAGGAAATAGTAAACAGGAAGGTACTAAATAGTAAACAATCCATAGTTCAGTATCAAGAAATAACTAACAAGAAGGTAAACAAACAGGTAACCCTATGGGAAGCAGTCTCAGTCTAACCCCTCTAGTCCCACATAACAAGACAAGAAAGAAACAAAACACAAGGTAACCCTATGGGAAGTACTCACAGCCTATCCACTATATTCCTACCTAACATGTTCAAGAAACCCTCTGGGCAATACACTCAGTCTAACCCTTGTAGTTCAGCTTAAGCATAGACTCTATGAGGAAGTACTCACCGTCAAATCCCCCCATAGTCTCATATCGTAACTAAAGGTGCTCTAGGTAAGAAATTATGTCACATTCCCTCTGTGTCCTGCATCAAGGAACTACAGACACTCTGAGGGAGCACTCAAAGTCAATTCCCCCTGTGGTCTCACATCTAAAATAATAAAGACACTCTGGAGAATCCCTCAATGTCCATTCTCCCTATGGTCTGTACACCAGGTTCTCACGGCCCTGTGTAATTCCCACAAGTGTAGAATCATGTAACGACCAAGGTAAACTTCAAGAACTATTGTGCTAGAATTCTATAACACAACTGCATAACAAAACAATAGTCAGACCAACCAATAATACTAGGCATGGGAATTTAAACAGTAGCCTGACAGGCAATCAAGACCTGAAGGTCCAAACAAGAAAAACATTCCTGGTAAATACATCCAAATCACCAAAATTCACCCTATTCATAAACACTAACCATCTTCTTATGCATACCAGCATAGCATAGAAACTATAGGGTTGAAATGGTAAACACGCAATACCCTGTTCATGAGTATTGGGAAATTTTGAACATAAAACTCATAGACTATCTATGGAAGGGCCCAAACAACATACCTCAGGGTTAGGAGATCACTATAAGTGAACCTTGAAGCCTGAATCTCCATATAACACCGAAGATCTACAAAAATGTATAAAATGATCAACCCACAATAACTCACGAAAGATGAGAAATCAGAAAATGATTCTCTAGGAGAAAGGAAAACTCACCGATGTGATTCCAATGCAATAAATGATGTTCTAATCAGAGGACGGACGAAGGATCTGGGGATCATCAAAGTTCTGTGGCTGTACAAACTCTTTCAGACGAACGAGACCTAGAATGTGAGTGTTTTGTCTGTCAGAAGTGACCTCAGTGCGTTTAATGAATAAAAAGAAAGTACACGACATGTAATTTTGATTTAAACAACATGTAATAACCTTTTCCATCCTCAAATTTAAGCGGCCTCCAAGTCACTCCCACACAGCTGTGTGTGTGGCTATTACACAGCCAGCAAATGACCTTCTACGGAAAGGAAGTACATGGTGTGTACTCATAAAGTAAACAGTTCCAAAATTTCCTTTTTCTTCAAAAAAATACAGAAAAGGAAAAACAAACCTGAAAAGAAGATCCGAGTTCTTAAAAACATCCCCCTTATAGAAATCCATCCTTGAATTTCTCTAGCGCGGTGTAGAAGAAGAAACCTCGAATAGCTCCAACCAATGAGCTCGTACATCGGCCTCCCTCTCCCAAGTCTCATCCTTTACCCGCCCATGCTGCCATAACACTCGCACCATAGGAATAGACTGGCCACATAGAACATTTTTACTATGATCAAAAATATGGATAGGATGCTCCTCAAATAATGCATCCACTTCCAACTCAACCTCCTCTCATTGAAAGACATGAGACAGTTCTAGAAAGTAATGTCTAAGTTGAGAGACTTGAAAAACATCATGAATATCCCGATATCTATGAGGTAACTACAACCTATAGGAAATTGGCCCAACTATGTCCAACACCTCAAACGGCCTGGCATACCTCAGCAAAAGCTTACCCTATCTCCTAATCCTCTTGTGTCCCAACCTCGGTGTGACATGTAGGAAAACCTGATCCCTGACCTCGAACTCCATAGGTCATCTCCTCTGATCAGCATAAGACTTCTGTCAAGATTGTGTAGTATCCATCCTCTTCCAAATCATCTCTATCTACTCTGTGGTCTCCTGAACAAGATGAGGTCCCAGAAAAGCTACCTCTCCTACCTCCAGCCAACATAAGGGTGATCGACATGGCCTACCTTACGAAGCCGGTTAAGGTTCCATCTAAATAGTTTATTGAAAACTATTGTTGTAGGAAAACTCCACAAGAGGTTTGTGCTTATCCCAATAACCTTCAAAATCTAGGATGCATTCTCGGAGCCTGTCCTCAAGCACCTGAATCATACGCTTGGACTGACCATCTGTCTGGGGGTGGAAAGCTGTACTCACAAGTAACTGTGTACTCAAGGCCTTCTTAAACCCTTGTAAATCCCAATAAGTAAAACATGCATCCCTATCTAAAACAATGGAGTGTGGAAATCCATGTAGACATATAATCTCTTGGATGTACAACTTTCCCAGCTCATCAACACTGAAGGTCTCCTTGATCAGTAAGAAGTGAGAAACATTTGTGAGTCTGTCAATAACAACCCAAACTATGTTATTCCCTTGAGGAGACCTTGAAAAACCAGTCACAAAGTCCATCACGACGTAATTCCACTTCCACTTGGGAATGGTTAACTACTGTAAGAGTCCAGCTGGTCGCTGATGCTCCACCTTCACATGATGACAAGTGGAACACCTCATGAAGAAACTAACAATGTCCCTCTTCGTACCTGGACACCAATACAGACGGTGTAGATCACAATTCATCTTGGTGACATCAGGATATACTACCCAAACTAAGGAATGCGAGTCCCACATCATCTCCCAGCATATGTCTATTGAAAACCATACGCGCCCCTGGAAACAAAAGATCTCATCCTCACCTATGGTCTATCTAGGAATATGGTCTTCTTCTGACACACTCTTCCTTAGGACTAGACCTTCAGAATCTAATAGCTGCCTCATTCAAAATCAATCAAGAAGAGTAGAGGTAACAACTAAAGAAGATAGAAAAGTCTTCCCCTGTCTATCGTGCACTTCCAAATGCATCTCAGAGAATAGATCCATAAGCTACCACTCACCACTGGCCTGCTGAACTACCTGTATCTGATTCCTCCTGCTCAATGCATCAGCCATTACATTGCCTTTCCCCAAGTGTATAGGCAAGCTTAAAGTCAAAGAACTGTAGGTACTCATCCCACCGTCTCTATCTCAAATTCAGATCACACTGAGTGAAGATATACTTGGGACTCTTGTGGTTAGTGAAAACCACAAAAGCTATCCCATAAGATAATTACTCTCGTGTGGCCTCAACTGCTGAGACCCGTATGCAAAGGATCAATCTCCTTGCATAAGAACATATCCTAGCCCGATACCCGATGCATCACAATATAGAATATTGATCTTGCCAGGCTCTGGAAAGACTAGTATCGGTGTTGAAGTCAACCTCCCCATCAGCTCATGAAAGGCAGACTCACAAGTCTCTTACCACTAAAACATCACACCCTTATTAGTTAGACCTGTTTGTGGTGCTGCTAAGCGTGAGAAGTTCTGTATGAAGTGTCTTTAGTCTCTAGATATCCCTAGAAAACTCCGTACCTCAATGACGATCTTTGGATGCTCCTAGGAAACTACATCTCTCACATTCTCTGGGTCTACTGATACTTCTTCCTATGAGATGACATGACCCAAAAAGTGAATCTGATCCATCCAAAAGTGGAATTTTGAGAGTTTAGCATATAACTAATGCTATCTTAGTGTACTAAAAATGATCTCAAGGTGTGTGTCATGGTCGTGTCGAGTGTGAGAGTACACCAAGATATCATCCACGGAGACAAAGACGAAAGAATCAATGTATGAATGGAACACTTGGTTCATCAGTTCCATGAAAACCGTAGGTTGCATTCGTGAGACCAAACTGCATAACCATATACTCATATAGAACAATCCTACTGTGGAAGGCTTTGATAGGTATATCTGATGGTCTAACGTGAAACTTATGATAACTAGACCTCAAGTCAATCTTAGAGAATACCAGGTCTCCTCGAAGCTGATCAAAGTGATCATAAATCCTAGGTAATGGATATCGGTTCTTGATCGTCAACTGGTTAAACTTACAATAATCCACAAAAATCCATAGAGTGTCATCTTCCTTCATCGCAAATAGGATAGGTGAACCCCAAGGAGAAGTACTGGGTCAGATGGAACCCTTTTCCTAAAACTCCTCCAACTACTTCTTGAGCTCCTGCAAATCTGGTGTATCCATCCCTTAAGGAGGAATGGACACCAGTGCTGCTCCTGGCACAATCTCAATATAAAAGTTTACCTCATCCTCTAGAGGAAAACCTGTAAATCAATCTAGAAAGACGTTCCTAAAATGATACACCACTCGAGGCAAGTCTAACTAAGATGTCCCCTGATCATCTAGATATAAACTAGCAATCTAGGCTGTAACTTTTCCTAACCCATGATTCTCTTGACCCACTCTACTCGCCTGAACATCCCACTCACCCTTATGAAGAAATGATATGTTCTTTAGTGATGTGAAACTCACCCTATAGTGATAATAGTCGACGTCTACCTGGAAGGGAACTAGCTAGTCTATTCCAAGAATGAAATCATAACTTGTCATCTCTAGGATATATAGGTCCCATAAAAATTAAAACCCACCAACCTCTAGAGGGAACACCTTACACTGACGTACACTCACTGTTCTAGTCCCCAACGGAGTGTCTAGTGTCAAGATGTAATCCAATGAAATGATAAAGAGCCCAAGGATCTCCACAACCACAATAGATATAATGCTATGGGAAGACCCTGTATTGAAAAGAGAAGAAGCTAAAAAAGAGGCAACTAAGATCGTACCTTGTCACGAAAAGAATCTGGTCGCCACCAAAATCGGCACCAAACCCAGCCCGTGACATGACCCAAAGGGCTTTCCCTATCCCCACGGGCTGGCACAAGTGACCGAGTATAATTTATTTTTGTGTGGGAACAATTTATCGGAATATAAAGGCTTAAACCATTAAAAACAATAAATAAACTGAATCTGAAAAATTTATACCAAACGTTGTTTACAAAAAAACCTGAACTGAATACATTGGTTTAGAGTCAATACAATATATCTATAAATAAATGAAAACATTATCAAAACAACCACCAATACTCCACACGATAAGGGGTCATCACCCCTGAGCCGTCTCCACAACACCGCACAGTTGGAGGGGGCTAACAACCCGAACCGCCTTCACCTGAGGCCTTACCTTTACCTGAGTCAAACAAAACCAAGTCTACTTACACCCAAGGGGTGTAAGTATGGTGTGAGACTAATCCCAATAGGATACCACCCAATGATTTGAAAGTGCATGCAATATAAGGTGAAGAAGAAAATAGTTTTAATTCGTAAAGAAAAACGATGATGAAATTCCAAGAAATGCAAATTTCATTTGAAAAAAAAAGTTTTCAAACTATAATTTCCAAAATGTTAACATATATAAATGGAAATGATAGATACTATAAAGTACTGAAAAAACACCCAAATACAAGGTTAAATTCTAAAAATCCGGTGAGCAACAAACTAGGAACACCCCTAGGCACTAGGTTGTCTCGGGCCCTATGTACCTCGTACCTCGGTGTTAAGCAACCATAGTAAAATCCACTCTTGTGCACGAGCCACTGTTAGGGAACATACCCAAAACAAAGTGGTTTACAATCATCATCCAAATAGTTTAGTTAGAGTTGTCATTATCCAAATGGTAGGTGAAACAGGGACGACACCCATCCAGTCCACTAGCCGTACTATTAAAAATCCGCCCACCTAAGTACCCAGGATTCCCCTTTTGTGCTCAAACAATTTCAGAATGAAACATAAATCCATTTTCAAATAAAAAACCACTACTGGGCACACACAATCAATACAGTATCTATCACATTTTTATACCACTTAAAACACACAATAAAACACTTTGATTTTTAATAAAACAATTCCTCAAAATCTCGTAGTGTTTTGCACAAAAAACACATTAAGAACCCAAATTGCATACTATGTGCTCCTTTTTGAGTTACCAAAATGTAAAGGGCATCCCAATAAATTTAAATTAAAAAAAATCATTTTTAGGTAAGCCTCATATGGTTCAAGAAGTGACATCATTGTAAAACCTCTATTTTTACACAACACGGCTCTTAGAAATTAATGTGTTTCACAAACACCATTAAAGACAACTTTCACAGCATGAAACACATGGGAAAATAATAAAAACATTATTTCCAGTCCTATTACAATTCATTAAAATCAACTAATTACTTATAGGGCATCCCCAAATAAACTAATAAATCATTTCTATAAAAAACCCAATTTCACATGAAATTGGCATTTAAGATTCATTTGAAATACAGACACCACTAAAACTATTTTTTTCAGCAATAAAAAAAATTCAATAAGCAATAAAATACCATAAAAATAGTATCCAATTCACAAAAACTGCATACACAATGGAATCACTTACCAAAACCAAGGAAACCCTTGAATCTATTGTGCGAAAACTCAAACGCCCCACCACTGCACCTCAAGGAAGGTAAACCAGACCTAAAACCCGAATTTCAGACCATGAAACACAAGATAAAACCCTAATATTTAAACCCTAATTTCTAGACATTATGAACCTCAATGATAAGGGAAGAAACCCTAAGTACATTGAATGTAACCCTAAACAAATTGAAAGAAGAAAGAAGGAGAACAACTTACTAAAAATATCTTGTAGAAATCACCCCCAAAAATACCAGTAGCTGATTTTAAAAATACTCAAACCTTCAAGGGAGGTTCTAAAAAGGATACGTAGATTATTTAGGAATTTTAATGGGGAAAAAGAGTCATAATTGCGAGAGTTATGAAGTAACAAACTTACCTCTTCAAATATGGATGTTTTGAGAACACTATGAATATCTATCCACATTCACGATTTCAAGGAGCTCCAAAGAGGGGGGTAAGGGAATGGTCGCGCAGTTGGGTTTAGTGGTCTTGGGCTCCACTTGGAATCACCAAAATACCATTACTATTTAATGAGATATGAAATAAACAAATTTTTGTTTTAAAACTGGAAATGGGCCTTCGGGCTGGCCCAATTCCTTAAATAAAAACCCAATTCCACCATTATTATGGATTCCTAAAGAGTCCAAACTGAAATGGTGGTGTTAATAGGTCATGGGAGGTCATTTAAGAACTTTAATGGGTGAAAAAATATTAAAAAACGAAAAATTTATAAAAGAAACAAAATTGGTTTTTAAATATGGATTTGGGCTCACGGTTTGGCCCAATTCATTAAACTCTCCCATTCCTCCATAAAAGATTGGGAACCCCGCAAAAGAAAGCATGAATGGAAATTAAATGAAATTTACCTTTATACTAAGTTTGGGATGTGACAATTCTCCCCACCATAAAGCATTCTGCCCTGGAATGCCACAACAACACCAGATGCAAAAGCAAAGGCCAAACGATAGACCAAGACAGACTTCCTTGCCACGTTTTCACCCACTTTAAAAAGGACGAACATCTCCAGTTGATCAAACAAAGGAAGGGAATACTCTCACCACCCAAAAAGTACCTCAATTACTTAAAATTATGAAACACATTCGAAACACATCACAAAACAAAACACCTCAAACACTACAAGACGACGCTCAAGCAATCCACTTGAAACGAACAACGAACTCAAATAACGCTACCACAACATTACGTAAACAATACCATTGTGTGTTCTCCGACCCCAAATTTACCCAAGTAACAAATTTGTGGATAGATAGACTTCAATGATACTACCTCATACCTAGAATACACCAAGGAGAAAACTGAGACACTAGTACGGGGTGTCCCAATCTGGACATCCCACCACCAGGGACAACTCAATTTCTAAGATAGAATAAGGATAACAATTGGGGAAGGAACGAACGGTCTCCCCATCATAAGGTTTAAACTAAAATTATTACTTTTACAAGAGAACATACATGATACCCATGACGGGTCTCCCCACAATAATAAGGAACACAACTTTCCTTAAGATAAAATCAAGACACTAATAGGGGGCCTCGAATGGACTTCCCAGCATTAGGGGTAGATTAATATCAGAATTCATCCAATGAAACTTACATGAGACCCATTGTGGGTATAACCAAAACAAAACCCAACCATATTAACTAACTATTATGGGATAACAACAAAAAACAACAACATAATTTTAAAGAGTTGGCATGGCCGCACGGTTGGTTCACACGGTTTGGGAAACTGTGAGTTAACTGTGCAGATCATTCTGTCCAAAGAGGAAACTTCACACAGTTTCCTTGGCCAAGGTTCATGGACGTGCGAAGACCATGAGGTAGCTACTATCTCTTATCACACGATCCCCTGGGTAGGCACACAGTTACTACTAAACGTGCACAAACTATGCACTTCAACCTGCCTATCCCAAATTTTAAACTTTTATCCAAAAACACAAGGGAACCGAAAGGGGAAAAAAATAAACTTAGGGTATGACATGGGAACAAGGGAATCACACCTATTTCCACCAAATGTGAGAAATTGGAACAAGTTGATGACACCATAGGTTTAAAATATTCCAATCTTTCATATTGAGGATATGACCTTGACCAAAAGTTTGAACGACTCTAGGATTTCCCATAACTACGCGCCAGCTTCTCTCCGGGGCCTATGGCTGGAGTTCAATGGATTGACGCATCTTCAGGCTCACAGTTAGGATTTGGAAACCCCTAAACTGAAAATCTTCTTACAGTTCCAAAAACAATAATACTATAATCTCAGATGGTGTCATTGAGACATGACACACTTCAAACCCGCTTTTCCCCAACCCATCATTTTACCAAAATAAGAACTTAGAGGATGCACACACAAAGCCCCTTTTTTTCTTCGGATGCTAAACAACAGAATGAAAGGACATATAAAAACACATTCCTCTAGAACATAGGATTTAGAATTTCCTATAGGGAGACACACATCCAACAAAATAGTGACTCTCATAAGACTGCACAATCTTCACCCTTATTATCAAATGAACACATGACATCGCAAGGCATCACTGAACATGACCATTGTGGATAAAATAAAACAAAAGGATAGGGACCTTGTACTGAGTCCCAAACAAAACATTATTCTATCAAGTGTCCATAATATCCACTCTTGGCCAGATCTTGCACACTGGTGGCCTAACATGAACTCTTGCTTCAATGAGACTGACGAAAGACCCAGAGGCCCTTTAAGACATCATTCTACACCGAAAACCCTGAACTTCATTGAACTTCAACAACTTAGGAAACATAAGAAAATTAGGACTATTTCAACCTCCCACAAACACTCTCCCACTATAGGGGGATCCACATAATTGAAAAAGAAGAGGGGTAAACTCAATCTCCAAACCTCAAGAATAAAGTCCTTATGTTGATCAACTGGAGGATCATCCAACAGTGAATCACCATAGGCCAAACATGAATCATACATTAAAACTTTATGGGGGCGTACCCTAGCCTATAAGAAAACCCAAGGACCCAACCGATCTATTCATTTGGTCACAAAAGACCACAAACCTGAACCGATCACATGAGGGGGGCCACCACATTGTCCTCCCAAACTTTTCCTCAAAAGAGACCACTGAACAACACTTCATTCCAAATTATCAATGAAACACCAACCCAAAACATCATTCAAACAAGAGGGGTTATTGAACTCGAAACATCCCACAATAATAGTCCCGAAAACACATAATCCTTACCTCCCAACCATACATTATCAAAACAAAACACTTTCCTTCAGAAAAATTATTTTAATAAAACAGTGTTGGTGGGTTGTGCATTTACCAATGGTATCTCATGAGCCTCACACATTCATGTTTACATTCCAAACTGGTAACCCACATCATATCCATCTTTATTCCCAAATAAACCTATGCATGTGGTCACCCTTGAGAACACCAAATACCAAAAATCAAACCTTTCCTATTTTTAAAATCAAACTTTTAAGCACACTTTTATTTTCTCAAAAACACTAACCATAATATCAAAACCGAATTTTTCATATCACAAACCAATTTACAAAATAATGCATAATTCAATAAAAGAACATAATCATGCCTTTCACAATCATTTCAAAACATTTCAACCCATTTCAAAACACTTCTAATTTCATGAAAAACACCATTCCAGAAATCTCCATTTAATTAAGAACTCAACTCTTCTCATTTCAAGACAAGGTTCTAAAAGTTCATAATGGTTTTTTTAAATTTTCAGTAGTCACCAAACCCAAAATCCATCTTCAAGTGAAGTCTTTTTTTTTTCTTAAAAAAAACTATGTTTCCAAGATTCCAACACAATGAGACATAAGACAATGTGAGAGGAAACTAGTTTAAGTGGGTGACTTAGATATATGGTTAGAAGCCATATTCCAATCACTTAGCCGTCACATAGAGTATTCTAGGGAAATATCCACAGCTCCACATGTCTTTCCAGGACCTGAGAGCTCACTGAGATTATTCTCCCAACTCTCTTTCCATTTCACATAGTCATCATTAAACCAAGAAAACCAAAGGACTCAGATAAATCCATACTTCCCCTGGTGACTTGAATCACATAATGAGGTGTGCTGGCCAAGCACACTACCCATGACTGAAATTTCAAGTCCCGAAAATCCTAGCTCCAGACTCTCCTGACTCTTCCCCAAATAACATGACCCAAGGAGCGACCCTCCTCTGATACCATTTTGTCACGAACCGAATCTGGTCACCTCCAAAACAGACACCAAACCTAGCCCGTGACATGACCCGAAGGGCGTTCCCTATCCCCACGGGATGGCACAAGTGCCCGGGTATCATTTTTTTTGGGAATGATTTACCCGAATATGAAGGCATAAACCATTAAAAACAATCAATAAACTGAATCTGAAAAATTTATACCAAACGATGTTTACAAAAAAACCAGAACTAAATACATTGGATTAGAGTCAATACAATATGTCTATAAATAAATGAAAACATTAGCAAAACAACCACCAAGACTCCACACGACAAGGGGTCATCACCCCCGAGTCGTCTCCACAACACCGCACAGTAGGAGGGGGCTAACAACCCAAACCACCTTCACCTGAGGCCTTACCTTTTCCTAAGTCAAACATAACCAAGTCTACTTACACCCAAGGGGTGTAAGTAGGGTGTGAGCCTAAGCCCAATAGGATACCGCCCAATGATTCGAAAGTTCATGCAATATAAGGTGAAGAAGAAAACAGTTTTAATTCGTAAAGAAAAACGACGATGAAATTCCAAGAAATGAAACTTTGATTTGAAAAAAAGTTTTCAAACTAGAATTTCCAGAATGTTAACATATCTAAATTGAAATGATAGATAATTTAAATTACTGAAAAACACACCCAAATACAAGGTCAAATACTAAAAATCCGGTGAGCAACAAACCAGGAACACCCCTAGGCACTAGGTTGTCTCGAGCCCTATGTACCTCGTACCTCAGTGTAAAGAAACCATAGTAAAATCCACTCTCATGCACGAACCACTAGAAGGGAACATACCCACAACATAGTGGTTTCCAATCATCATCCTCATAGTTGAGTTAGATTTTTCATTATCCAAATGCTAGGTGAAACAGGGACAACACCCATCCGGTCCACTAGCCGTACAAGTACAAATCCGCCCATCAAAGTACCCGGGCTTCCCCTTTTTTTCTCAAACAATTTCAGCATGCAACATAAATCCATTTTCAAATAAAACACCACTACTGGTCACACACAATCAATACAGTATCTATCACATTTTTATACCAATTAAAACACACAATAAAACACTTTGATTTTTAATAAAACAATTCCTCAAAATCTCGTAGTGTTTTGCACATAAAACCCCTTAAGAACCCGAATTGCACACTATGTGCACCTTTTTGAGTTACCAAAATGTAAAGGGCATCAAAATACATTTAAATTAAAACAGAAAATCATTTTTAGGGAAGCCTCATATGGTTCACGAAGTGATATCTTTGTAAAACCGCCATTTTTACACAACACGACTCTTAGAAATTCATGTGTTTCACAAAAACCATTAAAACCAACTTTCACAGCAACAAACACATGGGAAAATCATCAAAACAGTATTTTCAGCCTTATTACAATTCATTAAAATAAAATAATTACTTATAGGGCAGCCCCAAAAAAACTAATAAAACATTTCTATAAAAAAAACCCAATTTCACATGAAATTGTCATTTAAGATTCATTTGAAATACAAATACCACTAAAACTGTTTATTTTCACCAATAAAAAAAATTCAATAAGCATAAAAATACCATAAAAACAGTAGCCAATTCACAAAAACTGCATACACAATGGAATCACCTACCAAAACCAAGGAAACCCTTGAATCCATTGTGCGAAAACTCAAACGCACCACCGCTGCACCTCAAGGAAGGTAAACCAGACCTAAAACTAGATTTTCAGACCATGAAACACAAGATAAAACCCTAATTTTTAAACCCTACTTTCTGGACATTAGGAACCTCACTGATAATAGAATAAACCCTAAGTACATTGAATGTAACCCTAAACAAATTGAAAGAAGAAAGATGGAGAACAAATTACTAAAAATATCTTGTAGAAATTGCCCCAAAAATACCAGTAACTGATTTTAAAAATACTCAAACCTTCAAGGGAGGTTCGAAAAAGGATAAGGGGATAATTTAGGAATTTGAATGGGGGAAAAAGATTAATAATCGAGAGAGTTGTGAAGGAATGAACTTACCTCTTCAAATCTGGATGTTTTGAGAACCCTATGAATATCTACCCAAATTCGATATTTCAAGGAGCTCCAAAGAGGGGGGTAAGGGAATGGTCGCGCGGTTGGGTTTATTGGGCTTGGGCTCCACTTGGAAAAACAAAAATACCATTACTATTAAATGAGATTTTAAATAATAAAAGTTTTGTTTTAAAATTGGAAATGGGCCTTCGGGCTGGCCCAATTCCTTAAATGAAAACCCAATTCCACGATTATTATGGATTCCTAAAGGGTTCAAATAGCAATGGTGGTGTTAATAGGTCAGGGGAGGTCATTTAGGAAGTTGAATGGGTGAAAAAATATTAAAAAATGAAAAATTTATAAAAGAAACAAAATTGGTTTTTAAATATGGAATTGGGCTCAAGGTTTGGCCCAATTCATGAAAACTCTCCCATTCCTCCATAAAAGATTGGGAACCCCCCAAAAAAAGAATGAATGGAAATTAAATGAAATTTACCTTTAAACTAAGTCATGGATGTGACGTAACTCAAACTGTAGAAGGTCAAGGATCCTTCTCCTGCTGGGCCTGCTCCACTGCAAACGTCTGGCCTGCTCCACGACCCTGTGACCCTGCCTGACCACTCTGAGATGATCCACTCTGCTGTCACTGAAAGAACAATGGCTGAACATCACAACAATGACCTCCACCTCAGCTTGAATGGCCAGAAGAACTCCAATTCCCTGACTAGTGAGAAAATGGTGGTGCTGCTCCCGAATGAGGAGTCATAGAAGAACCCCTATCACCAGCTGCTGGTGAGAAGTACTAACAAAAGTGCTGAAGGTGACCCATCTTGCTGCATGATTGACAATCTAATGGGTCTGTCGGGCAGTGTGGCCTTATATTCCCACTCTTCCCACACTGGTAGCACACCACATGGCTACCAGACAAAGTGTCTTGCCTCCTCAAATCACCGAGTGAAGACTCCCTTCTTCGCTTCCTACTGCTAGTAGGAGGAATACCAACCCCATATGTGGAGCCTCCCTAGCTCAAAACTCCAGAATTCCTCTGATTGTACTATGTGATCAGCACCTGATTGGCGACATAAGTGATAAAAGTCAACCAGAAGTTGTTCACTAATGATCATATGTTGTGCCTTAGACTATCCTCGAACTTCCTTGCCATGAACTACTAATCACCTCCTGAAAAAGGTGTGAAGCACTGCAGCTCGATAAAGCGGGAGGAATAACCCATAACAGAAAGAGTACCCTGCTCTAGACTCATAAAATCTTAGGATCGATCTGCCCTCAAGGTCTCTGTATAGAAGTAGTCATATAAGATGTGCTAGAACTCGTCCCATGCCATAACTTGCTGGCATCCCACCTGTGAGATCACATCCCACCACCTCTTGGTAGAGTACCAATGCATATAGGTAGTAATATTGAACCTCCTATTTGGAGGCATCTCCAGATGCAAAAAGATAGTTAGCATGACTTCTAGGCATGACACTATAGCCTGATGTCCTCCTTCCCCAGAGAAAGTGGGAGGATGCTGCTGCTGGAAGACCCACGTCAAATATTCCATTGATGGGGCAGGATGCGGCACTCCCTAAAAGGTCTACATCATCCTCAAAAATACCTCCTTGAAATGCACATCCGCACTTATGTCAGGCACAACAGTAGGTTCTAAGGCAGGCACAACTGGAGGATTTGTAGGTAATCCCTGATCATCCATGACCGGTGTCTGATCACCGTCTGGAAACTGGAACACAAACGAAGGATGTCTCGGTGGCATGAATCTGCAAGGTTAAGCACAAACCTTTAGATCAAGGTCATGAAGGACTAAAAAAAGGAGTGTAAGAAGGGAACATTAGAAATAAGGCATTCATGTTTTACAATCATGACTACACAACGTGTACATTTCCTACACGGCGTGTTCCCTTAAGTCATTTACATGGGCTTGTACTCCTGCCTAAACTGGTCATGTAACACCCCAAACACATGGCATGTTGTCTTAACACACGACATGTACATTAATCCTCTTACCCTTCCCGAGTCATTCTATATGGTTAATCCACATGGCTCTCCTAAGGTAAGACTACACTGCGTGTTAAAGTTGGACACGACGTATACTAGAGAAGCTTCACATGGACCATGTTGTTAGCAACACGACCTGACACATGGCTCACACTACACTGCATGTTCATGGTGGAAATGATGTGTATGTTAAGGGATAACACCGACCCTTGTGGTTCATGACACGGCCAGATACCTAGTTCAGACTACATGGCGTGTTCATGGTAGACATGACATGTATAGATTAAGGTCTTATATGTTCATGTTGTTAGTTACACGGGCGGACACAGGGTCAACACGACACGGCGTATTCCCACCAGACCGTCCCCATCTTGTGCCTCTCCCCACATGGCCTACGACACAGTCAGAGTCTACATGGCCTGTACAAAAAGTACACAGCGTGTACTTAAGAAAAACAATTTCTTCCTGAGCAGAAGAACACGCGGCATGTACTTAACACTACACGGTGTGTATTCTAGGTTTTTTCCAAAAAGTAAGCCTTAGAAAATACTTTGAATCCCATAAAACGCTTAAACGAACATTAAAAGTGACAAATTACAATATGTGAGGGCCCATACTCCATGCGAATCAATTCTTGGCATCTTAAACATGTTATAACAAAGTAACAAGTCAGTGATCCACCAAATTTCGGTCCATGAGGGCCCATAACACCTCAAGAACCAATTCTTTGGCGTTCATTCAAAGAAAACCTTACACAAACAATAACTTATCAAACTACATGTATATTATAAAGGCATATATCATAACAACACTCATATTCTACACAACATCTATCACAACAACATGCAATCACTAATGCATCCTAAATGGAATGGCAATAATGCATGACATGTTATTTCTAGCAAGTTCCTATATGATGCATGAGATGGAATACCCTCATCACCTCCGGATGCGATAAAAATATAACATTAATAACATCAACAACAATAGCACAAATCATGTGAATCACTCAAGGTGAAATCAAATCAACTGTAATCTTGAAAAACCAGAAAATTGCAATAAACGAGGTAGGTTGGTTTTTCTCTGTACAAAGGTTAGTTACTCCCGAGAACGGCTTATTACCAAGTAAATATTCCTTCCTATCCCTTGATAAAGGCTCCGAATAGTATGTCAAGTGAAAATAATTCCTCTAATACCACTTTATAACATCCTGGTTCTGAAAGCCACGCAGAGGCTCCTCGTACCTGGTTGGTCACATGACCTCAAGAGCATTTCCCCAAACGCCAGAGGCTGCCAACTAGCAGTGAGGGCCTTGGGTGTGATAGTGGGGAAACTATTCCCTCATTGGAAGAGTACACATCTGAAGTAAATAAATACACACAATAGTGGGAGCAGTAATAATGACATACAACAGAAAACTAAGGGTAAAAACTGGAGAACATATATAAAATGATGCATGATACATATGCCTAGGAAAATAGCCAAAAAAGTAACAATTTTGGATTTCAACAGAACTAAAAAAAATTGAAAAAGAAAGCAGATTAACTCTTCATCATCGTAATCCATGTCTTAGTCCCATGATTCCCATCTCCATATCAATTCAGATTCCTGATGTAGTAGGGTTCTTTCCCTTATCTATACCTACAACAATATAATCTGTTTGGGCCCAAAATCATGGCCCAAACAGGGTGTGAGACTAATCCTGATAGTCAACCACTATGATATCTATGCCTAGTAGTAAATGAGTATATGGAAGGTAAAAGTACAAGAAATAGTAAACAGGAAGGTACTTAACTGTAAACAATCCACAGTTCAGTATCAAGAAATAACTAAAAAACAGGTAAATAAATAGGTAACCCTCTGGGAAGCACTCTTAGTCTAACCCTTCTAGTCCTACCTAACAAGAAAAGAAAGTAGCTAAACACAACGTAACCCTCTGGGAAGTACTCACAACCTATCCCATCTGGACCTACCTAACAAGTTCAAGCAACCCTATGGGTAGTACAATTAGTCTAACCCCTCTGGTTCAGCTTAAGAATAAACTCTCTAAGGAAGCACTCACCGTCAATTCACCCTATAGTCTCGTATCATTACTAAAGGTTCTCTAGGGAAGAACTTACACCACATTCCCTATGTATCCCACGTTAAGGAACTACAAACACTATGATGAAGCACTCAACGTCAATTCCCCCTGTGGTCTCGCATCACAAATTATAAAGACACTTTGGAGAAGCCCTCAACGTCCATTCTCCCTATTGTCTATACACCAGTTTCTCACTGCCCTGTGTAAGTCAAACAAGTGTATAAGAACTTAACATCCAAGGTAAACCTCAAGAACAACTTGGATAGCATTCTACAGCACAACAACATAAAAAAACCACAATCACACCATCCTACAAAAATTCAACATATTCACAAAAAATAACCATCTACTCAGGCATACCAACATAGTAGAGAAACAATAGGGCTGAAATGGTAAACACGCAATACCCCATTCATGGGTAATGGGAAATTTTGCACATAAAAATCAAAGACTATCTACGAAAAGGTACAAACCACCTACCTAGGGGTTAAGAGATCGCTATAAGTGATCCTTGAAGCCTGAATCTTCTTAGAACATCAAATATCTACAAAAAACATATAAAACGTTCAACCCATGATAACTCACAAAAGAGGAGAAATCAAAAAATGATGCTCTAGGAGAAAGGAGAACTCACCGATGCAATTCCAATGCAGTCAATAGTGTTCGAATCAGAGTATAGACAGAGGATTGGGGGATCATCAAATATCTACTACCATACAGACACTTTCGAATGAACGGGACCTAGAAGGTGAGTGTTCTGTCCATTAGACGCGATCCCTGTGCATTTAGTGAAAAAAATAAAGTATACAATGTGTAATCACCTTTTTCGTACTCTGCTTTAAGCGGCCTCCAAGTAACTCCCACACACCCATGTGTGTGGCTATTACATGTCCAGCACACAACCTCCTATGGCAACGAAGTACACGACGTGTACTCATAAAGTACATGGAGTGTACTCAAAAAATTTCCAGAATTTCCTTTTTCTTCAAAAACAAACAGAAAAGGAAAAACATACCTAAAAAGAAGATCTGAGTTCTTACACGAAATAACCAACCTACCAATGCATCGAGGGGATATAATAGGATCGTACTATCACATAATAAGTCCAATTCATTTATAATATTCATTGATGAATAATAATTCAATACATAATCACCATAAACATTCATATTGAAAAACTAGAATATAAAATGTTTATATTTTCCACAATCATTAAATATAACAACATGATCATAATCCATAAAGAGTAATACGATGGATGGAATAAATATATTATATCCCTCGTAAATTATAAGATTCATAAAATTTATGTTAACATAGAATAAAATACATTAAAAATATCACTGAAAGATTTGACGAGGAAAAGACCCTTTTGATTTTGAAATCAATTATATTAAAATCTCAAAATTTCCTGAGTATTAGGAAAATAATTTCCATTAGAATAAACCATGTAAAATTTTAAATTAATCTTTAAGGCAAATAATATTCATGATGGAGGGAATTTCTTTTATGTGGTAAAGGTTAAAACAATGAATTTATTCACCCCATTGGTAAAAATTAAAATGTTCATAAAATGAAATGAAAATTCCTTTTAAAAGTTGTTATAGAAATTAAAGCATGTGTAAAAATAAAATTAATAAATAATTGGATAATAGTAAAAATATTATTGAAAACATTTTGAAGAAAATATAGGATTGTAAGAAAAATATTTTTGAATGAATAGAAAAAGAAGTTGGTTTTACTTTAAAATATTCACTTGGTCTTTTGAGTTTTGAAGAAGCTAGAAATGGGAATAATACTTTAAAAAACAAGAAAAAAACATTGAATAATAAATTATACTATTTTTACGATATAAATATTATATAAATCATACAATTCACACTTAAACATAAATATTCTCGAATAAGGATGAGATTGTAAAATAAACCCTTACCTTAGGTCCAACATGCCTCATAAGTGATTCAAACCTTATGTTTAATAAATTTCAATTTGTTATAATTATATATAAAAACCATATAAATAATTATAATATTTTCCACTTATAATATTTCAACACCCATTTATTAATAATTTGTTATTAAAATCATCATTTTTGAGTGTTAACTGTTTCATTTTTCGTGTAAGTTTCGGTTTAGAAATTTTGATCCTCATATATTTATCATGGTTTTTTAAAATATAGGATATTAATAATGAAATAAATATTATATATATTAATTTTATACATATTTATAAACATCCATAATATACATATTTGAAAAATGAATCATATATCTTTCGGAAGAAGTATTTCACACATTTGCACAAGCCACATTATCATTTTTTAATGGTTAAAGGGTAAAGAGGTAAATCATATATTACATTTGAAGAATAATAATTATGTCATAAATATGATATATATTTATTATTTATATCCTTATAACCATCCATGTTAAGTGGTTATGGAAAATTAATTACCCTGCTTTGTGGAGATGGTAGGATGTATGTGCGCACGAGCGATATAATCATTTTCCATTGGATGGAAATAAGGAAGGAAATGGTTTTATATTATTAATAATAAAATATTAGAATATTTATGATAAAATAATATTTAATTTGTTATGGGTAAAACATATTTAGAGGATGTTTAAGAATAATTAATGTTTTAATGAGTTGGTAAAGATGATTACCTCTTCCGTAAGAGACCTCCATTGGATTACACCTTAAGAATTGAAATTTTAGTCTTATGAAAATACTAGAGGATCTAGGATGAAGGTAAGGATGATATGAAGTTATTAAGGTAGTAATTTTATGATTCATAATGGAAAAACATTTTGAATAAGGGAGGTGATAAGGGTCCCTTTTATAAGTGAGGGAGAGGACACACTTGGAACCACTTAAAAGTTCTAAATATAAATAATGTATTTCTCAAGTATATTCATTAAAAATGTACAAGTATTTGAAGGATGAAAATATATGGAATGAATATATTTACAAAATAAGAATTATAAATTTTTATGTCTAATTATTACCCATATATTTTAGTTTTACCCTAGGTAAACCTATTTTAACCATAATCATGGTAACAAATTTTTAGTATTTTTACTATTCATTATAAAAAAAAATAATTTAAACATATTAAAAAATATTAATTACTGTGATTAAAAATATTAAATCTTACTTAAAATAATAAATTATTATATGTGTAAGAAAGTAATTTTAATATAAGTGTTCAAATGCAAAGAAAAACCTTTTTAGAAATGTTTTTTTAGCATAAAAATACGTTTAGATACAAATAATGGATAATAATATTTTTAATGGAATTAATTGAATTATGTTAAATAAAATAATACATATTTTTATTTAAAACCCAAAAAAACATGAAATTTAACTTGAAAATGGTATACTAAAAGAAAATAACTAAAAATAATTTTTATTTAAACTAAAACATTATTTAGATTTCCAAAATGATGAAAATATATTATTAAGTTTAACCATATATTATTATGTTAATTATATTACAAATTAAATATATATTTTATCTATGAAAATGGTTTATTAAACATTATAGTTAATCTTATAACATTACAATGAATGAAAAATGACAGTTTTTTTAAAATTCGTATTTTTGACTAATCACAAAAAGCAACTATTTCAAGAAAATAAAAAAAATTTACTCTCAAATAATTTTTACATAATGAATTCAAAAATGAAATTCATTTACTGAAGTTAAATTTATTAAAAAAATTAATATATATTTTTATTACATTATTTAATAAATCTATGCACATTATACTATTATTTTTTGGAAAGAAATGATTATTTAATATAATTGAATCTTGGGTGTATCAACATTCCCCCTTCCACAAATTTCAAACCCAAAATTTTCAAAATAATAATTCATGAGTATATTATGGAAATTCTTCATCAAAACGTCTTTATGATCCCACATCACCTCTTCAATCTTATGATTTTTGTTTTCAAATTACCTTTACCAGCCGACTTTTCTGATTCCAAAACACTTATTCTCTTATGTAAAGCATTTAGATAATCTCTTAATAGTAAGAAAAATATTTTTCTAATAATATTTCTTTATAGGTGATAATTGTTTTTGGTTTTTACATTTACTTTCTTAATTAATTAATATGGAACACATCATAATCTTTATATAGGGTGGGTGGCATTGCAAAATTATAATCCCTGGCTTTAATTATTTTTAGAATCTCAAAAGGACCAATGAACCTAAGACATAATTTTCCTTTATTTCTAGATAATATAACACCTTTAACTAGATAAATCTTGAATATTAACTGATCTCCCACTTTTAATTATAAATCCTTCCTTTGGACATCGAAATAATTTTTTTATGCTACATTGATCTACCTTTATATGATTATTAATAGTATTAAATTTCTCTATTGTATCCTCCATTATATATAAGCCTATAAGATTCTATTCTACAACTTTATCCCAACACGTTGGATCATGAAACCTCTTACTATACAAGGATCCATATAGTTCCATTTTAATTCTTGAATGGAAGTTATTATTATATGTCAATTCCACTAAAGGTAGACATTGATACCACATACCATGAAAGTCATGTGATCATGACCTCAACAAGTCTTAGATTTTCAAAATATTCCTTTTAGAATACCCATCAGTTTGAGGATAACCAGCTATACTCTAGTGTAACCCAGTGTCAATATCCTTCTAAATACTCTTCAATAATTTCAATATAAACCAAAAATCATAATAAGATGAAATCAAAAAAATTACACCATAAAGTCTCAAAACATAATCAATATAGAGCCTCATGATGCGCTAAAAAGGAATATCATCCCTTATAATAAGAAAATGTGTGAAATTCCTAAGGTGACCAATAATAACCCTTATAGGATCATTCTTTCTAATAGTATTTGTTAATCCACTGATAATATCCATAGTAATATCAACCCATTTAAAGAAATTACTATGAAGAGGTTTCATGAATCCTTTATGATGTTTTCTCTCTTTATTTACCTATTGAAAAACCAATAATCTTTATACATAGTCAGAGAATTCCCATTCCATATTATCCCACAAAAAATGACCCTTCAAATCCTAACACATTTTGGTACTACCAGGGTGTATATAGAACTTTTCACTATGAACATCATCTAATAATTCCATTTTTAACCCTATTAAATATAGAACACATAACATATTTCCAAATTTGAAAATACCATCTTTATAGTTGAAGTATATCAACTTACCATCATTCATAACTAGGATTTTCTTATGAATATTCTCATCATCAAGCTGATAAAGTTTTATTTTCTCTAATAAGGATATTTTGTAAAGACCCGTAAAATTCAAGAGAAATTTTTTCTTAATTTTCTTTGGAATTTTACAAGAGCGCGGTTTCTGACGGCACCTAATTCCGAGGCCCGGTGTGCCCGGAATCAATTTCCGAAGTTTGGCTCGGGTACATTCAGTGAACGAACGAGCGGGAATTTCTAACTTTTGATCCGGTGCTCGGAATTGAAATCCGAGGGCACCGATGAACTCGCAGCGCCGATATTCTCTTAAGAAGACCTTTTCCGAGGATGCGTTTATTTCGGGTTGAGAGTTAGTTTTTGGGAGTTTAGAATAAGTTAAATAAAAATTTTGGATTACAAATTTTTATTTAAACTTGTTGGTTAACTTCTCTCAAAGGAAGTTAGGGGTGGGACCCACACCCACTTAACCTCCCTTGAGAGGATTAAGTGTGGTGGGGCCCACACGAACCCTAAACTTTTCATCTTCTCTCAAACTCCCTTAACCCCTCTTTAAATGACATGACAATTGTTATTTAATTTTGGAGTTATCCTTTTTGAATTTCAAACCTTTGAAATTCTTTTGTTAAGTTTGTGAATAAAATAAGATCTTATCTTATTTTGTTGGGTTAGAACTCTTTAGCCATCTTGTGAGGATTTGAGAGCTTTTCTTTCTTTTTCAAACTTTGACGAAGAACGCTCAAGCTTGACGAAGAACGCTCAAGCTCCGACGAAGACCGCCGCTCCTCTCTTCTTCGTCTTCCGTGTCAACGAAAGGGAACGCCGCTTCCTCCTCGGACTTCCTTCATCGGCATACAAAGTTTCGCCAACGATGTATCTCTTCGGGCGTATCTCTTCGTCAACGGATTTGACGAACGACTACCGCGACGCCAGACCTCCGCGACGTTGTCTTCCGCGGGACGTTGACAAATCTTCGAACCTTATACCCAAGGTAGGGGTGGTTGTTAATTGTTTATTTATTTATCCTTGTTCGTGGTTCTAGCGTGACTAACGTGAGGTTTTTAAATATGTGTTATTGTTTAACGTGAGGGGGCCGGACCGCATGAACACGGCCGAACCCCCTCCTTCGTTCTTGATGTTTTATATTGCGGATGAAACAAGGTGGTGAGGTTCCGTCGCACCACACGGTTATTCGCCCGATTATATTGCGCGGCGCCGTCGCGCCGCGCCGTGGAAGAATCATCAAGAACGCGACGCCGTCGCGCCGCGTCGATGGGAATGGAAGGCGCGGCGAAGGGGCGCGGTGCCGTCGCACCGCGCCGGACGACGAACACCGCGGTCGGTTCCGGGCCGCGGCGAGACGGGAAGACCGGCGGCACGCCGGGCCGCCGGCGTCGGAAGCCGGAAAGGGGACCGGATTTTCCGGTCCGGTTGGAGAAAAACCGGCCGGCCAGGTGGCCGGCCGGAAGGTCAAAGGCCAGGGGAATTTAATTCCCCCGGCCAGCTCAAAAACCCCCCTCATTTAAGAGAGGGGGGCGGTTTCCTTGAGGGGGGCAGGCGGCCCCCCGGTTGCCTTCAAAGCAGGCCCCCACGAGGGGGGGCCGGTCTCCAAAAAGGCACGGCTCTTAAGCCGCGCCGCCTTGCTGGAAGTGGGGGCATAGCCCCCCGCGCGTGACCCTAGCGGCGCCAGGCCGCGCCGCCGCCGGCTGGGCCGCGCCGCCGCACCGGACCGCGCCGCTGCGCCGGTCCGTCGCCGGCCGGGCCGGGTCAGCCCGGACCCGGACCCCCCCGTTTTCGAGACGACTTCGGTCTTTTGGCCATTACTTGAGCCACGGACCTCCGATCGACGAACTGTCTGCGGCAACGCGATCCTTGGATCGAGACGGTCGTTTCGGTATACTATACACAAGGCGCACCTTCTTTTTCGGGAGTCTACGTGGTTAAAACTCCGTAGTTAAGCGTGCTTGGCTTAGAGTAGTGATCAGGATGGGTGACCTCCTGGGAAGTTTCCCAGGGAGGGTGTGAGACGGAAAGGCTGATATCTTTCAGACTGGACGTCCGATTGACGAACCGTCAGTGGCGATGCGATCCTTGGATCGAGACGATCGTTTCGGTATATTGAACTCAAGGTTTCGGATTACTTTGAGTTCGGTCGGGTTGGTTCGTACATGAAACCAACCGGACCTTCGGAGCGGAAACGCTCATATCTTGAGCTACGGACGCCCGATTGACGTGCCGTCAGCTTTGTTTTATTCCTCATAGTGAGACAGATCTTTTGGCATACACTGCCCAAGGTTTGGACGCAGGTGGAGTACGGTCGGGTTGGTTTTGCCTTAAAAACCAACCGGGCCCCGGAGACGAAAATGCCAACAACTCTCAGACCGGGCGTCCGATCGACGCGCCGTCTGTTGCGTTGAGTTCCTGTTGACGATACGGAACTTTTGGATACATCAACTCTGGACTTTGTGACAGTTGATGTATCAGCCTCTCGGCTCGTGGAGCGGACCCTCCGAACGAGCTTGCTGTGTGCGGGAACCCTAGTGCTACTGCTACTGCTACTGTGACTGCGACGACGACAGTACAGAGATCCTGTGTGGATTCGACGACGACTACAGCACTCAGCGATCCTACGTGGAACAGTGCTACGATCCTGTGTGGGGCTTTGCGGGGGTTAGTACCTATCGATCCTTCGTGGGTCCGACGACTTAGATGGATCAGTGATCATCTTCACCGTCATCCGAAGAAGTTTACCAGTGTGAGCTGAACCTTCTATTTTACTCGATAGAGGTAGTGCACTTGGTTGTAGCGGCAGACCCGCGATTCCGAAGACGAGCATACGGAGTACGGAGACCGTGTAGCCGGCTGAGAACGGAAGACTGCTCAACCGACTCGACTTGGAGTGAGTCGACTAGCCCAGTGGACGGAGCGCCCGGTATTTGGCGGCAGACCCACGGCGGACGGAGCGCCTGGTAGTTGGCAGCAAACCCGCGGTACTCGACTGGAGGAGTACCTCTGTAGGCTATTTGGATGAGCGCCCGGTATTTGGCAGCAGACCCTCAGCGGACGGAGTGCCCAGTAGTTGGCAGCAGACCCGCGGTACTCGACAGGAGGAGTACTTCAGCAGTCTTAGGTTAGTGAGCAATACCTCGGAGTCGTGACAGGACCACTGTACACTTCAGAGATGGGGCTCTTCAGCAGTTACAGTTTTGATAATGAAAATCCTGGTGTGAGCTGAATCCTAATTGCTTTCCTGTGTGGATTGTGTTGTGCTATCCTGTGTGGATTACGTTTTGCTTTCCTGTGTGGAATACGTTTACTTTCCTGTGTGGACTGAGTTGTACTTGGGCTCGGAGGTTGGAGCGTATTTGAAATTGATGACTTAGGTATATGTATGGGCATATACCTAAGCATTGTCGGTTGTTACTTCGTGTTTGTATTTTTCTTTTTGGTTTATCCTTTGTGGATTTCGGGAGACCTACAGGGGTCTCGGGGTCCCTACTGAGTATCTTATACTCACCCCTGCACGGGCTATGCCTGCACTACGTTGTGTTGGTTGCAGACGACGGACAACGTTGATCTTGGATGAGGCTTGCAGAGCAGGACGGTACCTGGAGGTGGACCACTGGGCAGGACGTGTTCGGAGCGGACGGCGGGACCCGTGGAGAAGTGGAGCTATCTGTACCCACCCTTCAGGTGGGATCTCCAGTGGACAGCTCGGTGTAGCGGCTTTTACTTACAGTTGCTGTTTTCCCTTTCGAGTTGTACTTTACTTTCAGTTTGGGTTTGTATACTGGCCCATTTACTTTTCCGCACTGCCAGTTGTACTCTGCTTTTGCTTAGTGTTTACTTTCCACTTGCTTTCTCTGTGGTGTTGGTTTACTTTACAAAGGCAATGCCTTCCCTTTTTACCGGGAATTACGCCTTGGTGCTAGTCGCCAGCCCCTGGCCTATGGAAGGCGGGCTTGGGGTAGTCACGGCACGGACCCGAGGGCGGGTCGTGACAAATTGGTATCAAAGGAGTTCGGTTCTACCGCGAAATCTGATCTTTTCTATGTGAAGCAATAATGTTTAGCGTATTGAGTGTGGTTATCAGTCCAGGGAGTCCAGTGTTGGTGCGGCGGCCGACGTATCCGTACACCAGGACCCCGACTTCTGATTTCCGACTTAATGCACGAAAACATTGATTGCGTGTGTGTTTTAAAGTTTTCTTTTTGATTTCTTTATATCAGCTCACCAGGTATACTGTTTGACCATGGCGCACCTGTTTCCTATTCAGGATGGCCCCATGATGGAAACCAGCTAGGGTTCCGAGAGTCGAGTGTGATGACAGCCCACCGAGCGACGAGGCCTCGGTGCAGGGCCCTTTGTCAGCAGTGGCACCAGCGGTAGCACTACCCGCCAAGCCCCCGATGCTTCCAGCGCCAGCCGCTAACGATGCACGTCGCCTCAGCGCACTGCATGAGTTTCAGCGCCAACGACCACCCAGGTTTCGCGGGGAGACGGATCCCCAGGCAGCCGAGGACTGGCTGGAGGCAGTGGTACGTGTGTTTAGGCTAGTGAGGACACCAGCAGACCTCATGGTGATCCTCGCTGCGATCCTACTACACGCAGCAGCAAGACGATGGTGGAGCTTGATGCTCCAGGTGCACAATGAGGCATCTCTACTTTGGACGGACTTTGAAAGCCTCTTCCGCTCAGAGTTCGTCCCAGCCACCCTTCGTGCGGTGCGTATCCATGAGCTTCTTCAGCTGCGGCAGGACAGCATGACGGTCGCTCAGTACTCGACGAGATTTACTGATCTCTCGCGCTACTCGACCGACATGGTACGGGACCCATTCTTCCGGGCCCGGACCTTTGAGCAGGGTTTGAGACACGAGATCAGGGCATCGCTGATCTCCCTCAGCATACCGACTCAGACAGGAGTACTGGAGCGGGCTCTTTTGATCGAGAGCTTCCTGGCTGAGTCCACAGCGAGACCTACCGTAGGGCGGCAGATAGCGGAGTCTTCGGCAACAGGTAGCCGACAAATGACTCAGGGTTCCAGGCATACCAGACCAACCGGTGGCCGACTGCACGACTCAGGCTCAGTTGTGTGAGGGATCCGGGGTGGAGTCAGAGCCAGGCGTGCCGAGAGTGGGCAGTGTTACTCCTGTGGCGGGATTGGTCACATGGCTCGTGACTGTCCAACCCGCTATGCTGATGATCAGCAGTTAAGTGAAGAACCTCCCAGGCAGAGGTAGAGGTTCGACCGTGGCGATCCGCTGGGAGGAGGCGGACGAGGCAGAGGAGGTGGCCAAGCAGCAGGTGGTGGGTGACGCTTTGAGGCTCTACCACCACCACCACCAGGAGGTCCGCCCCGACCACAGGGAGTAGGTGAACAAGCGAGAGCTCAGCTTCAGGCAGCCGAGACCTTCGATCATGGAGCTCTGGGAGCAGATGGACAGGAGCAGAACTAGTGGTTACGTCCTTTGTACTTCTAGTTCCTTGTTGCTATTGTGTAGCGTCTTTGTATTATGAGCTGCAATAATAAAAGACGCATACCTTGTGATGTTTTCATTCCTGTCCTCTTTTGTGTTGTTACTAAGAGGTTCCAGTTTGACTGTTGACTTGACCCTCACTTGTGAGACATCTACTGGAGGAGACCCAGTTACCACACACTGATGCCGACAGTGTGACTCAACTATGGGAGGCGAGAGTAACGGTTGGATCTCTTGGTAGTAGCATCGAGGCCTTACGACGTCATCCTTGGTATGGATTAGTATCATCCATGTTAGGATTGACTGTATTAGGCAAAGAATGTGGTTCATCCAGAGGATGAGACCAGATTTCTCTTGTCGGCAAAGAAGAAATCTTGCAGCACTTGTGGGACCTGTGATGGTCCAGGCCACGACAGAGAAGGTCCAGGTCATCCAGGAGCGGATGAGTACAGCTCAGAGCCGGAAGAAGCCTTATGCTGACAGGAGGCGGAGGCCACTGGAGTTCGAGGATGGCGACCACGTCTTCTTGCGAGTCTCACCTTGACGTGGTATTTGGAGATTTGGCCAAGGCGGAAAGTTATCTCCGCGCTTCATCGGACCCTTTCAGGTCCTCAGCAGGGTTGGCGAGGTGGCTTACCGCCTGGCTCTGCCACCTCAGTTGCACCGGGTGCACGACGTCTTCCACGTATCTCAGCTGAGGAGATACGTGCACGACCCGATGCACATCATTGACCATGGGGAGCTTGACGTTGACGATGGGGCGACTTTTACAGAGGTTCCAGTGGAGATAGAGGATCGACAGGAGCGGGTCCTACGTGGGCGATCGATTCCTCTTGTGCGCATCAGATGGCATCACAGAAACCTCCAGGAGAGCACGTGGGAGAGGGAGGCTCAGATGCGTGCTCAGTACCCTAATTTGTTCTCCTAGTTTTTATTGTATCTTTACGGGGACGTAAAGCCCTGAGGTGGGAGTAATGTAAAGACCCGTAAAATTCAAGGGAAATTTTTTCCTAATTTTCTTTGGAATTTTACAAGAGTGCGGTTTCTGACGGCACCTGATTCCGAGGCCCGGTGTGCCCGGAATCAATTTCCGAAGTTTGGCTCGGGTACGTTCAGTGAACGAACGAGCGGGAATTTCTAACTTTTGATCCAGTGCTCGGAATTGAAATCCGAGGGCACCGATGAACTCGCAGCGCCGATATTCTCTTAAGGAGACCTTTTCCGAGGATGCGTTTATTTCGGGTTGAGAGTTAGTTTTTGGGAGTTTAGAATAAGTTAAATAAAAATTTTGGATTACAAATTTTTATTTAAACTTGTTGGTTAACTTCTCTCAAAGGAAGTTAGGGGTGGGACCCACACCCACTTAACCTCCCTTGAGAGGATTAAGTGTGGTGGGGCCCACACGAACCCTAAACTTTTCATCTTCTCTCAAACTCCCTTAACCCCTCTTTAAATGACATGACAATTGTTATTTAATTTTGGAGTTATCCTTTTTGAATTTCAAACCTTTGAAATTCTTTTGTTAAGTTTGTGAATAAAATAAGCTCTTATCTTATTTTGTTGGGTTAGAACTCTTTAGCTATCTTGTGAGGATTTGAGAGCTTTTCTTTCTTTTTCAAACTTTGACGAAGAACGCTCAAGCTTGACGAAGAACGCTCAAGCTCCGACGAAGAACGCCGCTCCTCTCTTCTTCGTCTTCCGTGTCAACGAAAGGGAACGTCGCTTCCTCCTCGGACTTCCTTCATCGGCATACGAAGTTTCGCCAACGACGTATCTCTTCGGGCGTATCTCTTCGTCAATGGATTTGACGAACGACTACCGCGACGCCAGACCTCCGCGACGTTGTCTTCCGCGGGACGTTGACAAATCATCGAACCTTATACCCAAGGTAGGGGTGGTTGTTAATTGTTTATTTATTTATCCTTTTTTGTGGTTCTAGCGTGACTAACGTGAGGTTTTTAAATATGTGTTATTGTTTAACGTGAGGGGGCCGGACCGCATGAACACGGCCGAACCCCCTCCTTCGTTCTTGATGTTTTATATTGCGGATGAAACAAGGTGGTGAGGTTCCGTCGCACCACACGGTTATTCGCCCGATTATATTGCGCGGCGCCATCGCGCCGCGCCGTGGAAGAATCATCAAGAACGCGACGCCGTCGCGCCGCGTCGAGGGGAATGGAAGGCGCGGCGAAGGGGTGCGGTGCCGTCGCACCGCGCCGGACGACGAACACCGCGGTCGGTTCCGGGCCGCGGCGAGACGGGAAGACCGGAGGCACGCCGGGCCGCCGGCGTCGGAAGCCGGAAAGGGGACCGGATTTTCCGGTCCGGTTGGAGAAAAACCGGTCGACCAGGTGGCCGGCCGGAAGGTCAAAGGCCAGGGGAATTTAATTCCCCCGGCCAGCTCAAAAACCCCCCTCATTTAAGAGAGGGGGGCGGTTTCCATGAGGGGGGCAGGCGGCCCCCCGGTTGCCTTCAAAGCAGGCCCCCACGAGGGGGGGCCGGTCTCCAAAAAGGCGCGGCTCTTAAGCCGCGCCGCCTTGCTGGAAGCGGGGGCTTAGCCCCCCGCGCGTGACCCTAGCGGCGCCAGGCCGCGCCGCCGCGCCGGACCGCGCCGCCGCGCCGGTCCGTCGCCGGCCGGGCCGGGTCGGACCCGGGTCGGGGCGACCCAGGGGGGGTCGGGCCGGGTCGGCCCGGACCCGGACCCCCCCGTTTTCGAGACGACTTCGGTCTTTTGGCCATAACTTGAGCCACAGACCTCCGATCGACGAACCGTCTGCGGCAACGCGATCCTTGGATCGAGACGGTCGTTTCGGTATACTATACTCAAGGCGCACCTTCTTTTTCAGGAGCCTACGTGGTTAAAACTCCGTAGTTAAGCGTGCTTGGCTTAGAGTAGTGATCAGGATGGGTGACCTCCTGGGAAGTTTCCCAGGGAGGGTGTGAGACGGAAAGGCTGATATCTTTCAGACTGGACGTCCTATTGACGAACCATCAGCGGCAATGCGATCCTTGGATCGAGACGGTCGTTTAGGTATATCACACTCAAGGTTTCGGATTACTTTGAGTTCGGCCGGGTTGGTTCGTACACGAAACCAACCGGACCTTCGGAGCAGAAATGCTCATATCTTGAGCTACGGACGTCCGATTGACGTGCCGTCAGCTTTGTTGTATTACTCTTAATGAGACGGATCTTTTGGAATACTCCGCCCGAGGTTTGGACGCAGGTGGAGTACGGTCGGGTTGGTTTTGCCTTAAAAACCAACCGGGCCCCGAAGACGAAAATGCCAATAACTCTCAGACCGGGCGTCCGATTGACGCGCCGTCTGTTGCGTTGAGTTCCTGTTGACGATACGGAACTTTTGGATACATCAACTCTGGACTTTGTGACAATTGATGTATCAGCCTCTCGGCTCGTGGAGCGGACCCTCCGAACGAGCTTGCTGTGTGCGGGAACCCTAGTGCTACTGCTACTGCTATTGTGACTGCGACAACGACAGTACAGAGATCCTGTGTGGATTCGACGACGACGACTACAGCACTCAACGATCCTACGTGGAACAGTGCTACGATCCTGTGTGGGTCTTTGCGGGGGTTAGTACCTATCGATCCTTCGTGGGTCCGACGACTTAGATGGATCAGTGATCATCTTCACCGTCATCCGAAGAAGTTTACTTGTGTGGGCTGAACCTTCTATTTTACTCGATAGAGGTAGTGCGCTTGGTTGTAGCGGCAGACCCGCGATTCTGGAGACGAGCATACGGAGTATGGAGACCGTGTAGCCTGCTGAGACCTGAAGACTGCTCGACCGACTCGGCTTGGAGTGAGTCGACTAGCCCAGTGGACGGAGCGCCCGGTATTTGGCGGCAGACCCACGGTGGACGGAGCGCCTGGTAGTTGGCAGCAAACCCGCGGTACTCGACTGGAGGAGTACCTCTGTAGGCTATTTGGGTGAGCGCCCGGTATTTGGCAGCAGACCCTTAGCGGACGGAGCGCCCAGTAGTTGGCAGCAGACCCGCGGTACTCGACAGGAGGAGTACTTCAGAAGTCTTAGGTTAGTGAGCAATACCTCGGAGTCGTGACAGGACCACTGTACACTTCAGAGATGGGGCTCTTCAGCAGTTACGGTTTTGATAATGAAAATCCTGGTGTGAGCTGAATCCTAATTGCTTTCCTGTGTGGATTGTGTTGTGCTATCCTGTGTGGATTGTGTTTTGCTTTCCTGTGTGGAATACGTTTACTTTCCTGTGTGGACTGAGTTGTACTTGGGCTCGGAGGTTGGAGCGTATTTGAAATTGATGACTTAGGTATATGTATGGGCATATACCTAAGCATTGTCGGTTGTTACTTCGTGTTTGTATTTTTCTTTTTGGTTTATCCTTTGTGGATTTCGGGAGACCTACAGGGGTCTCGGGGTCCCTACTGAGTATCTTATACTCACCCCTGCATGGGCTATGCCCGCACTACGTTGTGTTGGTTGCAGACGACGGACATCGTTGATCTTGGATGAGGCTTGCAGAGCAGGACGGTACCTGGAGGTGGACCACTGGGCGGGACGTGTTCGGAGCGGACGGCGGGACCCGTGGAGCAGTGGAGCTATCTGTACCCACCCTTCAGGTGGGATCTCCAGTGGACAGCTCGGTGTAGCGGCTTTTACTTACAGTTGCGGTTTTCCCTTTCGAGTTGTACTTTACTTTCAGTTTGGGTTTGTATACTGGCCCATTTACTTTTCCGCACTGCCACTTGTACTCTGCTTTTGCTTAGTGTTTACTTTCCGCTTGCTTTCTCTGTGGTGTTTGTTTACTTTACAAAGGCAATGCCTTCCCTTTTTACCAGGAATTACGCCTTGGTGCTAGTCGCCAGCCCCTGGCCTATGGAAGGCGGGCTTGGGGTAGTCACGGCACGGACCCGAGGGCGGGTCGTGACATATTTTTGAAATAATTTGGAATAGATTTGAGGTTTCCCCATCATTAATTATTACTATATCCAATATTACTAAATCCATGAATATATGTTTTTATTTTCAATCCTCATTTTAGTGAAAACTCTATGATCATTCCAAGACAATGCATCATCAATGTTATTTACCTTCCTAGGGTGGTATTTTATTGAGAAGTCATAATCTATGAGTAGTTATAACCATTTAATTTTACTTATATTGATCTCTTTCGATGAGAGGATTTATTTAAAACTCTTTTGATTCTTCTATATTTCTCATATTTCAGCATAATAGTAATTCTTCCTTATCTTAAATGTAAATATTACAACAACCACTCAAGATCATGGACATTATAATTCTATTTTTGAGTCTTTAACTACCATTATGCATAAGAAAAAATCTATCATTCCACATAATGATATATCCAAGTCTAGTCTTTGATGCATAAAATTATACAATAATTCTTTTTCTTCCCAATAGTAAAATAAATATCAATGAATTAACCAACATCATATTTAATTATTCAAAAACTTCCTTTCATTCTTATGACCATATGAAATTATCCTCTTTATTTGTAATATTTGTTAATGTATTCTCTAATCATGGAAAATATTGAACAAATCATCGATAGTAATCTACTAATCCAAGAAAACTATGTACTTTAGTTATATTTGTTGGTGTTAGACATTCTATCGCTGCCTTTTATTTAAAGTATCAACTGAGATTCCATAATTAGTGACACTATAGCCAAGAAAAGAAACTCCCTAAATCATGAATTCACATTTATAAATATTTCATATAACCCCTTTTCTCTAATAGTCATAAGAATTATTCAGAGATCAATCTTATACTCATCATATGTTTTAGAGTATATCAAGATATCATTAATAAATTAAAAAAATGAAATTATCAAGATAATTACCAAAAAATATGTTCATTATATCCCTAAAAATATATGGTTAATTAGTAAATCCAAAGGGAATTATTGTTAATTAAAATTCCTAAACCTCATAAGAAATTTCATCTTTTGAATATCCTCAGTATTTATTCACATTTGATGATACCCAGAATAAGAATCAATATTTTAACAAATATTTAACTCCATTAAGTTGACAAAACAAGTCATCAATTTGGGGTAAAGGATACATATTTTTTTATAGTAATGGCATTGATTTCCCTATAATCAATGCACAACCTCATAGTCCCATATTTCATCATAAAAAAAAGAACATGGGATTTATATGGTCAAACTCTAGGGAATATAAATCCATTATCACATAACCCATGTAGTTGTTTCACTAGTTCCATTAATTTTACTATGTCCATATTTAAAGGATTCATAGATATTGGTTTTTCATCAGGGATAAGATCTGTGGAATACTAAACATCACAATTATGTGGGTTTTCTAGGTATTTCTTTAGGAAATCAATAACTATATTCCTACACAATAGGAATATACTCTATTTTGAGGTTACCTTTACCATTTATAAATTTTTTCTAATATTAGTTACCATGGATTTCATTAAAGACATGATTCACGCTCAAATTTACCCAAGGGATGAAGGTAGAACGGTCCTTGTAGTCTAGCTTGGGTTGTCGAATCCACTGAGACCTAAGAAGATACCTAAGATACAAAACTTATGAGATGGATTTTTGGCTATGAAGTAGCCAACTTGGTTTTTAATTTATATAGTTTTAAAGAACAATAATAAACCTAAGTGAATTCAATTCAATGGAAATGGGTTGATCTTAGGATTATGCTCTGGGTGGATTGAATGAATTTTACTTCTTTAGAAAAATTTGGGTTTATTAATTCTTGATGAATCTATTCTTCAAAATAACACTAACTTAATCATTTTCTAGTTTGATGCTAACTAAAATCAATTAATAACCGCCTACACACATATAGAACCAAAATAATTATCTCTATAAGGTACATGGTCATTTTAGTACTTAGATTTGGCTTCTTCAAACATAGTGAAGATGAAGAGCAGAAATTACTGAAGAATGGAAGTCTTAAATTAGTTAGCTAATTAACAACAACTCATCCATAAAATAACATTGAATAATTTTTTTAATATTCCTAAGATCATCCCATTAAAGGGTTATCCCTAAATTTATTGTATACTCTCAATGGTGGGCGGAATATGGCTTACAAGAATTGGATTGAAGAAATTAATACAGTGGAAATAACGAGCACTCCTCCGTCTGTGTGAATGAAATTCACACCTATGTGTGAACTAATTCACCAAAACCTAAATATATCAATTTTATTTGTAATTATATAGTTTTAATGAAATAAATTGGAAGCATATAAGAGAATGATTTTGATTAAGAACATAGAAATACAAAAAGAAACTTACATGGAAATTGAAAACATCAAAAATGAACTTTGACATAATAACATTACAACAAAAAAACAAGAGATATATCCCCCTTATCCACTAATGCCTTAAATAGGAAATTGGGAATCCATAGGCTGAGACTCAATCAATGTATTCCCAATTATTAAATTAATTTAGGCTTTAGGGTGGTGGAAAGTAGTGGATAAAAATTGATTCATTCCTTTGACCCGAAGTGGAAGCCAGCTTGTATCCCACGAACAGACGTGTCAAAAGGAAATTCTATATAGACTATTTAGAGTGGGCCATAGAATATGAAAATGGATCTCCAAATGAATACTAACCAGCTATAAAATTTGGGCCCATTTCGAGTTTTGTATTGGGAGTTATGGCTGCTCTGTGGATAACAATCTGGGCCATAGATTTTGGCCCGGATTTTCATATTCTACTTGGGCTTCATTAATAGCCACCATACAGGCCGAATCAGCAGTATATAATGAATAGTGATTTTCTACAATATATGTATTATATAATCCAATGAAATTTGCGCTTCATTGGGCTTGTATTGTGGGCCCCATGTTCTCATTAGTGGGATGATGTCCAATATGCCTTCTCGAGAAATGTTTCCTTTCATCTCCAAATATCCCCATCGTAATTTATGAATCCTCCATTGATCCCTGAATGAAAAATGTTTATATTGAAGTGTAGATCCATTTCCCAAATTATAGAATTAAAATATGAAAATCAAATTTTTTAAAATAAGATGAATCATTGGGGATAAATTGGTGTATATTAGGCATGATGTGCATAAATGAAGAGAATAGATGTTCAAAATTAAAATCCACTAACTCAGACACATAAGATCAAAAATAAACATTTAATACCATTAAAATGTAATTAAAATATGTGTTTTTATTGGTTAATCATACCCCGCAACTTGAGATTTTCTAGTCATGAGCAAATAATTCAATGATTATATTTTAATTCATTTTTTTCCAATCACATTAAACAAATAGTGATCACAATGTAAACTACACACCCATATATTGTAACGCCCCGACCTTAGTTACCCAGAGTCGGTGCATTGTTACATAACATTGGCATGATCATAAGAAAGATCAAATCTCGAAAGACCGATTGGTTTAGTAGCCTTGGAAACACTAGATATATTCATAAGTTTTACATTACATCATAAAATGAAAAACTACTACAACAACATAATGTCTCCATAATTCACACTCATATCCCCACATAATATCCCTGCAGGTCATTCATAATTTACTTCTTCACTTCCTGGGAAAAATAAAACATAGAAAAGGGGTGAGCTCAAATGCCCAGTAAGGATAACAATATAGAAGAACATTCAAAAATAAGCATAAACATTTAAGGCAATGAATTACTAAAACAAAATCCTTTTAAACTTGAACTTCAACATAGTATGGAAAAAGTAAAATGAAATAATGCCATTTACTTGTTCACATGGATATTCTACTAATAGAATAATCACATGCAATATCAATAAACACTTTCATAATGTTGGAATGAATAATGCTGAACTTTAATTTCTTTGTCAAGGCCTCGTCCCAAGACCTTGGGGCTAACTGTAACCGGAACCCAACCCGGAGTGCCTCTAATAACCGGACACCAACCCGTAGTGCCTCTAATAACCAGACACCAAACCGGAGTGCCTCTAATAACCGGAGACCAAACCGGAGGGCTTACTTTTACTAGTCCCTAACCTGGAGGGATGACTTTTACTAGTCCCCAACCTAGAGGGCTTACTTTAACCAGTCCCCAACCTGGAACATACGTGTCCAACACATTCATATGAAGTAAAGGTTGAAATATAACATAAAAATTCTTATTGGAACTAGCATACGAAATGTCAACACTTTACTCATAAACCATGAATGCTATATAAATGACACATCTACAGTCAAAAATATCACAAAAATTCATTACAATAAGGAAGTTTTATATCATAATAAGTCAACTTCAAATAATCTTAAAATCCATCAAAGGATGTTGACATAGATGAAAATGTTTTTTTTTTAAAATTATTGAGGGAAATATCCCTTTTTCATGAAAACATTTTAATGCTACATAATTTATAAAGTTAGGCATTTAAATACATTTTTGAATCAAAGTGTCCCATACCACTTTGAAATTTTTGAATGGAATTAATACTTTTAAAACATTCATTTTCATATAATAAATCCTTACAAACCATTTTGAAAACGTGGACATAAATGTGGATGATTTAGAAGAATAAATATTTAAAAAATTTAAAATGATGTTTTAGTAAAAGTTCCCTTAGAAATAATCCCTTTGAAAACTCTTTTATGAAATATGGACATGGATAGTAAATATGTCCCTGTAGATACTTACGTAAAGACAACCTCGGATATTAAAGAGATTGTGAAGTAAAACCTTATCAATTTGGTAACTTATGAAACATACAACCCATGAAAGAGGAATCATACAATGAAAATGTAAATACACATAAGGTAAAGTGTATTACACAAAGAATACAATTATGGGCAGTACATACACCACACAAAAGATAATAGTGGAAATATGGCATGAATCTCACGGAAATAAAGAGTGAGATGAAAACCCCTTACCATGTTAATCAACTGAGTCGTATGGACAAAAGTTAATAACCACCAAGTTATTTACAGAATAACATGAATATAAATATAATCATGATAATATATATCAAATGCCAGTACACAATACACCACTTTCAATAATTTAGTGGCGAATAATGGAAATCTCACGGAATTGAATGTGAGATAAGAAAATACCTTACCTTGTACTTTTCCTTTGTTGGGGTAGGTTAACATCCTCTATAATGGTGAAATAATTGTTACTAAATTATACAAGAATCATATACATTAATATGATATCATATATGATCTTTTAATATTGATTTGATAATAATATCTTTGTATTATCGTTGTTTCGGGTGTGAACTTACTTGTTTTCTTTTGTATGTTTTGTTACGTAAGAAATGTTTGTAAAGGATAGGTTGTATATTATTCATTTCCAGAATGATATCAAGTCCTTAAACATCATTTTTAAATAATCAAATGATAATTATACTTGAATTGATACGATGGAGAATGAATCTCATCGCGTTCATGGAGACGGTAGTCCGTACGTACGCACGAGCGATAATATCATTCTTTTGATATTAAAATAATATATAAATGGATGGTATATCATATATACAGAATCATTAACATGTTATATTTATTATTTACATGAGTTACATATCATTATTATACCCATCCAAAATAATAATATATTGAATAACAATTACACCACGATGTGGAGACGGTAAGCCGTACGTACGCACGTATGGTGACATGTTATTCAAAGGGTGGATAGAATACTGAATATGGTTGTACCATATTTATAATAACATCACAGTATATATATGATACTGGAGTTATTATTTTAGAATGGTAACAACAAAGGAAGAAGAAGTGGAAGAAGAAAGGAACTTGAAAAGTGGTGGTGAAAACATTACCTCTTCTTCGGGTTCTTCCTTTTGACGTGATCAAAAGGGATACATAGTTTTGCTTTATGATAAAACTAAAGCCTCTAGGTTGTAGTGAGGGATGTTGGCAGAGTATTTTGGCAGAGTTTGGCCGAACCAAAAGGTTTTGAAGATGTGAAGAAATGATAAGGAGGAGTGCCCTTTTATAAGAGGGGTGATGGGCACCTTTGGAAAAGCTAGAGATATTAGTTTATAATAAATTAATATTCTTTTTCCAATAACTCCAAAGTTGACTATTCAAAGTATAAGGTGGGGATGGGTCGAAAACAACTCAACCAATAGAATTTAGACATGTTTGGGTACTTATATTAACCTTATCTTTAAGTATTAACTCTAAGTTAATTAGTTTCACTTTTACAATGTCTCTTTGTATTTTTATATAATATGGCTAATAAACTTACTATATACAGCCAAGAGACCCCCAAGTGGTCCATTAATGATGAACCTATCATGATATAAGTCTCTTGGCCGAACCTTAGATTTTTAGGAATTTAATATCAATTAATAATATAATATTTGTTTTAAGAACTCTTTTATGTCAATTTTGACACTATTCAATAGTTGATTTTTTTGAAACTCATAACAGATTGATTACTTAGAAAAAAGTAAATTAACCCAATCCTAATATATCATATTATCCTATAAAATTAGTTTAATTCATTAAAAGTTTCATATTATATTTATTTGGGTATTTATAATATCAATTAATTTAATTTTTCACTATTTTAGTAATTACTGCATCATCATTGTGTCATAAATAAAATAACCTATTTAATGTCTAAAAATTATGAATAAAATTTCATTATGTAGGAAATATTTGTATCTTTCTAATGAATATTTATAATCTAAAATCCAACATATATAACTTTATGTAAAATTTTTTTTGCTAAAAGATATATGCTTGTGTCATTTTTGTATTCATTTTAACTTAATTAAAATAAAGTGTCCCTATCACCTACAAGTGGCACCATGGGGTCCCCAAATCGACCCAAAGAAGCCTATGGTAGAACATGTATCAACCAATAAGTCTAGGACACGTTTTAGGGTAATTTAGTATTATTATAATATTATATTTTAACCCTTATTTACCATATTTACCCTTAACCATGGTAAATAAAATATTTACCGCAGTAATTATTCAAAATGTCTAAAAATAAAAGTTACCTATTTACTCAATTTGAACATCCTGATTCCAAATATGAAATCCATTTTTCTAAATTCAAAACATAGAAGTGGCAGAAATTAATTTAAAATTAATTCCCGCTGTCAAAACAAAAAGCGTGTTTTTAAGAGATAATAACTATCAAAAGATTGACACTTTTTTATGTTCGGTTTAATTTTAAAATTATGTCCAATGAACAACATTATATTAAATGGTAAAAATATATTCTAAATATACTTTAAAAACACTCAAATTCATAATTTATCACTATTAATTATTTTGATTTAAAAAGTTGTTTTTAATTAAAATTTAGTAATTTTTACTATTCATCAAAATATGAAAGTTATCCGAAAAGTACCAAAATTTCACCTTAGGCTAAATTATTTATTCTGAATACAAAAATGAAGTCCATTTTAAAATATAAAATATATATAATTTCGAAAAGTAGGTATTACTATTCATAAGGGCTAGTTTGATCGGTTGTGGTGTGTGTTAAAACTCGAAGTTGCGTACAACACACGCTACTGTATTATTCAAAGGAAAGCGTACCGTGGAAGCTTGGGATGTTTCATTTTAAATTTTTTGATGTCCCCATTTAGTCAAAAAGTTTAAAATATTGTATTTAAAAAGGGTTCACTATTAAAAGTTGATAAAAGTGCAATACTGAAAATGAATTTGTTCTTGCATTATATCTAAGAAACTCATAATATGGATTCAAAAATTATAAGGATTATATAAAGTTTAAAATTTAGATAATACTATTAATAACCTCTTTTTAATGGATTTTTTTTGTAAGTCATGGTGTGATCGAACTCGGTGTTGCGTGTAGTGCAAGTTATTGAATTATTTTGAAGAAATAACACTCTATGAAATCTTGGGGTGTTACATTCTCCCCTCCTTCAATAAATTGCGTCCTCGCAATTTGAAATTGTTCTTTGAAAATAAATGGTTGAAAATAGAGAATATATTTGTGGGAAAACCCACATCGGAAATTGGGTTACTAAAATTTAGTCTTAATATGAGGAAAACAGAAATGAAAGGGTCACCACCAAATTATGATCTCGATTAGGAGAACATTGGTGGCAATTAGAGACATATAATTGGAGGAAAAACGTAAATATTTATAGGTAGTGATTGAGGTAATCAATCACAAACAAGTATAAAATTGAGGTCCTTAAACTCACCAATCTATGATGATTTGAAATACCATCGGTTCAACAACACATAGGGTATTGGGATAACACATTTTTGACGTTTCAAAATATCTTAGTTGAAATCCCACATCGAAAAATGAATTAATGAGGCCTCTATTTAAAACAAAGAGTGGAAAGTATGAAGATTACCGAAAATAACACATACTAGGGTTCCATGTAGGAAAATATGGATATAGAGGAGAAATCTAACCATGAATTATCCGATGGAGAGTGGTAGAGAACATGGCTATGAAAAGGCCAAAAATCCCAAAGCCATAAATTAGTGATGATTTAAGGTACCATCTAGGACAACATTTTTGTTCTAAGTTCCTTTTATTAATGTTGAGGAATTTATTTATGAGATTGGCTAAGATCATAAGGAGATATACTTACTTTATAATTAGAGTTTTATCCATTAATAAATTCCTACCACAAACTCATCTTTCACTCTAAAAGATAATAGAATGTAATTTTTTTTTCTATTTATACTATTCGTACAGGGTTCCAAAATAAATGAATTTATAATTCATCTACCAGATCTTTTAAAAAAAACTACATTATTTAATCCAGGACATCTCATGGGCCAGTGGTAGGTGTTACACCCTTGTCGCCCTTCGGTTGCGGGTTCAAGTCTCGCAGCTTTGCCGGACGCGACGGGTTGCCGCCCGACCTCCGAGTTGTCCTTTTATGGCAATCCAAGATAATCCAAACTAGAACAATCCAAAATACTTCTGTCCAAACTCACAATCCAACATTTAAAAGGAAGGTAAACATAATGTAGATCCTTTTTACCCCATAATAGCATATGAATACCTTCATCATGTATTCTTTTAATACACTGAAACATCCTGAATTACCATATTTTTTTATTGATTACATTCATGATCCCTTATTCCATATAGAATGCTGAATATACTTCATCAATCCAAATTTTTTTAAACCCCAACAATGATGGAATATACAAATTATTAATCAGTTCCAAGGTAGTCAAGAATATCCAACATAATTTTTCCAAAATAATCATGTATTATTCGAAAATCACTACCTCGGTATCAGAACTATATTATGGTTTATCATTCTCTCAACCATATATTTTCCAAAAATTTATCCTGCTATTGAGTCACTTTTCTTTGTTCCACACAATCTCAAGTCCTTAATGAAATAGTACTGCAGTACAATCCTTATATACTCCATAATCATTATAACAAGTACATTGTTGATACAACACTCAATTGACATAATCAACATAAGAACTCTAATCATTCCTCTTCATCTGTGGTAGTATCATAACTTGATTATTATCCAATAACATCATTTGCGGCATAGTCTGATTACTGGGACATAGGTTCGTGTAGTGTCCAAACTCCTTGCAAATGAAGCATTGTACATTTGAAACCATTTTCTTACCCTTACAGTCATGTACTTTGTGCCCTTTTCCTCCACACTTATAACAAACTCCCATTCCTTTCAGGCAAGTTTCAGGGTGTTTCTTTCCACAGTTACCACATATGGGAAAATTCTTCTTTTCCCTCTTCCCTTTATCCATCTTTCTCTCTTCTATCCTTTTCTTCTCTTGCTTCCATTCAAAGCCATAGGACTCAGTAAACTCTTTACTTATCTTATCAACACATGATATTATTTCTTCATATGATGATAATAAATGGGAGACTATTTCTCTTATAAATTCTAGCTTAAGACCATGAAAGATATGATCCTTCCTTCTCTTTGGATCATGTGCATTACTGGAGTTCTCATTCCTTTTACTGGGCGCCATTTCTAAACAATGACATACACTAGATTAGTTTATGAATAACAATACCTAATCCCAAACTTGTAAAACACATAACATAAATTAAATAGTTTATGGATATAATCCATAATCATAAAAATGTTTTCTTTGAGGAAGTATATACTCATAAACCCTTCATAATGATCTGTAAAGAAAAAGAGAGTTATCCTAAGCATATCCCCCGGGAGTGTCGTAACCAAGAGTGCAGCAAGACCCGTTGGCGTGCAACAATTCCCGTTCGAGTCTAGCTCAAAGCGGTGTTTTCGGGTTTTACCCCTAGGTACATCTGTGCCAGAGCCGCCTCTACATGCTCGTATCCAGACAGGGATGTATTGCTCGGAAAACTCACAAAATCTCTAAAATACCAAAATTCTAGGAAGTTCATCTATACTAATCCTCAAAGTTTATCTTAGGTCTACGTGCTCTATTCAGAATTTATCTAAATCTAGCTTCCAAGGTTTGTACTAAACTTCCTCTGATACCAACTGTAACGCCCCGACCCTAGTTACCCAGAGTCGGTGCATTATTACATAACATTGGCATGATCATAAGAAAGATCAAATCTCGAAAGACCGATTGGTTTAGTAGCCTTGGAAACACTAGATATATTCATAAGTTTTACATTACATCATAAAATGAAAAACTACTACAACAACATAATGTCTCCATAATTCACACTCATATCCCCACATAATATCCCTGCAGGTCATTCATAATTTACTTCTTCACTTCCTGGGAAAAATAAAACATAGAAAAGGGGTGAGCTCAAATGCCCAGTAAGGATAACAATATAGCATAACATTCAAAAATAATCATAAACATTTAAGGCAATGAATTACTAAAACAAATGCCTTTTAAACTTGAACTTCAACATAGTATGGAAAAAGTAAAATGAAATAATGCCATTTACTTGTTCACATGGATATTCTACTAATCGAATAATCACATGCAATATCAATAACCACTTTAATAATGTTGGAATGCATAATGCTGAACTTTAATTTCTTTGTCAAGGCCTCGTCCCAAGACCTTGGGGCTAACTGTAACCGGAACCCAACCCAGAGTGCCTCTAATAACCGGACACCAACCCGGAGTGCCTCTAATAACCGGACACCAAACCGGAGTGCCTCTAATAACCGGAGACCAAACCGGAGGGCTTACTTTTACTAGTCCATAACCTGGAGGGCTTACTTTTACTAGTCCCCAACCCAGAGGGCTTACTTTAACCAGTCCCCAACCTGGAACATACTTTTCCAACACATTCATATGAAGTAAAGGTTGAAATATAACATAAACATTCTTATTGGAACTAGCATACGAAATGTCAACACTTTACTCATAAACCATGAATGCTATATAAATGACACATCTACAGTCAAAAATATCACAAAAATTCATTACAATAATGAAGTTTTATATCATAATAAGTCAACTTCAAATAATCTTAAAATCCATCAAAGGATGTTGACATATATGAAAATGTTTTTTTTTAAAAAATTATTGAGAGAAATATCCCTTTTTCATGAAAACATTTTAATGCTACACAATTTAGAAAGTAAGGCATTTAAATAGATTTTTGAATCAAAGTGTCCCATACCACTTTGAAATTTTTGAATGGAATTAACACTTTTAAAACATTCATTTTCATATAATAAATCCTTACAAACCATTTTGAAAACGTGGACATAAATGAGGATGATTTAGAAGAATAAATATTTAAAACATTAAAAATGATGTTTTAGTAAAAGTTCCCTTAGAAATAATCCCTTTGAAAGCTCTTTTATGAAATATGGACATGGATAGTAAATATTTCCCTGTAGATACTTACGTAAAGATAACCTCGGATATTAAAGATATTGTGAAGTAAACCCTTATCAATTTGGTAACTTATGAAACATAAAAACCATGAAAGAGGTATCATACAATGAAAATGTAAATACACATAAGGTAAAGTGTATTACACAAAGAATACAATTATGGGCAGTACATACACCACACAAAAGATAATAGTGGAAATATGGCATGAATCTCAAGGAAATAAAGAGTGAGATGAAAACCCCTTACCATGTTAATAAACTGAGTCGTATGGAAAAAAGTTAATAACCACCAAATTATTTACAGAATAACATGAATATAAAGATAATCATTATAATATATATCAAATTCCAGTACACAATACACCACTTTCAATAATTTAGTGGCGAATAATGGAAATCTCACGGAATTGAATGTGAGATAAGAAAATCCCTTACCTTGTACTTTTCCTTTGTTGGGGTAGGTTAACATCCTATATAATGGTGAAATAATTGTTACTAAATTATACAAGAATCATATACATTAATATGATATCATATATGATCTTTTAATATTGATTTGATAATAATATCTTAGTATTATCGTTGTTTCGGGTGTGAACTTACTTGTTTTATTTTGTATGTTTTGTTACGTAAGACATGTTTGTAAAGGATAGGTTGTATATTATTCATATCCAGAATGATATCAAGTCCTTAAACATCATTTTTAAATCATCAAATGATAATTATACTTGAATGGATACGATGGAGAATGAATCTCATCGCGTTCGTGGAGACGGTAGTCCGTACGTACGCACGAGCGATAGTATCATTCTTTTGATATTAAAATAATATATAAATGGATGGTATATCATATATACAGAATAATTAACATGTTATATTTATTATTTACATGAGTTACATATCATTATTATACCCATCCAATATAATAATATATTGAATAACAATTACACCACGATGTGGAGACGGTAAGCCGTACGTACGCACGTATGGTGACATGTTATTCAAAGGGTGGATAGAATACTGAATATGGTTGTACCATATTTATAATAAAATCACAGTATATATATGATACTGGAGTTATTATTTTACAATGGTAACAACAAAGGAAGAAGAAGTGGAAGAAGAAAGGAACTTGAAAAGTGGTGGTGAAAACATTACCTCTTCTTCGGGTTCTTCCTTTTGATGTGATCAAAAGGGATCCTTAGGTTTGATTTCTGATAAAACTAAAGCCTCTAGGTTGTAGTTAGGGATGTTGGGAGAGTATTTTGGCAGAGTTTGGCAGAACCAAAAGGTTTTTAAGGTGTGAAGAAATGAGAAGGAGGAGTGCCCTTTTATAAGAGGGGTGAGGGGCACCTTTGGAACAGCTAGAGATATTAGTTTATAATAAATTAATATTCTTTTTCCAATAACTCCAAAGTTTACTATTCAAAGGTTAAGGTGGGGATGGGTCGAAAACAACTCAACCAATATAATTTAGACATGTTTGGGTACTTATATTAACCTTATCTTTAAGTATTAACTCTAAGTTAATTAGTTTCACTTTTACAATGTCTCTTTGTATATTTATATAATATGGTTAATAAACTTACTATATACATCCAAGAGACCCCCAAGTGGTCCATTAATGATGAAACTATCATGTTATAAGTCTCTTGTCCGAACCTTAGATTTTTAGGAATTTAATATCAATTAATAATATAATATTTGTTTTAAGAACTCTTTTATGTCAATTTTGACACTATTCAATAGTTGATTTTTTTGAAACTCATAACAGATTGATTACTTCGAAAAAAGTAAATTAACTCAATCCTAATATATCATATTATCCTATAAAATTAGTTTAATTCATTAAAAGTTTCATATTATATTTATTTGGGTATTTATGATATCAATTAATTTATTTTTTCACTATTTTAGTAATTACTGCATCATCATTGTGTCATAAATAAAATAACCTATTTAATGTCTAAAAATTATGAATAAACTTTAATTATGTAGGAAATCTTTTTATCTTTCTAATGAATATTTATAATCTAAAATCCAACATATATAACCCTATGTAAAAATTGTTTTTCTAAAAGATATATGCTTGTGTCATTTTTGTATTCATTTTAACTTAATTAAAATAAAGTGTCCCTATCACCTACAAGTGGCACCATGGGGTCCCCAAATCGACCCAAAGATTCCTATGGTCGAAAATGTATCAACCAATAAGGCTAGGACACGTTTTAGGGTAATTTAGTATTATTATAATATTATATTTTAACCCTTATTTACCAGATTTACCCTTAACCATGGTAAATAAAATATTTACCGCAGTAATTATTCAAAATGTCTAAAAATAAAAGTTACCTATTTACTCAATTTGAACATCCTGATTCCAAATATGAAATCCATTTTTCTAAATTCAAAACACAGAAGTGGCAGAAATTAATTTAAAATTAATTCCCGCTGTCAAAACAAAAAGCGTGTTTTTAAGAGATAATAACTATCAAAAGATTGACACTTGTTTATGTTCGGTTTAATTTTAAAATTATGTCCAATGAACAACATTATATTAAATGGTAAAAATATATTCTAAATATACTTTAAAAACACTCAAATTCATAATTTATCACTATTAATTATTTTGATTAAAAAAGTTGTTTTTAAAATAAATTTAGTAATTTTTACTATTCATCAAAATATGAAAGTTATCCGAAAAGTACCAAAATTTCACCTTAGGCTAAATTCGTTATTCTGAATACAAAAATGAAGCCCATTTTAAAATATAAAATATATATAATTTCGAAAAGTAGGTATTACTATTCATAATGGCTAGTTTGATCTGTTGTGGTGTGTGTTAAAACTCGAAGTTGCGTACAACACACGCTACTATATTATTCAAAGGAAAGAGTACCGTGGAAGCTTGGGATATTTCATTTTAAATTTTTTGATGTCCCCATTTAGTCAAAAAGTTTAAAATATTGTATTTAAAAAGGGTTCACTATTAAAAGTTGATAAAAGTGCAATACTGAAAATGAATTTGTTCTTGCATTATATCTAAGAAACTCATAATATGGATTCAAAAATTATAAGGATTATATAAAGTTTAAAATTTAGATAATACTATTCATAACCTCTTTTGAATGGCTTTTTTTTGTAAGTCATGGTGTGATTGAACTCGGTGTTGCGTGTAGTGAAAGTTATTGAATTATTTTGAAGAAATAACACTCTATGAAATCTTGGGGTGTTACATATATATTTATAACCTATCAAAATAATTTAAAACAAGATAAATTTAAAAACATATCCAAATCCCAATCCCATTCCTTTGAATAAATCCATCGTCATACTTTAACCAACTTAATTAGGCGAAATGATGTGTTTTGAATCACAATAGATATGGGGGTTTATTTTCATTCAAGGGGGAAATAATTGAAGCACTAGGTGGAATGAACTTTAATCCAAATATGAGTATTCATTTTTTTATTTTTTTATTTTTTTTTATTTTTTATTTTTTTTTGCAATGTTTCCATAGTAATTGAGATTACAACTAATCAAATTAACCCATGTAGCAAGAATTTTCCGATAAATTCCTCACTCCAATGACTTAGGGCACCAAGTGAAGCCCACATACTCGGGAATCATCTCGAGTTAAATTGATCAAAAACAAAGTAATATTATCATAAATAGAGATAGAGTGAAAAACTCAGGTATAAAATACTCTGGATTCACAATCCCCATGTGCCGAAAGCCTCACATTTTATCAATCTGTTGCTCTACATGTGAATTTTTATTTTATTTTTAATTTTTTTGAGTACTCATAATATTCATAAAAATCCAACCAGACTATGCTATTTATTATGGGACCCATGAATTAAAATTAGTACCCCACAGTCTAGAGGACATGCATTGTGGAATTTTTATTTAATGGATGAAAATAAAAATAATGAAAATTCTAATTGAAAAACCAAACTTCCAAAATCAATGATTGTAAACTTAATAATGATTTAAATTAAGATTAATGTAAATAAAAGTTATTTTCTATGTAGTATTAATGTGATAAAATATGTTATTATATTAATGAAAAAAGAATTTTACTTCTTTTTTTTTATCATTGTTGTTTTTTAACAAACATTTTGTTTCCACACCCCCCGAATTAGAATAAAACTGTCCCAAGTTTCTTAAAAAGAAAATAAAGGAGAAAGCGGATGGGGGTAGGGGTAATGAGTTGGAAAGGGCATGAAACAAGTTCACCTGGTGGCTTCATAATTATGATTGTGGTGCTCCAAAATCACTCTTTGTTCTTATGGGAGATGCATGACTCTCCTTGATAGAATATTTATCACCCAAAATAGTCCATGAACCATACAAACAAGAAAAAACCAGATAAAACAAACCACACAACAATTTATTTAATACCAACTCTCATAATTTTTTATGGTTTTCCATTTTTTGAATTTAAATGATGATACATTGTCTTCTTTTTAATTTATGTGTAAGGTATTACTCAGGGATCACACTGCTTGTGTCACGAGCCAACCTGGGTCGACCCTAAACCGATCACCCGAGCTAGCCCACGACATGGCATCAAGCGCGTCTCCCCTTACGTTGGAGGCTGCCGACTAGTGGCGAGGGTGTAAGGTAAGTCAGGGGGAGACTATACCCCCTTATCAAAGTGAAGAAAAGGGAAAAAACACAACAACAGTGGAAGCACTATAAATAAAAAGAAAGCAGCGGAAAACAATTTTTCTTCATTTATAAGGTTTCAACAAAATTGGGGAACGTCAGTTTATATAGAATATGCATGCATGACATGCTAATGATATAATAGAAGAAGTAAACAATGAAACATACTTACACATCAATTCAAGAAGTAAATAAACAAAATACTCAAGCCCTAGGAAGATCTCCATAAGCATCTCGAGCTTTAGCTTTGTCCTTTGCTCCTAACTCCAAGTAAAAGAAACAGAAACGACAAGGTCCTACAACCAAATAGAATCTACTAGAGTACCCCAATGAAATGGTAGCCCAAGTAAGATGTAAGATATAAATTTTAGTTGGCCGGTACCACTGGTGTCTATCCCACTCTATACTATGAAATATAATTAAACAATGTGCTGGTATTTCCAAACAATAATGATACAATACCAAAAATAAATGCTCGACTAGGTTCCAAAAAGGACACCTGATGGAAATACCTGCCTCCGCCCATAGCCGGAATAAGAACCTGCTTAAAACAACACATGTACATTTGGTTCAATCATATAAATACTTTTTTATCATTTTTCTAACATACTCTATTTATTCACTTATCATTTCAACTCAATTTGGAAATCTATTCATTCTTACCTTTCTTTATTGGATCACATTTCACTCGTGTTTTATCCACATATCTCATTCTTTTCATAAATCGTTATTATCATTAGTTTGGTGTTGAACGCCATGTCAAGCACCCCAATTCTGATTTTGTGTATATCGTTATGTCTAACACCCCGAATCAAATTTGGTGTAGATCTCCTTGTCTAACACCTAGATAATTATTTGGGGTAGATCGCCATGTCTAATACCCTATATCACATGCTTGGATAACCATTGGGGAGGAACGCCATGTCCAAACCCAAATTTTAAATCGGTCTAGAATACCATGTCTAAGCCCCAAAATCTCATTCATTTATTACCATTTATCAACTAATTAATCAATCGACACAGTTCCCATTTCAAAATAAATTCTTCACATTTAATCATCTGAATCCATTCTCAAATTTTATTAATTATTTTTCTTAATTAATTATCTTTAATCAGCATTCTAGCTCTTGCATGAGAAATAGAAGGTAAATAAAAGTGTATTCCATCAACATGCCTCAATGATAGGTTATTAATGACATTAAATGGTACAAGATAACAAACTTGTTCAAGCAAGGCATTCAATTCAAACTATTGATTTACATTTATAACTTAATGAACATGGAAAAAGGGGCTTTTAGGAGGGGAACACCCAAGGGATGGCCAAGAGGGAAAGCGAGCACCCATAATGGGATTCACCATAAACGAAGGCCATAATGGGCATGAGCGAACCACCCAAGAATCTCAATAAGAGATATTGAGGCATTTCCGAAAGGTTGCGACAAGCGGCACAAGACGTGGCATGACATAAGCACTAATGTAAAGGGAAGAGGGTAAACATGATAAACTAAAAGTTCTAATTATATGTTAAGCCATGTACTTAGGAGGTGTCTTGGTTCATTTATTATTTTTCTAGAAGTAACTTCATTTGAGGTAACTAGTAAGGTACATGTACAATCATGGCATTTATTAAGTAAAATGTCAAGCCTAATGATCTACTACTACATTTTTATCTTGAAGATAGATCACCTCCATTGGAGGAGTTATATTTGAAAAAATGTTATTTCTTTATCAAACAATTCATTTAGTGATATTTAACATTTATTTTAAAACTCATTCATCACTTCAAAAAATTAAGAATCTAAGAGATAAGGAAGGAGATCATGAAACACAATCGCTACATTTTAATATTGAAGGCAGTGCACCTCAAAATATGGGTTTTATTATGAAACCACGACCTTTATTATAAAAAAACATTTTTTACATCTACCACTTCTAATCTACAATTAATTTATGGACATAACTGCATTAATTAAAACAATAATTAATTTAAAGACTTAGCTACATTGTTTAAACTGTAATAAAGATGCAGTGAGCAACAAATTAATGCATACTTTAAATTAAATGGGGAAAAGAAAGGGATCCTAACTCAAGTAGAACTAGGCCATCCTCTCTGACTCGTAATGCTTTCTAATATGAGTAGCTTCTCCCCCACTGAGTATACGCACTTTCACAAACATGCAAGTACACATATCCCCTATGTACATAGCTGCATGGTCGTGGGAATTAACAAGGGAATACTTACACATATGCTTATGTGCATACACTGGCCTCCACTCACATATGCACACGCGGTGAGTTGACCTTGAATTGGCAACTCAAAACTGAAAAACAGGGACCAACATTGTACAAGATAAACATTAGGAACCCTAAACAACCAAAGAACAACATATAACATGGAAAAAACCAAAAAAAAATCTACAACATTACCTCAGTTGGTGGATACGAACCAAATCACTCCATATCGACATGACGGAGTTCACTGCACTACAAACAACATGCCACATACTCATAAAAACCAAAAGACCTAAATTAAGCAGGTGCAAACTAAGAAACAACAACAAAACCTTACCCCAAAGAAATTTCAGTGGATTGAAACCACTCGAGCCACCTCACCTGCGACTGCAGTTGATAGAACACGAATCAAGGAGTCCTAAGGAATCCTTCGCATGCCCTAAAACCTAAATAATGCCAAAAATCCAGGTTACCACAAAAACCATAAATTCAGCCAAACCAAATGGGCACCGAAAATGGTATGAATCATCAAAGCGAGGATAAAGGATGCATCTAAAGATCTTATCGTGGGGGATTGAATCCAGAAGGTGAATAAAACCGGATGAAATCATCCGCAAAAGGAGGAGGTCGCACGTCGGGACGTCGCACACTCCAGTGGTTTGGCCAGAATCACTTTGCGCAGCTGTTACGGGGTCAGCCTAGGGAGGAGGAGGGGGAGAGGGTGCCGCTGCACTGGTGGTCCGGCTACAGCAGGGTCGGCTGAGGGAGGAGGAGAGGTAAATTGGTCCATGTTCAGTTTTCAGGCAGAGGGGCTCGTGCACACCCTTATGGGAGAAGAAGGGGGGGGGTCTCGCCCCCCTCTTTTGTTTTCTAAAATAATAATAACAATAATAATAATAATAATAAATATATAAAATAAAATAAATGAAACATAATATACTATAATTAATAATTTCCATTATATTATTATTATTATTCAATAAACATAACTTTAATATCATCTTACCCAAAATTAAAAAGGATTCTTCTTTAAATTATGAAACTCCCCATTTAAAATTCATTTGACCAATTAATTAAAACAATGATTCCATGTAAAATTATTAAGCTCCCCAATAAATTTAAAATCCTTCACTAACCAACCAAAACTCCACATTAATTAACCATTTAAAAAAACATTTAATTATTTAAATGCATTAATTAATTCACAATTCATTAATTCAAGGCAATTAATTAACTTACAAAATAATAAATTAAGTCCTGACACATTAATAAATTTGAAAAATATTAAACATCTACATTACACATATTTAATTAAATCCTTTTGAATTTTATTTAATTAAATAATAAACCAAATTTTAAATCTGGATAAACCGCACATCTTGACTCACACTATCGGACAAACTGTGTGCATCCCGTGTGCCTGCTACCAGATACCCGGGGTATCCCGCATGGCTGACCCACATGGTTAAACCTACCGCACGCAATCTGATATCACCGCTTAAAATGGTTCCAAATCTCAGGACCTCATTCTGAAGCTCGGTTTTTAAAACCGAACCACTGATAAAAGAAAAAGTTTAAAAACCTTCATATTTTATCTGGTTCAAAACTTGGGATGTGGCAACCCTCCCACCTTAGAACTTCTCATCCCCGAGAAGCCTTCAGGAACAACGTAACCATCCCCCTTCCAATGTGATTCAGGAAGTCTTTCACAAAGGGTCACGTTGCATCTCCAAACGTCCAAAACATGATCCAACATTGGTTAGGAAAGTGACACATAAGCCATTAAAATCTGAGCCGATACTCAATTTCCAAATAAAACACCGTGAAGACACTTACTTGAGATTGCTTAACCTGTTGGAAAAGAGCACTATATGATTCTCAAGCTTGAAACAATGGTCAAGGAAAACATGACAACACTTCTGAACAAAGGTGTCAATTTAAGCTAGGGGGTACGACTAGGGACAACGACATGTGAGAGTTTCTGCTCTAAAGAGACTCAAGGAGAAATCCAATCTACCCTTATACGAGGGTCGTCAACAGATGACGTCACTATAAGTTCGATTTCCCAGCCCTTGATATTTAATCACATTTAATATGTAATCATGAAAATATATAATTATAACCTTAATGTGCCATTTTTTAAAACAAAAAAACCAAGTAATTGATTTTAACCAACGCCCCAATGGAAAAATAGGAATGTTCTATAAAACATTAAGGTGACCTACAAGGGTCCCACTAAGAAAAACTGGTTTCATTTTCATGCAACCCAATAGCAATTTTTTTTAAAAAAAATATTAAAATTAATGCACCCAAACAGTTCATCACATAAAAACATTCCCCAACCAACCTACTTGGGTCTAATTTCATATTAAATGATAATAATTTTGATTATAGATCAAAATTAAAAATCTTTCACATTTATAAGAATTTCATATGGTATCACCATCACATTTAATATGGGTTTCCATTTCCTGACTCATGAAGCACACATAAACTTCATGGGTTGAAGGTTCAATTTCATGGTTTACCCTTTTACCAAGCTACAAGGCGCTCATACACATTACAACTTAAAAACTGGTTATGTCATAATCACAACTAATAAATTCAGTCAAAGAAATTAATCATTTTTTCACAAGCTACCATGTCTTTACAATAAGCTAACATAGAGAAACATGCTGAAACTGTTAAGAACATGCTATAACATAGAAGTATGGCATAGAATAATGAAATATTATCACTCAATCATGTTATATCTACCACTGAAACATGTTATAAAAAAGGGAATGGTAAAAAAAATACAATACATGGCATATTCAAGGCACAAAATACATATCAACAGGAATACTATGAATATAACAACATGGAATGGTATATATGCATGACATGTGAATCTATAAGTGCCTATTATGATACATGCAATGATTTTTATTTTCCATGATAGGTTAAGGGTTAAATACTATAATGTTCATAAACCATAAGTAGCAGAAATTACACCAATCACTCGAGGAGAAATCATATCAAATGTAATATCGAAAAGCATGAACAACAATCTCAGCCCTGGTCACTTGGTCATTTCCCATACAAGGGGTTATCAGTCCCAAGCACGTCTATTAACTCAAGTGCCGAAACATTCCTAGTCTCATGTATACCAATCCAAAAAATAGCGGGACAAAATAAAATATCCTCTGATACCATTTTGTCATGAACCAACTTGGGTCAACCCTAAACCAGTCACCCGAGCCAGCCCACGACATGGCATCAAGCACATCTCCCCTTACACCAGAGGCTGCCGACTAGCGGCGAGGGTGTAAGTTATGTTAGGGGAGACTATACCCTCTTATCCAAGTGAAAAAAGGGAAAAAATACAACAATAACAGAAGAAGTGTAAATACAAAGAATTTAGCGGAAAACATATTTTTTTCATTTATATGGTTTGAACAAAATTGGAGAACGTTGGTTTATATAGAATATGCTTGCATGACATGATAATGATACAATAGAAGTAGTAAGAAATGAAACATACTTACACATCAATTCAAGAAGTAAATAAAAAAAGACTAAAGACTTAGTAAGATCTCCATAATCATCCCGAGCCTTAGCTCAGTCCTTTTCTCATAACTCCATGTACAAGAAATAGAAACAACAAGGTCCTGTAACAAAATCAAATCTACTTGGGTACCCAAGTGAAATGGCGGCCCGAGTAGGGTGTGAGATATAAATCTCAGTAGGAAAGAACCACCGAGGTCTATCTCACTCTAGAAAATGAAATATAATTAAAAAGTGTGATGGTATTTCTAAACAATAACAATACAATACAAATAATAAATGCATGTCCATGTTCCAAAAAGGTCACCTGACGACAATACCTGCCTTAGACCATAGCCGGAATAAGAACCTGCTTAAAACAACACATGCACATTTGGTTTAAGCATAAAAATAATTTAATTCATTTTTATCACTTTTTCTATTTATTCACTTATCATTTCAACTGAGGTTGGAAATATATTCATTCTTACATTTCTTTATTTGATCACATTTCACTTGGATTTTAACCACATCTCTCATTCTTTTCATAAATCCTTATTATCATTCTTTTGGTGTTGAAATCCATGTCAAGAACCCCAATTCTCATCTGGTGTAGATCGTCATGTCTAACACCCTGAATCCCATTTGGTGTAGATCACCATGTCTAACACCAAGATAATTATTCGGTGTAGATCGCCATGTCTAACACCCTATATCACAGGCTTGGATAACCGTTGGGGTGGAACGCCACGTCCAAACCCAAATTTTAAATCAGTCTAGAAAGCCATGTCTAGGACCCAAAATCTCATTCATTTATTACCATTTATCAACTAATTAATCAATCTACACAGTTCCCATTTCATAATTAATTCTTCACATTTAATAATCCAAATTCATTCTTAACTTTTCCTAATTAATTATCATAAATAATTATCTTTAATCAGTATTCTGGAACTTTCATGAGAAAAAGAAGGTAAACAAAAGTGTATGGAATCAACATGCCTCATTGATAACTTATTAATGACATTAAATGGTACAAGCTAAAAAACATGTTCAAGCAAGGCATTCAATTCAAACTATCTCCTTACATGTATAACTTAAAGAACATTGAAAAAGGGGTGTTCAGGCGGGTCACACCCAAGGGGGTGGCCAAGAGGTAAGGCGAGCACCCAGGATGGGGTTCACCATAAATGAAGGCCACAATGGGCATGAGCGAACCACCCAAGAATTTTAATAAGAGATAATGAGGCTTCACCGAAGGGTTGTGACAAGAGGCACAATACGTGGCATGACATAAGCGCCAAAGTAATGGGAAGAGGGTAAACACCCTATACTAAAAGTTCTAATTACATGTTAAGCCATTAACTTAGGAGGTGTCTGGGATCATTTTTTATTTTTCCTGAAGCAACTTCATTTTAGTTGACCAGTAAGGCACATGTACAAGCATGGAATTTATCAAGTATAATGTCAAGCCTAAATATCTACTACAACATTTTTATATTGAAGATATCTCACCTCCATTGGAGGAGTGTTATTAGAAAACATGTCATTACATTATCAAACAATTCATTTAGTTATATTTAAAATTTATTTTAAAACTAATTCAACACTTAACAAAATTAAAAAGCCAAGCAATAAGAAAGTAAATCATGATACACTATCGCTAAATTTGTATATTGAAGGCAACAAACCTTGGAAGAGGGGTTTTATTATAAAACCATGACCTTTATTATGAAACAAACATTTATTACATCTACTACTTCTAATCTACAATCAATTCACAGACTTAACTACAATAATTAAAACAAAAATTAATTTAAAGATTTAGATGCATTGATTAAAATGTAATAAAGATGTAGTGAGAAATAAATTAGTACATTCTTTAAATTAATGGAAAAAAGAAAGAGATCCTACCTCAAGTGGAACTAGGTCATCAGCTCCAACTCTTCACGCTCTCTACTACGAGCAGCTGCTCCCCCACTGAGTATACGCACTTTCACACACGTGTAAGGACACTTATCCCCTATGAAAACACCCACATGGTCGTGGGAATACACATGGGAATACTTACACATATTCTTATATACATAAACTGGCCTCCACTCACCTATGTACATACGGTGAGTTGCCCTTGAATGGGAAACTTGAAACCGACAAGTAGGGACCAATGCTCTACAAGATAAACATTAGGAACTCTAAACAACCAAAGAACAACATATAACATGGGTGAAACCAAACAGAAAGTCTACAACATTACCTCAGTTGGCATTGACAAACCAAATCACCATAAAACCACACGACAGATTTCAACGCACTAGAAACAACATTCCAAAAACTCATAAAAACCAAAAGCCCAAAATTAAATAGGTGAATACCAAGAAACAACAAAAAAACCTTTCCCCGATGAAATATTGGAAGACCGAAACCACCGAAACCACCTATCCTACGACTGCAGTTGACAAAACACACATCAAGGAGTCCCAAGGAATCCTTCACATAGACTAAAACCAAAAGAATGCAAATAATTCGGGTTACCACAAAAACCATAAATTTCGCCTTACCAAATGGGAACCAAAAATGTGACGAATCATAAAAGCAAGGATTGAGGACACATATAAAGAACTTAACATGGTGCATCAAATCCATAAGGAGAAGAAAACTAGATGAAATTGTCTGTAGAAGGAGGAGGTCGCGCATCGGGCATCACACGCGGCATCGGTTATGCCAGAACCGCTTTGTGCGGCTGCTGAGGGGTCGGCCGAGGGAGGAGGAGAGGGAGAGGGGGTCGATGCACTTGTGGTCCGGATGATGTGGGGTCGGATGAGAGAGGAGTAGGGGGATTGGGAGTCATGCTCAGTTTGTAGGTGGAGGGGATCGCACACCCCCTTACAGAAGAAGTAGGGGGGGGGGGCTCGCCCCCCTCTTTTGTTTTCTAAAAAAAATAAAAAAATAAAAAAAAATATAAAATTAAATAAATATTACATAATATACTATAATTAATAGTTTCCATTATATTATTATTATTAATCAATAAACATACCTTTAATATCATCTTTCCCAAAATTAAAAAGGATTCTTCATTAAATTATGAAACTCCCCATTTATTATTCATTTGACCAATTAATTAAAATAATGATTCCACGTAAAATTATGAAGCTCCCCAATAAATTTAAGATTCTTCACTGACCAACCGAAACTCCTAATTAATTAATCATTTCAACAAAAATTTAATTATTTCAATGAATTAATTAAATCACAATTAATTAATGCAAGGAAATTAATTAACTTAAAAAATAATTAATTCAGTCCTGACACATTAAAAAATTCACAAAAGATTAAATATATACATTACACATATTTAATTAAATACTTTTGAATTTTATATAGTTAAATAATAATCCAAATTTTAAATCATGATAAACCGCACGTCTTGACTCACAACGTCTGACAAACCGTGCATAGCCCGCATGCCTACTACCGGATACCGAGGTATCCCACATGGCTGACCCGCATGGTTAAACCTACCGCGTGCAGTCTGATATCACCACTTAAAATGGTTCCAAATCATGGGACCTCATTCCAAAGATCAGTTTTTAAAACCAACACATTGATAATCGAAAACGTTCAAAAACCCTTGTATTTTATCTAGTTCAAAACACGGGATGTGACAGCGTGACATAGATGAATACGGTGCTCCCCTTTCATACCCATCCTTACTCATAAGAGATGAAAAAGTCAACAGTCTAAGGTACAATAAAATTATATCAAAATTATCCCTTAATCCTATTTAAAATATAATGTCGATTAAAACAACAAAATGATTGGAAACTTAAAAACCACATGTTTCCACCCATACAGTGCTCTATTTAACATCAATTTCTTGACATGGACCCCTAATTTATTAATTATTTTCATCATATAAAGTAGGTTCACACAATTTTTCATCAAATTCATGTTTTTGGAATTGTTCTATGAATAGTTTGACTCTATGACCATTAAATTTAAATGTTTGACCATTGGTGGGATCTTTAATTTCAACAGCCCCATGGGGGTACACCTTATGCACTATGTATAAACCTAACCATCTAGACCTCAATTTTCCCAAGTGTAAGTGAATTTTAGAATTATAGAAAAAATAGGTTTTCCTGGTTTAATGGGTTTAGTTTTAAGGTATCGAGATTGATAGGCTTCTACTTTAGCTTTATTGATCCTTGAGTTTTTATAAGACTCCATCCTATGTTCCTTAAGTTCATTGAGATCTACTTTCCTTTTTTGTTTCATCCAATGAGATGTCATAATTTATTTTCTTAATTTCCCAAAAGGACTTATGTTCAATCTCCACTGGAAAATTTACTGATTTACCATAAACCAACCTATATGGGGATATTCCTAAAATGGTTTTATATGCGGTTCGATATGACCAAAGAGAATCTAAAAGATTTCTAGACCAATCCTTCCTAGATGGATTAACTGTTTTCTCAAGAATTTGTTTAATTTATCAATTGTCTAACTCATCTTGACCATTAGTATGTGGGTGGTAAGTAGTGGATAGGTTGTGAGAAATTACATACGTTTCCATGAGTGATGAGAATGGATGATTGCAAAAATGAGTTACACTATCACTAATTATAGCCCTTGGAATTACAAATCTAGAGAAGATGTTTTCCAGGAAAAATCTGATCACAGTTTGATGTTCATTAGATTTTGTAGGAATAGACTCAACCCATTTGGAGATATAATCAATACCTAAAAGGATGTATATATATCACCTAGATTTTGGGAAGGGACCCATGAAATTTATTCCCCAACAATCAAAAATTTCAATCACTAAGATGGGAGTGAGTGGAATTTGATTTCTTTTTATGATGGACCCCACTTGTTGACACTTAGGATAACTTTGAAAAAATGTGTAGGAGTCCCTTGATAGGGTGGTCCAAAAGAGACCACAATAAAGAAACATAACATAAGTTCTCTTAGAGGATAAATGTCCTCCACATGCCTCACGATGACAAAATTTAAGGATGAACTCTTTTTTAGATTCTGAGACACACCTCCTAATGACTTGGTCAAGGAAAAACAAATAGAGGTAAGGATCATCAAACACATAGTTCATAACATTAGATAAGAATTTACTTCGAGCTTGAGTCCCTATGAATTTGGGAATGACTCCTGTAACTAAGAAGTTGGCTATGTCAGCATACCAAGGGTATTCACTCACAGAGTATAGGTGTTTATCAAGGAATGAATCAGCGACCGAAATGTGAGAAATTTTTTCATTAAATTCTATCCTAGAGAGGTGATCAGCTACATCATTTTCAACACCCTTTTTGTCCTTGACTGTGATGTCACATTATTTATGAGAATAACCCACCTAATCAATGTAGCCTTAATATCTTATTCTTGGAAGAGGTATTTCTGTGTAGAATGATCAGGGATCACAATGATGGGGGATCCTAAGAGGTAGGACCTAAACTTCTCTATGGAAAACACAATAGAAAGTAACTGATTTTCACTAGTGGTGTAGTTGATTTGGGCATCATTTAAGGACTTTCTTGCATAAGAAATGACATAAGGAGTTTTATCACAACGTTTTCCAAACACAACTCCTACAACAAAGTCACTGAAATCACACATAAGTTCAAAAGGAAGGTTCCAATTTAGATATTTCATAATGGGAGGAGAGATGAGAGAGGATTTGAGGGTTCATAATGAACCCTTATAGCTTTCCATCCAGTCAAATAGAAAATCCTTTACTAGGATATCACAAAGGATATGGGAGATTGATCTAAATTACTTAATGAATATTCTATAGAAACAAGCATGTATTGAGAAATACCTCACTTCCTTAATAGTTTTGGGCGATGAAGGTTACTAATTATGTCAACCTTTGATTTATCAACTTCAATCCCCCTACTTGAGACTAAATAGACAAGGAGTCTTCCCTCTTTAACTATGAAATTTCATTTTTCCCAGTTTAAGACCAAATTTGTTTCTTCACATCTGGACAGAACTCTCTAAAGATTCATAAGACATCCCTCAAATGTTTCCCCAATTATAGAGAAGTCACCAATGAAGACCTCAATAAAATTCCCTACCATGTCTGATAGGATTCCCATCATACACCACTGGAATGTTCCAGGGGCATTGCATTACCCGAACAACAACTGTTTGAAGAAAAATGTGCCGAATGTAGAGTTGAATGTATTCTCCCCTTGATCCTCTAGGGAGAAATCAATTTGATTGTACCCCAAGTACCCATCTGTGAATCAATTGAACTCATTACCTTCCACTCTCTCAAGGACTTGGTCAATGAATGGTAAGGGGAAATTGTCCTTCTTGGTGAATGAGTTTATCTTCCTATAGTCAATGTAGACCTTCCATATACTATACACCCTAGTTGGAAGAATCTCTCCATCCTTATTGGTTATCACTATGATTCCGGCCTTCTTGGGAACCACTTGGATTGAGCTCACCCACTCACTCTCAGCTATAGGATAGATGATACCAGCTTTTAACAATTTCAAAAGTTCCTTCCTTAATACCTCCATGAGATTAGTATTTAGTCTCCATTGAGGTTGATGACATGCCTTTGAATCAGATTCTAAAACAATCTTATGAGTCCCATTTAGTGGGATAATCCCAGGAATATCAGATAGGGTCCAACCAATGGCTTTCTTATGTTTCTTAAAAATATATAGAAGCATCCTCTCATGATTGGATTATAGTGAAGAAGAAATGATAATATGATATGTTTTATTATCCCCTAAGAAGGCATACTTGAGTGTAGTGAGGAGTTAATTCAATTCAAGATCATGTTGGTTCATAATTTTAGAAGAAGATTGGGACATTGGATCAAGATCGATTTTGTTTCCTAGAGTTTTAGATAGCATCAAATCCCCATGTGTTGAAGTTTCAGCTACAAGATTGGTTTGATCAGATTTATGAAAGGATAATTGATTGGTCTCCATGAAAGTGATTTCTTGAAAGGTTTCACTGATTGTTAGACCTATGACTTCATCATAAGATAAATTTGAAAATTATTCAGGATAATGAGATAAAATTCCTTCATGTGAACAAAGGAAATCAATCTCATCCTGACCTAAACATCCATCAAATATTCCTTGATGTTCTATGGATTCATTATCAATGCTTCCTATAATGTTTACTTCATGAATGTCCTCATAAGCCCCTATTTGGGAGATTTCATTATAGATGTTCAAGTCTAGATTCATGTTTCCAGAGGTGATGGTCATGTTCCTATTTCGAACATGGATAACAGAGTTGATTGTTTCAAGGAAAGGATGACCAAGGATTATTGGGGTTTGTTCCTTATTTATTAAGTTTGGATGGATGTCAAAGACAATGAAATCAATAGGGTAGATGAAGTTTTCAACCTTTAGCAGAACATCCTTTAAAATCCTATTTGGATCTCTAAAGTTAAGATCCGAAATTTAAAGTGTGAAAGATGTGGGTTGGATCTTTTCTAGGCCTAGCTGGAAGTACACAGCATAGGGGATGATATTCACACTTTCACCCAAGTCACACAAGGCCATGAAAAGTTTTCTCTCTCCTAGTTCAATATTGATGTAAGCACATCTTGGGTCTTTCAACATAGGAGGAAAGGTCCCTTGAATAGTGGTACTCACATTAGCAGCCAAAAGGATGTGGTTTTATGTAGAAATTTTCTTTTAAAAGTGCACAAGTCTTTAAGGTAAATTGATTAGGAAGGTATGGTTTGGATTTCATTTTGTAAGGAGAATGTTCAAAATGACTTGTGAGAATATTTCTTTCAATGTTTCACTCAATTCAGGCTTGGTTTTCCCCCTCATGTGTTGAGGAAATTGTGCAGGTTTTCAGGTTGTTTGTTGAAGAGTTGTTTCTTTGACAATGTTATCATGTTTTTTAGTTTGATCATTTGGTTCATTTGAATTTTCATCTGATTTTGAATCTTCAAATGGGTTCTAAATTAGTTATTCCGGTTTCTCAATTGATTTCCCACTTCTTAAAACATTCAAAAAAATTAGTTGATCATGAGTTATTTGAGTGAAACTTGACTCTCCCCTTACTGTTTATTGTGGAATGAATTGTGTTGGAATGGGTGACTTTCTAGTTTTTATGGTTTGAAGTTCTTGTTTAAGGGAAGTGAATTCTGAGTTCATTTTGTCCATTTGTTTGTACGATTGTTCTAGTAAGCTTTGTTGAATTGTTTGGTTTGATGCTTGAGAAGATTGGTTTATCCCGGGGGGATATTTTTCAGGTGGGATGGTTTGTTGAAAATGGATTGGTGGCTTTTGGTATTGGATAGGTTGAGTTTAAAATTGGTTATGGGTTTGGTAGTTCAGATGGGGGTAAGTATTTTTTCCCTATGGTTGGATAGGTTGTTGGTTATATTTATAGTGGATGCCTGGGTGGTCATTATACTATGGGTTGAATTTGTTTTGGTATTGAGGCTTTTGAAAGTTCAAAGCATTTAATTCCTCTGTGGGTCATCCAAAAAGAACCTCCCTAATGGATGGAATTGTTGGTCAATTTTCTATCTTATGGTCATGTTTGTCACAAATTGTGCAAACAATGTCTACAGTTTGGATTTCATGGACTTTCCTAAGGTCTATCTCTTCATCCTTCCAAGAAAGTGTTGCGAGTTTAGCCCTAAGGCTTTCCTATACACTATGTTTATAAATTACATTAGTTCTTTATGGCATTTGAGAATAATTTTATATTCCCCATGTTTGGTTTTGTTAAGCAAGGCTTTCCAGATACTCATAAGCACTATTTGGGGCTTTGTTTTTAAAGGATCCATTACACATCATGTTGATTAATTGTTTGTTCCCTAGGCCTAACCCTTCATAAAAAACTATAAATTCTTCAGGTATAGAAAAAACATGAAGTGGAACCTTGTTTAGGGTGTCTTTGAACCTCTCTGATGTTTTATAGAATGACTCCCTTTCTTTTTCAAAAATGTTTTGGATGCTCTTTTTAAGTGCAATTTTATTGTGGTAGGGAAAGTATTGTTTTTTATAATTCTATTTATAATTAGTCCCATGATTTTATGGAATATGGTCTCAAATTGTGAATCCAATTTTTATCTCTATCCTTCAATGAAAAAGGAAATATCCTCATCTTAGACGATTCTAGTTGATGTGGGGGACACTTGGTTTCTACAATGTCATTGAACTCTTTAATGTGATGGTAGGGCTTCTCGAACTCTATTCCATGGAATGTGGGATGGTGGTTTAGAACATGGGGTATAAACATGTAGTTGGAATCTCTTAGGGAATTTTTTATAATGCATGAGGGGGAATTGGTCCATGTTGGAGTGAGGTACTTATTCATAGTTTGATTGACTACATTCCCTAGGTTTGGAGCTTCTTGATTTTGGTTTCCCATTTGATTTCCACCTGGGTTTATGATTTGGTTCTTTTGAAGGCCTTCCATTGGAATGGGCTCAATTTTTTACTCTAGAGGATATAATGGAAACAATACTCTAGGTTCACATGAATCCCCTATCATATGACATTCCACCCTAACTAGTCTATTTGAATTATCGCAGGTGTAGGCAGACATGCACCAAAAGGAAAACAAACAAGGAAGGGACAAGATGATAGATATTCGGTGAGAATAGAAGAATGAGGGCGAGGAAAGAAGGTTTTGGTCTAAGGTAAATACTTGGTCCCTAAAAACGGTGCCAAATTATTATTTATGCTCAAATTTAACCAAGAGATTAAGTTAAAATGGTCCTTGTAGTTTAGCTTCGGTTGTCGAATCTACTGAGACCTAAGAAGATACCTAAGATACACAACCTATGAGATGGAATTTTGGATATGAAGTGGACAACATGGTTTTGATTTTAGATGGTTTTATAGAACACTAATAAATCTAATTTAAATCAATTCAATGAAAATTGGATGATCTTAGGATTATTCTCAGGGTGGATTGAATGAATTTTACGTCTTTAGAAAATTTTTGTTTTATTAATTCTTGATGAATCCATTCTTTAAAATAACAATACCTTCATCATTTTATGGTTTGATGATATCTAAACTAAATTAATAACCCCCTACACAAATATAGAACCAATTTAATGATCTCTCAAAGATATATGGTTATTTTTGTACTTGGATTTTGTTTCCTCAAACACAGTGAAGATGAAGAGCTAAAATTGCTGAAGAATGGAAGTATTAAATTAGTTATCGAAAAAACAACAATTCATTAATAAAATAACATTCAATCTATCCTTTTAATATTCCTAATATCATCACATTAATGGGTGATCCATCCATTTATGGTATACTCTCAATGGTGGGAAAAATATGGCTGACAAGAATTGGATTGAAGAAATTAAAACATCGGAAATAATGATCACTCCTCCGTGTGTGTGAATGAAATTCACACATATGTGTGAACTAATTCACCACAACATAGATATAACATTTTTCTTTGTGATTATATTGTTTTAATGAAATAAATGGGAATAATAGAAGAGAAATATGTTGATTAAGACCATAGAAATACAAAAATAAACATACATGGTAATTGAAAACATCACAAAGGAACTTTGGCATAATAACATTACATCAAAAAAACAAGATATATCTTCCCCCTCACCACCGCATACTTAAATAGGAAATTGGGAAGCCTTAGGAAGATCCTAAATCAATTTATGCCCAATTATTAAATTAATTTAGGACTTATGGTGGTGGAAGGTAGTGGATAAAAATTGATTCCCTCCTTTGACCTGAACTGGAATTCAGCTTCCATCCACCAAATAGATGCATCAAAATGACCTTTTATATGGATGAATTAGAGTGGTCCATAGAATAATAACATGAATCTACAAATATATCCTAAAAAATTGTAACATTTGGTCCCATTTAGAGTTGTGGATCGGGAGTTATGGACGCTTTAGTGGTATAACATTTTGGGCCACAAATTCTAGCCTAGATTTTGATATTCTATTTGGGTCGCATTAATATCCACCATGGAAGCTGAATTAGAATAGGATAATAAATAATTATTTGTTTCTATATATTTATTCTATCATCCCACAAAATTTGTGTTCCATTGGGTCTGTATTGTGGGCCCGCGTTCTCATCAATGGGCTAGTGTCCAATCTGCCTTCTCTAGAATTATTTCCTTTCATCACCAAATATCCCTATCATAATTTATGAATCCTCCATTGATAACTTAATGAAAAATGTTCATAGTAATGTTCATATCCATTTAAAAAAATATAAAATTAAAATAGGGACAATTACATTACTTAAAATCAGAAGAATCATTTGGCCTAAATTGGTGTACATTAGGCATGAAGTGCACAAATGATGAGAATGGATGTTCAAAATTAAAATCCACTGAATCTGACCCATAAGATCAAAAATTAACATTTAATACCATTAAAATTTAATTAAAATAAGTGTTTTTATTAGCTAATCATGTGTATTCTTATAGGTGGATTCAGACATGATTTGGATGATGTAGTCTCCCAAATGAAGATGATGGATTTCAAATATCCATAAAAAATTATTATATCATTTTCTTGGTAATAAATTTCCACATTATAATTTCAAAATCCAATCAATACTAAGGATTATATCAAATTTGAAAATAAAAATAATAATCAAGGATTCAATTTGGGTAAGTCTATATGTCATAATGTGAGCTGACTTACATATCCTTTTATGTGGAAAATCCCCTTGATTTTAGGGAATTAATTCACACATTCCCCCATCTCTATAAAGATGAAGTATTGAACATCTAAATGTTTTTTAATTCTCATTAAATATTGAGACTGATGTAATTTCTCTCTATAATTGATGAAAAATACCATTTCCATCAGGCATGTTTCATAGTGTTTCATTCCAAAATGAATAAAATTGGAAATTTCAACCTTAACTTCATCTATTTTTCCATATTTCATCTTCCAGATTCGTCAACAACTTACTTATTTTCTTTTTTTCCTTGTAAAAAACAATACATGGAGAATTATTTCTCTTTTTATGTAACATGATATAATATCATCATATAAAAAATATATATAAGTGACTAAAAACCTTTGAATGATAGGATTTAGGCCATTAATAAAATAATAAACATTACTCTTTAGATTATGTACATAATCCTTAGCATGAGTAACTAATTTTATAATGTTATATTCATATTCAAAAAAAATTCTCCCTCTATTTTCATTACATTGAGGAACTTCCATTACATGTATTTTCATTAGTCATGAGGAAAATATTTTTTAAAAAAACATCCCTGAATGTATTTCAAACAATACTATTTATTTCTTCATACTCCTTAGAGTTTTGGATTAATGTCCACTATTGATCAATGTCTCCCTTTATATTAGAAAACTCCATGATAAATTTTTCTATTTAACTACTTACCAAAGCACAAAATTTATTATCCCGTGAATTGATCCATTCATTACTACTAATGAATTAGTAGTCCCATTGAATGATGGAGTTTATGGATTCATGGAATAGTCTAAAATTTTTGCACTATATTAGGGATCAATAGGCTGCTTGATACAGGTAAGTTTATATATCATAACCTAAGTCAGTTTCCCCAATATAATTTTAATTTTTTCATCTCATTTTCCAATTCCATCTTCATTTTATTTACTAAAAGGGAGATCCCTACATAGATTACATGCATTGATATAATTTCTATTCCTTATGCTAGGTTCTATTTTAAAATAATGACATATACTAAATTAAATCCTAACATTATAAATTTTAAATCATAGTATATGATTCTCAATATGGTGTAACTCTTACCAAAAATTAATAAATTATGCATAGATATTATTTGAATCATACGATTTTATCTATCAGAATATATTCATATCATAAAAATATTAGTAAATATTTCATAATGTTTTATAAAGAGTGTGTAAATCAACCAAATATTTTCATCCTAGAGTGTCTATATAGGTATACTATCTTAAACTCACACATCATGCACTAGTAATGATTGTGTTAATACCCTACAAATCCCTTTTAGAGTTGTTACTCTTAAGTGAAATCTTCCACATCCACATCCACTTTAAAGTATCCAGAAAGGGATGTATTTTCTAGGAAAACCACACAATATCTACTCTACCAAGACTTTATTGTATTATCATATACTTATAATTATCATTAGAGTCTATCATAAGGATGTGTTATATAATCTATGTTTTTTTATATCTAGTTCCTAAGGTTTATACTAAAAATATCTAATACAAACAAAAAAACTCCAAATCTAATAACCTAGATACAGTTGTGTTTTTACTTAAATAAAATGAATCAAAACATGAAGGATCAAATAGTTTATTAGTCTTGGGATAATAAATATATATAATTCTCACATTACATCTAAAATAATGAAATAAAACATAAAAAATATATTGATAACTTATTATTTATTCTAGTTAATAATTGAAATCATTCATAAACTACTTCTTGGAATCATGGGGAAAGTAAAACATAAAAATTGGCTGATTTAATATACTTAGTAAGGGAAAGAGTGAAATATAAGAAATTAGAGAATAAAAAATCACAAATAATATATAAGAGAAAACAATAATAAAATATTTTATATAAATAATATCATAAAAGGGACTAAATCCATTGATGAGATAAAAATATAAACAATCATATTTATCACAAAAAATATTTTAATAATGATAAAATGAATAATTTTGAATATCATAATCTTACATTCAAGGCTTTAAGTTTAGATAATATATGAAAATATGTAAGGTGTATACTGAATACCCAAAATATGTGTATCATAAGACCTATGGATTTATCAGTGGTCTTTAATAGTCCCTTCTTATCAATTAGTAAGTCATAATAATTCACCATATAAAATAGTGAATAAAAATTCAATATATAATAAAAATAAAAATTTGATTTGAAAAACTAGAATATGAAATATAATTTCCCCCCAATTAATAAATATAACAATATGATCATAATCTATTTTTAGTAATATGATATATGGTATTAATATATAACATCCCTAGTAAATTATATGATTTATCAATGTAATGTTTTTATAGATGAAAATACTTTAAAAATATTACTGGATGATTTTGTGAGAAAAATTCCCCTTCCAATTTGAATTCCTATATATTAAAATTTATAAACTTCCAAAATTTTAGGAAAGTAATTTTATTTTAATAGAACCATGGAAACTTTTAAAATAATATTCATCAAACTAAATCATCAAGATGATGGGAAAATTCGTTCATGTAGTAAACATTCAAATAAAGATTCCATTTACCCATTTGGAAAAAAATTCCTTGTTTTTAAATGACTTGAATATTCCATTTAATCGTTTTTATTGAAATTAAAAAATGGGAAAAAAATTAATTTAATAAATAATTGGATAATTGTATATTTTTATATTTTTTTTAAAGAAAAACTAGACATGAAAGAAAAATATTCCCGACTGAATTGAAAAATAAAGTTGGTTTTCCTTAAAAAAATTCATTTGGTGTTTCGAGTGCCAGAGAATGTAAAAATAGAACTAATACAAGAAAAATATTTAAATAACCATAGTAGATGAAAATATATTGGGTTTAAAGTAAAAAAATCATATAATTCCTCTAATGAAAACAAACAAAAATAATCAAAACTATGGATGAGATTGTGAAATAAACCCTTACTTTAAGTCTGGATTTCCTTGTAAGTGATTTTAACCGTATATATAATAAATTTAAATTTATTATACTTATTTAATAAAAATATATATTTGTTGGTCTAGAGTTAATATGAAAAAAATATCCAAGAGGGGGGTAGGGTGTGAATTAGCCTTTTTAAAATGAATTTATATTTATGGTTATATTGGAGTTATTAGGTTAATGTGCTAGAAAAATAAAGGAAATGAACCAAATGATTTTAATATTAGTTCAAATATAGATGATCCTAGTCCACTCTTCGCCCCTTTCATGAAATGATAATAACAACACCCACTATAAATCCTATAACAGAATCTTATAATGGCTTTTTTTCACATGGACTCACAACCTAATTACAAATAATTTTTCTTCTAGATGGTTAAACCTAATACTTATATCCTTTTTAATCCATGGAGGCACAACCCAAATAGTATTATATTTTTTCTCACCGATAGGTACAAACCAATGAATTCTATTTAATTAGGAGTCATAAACCATAATCTTACTATTTTATGGGTATTATAACCTTTTACAATTTCAACACAAAAAAGAAAATGAAGAAGCAATTCCACAGAACCAGATGAACAATTCACGATCTAATTGTTTAATAAATAAGAAGTTCTCTAGAAGTATAAGTTAAAATGATTCTATTTTTTATAGGAGAAATATTTTATCCCTATAGAATGTAGTACTATTATAGATTACGAAATATACTCAAAATCATATCTTTTTATATATTTACTGGCTCTATCAACTCTATGAATATAGAGTTTCCTTTTTCACATCATCTTTCAATTTAAATTACATTTCATATTTTCTTCCAATGAACTATATCAGAGTTTTCCATGATTATTTCATTGGTAATATTACATGTGTACATATTTTATAAATGGAAAAAATATTAATGTAAGTATTCTTCAATGTATTATAATAAAATTAATAGCCAGTATAGTGGAACCTATTATTATAATTAATAAAATAGTAAATAAGAAGCCCAAATATTATTATAATACTTCCTGATAATTATTAAATAGGAATCATTATATTTTAGTAGATTTTAATTTGGATAAATCAATTTCAGGAATTTTCAAAGTGAATATCAATATATATAAATATCATTTGAATCAAATTTTATTTTTCACAAAACATTTTAAAATATGTTCTCTTAGAATTTAAATAATTAATAAGTATTTTTAGAATAATTATAACATTAATTTTATTAAAAATACTTGTAGTAAGGGGAAATATGAAATATTATAAAAAAAGAGAATAATTTTTTTTGATAATTTTGTAGATATTCTTATATATTTTCTATTAACCTTACATGAAATATAGACATTGTATAGGGAAATTGTTTTACCCTCACATGACCTATTACCCTTTCACATGTATTGAAGAAACTATCTTACAATTACCCAAGTCTAAGGTTACCCTTAGATGAGATTTTAATAGGTGCTGGTACCCTTACATGAGTATTAGGGAAGGGCTACTACCCTCACACAAGAAATTTGGTAACGTTTCATGAGTATTTTAAAAATGATACTATCCTTATGAAAACATTATAATTTCTATGTTACCTATATAAAAGTATGTTTTACCCTAACATGATCTTTAGAATTTATAGGTTACCTATAAAAAAGTATTATTTACCCTAACATGAGATATATAATTTATGATTTACCCTTGAACCAGGCTGAGAGTACCCTTATACATGTTCAATAACCAAAACATGAGATAGTTATCTTTACACAAGCACTGAAGTAACTTTTCACATATAATATAATTTTCATGTTACCATTACATAACTAATAAAAAGTGTCACTTACCCTTATGCAACTAATAAAAAGGTAAGGTTACCTTTTTGTAACATCTATAAATTCATGGTTACCCTTATGTAACATATATAATAACAAGGTTACCCTTATGAAACTCAAAAAAAATTTATAAAAATGATATTTAAAGGTAAAAATGATAATTCTAGATGATGAACTCAAAATGAGACTTATAAATCTTGTTATAAGCAATCAAAAAGTGGTATCTAAACATAAGTTATTTAATGAATAAAAAGGTATAAATAATGATAAGCATTCTTAATTTTTTTTGATAACACATAATAAATATGTGAGAAATTATCATTAGTAATAATATGGTATTTTTTAATTATGAAAACATAATTAGTGAATATAATCTTTAGAAACAATTAAATATTCCCCCCCTTCTTGATAATTACCAAACAATATTATAATTTCCAAAAAATTCCCCCATTTTGAAATTATAAAAAAGATAAAGTGAAATAAAGAATACATATCACACCTCATTTAATTGATTGTGGTTCCCTATAAAAACCATATTTAACCAAAACTATCCTTATCATATATATTTCAAAATATTTATCAAGGATCCACTATAAATATTTCCATTCTAGGACTTTTAAATTCATACAGTGGATATAATTTAATTTTGGTTTTGTGAAAAAAATAATAAACCCTTCTAAAACTATCAATTTATCAAAAATAAAATTTTAAATAGTATTTTAACATCATCTTTCATGTATAAAAACACTTTAAATAATAATATAATAAAAAAATATGTTCCGTATTAAGAAATAATAGATTGAAAAAAATATATTCCATATTTTATAGATTGCATTTAAATATGAAAATTTTATCACATAAACAAACTCAAAATCCCCTAAATTCATACTAGATAAATGAAAATTTAAATATCAATTACACAACGTTAAAAAATGATCTTCTCAAAGACAATAATTTGTATGGGTTTAGTAAAGATACCACTAAGTTAATTTCATTTATAACTAAATTTCAGACATATATTTACTTTTTGAACATGATATCTAGGAAAAATAAATTTACTATCAAGGTAATTAGTCCTAAACTATTGTAATGGATTCTTGGAAGTGGAAATAGATGAATTATCATCACAAAAATATGAAACTTATGAAACTAAAAACAAAAATTAGAATTTTTAATTAATATATAATGATTTGGTACAATAAGGTGCATGAAAAACATATTCATATTTATCTATGTTTTGGATGCTTTTGTCGAGGTGATCATGTGATGTGCACAAAGGGGTTTCTGTTTCCTCATATTCCCATTTTCAAAGGAGGGAATCTCTCTTCACTTTCATCAGTGATGTATGCTCCTTGATCAAAATGGGATGATGGAATGTAAATTACTCCTTCCATGGATTCCTTCTTAGAGATTGTTTCCTTTTATGGGTCTCTCTAAAACATTAAGTCATGTTCATGGAACTTATTCATAGTTCCATATCTATGTGGGCACCGATTAATTACACTACTTATGTCTTTATAGGATGGAATGCTTTGGTTAGGGGAGTAATAGCATTGGGAATCGCTTGGAATGTATTGAAATTGGGCACATTGGTCACCTGAAAATCTTCCTCTTTAAAGGGATTCTCATATGAGGCATGATAGGTATAGAACCCAAGTAATCCAACATCAATAATGGGGTAATTAAAGCTAGGGGATTAAGTATTTCAATAATTATTACCTTAGACATCCCATGTTTATTGAATGGGGAAGGAGTTTTGGGTCAGGAAACTAGTTCAATGTCATGTCAAGATAGAAAACCTGGGTTTAATAATAGATCATAATGCTCCATTGAGTTAGATCTTATAGATCAGAGTGCCCTATAGAGGTAGATCTTGGTGGTGCATCCCAAGGTGGGAAGATGTTACACATAAATTGATTACCAATAGATAAGAACACCCCATGGAGGTGGATCCGAGATGAATGAATCAAAATGACTCATGGAGGCAGATTTTGGGGGTGCATCCCTAGGAGAGAAAATGTCAAACCCGAGTTGTTTACTAATGGATCAAAATTCTCTATGGAGGCAGATCTAGGATAAATGGATCAGTAAGCATCTGTGGGGGGGGATCTGATGGGTGCGTCCCCAGGATAGAATATGTCACACATGAATAGTTTACTACTTTAAAGATTGAACATCTATGAGGGATTCTATGTACCCTATATAAGAGTTAGGGATTAAACCCACATAGTTTCACACCACAATTTAAGGTCTTGTGATTGTACTGATCTATGTAGTTTAACATCATGCAGTGAGGATGATTGTTTCAAGAAAGGAGTTTCTATAAGAGATGGTGTGGGTATTACATGTAGAATATTCCCTATGGGGATTCCATGTACTCTATGGTGTGATAGGTTGGAATCCCATGATGATCATACTTGGGGAATCATGTGTTCGGTACACAGGTAAGTCTATAGTTTTATATTGTTTTTGGAGGCCGTTGTCTTATTTTTTAACATCATATTTCCAGGACATATAACTAGGTAGTCTTATGTCACTTATATTGGATGTTTAAGGGAATAATCCTTGAGGGAGACTATGCTAAGGCTAAGGTAGTATCCAAAATAGGGACACTTAACCCAGATAGTTGCAGGGTTCCCCTTAGAGATTCCACTCCTAGGTATTACATGACCACTTCCCATGTGCCTTTAGGAAGAACATGGTGTTGGAACTTCTATAGAGGAGTGGTTAATTAAGAGGATGATGTTAGGGTCCCTATTATTATAAATAATAATAATTAGGCTACCAATTCTTATAAGTAATAGATAAGATGGGGATTTTCACCACACTTGAGGTGAAGTGGGCAGGTATAGGAGTGGGTGGTACTGATTGCATAGGCATCTGAGGTGAGGCAGAACCAGTTTCAAGTTGGTATGTAGGCCCTGCACACTCAAACATCATTAGGGGTGTCAACAGAAGGGTGGTACCATGTATAGGCTTAGGAGATGTGAGTCGAGAAGTTTTAGACCTCACATAAGGGGTCTTGTGAAGTTCAAATTCCTCATAGAGGTTAAGGGGTTCATTAAGGGTTAGGATTCATGAAACAATGTGCCCCTCCCTCAAAATGAAGTCCTAAGTCCAAATGGGAGAGATTCATGAAGGATAAATTCTTCACTAAGCTTCATGTTCTTCATATGTCCTTATTCCATGATAGACATGGGCCTTCATGAAAGGCATACCCACTTTAGGTAGAGGCTCTCAATAACATAATGGAGGAGGTTTCACAAAGCTTGGATACCTTGGGTGATCCATTATTTCTTTCACTCATTAATCTTGGGAGGTTCATGAACTCATATCATTTATCATAATTTCAATGTTTTCACGTACTATTAAATGTAAAACATATGGGAATATTTATAGGAATGTGGGTTTCATGGTAATTGGAGGCTTTCATGAAGCTTTATTTACTTTGTGAGTGGGTGATCTCTACAAGTCCAATTGAAGTTGGGAGGAGGATACTATTAACCATCTAAGCAGTTGTGAAGCACTCTACACCTTGACCTTGATGCTATAAAGAGGTTTCCATCTTGTGTTCTTGTGGTCATGAAGCAGTTCCATGACTTGGACTTGATTTTCAAGGAGGTTATCGTCGGGCTATCACGTGCTCATGAAAGAGATTCTCATCCCACGATCTTCCTGATCCTTGAGCATTCATGAAGGTGGTGATCATCACTTAACTGAACCTTTGCGGAATTTTTGAGCCATTTTGGCTCATATTTTCTATGAACTAGTCATTATTTCCTTGGACTCTCCCATGGAATGCATCTTTCAGTGTCAAATAATTCCCCCCTCAGAATTGGAGCTAAAACGGAAAAGGAGGATCATATTTTGAGTGAAGATCACCACAAATTGTAAATTAACTCCTATTCAAGAATCTCATTTATAAATCTAGTTCAATATGCCCACTTCATGCAGTTCATCAAGAACCAAGGGTAGATATAAGATTATAGTTTTTATAGGGTCCCCTATAAAGGGACCAATATAATTTAATGAATATAAAATCATTTTCTCTGTTTTTGTGAAGCTCACACCCTTCACAAGTGATTTGTGATTCGATCCCCATTTCCTGTGAAACTAACATTCAATTTGACATTAAATACATGAATTTTTTTCTTTGAATAGTATTCTATTGAATCTCAGTTCACAAAATAACTCCACAAATCCAAATGTTATGAAAAAACTCCTTGAGTAGAGCTCCATGTACCAGACGTAAAAAAATACTAAGTCTCAAACGAAATTTCTGCTGATGGAGCCAACACTCCATCCACTCATCGTAATGAAATAGATAGAAAAATAATGACTGAGAGTAGCTTCTGGACTTCCTCAAACCATGAATCACTCAATATAATACTACTATAATCTCAAAGGGAGTATCCATTGTGCTAGAGACTACCACTTTATCGATTTGGGTTAAGCGATGATGTATTCATCCTTGAGGTGAGGATATATGAACCAACATATTAGTTCATAAGTATAGAAAAAGAGTTACAGTGGCCTAGGGCTATTGGGGTCCATATCCATAATGATCATTTTACACTCATGGTTCATACTCTATGAAATCATGTTAATAAGATTTATGGAGAGAAGATGGATGATGAGGCATTCCCCCAATAGAATGAGACTATTCTTAAGGATGGTTCGTCAAAGTTTTAATTATCTTGAACAAAATAGATAAATTTGACTTTAAACCTTCAATTTTATATTTGATCTATTCCTTCTTATTAAGAATAATATCAATATTATTTATTTTATATTAGTAACACATTGATTGAAATTAATTAATTATATTTAATTTTTAATTTCAACATTATAAATTTTTAGATTCTCTTACGTATTTTCTAGATCTATACATGATGAATTAAAATATTTATATTATTATATTAATACTTCCAAGATCGATTTCATCATATCTTTATACAATTTAATAACAACGTTATAATGAATATGAATATTCTTATATAAAACACTATTTTTTCAACATTATGGTGAAGTATTTCAACCTCATTAAGAAATTCTTCTACAGTGGGGTTTTCATATTCATATTCATAGTAAGAATAACATGTAGAGTCACCTGATTGATTTGATGAATCCATTAACAAAAGTTTTACCAAATAATTTTTAATAAATGATTAATGTTTACCTTCAGGTAGCTTGTATGGTTTCTACATGATTGTCCAATGACCAATGCTATTCTTCTTTAAGAAAGCTGCCATATGAGATTTACAATATCCATAGTTGGTGCCACTAAAACTAGGTGGTTTTAATGCATCCATTAATCAATTGAAATAGTTCATTACATATCAAATATAATATTTTCCCTCTGAAAATTAAGTCATCAAATGGTTAGTACTAATGAAAAATAAATATAGGGGCTAACCACTGATACCAATTATTGGTTTATATTTAAGATGGTTAAATAGCCATGCGTGAATTGGCCTTTTAAAAATGAATTTAAATTTAATTTGATATTGTAGTAATTAACATAATATAGTAAAAAGTAAAATTAAATTCACGAAGTAATTTTTATAGTGGTTTATATATAAATTACCCTATTCAACTATTCACCACATTCATGAACTGAAAGCGATAACAGCCACTATAAAAAATATAATAGAATCATAAAATTAATTTTTCTCACATTGATTTATAACCCAATTACAGTTCCCTTTTTCCTTCGAAGATTAAACCTAAAATATCCTTCCCTTTTAACTCCTAGATGAAAAACCTGAATAATTTTCCTTTTTCCCACCTGTAGAAAAAACCCAATGCTTGAATTTTATTTTGGAGTGAAAAACCTCAATAATACCTTTTAATGGGTAGTATGAATCTTTACAATTACAAAAACCAAAAGAAAATTAAAGAGAGAATTAATTCCATATAACCATATTAATAGTTCATATTCTAAGCATCGAGGAAGCAAGAAGATATCTATTATAAAAAGATCAAATGATTTTAATTTAGCTAGGAGAATTAGTTGATCTCCATAGAATGCAAAAATTTTACAACTTAATAAAATCAATCAAGATCGTATCTCAGTATATATTTAATGGTTAGTTAAACTCTATGAGTTTATTATTTTATTGTATCATTAAAATTTAAAAATCCATTACATATTTCATTTTTTGAAGAACTACTTGAATGTTTTCCATGAATGTTTACAAGATAATATTACATGTGTAAATAATTTATAAATGAAAAAATATTCCTATATTTATTCCTTGATATCCGGTAAATCAATTTATATCCTCTATAGTGAAAATTGTAATAAAAATTAATACATTAGTAAATAAAAATATTTAATAATCATGTAATATTCAGGATTGTAAAAGGTGACGATAACCTTATGAAAGTATTTGAGAAATAATACCACCCTTAGGAAATAACTCTGGTACCCTGAGGCGAGTGTTGGAAAAACTCAACTATCCTCACACAACCAAAAAAATTTACAGGTTACCCTTATGTAAGTACCTTTTACCCTTATGTGAGAAATATAATTTAAAAAATACCATTACATAAGAATTGTTTATCCTTATATAAGATATAGAATTTATATATAACCCTTAAAAAAGGTAAGGAGTAAACTTACATAGATTCAGTTACATTCACATGAGAGAGTTTCCTTTTCACAATCATTAAAGTATCTATACACAAAAAATATATTTTTCAAGTTACCTTTACATAAATAATATTAACTGTCCCTTTTCACTACAAACCCAATAAAATGTTATGGTTACCCATACATAATATGTATAAAACCCATACAAAAGTCCATAAAAATAACCTCTACCATTACGTAACCTATATAAACATAAGGTTAACATTACGTAACTCAATAAAAACATTTAATAATTAAATTTAAAGGTATAAATGATAATTATATCATAGGAAATAAATAGGAAACTTATAAAAATTGTTATAAAATATTAAAACATGAAATATAAAAGTGTTTTAAGTAATTAATAAAAATTTATAACCAAATTTAACCATTATTTAACAAACATGAGACAACACTTAATAAAGACATGAGGAATTATAATTAATCATTATATAAAATTATTTAATTTTAAAAATGTAATTATAAAATGTAATATAATGACACAATTCAATAATACATACTTATAATATCATATATGATCCAATTATACTATTTATACACATATTTATTACTTATTATTCATTAAAAACATCATTTCTTTGTATTGAATATTTCTATTTTTAGGTATTTTTTGATTCCATAGTTTCAGTTCTCAAATATTTATCATGGTTAAATGATCTTTGAAATTTTAATCATGATAGATATATAAAATATATTATTTATATACATATTTTTAATCACCCTTTAAAGGAATAAATGAAAAGTGAATCACATCGCTTCGTGGAGGTGGTAATCCACACATATTCATCAGTGACATTACCATTTTTTAATGGGAAGAAGGGTATGAAGGTAAATGATATATTAAATTTATATAATAATAATTGTGTTATATATATAATATATATTCATTAGATATATCTTTATAACCATCCAAGTAAATTGGTGGTGGAAAACTAATTACACTACTGCGTGGAGAGGGTAGGTCGTGCGCACGCAAGAGTGATGTTTTAATTTCCAAAAGGATTGAAATGATGTGAAAAATGTTGTAACTTAATAAAAATAAATTCTTATATATTTATTATATATGATTAATTATGTTAGTATGGGTACAATAATTTTTTTTGGAAGTATAAAAATAAAGAAATATTGAAAGAGTTGGTAAAGGCAATTACCTCTTCTTTGGGAGACCTCATTTTTCTTACACCTTAAGTCTTTTAATTTTGGTCTTAAGATAAGAGATGAGGATCTAAAAAAAGGTAATTACGATAATAAGGTATAATGGTATTTATTTTTCGATCCTGAAGGATAGAACTTTGTGAATAAGGGAGGAGGGAATGTGCTTTTTTTATAAGTGATGGGTAGGACACAAATAAACATACATAAAATATTTAAATATAATTAATGTATTTCTAATGTATAATTATTCAAAATGACTAGGGATTAAAATTAAGATAAGTTATAGTAGAAATATATTCAAATAATAACAATTAGTCATTTTCATATGAAATTCTTACTAGCGTTTCTTAGTTTAACCCCTGATAAACTTGTTTTAATCTCAATCGTTGTAAGACATTTTTACTATTTTTGTTATTCATTATGAAAAAAATTATGTTCCCCATATTACCTAAAATTAGTTATTTTTATTACAAAAATGTAATACAATTTTAAAAATTAATTTTTTATATTGGTATAAATTTATTTCAATACAATTTTCTGAAACGTGACAAAAAACATTTTTAAAAAAATGTTTATTTTATGCATAAAAATGATTTTATACAAAGGTAAAATATAATGTTAGTTAAAATGGAATTAATTAATCAAATTATACTTATATTTATTTAAAACCAAACCAAAATTTAATTATAAAATTTAAATACTTGATTAATGGAAATGACAAAAAATAATTTTTATTTGAACAAAAACATTATTTAGATTTCCAATTGTTAATAACATATTTCAAAGTTCAGACTTATATATATATATATAATTAATTATTAAATATATATTTATTCTATAATAAATGTTTTTTAATATTCAATATTATTATTATATCATTATAATGTCTTAAAAATAACAATTTTTGGAAAATTAGTATTTCTTATTGTTCATCCAAAATCAACTATGTCAAAAAAATATAAAACATTTACCCTAAGATAATTTTGACACCATAAATTATAAAATGTAATTCATTTCATAAAATTAAATTTTAAAAAATTATTAATTAAGTTTTTAATCACATTTTTTAAATATGTTATGTATATTATACTACTATTTCTCTTGAAGGAAAAGCTTACTTTCTATAATTTTTCTCAGGGTGTTATAGTTGGGATCTGAACCATCCCATAATGAGCCATTTGTAGGATTTTATCTTCCTGAAATATGATTTATCCTCATATATGTTTGGGTAATGATATTATTATCAATCACCTAAAATCATAAAATAAAAGTGTGATCCTTGAGAAAAAAATACAGGGAATACATAATGATATGCAGCTCTCGATGAGAAGTTTGTAATGATAGGGACTAAATTGTATACTATATTTCAAAGAAGTAATTAATGAATTCCAGAAAAGATTACATCATTAATATGGAAAACAAAATGGGTACTAAATATCTAAAATTTATTTTAATATATTAACACTATTATGATATTTCTTGTAAATATCTTCTGTATGTACAATATAATTAAAATTAATTTTAATTCAAAATTAAATTTAATGTGGGAATAAAATTCATTAATATTTGGTCATTGATTGGAACATCGAGAGCACTTATCATATTAGAGTAGCTTGTATGATATAGTGGAGGAGTATTGATGTTTGATTCCAATTCAGATGTTGTATTTTTATTACAAACATGAGTACTCTCCTTTAACTAAAATTAACTATAACTAATATGTTTTATATTAAACAATTAATTTTATATAATGTGTTTAATTGTTTTTTATGTTTTATTTATTTGAGTTTTGAAAACAGTTAAATTTTTACCTTATTTAAATATTCATATTGTAGTTTTCTGCATACTCAGATACCCATTGTAACATTATTTGTTTTGTAATTAGCATCATTTTAAAATCGCAAAGCATTAAATAAAATACCTCTATATAATTAATGTAAGTTTTATCCATCACTTCCCATTGAGAAACCACCCCTATATTCTCAAACATGCTTCTAAACCATCACTAATATAGGAGTGAAAGTTATAATCACTACTAGTTTTGGACGAAATTAAAAATTTAACAAAATTATGATTATATAGTAGAGTACGTTTAAACTATAGATATATTGTATGGAATTACTTATAAAAAATAAATGAATGCATTTATTTTAGAACTATTTAAAATTGATACTAATCAAATATCAACAATGGTATTAAGGTATTAATAGAAATAAAAAAACAATTTCTTATTAATGGGAGACTCATAAAAATGTAATGGTTTATAAGACCACTATAAATCAAAAGGTGGTAGTTAAATGTGACACGTATTAATATAAAACCACCGCTATGACCAATATTTCTTGTAGTGGATTTTCATTAAAATAATGAAGTATTTACTTCAATATTATTATAAGAATGGATATTTCTTGTAACCATTGTGGATCAACGGGATCTACACATAAGATCCTTTTTCTAATTCGGATGATAGGTGAAAAAGTTTTCTGCATAAGAAAATGGGCTCCATTATTATTAATGATATTATACGTAGGGGCTTATTATCTCAACCTACTTTATCGTCTTTTTTGTTTAACATACATTTTTAATTTACTATGCTTTTCTCAAAGATAAATCCATTTTTTAATAATTTCATTAGTCATTATTCCCTTATTTTATCAAATATTAAGGCATATAAATTTTTTTAATCACTATTTATTTAAACTCGAGAGTATCTATACATGAATTTTATCTAAATGATACTGATTTTTAATAATATTATTACAATTCACCCCTATTCAAGTTTCTATCAGGGTAAAATTGCTGGTATCAAAAAAGACCTCTATTTTTATTTTGTGATACTATCTTTTTATATGTAAGTTTTTAGATTTTCCACTCATATTCAATTAAGAAACTCTATCTCATAGAACACCAACAAGTAACCATTATTTCAGGGAAAAAAATATGAGCACTCTAAAGAAAAATTGAATCCATTATTTTTGATGTCAATATTAGAATTTTGGTTTGTGATTAGCTATGATTAAAAAATAAATTAGAAGAAACCCAAGACATATAATGTTGTAGAGAAGGAGTAAACCCTTATTAATAGCATGGTTATATATTTATTTTATATTAAATTTCATCTATCATATATCTTCATGTCTCTATATTCATGACAACACATATGATTTGGACAAAGCATGACACAACACACTTTAGAACAAAAATGGTTCTCCCAACAAAAATATAAATTCATTTCTTTCAATATCAAATCATTCTTTTATTTCTTAGTGAACCAATATCAGGTATTTACCAGTTTGTCCTGAAAATCAGAAATGACCTAGGCACATTCATTGAGAAGAATATTGATTATTATGTACTTATGAAATTTTTTATTGGAATCCTATCAAGATAGTACAAGTCAATGATAATTATTATAGAATAAAAAAATATAATCATGAAACATTAAATTGATAAAATCATTTGCAATATCATGAAATATTGTTGGGAAAAATCCCTCAAGGTAACATTGCAACATTTTTGGGTTGATTGTGTTTGTTGAAAAAGCAGGTTTTCATGAATATTTGTCGAGTTCCGAAGATGTTGTTGACAATCATTGTTGACAAAGAACGATGACAAAGGAAAGGACGATCTGGAGGCGGTACAAAAGAGCAGTACAAGGTGGCGCCGTTTCCCAGTGTTTGCCAAATTTTTGGGGCCCAAAATTTGGAGATTGGTGAGCATCGCGAAAAGTGGATTTCCATGAAGAGCATAATTTAATATGGAAAAGGCATGAATTTCGTGAAGCTAGGATGCATGGTTTGGAAATCGCGAAGACCAGAAGAATGGAGGCGGTGATGCTTCGTGATTACGTCAAGCTTCGCGAACGGCAGAGGCTGAAGAGCTTCACGGCGAAGACGTGAAGGAATGTTGGGCTTCGTGAGGGAGATTCGCGGAGAAGTCGTGAGCCGCGAAGGTAAGTTGACGGTGATTCTTCGCGACTACGTCAAGCTTCGCGAACGGAAAATTGCCGTGGAGCTTCGCGATTTGGATAGAATTCCGGCTGAAACTTTGGAGCTTCGCGATTTGAGATGACGTGGCGTTGTCTTCGCGTGGAAGGGACGAGGGTCGGTGGAATCGCCTATAAATATAGGCCGACCCCTTCGAGCGAAGTAGAGAGCATTTTCATAGAATATCATTCGCTCTCGATTTGCGAAGGTAGTTCGCGGAGCCAGTTTGCTTCGCGAAAGAGGAGCTTTGCGACGACTATTGTAGCTCCGCGAAAGTTGTGTGCTCCGCGTTGGCTCAGTGAGATTCGCGAGAGAAGTTGCTTTGCAACGAGTTGAGCTTCGCGAGAGAGTTTCGCGAGAGAGCTTCACGAGAGAGCTTCGTGAAAAGGCAGGAGCTTCGCGAAAAGGCAGGAGCTTCGCGAAGGCTTGTTTGAGCTTCACGAAATTGGGAACCTCGCATAGTAGGGTGCTTTGCGAAGGTGTTTCCAAAAGGAATTTCCCAGTGTTCAGTGGAAAAGTGGTATTCATCTAGAGATGAAAGTTGAACTTCAACATAGAATCTAACATACAGTGAAAGATGCATTCCTTAATGGAAATGAAGAGACCTACAGGTCTATAAACTGTGAGTTGATTCCCTTCACAGAGCAGTGAGCTTAGGAAGAGGAAGGAGGTGATCCTCTCCACCGGCAGTGAGCCAGAGAGAGAGAAATAGGGAGTGACCCTTGGGAAAGCAGTGAGATGACCCTAAACATTGTATAGGCAGTGAGCCTGGGCATAGAAGTGATCTAGCCCGAACATTGTAATCCACATCTAGTGAAGTCTAGTGGAATTTGGTACGAACCGGCAACTTGTCAGCGTATGCTCCTTGGATGTAGCCCTTAGCGGTGAACCAAGTAAAAATCTCTGTGTCTGCCTGCTTACTTCCCTGCATTGCATTCAAAGCATCATCATCAGGTAAAAGAGACAAGTGATCACAGTAACCACACAAGTGCAAACAAAGTGACCCTTGTAACAAAGTGGTCAAGATCCAGTGGGTCAGAAAGAACTTTGAAAAAGAATATCCATACCCTGATTCACCCCCCTATTAGGGTATATAGGCTCCTATTGGCCCTAACAATTGATATCAGAGGGAAGGTTGCTTTTATCAGATTTGTTTGCTTGGACTTGGTGTAGTCTTTCTGTGTAGTTGAAGATATTGTTTTCACTTATCTCGGTCTACCATGGGGAAACGAAAATCTTCAATGAAGAATCAAAAGTCAGGTGGTATCCCTCAGTGTGTAAGTGTCTTTGGAAAAAGTGTGATTCAACTAAAAGAATCAAACAGCATACTGAAGGAATCATGCAGTGAACAGAAAAATGATTTGGATAAATCATACAATAAAAATACTTACTCATTCAAAGATGTTGATGGAATGAGTGAAGAACATGACTTTCCAAGTGACGTTGGAACCACTGACGATGAAGAAGAAGAAATTGAAGGAAGAATTGATATGCGAGCTGAGTTGGAGGCTTCTCTTGAAGAGATAGATGTTTGGAGGGCCAAAACCAAGAAAGATAAAAAAATTGTTCGCGATGCCAAACTCTATATGCAGCAGCAGGAAGAAGAGAAATCTGAGCTGATGGAAGAAATTGAGAAACTTAATTTATCAACATCAGAGAACTAAGAATCCGTTAGTAAGTATAAGCTGAAGGTTGAAGAACAGAAAAGATAGATCGATGGACTGAACAAAAAGGTGGAAGTTGTCCATGGGACTAAAGAATTGGATCAGAAATCCACTGAGGAAATTAAATTTAAAGGCATACAGATCCATGCTCTGGAAACTGAGGTCAACAAGCTAAGAGGGTTAAATCAAAGGCTTATTGATATAGTTACTGACCTAACAGAGAAGAATGATTCTCAAGGTGAGGAACTACAGAAGCTAGATAAAGGAAAAGGAAAACAAAAGGATGGTAAGTGTGAAGAGAATCAAGAGTCTGATGAAGTTCGGAATCTGAAAGCCAAGAATGATGATCTAGCTACACAGCTGTCTGAGTTAGTTCAAAAGAATCAAAGACTACAATAAGAGAATGCATGTTGCTCCGATTCTCTTGCTCAAGAAAAATTGAAAGTAAAAGAGCAAAATGACGTGGTTAATAATTTGAAGCATGAACTTGAAGATGAGATGAGTTGTGGAAAGAATCTCAGAAAAGAAATTGATGCTCAACATGTATCAAGAGATTTGAAGATTCAAAAGTTGGAAGAAGAGATACAATCAGTCAAGAAGGAAATGGAGAAGTCTAAATCCAAAGATAAGCCCACGTTGAAGGATGCACTGCACTTATTATTTGATCATCCGTCGGCAGGTGGTGATAAAATGAAGTCCAAATATGCTGCATCAGAGGAGAAGCATGAAAGGATTGTATCTTCCCAAAGGTCAACCTTTTTTGGGAAAATCTGGAACTGGATATGATAATCCCACTCCTATGGATGATAAGGAAAATGCAGTGAAAAATTCCAAAGGTAAGAAAAATCATGTAGGTGCTGTAGATAGGCCTATGAGGATAGTTTCAACAAGTGATGATATGTGATATTTCTGTGGAGTTCATGGCCACACATCAAGATTCTGTACAGAGGCTCTGGAGTACATTTCAGGCTGTGAAAAGAGAAACATTAATAAATCTGAGAACAGGAAGAAGCATCATGAGAAATTAGAAATAAGAGCTTCTCAGAGGAAAGCATATATGAGATGCTATTACTGCGGAAGAATGGGACACACCATGAGCTTGTGTCAGGAAGCTCAGGAGAACAATATCAGAGGAAGAACTCAAGGTGTATCAACATCTCAGCAGAGAGATGATAAAATGAGGTATGCCTTTGAGGGAAAATGTTTTATATGTTCTCACTATGGGCACATGGCGAGACATTTCAGTAAGAAGAAAGCAGGAAAGGGAAAGGAACAAGAAAAGAGATCTCCACCACAGGAAGTGTACAAGAAAGAAGCCTGTACTGGGAGACAAAGTGGTAAGGATAAGAATAGGCTACGAGCCTCGAGGAAATCTCATGGAGCTAAACGAAAGGTGTATTAGTCACCTCCTCTGTCATACTCACAACCGCTCTCAAGGAGAGAATGTGAACAAACCTGGAAGATTAAGGGGATATCTACTCCAGCTGTGATAAATAAAGAATGCATTGAAAAATTCACAAGTCGTGTTTCTTAGCGAGAAGTGAACGAAAGAGGAAGACCCCTAAGATGGGATAAGAAGAAAGGGAAGATACCAAACAGAGAGGTTCTTACTCAGAGAAATAATCAAGGAAAATGGAATTTTGATAGAACCTCAAAGAAGGAAATGTGTACTAGCGGGTTTATACTCCAAGCGGCGAGAAAGGCTGAGCCTACGAAATCTACATATCAGAAAAATGCTCAGAATGTAGGCAATGAATGCCAAGTCATATGGCTAGAACAGTTGAAGTTGGATAGGCAGCTGGAGGAAGCATGAAAGGAGTGTGATTCCCTCCAAGAAAGAATCAAAGGGTTGACCCATCAGGATCAACCACAATCCTCATCTTGAGGAGTTCGGAAGAAACACCCCTCTCTCTATGTATATAAATGCTATTAACTGATGATCCGTGTGTTTCAGGTTTTAGGGAGATACGATCCAAGGGGAAGTGGCATCTAAGGATGCGAAGTGGAGAAGTGATATGCTCTAGAGTTTCAATTGATTCAAATCAGGTACTAGAGTTGAAGAAGAAAGGGAGCAACAGAGAACAATAGGAAGTGATTGCGTTATTGACATTGTCTCTTGTTTCCTACATCGAGTTCCAACTCAGTAGGCTTAGATATTTGGTTAATGGCTCAATGATGAGTGCTAGATTGGCATAAATCATATAGGTGGAAGATAAGAATAAATGATGCAGGAGAAGAATGACGTTTATGGGTATAAACAGTGGGTCTAACCCCAAGAAGTCTTGCATAATACAGGGGGAGCATTCAACAACAAAATCAGATGCCAGATCCATCAAGGAAATAATTGGATGACCCAGCTCAAGTGTTTTCTATTGAGAGAAGACACACTATGGGAGAAGAAGTAGTGATCAAGAATTTCATGCTTATTTATTTTGATCTAACATTGTGGTATCAGCTGACTGTTTTTAGGATACCAAGAAGCTGCGAGAAGATGTTGAAAGGAATGATTTCATTGAACAATGAAATACAGAAAAGTATCTGAAAGAATTGAAGCCACTGAAAAATGAGTCAGTGAACAATTTCCTGACGAAAGTATTGAGGAAGAAAGCAACACAGGGGGAGAAGAAGTGGCTGAGGGTGACTCAGAAGAAGATACTGATGATGAGTACAAGGAAGTAAAATCCTTATCTGCACAAAAGACAAAGAATCAAGCTGAAATTGACAGGCAGAATATCATCAGTGATCACTGAAGATGAAAACGAGGACATGCCATGAATGAAGAGATAGGTCAGAATTGAGAAGAATCAAACCTAGGATATTGCTTCAAGGCGAGATGATAAAAACATCATCAGGACAAAATGGGTCTATTTAGAAAAGATAAACGAATATGGAACGATGATTCGGAACAAACCATGAATGATGTGCAATGGAGACTCCTAGATAGAGGGAACAGATGGTGATGAGACATTTGTACCAAATGCCAATCAGCGAGATATCAAAGTAATCCCAAGGAAAGTCACATGCTCGCAGTGAAAAGAATAATTTGATATATCAAGGGCACAGTGGACTTCAGACTGACCTACACTGACAAATCTCAGACAGAGTTATTGGGATATATTGATGCAGTCTGGGCCAGTTCAGCAGATGATAGAAAATCAACGTCAGGTTGTGCAATCTATCTTGGTGGATTGTGTATTTCTTGGCTAAGCAGGAAGCAAGATTGCATTTCATTAAGCACCACAGAAGCTGAGTATATTGCGTACACTCAAGCATGCACACAGTTATTGTGGATGAAGCCGCAGCTTGAAGATATGGGAGTTGAAGTGAAGTCTCCGATCAGAATCCAGTGCCACAACTCAAGTGCTAGCAAAAATCCCATCAATCATTCAAGGACAAAGAACATTGATATTAAGTATCATTTTATCAAGGAGAAGGTTGAGCAGGGGATCGTGAAGTTGGAGTATGTGCCTACAGAACTACAGGTTGCAGACATCCTGACAAAGGCCTTACCCAAGGAAGCCTTTGAAAGGCATCGACTGGATCTGGGAGTTCATTCGATTCCCCGCACTTGAAATAGTGTGGATGTGGGACCCCCCCTCTCCCCGAGGTATGACGTGTTTTCCCTTATGTGCTGATATGTGTTCTCTACTCTGTTACAGACTACAAAGGCGTGAGCTTTGGGTTCGTTGACAAAGGGGGAGAAAAGTGTTTGTTAAAGGAGGAGAAAATAGTGATTTTTCAAGGAGGAGACAGTGCGGAGAGTTGATAAATCATAATTGATACGGGGAGAAGCTGACAGGTGGAGCAGCTAGAAAGGGGGAGAGTATGGAATCTGACGATGCTAGAAGTGATCGATCAAAGCATAGATATCACGACAGCTGAGGATCGTGATAAAAGCATAATAGTGGTGTTGGAATGGTGTGAGACGTTGTCCAGCTATCAACAATTGGTATCAACTTAAGAATTCACCAATTGGTATCAGTGTGGTTCAACAACTAGTTTTATTTTAAGAATTGGTATCAGGGTGGAATCGAAAACTGGGGTCTGACATGAAGTGATTCATTGATGAACTTTTCATACTACTCTTGTTTATCACACCGAGCATTGCTCATGTGGGGTTAGAGTACGTGTTAAGTGAATCCTTGAATGCTATCATAATCGCAAGAGGCGAATGGTGGTAGCAGCTGGAAGAAGACTCAATGAGGTATCAAAGTGCAGAAAATCATCCTGAGCAGAGTTGTGAAGAGTTGTCAACAAACCCAAAGGGGGCGATTGTTGGGCAAAAATCCCTCAAGGTAACATTGCAGCATTTTTGGGTTGATTGTGTTTGTTGAAAAAGCAGGTTTTCATGGATATTTGTCGAGTTCCCAAGATGATGTTGACAATCATTGTTGACAAAGAACGATGACAAAGGAAAGGACGATCTGGAGGCGGTACAAAAGAGCAGTACAAGGTGGCGCCGTTTCCCAGTGTTTGCCAAATTTTTGGGGCCCAAGATTTGGAGTTTGGTGAGCATCGCGAAAAGTGGATTTCCATGAAGAGCATAATTTAATATGGAAAAGGTATGAATTTCGAAAAGCTAGGATGCCTGGTTTGGAAATCGCGAAGACCAGAAGAATGGAGGCGGTGATGCTTCGCGATTACGTCAAGCTTCGCGAACGGCAGAGGATGAAGAGCTTCGCGGCGAAGACGCGAAGGAATGTTGGGCTTCACGAGGGAGCTTCGCGGCAAAGGCGCAAGCCGCGAAGGTAAGTTGACGGTGATTCTTCGCGACTACGTCAAGCTTCGCGAACGGAAAATTGCCGTGGAGCTTCGCGATTTGGACAGAATTTTGGCTGAAACTTTGAAGCTTCGCAATTTGAGATGACGTGGAATTGACTTCGCGTGGAAGGGCCCAGGGTCGGTGGAATATCCTATAAATAGAGGCCCACCCCTTCGAGCGAAGTAGAGAGCATTTTCATAGAAGATCATTCGCTCTCGATTTGCGAAGGTAGTTCGCGGAGCCAGTGTGCTTCACGAAAGAGGAACTTCGCGGCGGCTATTGTAGCTCCATGAAAGTTGTGTGCTTCGCGTTGGCTCAGTGAGCTTCGCGAGAGAAGTTGATTTACAGCGAGTTGAGCTTCGCGAGAGAGCTTCGCGATAGAGCTTCGCGAAAAGGCAGGAGCTTCGCGAAAGCTTGTTTGAGCTTCACGAAATTGGGAACCTCGCATAGTAGGGTGCTTTGCGAAGGTGTTTCCAAAAGGAATTTCCCAGTGTTCAGTGGCAAAGTGGTATTCATATACGGATGAAAGTTGAACTTCAACAGAGCATCTAACATACAGTGAAATATGCATTCCTTAATGGAAATGAAGAGACCTACAGGTTTATAAACTGTGAGTTGATTCCCTTCACAGAGCAGTGAGCTTAGGAAGAGGAAGAAGGTGATCCTCTCCACCGGCAGTGATCCAAAGAGAGAGAAACAGGGAGTGACCCTTGGGAAAGCAGTGAGCTGACCCTAAACATTGTATAGGCAGTGAGCCTGGGCATAGAAGTGATCTAGCCCGAACATTGTAATCCACAGCTAGTGAAGTCTAGTGGAATTTGGTACGAACTGGGAACTTGTCAGCGTATGCTCCTTGGACGTAGCCCTTAGTGGTGAACCAAGTAAAAATCTATGTGTCTGCCTGCTTACTTCCCTGCATTGCATTCAAAGCATCATCATCAGGTAAAGGAGACAAGTGATCATAGTAACCACACAAGTGAAAACAAAGTGACCCTTGTAACAAAGTGGTCAAGATCCAGTGCGGCAGAATGAACTTTGAAAAAGAATATCCATACCCTGATTCACCCCCCTCTCAGGGTATATAGGCTCCTATTGGCCCTAACAAATATGAGCTAATATTCAAAAACATTAAGAGAAATATTCGTAAAAAAGAAGGGAATATCCTTCAAATCAACTACCACCCTGTATTCAACTGATTAGAGTGATCCATCACTAATTGAGAATTAGTTTTCTCAATTTTTTCAAAAAATGGTATTAATATTGTAATGAAGTGATTAATGGAATTATCAACTATAAAAAATAGACATACAAAATTATGTAGATAAGGAGAAAAAAATGGAGAAGAGAGAGGTAATCAATTATCCGTGAAAAATCCTATACACATTAAACTAAATAATCAATGGAATAATTGGAATAATGAAAGGAAGAAAAAGATAATAAAAGTAAGGAATATATTTGGTGATAACACCATGGGCATAAGAAAAGAATAAATATATAGAAGTGACTTAGAAAGAGATTATAATAAGAAAATATGTGATATATTCACCTCTATAATTAATGCATACCTTATGTAATAGGTCAATTCCTAACATACTTAAGAATATTTATATTTTCAACCACTAGAGGATTAAATATAATATACCTTGTCTATTTATTAATTCAACGATTAAATTAATTATCCAAAAATAAAATTGATTCTTATTAAAAATAATTATTGTATTTAAACATTCTAATTGAAATTGAAAAATATAGTGATTTAAACAATAAATGTAAAACTAAACTCAAGAATTATTTCTTACCAACCCTATGATGACTAAGAAAAAGTGTTTCAATTAACCTATGAGAATAAAATCCTAAGACGGATTTATCCACATTTGCATAGGGGAGAGAAAATTTTAAAAATTACTTATGGTAAAAAACCCACATGATCCAAATATTTACTTGGATATTCTATGTACTCTAGACCAAAATTTGTAAATAATAAATTTATACTAGAAGGAATACTTTAATGCACTAACTTGAAACCAGTCAGGAACTGGAACAATATATTCTCTCTAAGGGAAATCTAATCCATTGTATAGATAAAAAATTATTTTTCGAAGAGGTTTATGGTTTATGAACACTAAATATATAAAACATATGGGTTCTAAAAGTGTCATTTACTAATATTTCTGGATAGAAGAAAATTTAGGTACAAAAATGTTTAGTATAATGATTTGTTATGATAGTGTTTTAAGTAAAATTGGAGGAAATAATATTTTATAGTACATAGAAAATGGATTCTCTTAAAACCTGATAAGTGAAACATTTATCGTCAAACACCTAAAGTAATTGGATGAATATTTTATTACATTTAGATACAACATAAAATGGAAAATTATGGGACATAGTGATATCACCATAGATGGAAAACCTAAAAATAACCAATGTTCTTTATATTTTACATCTTAAGTGAAAACTCATATGCATAACTCAATTATATAGTGAGGGATGTTCAATAATGATTGAAAATAATTCTGGTTTTCTAACTAATCCCCAAAGATATCATATTCTATTTATAGATCTCCATGATAATGTCTATAATCCAAAAATATGATACCTATAAACTAGAATAACACTATCCACAAGGATTTGGAAAATGAACCATGTTTATGATACATGTAACAAACTATACATTTTAAATTTGTTAAATAATCTTATCAAAATATAGGTTTTTCATATTTAAGTGTAATGTAAATCACATAAATGGAATAATAAAACCAGACAACATTTTATTACATTAAAATAAAATACTACAAAAAATGTATGAATATACTATAGAAAATTAAAAATAGTATAATGAGGTAATAAATACATACAAATAACGTAACTAGAATTTGAAATGATGATACATCAAGGTATTTAAGAATTATTATAGAAATTAAAAAAATATAAAGACAATAAAAATCTATTAGAAATAAGATTTGAATTATAATTTAATTTGATATGAAATTGGTTGAATGAATATTAAAGTAAATAATAGTTATTTAGAAAAAGTATAATTATTATGTGACCATTGGAATAGTGGAGACTGTTGGGGGTAGAAATTGGCCATTGAGATGGTAACCAGATTGATGAGGATAATAATTTTTCTAGAAACTTTTAATTTATAATAAGTAAAATAAAGTATTATAAATACTATAATTTTATAAATATATATCTTAATCATATAACATAAAACAAAATAAATATAAAATTTAATAAAATATGTTTTGTATTCTTTAATAAAAAATAAATTTATGTTAAAATTTAATTATCTATTTTTGAAAATTATTTCAATTAAGAATATATATAATAATAATTATTCAATCATATAATTTTTAGGAATCATAAATATCTTAAATGTAATCACTCATGGGAAAAAATATAGTTTTTATGTGAGATAATTTTTTTGTCCAATTATATATTTTTAATTAAAATTATGTTTCTAATATTTATAAGTTTAATTTTTTAAAATGGACTTCATTTTTATATTCATTAAATTAAAATTAGCTGAGGGTGATTTTTTTATCTATAAAAAATTATATTTTTATGAATCTCATAAGTTTAATGAAATCTTCATGATATAAATACGACTCAAAAAAATTTTAAATTTTTTTCCATATCTTAAAATTTATTTAATGATTAATATAGTTCATTAAAAAAATAAATTGAATTTATAATCTAACATTTGAATCTTTATATCCTAAGATATATTTTATTATAATAAAAAAATATTTGAATCTTTACTTTGTATAAAATATTAATAAGAATAATTTGGGTTTTTGGTTTGTTAAAATGAAAATAAAACCTATATTTTTAAATCAAACACCAATTAGAGTTTTATAAATAAATATTATTCATAGTTATTGTCCTAAATAATAAAATAATCAATACTTTATTCTAAAATACCCCTTCCCCTTACCTATATAAACACTCATACTCTACCCCTTTCTCCACACATATAAAACTCTTTACCATTGCAATGATATACCCAAATAACACAGTAAACTCTCTTATCAACATACTTAAGCCCCTATTGGGACTAAAAATACCTCCTACAAAGGTTTTAGGCACAATCCAAAGGAATAAACCCAAGGAGCAAGGTAAGGGTTTCAAAACCCATGATTTTCATTTCAATTATCAACATACCCCTAATATAAAATATATAACCATTAAGAGTAACATTAAAATGAATATTAATCATACTGTAATGTTTTTTAATACTCAAATATTTTTGGGGTTTCTATCTTTTGTTTAAACACTCTTAAAAACAATGTTCTCCCGAGGAAGTTTTATGCTACTTAAGGGGATAATTATTTTTTGTTTTTAACATATTCATTTCTTTTATAATATTAAAATTTTATTTCATAGTTTAAAATAACATAATAATAAAATTATGTCATTTTTATATCACTATAATCAAATAATAGGCATGGTAATAATGATATTAAATATAAACAATCATAGTTATTTTTAACCATTAAAATCACCCTTACTGATGAATATTCTTAGAATTTGTAACTATCTACTAATCTATTTAATCTCATAACTTCAGGAATGAAATTAAAAAAAATTCCTTGAAAAATATTTATCTTATGGTACTATTTGATAGTTAGTTTTTCATGTTTCCTCTATATTGATGTGATTTTGGAATTTTGAACCGATCAATGATGAAATAGTTGATGCAAAAAATATTAAATGAATACATAAGTTACTATTATATAAATATATTATAATTAGAGGAATAAATATGAAATAATTTCTCAATTATGTAATTTATGAATTTAACTTGACTATTTAGGTGGTTTAAGAAGTGTACAAATCAAGTTGTGACTTGAGGCAAGGATTCTTTCCCACCAATTGTTTTCTTACAATTAAGTATTCCACTACTCTATATCTCCATATATTCCGTAAAATTTTTCATTAAACTAAATATCATTAATGTTAAAATTTATATTTTTTTCTATTTTTATTTGTTCCACAACTATAAAGATCATTTTCCTTCCATGATTTTCCAAAACACCTCTTTTTTTCTATAAAATATGATGGTTCATTTGTGATTTTCGGTAAAATCTAATATCTTATTAATTTTAAATATTAATTTTCCCATTTTTTAAATTTATTATAAAGGATATGAATTTCATAAGTTCTTTATCTTATATTATTATGATATTTCACACCCTTTGAGTTCAATTTCCATAACACATGTTTCATTATTTGAAAATAAATTTTCATTATGCTTTCACACATCCTTTTATTTTTAAACCTATTAGATGCCTCGATGGTTAATGATTAATGGATTTATTATGTTACAAATTTATTTTGAATAGCTTCATTTCATGTGTAAGCTTCATGTATATATGTATTTACTATATGTTTTATTTCTATAATGGATAGGGAAAGGGGAAACAAGTAAAAATACAAACTAAACATGCACAGGGAGTCTCGAAACAATGACCTCCCATGAAATATATCAATGAAATTTTATGATTATGGGTGGACCTTGAATTATATACCCCTTAATTGATTACGTAATGATTTTTATATCATTAGATCCTTATGTATAGGCCTGATATGGTTATAGTGTCCAAAATATTATGTGTGATAATGATGTAGTTTTATTCTCCCATATTCTTATTCATTAGAATGATGCGATTAGCTATTCCCATAATATTATGATGTCTTGTTGGTGGTCCTTGAATTATGTTTATAATGAAATGAATAAAAATTATACCATATTTCATGATTCTCTTGTTTACCATTGTAAATACTCAGAAATTATATGAAAATATTTTTTCCTAAATACATTGGATTTTTACAAGTCCGCAAAAATTTACGACGCTTGATTCTAAGTCTTGGTGTGCCAGGAATCAATTTCTGATGTTTTGTTCTGGTACGTTCAGTAAACGTATGAGTGAGATTTTATAACTTTTGGATCGGGGATCAGAACTAAAATCTTAGGGCACCATTTAACTCGCAGCGCCAGTATTCGTTTAACAAGACTTTCACCTCTACGGCAGATGGTCGAGAATAAAAGTTAGTTTTTGTATTTTTATAAAAAAAATAATAAAATAAAGTGTACACCACTTTAATTTATTTTAAGCTACCATGTGAGTGATTATTGGTTAAGACCTCCACATGGGAGTTGGAGGTGGGACCCCACACCCTAACCTCCCATGAGAGGTTATGGTGGTGGGGCCCATATGAGCTTAACCTCCCGCAAGAGGTTACGACGCAGGGACCACCCGAGACTACACAAACTCCCTTTTAAAAAATAGGGGTGGGGACCACCTGACCCCTATTGATGGTGGAGGATGAAACCTCTCAACTCTCCCTCATTAATGAGGTAGAGCCACTTAAATTCACCAACCCCCCATTAAATGGGGATAAACCCCCTTGAACTCCTCTAATTAATACATGAAAACTCTCATTCATTAATTAGGTGGAGACACTTAATTTAACTCTCCAAATTGTTTTGTTGTGCCAAAATTATATTAGATGACCCAATATAATATTATTTCACTTGGAATTTTGGTGGAAATTTAGAAGAATAAAGCTTGGGAGGATTAAAATTCTTCCAAAAAAGAATGCTCCTCCCAAAAAAGAATGCGAAGAACGCCATCAATGATTTCTTCTTCAACTTCATTCCTCGAATCCTACCGAAGTTGAGCATATTTCGCGAGCCGACGCAGCTTGGGATTGGGATTATGTGGTAGACACGATGAACGATGAGCTCATTTGTATACCTTCGACAACTTCTTCGCTGAATGAAAAATGTCGAATCAAAGGTAGGAGATTTATTACTTGTTGAAGTTGTACCATTTTATTACCTTCTTAAAAGGATAAGAAGGGGTTGTTGTGAACGTATTATTGATCGTCTTCTTCTCATGATGAACCAAATGATATCTCCCTAAATGTGGAGGGTGTGGGCCAACCTAACATGGCCCGACATCCTTCGTCAATTTCTCTTTTCTTGTGACATTCTACAGCATGGTGATGTACCAGCGACGAGGGGATGGAGGCAGCACCGACAAAGGTTGCGCTACCCGCGCCTCCGAAAAATGCACCGCCGGCCCACGCCGCCCCAACCTCTACTGAATTGGCCTACCTGCGGCCACCCCCGGTGTGCTTTCTGGTGCCCAGGATTCCTGCCCACAGACACTCAGGCGCCCTGCCCGGTGCCCCCACGGCATGCCCATGGCCCCTCTGGAGCCCGGCCCAGCACCCCCGTGGCCTGCCCGACCCCTTCGGCGCCCTACCCGGTGATCCCGTGGGCTTCCCGGCCCCTGCCGCACCCTACCTGGCCCCATGCAGGCGCCCCTTTGGCCTGCACGATGCCCTGTTGGCGCCCGTGCGGCCTCCCGGTGCCCTGCCGTGCCCTGCCCGGTGCCCACATGGCCCACCCAGCGCCCGGTCGGTGCCCCCATGACCTCCCGACGCCCAGCCGTGGCCTGCCCAAACGCCCCCAAGCCGGGATCCACATGCGCCACCCTGAGACGACCGCCCCCGAGCCTGTCTCCGCACGACCCACGTTTTCCCATACGAGCCAGCATCCCAGCTCCCTCGGGCCCTCTAGGTCGCGCCCTCGCAACACTCTAGGCCGAACTGGCCCCGAGCTCGGGCCGAACCGCCCCCGCAGTTCGCTAGGCTGGGCCCAGTGAACCGGGCCAAACATATCGGGCTGCCCCACACAACGAGCCGGGTCAGACCCAACGAGTCTGACCGGGTCAACCCAGACCTAGTTGGCCCAGACTGGGTTGGGCTGAGTCGGTCTGACTGGGTCGGACCAGACCTGAGCCCACTACTGACTATTACATCAATTGGCCATATATTTGGCACTAGACGACCGTTTGGAAAACCATCAGTGGAATTGTTTTTCTTGGAGCGAAGCCTTCCATTTGAGAATACCCCACTAAAGTTCAGGTTATAGTTGAGATACGGTCAAGTTGGATCATACACGAATCCAACGAGGCCACCAGGATAAAAAGGCTAATAACTAACAGGTCGGGTGTCCGATTGACACACCCTCTGTTGCGTTGAGACCCATATGACGTGGAAGAACATTGAGATACCTCTACATGGGACTTCATGATAGTTGGAGTATTGACCATTAGCTTATTATGTGGACATTTTAGAGACGAGAATGCATTTTTGCGGTAACCTAGTAGCTAGCTAAGACTTGACGACTGATAATCGATTTGACTCAGAGTGATTCGACTAGCTGAGTGGGGAGAGCCTCTGTGTGAGCACGGTAGACCCACAATGGGGAGAACCTATGTGTGAGCATGACAGACCAATGGTACTCGACACATGGAGTACCTTAGCAAGCTACGAGGGGGAGCACCTCTATGTGAGTGCAGCAGACCCACAGTGGAGAGCGCCTCTTTGTGAGCATGGAAGACCCATGGTACTCAACAGGAGGAGTACCTACACTGTCCAATTTAGTGGGAAGTGCCTATGTGTGATGCGACAGACCAACTGTACTTGACAGAGATGAAGTTATCCAGCAGCTGAGGGTTTAGATTGATACCACCCCTAGAATAAAATCCTGGTTGAGCTGAGTCAGTAACTTTTTGTTTTCCGCATGATTGAGATGGATTATTTGGTAACATAGTTATATATATGGTAATATACCTAAGTGAGGTTATATATTGATTTATTACATTTTAGTTTATCCTTGTTAGATTTTGTGAGACCTAGAGGGTCTCGGAGTCCCTACTGAGTATCGTTATACTCACCCCTACACAGGCTATGCCCGCACCTCATTGTGTTGGATGAAGAAGACATACAACACTGACTGAGGATGAGTGTACGAGGACTAGACGGTACTCGGAGGTATACTACATGGCGTGATGGTACATGGTGGAGACAGATAGACATGGAGTGCTTTGGAGGCTATCTGTACCTACCCTTCAGGTAGGATTTCCCAGAGGATGATCCAACAGCTGTTTCACCTTTCTTCTATTGCACTTGTTTGTCCTTGTACTTTCAGTTTCCTTGTACTTTACAGTTGGGATTGTGTTTATGGCCCATTTACTTTTCAGCACTTCTATTTTTATACAATTTTACTTAGTGTTTTCCTTCCAGATTTTACTCTATTGTGTGTGTTTACAATTTATAAAGGCAATGCCTTCCCAGAAGAAGGAGTTATGCCTTTGGTGCTAGTCGCTAGCCCCTATCCTATGCAAGGTGGTCTTGGGGTAGTCATGGCACCGATCCTGCGGACAGGTCATCACAAATTGGTATTAGAGGAGTCGGTTCTACAGCAGAACATAGGACTCTGATCTTTCTTTCTGTGAAGAAATAGTGTTAAGCATACAAAATTTGGTTTTCAATTTAGGGAGTCTAGTGTTGGTGCGGTGGCTAACGTATCCACACAATAGGACCCTGACTTCTGATTTCTGACTCAGTACACAAAAACATTGATTGCGTGTGTGTTTTCAAAAGTTTTATTTATGTCTGCTCAACCAGGTCAGCTCACCAGGTATAATCGTTTGATCATGTCACATCTGTTTCTTTCAGGATGCCTCCCCGCGGATGACCAGCTAGAGCCCCAAGATCTATAAGCACAGATAGCCCACCGAGCAATGAGGCCTTGGTGAAAGGCCCTTTACCAATGGAGGCACCAGTGGTACCACTACCTTTTGGGACACCGATACCACTAGCCCCAGCAGCAGATGATGTGTGCCGCTTGAGCTCACTCCATGAGTTCAGCACTACAGGACACCCAGGTTTAGGGGTGAGATGGACCCGAAGGTAGCTGAGGATTGGCTGGAGGCTGTAGTGAGAGTCTTTAGGCTAGTAGGGACACTTGGAGACATCATTGTGATCCATTCCAGGAGTCTCATTCAGGCAGCAGTAGGCAGATGGTGGAGCTTAATGCTTCAAGTGCATGACAAGGCGACACTAATCTAGGCAGACTTCGAGAGCCTGTTCTGGGCAGAGTTTGTCCCATCCACCCTACGTGCGGTGCGGATACAAGAGATAATTCATCTGTAGAAGGTAAGCATGATAGTAGCACAATACACAACTCGGTTCACTGACCTCTCACACTACTCCACAGATATGGTGTGGGGCCCTTTTCTTCAGGGCTCAGATCTTCAAGAAGGGGATCAGATGGGTGATCAGAGTGTCAATAATCTCACTCAACATCCCAACGTAGGTAGGGGTGTTAGATAGAGCCCTCCTAGTGGAGAGTTTCCTTTATGACCAGTCTCCAGTAGCAAGACCCACCACTAGTTGACATGCAGTGGAGTCTTCAGCACCTGGCTGTAGACAGATGATGCAGAGGTCCAAGAGGACCGTACCCACGGGTGGACGACCACATGACTCATGATTGGTTGTACGGGGCACCCAAGGCTAAGACACACATGCCAAGATTGGGAAGTGTTACTCTTGCGGTGGGCATGGTCACATGGATTGTGACTGTCCGAGATGACATACAGAAGATTAGTAGACAATTAAGGGACCTCTCTGGTGGAGGTAGAGGTATGATCGAGGTAGTCCGTAGGGAGGAGGCAGACGTGGCAGAGGAGTTGGACATGTAATTAGTGGTGGATGACGTTACGAGTTGTTACCACAACCACCACCAGAAGGTCCACCCCGAACGTCGGGAGTAGGTGGACATGGGAGAGCTCAGCTCCAGGCAGCTGAGGATTACGATCACAACACTCCATATATGATTCAAGGTACAATATGTGTCTAAACCAGCTTATCTATCGTTCATATAGACATAGGATTCAGTAACTCTTCCATTTCCACATCCCTCGTTCAAAGCTCAGATATTCCGAAGGAGCCGCTAGTTCGATCCTTACGGCAAGAGAATCCTATGAGAGCTGATTCGATGATTACGCACTGGTGCCAGTAGTATGAGCTTACTCTATGCGGCAAGGGCTTCGTGTGGGATCTATTAGTAGTGACATCAAGGCCTTACGACGACATATTGGGTATAGACTGGTTATCTACACTCCATGATCAGATAGACTATATTAGGCACAAAGTGCGGTGTGTCCGCACAGATGGGACCAGGTTCACCTTCACCGGTGAGATGGGAGGCTTTGCAGCGCGGGATAGACTTACTCAGAGGAGGGTGCATCCGATCCCTCATCAGTTGGCTGCCCTTACCTTTGGAGCAGTAGATTTGGAGAGTCCGAGTTATCATGTAGTGGTGGACCAGTACACAGATGTTTTCCCTGATGATGTTCTAGGAATACCTCCTCGCAGATAGGTGGAGTTATACATTGACATGTACCCCAGGACAACACAGATATCTACACCAGCATATTGGATGGCTCCCGCTAAGCTCTGTGAGCTACGGGTATAGCTGGAGGACTTGTAGGGGAAGGGATTCATCTGGCCCAGTGTTTCTCCCTTGGCATCCCTGATTCTGATCACCAAGAAGGTGGATGGAGCTTGAGGCTCTATGTCAACTACCATCGCCTAAATCAGGTGACCGTGAAGAACAAGTATCCACTCCCAAGGATTGATGAACTTTTTGAACAGCTGAAGGGAGCACGGTGGTTCTCGAAGATAGACCTTAGATTAGGCTATCACCAGCTCAGAGTTCGAGATGAGTATGTGTAGAAGATGGACTTCAGGTGTTGGTATGGCCATTATGAGTTATTGGTTATGCCGTTCAACATAACCAACAATCCAACAGTGTTCACGGGACCAATGAATAGGATCTTACAGCCATACCTCGATCACTTTTTTTTAGTCTTCATTGACGACATTCTGATCTATTCGACTACTGAGGAGGAGCCTGCCTACTATTTGCGGGTAGTACTGGACACACTCTGAGAGCACCAGAGTTATGTTAAACTCTCTAAGTGACACTTTTGAATCCGAGAGGTTCAACTTTTGGGACATGTAATCTCAAAGGCTAGAGTAGATGTGGATCTAGTGAATATTGAGGCGGTACTTGCTTGGGAGCCACCCAAGAGTGTGAATAAGGTACGAAGTTTCATTGGTTTGACTAGATAATATTAGAGGTTCGTTCCAGACTTCTCCAGATTTGTAGCACCATTATCATCCTTGATGAAGAAAGGAAAACCCTTCATGTGGTTTGAGAGATGCCAGCAGAGCTTTCAAGATATGAGGTAAAGGATGACTAGTGCCTCCATCTGGAGGCTATTAGAGGTAGGCATAGGGTACATAGTCTACTGCGACACATCAGGGACCAGAATTGGGTGCGTCCTGATGCAAGAGTGAGCAGTAATCGCATATGGTTCTCAGCAGATAAGACATCATGAGTAGACTACACTACCCATGACCTGGAGTTAGCAGCATTGGTCTTCTCCTTGAAAATGTGGTGACACCATCTGATGGGTGAATGTTTTATTGCGTACTCCAATAACAAGATTATCAGGTATATATTCTCTCAGAAGGACAAGAATCCGAGACATCGACGATTAATTGAGTTCCTCCAAGACTATGACTTCGAGATAGTCTGTACTCATGGGAAGGTGAACGTTATAGCAGATGCTCTTAGTAGGAGATCTGGTATACAGCTGTTAGGAGAGACGACACATCAGCATGCTGCCTTACAGATATCCTTTGTGGATAGAGATGGAGTAGCCTTCTTGCAATCTCTTACGGTTACTCCCCCACTCCTTTAGTGAGTCAGGGAAGCCCATCATGGGGACGCTAACTGTGAGACATGATGTGCTCAGATATCCACAGGGTAGGCACTTAATGAATTTTCTGAAGGTGGGGAGCACGTCATCCTCTTCAGAGGATGTACTGTGGTTCCAGTGTCACTTTGGGAGGAAGTGATGAGGGAGTTTCACACGTCCCCTCTAGCAGTACATCCAGGTGTTGCAAAGATGTATTAGGACCTCAGACGGCAGCACTGGTGGCCAGGTATGAAGAAGGTAGTGGCAGAGTTTGTCTCTCGATGCCTCACTTGTCAGCAAGTGAAGGGAGAGCACTAGGTACCAGTAGGCTTGGTACAACCATTAGAGGTCCCAGATTAGAAGTGGGATGAGATATCCATGGACTTCGTGATGGGTATTCCACGTACATCCAGGGGTCATGAATCGATTTAGGAGATCATAGACCGACTCATCAAGTCAGCCCACTTCCTACCGATCAGAGAGTAGGATTCTGTAGAGATCATGGGATGCCTCTATGTGTAGGCGATTTTGCGGCTACATGGACTACCTTCATCTATTGTCTCCGATCATGAAACACGGTTTACATCCCTGCAATGGAAGTGGTTGCAGGAGGCTTTTGGGATGCAGCTACATCTAAGAACCGCCTTCTATCCCAAGATAGATGGTCAGACCAAGAGGACCATTCAGAACCTAAAAGACATGTTTCATGCTTGTGTCCTCGACTTCGGTCCTAGATGGGATGATCACTTACCCTTGGTGGAGTTTGCGTATAACAACAACTATCACTCCACCGTCGGGATGACACCTTTTGAGGCCTTGTATGGTCGACCTTGCAGATCGCTACTGTACTGGACAGACCATGGGGAGTCAACACTGGTGGGAACAGTGATGGTATGAGCTACAACATAGAAGATACAGATCATCCAGGAGTGGATGAAGACTACATAGAGAAAACAGAATTCGTGAGCTAACAGGAGGCAGAGACCTCTAGAGTTCGAGGATGGTGACCACGTCATTCTACGGGTCTCTCCTCGATGAGGCCTACACAGATTTGTCGGAGGTGGAATGTTATCATTGAGATTCATCGGATATTTTCAGGTCCTCTGTAGAGTTGGAGAGGTGGCTTACCTCTTGGATCTTCCACCTCAGTTGCACCGGGAGCATGATGTCTTCCACGTATCTCCGCTGAGGAGATACGTGTACGACCCTTCCCACATAATTGACCATGGAGAGCTGGACATCGATAATGGGGCAACTTTCACAGAGGTTCTAGTGGAGATTAAGGATCGACATGAGAGGGTCCTTCATGCATGGTCGAAACCTCTGGTGCACGTTCACTGGAAGCAAGAGAACCTCCAAGAGAGCACATGGGAGCGGGAGGCTCAGATGTATTCTTAGTACCCTCTTTTGTTCCCTTAGATTGAGTTGCATCTTACAGGGACATAATGCCCTAAGGTGGGGAGAATGTAAAGACCCATAAATTTTGTGGAATTTTTGTAAACACATGGGAGTTTTACAAGCCCGCGGAAATTAACGGCACTTGATTCCGAGGCCCAGTGTGCCCGAAATCAATTTTGAAAGTTTTGTTTGGGAAAGTTCAGTAAAGGAATGACCAGGATTTTATAACTTCTGGACAGGTTCTCAGAACTGAAATCTGAGGGCACTGTTGAACTCGCAGTGCCGGTATTTTCTTAAGAATACTTTCACCTCGATGGTAGATGGTCAAAAATAAAATTTAGCTTCTGTATTTTTATAAAAAAGTAATAAAATAAAGTGTACAACAATTTAATTTATTTTAAGATGCCATGTGAGTGATTGTTGGTTAAGACCTCCACTTGGGAGTTGGAGGTGGGACCGCTACACCCTAACCTTCCATGAGAAGTTATGGTGGTGGGGCCCACCTGAGCATAACCTCCCACGTGAGGTTACGACATGGGGACCACCCGAGACCGCATAACCTCTATTTTAAATAATTGGGGTGGGGACAACCCGACCCCTATTGATGGTGAAGGATAAAACCTCTCAAATATCCCTCATTAACGAGGGAGAGACACTTGAATTCTCCAACCCCCCATTAAATGGGGAGAAAACCCCTTAACCTCCCCTAATTAATCCATTACAACTCTCATGCATTAATTAGGTGGAGCCACTTAATTTAACTCTCCAAATTGATTTATTGTGCCAACATAATATTAGACGACCCAATATAATATTGCTTCACTTGGTATTCTGGTGGAACTTGAGAAGAGGAACAATTGGGAGGATTAAAATTATTCCAATGAAGAACGCTCCTCCTAATGAAGAATGCGAAGACTGCTGATGATGATTTCTTCTTCGACTTCATTCCTCGAATCCTACCAATGTAGAGCATCATCCGCGAGATGATGCAGCTCTGGATTGGGAGTACGTAGTGGATGCAATGAACGACGAGCTCATTCATCTACCTTCCAAAATTGTGTTGAGGAACGACGAACGTCAAATCAATGTTTGGGGGATTATAACTTGTTGAAATTGTACCTTTTTCTTACCTTCTTCAAAGGATAATAAGGGGTTGTTGTGAACGTATTATTGATCATCTTCTTCTCATGACGAACCAAATGATATCTCCCTAAACGCAGAGGGTGCGGGCCAACCTAACATGGCCCGAAATCCTCCGTGGATTTATCTCTTGTTGTGACGCTCTACGGCATGGAGATGTACCAACAAAGAGGCGACGGAGGCATCAATGACAAAGGGAGCGCTACCGGTGGCCTCTGCAAATCGCACCGCCGGCCCACGCCGGGCCGAGCCCCGCCGAACCGGCCTGCCCACGGCCCCCCGACACGTTGTCTTAAGCCTAGGATGCCTACACGCGGCCCCTCTGGCGCCCTGCTCGACGCCCCCGCAGCCTGCTCACGGCCTGCCCGAACCCTCTCGCGCCCTGCCCGGTGCCCCCGCGGTCTGCCCGGCCCCTCCGACGCCCTACCTGGTGCCCCCGTGGCCTTCCCAGCCCCTCTGGCACCCTGCCTGGTGCCCCTGCGGCCTACCCGGCCCCTACAACGCCCTAATGAGTGCCATTCCGGCACCCCTGTGGCATACCCGGCACCTTCCGGCTCCCTACCGCAGCCTGCCTGGCCGCCCCTGAACTGGCCTCCGCGCGCGCCACTCCGAACCGGCTGCACCCAAGCGGGCCTCTGCGTGACCTGCGCGGTCCCAACCAAGTCAGCGTCCCAGCTCCCTTGCGCCCTCCAGGTCGAGCCACGCTAGTCCGCGCCCTCGTAATGCTCCGAGCTGAAGAGGCCCCGAGCTCGGGCCGAACCACCCCCACAGTTCGTTGGTCCGAGCCCAACGAACTGGGCCAGACATAGATGGTTGACCCACCCAACGGGCTGGGTCAGACCCAGAAAGTCTGATTGGGTCAACCCAGATTAGGTTGGCCCAGACCGGGTTGGGCCGAGTCAGTCTGACCGGGTCGGACCAGACCCGAGCCCTCTACTGACTATTACTTCCTTTGGCCATATCTTTGGCACTGGAAGACCATTTGACGAACCATCAACGGTGCTAGATTTCTTGGAGAGAAGCCATCCCTTTGAGAATACCCCACAGGAGTTCAGGGTGTAGTTGAGATATGGTCAGGTTGGATCGTACATGAATCCAACCAGGCCCCCGGGACAAAAAAGCTAATAACTAACAGATCGGGCGTCCGATTGACGTACCGTCTATTGTGTTGAGACCCCTATGACGCAGCTGACCTTTGAGGTACTTCTACATGGGACATCGTGACAGTTTTAGTATTGACCAGCAGCTTGTGGAGCAGACCTTCGAGATAAGAGCAGTCATTTTTGTGGGAACCTAGTAGCTGACTGAGACTTGACGGCTACTGATCGATTCCACTCAGAGTGATTCGACTAGCCCACTGGGGAGCGCCTCTGTGTGAGCACGGTAGACCCATGGTGGGGAGCGCCTCTTTATGAGCGTGACAGACCCACGGTAATCGACACATGGAGTACCTCAGTAAGATAAGATGGGGAGCACCTCTGTGTGAGCGCAACAGACCCACGGTGGGGAGCTCCTCTGTGTGAGAATGGTAGACCCACAGTACTTGACTAGAGGAGTACCTCAGCAGTCCAACTAAGTGGTAAGCTTCTCTGTGTGACACGACAGGCCCACTGTACTTGATGGAGAAGAAGTTATCCAGCAGCCGAGGGTTCAGATTGATACTAACCCTAGAATGAAATTCTGGTTGAGATGAGTTAATAACTTTGTGTTTTCCTCATGATTGAGATGGATTACTTGGTAACATAGGTATATTTATGGTCATATATCTAAGTGAGGTTATCTGTTGACTTCTTACTTATTTGTTTATCCTTTTTTGGATTTTGTGGGACCTTGAAGGTATCGGGGTCCCTATTGAGTATCATTATACTCACCCCTGCACGGGATATGCCCACACCTCATTGTGTTGGATGCATACTACAAGAAACCCTGATTGAGGCTGAGTGTAAGAGGACTGGACGGTACTCGGAGGTGGACTACACTGTGTGATGATACACGGTAGAGACGGATCTCCGTGGAGTGATGTGGAGGCTATCTGTACCTACCCTTCTGGTAGGATTTATCGGAGGACGATCCAACAATTGTTTCACCTTTCTTCTACTGTACTTATTTTTCCTTGTACTTTCAGTTTCCTTGTACTTTACAATTGGGATTGTATTTGCAGCCCCATTACTTTTCATCACTTCTTTTTGTATATAGTTTTACTTAGTGTTTTGCTTCCATCTTTTACTATGTTGTGTGTGTTTTCAATTTATAAAGTCAATGCCTTCCCAGCTTAGGGATTTACGCCTTTGGTGCTAGTCGCCTGCCCCTGACCTATGAAAGGCAGGCTTGGGGTAGTCAGGACATGGGTCCCGAGGACGGGTCGTGACGACCATGCCCCTATGATATTTTTATTATTATGATATTTTTCTAAGTGATGGGTTATAATTATTTTGTATTTACTCTTTTATTGTAATTTTTTGACACTCCAAGTATTCTTCAAAAAGATTATCTTTTTTTTAAACCCTTTGTAGGATTTATTACACAAACCATTTTTTTTTGAATATTCCTAGGGTAAACCATTAAATAATAGAATTATAATGGTATATATAAGTAAGTTGTGATGATTGAAATAAAAAATTACACATTTCATTTAAATTTTTGTTTAATGTGCATAATTTCCGAAATATACTAGATGAAATGAATTGAGTTTTTAGACCCTTTAAATTAATACTATATGTATAGAGCTCTCCACATCCATCAACAAATTAAAATGAGTTGTGGAATATTTAATATTAATAAAATATACCATAAATCCTATTTCAAATAAATAAATATTTTAATCAATTATAAAATTAATTAAAAATATGATTAAGAACACTTAATGTTTTCAGAAGTAATTTTTCAGTAAAAACTGTTTTTATTTATATATATTTATTTTTTTTTCTAAAATTTAAATTGATAAGTATTATAATTTATGTTTTAGAAAATTGAATTCATTTTTTAATTCCTTTTCACAAAGTTATCTTAGGGTGAAATTTTGTGATTTTTTCTAAAATAATTATTTATTAAGTGAATAGTAAATAATACGAACTTTTCAAATATCATTACTTTTATAACATTACTATAATAAAATAATTGGTTAGAACTTTTTAAACCATTATTTTATAATTATTTTTTAGATTAAATTAAATCATTTAAAAATATTGTTTAGTATTTTTGGAACCCATGTGTAACATTTTTTAAATATAAATAATATTTTAGTCAAAAAACTATTTTTTATTCCTTTATATTAAAAATTAGTTTTCATAAATGATAGAAATTAAATATTAAAAATTTTGTTTCATATTTATATAAAAATTTTCATGATATATAATAATTTCAATTTCATTTTTAGGCATAAAATTACGATTACTACGATTAAAGTTAGTGACCATGATAATAGTAAATATGTTATTTTGAAATAATTCATTAATTTATATTGGGAAATTTTTATCTAATAAACTAAATTAAACCATTACATATAATTATTTTAATATTAGTTTTAATCATATATATAAATATATTATAAATTATTCTATTTTTATTCAATATTAAAAAATATTAAGAACACTTATTTGCGATAACTATTTTTTTCTACGAAATAGATTTTCTATATATTAAATGTTTTAATTTAAAAGATAAATTTATATTATTTAAAAATATAATAATATTATGTGGTTATTAAATACAGGTTTAGAAAACCCAATTTTGTAGGAAGGTTAATTGATATTTTTAGAAAAACATAAATTTCATAGATAAGAAGCCAGTTCCCTTGGAAAAAATGAAATGAAAAAGTGTAAAATCTTAATGGTAAATGACATGAAACATGTTTAGAACTTTTTTGAAAATGAAATTTATATAATTTATCAACCAAAATCCACCAAAAATCCATTATTTATCTCTTTTGGTGCCTTTTAACCTATAATATTTTTCTTCTATTTTGGATAAATAATGGGTGTTCACAAAAGTGCGTTTTTCCTCACTTATAAAATGGAACACTTCCACCCCTTAATGCCACACTGATTAGTTTATATAATATCCTTAAAATTTTAAATTTCATTCCTACTAGAAACTTATATAATTTCCATAATATTTTGGTCTCAATTAGTTATCAAAATTTCTTCATTTCCAAATAGTCTTTTTTGTGAAATTTCAAGACCCTCACATGAGAATTAAGTAATCCATAAAATTTTCTTCTTAATTTGACACTTAAAAACCCATCCTAAACATAGTAAAATATTGAAATCAATAAATTATTATATTTAAGTTTAATTATATTAATATAACAACTTATGAAAACAAAATAACATCGACCAAGCGTTGTGTGGACTACCACCTCTGTGAAATAACATTTTATTATTTTAATCTTGATTTTAATTCCTTATAAAAACCTATTAAAATATAATTCAACACATTATAAATATATAAAAATATAATATCGATTATATAATATTGATATTATTAAAAAACAAATCTCTTTAAAAACCATAATCATCTAATAATTATAACATGTTCGTGTTTGGCTTAGTCTAACCACTAACATGGAAAATTATAAAATATAATAAGAAATAACACATAAATGTTTTATAATTTTAGTAAATTCATGCTATTATGGAAAATGTGAGACTCTTATTTTTATCTATAGTAGTGAGGTTGATATCTTAATGTAAATTAAATATTTACTCTATTATACATTTTTATTAGCGAGTGATATTTGTCAATTATATTATAGTATATAATAAATTTTATAAGGATTTTTTGAAGAATATATGGATTTTTGATTAGTAGTTATTCTTTAATGTTTTAAGAACATATATTAAATGGTATTAATATCCTTAAAATATGATTTTATGGAAAGATTATATTTTTTTGGACAACTATTTATGAACACATGATCGAGGAATGAATAACCCTAATGTTGAAAAGGATGATCTATTTTGAGAAATTGGAGTTAGATAGTATTGAAAACATGATAAATTATTATTAATTTAATAAAATATTTATCCATGATATTTTTGGTGAAATTTATGACATTTTGAGAATTATGATATATATAGAGTAGTGTGTGACATTATGAACTAGTTGTTAATAAATTTTGAGGGTTAAATAAAATGTTTATTTTTATAAGAATATATGATTTTTCTATGGTTTACGTACATTAATATTAGGATTATTTTTGGGAAATTTAGATTGTGTAGAATATATTGATATAAAATATACATACCTGGGTATTTGATTATGTGAAATATTAATATTTTCTTAAGAAGGACATGTTACTTGATATATACTAAGAGAGTAATGTAGATATCATATTAGAAACAATATCCTTAAGGGTGAATATGTTTAGAATACCCTCACATAATTTCATTAGTGATTAGTAATTAAAATTATGATGAAACTATTTATTTAAAGAGGTAGAATTTATGAACCTAAGATTTTGTATTGTATAAATTAATACTATATTTGATATCTTTATCCACATGTAAACCCAAATAAAAATGAGTCGTGGAATATTTATTTTTATGAAAATTTAAGAATAATAAAACTACTAATAAATAAAAAAAGTATTTTAATTGATTTTAAAATGACCAAAAAATATGATTAGGAACACAAAATGTTTTGAAAATGAATTTTAAATAAAAGAAATATTTCCTTATATATATATTGAATTTATATTTAAAAGTTAAATTTATATATATAGGAACTTTAATTTTAAAATATGAAATGAATTTTCGAATTTTATGCCACAAAGTTATCATTGGGTGAATTTGTTATATATTTATAAAATATCTTTTTAGTTTGATATTAAAAAATACTGATTTTGTTAATATCAATACATTTATGACATTATCATTATAAAAGAAAAACTTAATTTTTTTTAAAATTTTTATATAAAAATATATATTTATAAATTAAAATAAATCATTTAAAAATAGCATGTTGAATTTATTGAACTTAAGAGGAACATTTTGGAATCCTAAGTAATATTTTACTTTAAAAATTATTTTCTGTTCATATACATAAAAAATATGTTATCAAGTTGTATAGAATTAAAATCCCACACAATAGATACCAAATATAGATAAAAAATTTCATTAAAATTAATATTTTTAATTTCATTTTTTTGAAATTAGGTTTTATTGCTAAAATTAAAGTTAATGACTGTGATAATGATAAAACTATTATTTTCAAAGAAATATTTTAATAATATTGCGTAATTTTTATCCAATAAAATAAATTAACTTATTGAAAATGGTTTTAAAATAATTTAAAATCCTATATATAAATATATCATCACTTATTCAATTGGAAATCAATACTAAATAAGATTAAGAACACTTAATGGTGAAGACAACATTTTTTTCTACAAAATATTTTTAATATATATTAAATATTTTAATTTAAAAGTAATTTTAATATTATTTATAAATTGAATAAAGTTATATGGGGACTAAATTTTGGTTTATAACACCAATATTTGGTTTTAAAGGTTATTTTAATTTCATTTTAAGACAAATATTAATTAATTAAAATAAGGGGTACCTAGGTAAAAATGAAAATGATAAAATGTAAAAACATAATGGTAAATTATTTTTTAAAAATAATTATTGAAATGAAATGTAGAGGCTTTGTTGACTGTATCCCACCGGAAAATCCATTATTTCTAACTTTTGGAGCTTTTGAACTTTGGATAGTGTTATTTCGATATTGAATAATAACCTTTGTTCACAAAAGATCCCTTTTCTTCACTGATAAAAGGGTATACTTAAAACCACTCATGACACACCCATTCCTTATAATTTTATCCTACAATTACATAATTCAGAACATACTTGAAAAAAAATCTCAATTTCATATTCCTCTAGTCTCAATTAGGTTTCATAATCCCTTCATTTTCAAGGACATTTTCAAGGAAAATTTCAAAGTCCCGACATGAGTACTATATAATCCAAAACCATTTATTCTAAAATTTTCACATTCAATCCTATCCTAACCATTGTAATATAATGAAAAAAATATCATTATTATACTAAAATTTAATTATATTAACATAATAACCAATATTTTATTCATTCCCCACCACTTAGAAAATCAAAAGAACGTTGACCATATGTTTTGTGAACTACCGCATACAAGAAATAATGTTTTTTCATTTTTCATATTGATTTTAATTAGTTATAAATTCCCCTTAAAATATTACTCATTAACAAAAAAAGTTCTTAAAAACATTATTATTCTCTTATAATAATTATATCATGACCAAAAACCACTTTCCTAATAATAATCATCAATTAATTATGGAATGTTCATGTTTGGGACAATATAACAACATGAAAAATATTATGATATTATATTGAGGTTGAATATGAGAACAAAATTATAAAATTATTATTGGTTAATAAGAAAATAATTGTTTGTTTTTGGTTGAAAACTTTTTATATTAATTATTTAACATACTATTAAAATATCATCATCGATCGCTAAAATGACCAAAATAAGCTGACACTGATTCAATTTTCACACAAAATAACAATAATAATGAAAAACTACGTAAATATCATATTTTAATAAATCTTCCTCAATATATTATGAATAAATTAATAATCTTCCTGAAAATGTATCTAATGATATTAATTTGTTATTCAAAATGTTAGGCGCATGTGTAGAGGGAACCAAAACTGTAATAAGTGTTTCTTTGTCTGAATTTCTAATTCATGACACGTGTTTGATATTTCACACCATAATTTATCTTATATGGATTATTAAATTAAATATATCCCTTTATTAAAATTAATATATTTCGTTTCAAGATATTTTAATTTCCATTTCATAGTAACATGCTTTTTCTTATTTTACCATTATTGTATGTTTTTCTTAAACTCAATTCTTATTCATTGAGTTATAATGGTTCTTCTTGAAATTATTTCATATAATTTGGTAACATTTCAATATTTTATTTTTTATGTGGAATTTTATATTTTTTCTATGTATTTATAATTCTACTATATAAAACACCTTCTAAATGTCTATTCTTTTATAAATTAATGTATCCGTATGTGATTTGGTTAACTTAAGGTTCATTTATTTAAGTAAAAATGTTATCCAATGAGAATCATTATCATAATATTGATAAATTATTATTTTTTTTCTTATAAGTTATATTAACTTTTCTCTCTGGGAAAATAATCTTTTTAATACAAATATATTCTCCAATATAATTTCTTTCTAAAAAATCTGTATCTTTTTTAATAAAAAATATCATATCCCTTGGAGATGGGTTTCCTCTATTTACATGTTCATTATTACAATATTTTTTCCATTATTATTCTGTAATCAAAATATTTTTTTAATCACATGAAGTATATATTTAACTAAACCTATTTTAAAAATAAAAGTTTACTACCACTTTTTACAATATGGGTTTTCAATAAAGGCATTCCAAAATATTGAAAAGGGATTCTATCTTTTAAAATCAGAAGTTTTTTATTCCACTCTAAATTTATTTTAGTAGCCATTATATCCTTTAAAGAATATATTATTAAATTTTATTTTGATAGATATTTTCCCCTAATTGTTTCATGTTCCCTCTTCAAAAATGATGTTTTAAAGTAATCATAACTTCTTCTTTTATTCTAGAGATAAATGAATTTTATAAAAAAACTTTATGATTTCACCACCATTTTCCTATTTATCTCTAAAGACAATATTTCATTGAAAAGTATTTTTGATGAATCACCCTCTAAATGTTCATATAATTTTTTTTGGTGATTTAATTTTCAGTTTCAATAGTTCACATTCTGGAGGTCAGTTGTTGAGAAAACATCTAGAAATTCAATGAAACCCATGTTTCATTACATTTGTTCTAAATTATGTGATGAATGTTCATTTGGATTTGTACACACACACATATGGATAAATTAATGGTAAATGACATATATCATTCTTAAATAAATTAGTAATGATTTTATCTCATGAGCATAAAATGGTACATAAGAGGATTTATCCCAATACAAATGTTATATGAGAGGATTTATCCCATGCTTAAGGGTACTAGTGAGGACCTATCCCAAGAAAAATTATATACGGGAATATTTATCCCAAGGAAAAGGTTATATGAGATGATTTATTCTAATCCAAATGGTATACAAGAGGATTTTTCCTAAACTAAAGTATACACATGAGGATTTTTCCTAAGTTAAAGTGTACATAGGAGGATTTATCTCAAGATAATGGGTATAATGAAGAATTATCCCTATAAAAGGAAGTAATGAGAGGTTTTATCATAATAAAAATGTTATAATTTTGGATTATATTAATTCCAAAAAGGTACACACATGATTATCCTAAGGGTATAATGTAATGAGTGTGTTGGTGTGTATCCTTAACCTATAATTTCTATACATATTTTTATTCCTCAATCTTATGTCATAATATTATGCCTATGATTATTCTCTATAGGTCATGTTTATCATATAATGATTCAACAATATTTTTCTATTTTATATGTTTATTCATTTTAAATTACATGTCCTTTTATCATGATTTATGGAAAACACTTATTTTTTAATATTATTTTTAATATGAATTTACTCCCATGCATATGGTTTCTCTTATGCTTATGATATTACCCTTAGAAACATGTTGATGAGATTTCCCTTACTGAGAATTTTAATTTACCCCTTTCTTATGTTTTATTTCTCCATTTTATGAATTATAACGTTTTTGAAGTCTAGATGGGAGTCTAGAATGGATTCATTATAGAGAATTGTTTACTTGTATTATAAAATAAATTGATTATGTAGTCGATCCAAAAAAAACTAAACCCAAAGGTTCATTGAGTTTTTTGATATTATTGTGATATTTAATAAAAATGTTATGTTTTTTTCTAGTTTAGTTTGGATTATCTCACTAAGAATAAAATTTTATTTTTAATGTATGTTTTTAGCACTCAGACTGGGAGTGCAGGTCTGGATTGACTTAATAGACCTACAAATTTTAGGGTTTGTCTAATGAATATTTATGCTCAAAATTATACAACATTACATATGACTAATTTGGGTTCTTATAGTTTTTTTCATAGAAAGTTTTATTTATTATTTGGGATTATATTAGAGAAACTAAAACGAATCCCCCCCCCCCAAATTACCTAGAATTAACTATACGAATATATAAGATATATTTTAAACATGTTTTAAAATTTTTTAATTCTATGTTCATATTTTTTCACTTATTTATTTATCTTTATGTGTATTATTATCCCTAACATTATTTTTTTAGTAGATAGATGAACATAGGAATTTTCATGTCGACAACTAAAGTGGTAGTGTAATGATTTCATAAATTAGATGTCTAGTATGAGGGAGTTGGGGTCAAAAATCAATTGTAAGTACTCTATCAATCGACTAATGTTTTGAATAAGAACTTGAAAATTATGGAAAACCCAATTTTATCAAGGAAGAATCAAATTAATATTCAATAATTAATGAGATAATGACCAACAAATTTTGGTTGATCTTTTGTTCCCTAGACCTATAGTAATGGATAGATTCCATTAACAAAATATCTCCATGATTTAATGATCTGTGAAAGGGAAAGTGATATTCATCATTTATCACGTATATGGATAAGCTGATTAGTGCATGAAACTGATCAAAAATACCAAGCCTAAGGAATAAATTCACTTGATAGAATGAGAATAAATAAAGATGATATTTTTTAGTAAATATTTTCCTCACACTATCCATGATAAAATAGATAGGGGATTTTTTGGATATAAGAAAAGTTAATAAGGTTTTATGAAGAAAAAATCACAAGGATTTCATGGTATGCCTCTAATTTTTTAATTGACCCTAAATTAAAGGTTAAACACTTATTTAGTGTCCTAAAACTAAGTATTCAAGAATATTTAGTGGCTCTATTATTTAATAGGTATAAATAAATAGTATTGTGTTTCAATAAGGTGGATATAGATCAATGAATCTTAATTATCTCATGGGAGTGGAGATAATAGTAAAATCGTTGAATTTAAATCACAGGGTTCATCTGATAAACCTCATAGATAAATGAATATCCAACTTACCACCTAGAAAATGTGTAGGAATAACTAAAAAGGAATCTCCTTTAATGGAATGAGAAGATGATTCAAATGTGGGAAGGAAGGAAATCACAATAATGTTTTTGAAGGGATATAAAGAAGATAATAAATATAATTGAATAAGGGAAGGTTATTCTCATACCTCCCATAATTTTTCAATTATAAATATATAAGAATCTTGGACACTATGAAAATACATACAAAAAGATATGGGTCATAATGGATAATCGATAGCCATAATTTCAAATGTCATGGGAATAATGGAGATATTATACTATGAGTACCCCCAAGGTAGAACATGAAAATAAAATGGTCAAAGGTACACTTGTTATTCATTTAATAATAGTCTATTCCCTATATGATAATAGATCTAAGAATTCATTCACATTATACAAATTCATTGGAAATATTAAAACACTACATCAATATAAGGAGGTATAGCTCTTGATGAAAACACAAAGTGGTGAAATAATTTCCTCTATAGTATATAAATCTTCCTTAATTAAAATTTATAAGGATAATGTCTTTGTGAATCTAGTTATTCTCCCTTTTGTAGAATTTCTTTCTATATTAGGAAGGGTCTGGTTATCCTTATATAGAGCTAATATTAACTATTTGGAGAGGGAAATCACCTTCCATATCCTAAACCTTCTAACTATATTATAGAATTAAAAGTAGAATTATCAATATCCTCTAGAAACTTATTTTCAATTTTGGATATTATATATTGATAGGAAAATATATTTTGTTAATATAATTGATATAAAGGAAAATATTATCCTTTAACACATGACCATTTTATGAGAATATACTGATGTATTCCCTAGAGAGTTTCTCGATCTTACTCTAGACTAGGTGGTTGAGTTTTCTATAGATTTTTTTTAAAGACATATCTATATTAAGGATTCCTTAAATAATGGCCCCTATTGAACTGTAAGAGTTTAATAAGTTACTATAAAATTAATTGGTTAAGGGATTACACCCCTATTTATTCCCCATGGGGTTACTCAATCCTATTTGTTAAAAATTCGGATAGTTCAATGTGATTTTTCATTGATGATCATGATATTAACATGATCATGATAAAGAAAATGAATCCCATTCAATGAATTAAGGACTTATTTGACCAAATATGTGTGACCCAATAAATTCCTAAGGCGGATCTTCAATCAAAATATCATCCATTGAAGATGAAAACAGAGGATTTTTCTAAGAATTCCGTTCATATAAGACATGAACCCTAAGAGTCAATAGTAATTAAATCCAGGCTCACTAATGATTCATAAATCACCTTTTTCCATGGTAAATAGAGTATTTAGAGATCACCTAGAGAATATTTTGGTGGTATTTTTATATTACATTCTCATATATTATAAAATAAGAAATATCATTAATAATTATTGAGAAATTTGTTAAATAATTTATGAGAAGAAAAGTAGTAGCAACCTTGTTTTTTGGTATATGACCATCTATTCTTGTATTTTGAGTCAATATAATGCCCAAGTTTTGTTTTTTAAGGTTTATTGGGGTTTTGAAATGTTTTGGAGGATTTTATGGAGGTACATGGTTTTTTCACAGTTAGTAGAAACTATGCAACACATCCAAGAAACCATGTAAGGGAAAACAATGGGCACTTGGAAGGCACACAGTTTTTAAACATGATTCAGATTCCTAATAGAAACTGTGCATCTTTAAATAGGGGGAAGTGCATGGTTGGTGCATGGTTAGACTAATCATGTGAGCCAAACATGAGAGGTATCAACTTAAGATATTAGCGCCACATGGTTGGAACAAGGTTTTCCAAACAGTGTAACCTAACCATGTGATGTACAATTGGCCCTCCTTAAAAATTAGATATAATCCAAATTATCCCATTAATCAATATATTTATACTAGTCTCTCCATAAATAAATTTCTATAAACTTAGAAGGCATGAGATATGATTACCTTCGACCAAGGAGTGATCCTTAGGTGAATCATAGTGTGCTAGAGGCCTGAATTCATTGATAAGTTCCTGATCTTCCTCATTACTATTAGATCCATGGTTATTATCTCTATTTCTATTGGAAACATAGATCTAGTCCATTATGGATAGATCAAGGTGTTATAAATGGTTTTATGATGTAATATTATTGGATCAAGTGAAGAGAATGTGTGTTGTTATTGGATCCTAAAGTTTTGTTATGTTGTTCTTCATTTTCAATAACCATTATGAGCTATGTAAATTTTCTATAGAACCAATTGGATTTATAACTTGATGGATTTTTTTTAATTTAATTACTAAAATGAAATTATTGTGAAATTATTATGCGACACTTGATAGAAATATTGTTTTGGTAATGGCTTGGAAATTGTGGAACATTGATTGATTTTTTGAAAACACCATTGTTTATAATCTTTAAATATTTGTTTTGAAATTAATACTTTGTTTGATGCATGTAAAGTGTTTTTTTGAAATTATTTAAAATAAGGAAATGGTTTTATGTGAAATGGTGGGATTGGAAATTGGTTTTTAGGAAATTACTTGGCATGATATTCTCATAAATTGTTGGGAATTAGTTTATTGGGATGGATAAAGGTGATGAAGTACCCCCATCAAATTGGGATGGAGTATGGACGTGAAGTTACACAATCAATGGTAACACATTTATTGGGTGTTTGTGTGTGGTTGTGTGTGTGGAAATGGAAAATAATATACCAAATTAAATGATAAATGGTTTAATGTATATTTTTATTATTCCCTAGGAAAATTGGTTTAACATTTTTAATCAAATTTTTTTTACATTTTAAAACTATTTTAAAAAATATGATAACAATTTTAGTCCTTGTGGCATGAGTTGGGAATCCATTGGGTAAAAACTACCGTGTTTGGACTCACCACCTACTTGGGAACCATTGTGAGTTTGAAGATGTCATATATGAAGACACATGAAAACCAAAGTATCTCAGTTCATTATTGATTCTTATTGATACCATGGATTGTAATGTGATGTTGGATATTAGAGCAAGAGTAGTGTTTCAATTTGTTTAAATTTTGTAGTTTTTTGTTTTTTGGCATTTTTTATTGAATATGTATTTATTTTTCACTTGTACTCTTATATGGTTTTCTCATTGGTTATGTTTTAATTTGTGTTTTTGTAGTCTTACGTTATATAGAGGATTTTTTTATTGTTTTTTGGTCTAGATTTTTTATATTACAAAGGAAAACTGTTCCCCCAAATATTCATGAGCCCCTTGTCATTTATTTACAGCCTTTGGTTTCATTAGGATGTCACGTAAGGCCTAGTAACTCTCTATTACTATTCAAGACAATGATGTAGGGTGAGATATTACAAATGGAATTAGTCTTGGTTGGTCCAAATTTCTATTTTAGAGAAATGGTATCTATGTTGGTTAGTGAAAATATATTTTTGAGAAAAATGGTATTAGTTTTTTTGATTCTATACATAACAGATGGTATCAACATTGTTTGGCCCTTGACAAAGGAAATGGTATCCTTTTTTTTGATCGTGGAGTTGGAAATAGTATCTTTCAATCTCTTGGGATGTTAGTAAGAAGTAGGATTGTCAAAACATTAAATGTAGAGAAAAAATTCATGACTTAGCACTTTATATAGAACTCCATGTTACCAAGTATTTTGGGTACATGAGTGTTTTTAGGAACTCCTAGATGAGTTGTCAACTCATCATCATTGGTTTATCCGATGATATTTTCATGATAGTAATTGATAGTAAGACATCCCAATAGGGATACATTATTCATTTCTGTGTAAAACATTTTATGAAATGGATAAAAAGTGTGATTTTTGAAAATAATAACATTTTTTTCAAAAATAATTTTTGTGATGTTTTTAAAGATGGTTGAAATATTGACGATGGTTAAATTATGGAAAGATATATTTTAAGAGGTGTTAACATTTTAAATTTGAATTAGTAATCCTTTAGTTGATAATTAGTGAGACAAAATAGAGTTTTGTTCTAGTTATAGTGAATGGAACTAGCATGGTATCATAGAAACCAACTGAAAGTGGATGCTGAAATCATGGTTTGACAAATCCACAAGTAAACCAATAGCTATTTCAAAGCATTTTCCATGATTTCTAGGCCATGGATATGGGTAATAGGAATGAGTAAATATTAAAAGTAGACCATTATATTCAGTTATAAAAGAATAATCAACCCATATTTTAGGGGGATTTAGAACTAAAAAATTGGTAGTCTGATTGAATATGATGAATTGAATATTTTATTTCCTTAGGATTCCATAAGATCTTATAGTGACATTATAAATGTATATTCTAATATATTTTGAAAGAAAATATTATGGGTTAGCAGTTAAATCTAAATTGGACCATTGATTGACTTGAAAGGATTTTTAATAATGGTACAACAAAAAAATTCAATCCTCACAATTTACCGATTTCTAGAATAATAAACATATTTAGTATAAATAAATTGAATCTCCTGGTAAAAATTTTTTTGGATAAATTTATGAAATTAGTCAAATTTTCCTATGAAGTTTCTCTAAGTGATTCCTTCAATGAACACATTTTTGAGTTAGGAATATGCCTAGATATTCACTCAAAGATTGCCATGATTTGTATAATGGATATATATGGATGAAAAATAGAGAGGCTATTGAAAAATCGATATCTTGGTAATAATGGTAAAAGGGATCATGTTTATTCCTATGGGGATAGGTGGGAAATCTAATTTTTGGAATAAGAAAAATAGGGAAATGTACTTACAGAGTTGTGGGGTACCTCAAAATCAGACCATGGGATTAGTAAATATTCCTCCTCAAACCAAAAGTAAGATGATATTTTTTCAGTATTGTTCACTTGATCACATCAAGTGAGATTTTATGGCACCACCTAGAGCATGTCACAACTATAAAAAGATCAAACATCTTCAATTCTATTATTACAGTGCACCAAGGTTGGGTTCTAGTGAATCTTTTCATGCCTCCCATGAATCATATGCTTTAACATGATTAGTACAGTAGAATAATTATCATCATCAAAATAAAGAGAGACAAAGTGATTCTAGGAACACCATGACCTATCTACCAATGTAATATCAATAGGGTAACAAAGAGAAAAGTACATAGAGTAAATAATTATACGAAGTTGAGAAAATGAACATGGATTATCAATCTAGTCCTTTGACGGTGACAGGTACAATTCTTTATAATTATTAACTCCTGAAATCATTGTTTGATATGGACATGTACCATTTGTTTATTTATTATCATTTTTTTGATAATATGGGTTTTTATATTGTGATGATGCCTTATATTTTAAAACATCAAACTCCTCTTGTCAAAAGAGTGTGTCAAGAAATTATGTGTAAATATTGTTCCATAATTATTGATGGGGGTAGGTTTATTTGGGATATATCTGTGCTTAATGTGGATTTATATGACTTTTTTATGGGTATGGATTTGTTGACATCATTCAATAACCACATTAAATATTATTCCTGAAAGGATAGTTTTACATTTCAATATGGCACTGAGCATCTCTTTAGTGGATATTGTGATATAAAGGCAAAGAGACAAGAACTTTTTTAACCTATAGATGTAACAATATATTCTTACATGGTATCTCTACCTTGGAATATGTGGATGATATTAGGAATTTCGATTTTCCAACTATTGTTGATCAGTTTCCTGATGTTTTTTTAAATAATTTCTTTGGGTTTCCAGCCAAAATAGAAGTTTGTTTTATGATGGATCTCCTACTAGGGACCAATCCTATATCAATTTCATATTATCTTTTAGAAACAATATAATTGAGATAATTTAATTATTAATTGGAAGATTAGGAAAGTAAAGGTTTCATCTGACTGACTATTTATCTATGGATCACTTGTTCTATTTGTAAAAAAGGAAGATATAACTCTTAGAATTTGTGTGGATTATCACAATCTTAACAAAGATATATTAGATAATGTATTTCTTCTTCCATTAATTGATGATATTTTTGATAAATTTAAGGAAGGCTACTGGTTCCCTAAAATTTACCTACATTGAGGATATCGCCAATTATGATTTTGGAAGGAGGATATTCCAAAGACAGCTTTCAGAAGTATATATAGTCATTAAAATATGTCATTATTCCTTTTTGTCCTATGAATAATCAACCTATATTTATGTAAATGATGAATCAAATCTTTAAAAAATATTTAGATTCCTTCTTGGTGGTGTTTTTTGATGATATACTGGTATATTCTAGGAAAATAGAGGATTATGGAAAACACTTGGATATAGTGTTAAGTATATTTTGATAGAGTCGTTTGTATGATAAGTTATCAAAGTTTTATTTTTGGATATAATTTTCATGTTTCCTTCGACATATCATTTATGAAAATGTGATTCTATAGATTCAAAAAAGATAGAAGCAGTTATCTCCTGTAAACTGTTGAAAAATGACTTTGAGATATATAGTTTATTAGGATTATATAGATACTAAAGATGATAGGTATGTGATTTTTCATGCTTGGAATCACCAATGATAGATTTTATGATAAAAGGAATTACATTCCAATGGAACGTCAAATGTAAGAATTCCAATCCAGAACATAAGTTTTGACTTATATCAGCTCCTATCCACACATTTATAGAGTCTATACAAGTCAATTTAGTATATTTTAATGCATTGTGATCTGGTTTGGGATGCGTTCTCACGTAGAGAGATCATGTTGTTTCTTATTGTTCATGGAATGTATGGTTACATGAAAAAAAATACCCAAAACATTAATTCAAAAATAGTTATTGCGGTCCATTATTTGAATAAATGAAATCATTACCTCTTTGGTGAGAAATACATAATGTTTACGAACAATAATATTTTGAAAAAAAAATTATCACAAAGAGATTTAAATTTATGTTGTTGTAAATGGATAGATTATTAATAGATATTTTACATCAAATTAATGTATACCCTGGATAACAAGAAAACATTGTCAGATGCATTGAGTAGGAAGTCATATTCTTAGTTGGACAAAGAGGCTTCCGACTAGTAGAAAATAATGTCAGTTATGGATGATATGCATCTATAACGATCGGACCAAGGTGGTGTTTATTTATTCTTTCTGGTTTTATTTTTCCTAATTTGGTTTAAAAAGATAGAGCTTCTCAAACATTCAATCCTAATTTTGTTTGTATGTGGTCAAAAATAAATTGTATGGAGACCAATGAGGGTTATAATCTAGACGGATGTTCAATGTCATGGATTGGATATCATATAGACATACCTTTATTTTTTCAAGAGAATCATCTTAGTTTCTACCACCATCCGAGATAGAATATTCTCCTTGAGATTTAATAAATGTATAAATCATTGAAAACAATGTTTTGGTGGGATGGAATGAAAAGTGTTGTAGTGTTGGAATTATCAAGTTGCCTCACTTGTCATCTAGTAAAGCTTTAAAATTAATGAAAAATAGGCATGTTGTATTCTTTACCAATTCCCATTTTGAAATGGGATTATATAGACATGGGTTTGGTAACAAGTATACCAAGGATGATTAGGAAACAAAATTCCATATGGGTGATTGTTGATTGACTCATGAGGTCATATCATTTCATCCCCACTCATGAAACTAATTTTGGGGAATAATTATTTAAAATATATATATTTGAAATTATAAAGATGCATGGAAATATATTAAATATAATGTAAAACTAAGACCTTAGGTTTACATATTTTTTTTGGAAATACTTATAGAAATCCATTGTAAAAAAGTTAACTATGAGTACAACTTATCATCCGAAAATAGATGGATATTCTGAAAATACAATCCAAAAATTGGAGGATATTATTATGGATTGGGCGATGGATTTTTGTGGTTAATGGGAAGGGAACCTACAATTTGTGGAGTTCTCATATAATAATTGTTACCAGGGCTCAATACACATGGATCCTTTGGAAGCATTATAATGGCGTCCTTATCATTCTCTAGTTTTTTTTGTTGGAAATAAGTGATAATTCACTAATTGGACCTAGCATTGGATAATAGAAAATATAGAATATTTTGTGGAATACAAAGGGAATAAAGACAACTAAGAGTATTTAAAAATCATATGAATACCTTCTTTGATGACTGTTGTTATATGAGGTGAGTGATCAAGTTTTCATAATAAGCATTCCAAGGATTGGGCATCTTCATTTTAGTATGTAGGGAAATTTATCTCCTTGATACATATACCCTTTTGTGATACTTTAATGAGTTGGTGAGGTGGAATATCAGTTGGAGTTTCCACCAAGTTTCACGTCAGTGCACATTGTATGTCATGTGTCTCAGATAATGAAGTACCGACCTGATCTGAAACTTGTGATTTGATGGGATCACATTGACCTAGAGCTGGATGCTACATTGATTCATATTCCAATAAAAATTATGGATAAGAAATAGAATATATTTCATGATAAATTCATCAGTATTGTGGTAACTTTATTGAAACATGGTTATATTTTAGAAGAAGAATTGGAGGATGAGAAGGAAATGGTGGAACAATGGATATAACTCTTCTAGAAAAGTGGGGGTTTTCTACTTTATAGGGATGGAAAGGCTAATGAAGGGGAGAATTAAGTACCCCCATTTTTAGCTACATGACCCTTTATTATTTTATTTTGAGTCTATATAATGTTTGGGTTATTTTTAAGGAAGTCATGAGTAGTTTTTGAATATTTAGGAGACTTCTCCGGAGGTTCAGTGTTTGTGCATGGTTATTATAAACTACGCATAATCTCCAAGAAACCATGTAAGGGAAGATAATTGGCACTATCTAAGAAATATTTTCTCACATGATTTGTAAAAATCATGTGGATTCCTAGGAAAAACCATATGTCTTGAGAGATAGGGAAATTCATGGTTGGAACATAGTTTTTCTAACCATGAAATCCAACCATGAATTTTTTGACCTAAATAAAGAATCACTACATGATTAATAGACAATTTTAGAAACCATGGGAAACAATCACAAGAAATATAGATGACCCTATTTGAAAAGTGTATCTAATCCAATTTATCCCTTTAAGCCCTCATTTTTCCCCAAGTATATCCATAACATAAATTATCTTTTCTCCAAAATGATTGAGATATGGCCCCTTCAATCCAGTAGAAATCCTTAGGCGAGTAGATGTCTATTAGAGGCACATATTCATTAGTAAGTGCAAGTTCTTCCTTATTATTATTTGATCCAAGGTTTCTCTATCCATTGGAACCATTGATCTATTCATTTATGGATATATATATGTGTGTTATGAATGGTTTTTTCATGAAATATTATTGGATCTAGTGAAGGGAACATGTGTTCTGATCAGATCTTGCAGTTTTATTATGTCATTCTTTATTTTCATCAATTTTTTTTTGATGTAAGTGGATTTTCTATAATCACAACTAGATTTATAAATTGAAGGATTAATTTTATTAAAATAATTTTATTGAAATTGTTATTAAATTATCATGTTATTCTTGATGGAAATATTGTTTTTTCATTGGATTTGAAATTTCAGAAATTTGATTTGTTTCTTGAAAACCCCCATGTTTATAATTTTAAAATGATTTTTTCAAATTATTGTTCTGTTTGTCGCATGTAAATTATTTTTTAATATTCATTAAAAGAAGGAAATAGTTTAATGTGTAATAGTTGGAATGGAGGCTGGTTTTTTCTAAATGACTTGGAAAGATGATAGAATAAATAGTTGCGTGTGAGGTGATTAGTAGGAATAATAGTCATGAAGTACCACCATAAAAAATGGGATAAAATATGGATGTGATGTTCCACTATCAATGGTAACACCAATCATGAGTGTGTGTTTGGTTGTGTGTGTGGACATGAGAAACAGTACGATAAATCAAATTAGAAATTATTTAATGGGTTTCTTGATGCTTTTCATAGAAAATTAGTTTTTTTGATAAGAATTATTTTTAATGGTTAAATTTTTATTCAAATGTAATTACAGGTTTTTTCCTAATGGAATGAGTTGTTAAGTAATTAGGGGAAGCCTAATGAGTGTAGACTCACCACCTTCTTGGGAACTATTGTACATTTGAAAATATCATATATTGATACATAGGTAATGTCATAATATCTCATTTCTATAGTGATTCTTCTTGATATTGTGGCTTTGAATAGAGAGCTTGAGCATGGAGTGGGTGTGGTGTTTCTATTTTTTTCAATTTGGGTTTGGAGTTTTGTGGACTTTTTAGTCCTCTTGAGTATGTATCTTTTTTTCTTCTTGTACTCATATATGGTTTGTTGTTTTGGTTATGTTTTGAATTTTATTTTTAACTCATTCATTATGTATAGGGTTGTTTGGTTATTTCTTTTGTGGTTTAGATGTTTTATCTTTCAAAGGGAAATTCATCCTCAAATTTTCCTAAGGCCCTTGGAATTTGTTTCCATCCTTTGGTCTATTGGGTATGTCACCTAAGGCTTAGTACCTCCACCATTACTCAATAAAATGAGGAGGGGAGGGATTTTATAGGAGTAGTATGAAAAGTATAATAAAGTTGACATATAGATAGTGTAATTCGATGTCCTGGGGTATGTTTTAATAATCAAAGGTATATATATGAATGTTTCAAAGACTAAGGTGATTTATTAATAGACTAAAATAACATCAATGATAGACACCTACAGATTTGGTAGATTAGCTGGGTATTATCGAACATTTTTGATAAATTTATAACAATTAAAAAATCCACTAACTAAGATAAATCAAAAGGGAGTAATGATTATTTGGATAGATGAATGTCAAGGGAGTTTCATGGTGTTGAAAACATATATCTTCATAACACCTGTACTCACACTGTCATCATGTGGGGAAGGAATTGTGTTATAAAGTGATTCTTCATATAATAGATCAGGTTGTGTAATCATGTCAAATGATAAAGTGATTGTGTGTACCTCAATATAATTGAAGACACATAAGAAAAATTAACCAAATAATGAAATAGGTTTGGTAGCAATAATCCCCACCCTGATGATTTGGGGGAAATTATATCTATACTGAAAAGTTTGACACATATAAAATTTTAAATTATATTTTCAAATATAATGAGCTCAACATATTCAAATAAAGATTGTTAGAGTTGGTTAAAGAAAATTAACACTCAATCCATTACCATACTAAAAAACTAAACAAGGTAGTAGATGGTCTAAGGAGAAAGGATACTATAAATCTATACATCATGGAGATTCAATGGAATCTAATCTTCTTATACCTAAAAAGGAATAATATTATAATAATAAAGATAGGTAAGGCATCTGAAATTTCTCAAATGTTTTCTTAAACATATCTATTAATGAAGATTGAGGTGGTGGAAAGAGATGATAAAGATATGGAAATGAATTTGGAATCAATAAGGAAGGGGAAAATATCATAGTTAAATACTGATAAATATCGAGTTGTAAGATTTGGAAAATTGTTAAAGGTACCATATAATCTTGAGTTAAATAATTAGATATTATATTATTCTTATAAGTCAACATTCTCCATCCACACAGGAAGCATAAAGATAAATAATATATCAAATTGAATAATGTATAAAGATGTCTAAGAAAACATATAGTGGGATAATAAGAAGTAGGATATTTCTGAATATATATAGATGTGATTAGTAAATTAATATGGTTTGGAAAAGGGAAGAAGTATAAATGGATTATGTAATCCTTAAACATACCAATATTGAAATGGGTGAACATCACATTGGTGTTCATCGTAGGTATTCCAAAAACATCCAAGGGAAACAATTCAATTTGGTTTATGGTGGATTTAATTATAAATACGACCCTTATCATATCTATTTGGGAATTCAAATTAGTTGATATAATTTCCTAGATATATATTATATATGTAATGAGGATGAATTGAATGTCACTATTAATTATATCTAATCGAGATATATGGTTCATCCCATAGTTCTTGAGGATACTTCAGAAGGAATTAAACAAAGAGTTGAACTTTGGTATAACATACCAAACTCAAAAAATAGTAAATCTAAAAGTACCATTAAAACTATGGATGAAATTATTATAGATTACATTATCTATATTAAAGGGGGTTATGATCAATACCTTCACTTCATAGAGTTATCATATAATAATAGATTTCACTCAATAATTTATATGGACCCATTTGAATCCCCCCATGAGAATAAATTTAAAACTCCAAAAAATGGGATTAAGATGGATAATATTGAAAATTATTACCCAAACTATTTAATGATAATACTGAGAAGGTCCAATCCATTAATCAAAACTTAAATGTATCTGAGATTCAACAAAATATCTATGATAAAAACATTTACAAGAATAAGAGATTGAGGGTGAGGATAAATCAATCCTTATAATGTATTTATAGAAGAGAGGTATGAAGTTTGTGGAGAAGTTATGCTATGTCTTAAGTATATAGTTTCCTTTTAGTTTCTTTATAGTGTTTGTGTTATGGCCTATCAAAATTTCATATCTCCAAACTAGCCTCAAGTGGATGATGTGTTCCATGAATCCCTATTGAATAAGTATATCCATGTTCCTCGTATGTACTAAATCCAAAGGTGGTATAGCTAGGGCATGCTATTTTTTATGAGAAGAATCTCATGGAAATCTGAGATCACAGAGATAAATCACTATGCGACCACTCATATATTCAAAGTACTATAAAAAATAACAAGTATAAAGAGGAATCATGGAAACATGAAGATGTAATGAAATAAAAGTATTCTAATATATTTTTGACTTGGGGTTTAGGTTGAAATTTCAAGGGAAAAATTTATACAGGGATGAAGAATGTAATGACATAGACATTTCAATTATTATAAATTTCCTTCCCCAAATATAGGTTTGTCATGTTTATATATAATGTAAATAGTATAAGTGAAATAATAAAAATAAAAATAATTTTATTACATAAATATAAATAATTAAATACAAATTATGAATATAATCCATAAAATTGAAAATTGTACAGTGGATAAATAAACCCATATGCATAACCGAACTATAATTTAAATTTCTGATGCATCACAGTTACCTAGAATTATTACATCAGTGAAAAATACTGTAAATAGTTAAAATAAATATTAGAAAAAAGTGGAATTGAAGATAGAATTAATTTATTTTTTAGTGAATGAATAATGAAGTAAATAAGAGGTATTTATAGAAAGTAAAATAGTCATCTGACCATTGGAATTATACCTAACCATTAGGGATAATAATTGAACATTGAAATGATAATCATACCAATGAGAATAATAAAATTCAAATTGAATTTATTATTTATTAAAAAAGGTTAATATAAATATTAAAATTCTATAAATAATTTCTCAAATAAAAAAGAAAAAAATAAAAATAAGTATACATTTTAATAATATATGATTTAACATTTTCACTGAAATTTTTATTAAAGTTAGAGTTTAATTTTATTATTTATATATTTTTTGCAATAAAAATATAATAAATAACTATCCATCATATATTGATTAGGAATTATCGCATGTAAAAATGTAATCACTCATAAAAAACAAATAGGATTTATTTAAGATAAATTATTTTCCCTGAATTATAATTTTTAAAATTTAAATTAAAATTTTAATAAAGCTAAATTTAATTTGATAAAATGGAGTTAATTTTTGAATAAAACATTAAAATTATATTTGGTTAGATTTGTGGTATTTTTGGAAAAATTTAAAACTTTGGTGAATATTAATAAAAAATTGATTTTAAAAATACTATATGTTTTACGACATAATCAAGATATATATATGTATAAAAAATATTTTTTTTCCATAATGTAAAATTATTTTAATGAGTAAAAAAATTCATTTAAAGAAGATAAGTTTAATTTATAATCATATATTTTAAATTCCAAAATATAATATAAATTTTATTGTAATAAAAATTTATTTGAATATTTACATTTTATAAGTAATTACTAAAATAATTTTTTAATTTGCAAACAACTTTTTTTATCATATATTTGTAAAACTCATATTAATATTGATCATTCATATTATGTTCCTAAATAATTAAATAATAAAAAATTTATTCTAATATAACCCTACCCCTTGTTAATGTATACATGCCTCCTCCACTCCTTTCCTCCATATTATAAAGTTTACCTCACCAAATAGAAACCCAAATCCCAATATAAAATCTTCCAATAACATCCTTATGCACATGTTCAGAAAAAAATCCCTCTTCTAAATGTTTTATGCTCAATCAAAATAAGGCTTCCCAATGGGTTAGGTAAGGGTTTCAAAGCCCCAATTTCACATTTAAATTATCCACTTACCCCTTCTAAAATATTATGTATTAATGACATTTAACTTTAAAAATTATATTAATAATACTCCCAATTTTTTCTAAAACTTTAATATTAATTGTTTGTTATCTTCTTTTTGTACTCTCTTAAAATAATCAATCACCCATGGTAGTTTTATATTACCAAAATAAATTATTTTGTTTAATTTTTTTCTAATAATTTTCATGGATATCCCTAAAAATGGATTTTAATGATTCAATATAACATATTAGTCAAATAATATAACTTTTATTATACTATAATTAAAATATAGGCATGGTAATAAGAATATGAAATATAAATAATTGTAGTGATTTATAACCATAAAAACAAGTTTAAAAAGGAAGATTCACATATTTGAAACAATATACTACAATATCAAACTCAATAAAATTGGGAATAATATAAACCATATACCATGACACTGCTATATCTTATTGAACAATTCAATAATTTTTTCTTCATTACCACTACATTGATGCAATTTTGGAACTATGAACCAAACAATGTCAAAACGATTGATGCAATATTATGTTAATAATTGTATTAAACATGATAAAAATGGATTATAATATATATAATACATATTAAATTAATTTAAATAATGTAATTAATGAATTATACATAACTATTCAGGATGTTAGATAAGAATTCAATGAAATCTAGGACTTGGGGAAAGGGTTCCTTCCTTCTCCTTTTCATTCTTATAGTTATGTTATGTCTACCTCTCTCATTTTATTCTATTTCTCTTATTATTAATTTATGCTCATTATTATTATTTTTCATACCATTTTTGGATGATATGATATTCTTCCTAGTTCCTTTGTTATCCTTTTTTTGGAAATTAAAACCCACCAAAGAAAAAAATTTCAATTTTCCACTATTTCCATTTTTGTCTCTTAGGATTATTATTTTCATTAAAAAAATTTACCAAAAAAACACTTTATTTTAATATATAATATGTTGGTTCATTTCCTATTGTATGAAAATTCTATTCAATTATCCATTTAAATGTTTAAATTTCCTATTTCATAAAACTTTGTTAAGGGAGAATAATTTCATAATATATCTTTTTTTATTTCACATTGAGTTCCATTTTAACAAGACATGTTTATTTTTAATTATTTCACTCATTAAGGTATTTAGATTCCACTGGATACATCTCTTGTTAATAATTTATTTATTTATTATATTACATATTTCGTTCACATGGGTTTATTTTGTGTGTATTCTTTATGTATGTTTCTTTTCTATACGATATATATATATATATAATTTTATGATGATGATAAGATAATAATTATATATACGACTAGTATATTGGATAATGATTTATATCTCAAGAGACAGTTATACATTATCATGATTCTATTAACATTTTCTAAATAATTTTTTATGGGCATGATTCATTTAGCTTTGTGCTCGATCTTATACATGATCATGAGGCAGTTAGCTTTGTATATAATTGTATAATGTTTTAATGGTGAGACTTGAATTAGTATTATGATTAAATTCATTATTTTTGGGAAATTTTTTATGATTTCTATATATACCATTCTATAATGATATTTTTATTCTTATTCCACATTTCTACATGATGGTTTATATTCTTTACCTTATTAATTCCATGGTAGCATTTTCATTAGTAAGGATATAACACCCAAAGGTTTTCATGTTCTAGAAACTTATGGTGCTTTATAGATATCCCCATATTTTATGTATACCAAGTATATCCCATGAATTGATAAGTGTACCAAGGGATCTTGTAACACATTTGGAAGATAAAAATAAAAAATTACGTTGTTCAGTTAAAAGTGTTGTATAATGTTCCTAATTTTCCAAATACATTGGGCCTCTAGATTAGTGGGAGTATTTAATAGATATTTATGTTTTTAATGATTTAATATTATCTTTATGGAATGTGTATAATTTTGGAATATAAATATCAACCACTATAATTCATAACTCTAGAAAAAACCTCTATAATGATCTAGTTAAGGACCTATAAGAAATAATATTTGATTTATTAGAATTTTTCAATCCTTTCTAATTTGGGATGTAATATAAAGTTATACTTAAATAAATAAAAATTATTCCAAATTCTACACAAATATTGTTTATATAAATAGATATGTTAAGACCAATATAAACTCTGAGAATCATATAAAAACACTATGTTTATATTTTTGTTGTTTACAACTCTTGTTACACATGTGTTTTTATTCATTTTCAAAAAATATAATGAGTCAAATTTTTATTTTTTTTGGTTAATATTAAAAATAAAAAACCATACCACTAATAACTATCTATACTTGTTAATGTGGTGATTTTCGAAATATTTATTGAGAAACCTTTTTAAGAAAAAAACTCATAAAACACAACTTTTATACACTAAGAACACAATAAAAATAGTGTAGTTAAAAATAGAAATAGAATACTCTAGAGAATTTTAAAATAACATCGAGTGAATATAAAATCCCAAATCACTTCAATTCCAAGGATATTAATACTAATTTTCACACTATAAATTGATTTTTACTTTAATAACTTTTAAATAAAACACGTTAAAAAGAATGAAATAGTTGAAAATATAGGATACGATGCTTTAATGATTCCAAATAATTTATTCAATATTACAAAAATGATAATATTAAAAAATTAGATTCCAAGACTAATAAAAAACCACTCTAGGGTAGTACACCATTAGTAAATATTATATTGTCTTCAATAAAAGGACATATTATTTCAAAGAAATGGTATGTGTGATATATTATGGGACAGATCCATTCTATTTTTTTTTTCAAATTTTTATAATATGTTTTGAATATGACTTAAATAATCTATACTATTTTATATGATTTAAGGATTAAAACTATTAAAAAAGGAAATGATGACCCAAAAGGTTATTCCCGTGGAAAAGAAGAAACTTATTCATTTGATCCCAAAACATAGAGAATAAAAAAAGGAAATCTAATCAAACATTTCATTGGTTATTTTAACCATAAAGATTAAAATAGAAATACTCTCAAGAATTAGAGAGAGAATATTTCATATTCTCACAATATGAACTGAAAATGTATAATAAAGACATTGGTGATGAAAATTATTTCATTTCTGTGAAATAAGATATAAATAAATTCAAGAGTAACTAACACGATACTTAGTTCGAGAGAAATTTAGATTCTGTAGTTATATTATCTAAATGGTTCATCCAAAATATCTGTATTGTAAATGGTGTAACTATTTTGGATAATGTCAGGCTACATGATAATGGGTATAACTATAAAGAAGAAATAAAAAATTGGTAAAACATATCTCCATTTGCTAGATATGAATATATTGATGTCTTAATTCTCTTAGTAGCATATCTAAATTTCACCATTTTTAAAATATATGTCAAAATAAATTATTTAAATTGTTTTTTTTCTGGAGTATGTTTATGTTAAAAAACCTATTTGTTTTTAAAATACAAATCTATTATAATATTTGTTTAAAAAAACTAATGCTCTTTATACACATAATAAATATCCAATGTTATGGTATGAGTGTTTGTAAATATTTATTTTAAAAAATGGTTTTATAAAAGGAATGAATTAACCCAAATTATTTATCATGAATTTTTTTAATTATTTACTAATTTTTAAGTTCTATATAGATGAAATCATCTTTTGATCAATTTTAAAATCTCTTAAAAATGCTATTTTCTAATTTATACAAGATGATTTTAAATTGAGAATGACGGGGGAACGTGATTTATTAATTAGATTATAAATTACATAAATATTTTAAGGTAATTTTTTTGAATAAAATAGTTTTATGTTAACCTATACAACCTATTAATAAATAACCTATAGATCGTCTAAGAGTTATTTTAAATTTTTCAACCTTTTACAATTCAAGGAAAAAACATTCTAACATTTATTGTTACATGTAAAGGTCTCTGACATTATTTTGATATGTTTTCTAACTACATTGGTTGAAATATAATTGTAAAATGTATGATATTATATCATCGATTACATAATTAGTGTTGGATATTATATAATGAATTGACCTTTAAGCAAGTATTTTGGTGAACCAACCACATCATCATGTTTTATTGTCTTGAATGTGAATTTAAAATTATCTATAAATTGATTCAAACACTTCTTATTCCTTGATAATAGGATATTGATACCCTAATGTAATAATAAATATATATCTTGAAACTTCACATTGAGAGATAGTACATCAATATTATATAATTTATGTTTGACTATATCCAATTTGTCACCAATTATAAAACTATGGCCAAGATTCATCATTATGAATGATTTAGTTCAAAAACAATTCTCATGATCCTTCATAAGATGTATTAAAAAACTAATCTCAATCCTTCTTATCTTATTATAGACCATCCAATTTATAAAAAAATATCAAATAAATGAACCTTTAGTTATATTTTTGTAGTTTCACCTTCATCTAAAAAATGCTATACAATATCATTTTACAATTGATTCCTTTCTACAAGAAATTTGATTAATTTTAGATAAGAATATGGACACAAAGATACATAATAATTACAAGGATGATATCCTAAATAAGGAAATAATTTTCTATGACCAAAATAAAAAATAAAACTTCAAGCGTTTAGTACCCCAAATAAAAATACCTTACAAATATAAAATCTCCAATTAAGTGAAGTGAAACATAGGTACGTGACTGGGCTCTAGAGGAATCTCAATATGGTAACCCTTATCAACCCATCAATATAATTTCAATTCCTTATTAATAACATATTCTTTGTGATCATACATTAAATTATTCTTTACAAATTATATGTTTTCTAAGATCTCCTAGATGGACTTCCTATTAGCACTCACCTTGGTCTTATCCTCATACTTCTTCTCCCAATCAATTTTATGTTGTTATCTCAGACCCCAACCATCCAATCCCAGTTTTTCCCAACCCACTTTCTACAACCAATATACAATGCTTTACTATTATCAAACCAATTTCCACTCCTTTTCATAAAATTAATACAATATCTATTATAGGAAACCACCTTTCACATCCACTGAACTAATCATTTCTATACCCTGACCAATTATTTTTGAACACAATCCTCTACCATCTCTTACCTTAACCCTCAAACTTGTTTTTAGACCTTAAACTCTATTAACCTATGTTCTATATTTTTTTATCCCTGCATATAACAAAACTATTTTAATCTATCACCCACATAGTACCATCTCTTCCCCCGAATCATAAAAACACTAGACACCCTCTTTTAACCACCATTCATCCTATAATGATACTTATTATGATAACAATCATCTATAATATACTTCATATCATACTCCTACTTAAATATATACTCAATATCACCCTACTAAACCAACCAACCCATTCGGTATTCCTAATCACCTTCACTAAAAAAGGATAAAATGTCCACTGAAACATTATACATATTTAGTCAATTCTTATATCTTCCAAAGAAACCAACCCTCATCCTACATTATTCCCTATTTATAACCCCATTTACCCACTATTATTACCAAAAACTTCACCAATCTCTATAATGAGGATTATGGGCTCTACAAGAAACTCAAGAAACTTAGGGGAGAGTTCATAAAGGGAAAATTGTCTTGGATCAATCTCCTTAGTGGCCATGATGTTGATAAAATTTAATATTAAAAAGTGAATTAGTGACTCAAAAATAAATTTTTTTCATAATTTTAATTGTTCATTGATAGCTTTTTAATTGTTTCTAATTGTATACCTCTATTTTCCTTTTTAATATCATTATTCAACTAATATTATATATCTGATTCCGTCCTATCTTTATTTATTTTTTATAAATAAAGGTGAGAAATTAAATTAGGAGACCATATTCAGTAATGTGGGGGTATTTTTTAATACAAATTAAAGATAATTCTACAATTTGTTTACACTCTTACTGTGTCCTGTGATCATTAAAAAGGGGAATATTGTTCGGTCATTCTCAAAGTACCCGAATTTTTTAGATTTGTTTTAATTATAATAACACAAACATAATATTTCTGTAATAATTTTCCTTAAATATATGTAGATAATATTTTTTAAAAATATTTTTTATGTAATTATTTTCTTAACAATTAAAATATATACAATTATTATAATAAAAAAATGAAAACCACAAGATTTACTATCAAATATTAGTATAAAGACTAGTAGATAATATTATAGCCCCAAATATATCATAACATCATAAAATTGAAACATAAATGATCCACTAAAAATGTATCTCTAATGATAATTGATAAAAATAATTATCCTTGAAAATATTATTTTATTTCCCAATGAAACTTAATTCTAGAAAAAAAAATCAAAAAACATTTCATAAATTTGTTAGAAGGAAGCATTAAAAAATCTAAATAAAAATGGTTCCACAAAATACCATTATGAAAATGATTAATATTATATAATATGATCTTTATCAAAAAAAACACCCAATATTCATTTGAAAAAAATCTTGATAAATGAAATAGGTGTTCGTTTTATAACTTTGAAATTTTAATCAATCAAAAAATTTTATCTCCTACAATGATGTTCAAAGAGTTTTAATTTTTTGTAGAATGATTCATACACTTACAATAGGTCTCATATCTCAAAGTTAAAAATCAATAAAGTTATGATTTTCTCTAATATTAATCCTCACCCTCCTTGATCTAATTTTTTCTTTACTACTCTTATGTAAAAAAGGAATGAAATCACATGTATTAATTTTAATACTCCGTTATCTCTATCACTTGATAGAAGAAATGAGTATTTATTAAAGGAGTTTTTAATAGTAAAACTTCTAATACTTAGTATTATTCTATAATATTTGGTTATAAAACCCTCCTTCTAATTTGGGACATAAGTGAAGATGTTCCTGGCCTAGGAACATGAGATATTTACTCGTAAATACAGGATTTGTGTAGACATATTATCTTGAATTCCTTTATCATTTATTATGTTTTCATTACATTTTTAATTTACAGTTTTCTATTATATGTGTCTACAAGTTTTTAAAATTTTTTGTTTTTAAAAAATCTATCTATCCACTATTTTACCAAATATTAGGGCATCAATTATTTTTAAATATCTATTTATTTAAACTCTTAAGTGTCCAAAAGTTTCTTTTTATATAAAATAGTTTAAGTGTTTGAAGTATTCTTTCAATTAACCTAAATATAACTTTTCTATTTTGATAAACACATTTGGGCTTATATAAGTGTTTTAGATGATCTTTTTCAATGTTTGGTGGATTATTTGTTTTGATAAATAATTTAAATATCATATAAAATTTGAGATTTTTTAGTTCTAATATACTTCATCCATCATTATTTATCTTCTCCTTCAAATTCAATTTTATAGGTTATGATATAAAAGGTGTAGATCATGAAATTTTTTGGGGTTTTAATTATTTTAGCACTTTTCCTCTTATTGACATAATTTTTAGTGGTTTGAAGAAATTTATGAAAGATCATCTACATTGGTGTCTTTATAGTATTTTTTTGTTGACTAATCGAAATATAACGTATTTATGGATTTAAAAATTCATGATTTATTATTGTTTTATGATAAATATATTTTTGGGTTTTAATTGTCCAATTTTGACAAGGTCTTACTTTTGTAAATATATTTTGAGATTAAACGTATTTTTATTAATATTTGTGAATTATTATTGAATGATTTTTATTTAAGTGATTTCCAACATTGGGTTAGGTTTTCAGATTTTTATAGAGTTTTTGAAATTCTTGAAATTATTTGAAATAAATTTCTTGGGTTAAAAAATTTTCCATTTTATTTTATTGAAAGTGTTGTTTAAGAAATTGTTTTAGGTAAACGTATTTTTTAATTTTTTTTTCAAAATAATTGACAATATTTTCATTATGTATTTTCATCTTTATTACTTGAAGTACCTTTGGGTTAATTGTTTAATTTATTAAGCAATTTTTTATTGAGTTTCGTCACATGGATAGACTTTGTAATCTTCCATATAATGGTTATAGTTAAGGAATAATCTATGTGGATGTATAAATCAGAGATAAATTTCTTCTATATCAATGGTTGTGATAGAGTCATGTCATTCCAATTGGGTTTTTTGTTATCAATCATGTTACATTATAGGTTTTGATGCTCATGAAAATATTATTATTATTATTATTATTATTACTATATCGAATAGACATTTTTGTAATGAAATGTTTATTTTTCTATAGTTTTGTATTATGGTCTTTTTATGAGGTTTGGGTAAGGATATTTATTATATAATGTAATTTTCATAATGTGTTATTTGTAAATAAATGATGAATTTTCAAAAAAAATCTTTGTAAGAAACTATGGATTCATGTTTTATCGTCAAAATATTGGTTTTTGAAATCCTTAATTCCTAATGTGGATAAGGTTTATTCCTTAAAAATGGTTTTCATAAAATATTATTTTAAAATAATTACTTTTATAAAGGATTGTTTTTAACTATTTTTACTGACCTTACATGTTTAGACTTATTATTTCTGGATAATATTTGGAAGTAATTGTGGGAAATATTCATATGTTTTGAACTCAAACCTACATGTATGACCTAATATACATATATTTTTAATGAGAATTATATAGTGAAAATGAATACATCAATATTTAGTGATGGTTATCTATTGGTTCATGGGTGGGGAAAAAATGCTGTAGCAAATACCAAATAGATTTTTAGAGATATTTAATTGATATATTTCCTATTTATATTTTATTTCATTATATTCGACAAACTTATTCTAAAATATTATATCACATAAATTTTGTTGGATCATTTCTTTTTGTAAAAATAATTCCCTTACTATTTATTTTATCCATCAAAACTATTTTTGTAGGAACCCATATCCTCTTTCCAGGTATGTTTTCCTTTTCTAGTCATTTTTAAGAAAAAGAGGAATTTCTGGAATTTTCTAAAGGATATGCCATGTAATTTATGAGTACATGCCATGTACTGTGTTGCTATAGGAGGCCATGTTCTAGCCATGTAATGGCCACACACACGAACGTGTGGGGTGACCTGGAGGCCGCCTAAAGAGAAGTATGGAAAAGACGTGTAGATGCCGTGTACTTCAAAAGTACACACCATGTATTTTTTCATTAAATGTATCTGGGCCACGTATAATTGCCAGAAAGCTCTCCTTCTAGGTCTTGTTTGACTGAGAGTGCCGTAAGACTGTGGATCTTCGACGAACCCCCAAGCGAGTGTCCGTCCTCTGAATCAAACACCATTGGTTGCGTTGGAATCACAACAGTGAGTTCTCTTTTCTCCTAGAGCACCATCTTATGTTTTATCCTCTCTCAAGAGATATCGTGGGTTGACTATTTTAGAAATTTTTGTAGATATACCACTTTCTAGGTCAATCCAAGGGCCAAAACCGATGTATATCGATCTCCCAACGCCGAGGTAGGTGTTTTGTGCCTTTCTATTGAAAGTCTTTGAGTTATATATGCAATTTTGGCCAATACCCTTAATCAGGGTACTGTCTGTTTATCGTTTTACCCCTATTAATTTCCTACCATGCTTGTATGCTTGAGTAGAGGTTATATGGATATGAATAGGGTCGATTGCTATGTTTTGTATGTGGTCGGCCATGCATGTTCTTTTTATGACAGTTTGGTCCTACTTATCCTTTTTGGCTACCTTTATTTTTTTCCCATTCCTCATGTTGTAGGGTGGAGTTTTTTATAACATTCTTGATATGATGTTGATCGATTTTCCATGTAGTTCTGGAGGTTTACTTTGTCCGTATTTCATTTCTATGCTCGTTGACTTACACAGGGCCGTGAGAACCTCGTGTAGTAGACTATAATGGGAATTGACCGTGTGAGCTTCCTTAGAGAATATTGAACCATTTTAGACTATGAGGGGAATTGACCAAGTGAGATTCCTCAGAGTGTATTTGAACCATTTTATACTATAAGGGAAATTGACCGAGTGAGCTTCCCCAGAGAGTCTTTGACCACTTGGGACTACACAGGGAATTGACCGTGTGTTCTTCCTCAGAGAGTCTTGAATCACATTTGACTATAAGGGGAATTGATTTTGAGTGGTTCCTCATATAGTCTTTATATATTTTAATGACTGTACAAGAGGGGATATGCTACTTTTACATCCTATAGGGTTACCATTCTTGATTAGCTGCTTATTTGATATGTGGAACTGTTTATTACTGAGTACATTCTTGTTTAATGCATCTTTTCTTATTACCTGCCATATATATTCACTGACTATTAGGCACAAATCATTGGGTGGTTTTCTAATGGGATTTTGTCTCACACCCTCTTTGAGTCATTCTTTTGGTCCCCAATAGATTATATTGTTGCTGGTATAGATAAGGTAAAGCACCCATCTACTTCAGGTTCTTGATTGACTGTGGAGTTAGAGATCAAGGGAACAAGATATTGCTTGCGATGCTGAGGATTTTTTTACTTGTTTTTTTTGTATTTGGTTCAGTATTGTCATATTCTGGCATTGTGATTTGTTTGGATTATTTCTTAGACATATGTATAATGCATCATTCATATATATATATATATATATGTGTGTGTGTGCTTCTGTTTATTATTTTCCAGTCTTCCGTTGTTTCCTTTTTTATGGATCATTACTACTTCCTCTATTGATATTGTCTTTCTTCCACTATATTACTCTTCTAATCAGGTCATAGTTTCCCCACTATCACACCCAAGTCCATCGTTTCTAGTCAGAAGCCTCTGGCATTCGGGGAAATATGCTTAAGGCCATGTGACCAACTAGTTATGGGGCGCCTTTGGGTGGCTTCTGGAACCAGGATGTTATAAATTGGTATCAAAGGTATTATTTTCCTCTTGAATTATTTTATGGAGCCTATATCTAGGGATAGGATAGAATTGGTACTTGGTAATAAGCTATGCCCCAGAGCAACTAACCCTTTTATAAGGAAAATCCAATCTACCTCGTTTATTACGATTATTCTGGTTTGTAATTTTATAGTGGATTTTATTTCACCATTGGGTGATTCACATGTTTTTTTCTGTTACCATTGATGTTATTGAGGTTCTATTTATATCGAAACCCAGGGAGATGAGGGTATTCCATCTCATGCATCATATAGGAACTTTCTAGATATCACATGTCATGCATTCTTGCCATGCCATCTAGGATGCATTAGAGATTTCATGTGGTTACGATAGATGTTGTATAGAATATGCATGCTATTGTGATAGATGCCTTGATAAGAATACCTGGTTTCTGTTATATCCTTTACTGTGTAATATTTCTCTTGAATGAATGCAAAAATTTGGTTCCTGAGCTGTTATGGGCCCTCATGGACCAGAATTTGGTGGATCATTGCACTATTATCCTTGTTTATGACATGCATATAATGCCAAACATTGATTCACAGGGAGTATGGGCCCTCATAGATCGTAATTTGCCCCTTTCAATGTTTGTTTTAGTGTATTTATGGGATACTGAGTAGTTTTTGAGGCTTAATGTCTGGAGAAACCAAGAATATATGGCATGTAATGTTAAGTACATGACATGTGTTCTTCTGTTCAGGAAGAAACTATTTTTCTTATGTACACGCCGTGTACATTATGTACACACTATGTAGTCTCTAAAGCTATCATAGGTTGTGTGGGCAGAGACACGTGATAAGGAAATTATTGTGTGAACATTCCACGTACCAATTGCACACGCCGTGTAGTGTGAGCCATGTGTTAGGCCATGTCACTAAAACACGATCCATGTGAATCTTGCCTAGTACACGTCGTGTCTATTTTAAACATGTCGTGTATTCTTGTATTGGGAGATCTGTGTGGCTTAACCATGTAGAAGAACTTAGGCAGGGGAAGAAGATTAAAGTACATTCCATGTGTTAAGACAACACGCTGTGTGTTTGGGGTATTACACAACCAGTTTAGGTATGAGTACACACCCATGTGAATGGCTGAAGGGAACATGCCGTGTAGGCATTGTACAAACCATTCTTTCTTGTTTTCATAAATCATTAATTCTTTCATTAACATGTTCCATTCCTACGCATCTAGTTTTCATTCCTTGATAATATTGATCTAAGGTGTGAGCTTGACCTTGCAGAGTCATGCCACCGAGACATCCTCTAGTTGTACGCCAGTTTCCAGGCGGTGATCAGACACCTGGTATGGCTGATCTAGGACATCCAGTAGATCCTCATGTCATGCCAGTTTTGGCAGCAACCATTATACCTGACATAGGTGCTGATGCACAGTTCAGGGAGGGCTTTCTTAGGATGATGCAGACTTTTTATGGAGTGCCGCCTCCTACCCCTTCGATGGAAAAATTGAGGTGGGTCTTTCAGTAGTAGTGACCTCCCACTTTCTCAGGGGATGGAGGACCCCAGGCTGCAGAGTCATGGCTAGAAGCCACACTGATGACTTTCGAAAATGTGGAGATACCTCTAGAGAGGAGGGTGAAGATCACTACCTATATTCTTTGAGACTCCTACAAGAGGTGGTGGGATGTGATCTCACAGGCGATACGCCAGAAGAATATGACTTTGGATGAGATTAAATGTATCTTCTAATATTACTTCTATTCAGAGACCGTAAGGGCCGATTGAGCCTGATATTTCATGTGTTTGGAGCAGGGAACTCTTTCTGTTATGGAGTATTCCTCTCACTTCATATAGATGCAGTGTTTTATTTTTATTCGATGAGGTGATGAGTTATTCCATTCACAAAATTTTGAGGATGGTCTGAGGAACGAAATCCAATCTCAAGTGAACATCTTCTGGTTGACTTTGATATCTTCTATAATCAACCAGGCGCTGATCACTAAGCTCAATATGAGGGATTCAGAAGCTGCGATCCCGGGTGGTTCGACATCTAGAGTTAGTGCTCCGCCAGATGATAGCAGAAAGCACTGTAGGGAGACTGCACGAGGAGATCATAGTATGCGTGATACATGTTCTGGTAGCTACGTGGTGTGCTACATATGTGGGAGGAGTGAGCAAACGATGCCACATTTCCCGAGAGACCGAGTGGAGTGCCGATCTTGCGGAAAGATGGGTCATCTTCAACAATTCGGTCAGATCTTCTCACCAAAAACTGGTGACAGGAGTTCTTCTTTGACTCTGCATGTAACGCCCCGACCCCAGTTACCCAGAGTCGATGCATTATTACATAACATTGGCATGATCACAAGAAAGATCAAATCTCGAAAGACCGATTGGTTTAGTAGCCTTGAAAACACTAGATATATTCATAAGGTTTACATTACATCATAAAATGAAAACTACAACAACATAGTCTTCATAGTCCACACTCTTATCCCCTCACACTATCCCTGAAGGTCATTCATAAATTACTTTTTCACATCCAGGGAAAAATAATACATAGAAAAGGGTGAGCTCAAATGCCCAGTTAGGATAACAATATAGCGGAAACTTTCATAAATAAGAATAAACATTTAAGGCAATGTATAACTAAAACAAAAGCCTTTTAAACTTGGAATTAAACACAGTATTGAAAAAGTAAAATGAAATAATTCCATTTACTTATTCACATGGATATTATACTAATAGAATAATCACATGCAATATCAATAACCACTTTCATAATGATGGAATGCATAATGCCAGACTACCATAACCACATAGCCAAGGCCTCGTGCCAAGACTACAAATAATATTTTGTCAAGTCCTTGTGCCAAGACACTATTTTGTCTCATGAGACCTACCGATGCATCGAGGAGCTATAGCGGGCTCCACCCGTCACATATTAAGTCCAATGCATTCCCATATGAAAAGGTTTAAACATTACATATACATTCGTATTAAAACTAGCATACGAAATGTAAATACTTCATCTATAAACCATGAATGGTATAAAAATAAAACATCAACAATGAAACATATCACAAAACCTTCAATACAATATAGAAGTTTTGTATCATAATAAATCAACTTTAAATAAGAGTAAAACCAATCAAAGGATGTTGACATAGATGAAATCAAAACACTTTTTAGAGAAATATATCTTTTTATTTTGAAATCATTTAAGAGACATATATTTATAAAATAAAACATTTTCTATGAAAATATTCTTATAAGCTTGTAAGGTATGCTTCGACGATTTTATAACGGCAGAAAATAGCCGTACCCGCCGTATAAGTTAAAAAAACATTCTTACCTTAATTCTGTCGAAAATGTTAAAAAGCACCTTGTTTGGAAAACAACGGAATGATTCCTTTATAAACCTCTTATAAAAAGTCAAACAAGGGAATAAATGACTTTAACCCATATTATAGTAAATATTAAAAATGTTTTGAAATACATTTTTAAGAAACATGGATGTGGATGATAAAAGAGATCCCAGTATACTATCACGTATAAACAACCTCGGATAATGAAGAGATTGCGAAATAAACCCTTACCTTGTACTTTTCCTTGGTTGGGGTAGGTTAACCTCCTGCATAATGTTGAAATAATTGTTATTAAATTATACAAGAATCATATATATTAATATGATATCATATATGATCTTTTAACATTGCTTTGTTAATAATATCTTAGTATTATCGTCGTTTCAGGTGTTAACTTACTCATTTTGTTTTATATGTTTTGTTATGCAAGCCATGTTTTTCATGGATAGGTTGTATCTTATTCATATACAGAATGATATCAAGTCCTTAAACATTATTTTTAAATCATCAAATTATAATTATACTTGAATGGATATGATGGAGAATGAATCTCATCGCGTTCGTGGAGACGGTAGTCCGTACGTACGCACGAGCGACAATATCATTCTTTTGATATTAAAATAATATATAATTGGATATTATATCATATATACAGAATCATTATCATGTTATATTTATTAGTTACATGAGTTTCACATCATTATTATACCCATCCAAATAATAATATATTGAATAACAATTACACCACGACGTGGAGACGATAAGCCGTACGTACGCACGTATGGTGACATGTTATTAAAAGGGTGGATAGAATACTGAATATAGTTGTACCATATTTATAATAACATCACAGTATATATAATATACTGGAGTTATTATTTTATAATGGTAATAACAATTAAAGAAGAAGTGGAAGAAGAAATGAATTTGAAAAAGGGTGGTGAAAACATTACCTCTTCTTCGGGTTCTTCCTTTTGATTTGATCAAAAGGGCTCCATAGGTTGGATTTCTGATCAAACTAAGGCCTCTAGGTTGTTGTGATGGAAGTTTATAGAGTATTTGGGCAGAGTTTGGCCGAGCCAAAAGGCTTTGAAGGTGTTAATTAATGAGAAGGGGAAGTTCCCGTTTATAAGAGGGGTGAGGGGCACCTTTGGAAAAGCTAGAAATATTAATTTATAATAAATTCTTATTCAGATTCTAATGGCTCGAAAGTTGATTATTCAAAGTTTAAGGTGGGGATAGGTCGAAAACCATTCAACCAATAGAATTTAGACAGTTTTGGGTTACTATATTAACCTTATCTTTTATTTTTTACTCTTAGTTAATTAGTTTGACATTTACCATGTCACTTTGTATTTTTATATTATATAGTTAATAAACATACTATATACATCCAAGAGACCTGAAAGTGGTCCATTAATGATAAACCTATCATGATATAAGTCTCTTGTCCGAAACTTAGATTTTTAGGAATTTAATATCGATTAATAATATAATATTTGTTTTAAAAACTCTTTTATGTCAATTTTGACACTATTCAATAGTTGATTTTTTTAAAACTCATAACAGAATTATTACTTCGAACATAGTTAATTAAATAATTACTAACATGTCATATTAACCTAGAAAATTAATTTAATTCATTAAAAGTCTCAAATTATATTTATTTGTGTATTTATAATATCAATTATTTTATTTTTTCACTATTATGGTAATTCTTGGATCATCATTTTGTCATAAATAAAATAAATTATTTAATATCTAAAAATTATAAATAAAATATAATTATGTATGAAATCCTTTTAGCTTTCTAATGAATATTTAAAATAGAATTTATCTTATGTATAATCCTATATTTTAAAATGTTTTTGCAAATAAACTTTGATTTTAAACTTTTTTAACTCTTGTTTGAATTAAATAATAATAAATGTACTAATCTAATCCAAGTGGACCTAAATGATAATATTTTATTCCTAAGGTTGTTTTTGGTCGAGATACAATTTTCCAATAGAATTAGGACATGTGTTATGGTAATATTAATATAATTTTTACCCTTAATTACCATATTTACTTTTAACCGTGGTAAATACAAGTAAAAAGTTACTATTCACCAAAAAATATTTTCATCTCATTGAACCACATTTTACTTTTTGATATTAACCGTGTCTCTCGGATTTTATAAATTTTATTCACAAAAGCGGTAAAATTATGTTTTATGAAAAATTCAGTTTTTTAAACTACCACTTAGTAGTTTCACTATTCATCAAAAAATGATGTTTTTCAGAACAATGCCAAAATTTCACCCTAATATATAATTGATATTCCAAATTCAAAAATGATGTCTATTTTAAAAAATTCCAAAAATATAAGTTGCATTAATTAATTTTATAATTAATTCCCGCTGTCATAACAAATAGCGTGTTTTTAAGAAACAATATATACCAAAAGATTGACAATTGTTTAGGTCCAATTTCAAAGTGAAATTAATTCTAATGAACACCATTGGATAAAATGGTAAAAATATATTCTAATTATAATTTAAAACCACTCAATAATATAATTTATCACTATAATTTATTTTGATTAAAAAAGTTGTTTTTAAGTATTTTTCACTATTCATAAAAATTGGAAGTTCTCAGAAAAATACCAAAAATTCATCTTAGGATATTTTCGATATTCTGAAACAAAAAATGAAGTCCATTTTGAAATATAAAATATATATAATTTCAGAAAGTAGGTATTACTATTCATAACGGATAGTTTGATTGGTTGTGGTGTGTTAAAACTCGATGTTGCGTACAACACACGCTATCACATTATTCAAAGAGAAGCGTACCATAGAAGCTTGGGGTGTTACATTCTCCCCTCCTTCAAATAATTTTTTCCTCAAAATTTCCAGAATACTACCGCATGAAAAGACTCGGTTGGTTCTTCATCATAAGTTCCTCGGGTTCCCACGTTGCCTCTTCCATCTTATGGTTTCTCCACAAAACTTTTACCAGGCTCGTCGTCCGGTTTCTCAGTACTTGTTCTCTTGTATCAAGAATACTGAGAGGCTCTTCACAATAAGACAGATCGGGTTACAGTTCTAATTTTTCATAGGTTAGTACATGAATTGGGTCAGGCATGTATTTCCTCAACAGAGATACGTGGAACACATCGTGAACTTTGGAGAGACTTGGCGGCATTGCCAATCGGTAAGCTACAACCCCAATTCGTTCTAGAATTTCGAAAGGTCCGATGTACCTGGGACTCAATTTACCTTTCTTACCAAAACGTATGACTCCCTTCCATGGAGATACCTTCATGAAAACATGATCACCGACTTGAAATTCCAAATCTTTCCTTCGACTATCGGCATAGCTCTTTTGCCTACTTTGAGCTGCTTTGATGTGATTTTTGATTACCTTCACCTTTTCCATCGTTTCCTCCACCAGTTCTGGACCTACAAGTTTTCTTTCACCAACGTCATCCCAACAGGTTGGTGTGCGACATCTCTTTCCGTATAACGCTTCATATGGTGCCATCAGAATACTCAAATGGAAGTTATTGTTATAGGAAAATTCTACCAAAGGTAAATATTGATCCCACATACCCTGAAAGTCAAGTGAACAAGATCTCAACACTTCTCCTTGGGGATTGCCTGTCCTGTTTGCGAAGAAGGCGGATGGTACCCTCAGAATTTATGTTGATTATCGAAAGCTAAACCTGTTGATGGTCAAGAACCGATATACTTTTCCAAGGATTGGGGATCTCATTGATCAGCTTCATGGAGCTCGTGTGTTCTCTAAGATTTACTTGAGGTCCTGTTACCATCATTTGCATGTTAGAACATATAATATACCTCTTACAGCCTTCTGATGTAGGTATGGCCTATATGAGTATATGGTTATGTCGTTCGGTCTCACGAATGCACCTGCAGTTTTCATGGCACAGATGAACCAAGTGTTCCATCCATACATAGATTCCTTCATGGTGCTATTCATGGACGATAACTTGGTGTACTCTCAGACTCAACACGAACATGCTACCCATCTTGAGATCATTCTGAGTACATCGAGAGAGCATTAGTTATATGCTATGCTCTCAAAATTCCACTTTTGGATGGATCAGATTCACTTCTTGGGTCATGTTATCTCAGAGGACGGAGTATTAGTCAACCTAGAGAAAGTGAGAGTAGTTGTTTCCTGGGAGCAACTGAAGATCGTATTCTAGGAATGGAGTTCTCTAGGGCATGATGTATACTAAAGACGTTTCATACATGAATTTTCATGCTTATTAGCACCACATATGGGTCTAACTAAGAAGGGTGAAAAGTTCTTGTGGTTATATTCTTGTGGGTCAGCCATTCAGGAGTTGGAAAGGAGGTTTACTTCAACACCGATACTATTCTTTCCAGATCCGGGAAAGAGCTATACTGTTTACTATGATGCATCTGTTATCGGGTTGGGAGCTGTGCTTATGCAGGGAGAAGGATTCATTTCATACAGGTCTCGGCAAATGAGGCCACATGTGAGGAATTACCTGACTCATGATCTCAAGCTGGTAGCAGTTGTTCATGCCTTACGCTATTAGAGACATTATCTACTGGGTGAGAATTTTATGGTTTTCACCGACAACAAGAGTCTCATGTACATCTTCACTCAACGTGATCTGAATTTGATCCAACGAAGGTGTCTTGAGTATCTACAGTCATTTGATTTTGATCTTGCCTATACGCCTGGGAAAGGCAATGCATTGGCAGATGCACTGAGAAGGAGGAATCAGATAAAGGCAGTTCAGGAGGCAAGCAATGAGTGGTAGCTTACGGATCTGTTCTTTGAGATGAATTTGGAGGTGCACGATGGACATGGGAAGATGTTTCATTCTTCTATAATTGTTACCTCTAATCTTATTGATCGAGTGCGAGTGAGGCGACTATTATAATTAGAAGTCCTAGTCCTACGGGAGAGCATGTCAGGAGAGAACCCAATTCCTGGATGAACCATAGGTGAGGATGAGATCTTGCGTTTCTAGGGGCGTGTATGGTTGCTAGAAGACATACGCAAGGAGATAATGTGGGGAATTCATTTCTCAGTTTGGGAAGTTCATCCTGTCATCACCAATGTGTAACATGATCTACACCATCATTATTGGTGGCTAGGAATGAAGAGAGATGTTTCTAGTTTTTTCATGAGGTGTTCCACCTGTCAGCAGGTGCAGGTGGAGTATCAGTGACCAGCATGGCTTTTACAACAGTTACCCATTCCTTAGTGGAAGTGGAATGATGTCGCTATGGATTTCGTGATTGGTTTTATGAGGTCGCCTCGTGGGAATGATGTAGTTTGGGTTGTTTTTCATAGACTCACGAAGGTTACTCACTTCTTGCAGATCAAGGGGACCATCAGGGTTGATGAGCTGGGGAGGTTGAACATCTAAGAGATTGTGCACTTACATGGAGTTCCACACTCCATTTTTTGAAAAATAGTTTCCCATTTTACTTCTCGGGTTTGGAAGGGGCTTCAGAAGGCATTGGGTACCCAGGTACTTTTGATTAGAGCTTACCACTCCCAGACAAATGAAAAATCCAAGCATACGATTCAGGTGCCTGAGGATATGCTCTAAGAATGCATTCTAGATTTTGTAGGTTCTTGGTAGAAGCACATTACCCTTGTGGAGTTTTCCTACAATAATTGTTTTCAATAAACTATTCAGATGGAACCTTATGAGGCCTTTTACGGTAGGCCATTCTGATCACCCTTATGTTGGATGGAGGTTGGAGAGGCCGCTTTGTTGGGACCTCGTCTTGTTTAAGAGACCACAGAGTAGATAATAGTGATTCAGAAGAGGATGGCTATTGTGTAGTCTCGACATAAGTCTTATGCCGATCTTTAAAGTTGATCTCTGGAGTTAGAGGTCACAGCTTTGGTTTTCCAGTAAGTCACACTGAAGTTGGGACACAAGAGGATTAGGAGACAGGGTAAGCTTTCACTAAGGTACATCATACCATTTGAGGTGTTGGAGTGATTTTGGCTCGTTTCCTACCGGATGTAGTTTCCTCAGAGGTACTGGGCTATACACAAAATTTTTCACGATTTGTAGCTCCGACGTTACTTTTCAGATCTGTCTCATGTATTTCAACCTGAGGAGGTTGAGCTCGAAGTTGATGTGTCATCCAAGGAGCATACTATCGAGATTTTTGATCATAGTACAAAGGTTCTCGATGGCCGGTCTGTTCCACTGGTATGAGTTCTATGGAAGCACAGACGTGTACAACATGAGACTTGGGAGAGGGAGGATGATGTACGAGCACAGTGGGCGGAACTATTCAGGGTTTCTTCTTCTACACCATGCTAGGGAAATTTGGGGATGAATTTATTTAATGGGGGAAGTTAGTAAGAACTAGGATCTTATTTCCAGGTATGTTTTCCTTTTTAGGTTTTTTTTATGAAAATGAGGAATTTCTGGAATTTTCTGATGTACACGCAGTGTAATTTAGGAGTACACACCGGGTACTGCGTTGCTGCAGGAGGCCGTGTGCTGGACATGTAATGGCCACACACACAACCGTGTGGGGTGACCTGGAGGCCACCTAAACCAGAGTACATAATGGAAAGTACACATCGTGTACTTAAAAAGTACATGCCGTGTATTTGTTTTTTCATTAAACATACCACGACCACATCTAATCACCAGAAATCTCTCCTTCTAGTTATTGTTCGATTGAGAGCACCATGCAACCGCATATCTTCAAAAAAAACCCCAAGGGAGTGTCATTCCTCTGAATAAAACATTGCCGGTTGCGTTGGAAACGCATCGGTGAGTTCTCTTATCTCATAGAGCACCATCATCTGTTTTCTCCTCTCCTATGAGATATCATGGGTTGAACATTTTAGTCATTTTTTTAGATTTACCAATTTATAGGTCAATCCAAGGGCTGACACCACATTATATCGATCTCCCAATGCCGAGGTAGGTCGTTTGTGCATTTCCGTTGAATTTCTTTGAGTTATCTGTGCAATTTTGGCCAATAACCTTAATTGGGGTATTATGCATTTACCATTTTACCCTTGTTAATTTCCTTCCAGGCTTGCATGCTTCATTAGAGGTTATTTGAATATGTGTAGGGCTGATTGAGGTTTTTTGGATGTGGTTTCCCAAGCATGTTTGGTTTATGACCATTTGGTCCTGCTTAGGCTTTTTGGCTGCCTTGCCTACTTTCCCATGCCTAGTGTTATAGGGTGGAGTGTCTGTTTTATGACATGCTTGATATGCTATAGACTGATCAGCCAGGTAGTTTTTGTGGTTTAATTTGGCGGTATTTCATTGCAATTAATGTTGACATGGACAGGGCCATGAGAACCTGGTGTAGTAGACTATAAGGAGAATTTTCCGAGTGAGATTCCTTAGAGAGTCTTGAACCATTTTAGACTATAAGGGGAATTTATATAGTGGACTTCCTCAATGATTCTTTGAACAATTTTAGACTATATGGGGAATTGACCAAGTGAGCTTCCTCAGAGAGTCTTTGACCAAATGGGGCTATAAGGGGAATTGATCATGTGAGCTTCCACAGAGAGTCCTTGACTACATTATACTATAAGAGGAATTGACTGTGTGAGATTCCTGAGAGCTTCTTGAATCAATTTTGACTATAAGGGGAATTGATTGTGAGTACTTCCCTAGAGAGTCTTTATATATTATAATGACTGAACTAGAGGGGATAGGCTACGTGTATATCCTAGATGGTTACCTTTCTTGATTAGTTGCTTATTTGATATGTGGAACTATTTATTGCTAAGTACATTCTTGTTTACTACATATTTGTTTATTACCTACCATATATATATATATTCACTGACTGTTAGACACAAATCATTGGGTGGTTTCCTATTGGGATTTAGTCTCACACCCTGTTTGGGTCATGCTTTTGGGGCCAAACAGAATATATTGTAGCAGGTATAGATAAGGGAAAGCGCCCTTATACTTCAGGTTCTTGATTGACTGTGGAGCTAAAGAGAATGGATCCAAGCTATGGCTTGCAATGCAGAGGAGTTGTTTACATTTTTTCTTTTGTATTTGGTTTAGTACTATTGTATTCTATCATTGTGATTTGATTTTATGCTTTCCTTGACATATGTATCATGCATCATTCATATATATATATAAATATCTTTATGCCGGTGATCCAGTTTATTATTTTCCAATCTTCGGTTGTTTCATTTTGTATGGATCATTATCGGTTCTGCTATTGCAATTTTTTTCTTCCGTTGTTTTACTCTGCCAATGTGGGAATAGTTTCCCCACTACCACACCCAAGGCCCTTACTGCAAGTAGGAAACCTCTAGCATTCGGGGAAATGCATTTGAGGCCATGTGATCAATTGGGTACAGGGCGCCTCTGGGTGGCTTCCAGAATCGTAATGTTACAATTTTCAAACTTTAGTGATTATAGAGCATGTTTGAGGTTGTGTGTTATTCCATATTGATTATTAGTATTTGGGAATCCTAGATGGGTTATTGAAAAAAGGTACTAGATAATGCTTATAGTTTTTTTATGGGGAGAATGTGGTAGGTATATAAAATAGGGCAATCAATACTCAAAAGGTACATATTAAGAAGAGTAACTCTACTTTTTATAATGACACTCAAGTTTCCTATAAGTTTTTATTTTATAAGATACTAGAGAATATCTTGTAAGTTATTTTATTGGATATGAAATGTATCTGTACACCCATGATTGTATAATATTTCAATGTTTTCGTCCATTATTTTAGTAATGGAGAGTATTATATCACATGAGAATGATTTTTGGAATTATTTGTTAATGTATGGATAATTATTTAAAATGATTTCATTTTTTTAATACTTTTATATGCGTGTTTTCAAAATGATTGTGTAAAGAAAAAATTTTCTATGAAATTTTTGGATTTTTATTATTAAAGATTATTAGGGAGGAATATAAATAATTTTTAGAACTTTTTTTGATGATTGATATCAATTAAAATCAATGGAAACTTAAATAACAACTAAAATTATTATCTTTAGATATATAAGATGATACATTGAGAATTATTCTATTGATCCATGAATCTCGAGAAACATAGTACAAGTTATCCAATATATTTGAAGGTAAAAACATTAGTGTGTTCCTAGAGACTAAGATATTTATTTTCAAGATCTGATGTATAATCATCCATCTATCTAATGTGACATTGATAATATACTGGTCAAATATTTTTAGTGGATCAATCAAAATTTCCAATTTTTACAGAGGCCTAAGACCACTAAAGAGTGATTAAAATTCATGTTAAATAAGAACTATACTTAAATTAGTGGGTTTTTTGAAATATAATCTCCATAATGAACATAACAGAGATATTTTTCTAAAGCTTTTTAATATTCAATTTTTTCCAAAATATCTAAAACTAATAAAGGCATGTATCTTTATAAATTTTGAGTAAGGAGAGTCATCTGTTATGATATATGTTTCTATTAAATGAAAATTATATTTATACATGATTTAGTGGTGAATAAATGTCTCAATGCCTGATTGGTTTAGATGATGCATCATATTGAGATTCAGAAGAGGATAATTCTTTTTGTTCCATCTTCTAATGTGGTAGTTATGAATAAAAAAGTGTTATAAAAAGTTTAAATGTTAGCGGTTTGTAGTGTATGAAAATTCCTTTTATAACATACTGGATTAAGGGATACTTTTATTATTTATAAGAGGCAGAAAAAAACAATTTTAGTTAAATACTATAGGGATGCACATTGTTTTTCCTCAAGGGAATAATTATTTAGGGTCATACAAGTGAAGTGAAGTTGGCCATGTGAAAACAAATTTCACTACCATTCCTCAAACATTACATTAGTGTATAAATATGGGTAACTTTAAGTGGTTCAATGGATTTGTCTTGATGAATTGGCGGAGGAGCATTTAACATGATATAGTGATTGTATATGAATGTGGATGAACCAAATTAGTCTAGATCACAAATATAGGATATAATAGATATACTAGCACCATAAAAGGATTAGAAAAAAATGATTTTTATTGATCATGTGGCCAAGGGTCTCAAGTTGAGGCTAAGGAGGGACTATCAAATATTTAAGGTACTTATGTGGCTTTAATTGGAAACATTTTTTCCAGATCTACTTGGGGAATTAATTGATTCTGAAGGTAAATTTTTTCTTTTAACAAGGACATATGTAATTCTACTTATATTTTAATTAATTTTTAGTTATTTTTATATTTGTATTAAAATTTTAGGTTTTGGGGATAAAAAAACTAATTATTATGATATTATTCTTCTTACTTTTTTTAGAACAAATATTTTGATTGATGTTGGTGGGATGTTAGTTAAAAATTTAATTATTAAGTGATTTTTGATAATTTGGGTTTTTTGAAATTACTTATTTTAAAATAATTGTCTTTATAACATTTGTTGAAATAATCATTTTAATTTTATTTTGAATTTTTGTTTTTTATACGTGTTATAATTATATTGAAGTTTTATTTTGAATTTAATTGATTTTCTCCAAATGTTTTTGATTTATATATAATGGTAAAATATACCATAACAACTATATAAGGGTAATATTAATGATCTTCTTAGATTTCAAAAATGGATGGATAGATCATTCAAGGTATCTAGAATCTTGAGTAAGTTTCAAAACGATAATAACATTGATGTGGCTACTAAATTACATAAGAGTTATCCTAAGACTGAGTATGTTTCGAGTGATGTGCGTAAACGTCAGGGAATGACTTTGGTACTTCCATAAATTCCATCCCACATCCCACTATACCGACATTGTAATACTATCATGGAAGGGAAAATCATAGATTGGTAATCCTGAGTTTAGTGATGTTACATTAATGTTAGATTAGTGCTCATATAAGGGCACTTACTTTCATTCATAGGTACGTAGGGGTTATTAGAACATCAATTGTTCAATGTAAAGGTCTTTGAGGAGCTATATTATGGAATCACCCTGTTTTATATACTACAAAAAGTTTATCTAAGACTCATGTCAATGTAACTTCAGCACATAAAGGGACACGAAAAGGTTACAAGAAGATATTGAAGGGTAACTTCAGGATACAATAACCCATGATTGGTTTTTCAGGACTTATATAAAGGTAGACCTCAACTTAATGAACATAGAAGGATACCCAAGAAGATTAAGTTGATTTATTATTCATGAGGATACCTAAATAAATGACGAAACATGGTGATCTTGAGTTGAATTATAAGAGGTGATATAGAGTGAATCATTTCTTTGATGATGAAAATAGGGTGGTTTGAAGTTTATCACATGTGTTACACTAGAGGTCATTACCAAAACTTATTGATGAATCTTTCACAAAATAATAGTAAATATCACATGTAATAATTATTCATAGGGAGGATCTCATTCTTTTATGAGGCCCACTCTAGTCATAGAATATAGGAAATGAAAATTGATGTGTAGCCACATGGAGACCTATCATACAACATAGAGAAACTACTAGTGAGATCAATAATGAGGGTTGGAACACGATTATATTAAAAATTGGCAGGAAAAATGAAATCTAGGATCAGATATCATTCAATCATTGATTAAGGTTGAGCAGTGTTATGAACTAGGATGTCAAAATAGTTAAACATTCAGAGATTAGAGATAGGAGATTCATCGACAGAGAATACTTATCTTCATAATAATCATATTTTTAGATGTTTCTAAAAATTTATTTTATATATTTAAAATTATTATGGTTTTAGGATAAATTATCAAGTGGAATTAATATTTATATATTCATCTTATTTTTACTTGTAACATTAATTATTCATTTGTTGGGTTTTTCTTTGTCAATGTCAAATGGAAATTTGATAATAAAAACACAACTTCAATATTATATATATTTTTTAATTTATAGGTTTAGATATTATTAATTCAATATCAATAAGAACCATTATTCTCAATAGTATATTCCGGTATCACCTGGAATGTTTGAAACCCATTTGAAATTTTCTAAAAGAAATAAGGAGTATTAATTTAACAAAAAGAAATTTGAATTTACCCTATCTTTATCATTTGGTGTACTTAGATATTTAATATGATTTTATGCATTTATTACAAAATTTCATTATTATTTAATCACCCTTTTTTTACATCTAGTTTACTACCATCCACAATTATCATGTTTTTCATACTATTCTATTTTATTGATTTTATGATTAATTTTTGTGGATATTTAACAAAACTTCTATGTGGGTTTGAACCACATTTTATACTTTAAAATTACTAATATGGAGAATAAATAAATAATTTAGTGGTTGCAATAAAATCCTATCAAATATTTTTATTGTTATTGGGGAAGGAACCTGTGACCAAGAAAAAACTCAAAATCTTGACAAACAATCATAATCTGCAAAAAAACCAATTGTGGGATGCTTTAAAATTTCTATAAAATATAATATATTCAAAATATGTCTAATTATGAAAACCTATATCCCATAATAAAATAAATTCACAACTAGTTTAGATCATTATTGAAGAAAAAAACCAAAAATGGAAGAGATGAGAGAGAGAGAGTCCCTATGGGGAATGTGAAAAACTCGCAATATTAACACATTCAATTAGACTTAGGAAGGCCTATGGTGAGAGATTTTCAACATCCTAAAGTGTCAAAAAATAAATAATAAATTAGGATAACTCAAATATCCTATAATTATGAACTGCAATAGTCCTATATTTCATTTCTACTAACTTTTCATGGATTAGAGAAAGTTGATTCATTAGACTTCATAAGGTATTTCTACAATGTAGTGTAGTAGTTTCCTATTGAAGGTATTGATAAAAATAAACATAGAATGAGAGTATCTAATTTTTTCATAAAGGGAAATTATTGGAACTAGTTCTTATCTATTGATAAAAAATATTTGAAACTTTGGAATAAATAAATGAATCATTTATAATGATATTTTACCCAATATTTCTTAACGGATAATTTTACAATAAATTACTAGTTTTTACAAAGTGTATAGAGATGCCTTTTATGAGTCTTGAGATTGATTTAAGGTCATTATTAGTTAGTTTTCCAACCATCAACTTTGTACCCATATCATTATGTAATTATTTTATGAAGTCCTATCACCTTTAAGAAAACAATTGGTCATCCAATCTATTAGATGTAATTACATAGAAAAAATAGATGATGAAGTAAGAATAATATTAAAAAATATAGTCCAAAATTACAAGCATAGAAATTATAGGATAAAAATAGGGAAAAATATTTAGTTTACTACTCATTCTTGAATATAAATTCCTTCAATGATTTTTGGAATGAATAAACAAATTCTGTCCATTATAAAAGTTAAGTATAGAAAACCTTCTAACTAAATTGGATATCAATGTAATATCCAATCAATTAGTGAAATATTTTATCAATGTGGCATGCTAAGTCACTTAAGGAGAAGCTATCGAAACATCAATATGGTCGCTGAACCATTAGAAGATGTAAATTTTACATAGTATAGTAGTTTGATGAATGATAACGATGACCCAATTTCTAAGACCAGTAATGAAGTCTATAAGAATCACTATAACCTATAATATTGATATTATGTATTTTTGTTTTTATAAAAACTGCTACTCCTTGTTTCCCACCATAGCCCTAGTAAGACATCCAACACCCAGATGGGGAGAGTCTTCTGATTCCAAGGGAACTTTAAGGGGATAAATATTTCTAGGATATATTAAATGTTAATTATAATGGATTCTCAAGAGTTAATACTTAGCAATGAATCTAAATCAAAAAAATCCCAATATTATTATGATAAATAACAAACAGATACTAGGATGTGTAATTTAGAGTTACAAATGGGGAAACTTGTTAGGGACATGAGCACAATAGATTAAGGGAAAATATTTAGAAAAATTGAGGTAAATAATAGGGAGAACATGATTCTTTTTATAGGTAGGAGTTGTTTAAAACCCTTTAGGATAATAAAAATGATGTTGGAAAAAAAATAAAATTTTGATTAAATATAGAAAGAAATATTTATGTAAAAATGATTCTATAAATCTAGAAACCCTAAATATACTTTTATAAAACCCAACGTGGTACCATAAAAAGATTAATAAAAATGTTTTAAAGATAATAAGAATAAAGGTCAATAAGAAAGAAAGTAAGCAAATGAGTAGATTCCTTTTGTTTTTAAGAATCATCTCCCACACATACATGTCCATTAGAGATTTAAAAAACAATCAATAACTTGAACTTCTAAAATTAATTGACTTGTTTAAAAAGATTAACATTAATATCCCATTATATGAATAATTATGTTCAGTCACTTCATAATCGAAAATATTTAGAAATATTATTTCATATAAAAATAACTAATTTGTTTCCACCAAAATCATGATAAAATAGTGTAATGATATTTTTTGGAATAAAAGAACTCATAAGATGAAATATTTAGATATTTTTTTGATCCCATAAATCCTATGAAATAATGTAAAACTCAATTATAACTTTTACTTTGATTCCATGATAAAAGTAATAACATAACCACTTTTTTTACAAAGGAATTTTGGAGACTAGTTACCCACTAAAATGGTGTCATAGTTGGTTGACCACTCTATTACACAACCCGTGGGATGAGTGGATGATTTGATTGTAGGAGTAGTAAAAATACTATTATCTACTAATTTTCTCATCATAGAAATGTAATTTAAATAGGATTTCCCTAAAATTATTGGTAGTCTTTTAACATCAATTAGAATTGTAGTCATAAATTTTTCAGAAGGTAAAATAATTTTTTATTTAGTTGAAAAAAGTGAGGAGTTTAATGTTTTTGAGAGAAGAAATGTACCTCTAAAAATTAGTTATTTCCTTAGAAATAAGTTGCTATAATTTTAAGTACCTTTTCTTGAATATGAATAAGAATTTTTAATAATGATTGAAGAGATTAATAAACTTTCTTCACAAACTAAAATATGTTTTTTAATTAGTTTAAGTATAGAAAAGAGACATGGGATGCATATGAGGGTGAGTTTTTTAAACATGTTAATAAAAGTTTTGAAGAAAATAGCCTAAAATAGGACCTAGAATTTAAAATTGAGGATCTCAAAAATTTTTAAAGTAGTGAAGAGGAGGATTTATTTACCTACCAATCATTCTTCAAAAAATACAATGGAGGCCATGGGTCACATATACCATAGATTCCACCTTCCAACCAAGAAACACTATAAATAGGGTTAAAACCAATCCCTTCTCACATAAAAATCTCATTTATGAGTGATATATCTACAATTATAGTTAATATATCTATCGAGTTAGGAGAAAATAGTGAAGAATTATTGTTATATGTGTTAAATATATATCAAAATATCACTAGTGTGGTCCATATTTGAAATAAAGGGATTAACCTGTCATTATCAAACATAAGACCCCAAAGGATCCTAATCATAAGCCAATGGTTGAGGAATAAAAGAGGATCAAACCCAAAATAAAGGAATTTGTGAGATAATAAGTGATAAATGTTCTTGATTTTGGGGTTATCTATCCCATTTTGGATATCCCTTGGGTTATCCCTATCTAAGTAGTTCTTAATAAGGGGGGTGTCACTATTATAACAAAGAAAAACGTAGAGAATATTCAGTTTAGAGAAGTGAAAAAATGAAGAGTCTGTATTTACTTTTGGAAAATAAACTCATCCACTAGAAAATTCCACATTCACATAAATTTTTTGAACCAAATAATTTATAAGATTATTGGGAACGATTTATTTTATTTTCTGGTCGGTTATTCTCTTTTAACTAGATTCATGTTAACCCATAGGATCAGGATAAAAAAAATTCACATGGACATTTTGATAATTTTCATACTAATGAATTTAACATTCCATAACATTATTTTCAGTTAACTTTGAATCTTATTATGATTCCACTTTTGTTGAGTATTGTCTTAGGGTGTTTTGGCTCTTCAACCCCTACAATTGGTGTATCGAAGCACGACTGATCTCATCTTTTGGTAAGCATATCTTCTCTCATGTGTTTTTTTTATGATCTCCTCTTCTATACTCCTTAGATATTGATATATCATAATGTTTTTGATGGATATGATATATATTTTTATTGATCTTGATTCTAGTCTTTTTTACTTGATCCCCATCATCTTCTTTCTTCATTGGTGTTCCCCACTGCGGGTGTTGTGTTGTTTTCATCACTGATAAAACGTTGGTTATTCCAAAAATCTGCACCCTTCAATTTAAACATTGAACTGATTGATTAAATTTAAATTAAATTTTAATTATATAAAAACCCATATTTTAAATTATTGATGTTATATTTTGATATTGGAATAGATTTTTGAAAAAAATACAAATTTCAATGGGATTGAAATTGTTGGGAGGATTTGAGAAAAACAATGGATTTATTTGAAAATTTATTTGATTAAATTAATTTGATATTGATCCTTGAGAAAATTTTTTAAATAGAAAGTTAATTTAAAAGGACATGAATTTTATGAGAACCATGGCTTGGTTTGGGAAATAAAAAGGCATGTTGAAAAATGATATTTGAAATTGTATTTTGAAATGATTTGAAATGACTGTTTTTACCATGATTGAAATAGTTAATTAATTATTGATTAAATCACATGGTATTGTAGGAATTTGGAAGGTGGTTGGTACTATAATTCTAGGATCTAACCCTTATGTAATGAACTGATGATGAAAATGCTAACTAAACTTATATCAACATGATTTCTTATAATGGGATCCAATAATGGGTTTTATTTCGATTTCACATAATGGGATCACCTAATGAGGTATTGAAATGAGTGTTAACACATATAATTATAGTAGTGATCACTAATGAATAGTGCGATGATCCTATATCCAAAAACTAATTAACCATAGTGAATTTGACCATGATTATTTATTTATTTGATATTATTTTACATTTCATTGATGATAGATCTATTTTATTCATTCCAAATGATTTATATAAATTATTTATATAAAGTTATTATTTAGCCTTTTTTGAGATATTTGCTATCAGTTGTTTTGAAATAATTTTTTGTTTGAAAATACGTAAATTATTTGCCATGCCTTTTTTGATAAATTGAATAATATTTCTTTTAATTATTATAGAATTGGTTATAGAACCCTTTGTGAGACCCTACTGGTATATTTAGATATCGCCCTATGTTTTCCTTGGTGCATTTGTAGATTATGTTATAACAGGTTTAGGAAATGGGAATGTGCCACTTAGAGGAGGAAAATGATCATGATATTTGGGACATGAAGTCATAAAGGTCACTAATGGAGATGCTATAAACTTGTTACATGGGTTATTTTGAAATTTATCTAATAGTTACTGAGTATATTGATGATGCATTATTTTGGGTTTTATTGACCTATTTGTTTCAGATAATTTATCTCTGTTGAGTATTGATCATACAAAGTTGTATATTTATTATCAATTTTTTTTGGAAGAAATCATTCCCTATTTATTCTTGTTGGGTTAAAGGTGCGAGTCACCAACACATAGAGATTTGGAATTCCCTTCAAACCATGTCAAAGCCAGAATGGGTGTCAGGGTACTGGGGTATTTGGGATGGTTCATTAAAAATTGGTATCAGAGGATATGAGGTTTTGAAACATTACATGATGTTAGTATTTATTTTTGAATTTATTTGTATATAGTAGGTAATATTTTTAGAACATAGTAGGGATTTTCATGTGAGTACTTGGCCAGCTCTCATCATAATGAGCCGTAAGGCAACATGGCCATTTTATGCAATTTTAATTGAGGAATGTTTTTATATAATTCTATTATTTTCCATACCTTTTATTTGAGTTTTTTGAAATATTATCTTAAATTTTTTTGATGGAATTGATTTTATTGTATCTTTTATCTATATATACTTGATTTTTTCAATCTTTTTGACACTTCTAATGCTCTATTATATTATTCTGTAGCATCATGACCCTGAGAAGATGTTTGAATAATCCCTAGGAGGAATATTCTGGTGAACCAAAGAAATTGAATCCTCTAGAAGACCAAAATATAGATGAGATAGTGATACATGCTATCTAATTTCTAAGATAGGAACCTACACCCTATTTGTTCATGAAATAGTCATGGAACCTCAAAGGGATAAATATTAGAATCATTCTCAAGAGTTTCTTCACCATATTCCACTTTCTATCTAAGGATCTATGTATCCTCAAAAGGTTGAGTATTGGTTGAAAAAATCAAGATTCTTTTTTGCGTTCTTGGAAACACTAAATTTGATTAAGGTAATGTGTTCCACCTTTAAACATGAAGTGCTTAGAAGGAGATGGTTGGATTTGATAGTGATAGTAAAGAAGCATGAGGTCTTGGAGTGGAAAGACTTTAGATTTATTTTCAATGGTTTGTTATATCTATTGTTGAGGGTCATTCCTAAGTCCATAGATTTTCTCGACCTCTAACAGGGTGACAAGACCATGATGTCATGTGTGAACCATTTTGACGAGCTTGTAAAGTTTTCTCCTGAGGTTGTGACTAATGAGAAACTAAATGCACAGATATTTGAGATGAGTATTCATTTTGAAATTTTATCTCATGTATTTATGTTTAAGATCACATATTTTGCTAAAGTAAGGGATAATGAATTTGTGGATGATCTTGATATGGATGGTAAGTTAGGGTTGGTGGGAGTTCCCTTTCCTCATAGTAGAAGTTCAATGAGTTCATTTAAGAGAAATAGAAAGTGTCATAAGCAGTGAGGTGGATCTAGGTAAAAGGATTCTTCCATACCTCTAATAGTTCCTGGAAGAGGCCCTATGACTTACTTCAAGTGTGGATAGGTTAGGAACTCTAAATAGGTTTACAATGAGGAACCCAAGATTTTTATTTCATGTTGTCATTTAGTACACCTATATAAGTTCTTCCACATATTTTCTTATCAGTTTAGTTTCATGGGATCATCAATAAATAATATTACTATGGTAAAATTATATGATTCATGATCTAGGGGTTCTAACCATAAGAATATACAATAAAGCTTATTCAAATAGTAGAAGTGTATCCAGAGATAGTGGATGCGGGTCCAATGACTGTGATATATACCACAACTATAAATTTATTGTTAATTATTTATTTATTTGATACTAGTTCATATCACTCTTTTATATTGGCTCGAACCGTGAAATCACTAAATCATCCATTAGATATTTTATATTATGTGATGGATATTTCTATTACCCTCTAAACAAAGAGAGAGTTGGGCCTTTATCATCATGAATTTGTTTTATCTTTATCTGATATTGAGCTTGCTTGGGATTTTCTATTTATTTACTTGAATCCTTTTGACATAATTCTATTGATAGATTGGGTTTTCACTAATATGAACCAAATTTAATATTATCTTTAGATGTTCTATTTTACTACACCCGATGGGGTGTTCTATGTGTATTAGGGGGAATGGTACTTGAGGAAGAGTAGATCCAGATATCCTTTTCCATATTTTTTAATATTAATATCAATGTTTTATTTTGACTTTGGGAAATAATATTTGAGTTATGATTACCCTAAAGTTGTTGCTATTTTTTATGAATTTTTTCCATCTAAATTCTCTATCTTTTGTATGGTAAGAAAGGTGGAGTATTATATTGATTTAGTAATTGGTACGCAGCTATTGTTTATTTCTTATTACTAGATGGAACCAGTGGAGTTGAAATATTTTAAGTCATAGTTGGATGATTTTGTATAGAAAAGTCTCATACACTCAAGCATGCCACATTGGGTAGAACCTATAATTTTTATGATTAAATTTGATGGAATAATTAACCTTTTTACAGGTTACCTAAAACCCAATCGATTCATAGTAAATATAAACTATCCATTTCTAAAAATATATGATTTATTTGACTAGTTGAAAGGGGAAAATTGGTTCTTCAATATTGAAATTTTTTTTAGTTTGAGAATTAAATAATCCAACATTATGAAGACAACCTTTAGGATCATGTATGGTCACTTTGAGTATCTTTTTATGCCCTTTTTCTAGATCAATGACCCTAATGTTTTTATGGATCTAATGAACAAGATATTACATGAGTATCTCAACTCATATTTTTGTGATATTTTTTGATGATATTGTAGTTTACTCTGAAATTGAGGAATATCTTGTGCATTATCTGAGAGTAGATATAAAAATTTAAAGAGATTTAAAACATTATAGGAAGATTTAAAATTGTAATTTAAGGATTTGTGAAGTGAATTTATTGGTACATGTGGTCTCATTACATAATATTTTCATTGATCTAAAGATGGTGAAGGTTTTTATGACGTGGGTGAAACTAGTTAATGTTTTAAAGGTATGTAGATTTTTTGGATTTGTGTGGTATTACCATATATTTTTATAGTATTATTGAAGCTTACTTCTCCAATGACCACACTCACTCAGAAGGGTGTGACGTTCTTGTGTAATGAATCTTTTATAGTTCTTTTGATGAGTTGAAATATTTATTGATTTTTTCACCATTGTTCACTCTTCAAGAGGTTGTGCAGGTCTATATAGTCTTTTGTGACAGATCAAGTTCATGTTTTTTCTATATTATTATACAGAGTGATCATGTGATATCCTATGGTTCCAAATAGATTAGGCTAAATGATAATAATTACTATACCCATGATCTCGAACTGACAGATGTGATTCATTCTCTTAAGAGTTAGTGGAATTAATTTTTCAAAGAAAGGTTTACCAATTATTATATAAAAAAATCTTGAGTTATATATTTTGTTAAAAATATTTTTACCTCTAAAAGATGTATTGGGTTGAGTAATTTAAATATTTTGATTTTGAAATTGCGTACTACCCAGGGGAGGGGAATGGAATTCCTTATGATTTGAGCAGAAAATTTATGACTTGGGCCACGAGAGAATCATTGGAAGAGTTAAAATTTAGGGACCTTTTTTCTTAGTTTCATTTGTGAGTCTAGGATGAATAGAACAAGGTTTTTTGTCTTATGTTTAGTTTACCTCCTCTCTTCTTCAGATGATTATTTAGGAGCATTAGCTTAATGATGAATTCCCTAGTATAAGGGAGACTCTTTATGTTGGGGATACTGACGGTGAGTGGATTTTCTCCTCTATGGTAATCATATATTTCTGAAATGGGGTTTTGTGCCTTTTCTCATGATAAAGGTAGCAATAGGGTGTTTATATAATTCTTAGTGGGAGGTGAAATTGGGAACCACAAATTTATTTCATGGTATGTAGTGATGATTCTAGTTGTAAGTTTGAGATGAGACATCAATACATTTTCCTCTCATTTTTATATTTGTCAGCCGGTCAAATTTGAGCACCAGATACCTTTAGTTCTACTTCATCCAATTCCTATTTGAACTTGGAAATGTTACGAGATCTCAAAAGACTTTGTGGTTGGACTACTAGGTACCCCTTAGGGGAAAAATGTTACATGGGTTTTGATTTATAGGTAGATCAAATCAGATCATTTTATAACCATTCAAGATGAAACCAAATTCAAGGACTCAGGAAATAACTATGTGTAGGAGATTTTCAGATCTCATGGAGTCCCTTCTTCTATATTCTTTGATAGAGATCCATATTTTACTATTAACTTTTGTAAAGGACACTAGAATTAACTAGGATCTTAGGTACATTTGAGTACGACAATTCATCCACAAGTGGGTATCTAGATAAAATGATCTATTAAATTATTATTTGATTTTTATGTTCTTTTGTTCTTGTATTTGGTGGATCATGAGTCACCCATTTGGGGCCAGTTTAATTTTATTATAATAATAGTTACCAATCTACAATATTAATGGATCATTTTGAGGAATTTTATATAAGGTCATGTAAATATCTGTTATTTTTGTTAGAGATTGGTGGTGCTTTCTTGGTTAGACTGAGTTCAGTCCAAGATACGATGATAAAGATTCAGTTGATTCATCAGAGAATGGTTATAGCACAGAATAGTATAAATCCTATGATGACCATCATCTATGAACATTGGAGTATAGAGTTGGTTACTAGGTGTTCTTGAGTGTTTTACCATGGTTGGTTCATGGGAGACTTTGGAAATAAGGAAAACATACACTGAGGTTTTTGGGTACTTTTAAGATTATTGCATTTGTGGGGAAAGTGTCTTTCCATTTATCACTTACACCATATATTAATTTCATCCACAATATCTTTCATATATTATAGCTCTTGAGGTATCTATCTGACCCTTCACATATTCTAAGCTGAGGAGTTCTTAATATTGAGCCTGATTAATATATGACTTAGCATCCACTTAGAATTTTTGGTTCTAATAAAAAGGAAATTCATTAGAGGATGGAACCTTTGGTACATGTGTTATGAAATCATGGTTCTAATTTTCATTGGATGTGGGAGTATGAGGTAATAATTTAAGTGCAGTGGACTCATCTATTTTTTAAGTAACTATCTTGAAAGGACTTTTGGGGATATAATTTTTCATACTGGGGAGTTTATAACATCATTTTACCTTATTTCATGTAATTTTTGACTCTTTTTAATGATTACCTTTTGGTTTGGTCTCATCTCAGGTTGTTTTCGGTGTAATTTGTAAACTTTTTGAGACTTTATGGGATGTTTATGGTTTTCTGAAATCGTAAACCCCCTAGGGATACCATGAACCCCAAAATTGTACTATATGCACAATTGTGGCACAATTTAATAATTCATGTTCCCACTAAGGGGAAACAATGTTTTCAAAGTAGTGGGGCATGTGGTTAAGGCACAAATTTTGTTTAGGAATGTGTCCCCCTCCATGAAACCATGCATATGGGATTTTTACCCCCTTAAAATTTAATTAAAAATATAAATACCCTCTCTTTAACCCCAAATCTACCCCCACATTACTTAAAATATTTTCCCTAGTCTTGAAGTCTATCAATAAGTGATTTTGGTTCCTCAAAATCCCTATATTTGTTGATTGATGTATAGTTGATCTTGTTTGATCTCTTTCGGTTATGTGGATCTTGTCTCATGGATTTTCATCTGATATCCTCTTCTCACCTTATTATAGATTGATATACCATTATTTTATTTATCCATATAATGACTATTTTGATGTGTATTGATTCTAGTGATTTTTATAGACATCATTCACCTTCATTCTTCATTGGTGTTACCCGCTATGGGTGTTTTGTGGTTTTGTGTTCTGAGAAAAGTTATGTGGTTCCATAATGCATGACCATTCATTGAAACCTTGATCATATTGATTAAATTTATTGAGTTTTTATATGATTTAAAAACCTCCCTTTGAAATGACTAATGTTATATTTTGATATTGGCTTTGAATTTGTGAAAACCCCCCAATTTCAAGGGGATGATTGTTTTTGGTATGATTTAAGAAAAATGATGGCTTGTTTTAAAAATTTATCTAATAAAATCAATTTGACATTGAACCTTGGTAAAATGGATTAAATTTAAATAATATTTAAATGAAATTAATTTAATGTAAACAATGATTTTTAATTTTTTTTAAATAACTGTTGAAAAAAGAGACTGGGAATTGTATTTTGAACTAATTTGAAATGATTTATTTTCCCAATAATGAATTGATTAATATATTAAGGATCAATGAAAATATGAAACTAGGTGGTTACTATGTTCTTGGGATAAACACACTAGGTTTTGACCCCTAGTAATGGATTTAAGATGACAATGCTTACTAAACCAAGCTCAACATGATTTCCCATAATAGGATCTCTTTATGGGGTTTATTTTGATTTCCCATAATGGGATCCCCCAACGTCCTGTTGACATGAGTTTGGACACATATAAATTGATCCATGATCACTGTTGAGTAGTGTGAGTATCCTATAACCCAAAAATAACGTACTGCAGGTAATTTGACCATGGTGTTTTAATTACATGATTTGATTGTACTTTCTATTTATTATAGAACTATTTTATTCATGACATATGATTTATACAATTTTTTATATAAAATATTCATTGAATACTATTTTGATATGTCTCCAAAAATATTTAGAGAGATTTATTTTAGAAAATATATAAATAATTATCAATGATTAGTTTTGTTTAAATATAAATACTATTTGGTTAAATTATTATGTAATTGGTTATGGAACACTTTTTGAGACATTACTAGCCTATTAAGCTCACACCCTTATTTTTTCCTTTAGATGTTTATAGATTATCATATGCTGGGTTCGAGAAAAGGGAAATAGTAACTTGGAGGTGAAAGATATTCTTGATCATTGGGACCTAGATTTATAGAGGTGACCGATGAATATATTATACAATTGTTTCAAGGGTTTTTTTGATCTTTATCATGGATGTTATTGAGTATTTGATCATGTTTTCTTGTGTGTTTTTTACTTTTTAAACTCAATTTCTCCCAATGGAGTTTTTCACATAGTTACTCGTATCTTTATCTTATGATATTTGTAGAAAAAACATTTCCATCCTTATTTTTGTAGGTTTCCAGGTGATAGTCACAAACCCATGAAGATCAAGAATTCCCGTTTTTCCATGTTAGAGATGGATTCGGTATTTGGGTACTAGTGAATCCAATATGATTTCTGAATATTAATTCCCTTTAATTTGTGTGGATCAATAGAAACTATTTAAATATGTGTGGTGATTATCTTTTCCTATATTATTGAAATTATTATTTATGTGATTATGGGTGACTTTTTCATAATATATAGATCATTTTAGAACTATATTGTGATCATGGTACTAGTTTTTCAATGGTTGTAGAGAATAACATGGGTTTCAAATGGTAAAAATGACAATTCATGGTTACCAAGGGATTAATACATGGAAATATGGTTTCAAAGAGGGGAATAGGGGTTATCCATGATAAAATAGAGGTGAATAAAATATTTATCCCTTTAGAAAATATTAAATGGATTAGGAGTTTCAAATGACATGATAGTTTCTATAATAGATTTATTAAGGATTTATAAAGCCTGACTAAAACACTCTATTCGCTAAATTTCAATGATGTGCCATTAATTTTTAATGAAACATATTTAGAATCATTTAATATATTAAAATATAAATTGATATCCTTACCTATAATCACTAACAAGGTCTAGAACCATACCTTTGAGTTGATGAGTGATGCTAGGGACATTACTGTTGGAGTTTGTTATGTAAAAAGAAATAGAAAAGGTTAATTGTGATTTATTATTCTAGCAGGTTACTAGTTTAAGATCAAAAAAATTAAACCATTACTGAGAAATAACTGTTAATGAATATATTTTACCTATAAAATTATAAGAAATAATTAGTTAGATAAAATGTTATAGTTTATACTTATCAGGATACCCTAAATTACCTACTGCCAAAGAAATAGACAAAACCAAGATTAATGTGATGAATCCTTTTATAGTAATAATATTTTTAAATAGTATTAATAATAAAAAGCATAAAATGTTGTGGGTTACCAATTTTTTAGGTTACCAAAATCATAATGTGATGAACCAATATAAATCAATTCCCCTTTCCATTATGAAAAACTGATTTTAGTTTCAGTTATGAAAATTGAAAGATATGTAGATTTTCCTTTTTTCCTTGTATAAGGAGTGATTCCATGGTATATCACACAAAATCAGAGAAAGAAATTAATTTAAAAACATAATTAAAACCTTTTGGGATAACCCTTCATTTTTAAGAGGCTTTTTGAGGGAATCCTTAGTGCGTGTGTTCTTGAGGTTGAGGTGATTTCCATTTTAGAATGTTTCCACTCTTTATAATGGGTATGACACCATGGGGGAGAATTAAAATTCCAAATTGTTATTTATGTTGTATTTTATTTTCCTACACTATTCAATGATATTAGAAACAAATTTTTCAATAATGGAAAATTCAAAAGAAAAGGTTAGTTAAGAAGAATACAAAAGATACCTCAAAAGGGAATTCATGAGGTTATTAATTTTGATTTGTGGGGATTATATTTTATGGGAACCGTCTTATATTATAAAGGGAATGAGTAAATATTTGTTTTTTATAATATCCCTAAGTATGTGGTGTATATGTTACTACCTAAAAAGCAAGATACATGTATTGTGAAATTAATTAAAATAAATAGATTTTCTAGATTTGGCGTGCCTCAGGTCTTCATCACAGATAATGATACCCACATTAAGACCTTCATTATCTATAATTTAATGTAAAAATTAGGTGTTTGTGTTTGTGTGTGTGTGTATAAGACTAAAATTTATATCATCCTTAGTCTAGTTTCTAAGTTAATGTTTTCAATAGGGAGATAAAACATATCTTACAAAACATAGTTTTTGTCCCATGTAAGGATTAGTCCTTAATGTTAGATGAGTGAGTTAGAGGAGATTATAAGGGAATCCTATGAAAATTATAGGTATACATGGAAGGAACCAAGGATTTAAATGAATTAAAAGCTAAAAATATGGATTTCAAGGCTCTTCATATAGTGATTCTTTTCAAATCCAAATTTAAAATGTTTACCAAAATGCTAAATACCAAACATTTTAGATCATTCACCATCCTAATAGTTATTATAAGTAGAGTTTGGGATCCAGTATGGTAGTATAATAGGATATACGTTAAAGGGTGAAGGATTAAGAATTACATTTAAGGGAATTTAAAGGGTTTGTATGCCTTATATGTTTATGAAAATATATTTTCACTAATTATATCTGAGGATTTTAAACTTACTTATTTATGGGAGTCAACCCATGGTTATTATTTTATGCTTTTATATATTTTTATGAATAATTTTTTATGATCTTCCAGTTATTCCAATAATTGATTATTTAATTTAATTATGGTTTTAACACTATATTATTAAGTAATTATAATGTTGTGATTCCAAAAGAAGAGGTGAAATTATTAGTTGTAAGCATAGAAGTTAATTGTTTTTTCATTGATAAGTTGTATGATATACAAACAAGGTAACTAGAGAGAATACGTTTTATTTGGACTATAAATGATTGAGGATCCATTTTCATGGAAATTTTTCTATTCAATTTCACATTTGATTTTATTTATAGTTTTTTAAGATATATTGATACATACTTAACAAATTTTACAGTTAAAAAATTATTTAACTTTTTTATTTAGAATCTAAAATACTACTCCAATTTTCAAATATTTTTGAACCCAAATCATAATCATGATACTTCCTCTAAAATAACACACATTAAATTTATTTAGTGATAATATGGTTCATCAATATACATCTTGTGAACTGTTTTAATCTGTGAAATGAAAAACATTTTTTTGAACACCATTTTACCCTTAAAAATATGTTTAAATCTTTTGTTTTTATTTTTTTTGAAATGATTTTTTTTATATGTTTCTCTAACATTATAATTCAATATTTGGAAAATGTTGAGTTATAATCTTGGGTTAGGGGTCTATTTATATTATAATATTTATTTCACAAAGTACACATCAATATAGCCTTAAAATTATCATTTTTTTCTAGATTTAGATATCATCTTCAATAGATGTATATATTTGTTGAACTTGAGGACTATCTTTTCTTCTTCAAGTTATTTATAATTTCTATTTTATTATGGTATAATTATTATAACATCATTTTCATTACTCTATAAAAATTATTTCATTTGGTCAAAAATTTTGGAGTAGTATTTACCAACATCACTTGTATTTTCTTTTTTGATTATTTTTGTAACTCATAATCATTACATTTAAATGCGATAAAAATTGAACTCCCAATACTTATAAATTTTTTATTATTTTTGCTTAAACTTGTTGATGATTTAATTATCATCAATTTTAATTATTAAATCACTAATCCATCCCTTGTGGATAATTATTCTATGATAATTATTTGAGATTTTCCCCTTAGAGAAAAAGAGATGTATTGATGAACATTAAATTGAAATGATAATTTTGTTTTTATCATTTAAAAAATTTAAAATTATACCATTATTTTAAAACTAAAACCAAATTTTTATAAACAATTTTTTTCGATAAGAGAAATAATTTCTCCTGAATTTAGAAAAAAAATAGGATAAAAAACTTTTCAAATTAACATCCTTATTTGAAATACAAATCATTCACTTTTGATAATAATTTATTTTCAATAAAATTTATCAAATGGTTCATTGAGGATAAAAAATACTTGAAGTGTGGGGGAATCTAATGTGACATTAATTTCATTGATTTAATCCTAATATATATATATATATATATATATGGATTTTTTGTATTTTAAATGTAAAAAATTCATTTTAATGTATATTTATTGTATTTTATTTTTTTGTAATGAAATTTTAATTCATCAAATATTTATATAAAAATATGTTATTCTGGTTAAGAAAACTATTATTTTTTATTTTATTAATGTTTTAGTTTTTCTAGAAAAATTATTTTTATTTATGTTGGTGGTATGTTATTTAAAAATATAATTTTGAATTGTCTAATGATTTTAGGTTTTTTATTTTAGTTCATTCAAGTTATATGTTTTTCATATCGTTTGTATGAATCATTTTTTAAATTCTATTATGAATTCTATTTTCTTATCTATGGTATAATTCTATTGATGTTTTATTTTTCATTTAATTTACTATATTTATATGTTTTTATTCTTATTTAAAGCTAAAATTTCGATCAAAAACTACAGAATGGTAATATTGAGGCACTGTTAAAGGTCATCCATAGATTGTTAGCTCATGTAAAGTTTGATGAAAACCTATGTCAGTGTTATATTAGCAGTGATGTTAGTGTTACTACCGAATTGAATAAGTGTTATCATAAGACTATGTAGGTTTGAAAAGAAACTAAATGTGTGAAGGGATTTCCATGAAAGTAAGGAATTATCTTCGGTGCTTCTATAAATGTGATCTCACATTCTAGGAGACCTGTCTAGGGGTAACATCAATGAGGGCCTGTATGATAAATTGTAAACCTAAATTTTGTGGAGCTATTTAAAGGATATATAAGATATGAATATAAGTAATTCATCACTTTATACACTATTTAAGGGTATATTAAACTTCAACCAAACTACACAAAGGCCAATAAGGAGCTACACGAAGGTAGGAATTCACTTATAAGAGCTACATCAAGGTCATACCATTCTCATGTCAAGGTAATTTATAAATATAAATGTCTAAAAAAAGGTAACTAGAAGATATATAAGGGTAACATTATCATAAAAAAATATACGACAAGCTATTTTCGTGACCTGTAGAAGGGTAAACATCAGCTGCATGAAAGTAAAATGAGCTGTAGAAAGATTAAGAGAATTTATATTTGACTAGGATCCCTAAATAAAAGTTCATGATCAGGGATCCTAAATATAATTGACTAAGGTGAATGGAAGACCATCATTACATGCTGATGAATTAAATAGTGGTGGGGGAGGGGAGGGGTCAAATTTGATCACTTGGGATCCACTAGAAGTCCTCATCAAACCTTCTAAAGGAAGAGTTAACAAAAGAATTTTCAAGAAAAAATAGGTTGGGATATCCAATGGGAGGTGTTAATTATATTATGATTCCAACTCAAGACATAGTAAATATATTATGAATAGTTAACAATAACCATGTTGAGGATATCCATTCAACATAGATGAAATTCCAATGAGCTCAGTGTTGGTAGTCATTAAATGACTACATTGAAAAGTGGTAGGACCTATTCATTTTAGGATCAATTATCATTATTTTATCATTAAATCACCTATCATTGGGAATCAAATACATAACCCATTATATCAATAAACGGCGAGATAATAGATTATATAAGCTAGCTTCATTAACAAATAAGACTTCCCTTTCTTATCTTCTTATTTTTTTATTTCAATGAATTTATTGTATATGATTGAAATGATTATTTTTATAGGAAAAACTATCGATAGGAAATAATATTGACATGTTATTCATATTTTTTCAAGGTACATTAATCATTATTTTCCTAAATTTTTCTTTTTCAAGATCAAATATAAATTATATCTTGATAAAACTAACTTCACTATTTACTAGCATTATGAATTTTCTATCACATATAATTTGAAACACACTGATTATCCTCAGTAGGATATTTTATTAACACCATAACTTATGAAAACCTAGATATCATTTTCTAAAATAATTATATAATATGAATTTAATAATAAGAAATATGTTTTCCCTTATATTTCTCATTTTTTAGACTTTTGATATACTACTTGATTTCATCCATTTATTCCATTGTTTCATTATTATTTCATAAATTTTTTCTCATAATTCCACTCTACTTACATCCACCATTTTCATTTTTTTGTCCAAATTTCTTGAGATTGTTCTTATTTTTCCTAGAACAGTTATAATCATTTTTGTGGGTTCAACCTGAGTTTCAAATTTACTAGTTTAAATTGGGAAAATAAATAAATAAAATGGTGCTTTCTATGATAAAATATGTGGTACTATTCCCATTACATAATCTATGATTTTTATTTTTTGTATATAAATAATATCATTTTTTAATATTTTATCATATATAAATCTATTTGGACTTACATACCAATTTGAATCCTTATTTATAAGAGATTAATAACCTGTTATGTGAGAAGAATGATAATGGGATCAAATTTAAATCATGTTTTATCATCATAGGTGATATGGATGTTTCATGGGATTTTATAGTCCTCAAGATAAAAAATGACCTTATTATTGGAATGGACTAGTTATTAAGGTAAAAGGCTCATACCAACCATTATAAATGAAGGGTTATGATTGTCTCACCAGATGAAGCAATCATCACCCTATGAGAAGTTTTTATGTTAATATGATAAACACTAGTAATAGAATTTTAGATATTAGTTATATATTTTATTTTAAGGAGGGACTAGTTTACAAATACATGGATATAAGTGTTATTAACAAACTCTTAACAATTATATACATTTTCTTTGATACCATACATACAGATTATTTAATTTTACATAAAATGGGAGATGCATAGTCTTCAATTGATTGTTTTTGTGAACTAGTATGATATATTTACCTGCATAACACATGGAATTAATGACGATTTAGGAATTGAATATATATATGGAGGACCATGAGAAGAGAGGATTTACATGACCTATTTTTTCTAGTTTTGTAGCACTAGTGTTTTTTTCTAAGAAGGACAATAATAACACATGGAAATGTATTATATGAAAAAATTTGAATCAAGTAATAATAAAGACCTTTTATCTACTAAACTATATTAATGACTTATTATATCAACTAAAAGGAAATTTTTTGTGTTCCAAGATCAGTCTTCAGTGATGATATAATCAGTTTAGTATAATATAGGAATGTATTTTGAAGATCTCATTTTAAAGATAATATAGAGATCATGAGTTTTTGGTGATGCCATTTTTGGTTACTAAAAATCCTAGAGTGTTCATGGTACTGAATAATCAAATCTTACATAAATTTATTGATTCCTTTATAGTGGATTTTTTTGATGATATATTTATTTATTCAAGGTAAGAGTCAGATCATGAAAATCATTTGATGACTATTTTGGATATTTTTCATAATCCTAGATTAAATAAAATGTTCTTTAAATGACACTTATAAATTCAAGAATAAAAATTTCTAGGTAATTTTATTTCTCATAAATTATTATCTATTAATCCTAACAAAGTTAATACCCTAATATATTAGGATAAACCCAGGAAATTTTTAATATTCATATATTCCATAGTCTGACATGGTAAAAACAACGTATAATATTGGAATTATCTAATATTTCTTCACCAATGAAAGATTTAATGTCAAAGGGAGTGAAAATAAATTGGAATGAGAAGAGTTTGGAAACTATTAAAAACATTTAGTGGAGGATTAACACAACTCTAGTTGTGATACTACCAGTACTTGGTGATGTGTATTTGGTCTACTTTATAGAATGTCATGAAGTTTTGAGATGCGTTGCAAAGACCCGTAATTTCCGTGGAATTGTTTTAAAATACATGGGAATTTTACGAGTCCGCAAAAATTTACAGCGCATGATTCCGAGGCCCAGTGTGCCCGGAATCAATTTATGAAGTTTTGTTTGGGTACCTTTAGTAAACGAACGAGGGGGATTTTATATATTTTGAACTGGTGCTCGGAATTGAAATCCGAGGTCATTGTTGAACTCGTAGAGTCGGTGATTGCTAAGTGAGACCTTCACTGCAGTTGTGTTCTATCGGGAATGGAAGTTATATTTTGGGTTTGAAATAAGTTAAATAAAAATAAGTGTAGCTTATTTTTATTTTTAGGGTGGTTACAACCTCCAAGAGGTGGTTAGTGGTGGGGGACACCACACCATAACCTCCCATGAGAGGTTCTAGTGGTGGGGACCACCATCACATAACCTCCATTGGGAGGATTTCTTTGGTGGGGCCCACATGGGCTTTAAACCCCCTCTAACCCCTCATTTATGTGGGATGAAACTCTCCACCTTCCCCCATGACTTTAATGAGCCATCCCTCACAACTAATTAATTGAACTCTTCCATTTAATTAATTGGCACCCATTTAAATTATTTTGAGTTATATCCAACCATTAAAATAATAGATAGTCTATTATTTTTGGTTGGAAATTAATTTGGTTGAGCTTTGAGAGAGAACTTGGAGAACCATTGGAGAATTATCTCTCAATGAAGAACGCGAAGAATGTCTATTCACCATCCACCGAAGAACGACAAAATCTTTCTTCGATCTTAGACTGAGCCAAAAGAGAAGGAGCTGACCGTGAATAATACTAACAATGCATCTTCCTCGGTTTCGTGTCACAGATGCTTCCTAACGTCAACGAATCGACGTCTGTCATTCCTCTCCTTCCACCGTAAATGATCGAAAAGCGAGGTAGGGGAATTTTGAGATTGAATTTCTTCCCTTTTACGTTGTTCAACTTTGGATAATAATTTACCGAATGATATCAATGTAACATGGAGGGCTCGGACTGCAAGAACACAGCTCAACCCACCCCCTCTAATTGTTCTCATTTGTTGATGACGGCGGCGGCCCAAAGGCACCTCCAGAAGGATGGACGATGGCAGAGCAACACGACCAGCGTTGGGCCAGCCGCAATGAAAACTGGTGGTACAACGGATGCCGGGTCGCTGGAGGGGAGTGGCGCCATCGCGCCTCGTGGGTGGAAGGGCTGCGGCCAGGAGGGACATGATGGTCGGAGGCGGCGCGACGCCGTTGCACCGTGTAGAGGAGATGGAGGCCATAGCCAGGCCATGCCATGGAGAAGGCAGCATGGCGCCGTCGCGCCGCATGGAGCAGGGGAGCCGCGGCCAGGGTGGGCCACATCGAAGCAGGTGGAGTGGCTAGCCGTTCGGCTAGCCATGAGGGGCGGGACCCAGTGGGTCCTGCATGTTCTGGACCGATGCCACCTGGCGCTGGTTTCAGATCACACCTGAATGACAAAGTTGTTCGGAAAGCCAAGGAGAGTGTGGTTTCCCCCTGGACATGACTAAGGTGGAACCTTGCTGGACTGCTTGGTCACCAGGCCGACCAGGCCGCCAGGCCAACCGGGTCCCCGGGCCAACCAGGCCGCCCGGCCGCCACCAGGCCGGGCTACTCCCTCTGGCCGGGACACTCCCTCAGGCTGGGACGCCTTCGGGCTGGGTTTTCCCCTTGGTTCGGGCCACCGTCTCGGGCCGAGCCACCCCTTGGACTGGGCCACTCCCTTCAGGGACGGGTCGGACACACGGATTGGGTCGGACCCCAGTCCGGACCCCATTAGCCCGAATAAACTTTTTCACCCATAACATGGGATACATGTGTCCGATTGACGAACCACATTTGGCGATGGAAATATTAGAGTGAGAAATTTATTTTGGAATACCCCACTTGAGGTTTGGACACAGTTGGGGTAAAGTCGATTTGGTTTGAACCTAAAATCCAACAGGGCCCCTAGAACAAAATTTCTAATAACTCACAGACCGGGCATCCGATTGATGCGCCATGTGTTGCGTTGAGACCCCTATAATGAGGCGAAACATTGAGATAATTATACGTGGGAATTAGGGACAGTTGGATTATCAACCAGTATCTTGTGGAGTGGATCCTCCCTGAGACGAGCAAGCGTAGTATGAAGACCTAGTAGCTGGATGAGACCTGAGGACTGATGACCTTTCGAATCAGAGTGTTTCTACTAGCCCAGTGGAAAGTGCCTCTATGTGACAAGGAAGACCCATAGTGGGGAGCGCCTCTGTGTGACGCAGCAGACCCACGGTACTCAACATGTGGAGTACCTCAGCAGGATATGAGGGTGAGTGCTTCTGTGTGACGTGACAGACCCACAGTGGGGAGCACCTCTGTGTGACATAGCAGACCCATGGTACTCTACAGGAAGAGTACCACAACAGTCCAGGATAGTGGTAAGCACCTCTATGTGACGTGGCATGCCCATAGTACTCTATTGTGGAAGAGTGAACCAGTAGCCGAGGTTTTGTCGGTTTGACTGGGAGTGTTACATGTTACCACCCCTAGAATAAAATCCTGGATTTGAGATGAGTCAGTTACTTTTAGGTTTACCTAATTATTGAGATGGGTTACTAGATAACTTAGGTATATGTATGGGAATATAACTAAGTAAGTGATTCCATTACTTCTTTACTTTCTGGTTATCCTTGTCGGATATTGTAATACCTTGAGGGTCTCGAGGTCCCTAATGAGTATCGTTATACTCACCCCTGCACAGGATATTCCCGCACCCCGTTGAGTTGGTTGCAGATGACGAACAGTGCTGACTGAGGCAGAGAGTAGCAGGACTGGATAGTACCCAGAGGTGGATCACTCAGAGTGACGGTGCATAGAGCGGACGAATGGACGTGGAGTGCTGAGGAGTCCATATGTACCTACCATTCAGGTAGGAACCCCAGAGGATGAACCAGTAGCTATTTTACTTGATTTCAGTTGTACCTGTACTTTATTTTTGTGCTTGTATTTCCAACCCCTTTTACTTTCAAGCACTTCTTCTGTATACAGTATTTCTTAGTGTTTGCTTCCAGTTGTGTATTCTTATTGTGTGTGTTTACTTTTTATAATGGCAGGGACTTCCCAGCCTAGGGAATTACACCTTTGGTGCTAGTCAGAAGCCCGTAGACTATGGAAGGCGGGCTTGGGGTAGTCATCGCATGGGTCCCGAGGACAGGTCATAACAAATTAGTATCAGAGGAGTCAGTTCTACCTCAGAACATAGAACTATGATATTTATTTTCTATGAATCAATAGTGTTAAGGGTACTAAGTGTGGTTTTTAGTTCAGGGATTCCAGTATTGGTGCAGGTGGCGGAAGTATCCATACACCAGGACCCTGACTACTGATTTCTAACTTAGTGCAAGAAAACACTGATTGTGTGTGTGTCTTTAAAATTTTTCTTATGTCAGCTCAACTAGGTCAACTCACCAGGTATAATATTTTGACCGTGTCGCTTCTGTTTCTTTTATGATGCCTCCTTGTAGAGCCATGAGAGTCGTATACTCTGACAGCCCACCGAGCAATGAGAACTCGGTGCATTTCCCTTTACCAGCAGAGGCACCAGTAGTACCACTACCCATTGGGCCACCGATGCCACCTGCCCCAGCAGAAAATGATGCATGTCGATTGAGCGCGTCTCATGAGTTACAGCACCAGAGGCCACCCAGGATCTAGAGAGAGACAAAACCACAGGTGGATGAGGATTGGCTGGAGGCTATGGTGGGAGTCTTCAGGCTGGTAGGGACAGTAGTAGACCTTATGGTGATCCTTTCTGCAAGTCTCCTTCAAGAAGCGGCAGGTAGATGGTGGATCCTGATTCTCCAGGTCCACGACGAGGTGACACTACTATGGAAAGACTTCGAGAGCCTGTTCCAGGTGGATTTTTTTCCAGCGACCCTACGAGCAGTACAGATACATGAGATGCTACATCTATAGCATGGTAGCATGATAGTGGAACAGTACTCAGCGAGGTTCTCCGACCTCTCACGCTACTCCACAGATATGGTGTGACACCCATTCATCAGGGCTCAGACCTTCGATTAGGGGCTCAGGAGAGAGATCAGGGAATCTATGATCTCCCTCCGTATCCCAACACAGGTGGGGGTGTTAGAGAGAGCCCTCCTAGAGGAGAGTTTCCTTGATGAGTTGTCACCAACAGTGAGATCAACCACTAGTCGACATGCAGCAGAGTCTTCTGTAGCTGGCATTAGACAGATGACATAGAGGTCCATGAGGACCAGACCCACGGGTGGACAACCGTATGACTCAAGATCAGTTTTTTGGGGCACCCATGAGAGTGACTTATAAGCCAGGAGCAGATAGTGCTACTCATGCGGTGGTAAGGGTCACATGGCTCATGACTTTCCGACCCGCCATTCAGATGATCAGAAAATAGTTGAGGGACCTCCTAGGTAGAGGCATAGGTTCGATCGAGGTGGTCCACAGGGCACAGGCGGACATGGCGGAGGATCTGGTCGAGTAGCTGGTGGTGGAGGACATTTCAAGGTGTTTCCATCAGCACCACCAGGAGGTCCACCTCGACCGCAGGGAGTGGGTGGAAAGGGGAGAGCTCAGCTTCAAAAAGATGAGGCCTATAACCATGGTTCTCCGTAGATGATTCGAGGTACGATCTGTGTCTACTACACCTTAGCCGCAGTTCTAATAGTCACAATTTCCAGTCATTCTTTCATTTCCACTGCCCTTGTTTGGAGTTCGGAGATTCCGACCGAGCCTTTGGCTCGATCCGTACGGCTAGATACTCCTACAAGAGTAGACTCGATGATTACGAACTGGTGATGACAGTGTGAGCTTAATCTAGGAGGTTCGAGCTTCAGCTGTGATTTTCTCATAGCGGTGTTGAGGCCTTACGACTTCATCTTGGGTATGGACTAGTTATCTACAGTCCTTGCTCAGATTGACTGTATTAGGCGCAAAGTACGGTGTGTCCGCATGAATGGGACCATTTTCAACTTCACCTGTGAAAAGGGAACCTTTACAGCACATGAAAGGCTTACTTGGAGGAGGGTGTAGCTGATCACTCATCAGTTGGCCTGCCTTACCCTCGTAGCAGTTGAGGTGGAGAGTCTGACTTATCATTTAGTGGTGGACCAGTACACGGATGTTTTCCCAGACAATGTTCAAGGACTTCCTTCTCTCAAAGAGGTGGACTTATACATTGACATGTACCATGGGATGGCACAAATATCTACATCAGCATATCAGATGGTTCCTGTTGAGCTTCGTGGGTTGCAGGTTTAGCTGGAAGACTTGCAGGGGAAGGGATTAATTCAGCCCAGTGTTTCTCCCTGGGTAGCCCTTATTCTGTTCGCCAAAAAGGTGGGAAGGATCTTGAGGCTCTATGTTGACTACCATCCCATGAACCAGGTGACCGTAAAGAACAAATACCCACTCCTGAGGATTGATGACCACATTTATCAGCCCAAGGGAGCTCGGTCGTTCTTGAAGATAGACCTTAGATCAGGCTATCACAAGCCCAGAGTTCGAGATGAGGATGTGCAGAAGACAACCTCCAGGTGTCGGTATGGCCATTACAAGTTCTTGGTTATGACTTTCAGTGTAACCAACGCTCTAGCAGTTTTCATGTGTCTCATGAACAGGATCTTCCAGCCATACATCGATCTCTATGTCATAGTCTTCATCGATGACATTCTGATCTACTTGTCTACTGAGGAGGATCATGCATACCATTTATAGGTAGTACTGGACACACTCCGAGAGCACCCGCTTTATGGTATGTTCTCGAACTGCCAGTTTTGGATTCGAGAGGTTCACATCTTGGGACTTGTCATCTCAGAGGCTGGAGTTGCAGTAGATCTAGAGAAGATTGAGGTGGTACTTTCTTGGGAGCCACCCAAGAGTGTGACGGAGGTACGGAGTTTCCTGGGTTTGGCTGGATACTATCGGAGGTTCGTTCCAGAATTCTCCAAGGTTTTAGCACCACTATCAGCCTTGAAGAAGAAGGGGAAACCCTTCGTGTGGTCAGAGAGACTCCATAAGAGCTTCCAAGAGCTAAGGCAGATGTTGACTAGTGCCCCCATCTTGAGGCTTCCAGAGGAGGGTGTAGGGTACATAGTTTACTACGATGCATCAGGGATCAGACATGGGTGAGTCCGGATGCAGGAGTGAGAAATGGTCGCATATAGTTCTTGGCAGCTGAGACAACATGAGAAAAACTGAGCTACCCATGACCTGGAGATACCAGCAGTGGTCTTCGCCTAAAATATGTGGCGACACTATCTGATGGGAAAACATTTTACCGTGTACTCTAATCAAAAGAGTCTTAGGTATATCTTCTATCAAAAGGACTTGAACCTGAGGCAGTGGTGTTGGCTTGAGTTCCTCCAGGACTATGACTTCGAGATAATCTATACTCTTGGGAAGGGGAACGTTGTTGCAGATGCACTCCGTAGGAGGTCTGGTATTCAGCTACTAGGAGAGGCGAAAGAGCAGCTGACTGCCTTGTAGATATCCTTTGTGGATAGGGATGAAGCAGCCTATCTACAGTCTCTTACAGTCACTCCTCCACTAATTCAGTGAGTTAGGGAGGCAAAACATGGGGACGCTAACTGGGAGACACGACGTGCTTAGATATCCACAGGGCATGCACCTAATAGATTTTCTAAAGGTGGGGAGCATGTCATCCTCTTCAGAAAACATACCTTGGTACCAGTTGCACTTCAAGAGGAAGTGTTGAGGGAGTTTCACACTTCCCCTCTGGCGGTACATCCATGTGTGGCGAAGATGTACCAGGATCTTCGACAACAGCACTGGTGGCTAGGTATAAAAAAGGAAGTAGTAGAGTTTGAATCATGGTGCCTCACTGGTCAGCAAGTGAATGGAGAGTACCAGGTGCCAATATGCCTCGTTCATCCCATAGAGGTCCCAGAGATAAAGTGGAATGGGATATCCATGGACATCGTGACGGGTCTTCCACGTACATCAAGGAGTCACAACTCGATATGGGTGATCGTTGACTGACTCACCAAGTCGGACCACATTCTAATGATCAGAGAGCAGGGCTTAATAGAGAACCTGGGATGCCTCTATGTGTAAGATATTGTGCGTTTACATGGAGTACCTTCTTCTATTATCTTTGAACGTGATGCACGGTTTACTTCCTAGCTATGGACGGGGTTACAGGAGGCTTTCAGGATGCATCTACGTCTGATCAGTACATTCCATCCTCAGATGGATGGCCAGACTGAGAGGACCATTCAGACTATTGAGGACATGCTCTGTGCTTGTGTCCTTGACTTTGGTCACAGCTGGGAGGACCACTTACCTTTGGTGGAGTTTTCCTACACCAACTACTATCACTCCACCATCGGTATGGCACCTTTTGAGTCCTTTTATGGTTGACCTTGCAGATCACCACTATGCTGGACATACCGAGGGGAGTCAGCACTAGTGGGACCAAAGATGGTATAGGCTACCACAGAGAAGGTGTAGATCATCTAGGAGTGGAAGAAGACTGCACAAAGCAGGCAGAAGTCGTATGCTGACTAGAGGCGGAGACCTCTGTTGTTCGAGGATGGAGACCATGTCCTCTACGGGTCTCACCTTAATGAGGTCTATAGAGATTTGGCTAAGGCAATAAGTTAACTTTGCAATTCATCGAACCTCTATAAGTCCTCAGTAGAGTAGGAGAGGAGTCTTATCACCTGGCTCTTCCACCTCAGTTTCACCGGGTGCACGACGTCTTCCAGGTATCTCAACTAAGGAGATACGTGCATGACCCTTCAAACATTTTCAACCACGGGGAGCTAGACATCGATGATGGGGAGAATTTCATAGAGGTTATAATGGAGATTGAGGATCGATAGGAGCATGTCCTATGTGGACGGTCGATACCTCTGGTGCGCGTTCGCTGGTATCATGAGATCCTCTAGGAGAGCACATGGGAGTGGGAGGCTCAGATGCATGCTCAGTACCCCCATTTGTTCCCTTAGTTCGAGTTGTATATTACAGGGATGTAAATCCCCGAGGTGGGGAAAATGTAAAGACCCGAAATTTCCGTGGATTTTTTTTAAAATACATGGGAATTTTATGAGTCTGTGAAAATTTATAGCACTTGATTCTGAGGCCCGGTATGCCCGAAATCAATTTATAATGTTTTGTTTGGGTACGTTTTTGTAAATGTACGAGAAAGATTTTATAAATTTTGAACTAGTGCTTGGAATTGAAATCCGAGGGCACCGTTAAACTCATAGCATCAATGATTTCTTAGTGAGACCTTCACTGTAGTTGCGTTATGTCGAGAATGGAAGTAAGATTTGGGGTTTCTAATAAGTTAAATAAAAATATGTGTAACTTATTTTTTATTTTTATGGTGGTTAAAACCTACAAGAGGTGGATAGTGGTGGTGGCCACCACACCATAACCTACCATTAGGGGTTATAGTGGTGGGTCCCACCCGCACATAACATCCCTTGGGAGGATATCCTTGGTGGGGCCCACACGGACATTAAACACCCTCTAACACTGCGTTTATGTGGGATGAAACTCTCCACCTTCCCCCATTAATTTAATGTGCCAACCATCACAATTAATTAATTTAACTCTTCCATTTAGTTAATTGGCACCTATTTGAATTTTATTGAATTCTAGCCAACCATTAAAATAAAAGATAGTCTATTATTTTTGGTTGGCAATTCATTTGGTGGAGAATTGAGAGAGAACATGGAGAACCCTTCGAGAATTATCTCATAACGAAGAACGTGAAGAATGCATCTTCATCGTCCACCGAAGAAAGATAAACTCTTTCTTCGATCTTCTACCGAGCCAAAATAGAAGGAGTCGACCTCGAAGAATTTCGACGATGATTTTTCCTTGGTTTTCTACCATAGACGCTTCCCGACGTCAACGAATCGATGTCCGTCAGTCCTCTCCTTCCACCTTCGACGATTAACAAGCGAGGTAGGGGAATTTTGAGTTTGAATTTGTTCCATTTTACATTGTTCAACCTTTGATAATAATTTTCCAAATGATATAAACATAACGTGGAGGGCTTAGACCGCACGAACACGGCCTGACCCACCCCCTTTGATTGTTCTCGTTTGTTGACGACGGTGGCGATGCAACGACACTGCCGGAAGGATGGACCGTGGAGGAGCAACGCGACCGGCGTCAGACCGGCTTCAAATAAAACTAGCGGTGAAAGGGCTACCGGTTAGCCGGAGGGGTGAGGCATCATCGTGCGACGCGGGTGGAAGGGCCGTGGCCATGAGGGTCATGGTGGTTGGAGGCGGCGCGGTGCCGTCACACCGTGCGAATGAGCTAGAGGCCACAGCCATGCCGGGCCGCGGAGGAGGCGGTGCGGTGCTATCATGCCACGCAGAGTCGGGGAGCTACTGCCAGGGCAGGCCACGTGGGAGCAGGTGGAGTGGCCGGCCGCTTGACCAGATTAGAGGAGAGGGACCCAGTGGGTCCCGCGTGTTCTGGACCGGTGCCACCTGGCACCGGTTTCGGCTCACACCCGAACAACAAAGTCGTTTGAAAAGCTAGTTGCGCACGCAATTCCTCCCTGGCTGCGGCTAAGGCGGACGCCCACTGGGTTGTCGAGTCTCCATGCCGACTGGGCCACCGGGCTAGCCGGGCCGCCATCGGGCTCGGATACTCCTTCGGTCCAGGCCACTCCCTCAGGCCACGACGCCTTCAAGACTGGACGCCCCCTTGGGTCGGGCCACCGTCTCGGGCCTTGCCACTACTCGGGTAGGGCCACTCCCTTCAGGTCTGGGTCGGACCCGCAGACCGGGTCGAACCCAGTCTGGACCTGATTAGCCCGAATACACGTTTTCATCCATATCTTGGTCTATAGGTTTCCGATTGACGAACCACCTACGAAGATGGAAATATTAGAGCGTGACGATTCTTTTTTCATACCCCAATTGATTTTTGGACACAGTTGGCGTACAGTTGGGTGGGTTTGAACCTAAAAGCCAACCGCACCCCTCGAACGGAAATGCCAACAACTCACAGACCGAGCATCCGATTGATGTGCCATCTGTTGCGTTGAGACGCAATGAAAAGGAGGAACATTGAGATAATTCTACGTGGGACTTCGTGATAGTTGATGTATCGACTAGTAGCATGTGGATTAGATCCTCCCGGAGATGGGCGGACAGAGTAAAGAGACCTAGTAGCTGGCTGAGACCTAAAGACTGCTAACCTTTTGACTCAGAGTGTTTCGACTAGCCCAGTGGGAAGCGCCTCTGTGTGATGCAGAAGACCAATAGTGGGGAGAACCTCTATGTGATGAAGCAGACTCCCGATACTCGATAGGAGGAGTACCTTAACAGGATACGGGGGGGGGGAGCGCCTCTATGTGATGGGTAGACCCACTATGGGGAGCACCTCTGTGTGATGCAGCAGACCCACGATACTCAACAGAAGAAGTGCCACAACATTACAGGATAGTGGGAAGCACCTTTGTGTGACACAGCAGGCCCACAATACTCTATTGTGGAAGAGTGCACAACAGCTGAGGTTTTTTCAGTATTACTGGGAGTGTTACATGTTACCACCCCTAGAATTAAATTCTAGTTTTGGGCTGAGTCAGTGACTTTTTCTGTTTACCTCTTGATTGAGATGGGTTACTAGATAACTTAGGTAAATGTATGGGCATATAACCAAGTAAGGGATTCCATTGTTTCTATACATTATGGCTATCCTTATTGGATATTATGAGACCTTGAGGGTCTCAGGGTCCCTACTGAGTATCATTATACTCACCCCTGCAGAGGCTATGCCCGCACCTCGTTGTGTTGGTTACAGACGACAGACAATGCTGACTAAGGGAGAGAGTAGTAGGATAAGACGGTACCTAGAGGTGGATCACTCGGAGTGACGGTGCCCGTAGCTGATAGAAAGATATGGAGTGATGAGGAGGCAATCTGTACCTACCTTTCAGGTAGGAACCCTTGAGGATGACCCAGTAGCTGCTTTAATTGCTTTCAGTTGTACCTGTACTTTACTGTTGGTCTTGTATTTCCAGCCCCTTTTACTTTCCAGCACTTCTTATGTATACAATATTGCTTAGTGTTTTGATTCTAGTTTTCTACACTGATTTTGTGTGTTTACTTTTTATAAAGTCAATTCCTTCCCAGGTTAGGGAAGTACTCCTTTGGTGCTAGTCACCAGCCCCAGGCCTATGAAAGGCCGGCCTGCGGTAGTCAGGACATGGGTCCCGAGGACAGGTCATGACATGTGTTCTAATGAAAAAAAGGAATATAATGGTATATATATTGAATAATCATATATTTAATTTAAAATTATCCAATAAATAATTTAGGCATGGTAATAATTGTCTATGGTTTTATGATTTAGTGTCGTTATATATTTAGTGAGAAGTTTATGGTGTCCTTATTACATTAGAGTTTGATGTTGTTATTCTCATAATGAGACTTGAATTAAAGTAAATGGAGAGGGGATGAGTGTCTTCAAATTATTGAATTTTGACATCTCATATATTACTAAAAAGGAAAATGCGGTGGAAAATTCCATGAATAGAAATAATCATGTTTAGGGACTAATGTAACCCAAAGATCTATGATAGTTTAAGGGTATTCAGAGTGATTTCTTCAAAAAAAGATAAATGAGAAATATAAAAAATGATGTTAAATTGTTTTAATATAGTTTCAATGATTTTATAATGAGTCAAATAGTGTATGAAATTTTATTTATAGTACTATATTATTTACAAAATATTACCAGGTAGAGAGACCACTGGAGAATGGGATTTGATGTTAGAATTGGCCCAATATTCCAAGAAGCATGTGATATTTCCTTTTTATTTTGGGAACAAGGTCATATAGAATTTTCAACATTATAACTATGTGGTATGTAAAAGAAAATTAAATATATATCATTATTATAAGTTATAATTTTTGTGTCATGAGATAATGAAGGAAGTGGCTATGTTTATTTCTCAATGTTGAGTTATCCAACATGTGAAATTTGAACATCCGAGATTGGAAGGTTTTCAAAAAACTAGATTATATCAATGTATAAATGAGATGATATATCTATCAAATTTTGTATTGTTTTAACATGATAATTATAAATGAGTGATTCTATTTGGGATTTTTTCAATGGAATTACCATGATGATAAAATTATTGACCATTTAATAATCGCAATTGGTTGAAAATATTTTAATGTTTTATATGAAAAAATTATCAACCTTCACAGGCATATTAGCTCAATTTTATTTGATTAATATTCATAGTTCACATAAAAATATTTAAGGTGGAATATAAATATTTTGTAAAGTATTTAAATATGAATGTAAATACCAACTTCAAATGTATGGATATTTGGAATCAACCATTCAAATCTGGGAATATATTCTTAAGAAAGTGTAATTGATTTTTGGAATTCTTGGAAACACCGTATTCCTTTACTGTAATTTATTTTCAATAAAATATAAAGTATTATATTTTAATGGAAGTTTATTTGGATCCTAATTGTGCAATATTGGAATTATTAAGAAGAAATTGTTGGGTCTTATGTTGGAGCAGGATATGATATATAAATTTCAAAATGATTTGTATATATGTGGTCAAAGATCAAGGTTGTAATTTTTTTATGTAGTTTAAGAATGATGAAACATATATTTTTAAATTGAAAATAATTTACCTTATTAGATTTATCCTTGATTGGGGTATAAAAAAGGGAATCAAGGGATGTTTTCACTAATATGTATGGGATTGGTTGAAATTGTTGATCATACTAATTATTTAGATTATAAATTATATTTTATAAAAAACTATAATAAAATTCATGATGTGTTTAATTTTTTTAGTTATAGAATTATCTACCACACCCAAACTATATATTAAATTTGGAAATAGTTAACAATGAACAAAATACGATGTTTATTGGGAGAATAGAATGAATTGAGGGTCAAGAGGAAAACATTCCTAGGGTTGGGACTATCCCCTGTATATGGGTTTTTTTGGAATCATGGTATGATCCACGATGATAATTTGGAAAGATAATCACATATATATCTAAATTATTAAAATTTTAATGAATCAATGTTCTTAAAAAATTTCATAGAGACAAAATATTTTATTATAGAAAGAATTGTACACCTACAATATGGTTTAGAATATATTATTATTTTTAAATCTAGATGATTTTAGGTTAAAATAATGTTTTTGGAGTGATTTTGGGAGGCTGGGTGGTAAGATAAATTATAACACCCAGATATTTTCAAAGAAAAAAAATGTTCAATAGTATATATGATAGACAACACTTAGATTAAATGAACCAAAAAATATTATTACTCAAATATGTCCATTATAACATGACTATTGAATTGAAGGGTATGAGTAGTCCTTTCCAAATTATGAAATTTATATAAAAGACCTAATCAGTATAAATTTATTAATTAATTCTTTGGAAATATACACTTAATTTTTTGTAAAGTCAATTTATTATTCAAAATTGATTTTATTCAAAAGTTGATTCTACTAATTCTTAAGAGAAAATAATATTTTTAATTTATTTAACATTTTTAAATTACATTAGATAAAAATGGTATCATTTTTCAAATCATCATTTCAAAATTATCGTAGAGTTATTTTTTTTATTTTTTTTGAAAAGGTTGTTTTTTAGTTAATAGTGAAAAATAAAAATTTTCATTGAAAACTGTATTTCTGTTTGAAGATTTTATAAAGTAATATTTTATTTAAAAATATTTTCAAAGTAAAATTAGTTCTATTATATTATTAGTAATACTATTTTGTTCATTGGAATCAATTTTATCTTTTAAATTATTATAAAAACATTTTTAACCTTAAAGGAATTTTTCTAAAAAATTGTTTTTCATTACGTTTCTCATTTTAAAATTAAATTAAATTCTTACACTCATATAAATTGAATCATTAAAAAAAGATTCCATATTTGGAAACAGTATTTAAAAATTTGGTAAATAACTATCTCTTTTTTTTGGTCTTTATGAACGGTAACCATTATGAATAATTAACAACACACAAAGGATAAATCAGGTAATTAAAGTTAAAAATAATATTATAACGACCCAAAAATAACATGAACACTTTCCATTAACATATTGTATGAGTGTTTCTCAGAATTATCTATAAATTTTTTCTAAAATATGGTAACTTGGTGCCATTATATTTGATAAATTTTAACTAAAAGATATAGTCAATAATGTCACTTTCTTACGTTTAATGTCTATAATATTTCGTGATAGGGATAAAAACAAATTAATTTTAGTTATAAATGGTTATTTAAAATATAATTTTTTATATTGGTGATTTATTTTTAATTTTTAGTGTGGATATTATTATATTAAATTCATACGCAACGTTAATATTATATTTATTCAATTAATATAAAAATGAAATAAATGATTCTAACATTATTAAAAGTAATATAATTTGAATTAATTATTATTTCATATTTTTTTACATAAATATAACATTTTAGGGATGTTTTGAAGGATTATATTCAAATTAATTTGTTTCCATGTTATCTTCAATGTTTGATTAATTGAATATTTCCAAAAATAACATTAGTGATATTTTATAATAAATAATATTTTATTAAATTATTTAAAACTCTCAAAGATACCATATTTATCCAATTTATTGGTATTTTGTTTAAAATATCAACCAAAATACATTTACGATCCAATATTTCTTTTATATTAGGTATCTTAACACCTAAATAGTATAATAACCTTGTTATCTTGGTAATCATCAATAAGGTTAACATATGGTAAAAAATAAACGATAATGATGAAAACATTAACCAAAATTGTCTAATTTTTATTTTAGTAGTGTATTTATACTTATAATCATCCTATATTTTAATTTATTATTTTTAGATCCAATTGAAAATGAAAATTTAATCATATTCATTTAATACTTTTGTAAATTCCAAGAAGACCCCTCCCCCATTAAAAAAGGACACCCACTCTCATATTTTCACCACAATTGAAGAACTATTTGGTTTATAAATCCAGAAACAAAACACTTACTAATTTACCTTCCTAAATTATACATTTCTTTGTTTGGGTAGAATATCAACCATAAAGGGATTATGCAGTAATGTAAAGGTGGTTGTCAAAAGATTAGGCATAACTTTTAACTGTATGTTTGAGTTTAATTTATTCTTATACCTCCTTAAAATATTATTAAAACATTATAAAATAATAACAATATATTATTAAACAAACAAATATATTTTAATTTTATCGGAATACCCTATATCAATCTCTTCTTATATCATATGGGAAACAAAACCATTGTTTGTGTGTTTGGCGAAATACCGCCTCACGAAATGGTATAATTAATTTTCCATTAATATCTTTAAAAAATATTTATAATTATTTATTTAATGTTTCTTTGTTATATTAGTGACATATTTATCATTCTTTAAAGATAACATATCATCTAATTTCTTACCTACAATCGCCAATTTTCAAGTATTGGTTTTGAGCCGGTTCATTAGAAGTCTTGATCATTTTCATGGGTTTTGGGTGAGATGAATGTTGTTTTTTAAATTAAAATATATGTATAATAATCCTAATTTGGGTTCCCCATAACATTTGGGGGGGGGGGTTGAGAAAAGGATGGTTACTTCAAGATTTGGGCCAAACCGTGAGTTCATTTTCAGATTTAAAAACAAATTTTTTTTTCTTTTATTACTCATTTATTGTTCAAAATATTTCACGCATTACACTTCCATATTGGCCTAACATTACCTATTGAAACTACAATATCCATTTTGACCCCATAGTGATTCATAATCACGGTGAATTTGAGTTATTTATTCAGGTAATTGGCCAGCCCATGAGCCCATTTCTAGTTTTAAACAAATATTTATTTTTCTTTATATATTATTCAATTTTTTATATATTTCAGTTACTACACCTCCGAAACATATTCCAAACTATTGGATATCAAATAGAAGAATCCCCCTTCATTATCCTTCTTTTTGGGTCTCTTTTTGGGTGATTTATCACCAATGGTTAGTGGTTCTTCTTAATTTCATCATCAAATCTTTCTCCTTTCTCTTTCCTCTTCCTTCATCTTTCATTTTTTCTTGGCTTTATCTTATCCTCTGGTCATGGTATAACTAGGGTTACTTTTACCATCATTTTTTGGGTGTTTTTTGGTTTAAGGCTTGTCTTTATAGTTCTGGGTTTTTGGAACCTGAGGCAGGTGTTTTCGGGTGTGTGTCTCTTTTTTGCCATGGTTTTGAGTCAGGTTCTCCTAATAACATGACTATATTAATTAATTTACATCTTTTAATTTCTTATATTACTTTATATACATGTTTAGTATTTCTATAAAACCATTGGATGATTTATTTGATGTGAAAAACGGTTATTTATGCCTTGTTTTGTGTAAAATGCAGTTGTTTTATTGTAAAGGTGCACACCACATGTTCAAATAAATGTTCTACTGGTTTTCACATATGGATTTTTATTTTAATGACATGGTTTGACTACTTTAATATTTTTATCATGATCATTTTGGTTTTTACATTTTTGGGTGTTAAATAGATGTTGTTTTGCTAAATGTTGCACGCATAGTCTTCGGAAAAGTGCACGATTGGCCTTTGTGTTCTAAATGTGATATAAAATGAGCTGTTTGAATTTATTAAAGAATGTGATTCAATAAATGTGACATTTTTGTGTTCATTTATGGATGTATAAATTGGTTTTGGTTTTATAAAGATATGGGTTTTGGTTTTTGACATGTTTTGGCACGAGTTGCCAGTAAGTGGCCCGTTCATCATTCTTATGAAAATTGTTGAGCTAAAATGTGTAAAATAAATGTTATAAAGGGTTTATGTAATTATTTTTATTCTTATAATTATGTGTTTACAGCTATTTCTAAATCGTGAAATTTTTACATTTTCTATACGTTGGTTTGGTAAAATGCTTAAAGGCCCATTTGACACTTCCCTTTTAAAAAATAGGATTTTCTTTTGTATTCCATGTTGTACCATTTGAGTCCATTTTAAGATTAATGAAAATTATTTAGTAAAGTGTTTTGGGGATTCCAAATCTTTTTTGGTATGAAATTGGTGGGGTTTTAGGCTAACAAGTTCATTTTCAAATGGAATTCATGTGAAAATATTTGTTAAAATTATTCAAATTGTTTTATGTAAATTTTAGATTTTTATATTGAGTTAGAAAAAGGGTGAAAAACATGTTTAGATAATATTTGGAGTGTGTGTGAATAGATCTGGTGTTTTTATGTGTAAATGGATTTTTTTAGCATGTGGAACTTTTTTGAACACAAATTGGGAAACTTGGGTATCTAGCTGGGCGGAAGTGTACTAGTATACTAGTGATCCAGAGTGGTTATGTACCTATTTCACATAGCATGTCTGAATATTAATGCACTAAATAAACTATTATGATGATGTTAGGGACCAGTAGGTTATGGGTATGTTTCCTACCAGTGGATCGTGCACGATAACAGATTTTTTTAGGGTTACTTTTCACTGAGATATGAGGTACCTGGGACCCACAGCTAGCTAGTGCCTAGGGGTGTTCCTGTTATATTTTATCATTAGATATATTCTATTTACATCGGAATACAGTGGGTTTGGATTTAAAATTTAGTAGCATGTGTGTTTTATTTAAAGGTGTGCGTTCTTTAAAGCTTCCCTCTTGAAAACCATTTTCATTTTGATGTTTCATCTCTTTGAAATTGGTTTCTAGAATTTCATATTTATAAAAAATTGCAAGCATTTTTATTTTTTAATGTTTGTAGCATTGAAACTTGTTTTTAAAACATATTTTCAAATATTTTATTTCAAATATTAAAATGATTTTTTCTTTTATTTTAATGTAAGTTCATTGGGAATAGAATATCCATCTAACCTACTGAGTTTTAATACTCACTCCTATATTCTTATTTTTTTAGCCCTTCTGCTGGTTTTAGCTTGAGTATGATCACCTTAGGAGACATGTGATAATTATGTTTGAGTGTATCCAATAGGGTCACATGGAGTTTGTTGGTTGTCATGTTTTGTCGATTGATTTGTTGGTTCAATTTCACATTTTCATTCATGTGTGAATAATGTTTAGTTCAAATTATATATAAATGTATATTGGGTTGTCCATTTCTTTTTTTTGCTTATTTAATTTCTTATATTTGGGTGAAATCATTTCCTCATCACTCTACTGATGCCCTTGGTGCTTGTCACCATCCCGAGAGGATCTGTAATGCCTCTCGGAACATGTCACGGAGCGGCCTGGGTGACCAGTTCAGGGTCAACCAAGGCTTGTTCGGGATAAAATCGTATAAGAGGAGGTCATCTCTTAGTGGAAATTGCCTTTTAGAGATCACTTGTTATTTGAGGAGGTCAAGAAAGAAGGTGTTAGATTATCAGGACTTTAGGGTTAAGTGAGGGAAGAGTGTCACAAACAATTACTCATTCTGATCCTCATGTTTCCATAGGATGTTCCATTTTATTAGTGTCCTTAGTTATTATTGATTTTTTGGTGTTGGGGTAAGACAATGGGATTTGGACTAATGGTTTCTGTGATTTCATAGGGCCTTGTAAGACATGTGGAGCTAGGTAATGGCCTTGAGAAGGATCTCTAGGTTGGTGGTGTGTTTGGCATGTGACCGCCAATCGTATAGTCATGTCACACACTAAAACTAGTTCCATTTTATAGGTATCTTAGTCCTTTAATGAATTCAAAAATTATTTTGAAAATCCTCATGTCAGAATTTAGGAAATTGGTTTTCAAAATTTAATATATAAATGGTTACTGAATGCTTAGTTTTGTGATTTGTTTTTGGAATAAAGTAAAAATGATTTAATAGGATTGGATTTTCCCTAATCTAAACTTGAGATTTGTTGAAATAAAATGTTTTGAATGTTTGGGTATTTTTAGGATGATTCTAAAAATTTGTTTAAAATTAGATGTTCTAGGATGTTGAAGATTTTTTGAATATTATGAATTGGTTTTGGGAATTGGTTTTGAGCAATTGGTGTTTTCTTAAAAAGAGTTTTGGCCTTTGTGGATATCAGATTAAGAAACGAGACCCTTCTAAATTTTCAAAAATGGTAAAGGGATGTTTGAATGGAATGCTTGTTTTGGTAGTTGTATTAAAATAATTCAAATGGGTTCTAAATAAAATGGTTCTTGAAAAAGTGTGGTTTTTGAGATGCTAAATTTTTTTTAATAAAGGGAGAGGATTTTGATAGAGAGCTATGAAGTTTCTTTTTCAATCATTGTAAAATTGTTTGTTGTCTGGAAATATAAAGTATGTTTTTGATTTAGGGGTTAGTGTGCCTATGGAAGGTACATTATTTTTAAATTGGGTTGATGTTCATGGCCGTTAAAATGAGGTTGTTTGTTTTATACCCTGGTATTTTCATGGGTGCTCACATGCATGGTTTTTAGAGATATGTTAATGGACTCCATGTATGGAATAGTTTTTGGGTGCTCGGGGTGGCACGATAATGTGCATGTGAGTGAGACTTAATGAACTACCATTGGTGAATGATAAAATCCACCAAGTTATTTTGTTTTTTCAAAAGTGTTTTAAGTTGAAAATTTGTTGTGTTTTTAGTAAATCTATGTTTACGTGGGTTTCTTTTTCATGTTTTAGAAGTGTGATTTGTTTGGTATGCTTCTTTTAGAGGTGATACAGTTAGTGTGTCTTGAGATGGGATCTTGTTGGTGTCTTGGTGATGGAGAAATTTTTAGTGGGTTTCTAAGGATGTTTTTGATATTTTCATGTGACCCCAGATAATTCTCCATTGGCAAGACTACTAGTTGATCAACCTAAGGATTTGTTTCAAACATTATATCCACCTCTTCGTATTATGCCTCAACACCTTTGATGGAATAAATAGTTTTTTTGTCTTGATTTAAAGTGGTTTTCTATTGTGATAATTCTTTTGGATATAGAAGTTCGGTTCGGTGATATTGATGTGTGTATCCATATTACTGGTCCATTCTACTCCTTGTTTGGAGTGAGAGAAAATTGTGTGATGTATCTTTGAGTTACTATTTAGATGAAGGCATGCCATTGAGAAAGTCAGTTCCATGGGGTGTTGTGATCCATAGCTCCTTGATATGGTGCATAAGATGCTTCAAACATAAGGGCTCCATCCATAGGCCTTGGAGTGAATCTTTTCACATAGTTATAAAATCTGTAGAGATGTGGGGAGCTCAACTAATATACTGCCTTCACCGTTTTTGTATGGAAATTTCTATGTTTTTATTATGGTTTCCCTTTGTCTGTGATTTTTTTCCCGCATAGATCATGGTGGACTTACCCCCCCACACATTGTCTATGGTTATTATTTTTAGATATTGGTTTTTGATTAATGTTCCTGTGTGGACTGCCAATGTGAATTAGGTGTGATTTTAGTTTTACATGTTCATAAGAGGAGAGTGTTGGGTGGTTCTTATGTTTATTTGTTGGCTTTGGTGGCCCAATGATTGGGTCCCCTTCCCTCCCCACCTCCAGTGGGGGGGGGATCCATGCCTAAAGTGTTGATCTTATTCTTTTCCCCTCAATTCAAGAGTGTGTGGTTTAAATATACATGTTGTAAACCTCTTAACATGGGTTTATTGGTTGTTGTGGGAGATTTTTTTGGGCCTTTGAAGGTGAGGCCTGATTCTAGTTCATTTTAAATACTTTTTGTTCATTTCTAGTTGGTCACTATTGGAAGGGAGACCCACTACTAGTCTCTAAGATCATTCCTTTAAGGATTTTTCAAATAGTACATGTGATTTAATGGTGGGGATCACATTACATCTACCCCCATGTTATTGGGTTTTATGAGTGCACTTTGGTTTTTCTTATCGTTTTGTTCATTGGGAGAAGGCCCAACAATCTGGTTCTTGGCTTAGTTGTGGAGGTGGGGGCTTGATCTTTCTGTTTATTCTCAAGAAGTGGGTTTTATTTGTCGTTTTGTTTGACTGAGATACATAAGTTCCATTGATTATGGATGATATGTCCTTGGCTTGATAGCATGGAACATGTTGATAAGGAATCCTTATGTGTTGATCTTTCAGCTAGAAAGTGTTATTTCTTTCCAGGGGCGGAAAGCTTTAATGGTGGGGAGAATTTTCACACCAAGGTTTTCATGTATTGGTTTTGATCCGGTTCGTTAGAAATATTGATCATTTTCTTGGGTTTTTGGGGAGATTAATGTTGAATTTTTAAGATTCATATATTTATAATCAACCTACCATGGGTTCTCCATAGCTTGTTTGGGGGGGTTTTGGTGAAAAGAATGGCTACTTCAAGATTTAGGTCAAACTGTGAGTCCATTTCCAGATTTAAAAACAAATTTTGTTTCTTTTATAAATCCTTTATTTTTCAACATTTTTCACCCATCACACTTCCCACATGTCCACCCATGAGATATTAAAACCACCATATCCATTTGTACCTATAAATAATTTATAATCATGGTGGATTTGGGTTATTTATTTAGGTAATGGGCCAGCCCATGAGCCCATTTCTAGTTTTGAAAAAATATTTTGTTTCTTTTATATCTTATTCATTTATTTATATTTTTTGGCAGTTCAAAAACCCAAACAGAGACCTAACTGTTTCATATCGACCATAGGTTTCTACCACTTTGTTATTCTTCATTTTGGGCCTATTTTGTGGGGATTTATCAACAAAGATTAGTGGTTCTTCTTAATTTTTTCATCAAATCCTTATCTTTTCTATTATCTCTTCCTTATTCCTTCATTTTTTCTTGGATTTATCTTTTATCATGGTCATTATCGACCTATGGTTCTTTTTTACTATAATTTTTATGGTGGTTTTGTTTTTTAGGGTTGTTTTTCATAGATCTAGGGTTTGGGAACCCACAACGGGTGTTTTCGGGTCTGTGTCTCCTTTTGGCCATGGTTTGGAGGTAGGTTCTCCCAAGAACTTTCCTTTATTTTTTAGATTACATATTTACAGGGGTTTATAACCTTAAATAAATGTTTATTATTTATTTTCAACTTTTTTTTGATTTATTTGGTCTGTGAAATGGTTATTTATGCCTTGTTTTGTATAAATTAGAGTTATTTCGTTGTAAAACTGCACACCGCTTGTTCAAATAAAATTTATGCAGGTTTTTGAATATGGATTGTGATTTTGATGAGATTTTTAACTACTTTAATAAATTTATGGCATGAAAATTTGGGTTATTTACCCTTTTGGTTATTAAATAGATACTTTTTTTTGCAAAATGTTGCACGCCTTGTCTTTAGAAATGTGCCTGGTTGGCCTTTGTGTGCTAAATGTGATTATAATAACTTGTTTGAATTTATTAATGTATGGTCATAATTAAAAGTGACATTTTGGTATTATTTTATGGTGTTATAAAGAGGTTTTGGTTTTATAAAGATATGGGTTTTGGTTTTTGAAACGTTTTCGCACGAGTTTCGGGTAAGTGGCCCGTTCGAAATTCTTACGAAAATGGTTGAGCATAAATGTGTAAAAAATATTTTTAAGGGTTTATGTAAATAGTTTTCTACTTATAATGGTTTTTGTACACATATTAATAGAAATTAAAATTTTTACCTATGTTATAATTTGGATTGGTAGAATTTACAAAGGCTTGTTTGGCATTTTTCATTAAAAATGGGGTCTTCATGCGTATTCCATGTGGTACAATTTGGGGTCATTTTAAAAATCATGAAATGGATTTAGTAAATGGTTTTGGGGATGAAAAATCTGGTTTTGTATGTCATTTGTGGGAATTTGGCCGAAAAAGTTCATTTTCAATTAGAATTCACATGCAAAGCTTTGATAAACATCTTGAAATTGTTTAATGAAATTTTTTGATGGTTTATAATGTTACACAAAGAGTGAAAAACATATTTAGATACTGTTTGGTGTGTGTGTGACCTGAATTGGTGTTTTTATGTGTAAATGTCATTTTTATCTTGTGGTACTTGTTTTAGTACAAATAGAGAAACCTTGGTATCTAGGTGGGAAGACATGTACTAGTATTCTAGTGATCTAGATTGGTTCTGTTCATGTTTTAGATAGAATTTTTGACGATGAAAACACTAACTAAACTAGTATGATTATTTTGGGGACCACTAGGTTATAGTTATGTTCCCTACTATTGGATCATGCCTGAGATCTAATATTTGGTATGGCTACTTTTCACTAAGATATGAGGTACCTAGGGCCCACATTTAGCTAGTTCCAAGGGCTGCTTTCGTGACTTATGCTCATTTGATATATTTTCTTCACCATTGGAATATGGTAAATTTGGTTGTAAAATTTAGTAGTATGTGTGTTTTATTTAAAGGTGTACATTATTTAAATATTCCCTCTTGGAAACTATTTTCACTTTGAAGTTTCACCTCTTGGAAATTGGTTACTAGCATTTCCTATTTATGAAAAATTACAATATTTTATATTTTGTAATGGTTGTATCATGAAACCATGTTTGGAAAACAAATTATTATATACTATATTGTAAAATTCAAATTGATGATTCTTTTACTTTAAATAAAGTCCATTGGGAATAGAATATTGGGATAACCTACTGAGTTTTAATACTCACTCCTATAGTCTTCTTCAGTTTTACAACCTTGTGCAGGTTTCTGCTTATGTTCGATCACCTTGCACGATGTGTGAGTTTTGTATTGGAGAGTGACAAGTGGGGTCGCATGGAGTTAGTTGGTTGTCATGCTTGGTTAGTTGAGTTGTTGGTTCAGTTATACATTCACTTTAATGGGTGAATAATGTACAGTTCATCTTTAATATAATTATATATTGGGCTATCCATTTCGTTCTGATGTTTATTTAATTGCTTATATTTGGGTGAAATTGTTCCCTTTTCCCTATACTGATTTACTTGGTTCTTGTCACCTTCCTGGGTGGATCGGGACCGCCTCTCAGGACTTGTCGCGAACCAGCCAGGGTTACTGGTACAGGGTTTACCTGGGCTGGTTTAAGACATTACCTTTCCATCTATTAAAAAATGAAAACATTTTTCATGTACACATGTCGACTGCCACCTCCATGAAGAAATGTGATTTTTCCCTCCACAACCTCAAATGGACAATATATATTAGTTTATTTAAATAAATAATATGGTATTTATGATGTAATTTTAATTATTGAAATATACAATAATCCATTCATTTTTTCCATCATGATCATTGAAAAATGGAAAAGGTCCTCATGCATACGTATGACTTATCATCTCTATGATTGCAATGTAGTTACTTTTTTCAAGTATATAATTAATTTTTAGTTTTAAAAGTATAATTTATGAATAAAAATGAAAATTAATTCATGATTATTATTATGGATATTATGGAACAATGACCACTTTTACCATATTGAACCTACCAAATTTATTTCAGAAATATGAATTAAATATCATCAAAACATAAAAGTGAAATTAATTGATAATGTAATTATATATAACATGGTAATAAATCAAATTAATGGACTGTAGAAGGTCACTGTAGCAATATTGTAGCTGCTGTGGACTATAGCGGTGGAGGGACTGTAGCAGGGTACTATAGCGGCGACGGTACTATAGCAGGGACTGTAGCTGTGTGGATACTGTAGTAGTACTGTTCACCGAGGGGTCCTTTGGACCAAAAAATGGGATTTCTAGCCCTGTATGCATACCACTTGGCCTTGGGTCTTCGGGCTATTTAATGGGTCACCCTCTACCCAGTCTCAAGAGGTCTTTGCTTTAATAATAAATTGAGGTTGCGTCCCCAACCTTTAAAAAAATAATGAAAGTACGTGATGTGTTTGAATGGAAGAAATGGGTTTCTTAATTCAATTTCGATTTGTTAGGTTATACTTATACATAATTGATTATTTTATTCCATTATTATGTGTGAAATGATATATAATTCTATTATATTTTATTTAAAATTTATTTTTTGGATTTAAATTTGTTAAAAATAATCAATTCATTGATTAATTCTCAATTCAATGATAAAATATTTATAATGGTTCCTCATCTCACCTTTACTTCTATGAGATGTATACCATATTCATATACTATTTATTTTTTATGTGGTGAATATACTAGCCATTTGACATGTAATATCTTGAATCTATTTATATTCATAGTATTTAAAAGTTTCATTTGAAGTTAATTCTTTCTTGATGGTTATTACTCTAATGTTACCACAATAGTAAGGGTTTTTTTTTCAGAATCACATCATTATTCAAGATTTTCTATGTTTAAGTATACATTAGGTGAAATATATAGACTTTATATATTAAAAACAATCTATTTTATTCTGTAAATTTTATTTCTAAAAAATATGATTTCCTTTCATTTTAATTTTTTTAAGTACAAATGAGGTCGAAGCAATGTTTTTAAGGATAACTAATATTGTTTTTCTAATAGGTAAGGAATATTTTTCTTCCATATCCTTATTTTCCTGAAAAACATTTTATGAATTTTTTTACTAATCTATAATTATTTATTAAAGACATTTTTCGATGTTTATTTTTTACAGAATGATTTAAACTACATCATGTCATTTTCTGAAAGGGGTACTTTTTGACTTTGTATTAAAAATGTGAAAGGAATATTTGTTTTAACATACTTGACTTGAAAAAAATTTCCCACTATTATGGATGAAAAATTCTATGAATATTTCTTTAAATAATTCCATGATTTTTCTCAAAGAAAAAGTTTTTTTACAAATATTTTATAAATTTTTCATTTTTTAAATGTGATTATCAAAGTGAAAAGGATGTTTTGTTAAATAATTTTTTAATGTTATTTTGTGATATTTTTATTCATATAAATATAGTACTTTAATTTATTTATACTCCATTGTAGATATGTTGTAATCATGCCATCCATATTCTTTATCTGCATGGTTTATGAATAGTTTTGCTTGGTCAAATATTAACATTTCATATGCTAGTTATACAATATGAAAATTTATATTGATTATGTTATTCACCCATTTCATATGATGAGTATATAATACTTTGTTAGTGATGGAAATGTATTGTTAGAACCACTCGATGCATTGGTAGGTCTCATGAGATAAACTAGTTTGAGTATTTTGTTAAAACCTTACTCATTTAAGAAAGATGCCAGTCCAAGAGGACTTGATGGTATGTTTATGATGTCTAAAACTATGAATTACATAATTATGAGATTATTCATTGATGTACATGTGATTATTTGATTAGTTCTGATATCCATGGATCAGTTTTAAGCCCATGTGATTATTTATATGGAATTAATTTATCATCATTTATTCCTTCCATATTATTATCCATGCTCTTGTGATTGATGAAATGACATGTGTTTTACCCTTATATATTTATTATACCATAATTAATCATGATAACATCAACTATACATAACCATTACTGAGTATCAGAGATGAAATTTTTATTTTATTTCTATTCTCGAGGACAATATGAACTGTATTATTAATTTTACACAAGGATAATATCGAATAAATAATGGTGTTCTTAAAGAAAATAATAATTTATATTTCATGATTTATTATTTATTATGAAAAATAAGTATGTATCTAGTTTTCAAAGACCACTAAAATATTTAGATTTTTTATTTGATTGACTGTATCTAGTGCCAATGTAATAAAGAAACCATCGAATCTAGGATAATAAGGTCTGGTTCTTTATAGTTGGTATCCAAGGATATTTATTAGAATCCCTAGAACTAAGATTTATGAAAAAATAGATTAGGGAAAATAACCCAAGGACTTAATTTAAGGATAAGTCTACATATATGATGACATCCTAACAATTTATAAATTTAGATAATATGTGGGTTTACAAGAAATAAATCATTTTCTAGATAATACAAGTGGATGTGGTTTTAGCATAAATGAAATATAATAAACCAAAATATTATCATTGGAAATAACATTTTTATAATTATGTTATATAGTACAACACACATAAATCCAAATTATAGCCGAAACATATTCTCATAAATAAATAATGAAATAAGTGAAATTTATAGAAATTAATGAACCTATATGAATGGAATAGTAACTTGACTGTTGGAATAGTAATGTGACCATTAGGAAAAGTAAACTTTTCAATAGAATATTCACCTCACCTATGAAATTATAAATAAAATTTTGATATATTATAATTGGAGATATGATTTATTTATATCATGGTATAAGTAAATAAATGTTTTAAAAATGATAAATTAAGTGTTTTTATTTTTGTAAAACACAAATATTTATTTATAATTTTAAAATTAATATAATGATTTAAAATAATTTTTTTTTCATCAAATAGGTTAATAAATAAACATTTTTCCATAATGATTATAAGATAATAGAATGAGTCCTTAATTAATTTTTCAACGTTTCATAAAATCATTTATGATAAAATCAGTATTTTATGAATAAATGATGATTTTAATTAAAAATTAATTTTCAGATATTTAGAAATTTATTTTCCTAAAATGGAGTCCATTTTTTAAATATACATGTCAAAAAATGGTTTGAGTGATTTTTTTTGTTTTTTCTAAAATATTTGACTTTTTGGTGAATAATAAAATATAGTAATTTACGGTATTTAACATTATAAGTAAATAAATGATTTTTGAGTCATGGATGATGTAAGTTACCATTATATCAAACTCACATGAAAATTTAATTTAATTATTCATAATAATCAACAATTTTCATAGTCCTAATCCAAAATAATTATAAAATGAGTAAAATAATCAAAAACATCCCTATCCTCCCACAATAAATACCAATCCTCACTACCTATTATCACAACACCTTATATGACTTGGAGATTGATTATATTCAACCCAATTCCTATACCAAACATCTTTTCCACGTTTTTTATTGTTTTTATCACCAAAATACCATTTCTAAATTCTTTAATGTGGTTCTCAAGGAGATAACACACTAGAGGTAAAACCCTCCATCTATCATTTATTTTATTTTCTTTTCTTATCCTTCCCTCACCTCCCCTATAAAAGGTGACATGATAACTGTAGAATCATATATATATTTTAATTTTATTTCGTTAATGGAATATACATCATAAAATATCTCTTCCTCACATTTTTTCTAAAAAATAAAACATCGTCCGTGATGTGTCGATTCATCGCCTTCATGGATGATGAGTTTCCGTTTTTCATTTTGGCCTTTAAGGATGGTAATAAAAAAACATTTATGGTTAAAAAATATTATAATATCATTATCAAACTTATTAAATGTTATGTAACCACTATATAAACATATTATTAAATAAAAAAACCTGTTCATGATGATGGAAAAATCTTCAAAATAAACTAATTTTCATCATTTAATTTTTATCTAAAGGAAATTTCTCATATCTAAAATAATTATACGTGGAACCATTTAAAATTATGTATGTTTATTAATACTATATGATTCCATTTCTAGTTTTTTCTTCCATTTTAGAATAACTCCCACAATAAAACTCAAGGGAACCAATCATAATATCATGAAACGAATGCTTCCAAAAAGAGGAAATTGAATCTTATAACTTAGGAAAAATCGTATAAATGAACCTAATAAAATTATAATAAATAAAAAATGAATAAAACGTTCTAAATTAATTAATTAATGGATTCAATTTGATTATTTATAACATTAATTATAAGTACAGAACATTATCATATATAAGGTAAGGGATTCTATCTGAACCTCCATTTTTTCAATAGGTTACACATTCCCTCTCCTTACCCCAATTTAATTCTTAATTATTCTTATGAAATACTACTAAATTATGTGTGTATGTTGAAAAAATATTTAACTAGAACAATTTTTCATTATTTAATGGGGAAATACAATTTTTATAAGGTTCCATTCTCAATTCCTCTTGATAAGTAAGCCCAATTTTATGGAGCTTCCCAATTTCTAACTCAGTCTCAAGTACATTGGATAATATATTTTAAGCCACAATTTTTTTTATAAAATAAAACATTTCATTATGAAAAACTATCTTAGTTCATTTTTAATTTTATACAAAAAACATGACTTTGTCCCCTATATTGGATCTTTAATACTTTCCTTAAACCGCACTTAGGTGTCTCATTTCAAATGTTTCTCAAACACTCCTTTAAAAAATTTTCAATTCGGTTGGACATAATTTGTTGTGATCTATGCCTATTTTACCTTACTAATGTCCAATTATGATTTAAAAATATTCTTTCATAGAATAAATTATGATATCCCCTCTAGTTATTCCTTATAACGTGATTATGAAACCCATTTCTATCCATGGGTACAACATATGTTTATCTATAGGTTTTATTCTTCATGTGGCACACATATTAATGAACATGTTATAATGGATTCACCCAGATAGAGATCCAATGAATTGAGTAACGTTTATTCTTATGATATGTCATGTTGGGATATGGGGCAACCGTAATTCCATTATGGTACTTTGTACACCTTGTGATATAGTTTTGAAAGTTAGCCTTGAATCATGTTTATGTCATGTTCTATGCTAATACCACATTTTTGTGTTTCCATGATTACATGATACCATGTTCAATATGTCATTATCCAATATGCTTATTCATGTTCTATTCCATTCTATGTCTTCTTATTATGCCTTATAATCCATGTGGTATGCTTTATTTCTTAGTTTATTCATTTATTGGGCCTTTTATATCATCCATTTGTTCATGTATTCTCTAGGTTTTCCAATGTAGATGTAATATCTCAAATTAAGTTAAGATCTCATTATGGAGATTAATTTTTTATATTTTGGTTTCAAGCTTTCAAATCATGTATCAAATCTTCCAAATACACTAGGATTTATGATCCTTGGATGGTTATTGATGTATAATTATAATTAAAACCATGTTATAATATGTGTAAAAGACTAGGGTCTTTAAATTTGGTATTAGAGGGTGGTTTAGTTGTTTTTGGAGATTAAGAATAGAAATAATTAGTAATAAACTTAGGGATAATTCAATCATCATGGATAACTTATATTGAATATTAGGGAATCAGAAGATATGATATACTTTTCATTTACAAGTTTATCCATATATGTTCAAATTTTCCTTTTTCTTGTCATATTAGCTAAATATTCAATCCCCCTAATTGTACTGTATTTTTTAGTTAATGTATATAAATTGGAGAACACATTCCAACAGTCAATGTGATAAAAAATGTGATTATTTACATAATGAAATTCCAAATATTATTGGAATATGAGCTCAAAATATCATGATAGTACTTTCTCAACTAGCTTAAGTTGTGAATAATAACATGAATCATGTGAAAAACATCTTTATCATAAAAAAGAGATAGTTTCAGTTCATTCCTTTATTAAAACAATCCTCCCATATTTTCTGGATATTTTGATCCCATCATCATAGAATAATAGATTTAATCTATTTAGAAGATATATTATGTCCTTCAATGATAAAAATAAGATAATGTTATAATAGAAAACTATTATTTTGATTGGAAAGATGATCCGTGATGGAAACTCATCAAAAAAAAATGTCAAATGTGGAAAATGATTCCATAGAACTGGTTATTTCAAGAAAATATTTTTCAATAAATGTTTTCCCTAAAATCTCTATCAAATGATTGAAATGGAGTTCCTATGATTGAAACAAAAGGAAGACAAGTCTGTCAGGGAGTATAAGGAATAAATTACAAGGCTCTCATGATGTTCCTCTAACATTGTTGTAAACATTTAAATAAAGTTGATTAACTTATTTAGTTGACTAAAGACGAGTCTACAAAAAGTATTAGCGATTAAATATTTTGAAAACAATGATGAGATTATTTATTTTTCCCTTAAGGTTGAAATACAGATCGAAGAATCATGGTGGTCCCGTGGGCATGGAGATAAAAACCAAAAAATGGTGTTTAATATTGGAGGATCAATAGATAAATCCATTGATGGAATGAAAATCCAATATCCCATGTGTCAAAAGTGTGGGAAGAAGAATCCTAGAAATTGCCTAAGGGGAACCGAGAGACAATTCAAATGTAGAAGATATGGGCATTTATCTAAAAATTACTTAAGGGATATGATGAATCCAAAAAATGAGGAATAAAAAATGAAGGTTAAAATCAAAACGATGCATATAGTGTAGCGTTTCAATAGGAAGGAACATTGGAATTATTCAATCCATTTCCCTAAGCCATGGGGTATTGGAGGTAATAATCAACAACTACCTCTATGGCAACAAGGAAGGTCATATACTATCACTACTATTGATTTGGAACCTGACAATGACATGGAAATACGTATGAGGGTTATTTATTCAAGAATAGTGAACATAAAATTTGATTCTAGTTCTTCAAATTCTTTCATATCTTTCATGTCTATTAGAACTATTCAAACACCATATCAAAATATGGTGGTTGATTTATATGTAAGAACATAAAATGAGGAAATTATTGCATCCAAAGTGTATAATTCATCCCCAATTAATGGCTGTATAATGAACCTCCCATAATATATTTTCTTACATAATTTTGTGGAGGTTGATTATATTTTCGGAATATATTGGCTATATTTGTACAATACCAACATCAACATTTAGAAAAGTGTGACCAGTCTTCACATCCCAAAGAATCCTCTAATTCTATATAATTGTAAGGATGAGGATGAGTCTCCTTAAAAATAATCTTCTCAAGTGTGGATAATATTTCCCATTAAGAAAGCATATCTTGGTAAAATAGTCGAGAAAAAGGAGATAATTATGATTGAAGTTATTCCCATTGTGAGGGACTACACTGATGTTTTCCCCCAACTAATTTCATTGACTTCCTTCAGACTAAGTGGTTGAGTTCACAATTGAACTTATTCCAAGATCTTTTTCTATATCAAATGCCTTATATAATGGCCACCATTGGGTTGGAAGAACTAAATAAGTAGTTACAAGGGCATTTGGATAGGGGTTTTACATGCCCAGGTGCTTTACCATGGGGTGTACTGGTCCACTTCCTCCAAAATAAGGATAGATCAATGCGCCTATGCATTGATTATCATGATCTAAACTAAATCACAATAAAGAACATGTATTCCTTACCATGGATAGATGATTTGTTCCATAAACTATGTGGGACAAGTATTTCTTTATGCTGGACCTTTGGTCGGGATATCACCAATTAAAGGTAAGTAAGGAATATATTCTCAATTCTACCATTTGAATGAGTTATAGACACTATGTGATCATGGTGATGTTCTTTTGACTCATTAAATATTCAAAAAAATCATGGAATTAATTAATATATTCTTTATATATTAGTTTGACAAATGTTTTGTAGTCTTTATCAATGATATTATGATATAATCTAAAATCAAGAGGGTAATGAGAAAAATTTGAATACGTTGATTAATACATTGTGAAGGGAAAAAATTTATGATATGTATAGTTAATGTGTGTTCTGGATGGAGGGATTACAATTATTGGGGAATTTTATCACAAGAAAAAGAATATCTATGGACCCTTACAAGACAAAAGAGAATTGAAGAGTGACCCAAACCAACATTTCTAATAGAAATATGTAGTTTCTTTGGTTTTTTTGGGTATTAACGAATATTTTTAAGAACTTATAATGATTTTAAAACAAATTTAAAAATATTACTCTGAAGATAGTAAAGTTTTTCTGGTCTAGTGAATGTATAGACTTCTTCAATGAGTTGAAAAAGAGGCTTGTCACTGCACCAATACTCACACATCAGAAAAAGTGGGGAACTCTTTGTAGTATACATCAATGCTTAAAATAATGACTTAGGCTATGTACTAATGGAAAATAATAAATTTATATCCCACTCCTCAAGTAAGTTGCAAATTCATGAGAAAAACTATCCCACATATGATCCGTAGATGGTGTCTGTGATCTTCACGTAAAAAATATGGCGGCATTTTCTCTATGGGAAGAAGTGTGGTATATATACTGATCATAAGAGCCTCAAATATATATTCAAGTATAAGGATATTAATATGAACCAAATAAAATGGTTAGATCTCATAAATTATTGTTACATCATAATCCACTACCATCCTAGTAAGTCAAATAATTTGGAAGATGCTCTAAGTAGAAAGGATCCTACAAAATTATCAATGATGAAAATTGATAAGGATCCAATCTTAATATATTTAAAAAGGATAGACATGAGAGTAATTACGAAATAAAATCATCAGTAATTTCTTCAATGTTTACTCAACCATCCATCATGGAGAAAATAAAGGCTTCTAAATAAAATGATTTATAAATTCAAAAAAAGTTGGAACATATACGAAATGAGAAATAGAAAGAGTTAAAAAATTGATGAGGAAGAAGTCATAATATTTGGGTCCTGATTATGTTGACCATCCAATACAGAGATAATGAAATATAATTTGAATGATGCACATAGATCAACCTTCTTTATCCACCCAAGGAGATCAAATATGTATTGAGATCTCCAAGAGAACAATTGGTTGGACTATATGATGAAGGAAATCACTGAATATACATCAAAGTGTCTAGTATGTCAGAAAGTGAAGGATTAAAGGATTTAAGTATAATAGAGTGATGAAATAATTACCCATAACAATATGGAAATAGGAAAAAATCACCATGGAATTTTTCACTAGCTTGCAAATACATCCATAGGAAATACTATTATATTGTTCATTATGGATCATCTTACAAAGATAACTCAGTTGATCGAAATTAGATATGTCTTCTCACTCAATTGACATACATGGATATAAATCAAATAAGTTGTAGGGATTATTGGAGTACCAATTCAGATTTTATCTGATCAAGATCCTAGATTTAACTCCATGATTTTAAACAGTCTTGAACAAGCTCAAAAAACTGAGTTGAACATCAATAGGACTTAGCATCCTAAAACTGATGTCCAATATAAGGGAACTTTTGAGACACTGAAATACATGTTAAGAGAATGTTCTATAGACATAATTGGAGGATTGGCCCAATATATATCTGGTATATTTCTCATTCAAAAAAAGTTCCCACTCAATCATCCAAATGGCCCTATATTTTTCCCTTTGTGGGAAAAGATGCAGAGGACAAGCATGCTGGGATGAAGTTGGTGAATTTAAGATTATATGACTTGAAATGGTAATTGAAATGGTAAAAATTGTTAAAAAAATTCAAGGGAAAATTGAGGTATCCCAAAGTTGAAAAAGGGATATGTATGAAATCATCAATAGGACCTAGATTTTGAGGTTGGAGACATGGTTTTCATCTATATATCTCCATTGAATAAGATCATGAAATTTGGTAATAAATAATGGTTGAGTCCTAGGTAAATCAACTACTTATAGATTCTTGATCATGTTTGAGATGTGGCCTATAGAATAGCACTTCCACCTATCATGTCCCAAGTACATGATGTATTCCACTTATCCCTCTTGATAATGTACATACAAGATCCATCACATGTACTAAATCTGGAGGTTGTACGACTGGGGAACGAACTCTTATATAAAGAGCATCCAGTGAAGATCCTGAACCATAGAAAAGAAGTTATACACAAAAAGGATACTCACATGGTCAAATTAATATTCCCAAACCATAAGTATAAATAGGTGACATGGGAACCAGAGGAAGCTATGAAGGAGAAATACCCTCGCTAATTTTCACCTTACTAGATAAAATGAAATTTCAAGGGAAGAATTTTATAAGGGTGGTAGAATGTAACAACCCAGAATATTTTTAATGGAAATTACCATATTATAATTATTTAATATATAATTAAACATAGAAATCACATAGATAAACTAATAAAAACATTATTGTCATAAATAAATAATGAAATAAGTGGTATTTATAGAAATTAAGGAACCCATACTAATGGAATAGTAACTTGACCGTTTGAATAGTAATGTGAAAATTTGGAACATTAAACCAGAAAATAGAATAATAACCTCACCTATGAAATTATAAATAAACATTAGGCGTTTTTTAAGTTTAAATATGATATATTTATCAACTCATATACTTAAATAAATGTTTAAAAATGATAAATTATGTGTCTATATATTCGTAAAACATAAATATTTAGTTACAATTTTATAATTAATATAATGACTTAAAAAGAAAATTTATTTTCATAAAATAGTTTAATAAATTAATATTTTATTGTATTATTATTATTATATAATTTTATGATACCTTAACTAATTTTTTAAAGTGTCATAAAATCGATTATAATATTAAAATCAAGATTTTCAAATAAATTTTGATTTTAAATAAAATTAAATTTCACATATTTATAAGAATATTTTCATAAAATTGAATCAATTTTTTGAAATATAGGGATTGAGACATGGTCAGGTTGAATTTTTGGAATTTTTCTATAATAGTTGAATTTCTTGTTAATAATGAAAAATTGTAATTTACAGTATTTTACATTATAAGTAAATAAATGAATTTTTGATAAATGGTTGAGTCATGAATTATGTAAGTACCTATTATCTCGAAATAAAATTTACTAATTACCATAATTATTCATAATAATCATCACTATTGATATTCTTGATCCAAAATAATAAACAAATGAATAAAATTATCAAAAACACCACTCTCCTCCCACTATAAATACCACCCTAACCACCTCTTCAACTAACACATTCTAAGACTTGGATAGTGATTATATTTTTACCAATTTATCTCCAAAACCTCTTCCCCATAGTATGGTATATCTGGTCACACAAAAAGACCGTTTCTAAGGGTCTTAATGAGGTTCTCAAGGAGACGACACTCAAGAGGTAAAACCCTCCCACTTTCTCTTTTTAATTTATCTTCTTTTGTTATCCTTCCCTCAAATTACCTATAAAAAGTAACATGATAACTAAATTATCATATATATCTAATAATGTTATCGTGTTAATGGAATATCCATCATAAAATCTCTTCTCTTCTCCTTTTATTCTAAAAATGAATACAATATTTGTGAGGTGTTCATTCACCGCCTTCATGGATGACAAGTTTTTGTTTTTCATTACGATATTCATGGAAAGTAATAAAACCATTTTTATTGTTAAAATATATTATAATATTGTTATTATAACTTATTAAATTTTATATAACTAGTGTATAAATATATTATTAAACAAAACAAAATGAGTTCATGATGATCATAAAACCACCAAAATAAACTATGATCTTCATTAAATTTTTATAAATAAATAATTCTCATATCTAAAAAATGATATATGGAACCATTTAAAATTTAAGAAGTAAATTAATACCATACCATTCAAATTATTGAGTTTTTAATCCATTTTACACAAACTCCCATAATTAAACTCACGAGAACCAATCAAAAAATCATGAAACAAACGCTTTTAGTGTCAGAAAATTGAATCTTATAACTAATAAAAATGGAAAAAAATCAACATAATAAAATTATAATAAATAAAATACATTTATAAATGGTTATTAATTAATTAAATAACAAATTTAATTTGATTATCGATGATATTAAGTACAGGTGGAGAATATTTTTGGACATAAGGTAAGGGATTCTTTCCAAACCTCCATTTTTTCCTTCGGGTTACAATTTCTCTCTCCTTACCCCATTTTAATTCTTAATTATTCTTAGTTAATAATAATATATTCTTTTTTATGTTCCAAACATATTTACCAAGCTCAATTATTATTTATTTTATGGGGGAAATACTTGTTTTATAAGGTCCCCTTCCCAATTCCTCCCGATAAGTAAGTTTGATTAAAGGAAACATCCATGTTTCTTACCTATTTTCAATTATGTCCCAAAATATTTTTAAGCGACAAATATTTTTCTAAAATTACCCATTTCATCATGAAAAACTATCATTTTTCATTTCGGTTTTTATAACAAAAATTATTCTTTTATCCTCTTCAATGATTCTTTGATATTTTTTTCTTAAATCACACTTACGTGACTCATATATAATATTTAAAAAACACCACTTTTACATGTTTTAACATAATTTGTTCATCATTTATCATGATTTATTACTATTTTTCCTTATGAATTTCCAATTAATATTTAAATCTATTCTTTATAGACGCCACTATGACATTCCATAAGGTTATTACTTATAACATGATTATGAAACTGATTTCTATCCATGGGTAACACATATTTTTATCCATTATATTTGATTACTAATGTGGAACACATATTAATTAAAATGTTATAATGTGTGTTTCTAGATAGATATCCAATTAATTGGGTAATGATTAGTCTCATGACACATCATTTTGGGATAAGGATTAACCCTAATTCCTTCATGGGACTTTGTCAACCATGTCATATACTCTTGGAAGTTAGCCTTGAATCATGTTTATGTGATGCTGTATGTTTATGTGAAAATCATATGTCTACATTATTAAATAATACCAATATCTATATGTTATGATTCCAAATGTTTATTCGTGTTCCATGTCGTTCTATGTCATCTTTGTATGCCTTATATCCCATGTTCTATGAATTATTCCTTTATTTATTCCCTTAGTAGTATTTTTAGCTTAACCCTTTATTCATGTATTCCCAAGGTTATCCAATGAAGATGAAAGATCTTAAATGAAGTTAGGAGACGATTATTTAAAATAAATAAAGCATGTTTTTTTATTTCAGTTTCATGGTTTCTAATTATGCACCTAATCTTCTAAAGTCAATAGACATTATGATCCTTGTATTGTAATTTATGGCTAATAATGCTTAAAATCCTGTAATGATTTTAGTAAGAGGTTAGGCTCACTATAATTATTTAATAATACTAACCTTGAAAAGAGTAAGTCAAGTAATTCTCAACCATAATTTTGGCACAAGGGAGTGTTCCATTTATATGAACCATTTTTAACAATCCCATAAGATATTCATGGGTTAAAAATCATATTATAAATGAAAAATTATAATGTTTTTGAATAGTGTATGTCAATGAATGAAAACAGTTAAACATAAGGTATCATATTTTGGAAATAAGGTGTCATGATCTAGAAATACTATAAATAGTTTTCAAGATTATATGGTATCTTACTATAATTATTATTTCTCATACTATTCTTTTGGGTTTTAGTCCTTGGATAAAACTTAGAGGAATCACATTAATAATAAATTTAATAGAAAATTCAATGATTATGAGAAAACAAAGTAGATAATTAATGTATTGAAAGATACTTTGATTTTTCTTAACTAGTTATCATGATATCTGATTGAAATACCACACCTTAACCAACACTCATACGCACAAAAAGAAGATACGAATATAGTTTTTAGAGAGGCTGTGTGGTGGATACCATGAATGAATGATATATCAAATTATTTAATGTCAAAATTTTTGAAAAGGAAACCCTATATAATGTCCTAAATAAATAATAACATGTTTTATGTGTGGAAAACATGGACATATATCAATGAAATTTATATATAAAAAATATTTTAATGGATGGACATGAAGTTCATCACAAGGAAACATTTATAGTTTAAGGTATTATGTGTGGGGAATATGGGAATTATCCTAGACAATGCCTTAATGTAAAGGTTAACTCTTAGACCAAGGTAAGAAATATGTTATGCAAATCATTGAAGTGTAAGAATTTAAGTGTTTATGTAATAAGATTTTATAATTATTCTATAGAAGTGTTATGTCAATGGTATTATGGATATAAGAATCATGGGACATCTAAGGAATATTCCATAGTATATTTTCATTAAGGATTTAAAATCATATATTGAAAGGTACCAAGGACCAAGAAAATTAATTTTATGGTAATGTTATAATGTTTATTTGGGATAAAAAGATGATTGATATTGATTAACTAAAGGGAACAGTATTAGAAACAATAAAAACAGTTACCAATTTTATAAAAAATATATTTAAGTCATCTTTTAAAAGTTTTATTACATTTTTAGATTTATGTAAATAGTGTATGATTTTATTTTGAGGAATATGGATTATGTTAGTTTTTTGAAGCATATATGTTTCCATATGAGGATAACTTAATAGTAATGGATAACATCATGGGATTGTTATTTTAACATTGATCATAGGTTCAAAATCATAGATATATCTTTTGAGGTTTTAAGTGATGGAGTTTTGAGGTGATTTATCGGGTTTTAGAAAAAATAATCTATTAAGTAATAAATAACCTGTTGGGTTAGAATATGATTTTATGTAAAGTTAAATATGGTATATTTGATATTGTAATTTAGATCATACTGATGGTGAAAAATCTATTAATTAATACAATTAAATTTTTAAAGATAATTATGTTGAAGATAAGGATTAACTTTCAGGTTAGTATCAAAATTTAATTAATGATATTTATGTTTGAACAACATTATAAGATTATATGGTGATTTTTCAAAGTGATTAATGATATTTTTGGGGATTTAAGTTAAAAGGTATGGGATCACCTTTATAGTTAAAAAATTCTTTTATTTGATGATATTGAGGTTAATTAGGATGTAGGGTTATTAATTTTGGGAATAATTTAATTTCAACATTTAGTGTTATTCTAAAAATATTGAAGTTAAATGTATTATTTATTCATATTATGTTATATACATTTTGGATATTATCTTACCTTATGATAAACATTTTATTTTTGTTTTATATTTAAATATACAATAAATATACTTATATCCTTTTTTGGATTATGTAATCCATTAGAAGTTGATTTTAGTGTTTTAAGAATGAAACAATCCTCTTGAATACTAATCGTTTGGAGAAAATTTGAGAGTGTAGTGGAGATTGATTAAAGGATGAAATTATAATTTTCATGTATTTATATTTACATATGTTTTTCTTCTACATGGTAAAGGAATTCCTCAAATCTTGGAATAGTATCTCGAAACAAAAAATACCATCCTATTATGTTTTTTCTTGATGGATCAATTTGTATTATATAGGTTCTTGAAACAAAAATGTTATCTGTTTTAAAAACATGTGTATTATAACAAAGCCATTAAAATGGTTTGTTTGAGTATTCTTAACTGAATTATGAAATTTATTTGGAATAACTACTCAATACATATTTTTTGATTAGTTCTTAGAAAATAGAAACTCAATTTTTAGTAATGGAATTTTATTTTCCAAACTATGTTTTCTTCAGAAATTGTCTTTATAAATTCTTATGAAAGAATAAATTAATTAATTTATGATTTTTTTTTAATTTTTTTTAAATAAATGGATATTATTTTGAAATAATAATTTCAATATTATCATAGAGTGAAATTTTTGGATTTTTAGGAAAAGATTTATTTTCCCATGAACAGTAAAAAAAACAGATTTTCATTCAAAACAATATTTTTGTTTCAAGAGTTTATAATGATCCGTAATATTTCAAAAAGTATTAAAGTAAAATTAGATATATTTTATTATGAATAATCCAGTTACTGTCATTTAAATCAATTTTATGGTTGAATTTTCTTTAAAAAAAATTTTATACTAAATAATTCATTTTTTTGAAAAAATATTTTTCGTTGAATTTTTAATTTTAATCATAAATTAATTTCTACTACATTTAGAAGTTGAATCTAGAAAAATGGATTCCATATTTATAATTTGTATGTCCAAATTAGTTAAATATATTTTTTTTGTCATTGTGAATAGTAACTATAGTGAATAATTGTCACCAGAGAAAGAGTAAATCATGTAATTAAGACTAAAAATAATATTATAAGGAAGAAAAATTACCCCAATAGTTTCCTCTATCAAGTTTGATGTACCACTAAAAACTAGGTCTTCAACAGCGCTAAAATTTCTATTTTTCAGCTCAAAAAAGCATTGAAAACTAGAGTGTAATTAAAATCTCTAGGCCTTTATCAGCACTGAGAAAGTGTTGATAAAGAAAATATTTATCATAATTTCATTATGATATGATAAAAACACTATTTATCATAATATTTCATTGTGTTGATAAAGGGTACCTTTATTAGTGATTTTTCTTTCACTGATAATGGGACATGCTGTTGTAGTGTGCTACTATAATTACAACACACTATAATAGAAAGAATAGAAAAAATAAAAAAAATTGGAGTAGATACAAGAGAAAATTAAGAATTTAATTAAAATTAAATAAAAATATATATAATAAAAGACCCTATCTTAAAAAAAATTTAAAAATGGGTCGTAAAATTACATGAGTAAGTTAATATTATCAAAGACATTTAGAAACATCAGTGTTCATTTGTCTTTGGCCCCTGACCATTGGTCATGATATTAGTTGCTAAAAACCCACCCCATCTCAAGAAAAATAATACACCCCTATAAGAAAACAATTCTTATGTTAGATGTTAGGTCTACTAAGTAAAATACACTGGGGGTGAATCAGGGTATGTCAAATTAAAACAACTGCCCCTTTTGATATTGTTTCACTATAAAAAACTCTTTTCTATCTCTTTTCTATTACAAAGAATGAAGGGAAAATAAATCATACAGGAGACACAAAAAATTATAGTTGTCTCACCCACACTTGTCTATGTCTAAGGAGCATACAACGTCAATGACATAATGTACCAAATTCACAAAAAAACACTACTGTTTACAAAGTTGGAAGCAGACTCACTATCCCTACTAGTTTACAACTAATCACAATTTGAATACTCACTACTATCTCAACTGAAGTGTTAAGATACACTCACAGTTTATAGACTAGTATTTCTTTTCATTATCACTAATGAATGCATCCTTCACTTTATGTAGATGATCTATTGATGTCCCACTTTTATCCACTGATTAATACCACTTTACCATATATGTGCTGAGAAACTAATTTTTTTCATGTAACCTTTACAGTGTCTTATGAGAAAGATTCTACTTTTGTCGTGTAACATCCATTGCATGCAACATCAAACTTACGCACAACTCAAATCATACGACCAAATTCCTTAGCTTGTGCGCAACTAAAAATATTTCAACCAACTCCCTTTTAATAAAATTAATACGCGATCCAGAGATCAGATTCTCTCTATTTGTTGCGCTCCTTCGAATGAGTGGTTCACATTTAATTTATAGGCATCATTAACCCCTCCACAAAAGATTCGACGTGTCGTGCAAGATCCTCCTCGAGCGCGCAGAACCCCATTTGACGTCGCATTGGGTGCACAAGTTTCTTTCAGGCAACCTCATCATTCTCGCACATTTCCAAATCCTTCACACATATCATTTATTTTCCTTTTTTCCATGTTTTGATCCCAAAACATTCCTTGCGTGAATGTTTCAAAAACACCTTTAATCTTGTTCACAACGTCCTTTTCCGAGACCATGTTTCTCCATTTTCAAATTCGAAGGCCAAAAAATTTGGAAAACACTGGAAAATAGAACTAACATATATGTATTATATTTTTATCACCTCCAGATCAACCATTCCTTTGTCATGGTTCTTTTTTAAAATAGTTTTTCAATAATATATATGGAACTTAATAACTCACCATGTAAACCCTCTTTTCCAACAATAAAGCTCACATTTTCAACAAACACAATCAACCCAAAAATGCTTCAATGCTTCCTTGAGGGATTTTATAGAAACGATATCCCCTTTGGGTTTTTTTAAAACTCTTTCATAAAATCATACCTCTTTAAAGGTCTACCTGTCTTCTACCACCATTTTCTTCATACGATTCAGATAGTGATCAAGGATTCACTCAACACATACTCTATTCCCACTTGAGCAATGCTCGACTTATGAAACAAGAGTATAATGAAAAGTTCATCAATGAATCACTTCATTCCTAACACCAATTCATGAAACCGATCAATTAATTTCATCATAAACCTCATCTATCATGATATATCTACTTTGATCGATCACTAGTATCATCGTCATATTTAAGACTCCTCGTTCACTTATTAGGTTCTTGTGTGGTCCAAGCTAAGATCTGGATGATCATTTCGAACACTGAATAAAAAAAATCCATCGTCATGTTGATCCCTCTATCTCGCTGCTCCCCCATCTCGATGCTCCACCTACCAGCTTCCCCATGTGTCTCGAAAAAGACATCACCCCCTAAAAAGTCACACTCTCTCCCCCCTTTTCAAGAAACCCAAAGGTCACTCCTTTGTGGACTGCAATAGAGCAAGGAACACAAATCCGTACATTAGGGAAAAACATACCATAACATGGTGATAAGGGGATCCCATATCCACACTTTTTCAAGTGCAGGGTGTTAGATACACTCTCAAAGGTAGTCGATAACTCTAAAATGCTTCTTTGGGTATGGACTTTGTCAAAATGTTTGCAACTTCTAGTTCTAGAGGAACATTATCCAAATTAAAAATCCCCTAATCCCCCTTCTCATTAATAAAATGATATTTTATTTCAATGTGCTTTGTCCTTGAGTGATAGACTATATTTTTTGCTATGATTGATACCAATTGAATTGTTTCAATGGATTCCAATCAAAAATGTCACTTCAACACCCATATCTTTAAGTTGCTACTTTATCCACAATAACTATTGGCATGCATGTGTAGCCAAAATATACTCTGCTTCTATGGTGGTCAATAAAATGAAATCATGTTTCATTCCTAACCAAGAAATACATAATTAACCAAGATAGAAAGCACATCCTAATGTTGATTTTTGTTCATCTGCTATATCGACCCAATCTGCATCAGTGTATCCCAAAATATATTACTCAGACCTATCATTATACATCAAACCAAAATCCAATGTGCCCTTAATATACCAAATTATTATTTTTCACTTCAAGGATGTGGATTTCCTTGAGATTGAATTGATATTTTTCTACTTGGAATTTGGAAAAAATCATATCAGGTATTCTTGCTATCAAGTACAGTAAACTTATGAGGATTTCCTTGAATTCTATGATATTAACTGCCTTTCTATCCTCATCTTTTGATAGTTTCATCTAGATAGAAACTAGAGTTTTCATCTCCTTGGAATTTTACTTCCCAAATCATCCCAGAACCTACTTAGAATATTTGGATTGAGAAATGAAATTTCCATTCCTTCCATGTATCACCTAAAAACAACGGAAAAGTATAATCTCACCAATCATTGACATTTTGAACTAACTTTTCATGAATTTAGAAAATGGTCTACACTAAACATCATCGGATTCACCAAATATTATGTCATAGACATAAACTAGCACCATAATCTATTGATTACTATATTTGTTGAAATAGAGATTGTAATAAAATCTAGCACATTGAAAGCCATGGTTCTTCAAATACTGATCATGTTTCAAATACCATGCTCTTGGTGCTTGTTTCAGACCATAATTTTCTTTCTTTAACTGACATAATTTTTTCTCATATTTATGAATGAGAAAACCATTTAGCTACTGAATATACATTTCTTATTCTAGAAACTCATTCAAAAATTCCAATTTGATATCCATATGGAACACTTTGAACTTTTTTTTCACTGAAATGTGAAAGAATAATCTGATTGTCTCCAACATTGTAACAAGTGAAATTTTTTCATCGACATCTATACCCTTAATCTGGGACTAACCATTTCACACTACACATTATTTTTTTCGAATCACTATGGCGTCATCATTCAATAAGTCCATTATATTGAGGAGTTCTCACAGAATAAACATTATGCCTTATCCCATGTTTTTAGATAGTATTCTACTAGACTGTTTGTGAATTCCGTACCATTATCAGTACAAAACTTCAGAATTTTATACCCATGAATCTTTTCAAATTCCCTCCTATACCTTTTTTATAAAAATAAACACATCAGACTTATAGGAAATGACAAATACCCATTCTATTATTCTAAAATCATAATTTAAAATCAAACAATATCTATTTCTGTCAATGACTCCTAGTAAGATAGGTCCACATATATAATCATGTACCAATTCGAGCACTCTCATTGACTTCTGTTCCTTTTCCTTGTACATATTTTGGATGATTTGTCCTTGTTTACATGCATCACATGTATGTGTTTGATCATGTGATTTTTTAGGTATGTATCTAGCTACCTCACACTTTACCAGATCTTCTAGGGATTGTTTTCATAGACAACCAAGTCGTTTATGCCCCACCATTTTTTCTTCATCTCTAGACAAAAAACAAATATCTTCTTCCCCAATTACGAGGTATATATTTCCCTTTGTCCATTTCTCTATAGAATAACTACATCATATCTTCCTTTTACGATAAACATCTTCTTAGTAAATCTTATAGAATTCCCTGAGTCAAATAGTTGACTGACGTTGAGAAAGTTGTAGCTGTGACCTTCTACTACTAAGACATCCGCACTTCTCATTTCTTTTCCCCCAAAACTGGAATTACCCAAACCAATTATCTTAAGGCCGTCATATTTTATAAATTTGAAAATTCTATCTTTTTCAAAAAATTATACCTATAACAAGATTATTTTCCCTTATCATAAGAGACATGAAACCACTGTTAAGGATCCATACACCCGAACAATTTGATACTTTAAGGGAAATTTCTGCAACCACTACCTTCTCTTCTCTCTTCTTCTTGATACATGTTTTTTACTTCATACATAGTATAGATTTATGGTCTCAATATCCTTTAGAGTATGATAGACCAACTTAATCCGACAAGGCTACAAATCTATTTTGAATCTTTATCTCACATGCTGATTCTTTGATTTAATGCTTGTGACTACATTGGTGCTTCTTTGGCACACTCCTCTGAATGATTTATGTACAATATATAGCCATGTTAACAAATCCACCACACCAAAAAATGTCCCTTAAAATATATTCAAGAGTATCAAGATCTTTTTCGATTCCATTATTGCTTGTGGTCCCTTATGTATCTCCTGATATGGAATACAGATTTTGTCAGTGTCTCATATTTCCACAGCAATAGCACATGATGTAGGGTGTATTTCTATGCTTCACTTCTACCCCACTACACGTCCTTTAGTTTATCTGAATCTTCATATTCTTCAACATACCTAAATAAAACTTCAATCTTGAAGTAGGTGCTTGCGACCTGACTTAAACCATGAAAAATTTCTATTTTAATCAATCCCCATACCAAAATTATCATTTATATTTTTTATTGTTTCTATTTTGATGTACCTCTATGGTATATTTCTAAATTTTATTTCTTCTGCATTATCTGTTTTCTTGATGTCACATTGGGGGTCAAGAGTTTTTCTTTCTTCTTAAATTTTAATCATAGAATGACTTATTCCTCTTCAAGCTATTAAATGCATTTGATTTGATCTTTCACTGTGTTATTCAAACCATAAATCTACCTATTTTGTTCTTCAACCTTGATTTTCTGGTCACTAACCTTTTCTGGGTCTGCTGGCAATAAAGAATTGAGATTTTAAATTTCTACAACTAAATCAGACTTTTCTTCACCGTACTACCGTAGGTAGAGTTTGGAGTTATGAACCACTTTTTTGGATTTATTTGTCTTGGCTCTCCAAACATCTATCATTTTAAGGGTATCTTCTAATTTAGATTCCAAGTCAATTATTCCGTCAACTTATTCATCATCATTTTAAATATCTTACCTTTTATTATGTCTTCCCATGACTTCCACCATTGAATTTTACCCATGATTATTATTGTTTTCTTTTCTCTTCAACTTTTTCAGGATCAGATTCATCAGAACTGTCACATTCTTGTGAAAAGGGATTACATTTCTTAATTTTTTTTTAAATTTTTAATTCCTTTCACATAGGATGAAAACTTATTCATTGCAATTTCAAATTCATACTCATCATCTTCTTGGAACTTCTTGGGGTATCTTACTATGAGATGACTAACCTTTCCACATCTAAATCAATCATGTGGATGTTTCTCTTTGAACTTTCCTTTTCCTCTTTGTAGATTTAAGGAATGGAATGACATCACCTTTTCTATATCTTCTTCTTCTTGAGAATATTCAATGGAGAGATTATTCATTTCCTTGAATGATACCTCCTTAGATTTTATCTTTTAAAAAGAATCATTATCATATTTTATCATTTCATATGCAATAAGGGTACTATGAAAGTTATCCAGTGTGAGCTCTTTCGGATCCTTATCTTTCAATACTGAAACTTTTAGATTGAATATCATTGAAAGTTTACTCAATATACACTTCACAATATTTATGTCTTCAATGCCTTCCCCAAGACTATGCATGTATTCCACTACAATATTTACCCTATCAATATATGTATCAACATACTCATTTGGGTTCATTATTAGATCTTCGTACTTGTTTTATAGAACCAATATCTTTTCTTCTATGACCATTGAATCACCTTTATATATATTCGAAATATTTTCCCACATCGCATGAGATGTTTTTCCTGGCATCACCTTCGTATATATTGCATTGGATTGGTCTCCCCCTAAAACATTGATTCCCTTGGCATCAAAATCCAATTACCTTATTTCAGCTTCAAATAAATCACCACAATTGATATATACAAAAATACCATGAATTTGTTCTGTAAACACATCCATTCCAAAAGATTAGAATTATATTTCATTCGATTCTTCCATAGCTAAAAGTTTTTCCCATCGAAGATCAATATCTATTTGTGATTGATGACTACCACTAATAGAAAACATTGATATTAACATTTAACTATGATACCAATTGTTAGGTCCACTAGGTAAAATACTCGGATAGGGGGGGTGAATCTGGGTATAGATTATTAAAATAACTACCCCTTTTGATCTTGTTTCGTTGTATGAAAAACTCTATTCTATCTCTTTACCATATAAAATTATGAATAGAAATTAAAGCATGAACTAGACACAATTTTTTTTCTTGGTTCACCATCACCAGGATACTTTCAAAGATCATACAATGGTAGTGTTCTGATGTACCAAATCCACTAAAAGCAAACTAATATTTAAAACATTTGAAGTAGACTCCTTGTCCCTCCTGTTTTACAACCTATCACAATTTAAAAGCTCACTTTTTTTTCAACTAAAGTGTGCTCACTACTTCTTCATGAGATCCAATCATTGTTTATAGATTTGTATTTCATTTAATTATAACTAATGAATTCATCCTCCACTATATGTAGATGCTCGATTGATATCTAACTATCATCAATTAATGAATACCAATTTACCGAAAATGTAATGAGAAACTTAAAATATTTTGTACAAACCTTATTATGTCTTGTATGAAAATTTAATTCCTTATGCATAAGATTCGACTTTTCTTGTAAAACACCCCTTGAGTGCAACTTAAAACTTACACACAACTCAAATCATTCACACAAATCCCTTCAACTAAAATTATTACATGATTCGGAGAATTGATTATCTCTATGTGTTGAGATCCTTCAAATGAGGTGGGTAACCTCTTATTTATAGGCATTGTCAATGCCTGTGTGTATGACTTGATGTATCATGCTAGATCCTCCTCAAGCATGCAAGACCCCATTTTACGTCTCATTGGGCATGCATGTTTCTTTCACGCAACCTTATATTTCGCGTATATTTCAAAATCCTTCATGCATATCATGCCATTTCCATTTTTTCACCTTATGTTCCTGAAATATTCCTTACACCCATGATTCCAAACTATATTCAATCTTTTACACAATTTCCTTTTCCAAAAACACCGTTCCCAATTTTCTAATTTTGAGGCCCAATAATTTGTCTAACATTGAAAAATGGTGCCAAAATATATTTTTTCTGTTTGTATCTCCTCAAGATCGACCACTCCTTTGTCATGGTTCTTTTTCAACCATGGTTTTCAACATTATCTCTAGAACTCAACAAATCAACATGGAAACCCTATTTTTCAACAAAGACAATCAATCCAAAAATTCATCAATGATTCATTAAGGTATTTTTCAAAACATTAGTAATAATATAAAGAAATAAATTAAACAAAAAATATCAATTTTAAACTAAAATCATATACTTTGAGTCCAAAACGAAATACCCTATATTAGATTGAGTTGTGGTTTATTATTATACATTACATAATGTCTTTTTGTTCTCAAAAACAGGTTCTCATAAATTAGCTCTAATCTGTAGTGATAAAAAATTCTCTAGAGGAGAAAGCCAATTCAAGAGGAATTTCTTTTTGAGAAAAATACTTCAATTGTAGCACCATTTCTTATTTTTCTTCTAAAAATATCACTTTGAAAATTAACTAAAGAACTACCAGATAAAAATGATAATGAAATTAATTATGTAATAGCCGATAAAAACATGAGAAAACAATTTGAGCTCATTTGATTAGTTTTGCCAATGTGAGGTTCATATTAAACTAAAATGTAAGCTATATATTAAAAACACACACTTCGATTAATACTAACCACATCATGTGTTAGATTAATTTGTGGTCAATTTCTACATATTGAAAATGAATAATGGACAATTTTACTAAATTTTGAAAACAATCTGATCATGTTTTTTTATTTTTGGATAGTGACATGAATTTTAAACTAAAATAAAAAATTTATATTAAAAAAACACTCTTTGAGTCACATTAACCACATTGAGAATTGGATTGATGTGCACTTGATTCTTTTATGTTTCGAATGAATTATGGACCATTTTATATAATTTGAAAATAATCTGATCCCATTTTCCTAATTTTTGGCTATGTGATGTGTTTTAATCTAAAATAAATATTTTATATTAAAAACACATACACTGTGACATATCAACTATACCATGTGTTTTATTATAGTGTCATCAATTCATACAAATGATAAATTAATTAAGGATCATTTTCATAATGTTTGAAAACAATATGAGATTGTTTGGTTGATTTTGGTCATTTTATGTGCATTTTAAACTTGAATGGAACTTTTGTATTGAAATTATGCAAATTGAGTCATATCGGTCACATCATGTGTCATATTGATGCATGGTAAATTAATACCTATTATAAATAAATTGTAGATTGTTTTCCAAAATTGAAAATACAATATGATCCAATTTTCTCAATTTTGGATATTTGATGTGGGTTTTAAACTAAAATGACATTTTTTTTGTAGAAAACATGCACTTTAAGTATTATTAATGATATTGCGTAACAAATTATTTTGAGGTCAATTAAAACAAGTGAAAAATGAATTATTGAACTTTTTGCTAGAGTTTGAAAACAACACGAGATCGTTTTATTAGTTTTGTTGTGTGACATGAATTACCAACTAAAATGAAACCTTTTTTTAAAAAACACACACTTTGAGTCAGATCATTCACATAATATGTAGGATTTATGCATGGTCAATTCATACACATATAAAATGAACCATGGACAATTTTACTAATGTTTGAAAGAAATATGACACCTTTTTTTATAATTTCAGTTTAATGCATGTTTAAAACTAAAATGAAATGTTTTTATTGAAAACATGCACATTGAATTATACTGACCACATTAGGTGTCAAATTGACGTGAAATCAATTATTACACATTAAAAATGTATTATGGTCCATTTTTATAATGTTTGAAAACAATCTATGTGTTCTTTTTTTGTTATGGATACTTGAAGTGTGTTTTAAACTACAATGGAACTTTTGTATTGGAAACATGAACTTGAATTCATATCAACCACATCGTGTGCCAAATTAATTTTTGATAATTTCATACAACATAAAAATGAATTATGTATCATTTTAATAAGTTTTAAAAACAATTCGAGCTTATTTTCCTTGTTTTGGTGATGTGACATGAATTTTAATATAAAATGAAACCTTTACATTGGAAAAATGATCTTTGATTAATATCAATAACATCATGTGTCATAATGATGTGTAGTAAACAATCACAAGTAAAAAATGAATTATTGACCATTTTCTTAATGTTTTAAAATAATATGAGGTTTTTTCTCATTTCTGTATATTTGAATTTCGTTTTTAAATAAAATGACACATTTTTATAGAAAACACACATATTGATTCACATTAACCACATCAGTTGTCAGATTAACATGTTGTCAATTCCTACTGGTCACAAATGAATTACGAAACATTTTACCAATGTTTGTGAAAAATCAAAGTTCTTTTTATGAATTTTGGCTATGTGATGTTCCTTTTAAAAAATTATAGTTTTATATGTAAATCCCATTCTTCAATTAATATCGACCACATTATGTGTCAAATTGGTGTGTGATCAATTAATACACATGAAAAATGAATTTTCTATTGTTTTTCTAGAGGTTTAAAACAAACTGATCTCCATTGGTTAGTTTTGGATATATGATACATGTTTTAAACTAAAATGAAACTTTTGTATTAAAAACATGAAATCTGAGTCATATTAGACACATCATATATCAGATTGATCTGCAGAAAATTCTTACACAAAAAATCATTATGCACTCTTTTACTATTGTTTCAAAAAAAATCCAAATGTGTTTTATTAATTTTTCCAATTTGATGTGTGTTTTAAACTAAAATGTAACATTTTTATTGAAAAAAAACATTTCAAGTCACATTGAATACATCATGTGTCATATTTATGTGTAGTCCATTCCTATACATGAAAAATTAATTATGTGCTATTTTACTAATGTTTGAAAGAAATAAAAAATATTTTTCTTGGTTTTGATGATGTGACATGTGTTTTAAATTAAACGCACCTTTTTATTGATAACATATACTTTGAGTTATATCAGTCACATTAGGAATAAGATTAATGTGTGTTTAATTATTACATAACTCAAATGAACTATGGAATATTTCCAAAAAGTTTGAAAATAATATGATCTTGATTTCTTAGTTTTGTCTATTTGATGTTTTTTTAAAATAAAATGACATGTTTGTATTGAAAACATGCACTTTGAGCCATATCGACCACATAAGGTGTTATAATTATGTGTGGTTAATTTGAACATATCACAAATGAATATGGAACATTTTCTTAAAGTTTTTATATAGTCTATATTTTTTTTTCATTTTTGGCATTTTTATGTGTGTTTTAAACTAAAATACTACATTTGGATTGAAAACACACACTTTAAGTCATATATACTACATCACATGTCAGATTGATGTGAAGTAAATTCCTATACATGAAAAATAACTTTGGATACTTGTAAAATATTTTAAAAATAATATGATCTTTTTTGCTCAGTTCTGGTGATGTGACATGTGTTTTAAATTAAAATTACACCTTTTTATAAAAAACATGCACTTTAAGTCATATCAATAATATCATGTTTCATATAGAAGTGTAGTCAATTTTCACACAAAAAAAATGAAATATGGGCCTTTTCCTAATGATTTGATGAAATAAAATATCATTCTCTCAGTTTTCGCTATTTGATGGTTGTTTTAAAGGAAAATGACACGGTTTTATAGAAAACACATACATTGAGTCTTACCAACCACATTAACTATCAGATTTATGTGCATTAGATTCCAACAAGTCATGAATGAATTATGAACCATTTTACTAATGTTTTAAAATAATCTGATATCCTTTTATCCATTTTTTCTATCCAATGTGTTTTAAAGTAAAAGAAAAATTTTGTTTTGAAAACACCTAATCCGAGTCATGTGGACCACATCGTGTGTCAAATTCTCGTGATGTCAATTCCTACATGTGTGAAATGAATTTTGTATAATTTTTATAAATTTTGAAATCAATATGAGTATATATAGTTAGTTTTGATGAAGTGGGACATTTTAAACTAAAATGGAACATTTGTATTGAAAACACACACTTTGAGTCATATCAGTCACATCTGTGTTATATTGATTTGAGGTTGAGTTGTATAAGTCACAAATAAATAATGGACCATTTTCAAATTATTTTAAAACAATATGAGTATTTTTGTTTCTAAATTTTGGCTATTTGATGTGTGTTTTAAAATAAAATGACACTTTTTATTTAAAACAAACAATTCATGTCATATAAACCACATCATATGCATGATTGATGATAGTTCAATTCCTGCACATGAAAAATGAATTATAGATCATTTTCTTTAGGTTTGAAAATAATCAGAGCTTATTTTTCCATTTTAGTGATCTGAAATGTCTTTTAAACAAATATGGAACCTTTCTATTGAAAAAACACACATTGAGTCATATTGGTCACATAGTGTGTCTGATTTATGTGCAATTGATTTATACACATTAAAAATGAATTATGGACTATTGCCCTAATGAATGAAAATAATATGAGATTGTTTGCTCGGTTTTGGATATTTGATGAGTGTTTTAAAGTAAAATCATAAATTTATAAAAACATTCCCTTAGAGTCATAAATATCAAATTATATGTTAAATTGATGTGTGGTCGATTCATATAGGTCAAAAATGAATTATGGATCATTTTATTAATGTTTAAAACAATATAATTATTTTTTTTTGATTTCAGATATGTTATGTATTTCAAACAAAAACGATATTTTTATATTTAAAACTTATATGTTGAGTCATATTGACCACATAGTGTGTCAGATTGTCATTTTTGAATTCCATTACATGAAAAATGAATAATAGATAGTTTTTATAAATTTTGAAAATAATCCAAGCCCAGTTGGTCAGTTTTGGAAATGTGAAATTCATTTTAATCTAAAATGGATCTTTGGAATTGAAAATAAAAACATTGAGTAATAACAGAAATTTTTTTCATTAGATTGACATTTGATCAATTCATATTGATTTAAAACATCTTATGGATAATTTTCCTAAAGTATCAGAGTAATATGAATTTTTTTTCTTGTATTTTTTTATGTGACATGTGTGTTGAAGTAATGTGTTAATTTTAAAAAATTATTTATCGAATAAAAAAGTTATGTAAATTAAATTAAGATAATTAAATAAAATGATGATAAAATTAACTTAACATCTAGTAGGAAGGAAATTGTTCATGATGTATATATACATTTTGAAACTATGTATTATGACCGTTTGTTTTTTTAAAAATGGATTTCCTTCATTATAACTCTCCTTACGAAACAAATAAAAATAATATATAAGAATTCTGATACTAATGATGAACATTCCATGTGTATCTTTAAGGTCGTATCCCATACTAGATCAAAATATTAGTTGGTAATCACCTAAATTTGATGTCATGAAACATTTTTTCACTATGTACACTAACCACTAATCATTGAAAAAATTTACTTATTATTATTTTTTATATATAATATTGAAAATCATTATATTACTAAGAAAATATTGGAAAAAAAGATTAATAAATTGTTTCAATGAAATTTTAATTATGTTTAGAAATTACGTGTTTGAGGATTATAATATTTTGATGGTATATGATATCATTCCCAAAATTTCAAATGTAATATCCAATTTATTATTATTATTATACTTCATACACTATAGAAACAATGGCCATAATTAGTAAATTGTTTTGAATTATTTTTTTATTATTAAATATTTCTATATATAATATAATATTTTTCTATTTGAAGTAATCTATAATATTCTTATTTTCAGTCACTAAACACATACAATGATTTAGAATATATTTATAGATTGCCATATCAAAAAAAAATATTTTTAAATCAAAAAATGAAAAATATAATTCAAATAATATCTATAAAATATTGATTTTAGTGCATTATAAACTCACAATAAACATAAAGTGTGGTCAGTTTGATAGAAATGCATGCATTCGATCCAATAAATAATGTTTTGGGGTATCAAAATTGATTGTTATCAACATCTAGTGATTCCGAAAAAAATAATTAATAATAAAAATATATTTATATGAATATATTGTCAAGTTTTACCCATAATGTTTTGGAATCCAAAATAATATATTGTTTGTTATTTTAATATCAGATGCCTCATTTAGAACATCATTTTTCCTATAAATTTCTTTCACACCCAAATAAATTTCTTTCGTCTAAATGATACAGGGATGAATGAATCCAAATCGTTCTTCTCATTATTCTTCCTTTATATAGTAGTAATATAAACACCTATAGAAAATATAAATAGTTATTAAATATAATTAACATATTAGATCATTTTTTCGATACACTTATTATGAAAATGTACCTTATGTATTTATTCATAAAAGAGATTCCCATCTATTACAACTTTAGAATCCCAATTATACTCTCAAGACTAACCATATCTATAATGATACTCCTAAATATTTATTCTTCACATGGAATTTAGGAAATATCTCAATTTGTTTCATGTAGTTTCTAAATGAATTTGTAAAGATAATATATACTGAAGTGGAACTAGAAAGGACAAGGTAATACCGAAAGGTTCTTTTGTTTTATTAGTTGGTTCACTAAATTTTCTTAATGTAAAATTCCATTTTCCCATTATTTTGTCCATATATAATACCATACCTTAATTTATACTATTTTTCATCAAATATTACTATTTTTCATTTGAAGAAAATTCTATAGGGAATATCCCTTTTATCATTCTAAGATTAGACAACAATTCTATGAATGTTCCAATCACATAATTAACTGTTGTAATATATGAATTATACAGTGGAACCTGAAACATATTGCTTGTATCTTGAGATACTACAATCCCCAATATCATTTGATCTTTTTTTGAGTTTGTTATTGTGTAGTTTGTCTCTTGACATACTATACACCAGACCCTTTCACAAAAGGGGGTGTTTTGGTGTTGATAGATAGATATAACATACAACATTACCCTACATAATTGTAGTAATATAAATATATTAAATTTTGATTGATTCACATTTATGGGAAAGAGAAATTAAAAAATTGGTTAAATTGGTTAAGATATGCGGTTGAGGGGAATGACTAGCCTCAAATCTAGTGGGGTTCATTCGGTTGTTCATATATTGATCTTTTTTCATTGCTAATTCACTTTGATTCTTTCACATATACTGGTCTTACAAACCATACGAGACAATAATATTTTTTAATGCATATATTTTCACCCTCAATCATTTCATCGTATGATATATATATTCTTGTGGTTTTTTCTTCTCAAAATATTTTCAAGGATACATTCTAAAACCCACACCACAAATGTGACCATATTATTCTGACCGTTTCAAAGCTACTGAAAGTTGTTTTTCTTATGTTATAGTAAAGTCTGATTCTTGTGTCTAAACCATACAAAATATATATAAACATAAATAGATATTTTTGCATAATAATATTATAAATCACAATTAATTACTATTATTTCAAACTTATATATTTTTTCAATAATACTTTTGTGTTTTCATCAACTAGTTTATCCTCATTATTTATGCGAGCCTCCTTCCACAACACATGATGTTGGATGATAGAGACTTCAGATTCTGATTCATTTATTTTCATATAATCAAAGGAACATATGTTTTTTAATATCACATTAAACATTTATTATTGTTTAAAAATACTTACCAATTTTTTATCAAGTGAAGCATACCCCATCCATACTTTGTGAGAGGGGTACTTTGATTTTAATTCATGTTGATTATTTTCAGGATACCTTTTTTCATATTTTAATTTTTTTGAATCTAATTGGATAAATAGATATTGTAAAATAATTTATTATCAACTAAAATTTACTTGAAATGATATATCATCCAAACGACTAATAAAATCATTCCATGTTTTTGGATTTATAATGTGTTCATATGTAATGGGTGGGTGGGGATTTACTTTAATCTCAACAATTCTAAGATGAAACATTGTATAAAGAGTCCATAATCATATATGGGATTTACCAGTGGCCATTAAGAAAAATTTCTTATGAATTTTTTTTGAAATAAACGAACTCTAAAAATAATAATTTAATTTAAATCAATGTTTCATTATATATTTTCCCATAAAATAGAGAAATTATATTTTAAAACAACCTTAATACATTAAAAAAAGTAACAATTCATTAAATGTTGGACATATTTCCATGAATCTATATCAATTCACACATTAATTCTCCTTATCACCATAAAATAACTAATAAAAATTGACTTATTGGGTTAAATTGGTTTTCCATATAGATTCTATACAACCTTATATTTTAGACCCTCGCTTACTTCCTTGATAAATTTTGTCAACAAGATAATTCTACATCATTTTTTATCAACATGTTGTTTATACTCTAATAATTATTTAATTTTACCTTCAATCCTCAATTCTTCTTTGAGATTGGTAACATCATCATGTGAAGAAGAAGTTGGCAGCATTAGCAATCAATAATTTAATTTATATTATGTTAATATAGTAGATAAAACATAATATTATAAGGAAAATACTATTATATTAAAAACCAATTCATCCCTCACAATAAATTTTCTTTCTTTTTTAAAGGTTTAAGGGATTTCTCTCCTCTATAGAGAATCCAAATACCTCTTTATGGTCCACTATAATGTATAAGACATTTTCTATATTGGGAGTTTCATGAACTGATTGTGATATACCAATGAAAGAGTTATACTTAATTTATTTTTCATCAGATCTTTCAATTGTGTTAGTTGATAGCAAGAAATCAAACAATTACTAGTTGTTGGATCTGAGACATAAAAAACTTTCACCACTAGTGATTCCATTCTGAATGGATCTTCCTCTTCCCCTTCTATACTGAAATTCACCTTCAAAAATTCCATTTTATCATACTTCACTGCACTCTTATTTTTAACCCACTTGCAATGGAAAATCATCACTTGAAATGTTCTATAATCCAACTCATATATCTATTTGATAATTCTTAAATATTAAATATTGACATAAATTGGATTTCTATCCATGTAAATAGAAACATCAATTGATTTCACCACAAGCATAAGTCCACTTTTTTTCATTATACTGTGGTTATCATGTTCATTTTTATGGAACATATAACCATTAATTAAAAAAATAGCGTAAGAAATAACATATTCATTTGGTACCCTATATAGTTATAAACTTCATTTGACAATGGAATTTATATTTTCAAATAACTTCTTATGAATAAAATATCAGAACCATACTATAAACTATTTATTTTGTTTCTTTTATATACATCCTTCAGCCCTCGATGGATTCAAATATATAAGAATTGATTTGTAGGCTTTCATTTATGGATCGAAATATACATTATTATGTAAAATTCAAAGGTGATATTTCTCGCACACTTTGATAGTAATTATAAAAACATATATTCTAAAAATCCCTTCACCCTTTTGGCATCCCCTATTACAAGACTTTAGTGTACCAATTCTGTAAATATTTGACAGGTAATCTATACAAAATTTAATATATTATTTAAAAATATATAATTCTTCAACACAACCGTATGGAAAAATTATATTCCGAACGTACCCTTTCAAAATATTCACATACAATTAAATGGGGGTGTATCCATATGTAATGGATATTACAACATAGTTGAACCAAGATAACTATGTGAACAACTAGGTATAACCTTATACCCATGAATGAGGGTAAGAAGAACATATCTAATTCACATAATATGACTGAAAACACCTTATTCATGACTAAAAAATTTTATAGGTCTAAAACATTACTACATATGTATTTGAAAAAGAAGAAGAGTTCAGTTAATCTATGTCATAAATTTTTAGGAAGAATGAAACAAAAAGTGTTGGGTATCAAATCCTATATAAAAACATGACAGTCATGTGATTTTAGTTTTTGTAACATCAAATTAGTCATCAACACAACATTATTGATATTGTATGTATACCCCTATATAACTTTAACACCATTAAGAAAAATAAAAAATTGAAAATTTTATTATCTGGATAGAGTGTAAGATATTGGAGAAAGGAAAGTCCACTATTTAACATTCATTGGTGAAAACTATTCTCTTATCCCCATTTTAATCATGTCTAACCTAGACTTAATGACATTCCATTTTACCGAGAACATTTATTAATGCTCCAATAACACTCTCAAATTTTTTTTTCTACATCCATGACATCAAGATAATTTCTGATGTACAAACAATTCCATTATGGTAATTCAAAGAAAACTGATCTGTTTTTTGCAACCTGATTTCTTAATGTATTTCAATATTTTTCTGAAAATAATGAAAATATATTTTACTTTATTGAATATTTGATCTCTTATTATTGGTGACAGTTTTGTAACATTTTCATTATTATCATTGAATGTTGTCTTCAAGGATTAGTATTTATGTCATCGAGGTAGAAATTATCGATGTCATAAAAACATTGTATTTGAGTAATGTTTCAACCAAACTGAGTGTGTACATTCTTTAAAAATGGGACACCCCAACATTCCTTTAATTCTGTTTCTGAGAAAATTTTTATAAGTAGGAAATTCATTTATTATTCCATAATAAATGGACCCAAATGTGAATTATTCACTTATATGATCATCATATATTATAACACATGTATCCCACATCAATTTTAAATGTTTTATTAATGGATCTAAATAGAAATAAATATCATTAATGGGTTGTTTTGTTCTAGATATAATCAAAGAAAATATAATTTATCTATGATTTATGAATAAGCATGATAATAATTTGTAATTTATTAACATGACTAGCCATGTACTGTGAGTAATACAATATAAACCAAATGGATTTTGTCCATCTATTGACAACACAAGATGAATTTTTCTCATCTCATTTCAAAATTCAGGATACTCAAATTAAATTCTTATGCACCAAGGAGAGGTTTCTAGATAACATAGTTTCTCATATTTAATAATTGCATCTACATTCTATGTCAATTATATCATAGTTTGTTGATATATTTATAGTCTTTTAAACCATTGAATGATATCAATTTTACATATAGCATTCAAAGGACTTTATTTATTTATCTTGTATTTATCCATGCCACACATAGGGAATTTTATGTGCGATTAATGGTCCATGAAAAATAATATGAAATCATATGGAGAATCATATAATTTTTTGTAGATCATTCCCATTGAATATTGAATTCGTTTCGCATTATATTTTCGACAAGGAAGTTCATTTTCTTCTAGTAGTATATCATTCAGCTGAACATGTAGTTCTGTAAGGCTAGTGTAACTCCATCTACTACCAGCTATAAAATTATATAACTTCAATATAGCTGACAATGATGCGTATTTAGTAGAACTGGTATACAATGATCTCCTAGAACAACTATTTAACTTCATACAAAAATCATTATGTTCCTCTTCAATTTCAATTTTCATTTCATCCACACGATATATATCATTATATACACTGGTATTCATGTCAAATGATCTATAAACTATAGTATCTTTCCAATCGACATTCACATTCATTTTTTCCCTGTTATTAGTCCAATATTTATATATTTGATACATTCCATGACAAATAAAATGTTCTTCAAACTATTCTGGAAAATTTTTCAATGAATAAAAACAATATAAACCAAGAAAAAAATATTTGATAAGGTGAGTATAAATTCTTTATTGAAATGATGATAACATATTTCAGTCCATCTTCCTAATATTTTTTTTCATATTATTAGAGTGCATATATTTTTGATTTATATACATCCTTTCAGGTTCATAAAATATTAATTTTGTATGAAAAATAAATAAATACACATATGATATTCATAATCAAAATAGAATGTTATCGATGATTCTAATACGGGGAACCCAAAATTTGAATGTTTAAAATAATTTCATCATGATTTTAAGGAAATGGGTAATTGTACTTAAGAAAATAATTACTCCACTAGTGATAAGTCTTATCCTATGAATTCATCCTAAATGATCACTAGTACCCAGTATGGGTTGATCGATGCTTAGATTAGTTTAAGAATCAGAAGTGAATTTATATAAGATATGGGGTATGAGTCTGAAAAAAAATCAATAATAAATGTTTAGGAGATAAAGGTAGCGATGAATATATTTTTATCATTAAATATAAATGTTCTTGGGCTGTGGAATTGGTTAAATACCAGACATCATTTATTAGTTTTCTACCTAATAATGAAAAAATAACCAGCAATATCCTGATCCCTACAAGGGGATCCTTGATTTGTGTGATCGTGAGAAGGATCATTTATATGGTCTTACTTGCACTCATGATGAGATATCAATTTTAGGTTCAACGTTCAATGAATTCCTTCAATTACTCTATGAAAAGGAAAAGGCATTTGGTCTGAGGATGGAATTCTGGAGGTTCTTACCTTCTTATGAGTCCAATTATGAGTGAGTGGGGTTATGATTAGTATACTATGGGTTGGATAGGGTTTGTAACATTCCATTTCCATGGTGATTTTATCAATCTATATTATATTGGAGGTGAGATTTTGTTTATCAAGTAGGTCTCTAAAAGTTAATATGATTATATAATTCAAATAGATGGTGGTTATTTATGAATGATTTTTTTTACAATAATAGTTTTATTATTGTGAAATTTGAGTTATAATATCTTTTCTCTGATCATATAAGGTCATGTAATCACTGGATTTTGAAACAGGGTCATGGAGCATGTAATTTCAGAAAAGCAGTGAATTAAATATTTATTGATAACAAAATTGAAGTTTGATTCCACGGTACTATCTTTTTCAATATATTTTTCTAGACCATGTTTTATATGAATAACAAAAAATATATCTGTACTATAACACATTGACGAAACCCAATTTAAAAATTAACCGAGTTATCAATATTTGTTATGTTTCACATACCCTATAATATCCAAAAACCTCTATTCAATTTCTTTAAATACACCACAAATACATTCCATTGATAAACATTCCAAAAAAATAAATTAGTATGGATTTCACATCATTTAGAACCAAATTTTTTTTATTTCACCACTAACAATGAAACATATCACTATAATATTTCTCTCATATCTAGTAGTAAAAACCTTCATTGGTTTATGCAAAATTGTATAGTAATTCTTAATAAAATCTATACCATATGTATGGTTAGGGGAGATTATATTAAACATTATAAAATTATTCCACTATATTGTAATCCAATATATTTCCAAGATAAAAATTTTCAAAATAGAAAATTTTATACGTGAAACTCAAACAATTCATAATGATACAAAATAATTTAAAATAATAATAAAATTGTATATATGGATTCTAGGTTCAATATTATTATATTATATTTAAAAAATATTCATATTATGTTTTAGTTAAAATTAAATAAATGTGAATTAAAAATATATAATTTCACAAAACATAATAATGTATAAAATATTAAAATAAAATTAATTATTATAATATTGATAATGATATTAAAAAATTTATAAAATAACAAAACAAATATGAACACCCCATTTATTAATGAATATTGAAAAAAAATTACACTAATATCAAAAGGAAATTGATCCCATAATGAAACCATATTTTATTATATCATGGTTTCAGGAAAAGAAAACAACATTTAAATATGACACTATAATGATCGCTTAAATTATAATACACAAGGTAAAGACATGTTTTAAAAATACATTGTGGTTTTAATCTATGGGAGTAGGAGGGATACATAGAATTAAATGGGAATAATTCTTTGATTTTAATCCAAGGGAGGATGAGGTAAACATGAAAATTGGAACTGATTACTATATATGCACCCCAAAAATACTACCTACTTATCATTTTCATTCACCACATTACATGATTAGTGGGTAGTGTTTTTGTAATGAAAAACTAAGAGATAAATGAAATAATAATGATATAAAATTATAAATGAGGGAAAATGAACATGAATGTGAGGGAGAGGATGAAAAAATTATTTTTTAAGTCAAGAGTTATTGGGTGGAGAATCATGGAGATAAATTGAAGAAAAATAAGATTCTATGCACGCATGTTGTTCAAACCATTTGGGAAAACTAAAAATAAATAATGATGTTTGAGGGGGAGAAAATGATCTTAATTCATCACATAAAATGATTTTAATATATTATTATAATTTCAATACAACAAATTTAGATAAACATTAAACTACAAAAAATTTAAGGAAACTCATTTATTTCCTAGAAAACATTATAAACCAAAGAAACAATGAAAATTTCATTTTCAAAAGCCTTAAAAACTTTTAATTCTGAATAAAACCTCCCAAAAATGTAAGGATAAGTTTAATTAATAAACACATCACAACTCATTTAAATATCTCATTAGATTAAGATATATATATATATATATATATATGAAAATAATAATTAGTTTAATATAATCAAATGATATTTTATTTTATAATAGTAAATTTAAACCACTTTATAAATCTAATTTATAATTTAACTCAATCCAAAAACAACATAAAAAATTTATTTTAAATAATTAATTGTATAATAAGAATCATTTAATAAAGAATTTTTGTTTCCTTCATACTAAAAATTATCATTTTTATAAATAATTATACATAGAAATATTAAAATTTATATATATACATGAATACTATAAAAATACATTAACAAAAAATATACAAGCATTTGAATGGAAAAAACATGAGATTCAATTAATGTTTCTTGAATAAATTTTAACATAGAATATTTTTGAAAAAAATACACTAAAAGGGAGTAATATTTTTAATACATTAATTAAAAAAATGCACATGAAATGTTAACATGATATATTTTTCCCCTTTACACATAAAATTATATGATTTAAACTTCTAAAACTCATTTTTGAAAAAAAATACCTTTAAAAATAGACCTCCCTTCAAGAGGGTTTTGGAAATTTAGAATTATAATTTCGAAATTTTTTTACCCTAACTAAAAAAAGGATTTTAAAATAAAAAATATTTTATAAAAAAAAAATTATTTTATAAATGAGACTCCAATAAATCCTTAATGAAATGAATATTTATATTTAATTTTTTTAAGATTTTCTAAAACAACCAATTTTATTGGTCATTATATGTTACCATCGTTCACTCTGGATATTGAATTAAAATCCTAATGTTTATTTATACTAATAATATATGTTCTAAAAATATATTTTTATTTTTGGAAACTTATAATTCTTTATCATAGTCTATAAATTCATATAATGATTTAACACATTGTTTTTGTTTCTATTCATATTATTTGGCATTGTTAATATAAATCGTATTAATTATTCATGTAGTAATATCAATGATATTTTCCTTTTAATTAACTGTAACATTTCTAAGAAGATAAAATTTTCCATTCCATTAACACCTTAGTCAACCAATTTTATAAATTTATAATATGGATATTTACATAAGTATTTTTTTCTTTCATAACTAAATTGAACAATTTTTATTCACAATTATCTACATTTACTATTTAATTTTTTTTATATATTTTCAATTATCTTATTGATCTATTTTTGTTTTATTTTTTTCATCATATATATTCAACTACATTTATGCCCCTTTTTCTATACACATATATTACATACCATTCTAAAACTATTATAATACTATGTTAGAACCTGGGTGGTTATATATATCTTAAAATATCATAAACTACACATTAGATATTTATTTAATTTGTTAGAGAAAACCTATAAATATTAAAAAAAATTATATCCCCTCACTTGTTGTATTTCTCTATACACACCCATAAATTGGATGTTTATTTTTTAGATGACTTTATATACATCATATAGTAAATAACAATATGTTCATATATCCCATTAAAGGGATATAATTACTTTAATGGTGGATCAATATCTATTTTAATTTTAATATATCTATGAAAATTTTCTATCCCTGAATCTATATCATGTTGAAAGGATAATTCATTATTTGTTGACTACATAACCCTTAATGTTTTTTAATTAGTTAATTAATTTAATCAATAAATATTGTTTAACTAATTATCATTTATTATATATAATTTTATTTTAAAATGTTTATTCAAATAATATGAAAATTAAAGGTTATCCCATTATAGAAAATAAGAGAGTTTTTCATTTGATTTTTTGATAACAGATATTCGGGTTATTTTAGAGGCATGAAGAATATAGAAGTTTTTGGGTAGATTTTTGAAGGAAACCCTCCCCAAACTATGTTCGATACTATATGAGATATTTTATACATGTATGAACATAACTAAGAAGTACTTCACTTGATTAATGATGATATCAATTGCGTTGAACGTATTTGATGTTTGAGCTACTATTTGGTGAAAAAGAATGAAATAATAAAGGTTTTAGGAATGAAATATATATGTTTTATTATTTGAGTATTAGTAGATAATAATAATTTTTTTAGTGAAACATGGTCTAAGATATAATATAAAAAATATTTATTAAAATACATTACAACCATAATAAATTCAAAGTAGGTATGATCTTCTGCCATTATGCTGCAACCACTCTCTATAATAGAAAGCCTAGGCAGTGGAGAAGTGGATGATAACTAATACAAGGTAGTGCTAGAGAGATCCTAAAATGTGGTGACACTAAGACCAAGAGGAATCCAATTGTTCTAGAGTGTGTTGGAAACATAACAACAACAAAATTCCATAAACTGAGAAGGACCTATGTGAGTCATAGTAGGGAAAAATCAGTAACATAGAGACCCATAAACAACGAACCATCAACGGAGGATGAACGATGATGTATAGTTCATCAACGAAGCTCCTAAACATGTAACTAAGAGACAACTTAGCTGGGATAACATTACACTATCACACACCATTGAACCAATACTATTATGCAATGAGAGAGGAGGGGAAAAATAACATACCTTATATTTAACACTTGATTCATCCAATAAAAGGCTAAATAGGATCAGAAAAAAACATAGTACTTCTAGGAGAGCTTGTACATCCCAACAAAAATTTCTTCAGTTGGTGTTCTTTTCAAATGATGAAGTAGAGTTTTATTAGCACTTCAAAAAAAGAGCTAAAAAAGGGCGGGTTTTGTGAGTGCTAAAATAATAAGAACTGATAAAAGATCTCCTTATCAGGGCTTGTTTAGCACTGATAAAGATTTATAATTGTAATAAATATAAAATATATCTATAAATATATTTATAAATAATTATATATAATTATAAATATATTTATATAATTATATATATTTAGTGAATAAATATAAATATAAATGTAAATATATTAGATACATTATTTATTTAAATATATTTTTTATAAACATTTCTCTCTTTTAAATATATTATTTTTTATTTATAATTATATAAATAATATTTTAGAAAAAAATAAAACTATTTGTTTATAATTATAAATATCTAATTTTATAAATATAGTAAATATACATTTATAAATATATTTATAAAAAATATATTTAAAATATATTTATTTATAATTATAAATAAATTTATATCATTATATATATTTATATAACTATATATATTTATTACAAATACATATAAATATAAATATTAACATAGTAAATATATTATTCATTTTCATATATTTTTCATAATTTTATAATATTTAATATATTCATATCATTATAAATATTTATATAATCGTATGAATATATTTAATAAATAAATATAAATATAAATATAAATAAATAACATATAATGATTTTTTAAATAATTATATTATAATTTTATAATTCTTTAAATATATAATTATTTTTTTATAAATACATTATTTTTTTAAATATATATATATATATATATATATATTTACTTCTAATTATAAATATATAATTTTATAAATATTTTAAATATACATTTATAAATATATTTATTTATAAATATTTTTAAAAAATATATTTTTAACATTATTAATGAATATATAATCTTAAATGCGTGATTGTTAAAAATGACTGGAATGGAATTGTTAAAAATGAGTGGAGTTTAATAAAATTGAAAAATGAATAAGTTTTATTAATTAGAAAAGTTATTGATAAAATAAAATATGGATATATATTTAAATGAAGATGAATACATATTAAAAATATTAAGACATACAATAAGTAAATATATATAATTAAATATTATAAAATTATTAATTCCAAAAAAATAAGAAATAGAAAATATTAGAAATGTATAATTAGTACTAAATGTAAGAATATTAAAATTAAATAAAAAAATTGACCCATTAAAATCATAATATATATAATATATTCTATTACTAAATGAAAGTCTAAAATGAATATTAAAAATTGAACAAATTATATAAATATTAGGTGTGTGTGTTTCGATATAAGATATCATTAATTACGTAAATATTTATGTCTGTGAAATTAATGTATATATATATATATTTGTGTGTTCTATATGTTAAATTGAACAAGTACATTATTTAATTCATAACATCTATTAATGAAATAATTAATAATAAGAATTAATAAATTTAGAAAATGAATAAATATTTTTAATTATTTAGATAATTTAAAAAAAAATGAGTATTTATATATGTTAAATTAGAAATGTATACATATCAATTATATAAATTATAACCATATTGAAAACAAAAAATTTTAACAAACAAACATATATAAATAAACATTGAAAATGTAAAAAATTGACAATATATTAAACAATGAGTAATTGAAAATGAATAAATTAAAAAAATTATTGAAAAAAAATTAAGATTATTAAAGAATAAATAATATTAAAAATCGATAAATTTTAAATAATTTTAAAAATTAATATAAAATATATATTTAATAAAAATATTAAAAATGAAAAAAATACCAATTATAAACATAATATATATTAAATATATTATGTTAATAAATATAATTTTAAAATGAATATAAAAAATTGAATAAATTATAGATATATTATGAGCATGTGTTTTACATATAAAAATGCATCTATTATGTATATGTATGAAAGAAATCAATGTCAAACTAGTTTGATATATGTTTATTTGAAAAAAAATGGAATTAAATGAAATTTACATTATTAGATACAATTAGCCAATATTAATAATTAATATATTTTTTAAATTATAAACCATTTTTAAATAAATAAATAACTTATTTAATGTAATAGTAAACATTTTTAATTATATAAATCATAATTAATGAAATATTATATATATATATTAATATATACATATATAGAAATATATATGAATATATTTCTATTGTCAAATAAATAATTTCACATTGAATTTTCCATTACTTTTTTTCTGAAAATCACAAACTCTTTCTTAAATACAAAATTTATAATTATTTAATGTTCAAAGTATTTTAAAAATATTATTACAGGAAAATGCATTACATTTTATCATACTACCATTATGTCTTTTGTCTTACGAAAATAAATTCATATTTTATCATTAAAACTTACATAATTAATACAATAAACATCGTGCTCATGAAAATCATTTTAAAGAATACATGATTTATATCATAAAAAACAAATATTATTTATATCATACACATTGGATACAATTTATATCATACACACTATCACGTCATTAATATTGATGATATTATTTGTAATAATATAAATCAAATTGACTCAAAATGAAAATCACCATCTTCTTTTTAATTTATGTTTTGGTCCCAAAAAACATAATTGTAACGATAAAAAATATTTTAAATCAAAATTAATTCAGGATTTATGGGTCAATAAAATTGATGTTGTGATTTTAGTTATAAAATGACTATTGGAGTGCCAGGTGACAAGGTCCTCTTGAAAATCTCAGAGAAAATTTGACCGTTGGAGATCAATATGATAATTTGAAAAAATGCCTATAAATGCTAGGTCATCCGATCATTTCAAAATACTTATGATGGACAACACTTTGAGAAAGTTCTTCATAATTTTCTAATGTGTGTGAGAGATCTGACGTTTTCAAAAGTGAACAACTTGATCCTTGTCTTTGCAGTCTTAGAGTTCGTACTTGTTTTGTGCAACACCGATTGTTAAAATTTTGATTAAGGGATTTCGGGGACAGGAAGATAGAGGACCAGATCATCTTCTTGATCAAGGGATTCTAGGTATAACAAGAAATATTTGTGCCAATATTTTGCTGATCGAGGTCTTGTGGGGATAATAAGATACTGTTATGTTCATATTTTGCAGATCACGTGCTTGTAGGGATATCAAGATTTAGTGAAGCCGATTTTCATATCGAGGGCTTACCTTGTTGCGGGTAACACAGACTTTCTTAAATGTATAAATCAAGGGACCTTTATCCTTGGATATTGGATACCCTTCACTTTGGGTAAAAATAATTATATTAACTTACTTTTATTTCAATTAAACTTTATTTGTGATATAATGTTTATCTTTCATCTTTCTATTTTTATTATGTGATTACGATACATTTTGTATTACATTATAATTACCATTATTTTATAATTATGATTACACTAGTAACTCTTATTATGATTTTATACACATTAAGGATGAATCATTGATTTGAATACATGTGGTTAAATAATCGTATCATAATTAACCTGATTAAAATGTCCTTTTTATTATACCCAAGGGCTAGTTTGATTACAATTTTAATAAACAAGAGGTTTTGAGAATAAGATTTGTTTAATTATGTTAAACAAATTTTCTTTTAAGATTAAAAACAAAAGTTTTTACACATACAATTCAACCCTCTTCTATTCATCCATATAAATATACATTTCAATCTTACTTATATATTATAAATATTTAAAATATTAATGGATAATTATGTACAAAATATTTAAAAATGAATAATACATTAATATGTTTTTAATTATTACATTTTATTCATTTTTTATATTTATATTTATATATATTATTTACTATTATTTATAATCTATATATATAGAAAATATATTCATTTTTGTTAATAATTATTTCATTAAAAAAGTTTTTTATAATTTTTTGATTTATTATTTCTAATTTTTTTGTTTAATTATTACAATTTATTAACTTTATATATATATATTTCATATATACTATTTAATAATATTTATAACATATAAATGTATATGTATGTTAAATTTATTCATAAATTTTAATAATAATTTAATTTATAAAATTTTAATTTTTTTCAATTTACACAATTTTTATTTTTATTTGTTTAATTATTTTAATTTGTTCATTTTATATTTATATATTTAATATGTATTATTTATTAATATATATATATATATATTAAGTTTATTAATAATTATTTTATTAATAAAACATTGAATATTTTTAATTTATTCATTTTTTATTTGTTTAATTATTTCAATTTTTTTAATATTTAATTTTTTTTTATTTTTATTAGTTTATGTAGAAAAAGGTCTAAGGCCCACACGAGATGGTTGGTCAGGTGTGTTAGGTTCTAACTTTGTTTATATAGATGGGCTAATGCCAGGGAAAGCATATGGTAGGCTAAGGCATGCACGAGCACAAGCATGTAGGCACATGTCAACATGGTTCTGTGTGGAGATTGTATATGAAAGCCCATCCCCACAACTGGGTTCTAATCATGTTATGTATTAGAATCGTATATAAATAATTGGTCGAATGCCCACTATTTCATTTTCTAAATTACACATGCGATGAAGACCTTTATCAAAGATATAAAATGAGCTCATACATGTTATCCTTTATCAGAATGCTTTTCTATTGATGATAAATTCTGACACAGTATTATGTGCATTTTTTAGTAGTATTGGGTGGTGTTTTTTTATTTCTATTCAAATTTCCAAAATATAGAAACTAGGTGGCATATTTCATTGATTTATACTTTTGTAATATTTCTATAAAGACAATATCAAAAACATCACTTTCATTATTTTAATCTCTAAAATATTTGGTAATTGGTACAAAAACAAACTATTTTGGTTTATAAATGGATATTTGAAATAAGAAATATTTTATTTCATGGTAATTTTATTTTTAATTTTTAATGATTAAATCATTACATTAAATGATTTTGCTACACTGACGTAATATTTATTTGAATAATATAAATATAAAAAAATGGTTCTAAAAATAATAAAATTAATATAATTTGAATAAATTATTGTGATATAATAATTTTTAAATAAATATAACATGTTATGGTTGTGTGAAAGGATTAAATTTTAATTTATTTTCATGTTGATTTCAAATCCAAATTAAATAAATAGTTCAAAAAATAATATTAATGATATTTTGTACTAAATAATAGTTTATTAAATGATTTAAAATCTCTAAGAATCATATATATATCCATGTTATTGTGATATTATTTAAAAAATAATAAATTCTCCATTTATGGTACAATTTTCCATTTATAGTATCTATATCAATCCCTTAATTGGAAAAAACCTTATTATCATGATTATGAGTAACAGGGTTAACATAGGGTTAAAATAAAAAGGTAAGAGAGAAAGAATCATCTAAACATGTATAATTTTTATTGTATTATATTATTTCAATTTATCCTTATCTTATATTCTTATTATATAAATTTGGAAACATTTTAACCTAAAATTAATTTATATTAATTTAATACTTTACAAAATTATAATAATTCTCCTCCCCTCATTATAAAAGGACACTCCCTATCATCTTTTCATGAAACATGAATATGTATTTAGTTCAGAAAATACATGATTAATTCCATAAATAACATCACATCACACATTCTAGAGGCCTTTTTTTTGAATATCATCCTTTTATGGCTTAAGGGGTAAAGAAAAGGAGGTTTTCTAAATAATATTTATAGATTTTAACCGAATGTTTTCATTTTATTTATTCTTATATCTCTATTAAATCTTCTTCAAACATGATGAAATAGTAACTCACATATCTTACAAAAACATATATGTTTTTATGTTAATTACATACCCTATATCCATTTCATCTTCTATTAATTGCGATATAAAACCATCGTTTGTGTATATGGTGGACTACTCCATAGTGAACTAATGTAATTAATTTTTTATTACCTCCTTTCATGAATGGTTATGATGACACATATAATTTATATATATAATATCAATTAAATATTTATAATTCATAAAATATAATATATCATCTACATTCATACCTTTCCATCCATATAAAAATGACAGTGTTATTCATGTATATGTGTCGACTACCACCTCTAAGAAGCAATTGATTCATTTTCCATCACCACATCACATGGATGATATATATAAGTTTATTTTATTAAATTATATTGTTTTGTTGATATAATTCTTATTATTTATGGTTAAAATAATACTTACCTTATTTCTATCATGATCATTGAAAAAATTGAAGCTTTACTCATGTGTACATACAACTTACCATCTCTATAATTGTAACATAGGTAATTTTTCAGAGCTATATTTAATGGATGGTTTTAAAAGTATATTTATTGAATTTAAATTATAATTATTTCATGATTATTAATCTGTAGATAATTAAATAATAAACTCTTTTAACATAGTTAACATACAAAATTCATTTTTGGTATATGAATCAAATATCTTCAAAATGTCCAACAAGAACTTAATTGATTTTCTAATTAAATAAAAAATGGTAACAAGTAAAATATAAGTAATAATAAAAAAATATCCTTAATAAAATAAATAAATAATATATGTTTATTAATTTGGAAGATAAATAACCTATGTGAAGATTTATACTCGACATAAGGGTTTTCTTAACTCAATTTCCATTCATTGGGTTATACTTATAGTTCAATAACATTTTTACACCATGATTTTGTGTGAAATGATATGTTATAGTATTATCCTTTATTTCCACTTATTTTTTTTATTTTAATTTTTACACATTATATCTTTATTGATTAATTCTCACATTAATAATTAAATATTTATATGTGTTTCTCATATCAAATTTACTTATTTGAGACATGTGCCATATTCATGACTCGATTCTTTTGTGCAATGTATATACATTCCCATTGATATGTTATATAATTAATATATTTTTATTGATGACATTTAAAAGTTCCATTTTAATTTATTTTTTTCATGGGGCTATGATTCAAATGACTCCAAAACAGTAATATTTTATTTCAAAATCTAATCCTTATTCAGGATTATTTATGTTAAAATATCTATTAAGATAGTTTTATGACCATTATACCTAAAAACCAATTTATTTTATTATCCTATGGATATTTAAAAAATATATTAATTTTCCTTTCATCATCTCATTTTAATCACTCTAGAAGATGAATGAATTTTTTAAGGAAAACGTATTTTGTTTTTCAGCATGGTTGGGAATATTTTTCATAAATGTCCACATTTTCCAAAAAAAACTATCATAAAGAATTTTTTTATATTCTCAAATGATTTATTAATTAAAATTTTACCCATGTATTTATTTTAAGAAAATGGTTTAAATTGATTCTTCTTATCTTTTTACGAATTATGTACTCTTGAATTTTTTACCAAAAATGTGAAATGAATATGAATTTTAACACACATGACGTGATAAGATTTTTTGTCATCTTGGCCACTCAATTATTTGAATCATTCTTCAAAATTTTCCATATTTTTTTTCAAATATTTTTTTTCATATTATTATGTGTTTTTTTATTTTTATGTTTTTTTCAAAGTGTAAAGTGTATTTTCATCAACAATTTTTTTAATTATCATTTATGGTATTTCTATTAATCAATTAATAAAACCATTAATTTTATTTATACTCCACCATTGATATGTTATAATAATCATGTCCTAACTCGTTCTCTAGATAGTTTATGATCAATTTTATTGAGGAAAATATTAGCATTTTATATTCATGTTTTTGAATAATAGTATTTATATTGGTTATTATATTATTCACCTTTATATGATTAATGCATCAGACGTTGTATGTTACAGGAAGAGTTCAATATATACCCTCGATGCATTGATAGGTACCAAGAGAAAAACAGGTTTGGGTATTTGGTAGAGGATTTACTCATTTATGTAGGATTTCTTGGCACAAAACCTTAATGAAATGTTTATGATATCTGACATTATGAATTCCATTATTATGAGAATATTTATTTATGTCCATTAAATTATCTTATTATTTATGATATCCACGGATAATATTCAATATCATGTGATTATCTATATGGCATTATTTTATAATCATTTATTTTTCCTATATTATTATTCATGGTCAAGTTACTGATTAAGTGGCATTGTGTTTTTAGTTATTTACCTTTCCATATTGATTATTACTTATTTAATAATTATCTATTCCATGGTAAAAAACCCTTATTGATTAATTGACCACACCGCTATCTTATTTTTATTTTCTCCTAGATTCCAAAACGCGTGTTTTAATTTTTACTGAATAATAGGTTAGATGTAATAATAATGTTATCAATGAAAAACGTATGCCATATTTTATGATTTCAATTTTAATGTGAAAATTAAATATCTATCTAGATTACTAGGAAAACCAAATTGTTCCTTCATTTTGGATAGAATAACCTGTATATTGTACTCATGTAATAATTTATCATCATAATCGGTAATTGGGGTTGGGGCATTTAAATAAATGGTTTATAAATTGTAAAAGGGTTCCTAGAAACCATGTTGGGTTTGAAAAATGACTATTATCTTAGAAATATTTATAGAATATTTTGTGTAAACAATTTCAATAAATTAAACCACTTTTATATATTCAACTTGTGATCATGCACTATATTCAATCATGGATGAAAAACCAGGAATGAAACATTTTTGACTGATTTCAAATATTTTTTTCAATTTTAGACATCAATTTAATCCTATTTAACCAAAATAAACTTATTAATGAACATTTAAAAATTCATTAGAGTCATTTTAAATTATCTTTTATTAGTCATTAAATATATTTAGTGTTTATTGATTGAATAATTGAATGAAGTTGAGGATCCATAGATTTAAGATTTTTATTTGGTCATCCAATCTCTCTCTATTATAAATTCAAATATCTTGGATTTTGGTCTAGAAGTTATAGATCATGATATTTATTTATATTTTTCTTCTTCATGGGATTTATGGACTATTCGACCTATTATGATCTTGATTTTTTTGTTTATGGAAATTGAGGAAAACATTTATAGGTATCTATCTTAGAATTATTTGTATACTTTTTAAATATAAATATAATTTTTTGATGTATTTTAATATAGGTGATTTATTATTTATTCCCCATTTGGGATAAGTCATTTTTTGGGCATGGATTTAATTTTTTTATAAAAACAAGTATTTATAGGGGGTGGGTTCACATTTTACCAACTTCAGTCAAATTTATATATTTTGATAAAATAATTACTAAATAGTTTATAAATGATTTTAATACTGGGTTATGTTTTTATATTTTATTTTTATTTTTATTTCCTAAAATTATTTAAAATCATTTTTTTGGATAATAAATATTTTACAAAATATTATTAAAGATTCAGTCTAAGATATTTTGTTTCCAAATTATTATTTATAATTTTTTAAAAATGAGGTTTATATTTCCATTATAAGTTATTTTGTTGTTTTTTGTAAATATTTTGGAGTTTTTCTGTTCAATATACCATGTGATGGTGATTGATAGTGGTAACATGATTATGGATTATATTACTCTATAATTTGGCTTTGGTTATTAAAGAATCTTTGTGAGATAATATATATTGGTGAATAATTTGAAATATGATTGGATGGGTAAGAAATGACTCATTCTAGTTTGGATTCTATTTCTATAATTTAAAATCCCTTCTAGTATTTTTACTAATTAAATTTTATTATTATTATTATTATGTAATGTAATAGATTATTTCCTATCACAATTATGTTTTTCTATGGATTTTGACATTGATCATTTATGGTTTTTGCAAAATGATCATTGTTAAATAGTTTCACATTCACGTTTTACGGTTTTCAGTGAAATGATGGAATTTATAAAATGAGTTTCCATATGTGAAAATGATGGTTGTTACATATTATTTTCCGAGTGGGATTTCAAACTTTTAATAATTGGGGAGTGTGAGGTTCCCCTTGGTGGGTCATCTTTCTATAGAATGGGTTTTTAGGAAGTTTTTCGTTACATTTTTTTCCAGGGTTTTTGATGTTTTCGAGTTTATTCCAGACTTATTCACTTTTTGTGGGTACTTGTTCATTCATTTATCATTTAAAAAAATTCAGTTTATTCCAAAAAATTTTGGTTCACTATTTATCTTTTAAATTTGCGTTTTTTTAAAAAATTATTTATTCCTTAATTATATATGGGTTTGATATTAATTTTTTTTAAATTTTTTTAGATTATTACATTTACAATGTATTAGTTTTTTTAATACATTGTATTGAACATACGTGTTTGTATTTATTTTCATTATATTTGAAAAACTTATTTAAAATATCTATATATATAGTTTTCCTTAGATCATTTAAATCATTGGAAATCAATACACGATAGTTTTTTATTTTATAGTACTAGTTTTTAGTCTATGGTGATTAGGGATAGTGCTTGACAAAAAGTTATGATCCTGTTTAAATCTATGGATTATAATATATAGGACTGGATTTTGTATTACTAACATTAAAAATAATTCCATTCAAATTTTTTTTATAGAATCTTTTAAAACATTAGAAATCACTAATATATATAATATATATCTAATACCCTCAATTTACCCACATAAATCATGTTTATAACACCTCAATATTTTTTGATAAATTTATGTTCTTCGTTATCTTGTGATACACACAACATCATGTCTAAATGAACCACAATATAGTATACCATTATAAATTAGAGATTAATTTTTTTTGAATTAATAGGAAATAAAATAAAATAAAATATATATATTGGTGTTAGATAAATAATATATATTGAAAAATAAGTACCAAATTTTTAGTGCATTCATTTTATAATTTAAAAATATATTTTTCTTCAAAAGTGGTTTTATTACTTCATATGATAAAATAATATAATTAATTTCCATTATTATTATAAAATATATTTTAAAAAATTAAATTAAATTTTAAAATAAGTATTTATAAATTATCATATATTTATTTTTTAATTTTTTGAAATGATTCAATTTTTGATGAATTTTGAAAATATTAATTTTTATTAAAAAATATTTTTGTTTAATGTATTTACACAGATTTTTTTTATTAAAATGGATTTAAATTTAAAATTAGTTCATTTATAATATTAATAATATAATTAATGTAATTGGAATTAATTTTATATTTCATTCTGGTATAAAAACTTTTTATACTTAAGAAAATATTTTTTTGGAATCTTATTTTCGTCATGTTTTGTGGATTTCATTTTATATTAAATTCCCCAAATTAATTTATTTTAATTTAATTAAAATGGATTCCATATTTTTAATTACAATCATCAAATTTGGTAAATATTCCCCTTTTATTTTTGGTCATTAATAATTGTAAACATGGTAAATATTTTACACCTAAGTAAGGGTAAAACTGGTAAAATATGGTTAAAACATTACGTTAGGGCTTTAAACATTCTATAGAACATGTATTTATCCTATTTTATGACTTTAGATAATCCATTTACATGACATTATGAAACATATATACCCTTGGTTCCATTTTTCATTGATTTTGACCTTTATATTATTTTATTAAATGATTAAATACAAAATGCCACTCTCTTGACTTTGATATCATAATTTTTTTACACAACAATAAAAATAGGATAAATAACAATTAGAAAATTATTTTAAATATGAATCAAATTTTTATCATGGTAATTTATTTTTTATTATTTAGTGATTAAATAATTACCTTAAATTCTTATGCAACTCTGAAAGAATATATATTCATCTAATAAAAAATAATAGATTTTAAAATTATTAAAATTAGTAAATTTTGGATGAATTATTTTGTTGCATAAAATTTTTAGATTAATATAATATATTATGTGTGTGTTAAATGTTTATAATAAAATTCCATAAATATCATGATGACTTTAAAGTCACAGAAAATGAATAGTTCTGAAAAATGTCCTTAATGATATTTTATAATAAATAGTATTTTATTAAATGATATTAAATTCATAAAAATACTAAATTCATCCATGTGAATGTGATATTATATAAAATATAAAAAATGGTACATCTATAGGAAAATATTTCTTGAATGGTAGAATTATTGACCCTTCAATAGTATAGAACTTTGATATGATGGTAATTGTTAAAAGTGTTAACGAGGGTAAAATCAAAGAGATGAGGTTGAAAACCTCACATGAACTGGTATAAATTTTATTTTATGGGATTATTTGGAAATAAAGCTATTTTATATTTTAAATATTTCAATTATCTTTTACATTTTTATAATAATTAATTTATATTAATTTAATAATTTATGAAATTCCAAGACTACCCCTCCCCTCACTTATAAAATGGAACATCATCTCCTCTGTTACTCACAACATTTTAGCCTTCTATTATTGAAAATACATAGAATAATATCTTTCTAGATTCTTTCACCATATCATAGAGCTTATACTCTTTCCAAAATACCATCCCTTTATGGCTTAAGGTGTAATCCAATAGAGGTTTCGCAATAAAGACGTATAACTCATAACCGACCATTTTTATTTTTATTTCTTATTCCCCCAACTAAAAAATCATGGGTTCCATTATAAAATATTTAATTAATTATATTCAATATAGTAATTTTTTTATCATGATGGAATAACAATTATCCACCTTCTTTCTATTCTCCAAAAAGTGAAATAATAACTCTTGTGTACGCATAATTTACTATTTGTATATATCTGTGTGCTTTATTTTTCATCACCAATTTACATATATGGTTGTAATGATTTATTTAATAAATATGTTAATTATGATATTATTATGATTCTATAATGGTGAATTAATATCTACATATCATTTTTTATCAATTAAAAAATCGAAACAACATTCACGTGAACCTATGACGCACTATCCCTATGAATGGTGTAATTAATTTATCAATACCTTCCTTTTTTGAGTGTTAGTAAATATATATAATTAATATATATGATATTTATATATTTAATAAAACCATTGAGATGATGGAACCATGAGAAATTTATAATTACATAAAATTATAAATATGAAATTCTCATGAAAATTGAAAAAGTTAACACCCAAAAATGACAAATTTTAATAAGGAATTATTAATAAACAGGGGTTGAAATGTTATAAGAGGATAATATATGATACTATAATTATTTATAAATTTTGAAAAAAATTATAATAGTTTTAAATTTATATATGAGGATAGAGTTTCTTTAATGAAAGTAAAAATTGAGGTAAGGTATTTGTGTTCTAATATAATTGTTTAGTTGGAATGTTTATGATTAAGTACATGATGATGAAATTTAATGATATATATCTCAATAATTTGATTAATATTATTTTCCTAATGTTATTAATGGAGATATAATTTTTTTACATTATTCTTAATTTATGCACTCACGAGACTAAACAAACATTTTTAAGGAAAATAATCTTTATTTATCTCTTCGTTTGAATATTCATTTTCCTAGATATCCATGTTTTCTAGAAAACAATTCACTAATATTTTGATAATATCCTATGAATATTTAAATTCTTTTTTACTAATGAATAAATTTTAAAGAAAATGTTTAAAATGAATATTCTTTTCATTTTTAGAATGAAGTAATAATTAATTTTTATTGAAAATATAAAAAGAATATTTGTTTTAAATTATATGAATTAAAATGAATTTCCACCCATTATGATCTCCCAATTATTTTATGAATACTGAAAAAATTTAATTTTTATTTTTTAGAAAATTCTTTCCATAATTTCATAGAAATCATTATATTGTTAAAAAGTGATTTCAAAATGAGAAGTATATTTTACTCAAGAAATGTTGCATGTGATATTTTAAATACTTTTTTTCATATAAGATGATATAATTTGATGTTAATTAAAATTTAATGGAGATATGCTCCAATGGTATCCTAATTATTCTTTCTATTAATGGTATATGATTATGATGTCATGTTTTTTTTATGAAATCAATTTATTTTCCATGAGTTATGCTATGATTAAATGTTGATTTTTTTTATAAAAATCAATTTATTTTCATGGGTTATGAAATTATGAATGTTTTATGATCTTGTAGATCTATATTTCTGATTTTCATTAAGTAATATGTGGGTGTAGAATTATATATCCCCCATTCCACTTGGAAATGATGGATATCTAATGAGATAATATGGACTAGAATGGTGGGTAAACCAAGTTCATTAAGGGACTTTTTCCACTTTGATATTCTTGGGAGTAAACCACGATTAAGGATATGATGTTTTGGGGAGTGAAAACAATCCACTATAATAGTATTGTAAATGATTCATGACTAACCAGTAAATTATTTTCTATACTTATTTTTATGCCACAAACTTATGTCTTATTCCAATGTTATGGTCTCATAGGTCATGCTATTTAATTACTTCATGATTCATGTCTTATATAGTACCAAGATTTTTTCCATGAATCAATAATATTTCCTATAAAATACTTTAAATTTTTTTCAAATATTAATCTCAGGTTCTCATACCCTAATTCTAATACTATTCTTATGTGATCATTGATATTATCCTTGTTTACCCTTACGTAACATTTTAAATCATCCTTTCTTATGTTTCAATTATATAGGTTATGATGATTGGTTTTAAGTAGTGTTTATTTATGAAGAGAAATACATGATAATATATTTATGGGAGATATTGATGATTTTTCACTAAATAATAATATTGTATATATCGTTAGTAAAGAAACTAAACAATTCTTTGGAATGTATTTGTAAAATATAATGAATATTTATTTATCCATATGTAATATTTATATATGAAAACTTTGAGTCTCTATAGATAGTATCAGAAGATATGTTTTGTAATGTCCCTATTTTTTATGTGTAAGATATTAGAATATTTCTATGAATATTTTCAAAGCTAGGTGATGATATGACAGAGATTAAGATGCCTGGTGAGCCTAGAATTGATATTTTTATTATGTTAATATCACCCACAAACATTTTCCATAATAGAGATTAATAAATATACAAGTAACTCATAGATTAGATATATGAGGAAAATGTTTAGTTTAGAATGTGGATTTTATCATAGGAGGAACATAATCTTTCTCAACATCTGACGTTTGTGAAAAAATTATCACAAACGTGAATAATAAATAAATAAATAAATTATTTATTTTATTATTTTGTTATTATGATGTAGTGACCTAAAACCCTTTTATAAATCTGTATTTATGACCAATTCACTCGGTTAGACACATAACCCTCAATATTGGGAGAGGAAGCATTGGAGGAAGGCATGTAGAATGATGAAGGATTGAGATCAGATAAAGGGGAAGGTTTAATCATCATTATTATGTTTTATGGTTTATTTTATTGTTGATTTATTTGTTTTTAATTGGTTATTATTTTTAATTTGTCTATTCGATGAAAAACATTGAGGATGACATGAAAAAGGGTAAGGTTTAATCATCATTATTATGTTTTATGGTTTTCTCCCCTCTTTACTCACGCATTCAATCTGGGAAATTACTTTGGAATATAGTTCGATAGATATTAGGCATTTGATGGTGGGGAGACAATTTTTTATCTCATTAGATCAATACTATAGTTTTGGTTCGTGATTGACGTTGTGTTTGATGTGTGAAGACAATGAAGTATAATCATAGGTGGATCATGATCAGATCGATGGTTTCCATTTTCCCAGTTTATGCATAATGGAAGCTTGGTGTGGAAATGATTTGGCTTAACAGACCAATTTCTATATGGATATAGGCCCTGTTTCTGGTTATTGGAGACTATGAGGGATGGTCAACAAAGATCCATGAACACTGATGGGATTTTTAGTGAATCTGGTGGTGACGATGGCATGGGTGTAAGTGGAGATTAAACTGTCAATTCTTGTAATTACTGTGGTACAAAACATGCAATTTAGTGATTAAATTTAGTGTAGGACCCCCTATATGGAGTGTTAGGTTTTCCATAGAAATAAAATATCACACACCATGTAAAACCTATCACACACCATCTTACCCATGGTTAGCGGCTTATCATGTACACTAGGAGTACATGGGAATATACAAAACAAGGCACACATGAATGAGTGTAGTACATGGGAACCACTTAGTAATCAGACATGGGTGGGAACATAAACAAGAATTGATACACATGAATGATTAGAGTACAAGATCATGGGGTAGAAATATGGGGAAGGAAATAGACAAGTCTTAAATTCATAGGATATGCAATTTACCCATAGTAAATGCCTTGTACTTATTCCAAGTAGTGTGAGGCCCTCATTCTCTTCAGTCTAGATGACCATTAGCTGGGTGTGATCTCTCACTCTAAACAAGGTGACTGAGTTACGTTATTTTTGGGTGAGTATAGTCTAAGTCTTCCCCCTATGGTTTATTACAATATTTGGTCATGAGTGTTAGATTTTAGACCCCCCGGATGAATGGAGTGGGTATCCTTTTAATAGTCTTAAAGAGATCCACATTCCATTTTTATTCTCTAGGGAGGGTTGTTATAATTATAATGACCAAAACTGCCTATGATTTAATCCCCTATCTAGTATGATATTTCTAGTAGGTTCAAAAATTTCCAATGATCCTTGGGTGTGATCCCCTACCGGTGTATCAATATCTGTTCTTCCTGATATGGCCAACTCTAATCGAGTGTGTATATTAGAAGATTCCTCTCAGTTTTTAATTAGTAATTTGTGTGTGGGACCTAATGATCATAACCTATTGGATTAGTTCCACCAGTAATAACATGGATTGTGGAGTGTATTCTACAAGAATAAGAGTTACCTAGAATCCTTAAGAAGTATCATGTGACTAATAGTATAGTTGAGACTCTTTGAGGCTTGGAGTCTATTATGATTATATCTAGGTTAATTATTTGCAATTTCTATGTCTGAAAATATTTATTGAAATGTCTATGTATTGAAGATTTGAATACTCTTGATTACTTATGTTTATCAATTTTGGGGTGTCCTACTGGTTATTTTTATACTCACCCCTACATGTGATCTATCCACAAACATGATGTCTTATACAAAAAATATCATTCTATAGAGTCCTTGGAGGACTGGGAGAAGGAAGAGCTTAGAATATTAGCTACACATACTATGGTTTATATCATTGTTAAATTTGACAAAAGTTACCTCCTTCAATGAAATTTGGTCTTTATTTTTAGTTTTAGGTTGTCTTGTATTTAGACCCTTTATTTCTTTCCAGTAATTTTTTCATACTTTTATTGTGGGATAGCTTTTTCATAGAAGTACTAAGTTAAATTATTATTTACATTGTTAATGTGTATATGTACTTTACGATAGGGCCTCATATATATGTGATATGCCTACTAAATGCTAGTTTCCACAGCCTATAATACTAGAGGTAGTCATAGGGTAGTCACACACAAACTATCAATAACCTGGAGGGCCATAGTGCGTTAGGTCATGAATGTGTGGTATCATAGTGTGGTTCTACTTTAGGACTAATGTATATATTTTTTTTCTAGATTTGATATTTTTTTGGGTTTTTTTTGAAATAGGTTTAGAGTGTTTTGAGTTTGTATTTTAGTCTAGGGTGTCCATTGCTGGGGAAGTGGCCAACACATCCATTTACTAGGGATTTGATAACCTTCATGTTAACTCAGTACATGTAGGAACTATTTGGAGGGAAAAAAATTTTATATGCATCATATAGGAATGATTTGTTTTTTCCATGTCCTTTATGAGTCAACTACCCATATATTCTCATTAATTGTGACACATATTATCCTCTTATAGGATTAATTCCTAATGATAGCCAATGAGGTTTCTGCCTAAGGGTTAAGAGTTTGACATGATAGGTGGTGAGGCCACCATTATTGGGTCTAATAATGAGACATTTCTCATTCCAGGTGGATATAAGGTTGTTATTCCACCCATTAATCAATGTGTAGACCCACCACCAATGGTTTTGGTGAAAGTATCTTATCATAATAAGTTGTGGATGGATTTGTTGATGCCACATGATAACACATAGGGATTGAGCACATATCTTGAGATCTTTAGGTAGGGATCATCCAGGTTCTTGGGTGAGTAGGACCCAATGATAGTAGTGAAGTTACATATGCTATAAAAGAAGAGGATGAGTCATTTGTGAGGACATTTTGGACAGTCAATTATGATGTTTTAGAGGCACTGTTTTTATTGTGATGGGTGTGGAAATAAGGGATTGTATTGTATGATCTATTATACATCTTTAAGAGATCTGGTTGAGGGACAACCTAGGAAGAGGTAGTAGAATGATCATTGAGTATTTAAGGGTGACAGACATAGAGGAGGAGATGGGAGAGTAACAGGAGTTGGAAAACATTTTGAGCTGTTTATGCCACCACCCCCAGGTGGTCCACACTAGGTTTTCAGAGATGGTGGACAGACATAGGGGAGTCTAGTGGTGATGGTGACACATTAACCAATAAAATTAGGAGTGATATGAGGTATTATATTCAGATTTTCTACCTTTATTGTAGTGTTGATAAACACATATTCGAGACAATATTTCTCTACTAACTATTTTTACACGTGATTTAGATCTCTAGAAGAGACCTAGGATGGTGATGTTTGATGTTGATTAAAAAAGAGGAATATGGACACTTACACCATTTAAATACATTCCTATGACATGATCCTAAACCATGTGGGTGATTCATTTCCACCCAATGTGGATTGTTTCATGGTGTGGTGGAAAAATTCTTTTTAATTGGGTGTTTGAGTGTGTTTGGTTGGATAAGGTCTTAGTGTGAGCCTTGTTTGTGGTAAAATGGATGGTAATAGAAAGGATAGATTCATGTGGTAGGATATTGTGTCCATAATCATAGAGAGTCTTTAAAGCTATTTCATGTGTCTTCACATCTCCAACTGACGTTTTAATATAGATCCATAAGACAAATTTACCTAAATATAACCCGTGTTCTAGACCTATAAATACTAGTATATCCTTTGTATCTAGACCCTTGTGTTTGGGGAATCTAGTACAGAGGATCAATGATAACAAACTTCAATTTGTGTCGTGAAGTGAATTTGAGGAGAGGGGGAGAGATATAGATGTATAATATTTTTATAGAATAAGTGGGACCGTACTGATTTTCCATCAGTATGGGATGGAAATATACCACCCATGACTGGTTGACTGTTACTAGAAAGGGTAGAAGTGTACCTTGGTTAGTGGGATACAATATTACTGCTTTGCCCAGAGGGGATCCTTAGAAGAGTTAGAAGATCTCATAAGTATGAGAGTTAAACCAATTACTCACCTTTTTCTTAACATAATCCTTGGATTATCAGATTCTTCAAGATTTGAGTTTCATGTGGTATTGGATGAGTATGAGGACTTTTTCACTGAGTATGTTTCAATACTACCTCCACATAAATTTTTTGTTTTCTATATAGAATTTTAATAGGGATGGGATGATTTTTATGCTAGTATATCTGAATAAAATGCAGTGCTATGAGGGTTGATGGTTTAGTGAGAGAATTTATTGTAGAAGAGGCTTTGTAAGACTCAGTCTGTTTACCTAAGAAGCCCAAAATTGTTCCCCAAGGAGGTAGATGAGAACTTGAGGATAGGGGTGAAATGAAATCACCTGAACCTAGTGATTATCTATTAGTAACCACTCTTGAGAATTGATGACTTATTTTACTAGTGGTTAGAGGTGATGTGGTTACCAGATTTTGACCTCATTTCACGTTATCACCAGGTTCATGTTCAAGAGGTTTTTATTTAAGATGAGATTTAGATGTCTCTATGGTTACTATAAGTACTTGGTGATACCATTATAAATATTTTATGTTAAAACAATTATTTTGAGACTTATGAATTGGATCAATTACCTATTATTTGACTAGTTCTTTGTATTCTTCTTTGGAGACATCCTTGTGCAGACAATTTTAGTGGTGGAGCATGAAATATACTCAATAATGGTTCTGAAAGTTCTATGAGAGTACCAGTTTTATGAGGATCTCTCATAGAATCAGTTCTTGATTCAGGTGTTCCACTTCATGGGGAATGTCTTCTTATACATGGTAGTGATAGTGGACTCAGTAATGGTTTATGCAGTGCAAGATTGAGATCCACCCAAGGGAATGCATTAGACACAGATGCTCACAACAATGTTTTTATTGCCTTTTGTTGAGTGAGGTGAGGAAGTAGTTGACATCTTAGTAGTTAACACTTGATGATGAGTATTGTCAAGTGTATCTCCAACTAATGATTATTACCCTCTACTTCCTCAGTGATTAAGAGAGGTACAACATAGATATATTGATTGTGAGTTATTTCCCAAGTAGTTATCCAATAAACATATTCATTATATATTTTCTTTTGGTGGGGAGTACATAATCCTTCTAAGGATGAATGATGACACAAGTCTTGCTGTGAGAGGAGGTTTTTTGGAGATTTATTACCCTTAACAATACATCTAGGAGGGATGAGTATGTACCAAGATCCATTGACATCGGGTTTGATGACTAATGATATTGTATCATTTTTTCTATGTTTAACTCTTAATGTATAAAAAATCAATAAGTGAATACCAGAATAGTTTAGTGGAGAGTTTGGGATGTATTTTCATGATGTAGGTTGTCTAGAATAATTGAATTCCCATAATGATCGATTAATACCATGACTCTCACTTCACATCAAGATTTGGGAGAGGATGTATGTGTCATTGAGAATTATTTATAGTTGGTTATGACTTTTCTATCCCAGAATGTTGGCTAGGTAAAGAAGACAATTTAGGCTCTAGAGAATATACATCAAAATTACATGTTATCTTTGGTATATAGCTAAAAATTTCATTTTACATTTATAGAGTTTGTATATATTAATAGCTTCCACTCCACAATTGGTTTAGCACCTTTTGGAGACATTTATTGGAGACTCTATAGGTAACAAATAAACTAACTAGATCCAATATGTGACAATTCTTGTGAGCCTAGATTTGGTACAAATAATGGTTTTAAAGTGGTTCATATCCTCGATATATGAATGAGGACTTCCCCATAATTTTAGTAGTTCTTAATGTACCAATAACATAAACCTTTGGGTTCAATTGGGATATTTTGTGTTCTAAGTGATCTCCCCATGCCGTGGGACTTGGAATCTTGACCTGAACTATAAAATTTCTTCATGGTTTATAAGACCATTTTACATTAACTATCTTTGTTTAGTGAGATGGGATAACGCTTTTCCCAATGAATGAAGATAAATCTAATGATTTATTTTTCCCTGTGTTGTAGTTTATGAGACATATTCACTACTTGTTGTATGATATCAACCAAAATTAGCTGAATGTTGAGAGTTATGTTGCCTTTTCAAGGTACTTGGGGAAATCTAAGAACTATACAAAAAAGGTATTTTAGGGTAATGTGTATCACTTAATTATGCGTTTTTTGAACAATATGAGAACCTTTAAAAAGAACTCACTAGTCTGGGAAAACTAGTTAAGAGGTTATACCCCACACCATGTGTAGGATTTTTCTTTTCATGATGAAATTACTTGAAATTTTAGAGATTTTAATGACATTTTTTTGCAAAGTAAGACTATGTAATGTTTCTAATAATATTTCAAGATCCAATTTCTATGTAGACACAATATTACGAGTCATGGTGACACCAAAATTGATATTTTAAATATATTAATGCCACACATGTGTAGTTTTCCTAAAAGAGTTGAGTCACTATCAAATAGAGTCTCAAATATGAAATCCAAGGGCACCGTTGACTTTTTAACATGTTTATATTGTAGTCATGTCATAATATTTGTCAGTATGGGTTGTTTGTGAAACATTTTTCATGGTCAAGAATAATAAATAAATGAATAAAATGGTTTATTTTATTATTTTGAATTAGCAACCTGAAAAACGTATATAAACAATCTTTTATGACCAATTCCCAAGGTTATCTTCATAACCATGAGAATTTAGGTAGAGATAGAGAGATATCGTTATAGGAATGATTATTGAATGATGATGGATCAAGATCGGATCGAGGATCATTACATCAATAGAGTTCATAAATCTCACCAAAAAAAGTAACACATGATCAATTTTTCCCAATGATCAATCCAAACTCAAGGTTAGAAATTTTTTTATGTGGATTCATCCCTTTTTTATTCCATGTCAAATAGAAATCAATATCAAAAATATAATAATTGATTCTCGCATTGAGGGTTACTTATTTTATGGAAGATTTACTTTTTTTTTGTTACTTATTGCTCTTTTTTCATCTATTCTACAAAAAAAGATTGAGGACGAAATGAATAAAGGCCAATATTATTTCCTATTTTTTATGGTTTATGGTTTTCTACCGTATTTCTTCAAATTTTCATCACATTCAATTCCTTTGGATTGTGGTTCGACCGATACTGTGTATTTGTTCATTGTGTTACTATTCTTTGATGAAAAAATAAATAATGTGGGTGTGGTTCAGGATCAAGGATTGAGGTGTATCTATGATAGAGGAAAATTAGTGATGGATCGGTATTGGACCAATGGTTTCTATTTTCCTGGTTTATGCATGACGACAATATGTTGTGGTAACATTTCTTCTCAATGGAACGATTTCAGAGCAGTTCAATGCCCAATATTTTTTGACTGGTGATGGTGAGGTGTAGTGAACATGTATTCCTTGTCACTGCCATGATTCATGGAAGATCTAAAAGTTATGAGGGTGTGGGCATACACAAATAAAGAATCATGGGTTCCTGAAAATCATGTGTTACAAGTCATTTAATATAAAGATACCTACTATGTGGGACCCCCAATATGCGGTGCTAGGGTTTCTATATAAATTAAATATATCATGTTGTGTGATACATTACACAAGGCGTGTAACCCACGGTTGGCCGCTCGACATGTATTCTTGGAGTAAATGGGATCATATATAACCTGAAACAAGAGTTGGGGTGTTGACTCCCACTAAATTAACATCAGAAAAATTCCAATGGAAGAAATACCATAATATGGGTATTATTTTCAACAAAAAGAAAAGGAATATTAATGTGGAAATGATCACATGAATCGTATGAACCACTCAGAGAAATGCAATCACATGACCAATAGAAGGTCCTGCAGATAGTCTCGCACAACACATAACCTAAGGAAGATCCCGTAGAGGCCCCTTGATAAGCCCATAGGTTCCCGAGAAGGCACACAATAAAATCACAGTTCACATTGTCGAATATAGATATGATCCTCCTAGACATGTGACTTTTTAGCTGGAGAAAACCTAATAAACCCTCCAAAAATCGTTGGAAAATAGGGGAAAATATCCAAATGTGGGAGCCTATTGTGATCATAAAACTCATGAGATGCATCACCGAAGGGTATAATGTCTGTATTCTAAATAATCCAAGAAAACTCATGAAACACTAGGCATTTGTAAAATAAAAAAAAGGAAATAAAAATTGAAGATGTAGGAGCCTCTTTCTATTGTAAATATCATGAAACATAACCTGAGATATTCATAAGACACCACAAGCATCCAATGGCATGTTCACCTCATCTTGTGAAAGCCTACTAGCTTTCTATCCTTGACACATGAAGAGCCTCAGATATGTCTAGGTGACCTCATGCTCCCCCATCATCTCCATAAAGAAAAATAGAACAAATTATTTATGAAATGATCAAACATCTTTGTGAAACACTTTCTGGTCCCACAACACATCAGTAGGGGTAGAGTCACTATCTTTGACAACACTCATACAACCACGTGAAATCCCCAACCATTAAAAAATAAACAAACAATATAAAAAACGAAAAGGTGGGGTCATATCACGGTTGTATAACTCCTATGAAATTCCTTGGATATCCACAGTTCGGTCTCTCAGGTCCCCTTGATAAGCTGGTTTTGTCCAATGAAGGCCCCTTGAAAAGCCATCCTTGTCTCATAAAAGGTCCTAGAAAAGCCACCTAAAGTCTCACAAAGTCCTTTAGAAATCCACCCTGTTATCATGATGTACCTTAGACATGTTGAAATGAAAATATTAAAGACCCTCATCATGGATTCATGATTCAAAAAGTCCCTATTAATTTGAAATATTCTAATAAAGGAGGAGTTTAAAGGATGGTATCATGGTCATTAAAATTAAGTGACAACCTAAGACTAATATGTGTTAGGGCCTCACAAATATGTGTGAAACTGAAGCCCTGTACCAACATTAACCTATATTCACATCATGTCACTCATGTAAATAAGCGAACAACTAGGGTGGTGAGACATATAAATCCCCTACCTAGCATCAATGAAGAGGTTGGAATTTTGAATCTAGATGCACCATCGCAACCAAGATCTGGGGAAGATTTCTCAGAGTGGCAGTTCTTATGACCAAAAAATATTTTCATTAGTTAATATCTGTGAAAAAACTAGATAGAGCATGTTGGATGCACAATAATTTCATCTAGTCACTCATAGATAACGTGAAGAAATTTTGGTAGGACACGAGAAAGACATCCCACATATGTATTAAGGAATGGGAGACATAAAATAATATAACACCAAACAAATATAAGGCATACTCGATATGAAGGCTAGAACAAAGACTAATAAAAATGGGAGACTTATGTGAAGAACATAAATGATGATCCTCATTCGCTACGCAAGGACCATCTGAGAAATGTGAAAACACTGAGGAATGTTTCCCATATATTGCAACACTACTTTGGTATACTATTTAGATCATGTAAAGTCTTTTGGACATGTCAAGTAAGTCACATGGTGACCCTCAGGAATACCACCCTAGTCTTCTAAAGACCTACATGCTAATCTTATTAATCATGTAGTTCCCTTCAGACATGTTTCCCAAATCATATGATGGAATCAGTTCTTGTTAGTTGAGTCCCATAGTAGCACCAAGGTATATTAGTTGGATCTTACAATTCCCCTTGGATATGTTAGCTAGCATTCATGATGACACTCGGACAAGTCAGCAAGGACATGCAGTACCCTTCGAGACATATCTCATTGACTCTAGTGAATCCCTATAGGTGTGGCGACCAGATTTCACAATGAAACTCGGGAGAGTTAGTAGGATCAAACAATTCCCTCTAAATAATCCATCTAGGATCATGTGATGACTTCTCGGATTAGCCAACATAGTCTCATGATTTCCTCTAGACATGTCAGCCTTGATCATGTGATGACAACCAAACATGTCATAAAATATATGAAAATCCCCTTGAATAAGCCAACTAGATTATGATATTGTCTTGGGACACATTCGTAGTAAAACTAGACCTGTACAGATAGCCTCTGATATGTCAAACAAGTAATTAAGGTATGTAAAGTAAGAAATAAAGAATGTCAAGAAGGAAAGAAGGACATGTCATAAGAGAATCCTAATATTTGATAACCTTGTCCATCCGTAGTTTGTAATCCATGATAAGAAGGGAAAAATTATTGTGTAATCCCCAAGAAAAATAATTAAGATGACTCTGATTAATACTATAATCATGATATGTAGAATGCCTCTACAAGGCCTCATCTCAATATTAACCTCCAAAGGGCTATCCAGATGCTTAAGTCCCACATCCATAAGTATTGAAAATAATCATTTTCTATCACATGCTTTTCACACCAAGAAAAGCTGCCATGACCTTAGAGAATTGAAAGGATTTTATCATTGGCATTACAAACACCATAAAGGGAAACTTAAGTGTGTAATATTCATACAACTAAACTATCATTAATTTGATTCATTTTATAACTAGGACACATAGGATGCATTCCAAAGGTGCGAGATCTATATTAAACATACTAAGGGTTTTCCCAATATATAATCTATGTATCCATATGTATTGATATAGATTACATATTATCCCTTGTTTCTCACACTGATCATGACTCAGATGATCTTATGGAGTTGAAATTGTCATATCATTCACATCATGAATCTCCAGTAGCCAGGGAAACAAAAATGTGTAAGCCCTGATGAGTGGCATGGTATAGGTCCCTCCAATTAAAAACATATACCTTGGCAACAGTCCCATGGGTGTGACTAAGCTATGATTAATATGATTCCTGAAATAACAAATATATGCTGGAAGCCTTTCTATGGCCTGCGTTAAAATAGGCATACACTCCGGTGAAATCCCAATATGTCTCTGACATTTCAACCATTTGGACATAATCATTCCTATGGGATGATCATTCTACATTATCTTTTAGTGGATTTTAGAACAAATTGAACTATGGTAATTTTTATTTCTACAATAACCAAGATATGTAGGATGTTTCCTTGAGACTCCGGCTTGAATATCTAGTGCCTAAGTGCCCACACATATGTCATTTCCACATGAAATTAAATTTTATGGGTTAAAATGAATTATGTGGGGTTGGATTCCTAAAATAACCAGAATATGTAGGATGCCTCATAATAGATCAATCCTCTCCTACAAATATAAATCATGTCCTAGCTTGGTAGAAAATTATGAATAACTTGGTTATACAACTTCAATATATTAGTTGTTTCCCATTACATTGAAGTAGTTGCAGAACCTCAGATACATATAGATGGATTTAATAATCAGATATACTTCCCCTACACATAAAAGGGGTTCACACATGCTCATTATGTTATGGTAATCAATCCCATATCTATATTACAAAGAGATTCAAGAACATATCTTAAATATACAAGAGACTCCCGGAGTAAGCAAAAATTCCCCCCAAAAGGGTGTGATGAGCCCTACCTACCATCCCCTTGACCAATGTGAATTCCTAAGTTTAATTGGTTATGAAACCCAAAATAACCACCTACCTTTGGAAAGTAGGTTTGTACCCAGTTATGAATGTGGAACTATGGGGATATTTCATTAAGAACAACAATGATGATCTGAAATCAATGATTGTTCTAGAAATCAACCCCCCCCCCCACAATCAACCGTCAAGACAAGATGAATTCACCTTGGTAACCTTTTTCTATCGAGAAAATTGTGTTCCTAAAAAAACATTTAATCATGAAATATCCTTCACAACATAGAAGGGTTAAACTGACTGGTTCTCCTCAATCCATCTTATTTTTCTGATAAGGGATTCAAGGTAGAATATTCTCTTTTGAAACAAAAATGGTGAATGAAACATGAATATCTCAAATAATATAATTATTGGTTAACAATTCATTAGGAAATTATTCTTTGTAATGTTCCTGACAGAAAACACTCGAATAGTAGGATGGGTAGTTTTCCATGTGTTGGGCCACTCTGTTGGAATATCAAATAAATATAGTAATCCTAACATGAATCATTTATCTTATCCTCTACAAACATGATTTTCATGAAATAACTTCATCATCTATTGGAGAATCTCATTAAATTGGAATAGGATAATTGGGAATAAAAGGAAAATTGTGTTATCCATGCATATCAGATTGATCACACATCATGCCTATGATTTTACACAAATCGGTAACATTATTTCTTATTGTCGGAATGAAAAAAATAATGCTATCATAAACCACATCCCACTCAAAGATAATGTCATCATCTAGTTTCAGTTATGGATATTCAGATATTTCTACAACCAACATAGGTTTCTAAGTGATCTAGCCCACATGAAGGGTACAACATTAGGTAATGAACACAATGATCCCGAAGTACAATCGATGTGGTATAATCCCGAACCTTGATACTACCCATGAGGGTATTTGAGTACGGAAGCTAAAAAGATCTCATCATCCATGAAAATTTATAGATAATCAATTGACACTCAATTCCATATCCAACCGCTTCCGGTTATAATCCTCATAATGTAGAAACCACCACCATCATTCGTTGACATTCCCGAACCAGAGTGTCAAATAAAGCTCCCTTCAAGTTTAGAGACTACATAAGAGGGAACCTATCAACCACCATCACTAGTAACATCCCACTAGTACCCACCATTAACCTTTTCAGGGTACCACTGGACACACGTCCTCCTCTCTCACCCATTGATATGTAGATAAGTAGACACATTTAGAAAGGAAAGTTCCAGATATCTTTGAGTAATCTCATATCCCCACTCCTTCTGATCATGGCTACCAACATATTCTGAAAAAAATAGTGAGCAGACTCACATATATACTCACTAAAAACAAGTCTATGGGAATATCCCCACATCAAGCAAAGTGGATGTTCATATCCCCACCCCCATGGATGAACCCCATCAACATATTCTGATGGATCAAGGAGGATATAAGTGGGATAACATCCACGATTAAATTGATATATCTGCCAGTACATTTTGGAGACCAAAAATATACAGGCTTAAATCCCTGCACAAAATTTTCTAAAATGACAATACATCGTAACAATATTTTAAAAACTTTTCTAGAATATTACAACACTGGTAAATATATAGGGACATGCACATATTCCTACCCCAATAGTCAGGGAAACTAAACATTTGGATCATTAAGAATAAGTAGTTTCTCCAGAGTAAGTGAACATTATTACTCTCATCCAGGAGTATTATTATCATATTCCAATAAAGGATGAGTCACAATACTAGCAATATAATCCCATTCCAACAGGTTCTCACTAGTCGAGAGTGTCACATTACTTGGTAATGGGGAACATGCATGGGGAAAAATTCTGGAAACATATTCCAAATGCCTAGGATTGGGGTCATATAACCATTTTGGATGGGGCTCATCATGTGAGAGGGGAACATGCCTTAAGATAGACTCATACTTCTATTTAAGAATACCAATTACATACTCTAAAGGCTGATGATTAGGATTATATCCCCATTATGGCTAGGGATCACCATGTGAGAATGGAACATGCCTCAGGACCTACTCACATTCTTTTTAGTGTATTTTTCAAGAATATTCTAGAATATCATGGATTATAAGAACATATTCCTACTTCTTTTGATGAATGAATGCATTAAAATCCTTCTAAGGAAATGTAGGAGAAGGCTCATTTCCATTATCCCATCCCTATAATCTGTTGTCATATTCATGTGGGGAATAAATTTCCAGATTAGGATCTTGTTTATGTTCCCACTAGGGCTCACAAGGTGAGAGTGGTATATTCCATGGGGTAGGCTCATAATCTTTCCCTGAAAGAAAACATATTCCATAGGCTCAGGATCTAGACCATATTCTCTTATAGACCGAGGCTCTACAATTGAGAATGGCACAAGCCATGGGATGGGATCATACTCTTATGAATAATAAATAATATCATAGGAATATTCCAAAAGCTTCTAAGCAGTGGGATCATACTCCCATGACAGTAGATGATTATAATCATGTTATTACAACTGTTATACATCAAGTTCATATTCCTGAACAATCCCAAAATAAATGTTGGTATATTGTATCCATAATGGGGAATGAGACCCATATACCTAATATTCTCAATTCCAGTGTCCTTTCGGTCATTTGAGACACATTATTAACACCACTATTGTCTATAAAATATTAAATCAATGCATAAGATGATCATTATCATGATAGTACTTATCTTAGAAATGTAGAAATGGATCAATGATACTCAACTCCTAACATCCACCTTGGTCAGCCTCCCCATGATGATATCTCCCACGGACAAGGAAATCCTCCCATTTCCTAGAAAACATCATAAAAATAGGTTTTGAAAACACATATGCCTTTGTATAGAGAGGTCCTCAAAACAACAAGGTCAACCATATTTAGTTCCCCATCATCTTTTAGCAGCACTCCACTCCAATCAGAAAGAGATCCTCAGAATAATCTTCTATGGTCTGACCGGATGGAAGAATGTATGTTTAATAAATAGGAGTAAGTCCTTTAATGTTCTGTCCCCTCACCACTTCTGACTATGAGGTCCTAGATGAGTTGGGAGATGAGTGCATTCCTTATCTACAAAAAATATATCGGTTGTTCATTAGCGACCGAATGCTAGAAATCTCCCTTATCTAGAATAAGAGGGTCACCCTCATGCCATCATGATACTATAATGTTAGCTAGACCTGACCACTATCTCCATGGACTAAGATCCCAAACTAGAAAATCCCAAAGAAAATATGCAGTCTTCTTTCCGCCATTGCATAACAACCCTTCATCAGCTGATCTAAAAATACCCATTATTTATCTATATTTGTGGATGGGTAATTTATGGAGTGTTACACTTCTCTGTACCCAAATAATTGCATTACCCCACAAATATGATGAACTATAATGTCTAAAAATCTTGAGAAATATAGGGACCGAGTAACACTCGAGCTAGTTGGTCACTACAACAGAATTACCCTACTTCAATGATTATTATACATTACAAACAAAGGGATAGGATATCCATAAGAAAAATAATATATCCCCTCAGAGTAATGTAATTTTTTTTTCAGAGTAGTAATATTAAGTTATGATCAACCAGACAACTTCTTATAAAGAATTATTTCCATTGTGGTCTTCCATCGCACCTAGATCTTATGTGAGAAAAGTTACACCACATTAAATGGACTATATTACCAGATTCCATAATAGTCATCTGAGAGAATACTCAACTTTTCATATTGGGGGAATATTTACCACTACCTCCACCTCTTGGATCATCAATTCCCTAGAGAATTCAAGACATATCCTCAAAAACTACAAACAAAACCCATCTTAATATACTATGTTAATTTATATATAAATCCCCATCACTATGATCATCATCCCTTGATAGGGTTCTCAGAAAATCAATGGTTTTTCAATATCAAATCCACCCTTCTAGGCTAGGGTAATTTATATCTCAATGTCCGTCTTAGGAATCATAAAATCCCTAACAAGAATCATTGGTTCCTAAAAAAAAGGATAAATCAAGGGAAATTACAACCATGAATAACCCCTATAACATAGGTTTTGGTGCATTTTCATCATCATATTCACCACATATAGAATCATTCTTCTATATTTTGGGGGTATAAATTGATAGTCGGCATCCCATCTGTTCCTCCCATAGCAAGAAAGACCTCTTCTATTCGGGGTCCATTCAACAAATATGACCAAAACCTCCCTCAAAGTCACAATTAATATACCAATATGAGATGAACTTATGATAAATATAATTAAACACAACTACAGTTTCATGAAAAAAATGGCCGAATTTGGCCATGGGTTTGAATAATGTCCATAATGAATAATGGGACAACCACCATGTCTCGATATGACATTGTGAATGTTATCACTATAAACACAATAGATATTGTTGATAAAGACAAAAATATAGAGGGCCAAAACATGGGAAATATACTTTGAGAGGAGGGTGATTTGGATGCACCAACTGAGGCTGTATGCACCCGGAACTAATCAAGGATTCAAAATTTGACACCTAAGACTATAGAGTTTCTGTTGAGTCCAGTTTTGTTTATGAGTTGAATTTTTTGTAAAATGTTGTCAATAATGGTCAAAATGAATATGGAAATTATAATTTTAGGGAGATTGGTTGATCTTATGATGCATAGTGGATTGTTATGGATTCATAGCATTGGATGCCACACTTCGACAATTCTACACAATTTTTAAAATCAGATGATTGTTGCACTAATCCTAATGTCAAAAAACTTGTGTCAAAGGTTACATATTGTTTAAAATAATGAAGTTACATTCATTATAGGATTAAGAGTTATTTTAAAATCATATAAGAAAGGCATAGAAGAAGTAGAGGTGGTCATGAAATATTTTATTGTTTAAAGAAAAAAATGATAGAGTTTGAAGAACACTTCAGTATGAGTTGCATGAAGAAAACCATAAGATGGTTTACTGATTAATATTTATTGAATATCATACGTCTGGAGAACATATGATGAAAGCCTTATGAAAGAAAGGGGAGAAAAGGTGATGCTAATCATATTAAATTTGGACTGGAAAGAGTGATGTTCCTAGTATATAGGGAACTTTTAGTTCATTTCATTGAAAATATGATGATGCTATAAGTGATAAGTAAAAGAATAAATATCATGAGAGATAAGGTTCATGATTAAATACCCTTATTGTAGATAAATCTATATGACAGTAAAGAAACATGGGAGTTCTTGCTGAAGAAGATATTTAAGTTGGCACCATTTCCTAGTGTTTTCCAAATTCTTGGGCCACGGAATCAGGATTTTTTTTGGAAATTAAAGTATTTCCTCATATGATTGAATGATTTGATAAATGGAAAAGGAAATTATAAAAGGAAGAAAACCTTGTACCTTGAAACATCAACCGTGTAACATGTAGCGGGACAATTCATATGATAGTTTGCAGAATGAGTCACGGTACCAAAAATGGTTTGTAGTTGAAGTAGTTGTTGTATGTGGAATGTCTTGTCATTGGTAGATGAGATGAAGTATGTGGAACGAGAAGGAAAAATGGCACCCAGAAGGATTATGGTTCACAATAGGAGAGGATGTATGTGGTTAAGGGTGTACCACATTGAAAATTGTGGTAAAATGGATTAACAGAATTTTTGGAGTTATTTGACAATATTATCAATCCCAATCCCATCATTAAGCATGAGAGAATTTTATAATAAGAGATCATCACTATTATAGAATTTTAGAGAAGTATGTAGAGTTGGTTAAAGAGGATTCTGTGTAGGTAGAAGTTCGTGGGAAGAAATTCTGTGAATAGAAGTGGTTCACGGAAGAGAGATTCTACATACGACATAGTGATCCATGAAAGATAAGACAGTACATAGATTAAGGGGAAACCATCAGAGGAATTATGGATAATTCATGGAATTGGAAACAATATGCATAAGATAAATGATACTTTATTCACTGCTAATATTTTGTATCAGATAAGAATAAGGAGTGTGGCCAATTTATAATCAATAATTCAGGTCATATTAACTATGATCATGCTATGATGAGATGGTACTCATTATTTTGAAAATCCCAAAGGGAGTTTTTAGTTCTAGAAAAAATATTAACAAGTTTCAGTGCAATTTGTTTTTCACTAAAGAAGAAGGAGAATAAGACAGTACAACTTTCAGGTTTGCTTTTGGAAATGATGAAGAGGGTTACATGCATGCTTCTAAGAAAGTAACAAGTGAAGAGTATAAGATCAAGCTTTAGCGTGGCATAAAAAATATCTTAATCAGTGTAAGACTCTATTGGTGTTGCAAACCCTATTCAATAGGGATAATACTGTCTTGGGAGGCAGTATAAAGAACCAGAAAGGAGATGAAAGTTATACTAGGTTTTCACCAGTTCAGGAAAGTGGATTTTTTCTCACCCCCTCTAATTTATAGGGAATGACTCTAGCTAAAGTATTGTTTTATTATCCAAACCATTGCAACATTTACTACAATATAGTGGGGAATCCATGTATTGGTCATTCGAATAAATGGAAAGGATGTAAATTCTCTTATTGAGTAGTGAACCGTGTAAAAATATTGTGTGTATATTTTTTCAGATTTCTATTATTGCATGTAACAGGGAAAATAGAATAAGAGAATTAAGATCCAAATAGGTCAAGAGGTACAGGGACAAAATGTTGTAATTGATTTAAAATTTCCCCAACACTGATTCACTCTCCCCCCTCTCAGTGTTATGTATATCTAAAATAGGTTCTTGCAGTTTCTACCTCTATAGTGCAATAGTGGAAATGAAAAATGGAATGGTGTGGATACATCCAAATAACCACCTAAAAGAGTTTTGGTTACTTCTATGGAGGAAGAATTATCACAATATGAGAATGAGATACAAACACTCAAACAACTCAATGAGGAGGTAATCAGGTGAAATATTCCTGGTAGTTATCTTCTTTTGGATGATGAAAATATTCCTCCACCTTTAATAGTTGATCCTCTAGAAATATTGGTATCTAAGAATCATACTGGCTCTAGATCCATGAATCAAATCTACATAAGTGAGGAATTAAAAAATGATTGTGAATTTCCTTCATAGTGGAGAAAATGTACCCCATTCCATTAAGTCATTCATTATTAGGAAGAATTGAGAAATAAGAGGAGGTGAAGGTGGGGAAACCTCATCGACCCCCACCTACTCATTATAGATGGGAGGTAGATTAGACCGCAATGCACATGGATCTCTTTAAGATCATATAATACCTATATATTCGAATGGTAGCCATGGATGGGTGACATGCACCTACGTAGCATAAGAGGAAGCTATATCCCAAGTGGGTGAAAGATACTCCCTGTCTATCCAATTTCGACAATCCTAGCTTCTCTACCTTTGATGGTGCATGTGACCCCAAGCAGCATCTCACAGACATCATATCATAATGTGGGATGATGATGGTCCCTCAAGATCAACAAAAGGAAAAAGGATGAGGTTTTTTGTATAGACTCAAAAAGAACCAACAATTGTTTAGTAGAGTAGCCTACCCACATGATTGATTGTAGGATGGGAAGATGTTCATCGTTAGTTCCTATATTATTTATACTCCATTATAATGAAAAAATATCATCAAACTAATGATATGAAAACAATGAAAAAATGATAGGTTGTATGAATTTATATCACAGTGGAAGGGTTTTACCTATTCAATATTCATCCATCTCTTAGAATATAAAATTCTACAACTCTATGCTAAAAATATCCTAGATATATTATAGAAACCTTTGATCCCAATGATGTATCCAGGTAGATTATGTGAGTTCGTAGAAATAGAAAAAATTCTAGGAGATTCCATTCATGGAACCCAATCCAAATCATGACTCATGAAATCAACAAAGTCGAAAATTCTAGGCATGGTAGACACTAAAGCTGCAACTCTCAAGACAAAAGAGATGCCCATCCAAGCACATAGGAAGGCCTCGAACCATCCAACTCCTCCTTTGGAGTGGTGAAATCCTCAAAATCACCATCATATAGAAGAAAAAAGAAACCAACGTGGCCCATGATATGAGTAATGTATGAATAAATCATACATTTAAATTAATAGGTACCCAGTTATATCTCAATAGCCATGAAAAATAACCTGCTCAAGGTACCACAGTTTGGGAAGCCTGATGAGGTCAACCACACTGACCATCCTCACTACTAAACATTCTATAGAGTGTTGGGTCATAATATTTAAGGCTTATTTTTCATGAAATAATTCCATTAGGGAATGATCTATTATGGAAAATTGGTTTTAGATTACTTATCTGAGTAGGTGGGATGTATAACCATTGCCCAGTTTGCAAAGGAGAGTGATTGGAAGAAAGATCCATCTAGGTGTGAGTGGAAGTTAGTCAATTGGATGACTCCAAAAATAGTTGACCAAAATCATGCCACCCTGATATCACAACTGTGCATACAAAAAATATCTTTACTTCCGAATAAGGTGATATAATATACATCTCCTAATAGTGGACCTGACCAGTGGAGGTAGGAAGAAAAAGAATAGGAGGAGTCATATCCTACACCAATGAAAGATATAACAATTAAAAATTTCTTACCTAAAATATCCACAACATGGGAACCAAGCCAACCAATTGAACCCTCATAGGATGAAGATCTCATATTTTGTTCTGTCAATGTGATACACTTGGAAGAACCCTTTTCTGATAATTTATATGCCTCATAATATGAGTTTCCCACACAGAATTGAGATTGGGAGGTCGTATGCACATGAACCAAGGATATAGGGGATTCTACAGTCATGTTCAGACCAAATACTTTGGTCACATCTCCACAAAGTACAAATATACAGTTAAGACCCATAGGAAATGACATCATTGGGCCATGAAGAGGAATGGAGGTGTCCTCAAACCCCCAATAGTCATCTACACCAAGTTGTATTGCAGGAGAGCCTAGTGTGGGTTCAATTATCCGATCAACCCAGGAAATGAGGAAGGACATCACTACCTACATCACTGGAAAGAGATGCTCCCATGACTATAGCATAATAACAAGGCTCATTTACATCAATATCATTAGTTCTTGAGAAAAATGTCTTGGATCTGCCTCACATTGGGAATTGCTGATCTATGGATCATAATTATGACATTCTAAAAAATCTGGTGGTTATCTCTGCTAAGATCTCAGTTCGAGATGCACTTCATATTTCAAAATAACTCAGGGATGTACTCGTTAAATACCTACAAGTACCATAGGATTTTGAGGTAGAATTCATTGTATCTTAGGTCTATCAATTAGAGACTATGTCACCAAACTTCCATGTTTCCATGTCAGCCACAGAGCATGATCAAGAAGAGGAAATCCTGGGACACATCAGACCTCTATATGGTTTGGGGAGACTTGAAAATTTTGAAATTTTAAGGTCTATGATCGATAATGGATCTAGGATCAATCTCATCCCGATTCAAACCTTATGATTCTTGGGCTATAACGAAGGATATTTTTATCCCATAAAGAAGACCATTCATTGGTATGATAAGCCTAAGAAGATGCCTCTTGGGAAGATCAAACTCAAAACCCAGTTTTGGGATCTCAGATGTAATTCCATTTTTATGGTTATCCAGTAAGACACCATATACAATTCCATTCTAGGAAGGCCCTAGCTCCCAAACCACATGGTGGTACCTTTGACATTCCATTGATGTCTGAAATACCCCAATGATTGGAAAGTCAACATACTACATGGAAATAGTTCCCTATTTGAGACTTGAAAATCCACATATGCTGAAGTAGATTTCTATATAAGGTAAAACAAAAAAACCAATGGAGGTTGATGATATATAGGTTATAGCTCCCAACATCATAGGGAACAAACCTACAAATCCATGGAATATGATCGACAATGACTATGCACTCTCCATTAATCTAGTTAATGAGATAGTCCTGCTCTTAGAGGCCTAAGATCCTCTTATCCCCAATGATAGTGTAAAATAAAACCAGTTATGAAATGTAACAACAAAAAATAAATAAATATGGGATGAAAATTCTTCTTCTCATTGACCATATCACCTCAATTGTAACATCTAATCCCCAAAATTATAACATCATCTGAAATTGTCTTTATAGACTTAGAGGTAGTGTAATCTGAGGATGGCCGCAGGAACCATCCTTCTACATTCAAGGAAGGTGTCTCCACCACCGTTGATGAGATCTGAAAAGTGAATATGGGAAAAAAATAATTCTCATGACCAACAATAATTAGTGTTACTATTATCCTCAAATAGAAATATATATATACTAATTTATAAAGAAATATCATTATTTTTTATCTTGGAATTATACAAAACTTCCTATACTAAATCTAGATGTGTCAATGCACCATTTCAACATACCTTATGAGCATTGAGGATTCATGTAGGAAACTAGTAGGATGCATACCTATCATTCCACCAATATAGAGGTGGATGTTGGAAATTTTATAAATGAAAACATTTTTCAAGATGTGAAATACTCAAGATATCTTTACAACATTGTCTTTATCACGAAAAAGAATGGAAAGATTAGGCTTTGCATCAATTTCAAATACCTTAATCCCCACTACACAAATGAATATTTCAAATCTTCAATCATATAAATTTTGATTGATGAAACAAATGGATTCTAAACCCTTTCTTTCATGGATGAGTATTTAGGGTATAATCAGATATAAATATCCCATAAAGATGAATAAGACACTACCTTCAGAGTGCCTATGGGGATATTTTTCTCTCAGTTCATTCCCTTTGGATTAATAAATTCTGCTGTCACATATCAGAATGCTATGAATAATATCATTAAGCTATTCATGGGAATAATTGTTTAATGTTATGTTGACAACATGGTGGTTAAATTTTTATTGCAATGTGATCACTTCATAGATCTCTAAATAATATTTTATATGATAAGACATCATAGTCTGATCATGTATCCACTAACATCCACTTTCAGGGTAACATAATGATAGTTCATTGGCATTTTGGTATTCTACTATGTCATTAAGGTCAATCTAGAGAAGAATAGTTCTATTTTAGAAATTTCAACGCCTGAAATCTTATATAACTAAGGGGGATCTACGGGATCCTCTCCTACATTTGGAATTTCATAGATAACTTGGCCAACAAATCTCTCTCCATTACTAGACTAATGAATAAGGGAATCGCCTATCAATTGGATGATGACAGCTAAGAAGCATTAATAAGTATCAAATAGTATTTACTACATCTACTGGATTTGATGTATCTAGTGTAATAGAGGGAACTAATCTAGAATTTTGCCACCATGGAACTCTCATTGGGCTCCCTCCTTGTACAAAAAAATGGTTTGGGGAGTGAGAAAAATATCTATTACTTCATTCAAAAAATTCTAAGTAATGAGAACTAACACTTTGATGTCAAGAATAATATCATTTCACTCATCTTCATAGTGCAATAGTCGAGGAATTACATGATTCACCATGAATTCTATCTGGTCTCTCATATTGATCCTATCAAGTACATATTTGGACTTCCTATGTTGACTAGCTGCCTGGCCTGATGGGTGGTCATTCTGTAGCAATATGACATTTATTTTTTATCATAGAAATCAATGAAAAGTAACTCCCTAACAAATTTACTCATAGTATATCATTTCCCAAAGAATACACTGATGGAAACCAAGATTCCGGATGAGGAGGTCTTCTATGCCCATGGTACCCCTTGACATATGAGATGTATTTCTATGGAACCACCCAATGTCCTATCGAGAAAAGGATGAAAAATCTGAGACTCAATTAGTTTATCTTTTGTATTGTGTTTTTCTATCTAAAAAATGTTGTTTTCCATAATATTTATCACTATAAAAAGTCTATATGAACAATGAGGAAGAATAGTAAACCCTCATGTTTGGGTTGGAACTATCCTTATAACTGTGAAAAGACTACCTGAATATCAAAGCATATTCGATACTAGTGACAAATCAGATCAGTGGATAATATTCCATCAAAAAATAAGAAATTGCCCCTATCACTAGCTATACTAGGGGAATGATGACAAAGTTCCCTTTTTGGTCCCACATTACATCACATTCCCCATTCACAGAATTATCACATTGATGCGTTAGATAACACAACCAAAGTCTTGTTCGACCCTGTATAGAATAAATTCGGCACCATGCATCAAAAATTACCCTTCAGAGTGACCCAAATGAATAGAGGGCCCTCTATCGGTGTGGATTAGAAAAAATCCTCCTTATATACAAAAAATAAGGATAGATTCTCGCTGTCAGGGAAGAGGTCCATACATGGACCTGCAGTGCACACCAGGCTCTCCAACTAAATTCGGAAGCTAGGGTATTACTATAATACCATGATACATGATTATGTATAATTCACCCAGAAATTCCATGCATGCTAAATATTGGTAAACATCATCCATAAACCCCTAATATTTAGACAATCAACTAAATATTACTCGCCATTTTCCAACTGGGGAATGGATGTCATGGGATCATATCCCCCCGTCATAGCTAAGCAGTTCTAGTACATCCTTACAACTTATGAATTATTTTCCATATGGGCGGAGGAAATACCCCTCATGGAAGTCAGGATGAATAATATCATCAACTTCATGGAGTCCACTATCATCACCAGGTTCAGGGTCCATCACACAATATTGATAGAAAATGAAACTAAGTTATATTCTATGGAGTTGAAGAAATTGTACTAGGAGTAAAATATTGAGTTCAATCACTCATTTCACTATCATGCAGTAGAAAACACATAGATAGTGGACTTAAATAAGACATTTTCAAATATACTCTAGAAGATGATGGAAAAGGATAAAAATTCCAGGCTAGATAAGATCCTCCAAGATTTATGGTTCTACCATACCAACACATTTACTATTATACAATAAACTTCATATTCATTGGAGTATGGGACCAAGACCGTGATACCCATAGAATATCAGCTTCCATCACTTAAAATAGACCTATGTTAAAAACTCATCTATGATGAGAAATTGAAAAGGAATCTAGATTAATTGGAGGGGCTCCATTAGAATATATTGTGTACATTTTACAACCTTCAAGTCCCTCAAAATCAAATTTCATGATCCTTTAATAGAATAGTTCACCTCTGTTCATTCCTCCTAGGAGAACTAGTATTGTCTCTCCAAACCCTAATGATTCTAGGTTGAATACCTCTAAAGCTGGAACCCAAATGGGATGGACTATACATCATACATAGGGTCCATCATAGTGGAGCCTACTCATTGGAAAAAATGGATGGGGAGAATATCACACCCCCAAAAATGAAACATTTTTCAAGAAATACTTTGCAAAGATATCATAAATCACCTCTCTTCCCGACATCAAGATGATAAAATTTACACCACCTAAAGTCATGGACGGAAGGCATTAAAGTACTTGGTATCCTACATCCTGACGATATGATGATAAAATGTATCGTTAAATCCCAATATCAAGATGATAAACTATAAAACATATCCCATTCAGGATGCAATATGTTAAACTACACATAATCTCTTGTCCAAATTTCATGTCGTTAAACTGTACAGGTTCCTTCTCACCACATGTTGTTAAACTATATCGGAAGCACCATATCACTAATGAGGCACCACACACAATCTAGAACTTTCAAAGGGATAAGGAGATTACCCCACCTCCATGCGAGAGTTATCTCCACATAGGGAATCTCCTCATCCATGAACTATGTATGGATTGATCCCTACCATTACCGGATACATAGTGACATCCAAATATAAAGTCTTGATCCCAACAACAATATTCATTTTCATTCACATTGAATGATTCTATTTCTTAACAAATGTTTTAAAACTACCTGGATCCATGGTGGGTTTTCCCTTTCACATGAGGTGATCCACTTCCTTACTACATGATGTTAAACTACATGACTGATGTCCTTAATTCATGACATTACACTACAAGGGTTTCCAGAACAATATACAACTTGATTCTAATTCATAATGAGATACATAGGGAAATATTGATCCTATATCATATTCCAACAACAATATGATACAAAATTTCCTTGTCCTATACTTAATTACCTCTGCACGGGAAGATCCCTTACCATTCCCTATTTCTCACACTAAGCATAGTTTACATGAGTTTTATAGTTTCTCTGAGGGATTCCCCACACAAAAAGCATAAAATCTTCTGAATGTATCATCATGGTATTGATTTTGATACATTAAAATGTGTACCATGAGTCCTTGCTTCATAATTTTAAATTTCATAGTTGATGTCTTTTACATGATGTAAAACTGCACATCCCCATGGACCATACCCAAGAGGACCAATTTGGTTGGTGCTGGTATCCAACCACACCTTTATCCTCAAGAACTATGTGTGAATTGATTCCTAACATCTTAGGATATGTAGTGATGCCCAGATACTCAATCCTAGGTCTAGTCCTCACAAAAATAAAAAATTTCCCTCGTGTATACGGGTTAGACCTATGAAAGGATCCATTTATAGAACAATGCATGGCTTGATTTCTATCATCAAATGATACATAGTGATGCCTATATCTATAATACAGATCCCAACTACAACAAAAAATAGAATCATTTCCCACATTTACGTATGGGTTAGACCTTCATATATATTTTCCAATTTAAGAACATCATACATATTTATTCCAGTCATCATTGGATATGTAGTGAATCTTATATCTCAAATATTGGGCCCAACTACAATAAATACACCCAGGTAAACACGGTATGAGACATAAAAGTTCATTTTTCCTACATACAATTTGGATATGCATAAAAACTACTTGTGAATATAAAATTTCATGAATAATTTCTCACATTAGTTCTCACATCCTTGCAACATGATGTTAAATTGATAGGAAAACATCTTGGCCACATGAAATTAAATCCGCGCAATAAAAACATTCTCAAAACATGTAGTTAAACTACAAGGCACCAAAAATGTCATTACTGAATGATATTAAACTACAAAAAATAAAGTAAATACCTAATAAAAGACATTAAACTATGTATACCAGCATCTACTATCATCCATTATCAAAGGACCACAAGAGTCCAACTCTAGTCATCCCAGGTATAGGGTGCTTCTGTCATCTATTAAACACGTCAACCCGTAAATCAAACATCATGTCTTAAGTGCCTCAAGTATCCAAAAATAATTCTTGGACCATGGAATATGATACTTGTCTTGAAGTAGCTCTATGTTTGGCTATGAACACAATCCTTTGACTCTTGAATATGTTCTTATGGTTGTCAACCAAATTTTTCACTTTGAAAAAAGGGATTTCTGATCCATGTGAGCCCTAAAATTACTGTGGCATAGTATATCTGCTCAATTTCTTCTAGACCATCCCATTTAGGATTGTCCCATATCATTACTCATGACCTAGGAACATTGACCAATGAGTTAAAACATTTCCATATATTTATTTTAAGGATATTGGGGTACTATTGACCTTGGTATCCTAATTATTCTCTTGTGTATCATCTCCCATACTAGGTCCATGTACGTCATGGCCTTAGACTTCTTATACTTTAGTTAGAGATGTACAAACATAAACTGTATCCCATTTAGGTTTAAATCACATGACATTTATCTTCTAGTGAATGAGACATAAATCTTTTCATGTTGAAACCCTACAATGGGAATCTTGAGAAAAATTCAACAATTAAATCTTTAAACTCTTCATCTCCAATGTTTAGGAAAAAATCAGGTCACAAATAAACAAGGCATAAAACTCACAAGGCATAAACTATATCCCTAGTAAAATCTATGCTATTATCACTAGACCCCTTGGTCTAGGTAAAAATTAGAGTAATGATTTGTCACATCCCCTCAACATTAGAATATTTTCACTAAGAGTTAAAAAAAATTTAGGGTTTACTAACCCTTATTGGATATTTCACTTTCCAAAAATCATATATCATTATTTGAGTGACTTAAATGCCCACAATCCTAAATGTCCCTTGGAAAGGATACCTGGCTTCTAGAAACTCTTTTTGTTACTATGCATGTATTCTTATCAATTCTGCATATGAGCCTATGCCTATCTACCAAATATGCCACTCTGTAAAAATGGATTTCTGGTCCTTGTGATCCCTAATATCACTATGGAAGAACCCCACACCACATTTTGTTATGGGTCATTCTTGGTATGATTTTCCCTTATCATTGTCCATCCCTGAACACTTTGGACAATGATTTACAATCTTTTTAAGAAAATACCTGATTAGATTCAAAATCCTCAATGTTATTTCACCATATTTTGTACACTTTCTCAAGGTGGGAATGTGACACTCCATTCTTGAACCTTTGATGGCCCACACCACATGATTCAAAACCACATGGCGTAGGGGCCAAGATTCACAATTAATAGGTGAACAACCCAAGGGTTCTAGATCCACTCTTAATTATCCTTCCTCCATACCCTACCTCATCATATGGATGTTCAATTAATCAAAATATTTCTTATGGACCATGGAAATGAATGGATATCATCTTTTATTCTCCATGCTATCGATACTTAAGGTCTTTGACCTACCAACTAAAAAAATATCAGCCTTCATGAAAGAAGTTATATCATTGTGATCCATAAAACACATTGGAGGAACCTATAACATAAGGGAGTTATTGGTCATCCCAAACATGTATTCCCCATCCCATATTCATAGACTCAATGTTTTGGGTTATGAATTATATCAACCATATTCCAAATATCACGGTCAGCCTAGCATCACTAGTATTTTTTCTAAAACAATATTTCCCCTATAAACCATCCACGAATCATGGGATGGAGTGGAGACACATATATCTAGAAATTATAAATAGACATAAGGGGTTTTACCTACCAACTAGTGGAATATCCTCTATAGAGTAATGGAGCTCTGACCCTCATGAGCCTTAGTTACACCATTGTAAAACCAACACCCTAGGGGGTTTGGGATTTTTCTTGATACAACTTCACCATATTCAATAGTCATTGATCAAGTCATGATATTATTAATTTTAAAGACATGGAATCTTAAGGTCCGAGATAAAATACCCTTGACTAAAACAATAATTGGTTCGAGCTAGAAGTCCCGAAAATAAAATTATAGTAGGCCTAAGGTAAAATACCCTAAAAATAGTAATAGAATGATTGAGATAAAAGATCGTAAACTATAGTTATAGATGGTTTGAGCTATAAGACCATAAAATATAACAATATAAAGTCTAAGAAAAAAAATGCTAAACTACAATGATAGAAGGCCCACGGAAAAATAATTTAAACTATAGCACAATAGTGGTTTAGCCTGAAAGAATGAAAAATAATGTTAGCCCCACAACATGGCCTTAGAAAAAGTTAATATGTTATCCCCAAGACTATAAGTTCTAGAAAAATAAAGACCACTCTCCCCCATAAAAAATATATTTATATATATTTTTAGTTCTATAAATCAAGTTATCTAAATATAACTGGAACATGTATATCAATAATGAATCTCATGCTGGTGGGAATTAAAGAGAATTTATCAGGAAGAATCTTTTAGAATTTGAACATTCAGATTTATACATTTAGGTTTACTAGATATTACATGAAGGATTGGTATCGTTTGTGGTTCATATAATGTCAGATAAAAAAATTCGCACACATCATGAATGAAAGAAAAACTAGACAACAACATATAATGTTTAGTAGATCTATTCATTAAAAGAATATATTAAGAGGAATCTCTACATATCAGAGAATCTCACATGAACATATGAGTAAAATCATATTTGAAATATTAAAACCCAATAAAAACATGTTATTAGAATAATTTTTGAACTATGCAATCCCCTACTCCATGTAGGTAATAGATAAGTACAATAGGTCAACAGACTCAATTTTCTCTTCCACAACTCACTACAACTCTTCCACCTTGGTAATGGACTGAAGCCTGTATTTCTCTACTACGTCAAGTATTCCATGATACTCCACTGTTGTCTTCCCAATTACCCAAAGTTCATGTTGAAAATGAAATAGTTATTTTTGAATACAATATATTTTAGATTGAATACAATTGCTTTCAAACAAAAAAATCTAACTACATCCTGATGAGCTTTTGCCTCCACCACATGCCAGGAAGAATCATTTACAACTTCATCCCATTTCTACTTCACTAAAGAGGAGACCATAGTAGCTACCACCCTCAATTCAAGGGCCATACTCTATTCCCTTAAATAAATAACCTCCTTCACTCAGGAATCAAGATTGAAATAGTCAATCCCCCCATAATCAATGGTGGAAAACATCAATTGAAGATGACCCAACCATTCATTCAACTCTTACAATAGGATTTCTAACACTAAATTCTAGATATCCCTCCACAATTTTTACTTTATTGACAAATAATGTGATGTGGTCCTAGGGTATCGATCCAGGCTTATCATGGGGACATGAGATTTTTCTAGGACTTGGTCACCGAGTGATAGAGTTGTTCTCAAATTCCTTGTCAATGAGGGAAGAGATCTAACCTATACATTAGTTGATATTGTTAGAGGTACTTTATATATAGTAGTGACTAGATCCCCCAAACTCTATGGTGAATAAACTAAAACAACGCATAGGGTTTTATCAATCATAGTATAAATAATATGGTATCACCAAGTAATCATCGAATGTGAATGATGTTGGAAACATAAATTTCTTGGTACTATCTCTAGAAAAATAAATCACCCCAAACCATCCTTGGTTAAAGACGTGACTCCTTCCAGTGGTGGTAGGATTTCTGGATCGTCCAGTGCTTTTCCTAAATAAGTTAATCACTCATCACTATCAAGGATTATTGGAAAAATTGATAATATCATGTGATAAGACAGAAAATAGAAAGTGTAAAATCTTGATGAATTATTAACCATTTACAAAACTTAATTCCATAAAGGATAACATATTAGAAGAATAGATAACTATATCAGTATCTTCCAGAAGTGTATCCACCCAGGTTGGATCAAGTGGTGTGATCACTAAGACGTCTGTAGCGGGCCATGGGTGTGATTGATTTGGCACATAATCCACATCCAATTATTGTTGGACCAGGACCAACATCGAAGGGTCTTCCAAAGAAACTAAACACTCACCCGTCTCCTCAAAACAGGAGACAAACACTTTAATGTGAGTTCATAGGGGAAATACACATTTTTTCAATTTAGGGTGTATTTCCAGAATATTCCAAAAACAAGAATGGATACCGTTCCTCACTTAATTATGGATTATGGAGGTAAATACCCTGACAATTAAGATCAATTAATTTTACTATTTTTTATATATAATTCTCTTTGGAAGGCAGTGATGTCAAATTTTTTGTTCCAGGAGTGGGAATTGTCACCCCCATCGGGGGCAATTAACCTCAGGATCCCTCATTATTGGTCCCACATTCACAATCAAATTCATCTCCTAAAGTTGTACCTTGAGGAGAATATTCCGGGGATGGTGATATTCACCAATATTTAGTAGCCTACCCCTATATCAACAAAAAATTATGTCAATACAGTTGCAATGAAACCACAACCCTAAACATAGCAATGAGATCGATATTACAACATACTCTATAGGCCACCAAACTTGTTCATGTCAATTTTCAGTGTGCTCCACACCACCATTCAGTGAACCAAAGTAGAATAAAAAACCCAATCCTTAATGATTTCTAGTGCAACTTCAAGGTCTTTGAAGAAATCACTAACATCCTCCTATTGGAATTTGAAAGTAATATCAAGAGGGGTGATGACTTCAGTAAAACCCTCCAAAGGTAACTTTGATTGACACTTGGTACCCCAAATCTCAACCTCTAATTTTTTATCCTATAAAAAATCTATTATCGAGATGTAAAATGAAATAATAAGTCTAATGCAACCTCACCCTCTGGTTCCACACTCTTCATAGCCGCATCAGTGGAAACATCTACTGGAAAATAAAATTATGCTAAATTCGTTATCTTTTTATATGGTTCTTCTGAAGCTATTGTAACTCTAAAACTAGTTTCTTTATGAAGATGGTATTTTTCTCAGTATCCATTGGTTGGGACGACTCACTTACCAAATTGGACAGTTTCCCATTGGGATATGAGTGGGTACAATCTTCATCATAACATCAGGATGAACAGATTGATGTATCAATGGAGGGAATTTATCTCTTATTGAGTCTCTTACCTAGTTAACATCAGTTGAAATTAGAGATCCACCATTATATGTTCCTCATATCATTCATAAAGAAAGAGAGTGAATCTTGATTTAACATAGAGGAACATACATATGAACCTGATGGGTGCATACCATTCATAGAGGAGATCTCCATCAATATGGGTATAAAGAACACCCATACAATGTGAAGTCATATAATCCTATGTCTCAAGACTGACCTCACCAGAATAAAAACACCCATTGGAATTGGAACATAGGTTATAAAGGATAAATGTCTATAGTGTCTTATACAGTCCCTCACATCTCAATATTTAAGTGTAATAGTTCTTACCCCACAAATATATTGAATATATGGTATGAAGAGAATATTGGGGATACCCTTGATGTTAATGTATTCATATCCTCCTAGGCGAGCTTCTATCAAACTCGATAATACATGGAAGGAGACTATGATTCGGTAATTTTATTTTACCTTGTAAACATGGTGAAGTAAGAAATAATTTTTTTCGAACACATGGATGAGTACCCCAATATGCCCCTTCTATAAAGGTTTCCAATGTGAAAGTGGAAACTATAAGTCTATATTTTTCTTTCATCTGAAGTGAACACCAACTTAGGTACAAAGAGTTGATATTTTCTATTTGAAAATCATGGTCAACACTAAGGAAAATCTACCATAACCATTATTTAAATTTAAATTCTTAAACCATAGGCTTGTAAGAACCCGATGCACTAAGAGAGTCATTCACAAGACAAGACATTGGATTCTTACACACTGTCATAGAACAAAATTTTTGAATGAAGTATTGCACCCATGTTTTGAAAGAGATACCATCTCCAGGATATAGCTGCTTCTGGAGGGCCTTTTTGGCCATCCTAAATAGTTATATAGTGAAGGGATGCATCCTCATTATGTCATCCATGGTGGACTATGGGATAAAGAACTCATTATAAATCCCACATAATATTGGTGAACCACATATATTCTACACATCCCAATGGTTGATACCAACCTCACCATGAATGATGCGAAAAGTGTTCATGTTCAGGCTCCAATGACTGAATAGTTCCCTAGTGAGACCCTGATTATAAAAGGTAGCCATATATGATTTTTAGACAATATTATACAACCCAATCTGCCCTTACTCCTCCAAAAAATCTATATGAATGTATTTTTCCCAAGAGGTCCATACCCAGTGCATTCCACAACTACCTCATAATCAGAAGTCCATGTTAGGAACCTAACCAAACTTCTAGTTTCTGGTAGAATTCCGTATTATTAAGTGGTATATATTACAATCTATATTATGTTCATGATGGGCCGCTTCAAAGTATTTGGGAATGTATGTCAGTATATTACTATCTTTATGGTCTCCCTTGGTCAAAAAGTATCCCCTAGAGATATTCACCCAGAATGTGTTGTTAGTTTTTTTGAATTTAAGAGGAGGGTATAAATGGTGATTTCAGGGGATTAATTGGAGAATCATCAGTAAGACCAAACCTATAAAGGGGAAAAAATCTGAATGGGGACAATCCCCTAATTTTAATCCCAGCATCTTTTTCAGGATTATCTGAAAATGAACCAACATCACGGTGGTAAGTGGCATAAATTCTTTCTATAATATCATTGTGATGGGCCATCACTGTCTTTTACTTCTTCCTTGAATGTTTTTGAGAAGTGCGATGAGAACTAGAATCCATAAAAACAAAAGTAAGTACATATGATAGACTGATAAAATAAAATCTTTTAAAAAAGGAATAAACCAGTAGTATCATGTGCATCACATGAATCAGTAATTGGATTCTTGAATCACATGCCCCAAAAATATATTATAGGTTACATAAGCCCCAAAGACATGCAAAACCCCATTAACCCATTAATAATCATCATTTTGTGACCTTCACATGGTCACATGAGTCACCTAACAATCAAGGATCATGCAATCAAGACATCAGGTCCTGAGGAACCCTCAAGACGATCACATCAACATGGAAGAAGATAAAAAATTTATTGATATCTAATTCATATTTAATTTGAAATGTTGATTTGGAAAAAGCATTATTTTAGGGGAGTTATTTCTAAATAAACTCGCGGTGAGGTCTTGTGGTTGGGTTCGGCATAATAGTCTTGCGACACAGTTACATAGTGGAATAAGGAGGAGAGAGATCTAGAAAATGGAGTAGCTGGTGAAGGAACCCATATCTACTCCCCTATATATAATTCATTCCACCAATTAACAATGGATTTCTTGAATACAAATAATTTTCCAAAGATTCTGATTCACGATAATTCCTCAAACATAGGTGGGCGTTTACTTTCCTCATAACCGAGTCCTTTTCCTTGCAGACATTGCTTTATAAGCAGGGTGGGGAGATATTTTTTTACACCCTCTAAATGAGAATTATAAATATTAAAAAAGAATAAATACATGAATATGGGTATTATTTTCCCTGCAAATTAAACAATGATGAAGGTGGACCTTCTCATGTGAATCACGTAAACCCCCATGAGACATGCGATCACATGACTAACAAAAGGTCACACGGAAAGTCATGCTTGACACAAAACCTACATAATATCCCACAAAGTCCCCTCGAAAATTAATTCATATCTCAAATAGCATCCATAGATAATCACAGATCACCCATCAGTAACTAGGTAAATTCATCTAGGATGCACAACCTTTTTGCTGGTAGACGCCTAACAAACTGTCCAAAAATACATGTAAATTATATGGTAAGTATCTAAAATGTGGGAGCCTCTAGAGATCATAAATCACATGATATTCATCCAAAAAATGTAGAATGATTATTTTACACAACATCCAAGAAATATCACTAAACCCCAATACATAATAATAAAAATAATTTAAAAAGTGAAGGATTTGGTATTCTTTTGTAGTGGTAAATATCACTCAACAAACCTCAAGTGATTTGAAAGACTCCACAACAGCCCAACGATATGTCCGCCTCATATAGCGAAATCCCACTGGCTTTTCATCATTATTACATTAAGAGGCTCATACATGATTTTGAAGCCTCAAAATTATCCTTAGGATTAATAAATACCAATAGATGTAGTTGACCATGAAATTCTCACACATCTCTATGAAACCCTTTGTTTGTTCCATGATGCATCACCAAGGGGTGGAGCGATTAACTTAAAAAATCATCATACAATCACATGAAATCCCCAATCATTGTAAAATAAATAATTAAAGTAAAAAAAGGAAAAGGAGGGAGCCTCTCGAGATCATAAAACTCATAAATAATTCCTAGGCTATTCACAGGCCAGTTTGATCTCATGAAGGCCCTCTAACAACCCATCATTTTTACATGAAATGTCCTAGATAAGCTACCTATGGTGACACGATGTTTTTTCAACATCCACCCCGGTCTCTTTAGGGACCTTGAAATGTCAATATGAAAATATGAATGTCATTTGGAATGAATTCATGATAAGAAATGGACCCATTAATTGGAAATAATCATATAAAGGGGGAATGGGTGGGATGGTCTCACAGTCGCTAAAAATCAGGCAACAAACCCATATAAATCTATGTATGGACCTTGTGAAGATGGGTGATAAGAAATACCTATATTAACGCCAAGATATATTCACACAATATAAACCGTGAAAGGTAGTGAACAACCTAGGAGGAGAGACCTATAAATCCCCCACCCAAACATTATAGAATAGGTTTTCCATTTTCATCCAGATGATCCAATTCACCCAATTACCAGAATATATTTCTCAGATTGGATGATCTCAGGAATGAAAATGCTTCCTGTTAGGTAAGATTTGGAGAACAACGAGAGAAACCATGCAGTATGCCAATGTAGTTTACAAGATCACTTATAGATCACATGATGGAATTATGTAAGGACACACAAAAGACATATCACACATATTATATGAAATACAAGACATAAATTATGATTGTACCAAAAAAATTTAGACATCTAAAATATAATATCTCAAAAAATGACTACGAAAAATGGGAGACTTAAAAAAATAAGTTTTACACCGATCCTCAAGAAAACTGTATTAATCATCTAGGACACGTGATAAGACACAAACATGTCACCAGATCTTGTGAAAATCCTTTGATATACTATTTGGATCATGTGATGTCCTTTGAACATGTCAAAGAAAGTCACATGGCACCCCTCATGCATGGAACCCAAGTCTTGTGAGGTCATACGAGATCATCATGAAAATCATGCATTTTCCTTGAAACATGATTCCTGACTCACATGATAACACAGATGCATGAAAATTGAGTATTACGATAGCACTGGTGTGTGTTAGTTAGATATTAAAATTCCACTTAGAAATGTAATCCATATTTCTTAATGTCACCTATGAAAGATATAAAGGACATGAAATACACTAGGAGACATGTCACATTGAATCTCACGAATCCCCCAGGCATGTTCAAAAGATTTTTTGATGACACTAGGGAAAGTCAGCTGGATCACACGACACCCACTGTATAAGCTAGTCAGGATCATATAAAGGATTCTAAGTTCAACCGGCCATGGATAGTGATTTCCTTTAAATAATGTATATTTTATCTTGTGATGAACAAAAAAAATTCCCTGAAGGATATTCAAATTCCCTCGGAAAGTCCAACAAGATCTTGCGATTTTCCTGGGACAAGTCACCAACATAACAATACATCTCTAGAAATCCTCCTATGTGTCAAACAAGAAATAGAGGAATGTTAAGCAAGAAATAAAGCAAGTCAAATAAGAAATATGGCTAGGTCAAATGGGAATGTAATGGTTTGATAACCTTGTCCATCACCAGTGTGTATTCTATGATTAGAAGGGAAACACCAGTTTGTAAGTCCCAACCAAAATAACTATGAAAACTATAATTCCTGTCATAATCAGGATACCTAGGGCACCTCTAGAAGGCCCATTCATTATTTTAACCTACAATGGGCTATACAAGTTCTTATATCCCACATCCATAAGTAGTGAGGATGATCATTTTATATCCCTTTTTTCTCACACTAATCATTTATCATGTGGGATTAGGGAGTTTCCCTGAGAATATCATTCACATCATAAACATCTATAAGGGAAATGACTGTCTATAAGCCTTGAACAGCTAAACTACAATGAATCTAATTCCTGCAACAACTAGGACATATAAGATGTCATTATAACACCCAAGAAACATATTAAACATCACAAGGGATGTCCAGTATATATGTCCAGAATCAATATGCTGTGATACTAATTACTTGTTACCCCTTGTTTCTCAAATTGAGCATGGGTCAAATGGGATTAGGGTGTTGCAATAGTTATACATTTTTCATCATGAATGTCCACCATATAGGGAAACCACAATGTGCAATCCCTGATGAGAGTCATGATATAGTTCCCTCTATATATGTCCATCTATCATGGGGCCATTCCCATGGGTGTGACTAAACTATGGTGACTTTTATTCCTGTAATAACCAAGATATATAGAACATATTCTGAAGGCCTGATCTCAAATAGGCATCCAATTTTGTGTAATACCCCTATGCATCCAATATTTCAATGACAAAGACCAAATCATTCCCATGATATGATCAATAAAACTCATAAATTATTGGACTGAGAAACCAATCAAACTATGATAACTATGATTCCTGCTATAACCAGGATATGTAGGTCATATCCTCAAGACTCTAGCTTGATTATCTAGTGACAAAGTTACCACACAAGTTTCCTTTCCACATGACATTACCAAACATGACTTTAATGAACTATGTCTGTTTGGATTATTGGAATAATAGTGATACATAGGACACCTCATAATGGATCAATCCCATCCTCGAAATATTAACTACCTCCCCGCATGGTAGAGAAATAAAAAGCACCGATTTATAAAACTTCATCATATAAGCAGTTTTCCATTATTTGGGAATGTTTGAATGACATAAAATACATAAAGATAGATTCAATAATCTTATATCCTTCTCCTCCACACAATAGGGGTTAACACATGATCGTTCTGTTAGGATAATTGGTATCATATTGGGATTAAAAAGAGATTCACAAACATATCGTAAATCTACAAGAGAGACCCAAAGTAGGATAAAATCCTCCCCAAAGCGTGAGACAAGCTTGAACCCCCATCCTATCTGTAGAGACCCGAAGCTTATCGTACATGGACATTACATTACTTTTGCGGAATACTTAGTACATAACAAAAACACACACTAAAGGATCGTAATAGTTTAGTGTCTTTGGAAACTCGGAACGTAATCTTCTAATCGTGGTGAAAGATCTTCAATATCTCCCATAAATATCTTCCCTTTTTTTTACCTAAAACCTTTATTTATATCCTGGGGAAAAGAAAACATAAAAGGGTGAGCTCAAATGCTCAGTAAGGGTATACAAAAGAAATAAAAATCATATCATATCTTTTTGAAAATCATAACCTGCAAAAGAGATCATAATATCTTAACATGGCACAAATCATAGAAGTGAAAATGAGATCACCATAATCATAACATGAAACTTGAAACTTTGTGGCATGCACACATAATCATGGAAAATCATTTATTGTTAGTCATGACTCATTGCCAAGACTATCTTAGTGGACAAAGTCCCTTTCTGAATCGAGTAACCCTCGTTTCAGTCCTGTTTCACTGAACCAGTATAACCTACCGTTCCAGCCCTGTCTATCTCATGAGATATAAAATCTTTAACCAATGCATTGGAGGGAGATATAGGTCCCACCCATCTTATAATGAATCCTTTCTTATGTGTGCCACATAATCATAAAACATACATCATCGCATAACACATGTAACAAAAATGGGATTATTGAAACATCATGACATCATAAATCAATTCATATAAGATAAAGGAATTCATAAAAATAATTCCATCACAACATGATCAAATAAATGTAATAATAGTGATAAAAACAGAACCCTACATTATCTTAGATGGAAAATAATTTTGATAAAACATTTGAACTCCATTCTTGAGGAAAATATCCTTTCTTCTTCAAAAACATTTTTCCTTTCATAACATGTCATACAACTTTAAAATAAAATAAGTTGATTAAAAATAAACTTGAAAACTTGTAAAGGAAGCTTCTTGGAAATACTGTTTTAAAAATCCATTCATGCCGTATAAGTTAAAAAAACATTCTTCGTACTTTTGTCGGAAAAGTCAAAAAAAGAACCTCGTATGAAAAACGTCAAAAGATTCCTTTCATATTTTTTACTAAAAAATCACCGAAGGGTAAAATTGGATTTAAACAATTGTAGTTGGATGGAAATAATATTAAATATTGAGGAAACATGGATGTGGATGATAAAATACACCCCAGTAAATACTTACGAATAAACAATCTCAGATAAAAATGAGATTGTGATATTTCCCTTACCTTAGGTCCAATTTGCTTCGTATGTGTCCGAACCTCCTGTATAATGATTTAAATAATGTCATTGACTTATTACAGAATCATATTCATTGTTATGATATCATATATGGTTCACTTATGACATTATATTACCCGTTATTTTGTAAATTCCATGTTAAAGAAGCGTTTTGGGTAAAATCGTTTCATTTATCGTAGGTGTTTTGACTTGTTGTTCTTGACATCATTATTACTTATATCATGATTTAATTACTTCCAGAATATAAAATATGATTTATATATCATATATATTCAGTATATATATATATAATAGATAGATAAATAAAATGAAAAACACCGTTCATGGAGACGGTAGTCCGTACGTACGCATGAACGCTGTTTTTCTTTCCTTATTGTCTTGAAATGGAAGTAAGTAGATGACATACATATGTATATATATACATAAATCCAGTAGCTTTATAATGTCATATATTTCATTATTATTTCTTATATATACATTATAATCATTCTTAAATGGTTAACATGGAGAATGAATCTCATCGCGTCGTGGAGACGGTAGTCCGTACGTACGCACGAGCGATGATATCATTTCTATAAATATTGAATTGAATTGGAGTGGATTATACAATATATCAGAATCAATATGATGTTGTAATAACTATGTATAGTTATTATTTACACCATTATACCCATCCATGTAAGGTGGTGGTGGAAAATAGATTACACCACGGCGTGGAGACGGTATTCCGTACGTACGCACGCGCCGTGATTTCTTTTTCCGTAGGATGGATAGATGGTGAAATAGGGTTGTTTCATACTTAGAATAACATATCAGTATATGAGTGATACTGATGTTATTACTTAATAATGAAACAACCTAAGAAGAAGAAGTGGAAGAAGAAATAAAGATGAAAGAATTGGTAACGGTAATTACCTCTTCTTTGAAGTGCCTCTTTGAGACCTCCGCTTAGGGAACTAGAATTGGTCTTTGAGGAAGACCAGAACCTCTAGGATGTTGCTAGGGAAGTGGAGAAGAGATTTTGGCAGGGGTTGGCCGAGCTTGAGTGCTCAAATTGGTGTGAGGAGGAGGGGGAGGAGGTGTCCTTTTATAGGGGAGGAGAGGGGCACCTTAGGAATATCTCAAAATATTATTTTATATTAAAGTCAAAATCGGTTTATAATGGTTCCAAAGGGTCTTATTTCGAAGCTAAAGTGGGGATGGGTCAAAATCCTATCAACCAATAGAATTTAGACAAGTTTAGGATATAATTTTAACCTTATCAATTAGATTTAACTCTAAGTTAAATAATTTAACTTTTACCATGTCTTTTTGTTTTCTTTCACTATATGGTTAATAAACTTACTATAACATGCCAAACGAACCCCAAATTGTTTATTATTAATATATATATCCTTAGCTAAGTCATTGGGCCGAACCTTAGATTTTTAGGAATACAATAACAATTAATAATATAATATTTGATTTAAAAACTATTTTGTGTCAATTTTGACACTATTTGATATATGATTTTTGTGAAAGTCATAACAGAATTAAATGTTCGAACCAAGTTGATTAAATCAAAATTAATATATCATAGTAACCTAGAAAATTAGTGGAATTCATAAAAAATCTCAAATTACATTTATTTTTGTGTTTATAACATCAATTATGTCAATATTTCATTAATAAGATAATTACTGCATAATCGTTGTGTCATAAATAAATTAAATTATTTTATGTCTAAAAATTACAAATAAAATACCATCATGTAGGAAATCTTTTTAGATTTCTAATGAATATTTAAAATCGAATTTATCTTATGTATAACACCATATTAAAAATGATTTACTTATTAAACTTTGATTTTAACTATTTTAACCTTTCTTTAAATAAATTAATAATAAATGTCCTAATCTAATCCAGGTGGGCCTAAATGGTCATATTTTATTCCTAAGTTTGTTTTTGGTCGAATTACACTTGTCCAATAGAATTAGGACATGTGTTAGGGTAATAGTAATATCATATTTACCCTTAGTTACCCTATTTACTATTAACCGCGGTAAAAAAAGTAAAAAGTTACTATTCACCAAAAAATTATTTTCATCTCATTGAACCACATTTTAGTCCTTGATATTAACCGTGTCTCTCGGATTTTCGAAATTCCATTCACAGAAGCGGCAAAATTAAGTTTTATGAAAAATTCAGTTTTTTTAACTACCACTTAGTAGTTTCACTATTCATCAAAAATTGATGTTTTTCAGAACAATGCCAAAATTTCATCCTAAGCTATATTTCATATTCCGAATTCAAAAATGAAATCTATTTTACCAAATTCATAACATAGAAGTTGCATTAATTAATTTTATAATTAAATCCTGCTGTTAAAATAAATAGCGTGTTTTTAGGAAACAATATATATCAAAAGATTGACACTTGATTATGTCTGGTTTAAATGTGAAATTACAACCAATGACCAAAATTGTATTAAATTGTAAAAATATATTCTAAATATACTTTAAAACCCCTCAAATTAATAATTTATCACTATTAATTATTTCAATTAAAAAAAGTTGTTTTTAATTATAATTTAGTAATTTTCACTATTCATCAGAATATGAAAGTTATCCGAAAAGTACCAAAATTTCACCTTAGGCTAAATTCGATACTCCGAATCCAAGAATGAAGTTCATTTTGAAAAATAAGATTTACAGAATTTTAAAAAGTGGTTATTAATATTCATAACGGCTAGTTTTAATAATATTTTAATAGCACATCGTTGTTTAGTGAAACTCGGTATTGCGTATTACACACGCTATCGAGGAAGGTCGCGATTGCGTGTAATGCAAGGAAAGACAAGGATGCATGTTGTGCAAGCTCCTTTTGGTGTAGCGTACAACACAAGACATTAATAAAATTAAAAAGATATATTTTTTTATAAAATCTTGGGCTGTTACATTCTACCCCCCTTAAAATGAATTTCGCCCTCGAAATTCGTCGGGGTTATAAATGGTTTACTATTCGAAAGTTTCTTTAATAGAATCCCACATCATAAAAAGGAATACCAAAACTTGGCTTTAAAAACTAAAGTATGAAATGTAACGATTACCCAAATAAACTAATCGCTGGGTTTCCACATAGGTAAAAATATGGATATGGAAGAGAAATCTAACCATCATGTTCTGATGGAGAGTGGTAGAGAACATGGCTATGGAAAAGCCAATAATCACAAATCCATAGATTTGTGATGATATAAGGTACCATCTGATTCATCAGGTATAAGATCACTAGGACAACATTTTTGGTTTTCAAGATCATTTCTCTAAAGTTGAAAATTTGAATTAGAATAAATACTTACTTTATTTTGGTACAATCTCACTGTTGTTTGTGCCTTGAACAATTTCCACTTCATCTCTTAAATAAATGAAGTTGAATTTTTTATTCATGAAGTGTTAGCAGATTATGTGATAGAACGACGGGTCATTCCATCTATCTCAGACAAAAGGCTAGCAAAAATTATATACATAAGTCGGTCTATAGTGAGATTAATCATATATGGTTCCTAAAATGGACTCATACTTCATATATCATACTTCTTAATATAATAAAACTAGTTTCTACTAAACAGGGACTTCCTGTAGGTCAGTGGTAGGCGATAAAGGCCAGTCGCACTTCGGTTGTGGGTTCGATTCCTACAGCCTTGTCCGAAGCGATGGGCTGTCGCCCGTCCTGCAGGTTGTCCTTTTTCTAAAACTACGTTACTATAACATCCCATCAATAATATCGAAAATCTTCTATCCTTAAACAATACTAGCTTATGTCCAACATAATCCATTCCAATCTTTAGGTTTATCCATAATACTACAGTCCATTCTCATAACATAGTGAAAACGATTACCAGAGATTTAATACCATCGTTGATCCCCATATATCATAAAATATATCTTGTTGGTCACATTCCAAACATTCAAAGGCCTTAATCTTGTACTCTCTTGAATACCCATTGAACCTTAGTGAAAACATGAATGCAGTTAAAAGTTAACACTTTTCACATACCGAAATCCTCAAAATTCTATATACTCAAACCATGATATCACTTAGTCCTTATATCAATCATGAGCTCATGAATACTATTAAACATTTCATTTTCTCGTCTTCATTATGCGCATATCATCTTATTTCCAAAAAATATCTCAATCACTTTGAATACCACATCAATAAATATTGCAATACTCAATGATACAACATTATTTTGGAATCCCATTACATAAACACTTAATCATTCCACCACATCGTTGTCATATTCAACATTGCCAATAGTGATCGCATGTGATTTCCCTTTGTCCTTTGCCTTCAGTGGTTGCTCATGTTGATCATCACTAACCCTTGGATTAGGGCAATTATTAGCATAATGCCCCATTTCCTTGCACTTGAAGCATTGAAGTGTTGGCGGTGCGTTCTCTGCAGTGTTTGCTTTATTCACATCATTAGAAACCCTTTTTCCATTACTTCGACACTCAGCTGCTCGATGGCCTTCTTTTCCACACTTAAAACATTTTCTAGTCCCTTTAAGACAATCTCCACCATGCTTCTTTCCACACTTTGTGCATAAGGAAACATTCATCTTCTTTTCACCATTATTCTGAGATCTCTCCTTGAACTCCATCTTTCGTTTCTTGTCAAAACCATGAGATGGATATGTAACACCAACTTCCATTTCTACCTTGATAGCACAACGCACAATTTCTTCATAGCTACTGAAGTCTCTTATAACTAATGCCCTTCGAAGACTTGGTTTTAAGCCACTGAAAAATCGATAAACTTTACTTTCAGGTTGGATGATAATTCCAGAAGCATACCTTGCAAGTCTTGTAAAATTTGCTTCATAGGTACCAACAGATTCATCATCCCTTTGCTTCAGTTCAAGAAACTCTTTCTCCATCTTTGTTTGAAGAATACGAGGGAAGTACTTACTGAAAAACAAGTTCTTGAACTCGTCCCATTCCATGGACTCAATTTCATCCCTTGGCCTCGTATTCTTGATAAGATTCCACCATTGATCAGCTTCACCTTCCAAACGATATACTGCTAAGATGACTTTATCATGTTCAGAACATTGAAGAACTGAAAATATCTTTTCAGTAGTACTGATCCATTGTTCATCCACAAGTGGATCAGAAGACCCACTGAAAGAAGGTGGACGTTGCCTCATGAAGGACTCAATAGAATATTGTTCCCTTCTCTGCTCATTTGGAAGTCCAGAATGATTCATAGCTTGTGTAAGTATAGCAATAAGATTTTGCACTCCATCTCCCATAACATTTGTTTGTTCAGGAGGGAAATCATTGCATTGTCCATTGCATTGATCAACACGGTTCCTTCGGGTTCCAGCCATCGTCTAAAACCCAAAAAGAATAGTGTGAGAGGCAAAAATCATGCTAGGGAAAACAACATAATAAAGGGGGAGTACCTTCAATATCCATCATATTAGGTTTAATTCTATGATCGTTAGCATAATTCTATTACTATAACCTATACGTATACTTATCCCTAGGGACATCCCTACACATACCATAGAAATATCTCTAGGGATCTCAATAACGTTTTCGCATCCTAGTTTCCAAAGGTTGACTAAACCTTTCCTCTGATACCAACTGTAGAGACCCGAAGCTTATCGTACATGGACATTACATTACTTTTGCGGAATACTTAGTACATAACAAAAACACACACTAAAGGATCGTAATAGTTTAGTGTCTTTGGAAACTCGGAACGTAATCTTCTAATCGTGGTGAAAGATCTTCAATATCTCCCATAAAGATCTTCCCTTTTTTTTACCTAAAACCATTATTTATATCCTGGGGAAAAGAAAACATAAAAGGGTGAGCTCAAGTGCTCAGTAAGGGTATACAAAAGAAATAAAAATCATATCATATCTTTTTGAAAATCATAACCTGCAAAAGAGATCATAATATCTTAACATGGAACAAATCATAGAAGTGAAAATGAGATCACCATAATCATAACATTAAACTTGAAACTTTGTGGCATGCACACATAATCATGGAAAATCATTTCTTGTTAGTCATGACTCATTGCCAAGACTATCTTAGTGGACAAAGTCCCTTTCTGAATCGAGTAACCCTCGTTTCAGTCCTGTTTCACTGAACCAGTATAACCTACCGTTCCAGCCCTGTCTATCTCATGAGATATAAAATCTTTACCCAATGCATTGGAGGGAGATATAGGTCCCACCCATCTTATAATGAATCCTTTCTTATGTGTGCCACATAATCATAAAACATACATCATCGCATAACACATGTAACAAAAATGGGATTCTTGAAACATCATGACATCATAAATCAATTCATATAAGATAAAGGAATTCATAAAAATAATTCCATCACAACATGATCAAATCAATGTAATAATAGGGATAAAAACAGAACCCTACATTATCTTAGATGGAAAATAATTTTGATAAAACATTTGAACTCCATTCTTGAGGAAAATATCCTTTCTTCTTCAAAAACATTTTTTCCTTTCATAACATGTCATACAACTTTAAAATAAAATAAGTTGATTAAAAATAAACTTGAAAACATGTAAAGGAAGCTTCTTGGAAATACTGTTTTAAAAATCCATTCATGCCGTATAAGTTAAAAAAACATTCTTCGTACTTTTGTCGGAAAAGTCAAAAAAAGAACCTCGTATGAAAAACGTCAAAAGATTCCTTTCATATTTTTTACTAAAAAATCACCGAAGGGTAAAATTGTATTTAAACAATTGTAGTTGGATGGAAATAATATTACATATTGAGGAAACATGGATGTGGATGATAAAATACACCCCAGTAAATACTTACGAATAAACAATCTCGGATAAAAATGAGATTGTGATATTTCCCTTACCTTAGGTCCAATTTGCTTCATATGTGTCCGAACCTCCTGTATAATGATTTAAATAATGTCATTGACTTATTACAGAATCATATTCATTGTTATGATATCATATATGGTTCACTTATGACATTATATTACCCGTTCTTTTGTAAATTCCATGTTAAAGAAGCGTTTTGGGTAAAATCGTTTCATTTATCGTAGGTGTTTTGACTTGTTGTTCTTGACATCATTATTACTTATATCATGATTTACTTACTTCCAGAATATAAAATATGATTTATATATCATATATATTCAGTATATATATATATATAATAGATAGATAAATAAAATGAAAAACACCGTTCATGGAGACGGTAGTCCGTACGTACGCATGAACGCTGTTTTTCTTTCCTTATTGTCTTGAAATGGAAGTAAGTAGATGACATACATATGTATATATATACATAAATCAAGTAGCTTTATAATGTCATATATTTCATTATTATTTCTTATATATACATTATAATCATTCTTAAATGGTTAACATGGAGAATGAATCTCATCGCGTCGTGGAGACGGTAGTCCGTACGTACGCACGAGCGATGATATCATTTCTATAAATATTGAATTGAATTGGAGTGGATTATACAATATATCAGAATCAATATGATGTTGTAATAACTATTTATAGTTATTCTTTACACCATTATACCCATCCATGTAAGGTGGTGGTGGAAAATAGATTACACCACGGCGTGGAGACGGTATTCCGTACGTACGCACGCGCGGTGATTTCTTTTTCCGTAGGATGGATAGATGGTGAAATAGGGTTGTTTCATACTTATAATAAAATATCAGTATATGAGTGATACTTATGTTATTAATTCATAATGAAACAACCTAAGAAGAAGAAGTGGAAGAAGAAATAAAGATGAAAGAATTGGTAACGGTAATTACCTCTTCTTTGAAGTGCCTCTTTGAGACCTCCTCTTAGGGAACTAGAATTGGTCTTTGAGGAAGACCAGAACCTCTAGGATGTTTCTAGGGAAGTGGAGAAGAGATTTTGGCAGGGGTTGGCCGAGCTTGAGTGCTCAAATTGGTGTGAGGAGGAGGGGGAGGAGGTGTCCTTTTATAGGGGAGGAGAGGGGCACCTTAGGAATATCTCAAAATATTATTTTATATTAAAGTCAAAATCGGTTTATAATGGTTCCAAAGGGTCTTATTTCGAAGCTAAAGTGGGGATGGGTAAAAATCCTATCAACCAATAGAATTTAGACAAGTTTAGGACATTATTTTAACCATATCAATTAGATTTAACTCTAAGTTAAATAATTTAACTTTTACCATGTCTTTTTGTTTTCTTTCACTATATGGTTAATAAACTTACTATAACATGCCAAACGAACCCCAAATTGTTTATTATTAGTATATATATCCTTATCTAAGTCATTTGGCCTAACCTTAGATTTTTAGGAATACAATAACAATTAATAATATAATATTTGATTTAAAAACTATTTTGTGTCAATTTTGACACTATTTGATATATGATTTTTGTGAAAGTCATAACAGAATTAAATGTTCGAACCAAGTTGATTAAATCAACATTAATATATCATAGTAACCTATAAAATTATTGGAATTCATAAAAAATCTCAAATTACATTTATTTTGGTGTTTATAACATCAATTATGTCAATATTTCATTAATAAGATAATTACTGCATCATCGTTGTGTCATAAATAAATTAAATTATTTTATGTCTAAAAATTACAAATAAAATACCATCATGTAGGAAATCTTTTTAGCTTTCTAATGAATATTTACAATCGAATTTATCTTATGTATAACCCCATATTAAAAATGATTTACTTATTAAACTTTGATTTTAACTATTTTAACCTTTCTTTAAATAAATTAATAATAAATGTCCTAATCTAATCCAAGTGGGCCTAAATGGTCATATTTTATTCCTAAGTTTGTTTTTGGTCGAATTACACTTGTCCAATAGAATTAGGACATGTGTTAGGGTAATAGTAATATCATATTTACCCTTAGTTACCCTATTTACTATTAACCGCGGTAAAAAAAGTAAAAAGTTACTATTCACCAAAAAATTATTTTCATCTCATTGAACCACATTTTAGTCCTTGATATTAACCGTGTCTCTCGGATTTTCGAAATTACATTCACAGAAGCGGCAAAATTATGTTTTATGAAAAATTCAGTTTTTTTAACTACCACTTAGTAGTTTCACTATTCATCAAAAATTGATGTTTTTCAGAACAATGCCAAAATTTCATCCTAAGCTATATTTCATATTCCGAATTCAAAAATGAAATCTATTTTACCAAATTCATAACATAGAAGTTGCATTAATTAATTTTATAATTAAATCCTGCTGTTAAAATAAATAGCGTGTTTTTAGGAAACAATATATATCAAAAGATTGACACTTGATTATGTCTGGTTTAAATGTGAAATTACAACCAATGACCAACATTGTATTAAATTGTAAAAATATATTCTAAATATACTTTAAAACCACTCAAATTAATAATTTATCACTATTAATTATTTCAATTAAAAAAAGTTGTTTTTAATTATAATTTAGTAATTTTCACTATTCATCAGAATATGAAAGTTATCCGAAAAGTACCAAAATTTCACCTTAGGCTAAATTCGATACTCCGAATCCAAGAATGAAGTTCATTTTGAAAAATAAGATTTACAGAATTTTAAAAAGTGGTTATTACTATTCATAACGGCTAGTTTTAATAATATTTTAATAGCACATCGTTGTTTAGTGAAACTCGGTATTGCGTATTACACACGCTATCGAGGAAGGTCGCGATTGCGTGTAATGCAAGGAAAGACAAGGATGCATGTTGTGCAAGCTCCTTTTGGTGTAGCGTACAACACAAGACATTAATAAAATTAAAAAGATATATTTTTTTATAAAATCTTGGGCTGTTACACTATCGACCAATGTGAGTTCTTAAGCATCATTGGGAATGCAACGCCAATTGACCACCTACCTTTAGAAAGTAGGTACGAACCTAGTTTTGGATGTGGAACCATTTGCGAGATTATATATAGAATGATAATTTTGATCCAATTTCAATGATTATGAAATATATCAAACCACCCCCAATCAACCATCGAGCCAATAAAAATTAACATTGATCGCTTCTTTTATTTCAAAAAAATAGGTAACTCGATGAAAGTGCATTTAATCATGGCATATTCTTCCCAACAGTGAAAGGATGGACTACCTGATTCTCTTCAATCCATCCTATTCACAAAATGATGGATTCTAGGTCACGTCTTGTTCATTGAAGCTATGTGTATAGTAAACTAGAACTAATCACTACTCAGACTTGGAATGGTACAAAAACATAACCATATACATAGGAATGTCTGGAGTACACATGCTAGGATTGGTGACATCAGCAAGGACATGGTCATGTCATACTTTCATGGGACATGTTGTGTACCCTTTTTTAATTTCAATTACTTATTATAATGTAGTATAAGGCCCTAACTATCATTATTATACAAGAACTTTAGTTTGGATCATTCCCTCTCTCAAGCCATTGTGTGTGGGTTCACTTGTTTTGGAGTGATTATAGTCTCAGTCCTCCCCTATAAGGGTTTATAATGGAATCTGGTCCCAATTATAAAAATCCAGACCCCTCGGTAGAACAGAGTTGGTATCCCTATAATTGGTTGGGTGTAATCATCATTACAATTTTTTCCCTAGGTAGGGTAATCATAATTTCCATGATAAACGCTATATGAGCGATGATACCCTATCTAGTAGGGTAAATATAGTAGGTACATGCATCCCCCATGAGATATGGGAGTGATCCCCTACCTATTTATGAATACCTTTTCTTTTTTATGACTTCTAGTCAGATCAAGTGTGTATCTCATATGAGTCCTCTTAGTTTTCAGTGAGTACATATTGGGTAAAGACTAAAGATCATGACCTTATGGTTGAGAATTACCAGTGATATCATGAATCATGGAGTGGATTCTCTTAGAATGATCACTACCTAGAATCCTCAAGTAGTATCTTGTGGTTGATAGTATGGTTAAGACCTCTTCAGGACATGGAGAATATTATGAGTATATATTGGTTTATTCTTTCTTATCATTATGTATAATATTTTGGGTGAAATACCTATGTATTGAAGATATGAATACTCTTGAAAATTAATTTATTAAATTATCATTTGGTCCAAGACCCTCATATTTCATTTAATTTACTTGAATATTAATAATTAATCACATAACTATCTTAGGGTATTATTTAATCACCATTTAAAAATATAAAATTATCCAAAAGATATAAAACTCATTTTATTAACATTTTGGAACTGGTAAAATATATCTCCAAATTCAACATTTCATTTAATGTGAAGGTAATCAATATTTATAAAATAAAAAATTTAAAATTAAAGGTGAAATTTTCCCAACTCATGATCTCAGAAAAATATTATCTAATTAATAATATTCACACACATTCCACTTCAGTAAAAAAATTTCTATGAAAAACTATTAAAACAAATATTGGGTAAAGGTGTTTTGTCAAAACACATTAATATGGGATGAAAATCCGAATGGGTAAATTTTAATATTGGGAGGATGCAACAAAAATAGGTGTTTTTAAATAATAAATGTTATAATTTTAGTCTTTAAATAACCTAATAATTTGTTTAGGTATTGTGTTAAGACATCTATAATTACTTTATAGTGAAATTTATATTGATTTTTAAAACCATGTAATTTTTTTGAACCACCTCTTTCCACCCAATATACCAATAAATTATCTCATCACTGATGAAAACACATTTAAAAAGGTCAAGTATAGTTATTTGATTAATTATTTTTTAGTTTCACATGATAAGAAATGATTTCATTTCATATAACTCAATTATGGTCAAAGGGATTATTCTCTACCCAACAAGTTGGAAATCCCAGAATGTTTAGTTCATGAATTTATTCCCAACTTCTCATGGATTCCTATATAAAAATAGTTTAATGGATCAATGATTAACCCAAGACCATACACAGTTTCATATCGAAAAAATTAATCATATTTTTAATATAAAGTACCATTATAAAACCATTGGTTCATATTTATGGAAATATAAGATTAGTTTTATTAATAATTCTGAATATATAAGTCAATAATTCCATAATAATTTCATTATTTTCACTCATAGGTTTGAGACCACATAATGTAATCAAAAGAGATATTTACCAGTTATCAAAAATCATAAAACACCAAAAAACCACGAGAAAAAAATTCCATAACAAAATGACCCAAATCACCTAATCAATAAAATTAATGGATTTATAAACTAAGAGAGAAATTTTATAATAAAATATAAAAATAAAAATAAAAATTATTACGACTAAAATCCCTTACATATCCAATCAAAATCCTCCATTAATTTTCCCTTAAATTCATAGGAATCTTGGAATAAAATAACATAATAAATTTCAATAAAAATAGTGATGAATGGTTTTATAAAAACTATAAAATCTTCCTTAAACCAAGATGATATAAATCCTTATTCCAATATGATATTTTTCTATGACTTTGTAAAATTACCAAACCAAGAACCAAATAACAAAAATACAAAAATATAGAAAAATAACGAGGTAAGATTGAACAGGACGGATAAACCTATATGTTTATCCCTGGGAAAACCATTTTCTATAATAGAGATTATAAATAATATACAGATGGATTATAAAAGTAAAATTTATAAATATTTTATGAAGATTGTGGGAGACAATGAATAATGTCTGTAAGACCAAAATCAGATAGCATAGAAGCATGTATTAAGTATGATGAAATAAGGAGCATCCTTGGTGAGTTTGATGAAAAAAGTGTGAAAATACAAAGTAATTTTCTGAAATTAATCATGGGATTAAATAAATTTTTTTCTTAATTTTACCTAATATTAAAATAATATATTTTATTAATGTATACATTTTTCAGTGGAAGGTGATGTTAGAGTGGTAGATGTATTCGACCTAGTGAAGGGATGTCCATGTAGATTAAATCAATGTTTTATTTATTTTTATGGATATCGAAAGATAGTGGAACCACATATATATGTTATGATCTATTAAATTTGTATGGTGGTCTCATTTTATGTATTTTTAATTATAATAATAATTAATCTGATTAATTAATTTTTTTGTGGCTTCACCCTAATAGAGTAAGACTAAGTCTGAACAATGTTAAATATATGCATTATTATTTTCAATTGTTTCAATCAATTCATTTTTTAGTAGTTCTTGTATTTATTGTTTGAAAGTGTGAGTTGATGTGAAATGACATAGTTTTGACTTGTCTTCTATGTTTTGGTACATTGTCAGTTTGGGTTCATTATGGTTCTTTTTTTGTTGATAAGTTATAGATAAATGACCTCTTATGATCAAGGGATTTCATAGACTCAATAAGTTCTATCAAAGAATCAATTTAAGAGTTTTGGATGACCATACCCAAATGATGGTGTATCATAGATTGGTTTAGTAGCATCATGCGACCCTCATCCATATAGATTAATTCTATTATACAGTTTATGATACCAATTATATGTATTAATATATTTTTGGATAACATTAATTGAAGAATAAATGAAATTGTATAAGGGTAAGGTCTAGATGGATACATTATATATGAAGTTTTTGAGTCCAAATTAATATTTTATACCTTTTTTGAAAATTAAAATACACATCATTGAAATTAATTTCACTTGAAGTTGTTTTATTTTGAGTTTTGATTGCGCAAAACATAACTTCTGATTATTTATGTTCTAGTATACTAATGTTATCGATTAATTATCCAATGTAATAGAAGATTTGTTAATGTTAAACGCACAATTTGTTTTTAAAATTATTTTTTTTGTTAAAACAATTCCAAAAGATCTCAAATGTTACTATTAGATTTTTTATGAATATTCCAATAAATTGATCCAACCTTCAAGGAAAATAAAAATATAGTAATATAAGTAACATAATAAAAGAAATTATTTCTACATCAACATTACACTACCTTAGTGATTTTGAGAGTTTCCATTGTAAATATTTTCAATGTATTTTTCTTAGAGCTTATTATTATGATGTTATAGCTATAAAATCTCTATGCCTTTCTTATTAAAATCATTTCATTAAATATTATTCTTCCATGATATTATAGGGAAGGAATCATAAATTTCTAAATGATGAGTTTGGATATGTTTTGGTGTGGAATATCTATAAGTCCTATTGATAGAAGTGGAACATATGAATAGAGATTCTTACAATCAATAAGTCTATAAAAGGAGATTATATTATAGAACATGTATATGTTGACGAGTGTATTAATGAATTTCTTAATGTAGAACATATTTTAACTAATGGTTCTATATAATAATTAACTAGTTTTGAAGTAATATAGCATGGATTTTATTACTAATCCTCCCACTACTTTGCAATAAAAGGAAAAATTTATAATTAATTATACCTATTGATAATTATATCCTTTATCGATGTATTTTTTATTTTCAGTCTAAAAATTATGTTTTATTTCCATTAAATTATGTTTAATTTTTGATTGGATTGTATATCCCAGATTAGGTTTTTAACTTCTTGGTGTTTAATTTATTTATTTTATTTACATTATTATACTCCAAATTTTTCATAGGTTGTAACTCCTGACCATATTATATTGTTCAATGGATTTTTTTATTATATTTACAACTTCAATTCATCCCCTCTTGGAGATGACATACCCTTATTATCAAGTAAAACACTTGGAATCACATAGCTTTTCATCATAGTAAACTATGTATAGATAAATATTTTGTTTCAGTTAGATATTGTCTATATATTTTAGAAATAATATGTTCTGTTATCCTTATACAAACTTTTTAGTAGAATAAATATCTTATTTTTATTATTATAGGAATTATTCTAGTCTGAATTTTATAAAATTGAAATAAAAATTGACCACATCTTTTTGATGAAGATGACTATGAGTATTTGAAATATATCATGGAAACCTACATAAAAAATACAATAGTTAATTTTTTTATTCAGATTGGTGAATACATGATTCTCGAAAAACTTTTTCATAATTTTACTTATTTTGAAAATGTGGAATTTCAAATAAACTCCATATTTTATAATACCTTGTTATATGAAATTAAGAATAATATCTATATTAATGTTCCCTCACATGGAAATACCTATTGAATTAGGAAGAAAGTTGAAGTTACACACTTTAGAATATATAAAGTCCATTAATTTGAAATATATATAATGTAATATGGTAATAAATCATTTTAATTTCTTATCGGTGAATGTATTACCCAAATTAATCAATGATGAAAGATAATTCTTAACTGATTTAATTACTGGGATAAATATAATTTCTAATTGAACTGGTTATGGAAAATATCATTTATATTCTACCAAAAGAGTGATTATAATTGAGATCTTCAATTGATGGCCCAAATATTATTACAAATATTAGTCTAGATGAGTTAATTAGAACACATAAATTGTATGAGAACTATTATAAGATAGAATTAATGAAACAAATGGTGTTTTTTTATTCAACTACAAGAGAATTAAATTATTATACCAATAATTTTATTTTGGTAACATCTTGAAGATCATCCAAAGTTATTCAAATAGTAGTAACAGAAATATTATAGAAGGTGAATTTGTTAAAATGGAAAGTATAATTTTTGGTAACCATAACATACAAAAATATTATAAGAAGTAATGAAAGATTAAAAATTAGAAGAATAATTTATTATAAACTCTATGTTATCAACTTAAAAAAATTATTCATATTTAATTGGATTGTTGTAGGATAATTAAGTATAAGGAATATAAAAGATAATCTATGTTAAAAGGAAACAATCTTCTAGAAATATTAATGGTACTTGGAGTGTAAGTGAATATTAATATACATTTCACTGTTATTCAAAATATAATGATGGAAATAAGAACATAAAAAATTTATAGACAAAGGTTTATAAAAATAAAATGTGAATTATGAAGAAGATATTTGTAAATAAATTATAAGATTTTAATTTGAGAGCTAATTTTCTATTTACATTAGATGATAAATATGAGGAATCACAATCATATAATGTGATTTAAGAACCTAAATCCCATGTGTAAATGAAAGATTATATTTTCTTTAGTTTAAGGATCTTATGAAATAATTTATTGTAGATATATATAAAATAATGAACAGATTTATAAAAATAAGGATGATGATGTTTTGATTAAGAATGATAACTATATGTTATACTATAAACTTAAAACTAAGAGTATATTTATTCTAACCATGAATGATAAAATTGTGGTTTTGAAGTTGAAATATAATGTTAAAATTTTAATGAAATTCTTTAATAACATTACTTCATGGAGGAAAATCCTTCATAAATTATGTAGTTAGATAATTATTAAGAGAAATACATATGAAAATGGTAGTAAATATTTTAAAAGGTTGTCATTCTAGTATAATAATTATTCTTCAAAGTGTGCACCATTTTGAAATAATCTTCAAAGGGGTGGACATTTAAAGAGATTATTTTATTTGAACAAAGTGAAATATTTTGTAAATTTCAAAGAATTGATTTAAGAGGAACAAAGAGTTACAAAAAAGAGAAATGTTATAAAAATTTGTGTGCTAAAGGCTTCTTCCTAAAAATATATATGGACCGAAGAAGTTCAGGATATAGAGAACTAAAATTTTGATTCAATGAAATCACATGTTCCCTAAAATATATGGAAATCAGTAATGGTTATGTTCTATGATTATGTGTTATCCTTTTACATTTTTTTTTACATTATTATAAAAAAGTATGATTTTATGTTTAATTTTCCTTACTCATACATATGATTTATGCTTTAAATATTTTACATTATATTTTTTTAACATCTTGATATAGATGGTTTTTTTGTTCAGGAAACTTTAAAAAAATTTAATTGTTCTTTTTAAACTCTCTTAAAGGAGGTTTTTTATTATTTTATATCTTTGAATATATTGCTACATGATATATTTAACTCATAGAGAAAGGGGGATTTTTAAATAATTTTTTAAATAAATATTCCTATTTTTTAATAAAATTTTGGTTGAATAAGAAGTGTTTACTTTACAACTTACGCAACCATATTTATCCAAAGTATATTATCTGATCATTTGAAGATAAATTCTTTGAGATTTATTTATTTCTTATAAATATTATATAACATAATAAAGGATTATATTTTCTGGATTAATGTGTGTTTTATTTATTTATTTTTGATAACCCCAAAGGGGAATAATGATTGTTGTAAGTTGTAATGGAATTTTTATGAGGGAGAACTAATTAATAATATTTGAAAAGGGTGAGAAAGTGTATTCCATTGGATTAAATAAAAATAAAATCCATAATCCAGAAGAATGTTTTTTTATGAAAATCCTTAAAATTCAAAAAATTCATTTTATATCCAAATTTTGAGTAAGTTTTACAAATGTCATTAGAATATTTTATATTTATTTTATTTTATCTATAATTTCATGATAATTATTTATTTATCTATTTCACTATACTCATATTTTTGAACCATCCATTTTATTTTATTTTTCTCTTCTTATAGTCCACTGTTAGATGATTACAAAGGGGTATAGATTGGAAAGACATTTTTAGGTTTGAACATGTTTTATGATTTTCCATTAACAAAGAGGGAGAATTATTTATATGGACTGAATTAAAATATATTTTCTTATTAAAGGGGAATAATATATTTTTATTAATCCTATACTTAGTGGGAGTATTTTTCGATGTTACATTATTTTTTTATTAAACATACCATTTATTGTATGTTTTGTGATTATAAAAAAAAGAGATGTTTTGAGTCAAAAAACAAAATTTTCAAAATGATTTTTTTTGAAAATCTCTATATAATTCATTATAATTTTTTAACCTTAGTTTTTGTGTCGAATTTATAATTATTCTTAAGTTAACTTCCTTATGTTTCTGTTATGATAAATTAAAGTGATCCATTTTTTCAAGATATTTGAGAATTCATGTTGAAGTACATCTACTTAAAGATATGACTTCTTCCATGTTTGTAACAAATGAACTCAATGATCCCAGATGCTCCCATTGGATATTTTATAATTATCCTAATAATATAAATAAATATTTGAATAATGGAATAGATGAGTGATATGAGTTTCACAAGTTATACAATGGATAAAAAAATTTCTGACTAAATATTTCACTACCAAAATGATGTTAATAGTTTTTCCGGGAATATTTTTCAATCTATTTTTTGAAAACCTCCCCCCCCTTTTGAGGCAAAATCAATGATAAATTAATATTCTACCTTCATATTGTACAATAACTAACATTGAGGTTTCTATCATGGAAGTAATGTCTCTCATTCTAGTGGTATTCCATTTTTTTGTAATTTTGAAATAAGTAAATGAAAATAATATGCATGATGATAAAAATCATGTAGGAAGGTGGTGTAATAAAAATGATGGAAAAAATTTAGAAATAGAGATAAAACAGAACAAAAGAAAATAAAGTTAGTAGGAATTGGCCCAGATCTTGGTCAACCGACTCTACAACATTCTATCATAGATATACTAAAAGATTTTATCATTTCCCAACCTCAATCAATGATTTCATGAAATATAGAGTCACACACATCTCTCATCCAATATGATAAACAATCTAACACAAACCCAATTGTAGTGCATGAGTGATCTCTGAAAAAAAAGAAGTAATCACCAAATTGAACCTCATCATGTCAGAATATTTTCCATTTAACGATGATATTATTGAGATCATAAATCAACCATCCTCTCCTAGAATCTTGGTCAAACAAAATGAGAAAATAAAGGGATTAAGATGAATGGAAAATGAAAAATTGTCACTTCCTCACAGTGGTTGTGCTCTGACATCATCGGTGACACTATCACTATCTTCCAAGATAATGGAATAAGGTGATGATCAACATGAAGTTAATATACTCAAGATATATGGGAGATTTACTCTTTGTCTATGAACTTGTAGGTAAACCCTTCATTTTTTAGGGATAGAGTAATGAGTGATCCTAATATTAAAAAAAATGAAACAAAAAAGTGGCGAAATCCTAAAAAAATGGGAAGAGAAACATACACATGGAATGAATTTATGTGATCATCATTATCTCTTATTTAAGTTTATGTAAAATCAGAAAAACTATTATAAAGAATTCACTTACCCAACAATTTTATATTCCATGAAGTGACTATGATCCTAATCTTATATTTACTCCACATGGATGGTTCAAGGGAAATGATTGATGAGGGAGAACATTTAAATCTTCCATCTACTCCCATGAACTCATTTTACTTTGTATTTGGAAAATTATCATAATTTATTTAGATACATATAAAAATCTGTGAATACTAACATTTAAATGATATTATCTAATCTGAAATTTTCCCTTTCTCCTCTGTTTCCACTTCTTGTTTTAAATTTCTTTATTTCTAAATTTGAGGGAACCCATGAGAAAATATATTTTATGAATATTTAATATATTCCCCCAAAGTATACTTAAATTTGATTACCTATGAATTTAAACATTTCTAGAAATATCGCTTGGTCAAATATTCCACACATGTATATATTTGACATGCCCGTCTTAAGCTTGTGCTAATCACTATCAATTCTTAGTGGAATATTTCCAATATCCAGGCACAAAAATTAATTCTAATGAAATAGATTTTTACCAATGATAGTATTTACTATTCATTAGTAGATGGAGTTTAAATACCACACTTTAATTTATCAATGGAATTATATAGATGAACCATATTCTATTGTTCTTTAACCAATTTCATTAGAGTATACCATAATCTTGAATCAAATTATCAATCACTTATTCATTAGAAACCTGCTTCTAATATGTATTTCTTTTTAATAATAGTCATATATGAAGTTTAATTCCATGGTTTGGTCACACATGATCATTACTTGTTGCTTGGGAAGATAGAATCTTCCCACTTTAGAAGAGTTATCAACTTGAAAAATCATAAAAATTCCCTCATCTGACTATGATAAAGCTAATGTCTTATTTAATATCAGGTATGTAGAAAAATGAGAACTAGTGATTGAAATATTCATATCCCCATATCAGGGTTCTCAAGTGTCTCATACTTTGGGGAAAATGATCATGAAAGTTTTAGGAATCCATGAATTATAATGAATCAGTAGTGCTCAATACCTCAAGGTCTTAGAATCTCAAACCACTAGTCATGAATGAAAATAGATGTGGAGATTACATTCCCATGTTAACATCTACAGTATACCAAACACTGATAAAATATCCTATAATATCTCGAGCTTGAATCAGCACCCTTCAATCATCGTTATATGTTTCCAGACTCAGAACATAATTTTCATTTTCATTACACGATCTCTAGGTCTAGTAATATTAATTCTTCATGGAACATAGTTTTAAATTATAGTGGAATCATATTTTTCTGACACTCAGTGTGGTTTTAACTTCACCATCATCATTGTTAAGCTATTATATCTTAACAAAACTATAATATATTGAAACAAAATCATCATTCAATATATTTTTTCAAAAAACATTTCCAAACACAATCATCCTTGAATGAAATATTCTATCACTCTTAGATAGTTCTATGAATACAATTGATATTGATTGATAGATTTGAACAAGATAGGTTGTTTTGTAGCATCATACTTGTGTTCAGTTAATTTTGATGGGTTGTGGTCGTTCATCCATAGTATGTTATGTTAATTTTGAGAGGGGGATATATTAAAAATTTCATATTATGTGACCATGAGAATGACATAAAATAGTTTGGGGTTCTAATTTATTGTCACTTGGGTACTATATAAATTTTATGAATTTAATCAATTCAAATTTCCATATTCATTCATTTGGAATTCATGAATATTTATGTTTTAGGATCATAGTATGTTTTCTTCACTTCATGCAATCACTTCAAAAGTTTTCTAATTTTTACATAGCGTCATCAATGTACTAACCACATGAAAATTCTTCATATTCACTTGGTTGTTTGAAATTTAATTCCAAATATCCTAAAATACACACATAATTTATAATTCAATGAAATAAAACATTCAAATTAAAACTCAAGAAAATAAAATCTATGCATTTTTATATACAAATATTCCAAAAAATAATTAAAATATAAAGTATATAATTATATCATTATTAATTCTAAATATCCTGATTAATTAATAAATAATAAAAAACTCATTCATAAAAGAATGTTTTTTCATTAAAATATATAAAAAATAAATCAAGGAAAAATAAAGAAAATAATCACAAAAATTACTAATTTTGATTAAAATATTCAAAAAATTAAACATTTATCATATTTGAGTTAATATTCAATAGTTTATCATTTGAGGAACATTTTGATAAAAAAGTCAATAAATTCAAAAAAGATGATGTTAAAAAATAATGTTAAAAAATCCCATGCCAAATTCCCTACTCTTAATAAATTAAAATATTTTGAAATTCAATTTATTTTCTTTATTTCGAAAGAGTATAAAAAAATTTCCTATATTTCCATAGTTGGAATACACATAATGGAATTATATATAATCACTAAACAGTCCATTTCTAAAAAATTCATGTATAGTATGTGAATCCTCCATACTAACCTAACTAAAAACGAGTTAAAATTGTTGTTCTATGTGTGTAGACAAATGATATTAAAGTATAAATATCTCTATAATAAAAATAAATGGATTTTTTCACTCTCTCTCGGGTTCCTCTAACAAATGTTCCACAGTATTCTTTCTTAAATTAATTCAATTGACATTTTATATACCAATTTTCTACATCTTTAGTTGGTTTCAACATTCCCCTCACAAAAATGAATTCTTTTTTTGACAATAAGAACATTTATTTTATTTTTTCACAAACATAAATATGAAAAGAACATTTTTAATTTAAATATGGATTTATTTTTTAATATACACACACAATTCCCTTTATCTCATATTTTCACTCTAGGATCCTAATTACCCACTTTAATCTAGTCTCAAAGTTGTTAAATTAATCTATATTGAGTTACTTATTAAATGTTTTCTATTTCACTAAATATATATCAATCTTAACAAGTTAAAAATTAAAGTTTACTCATTTTATAATTATAATTCTACAAAAATATAAACTAGCACACTCCATTTCAAAGATTTCATATATTTTAAACAAACAATAGTAGAAAAAAGTACTCAAAAACAATTCAATTATAAAACTTTCAGAATTAGTGAAATCTATAAAAATGATAATGATATTTTTCCATAGGTTGGATGAATTTAATTTCAATTTTCCAAACCTAAATATAGATAAAAGGTTATTTTTTTAAAAGTAAAAGAACTTTAGTTTATTCTGAAAGGAAATATTTTTTTAAAACAGAATTTTGGGTTTGATGATTTGTATAGAATTGAATCATAGTTAAGGCACATTTTAAGACTCCTATCCTCTACTTGTAGAAACCAAACATTTATCCAATGTTGAATACTAAGGTTGGATTAAATTTTAAATAAAAAATATTGTCAAAATTTATTACTTTATTGTATGTTTAAAGGGTCATAAAATTTAAATAAATATCATTTTCTGAAAATCTAATCCAATTATAATTTTTATTAATTGTTTATGTTTTTATTTTAAGTATAAATATAAGAGTTTTTAATTTAGCTAAAATATAAACAAGATAGATAATGTTTTATTGTAACACAAATTCATTTGTAGTGTGTAATATTGGTGTAAAAATTTGGTCTAATTTGGTTTTCAAATCTCTAGATACCAAAAAGACTCAAACTCAAACTTTAAAATAGATTTACATAATCAAATTAATAACAAAGATAATTCTGCTACACTTATATACAATCACCATGCAGTATGACTAATGTGATGAATTTAAAATATTAACCCCTGATGAAAAATATTTTAAATGTTATTATGTAGCTAAATAAAATTCCCCTTATTTGATCCTTTCCATGTCTATTCAAGAACCTAAAATTTTAAATAGAGTGACATATGTAATATACCTGTTAAGATCAAAGATTTAAGAACCATTTTTAAGGGATTTTGATCTAGTAAGATCAAGATTTTAGATCCTATTATCCTTGAAAATAATATTAAATCTTCCATGGTTCCTCATTAGTAAATTCGGTGCCTTCAAATAGTAACATAGCTTGTAGATGAAACAACTCGTTATTAACTGTAAGAATAAATTTTTAAAAATAAATAAATAAATTTTAAATGAAAAAGGAAAAAACATAAAACTAAATATAATCTTGAGATAATCCCCCAATGGGTGTCGTCATTAGATTTCCCACATATGGAGAACCTTGTAGTCAACACTAATCTGATAGAGGTTGTGTATTTTTATCTAGGAACCATAGGATATGATTATTTCAATCTTTATTTCTTTTTGAATTTTTTGAGTACACCTTTTAAAACATCCTTTATGTCCCCATCTATTAAATTATAGATTTTAGGGAAAAGTGGATAGGAAAACCATATATAAGGGTACCTCCCATCCTCTACATATTGGTGGTTGGTGTGTGTTGGATAGGGATAATAAACATTAGGATGCGAATTGTATCTTGGTTCAGTATAAAACAACATTAATTCTTTGAAAATAGTAAATTTTCAAAAATCCTATTTCACCTTAGTCAACAATACCAACATATACTCTTCTACTTCAATAACTATGAATTTTTAAATTTCATGAATCACTAGGAATTACATGTGTTCCATCTCAAATATAAGTTCATTCCCACCAATTATTCTCAAGAAGTCACAATGATATGTAGTCTATTTAATTCCACTAAAATAATAAAAAATATACAAATCATCTAAAATATAATTAATATTAAAAAATAATGAAACTTCTAATATGCAATCCAAATCTCTATGAAATTTTTTTCTTCCACTTCATCAAAGACATAAAGTTTTCCTAGAAGTTTTTTATATTGGGAGTGATGTAGTTATCCACCTCCAACATCTATTAAAATTACATCACCTCATTTTCAGTGACCTCAATGGTAATGAATATGTTCACCTTATCTATTGTAATTTATAGACTCAGTGAAAAATAATTAATAAATTTAGAACACATAAAATCATCAAGTAATGTACTAGAAATAATATGGTCCCTAAAAAGTATTCCAAAATCATCATTATTTACACGATTCGTTTCCTACTAGTTTGTAACAAAATTAATAGAATGTGAATATTTCATATCTATCCATGAATATATGTATATATTTGAATTAAAAATAGGTATCTCTAACTTCTTCTTTCTTCTAGTTCATTTCTCCTTTCTTCTCAATTACCTTCCAAAACGTTCTTCAGTGTGTTACTAGAGTTCAATATTTTTTATTTTGGTTTTCCTAATACATACTAAAAAATTGATTGAACATTTCCATCAAAATATGATAATAATACATTTCAACATTATCAAGATCAAGATATTTTCATTATTGAAGAATGTATTGAAATTATGCCATATAATCCCCAATAATCTAACAGGGACTTTGAATCAAATACATTTGATTCCATAATAGATGAAAGAATATTAATTAATGTAAAAATGAAAAAACACAATAAAAAGTGTTTATCCCACTAAAAATGATGAAAAATATATTAAAAAACTCATCATAAGGGGACATAATAGTTTCATTTATATTCTCCATATATATAGCACAGTGGATAACCTTATGGTTTCTTTGAAGGAAGCAGTGTATCTCATTTTAGTGATCCTAATAAAACCTATATGGTTTTTTTTTAATTTTGAAAGAATTAATTGAAAACAATATGCATGATGATAAAATTCACTATGGGTGTGAGGGGAATGTAATCAATAGACATGAGATGGAAATATGGAAAATAATCTAAAATGAAGGGAGAAAAGTGAGAAAAAATCATCCCAAATCCTAGACAATACAATATTCAATTAACTATTATAGATATAATAAAGTATTCGTTAATTTTTTAACATAAATTACTTCTTGTTCAATCAATTGAGTAACACATATAGCTCACTTGTGAGAATGAAAACTCAAACACCGAACCAACTCTAGTGCCTGAGATCTCTCTGAAAAATTGTACGAATCACCTAATCAAACCTCCAAATATAAGAATCCTTTCATATATGATGTGATCCTAATGATATAATAAACAAAAAATCCTTTATCAAAAACATAGTTGAGTATAATGAGAAAATAAGGTGATAAAACTAAAGGAAAAATAAGTAAAGAAAACTTCCCTTGGGTGTCCGTGATCTTATATAAAGACTTACATTATACCTTTCCACAAAGAGCAAGGAAGATGATAATGATAAAAATAATGTTTAGATCTCCAAGAGGCATTTGAGATTCAATCCATGGCTCTAGAATTATGTGATATCCCTTCATATTTGAAGGTTGTCGGTTATAACTCATGGAGGATAAAAAATGAAAAAAAAACTCTCTTTACTAATTGAAAAAAGTAACAGCGGAAGGAAACAAGAGAGAATATGGGATATAGTTTTAGGTCCCATGAATTGGGAATTTCAAAATAGAGGGAAGCATGATTCAATTATAATAAAATAGAAATAGAAATGTGGCAACAACCTAAATTAATAGGAAATAAAACATCCACATAATACACATTGAAAAGATAATCATTAGCTCCCAGTGATTTCCTAGTGAATGTATCCAACAAAATATAATGACATTTTCTTCCCCTATAATTTTACATGTAAAGAAGTGACTATGATCCCAATCATAGATTTTCTCCATGTGAAATATTTAAGGTTTATGATTGGGGACTTAAAGCTCTGTAATATTCCATATTTTCCCATGATTAAGATTTCTATTGTATATGGGAAAATTTCTTGATTTAGTTAGAGAATGTGAAACAAATATATGAATTTTAATGTTTAGATGATATAATATGATAAATAAATTTATCATGGCCCACTATTTTCACTTATTTTATTTAATTCATTACTTTCTGTGTTTTAGGGTACCCATGTGAAAATACATTTTATAAATATGTATAATCTCTCTTTAGATTCAACATAAATTTCATTAGATCGTCCTTTTAACTTTTCTATAAATAAATCGTAGTAAATTATTGTACATAGGTAGCACTTATAGATTCCCATATTCAACTCATTATGATCATAATCGTTTATTAATGGAATACAAGACGTCTCAGAACTTGTTCACTCAGAAGTAACTAAACCTGGTTCATCACATGGACTAAAGCATACCTCTACATATTTTAGTGTTTTCTAACTTACAGAAAATATATTTGATGGTACAGGGGGGATAATGTACCCCGTATGGTTAAAGTTATGAACAATGGTATGATAAGCATAAAAATAGTGGAATACGAATAAATAAAAAAGCATCAGTATAAGAAAATCATCCAAATATATGGAGTAAGTTGGTACAAATCCAAACCACTGTCATATAAATTTTTTACTCATGTCATTGTGATATATAAAAATTGATGCTATATGGAAAATAAATATACCAGCATACACACCCTAAAATAACCCAAAATCTATCTCTACTGGAATTATGGGAATAAGACTAGTACTCTCCTACAAAGCCCCATGCTATAATCAAATTAATAATCCATGACTGAGTGATTTACATTATACATACCTTCATCCATGAAGTATACCCAGGTACCAAATTGTGACCCGAATATAGTGTGAGATATACTCAGTTGTACACTACAAATGTGATCTATAACAAATCCATTCTATGCATATAATCTGAAGTAATGTACACATATAAAAGGTATGAATATTTAAATATAAGTGATGTAGTTCAATCTATAAGAACATTCTATAGTTATAAATCTATAAATGATAAAAAATTATATAATAGTGTAAATAATTAACAACATCTTAATCTAGAAGATCAAGCATCAGGAAGCTATGGTATACACCATATAATTATATATCAGAACTACACGGGCCATGACCTAGGGATAATGAACATGGAATCCTCATCAAGTCCATGAAGATCATCTATAGAAAACATAGTGTACAGTATTCCTACATAGGATTGAATCCCAGGGCTGATTACTATGGTTTCCTATTAGAGTCCATGGATATTGTCCATAGAAAACAAATTAAAGACTTGGGTGGAGCTCAAGAAACATGTCTGATGTGGTACAAAAAGACGGATTCAAGGTAACAGTCCATCACATCAAATATGTAAAATATTTATGTGGTTCATTGGTGACATATCATGATACATTATATTAGGTAAATTCTATTTCATCCATTATAAATATAGTATCCATTCCCTTCAGCAATTTAATTCATCTTATTCATTTCAAAAAACATCTTACTTTTAGGTGATAGTGAAGGAGGCCATGCAAGTGTCAATGACATTAATAATATTCATTTAATGAATTATAAAAAGTATTAAGGGTACATGTTCGTGTCTATACCATTTAACTATTGATTTTATTATATTCAATTCATTAACCCATTCACATAAAATAGATTAGGAGGGACATTTTAGTTTCTATTCCACTTCACTAAACAATTACTTTTTTTTGAAAGAAGGATAATATTAATGAAGAATATCAGCAGCAATACATAAGAAGAGCCATGAAGGGAAGTCGTCCAGCCATAGCTGGTTGACATCAAAGGGGACTGAGGCCGCCAGTTGATGGGCCGCGTTATTTCCTTCCGTTTTGGCAAAAGATAAGGTGCAGTAAGAGAAGCTTTGGTGCAGCAAGAAGATTCTCCTGACGATGAAGCCAAAGGCCTGAAGTCCAGCGTTATTTTGGTGAATGGAATTGATAACCGAAAGGCAGTCCGACTCGATGATGATATCAGCCCATCCACATTCCACGGCCAACATCATCCCTACAATAATGGCATATGCCTCAGCAACTTCAGGTTCCCAGAAGGAATGATGTGGTTCATATTTTGCGGCAATGATCTGCCCCAGATGATTTCGAGCCAGGAGGCCGAGAGCAACAAGACCATCCTTGGGGAAAGAAGCATCCACATTGAGCTTAATACTTCTTTCCTTTATGGGGGTCCAATGAGGTGGGAAGGAGGGGGAAGCTTCTGGAAAGAGGTGTCCATTGCGGTCCTTTCAGCACTCAATCTATGAAGTGGCTCTTTCAATCCAGAACTCGGGGGGCTGATGGGCATGGCGGAAAATCGAATCATTGCGCCGAACCCAAATTATCTAGGCCAGGGTGTAACGAGAACTTTCATTAGCCAATGAAAGAGAGGAGCACCAGTGCATCAGAAGATCAGGGAGGTCAGAGGCAATGTCCGGTGAAGTATCTGAAGTCGAGCCCCATTTATTCCAAATTTACTTGGCGCCCGAGCAGTGCATGATGGCGTGCCAAGGAGTTTCAGGAATATTTGGGTAGAAGGGGCATGAATCAGCACTATACATATGTCGGTAAATAAGGAGGCTCATGGTAGGAAGGGTTCTCGTGCACACCAGCCACCAAAATTGGCGTATTTTTTGGGGGGACGTTGAGCTTCCAAAGCACTTTCCATGGTCCCCCATCCCGGTCACTAGAGTGAATTCCAAGAGCCAGTCTGTACCCGGATCTCACCGCGTACTCGCCTGAAGAATCATTGGTCCAAAAAATATGGTTGTGGCCTTCATCATGGACCCAGGGGATGCTCAGGATAATTATTTGTTCTCTTTCATTAAACCATTCCTAGATCTTTTCCACACACCATCGCGGGCCCTAGTGTGAAAAGAGGCAGTTGACTATGGCATCATCCAGACCAGTTTGGGCGGGGGATGTGTCCCACATACCATCCTTATCTAAAAGCCAGGGATCAGTCTAGATGTTGACAGAAGATCCATTTCCAATCCTCCATCCCAGACCTTTTTCCAGGAGAGTTTGGGCCCCCCAAACACTTCTCCAAAGGAAGCTACGGCAGGGGCCAAGAGAGGAACCACAGAAGTCAGTGTGGGGGAAATACATAGCCCGGAGAATTCGGGCACATAAAGATGATGGAGGGTTAAGGAGGTGCCATCCTTACTTGGCCAACAGTGCATTATTGAATAGAAGAATATTCCGGAATCCCATCCCACCCTAAGACTTTGGCTTACAGAGCTTCACCCAGGCCAACCAGTGGGGTCGATTTCTTCCATCATTTTCCCCCACCAGAAGTTGTTAGTATGTGAATGGATCAGGTTAACGATGGATTCAGGGAGCATAAACATCGACATAAAGTAGCTGGGGATATACTGAATGACAGCTTTAATGAGGGTTCCCTTGCTATCTTTGGAGATTTTTTTTGGAGTCCATCCTTGATTTTTTTTCTCAATCATGTCCGTAAGAGTTGCAAAGATTTCTTCCTTGGACCATCCAATCACTGTAGGGAGTACGAGATACTTCTGGTGTTTGTCAACCAGATTGATGCCTACCGAAGAACAAAGCTTATCTCTCTTGTCAAAAGGCACCCCTGTGCTGAAGAAGATTTCTGATTTTCCATGATTAACAGACTGTCCGGACGCCCGCTCATATTGCCGGATTTCATGACTGATCACCCGACATTCATTAACAGTGGATCTGGAGAAAAGGAGGTAGTCGTCCGCAAAGAAGAGATGTGACAATTTTGGGCTCTCATGGCAGACCTTTACACCATGAATAGACTTAGAGGATGCAGCCCTGGAAATGAGGTTAGAGAAAACATCATCCACCAAAATGAAGAGAAAAGGGGAGATAGGATCTCCCTGGCGCAGGCCTCGAGTTGGGGAGAATCTTCTGGTAAGCTCCCCATTAACCTTGAATTTGAAGGAGATGGTAGAGATGCAGTGCATGAAAATTTCTGTCCATTTAGTGCAAGATCCCATTCTCAGCATCACAGCTCTAAGGAACTGCCATTCCACCTTTTCACAGGCTTTGGTCATATCCAGTTTCCATGACATGGTCCCTCTTTTTGAAGTGGAGTGAATTTTCATAGAGTGGAACACTTCATGGTCCACAATAGCATTATCAGTAATCAACCTCTAGGCCACGAAGGTGCTCTGGTTTTTGGTAATAATATCAGGAAGCCAAGGACGCAGCCGATTGACAAGGATTTTTGAGAAGATCTTATACGAGAAATTATAGAGACTAATTGGTATGAAATCAGGGATCTCCTAGGGTTTTTTGATTTTGGGGAAGAGGACGAGGATAGTTTCATTGATGGTGGACATGCTTCTATTCCCTTCCCAAATGTTTTTTTATCATTTTTCAGATTTTAGGACCGATAATGTGCCAGTATTGTTTAAAAAATAGGTCATAGAAACCATCCGGTCCTGGGTCCTTAGTGGGGTGGATGTGCTTCAAATCTCAGTGTATCTCATCATTCGTCACATCTTTTTTGAGCTGCCAGTTGATCTCCTCGGTGATCACGGGTCTGATGCATTCTTCTACATCAGCAGACATGAAAGGAGTCCCTGTGGAGAAGAGGTTCTAGAAGTAGCCAACCGAAGCTTCATTAATGCCGCAAGTGTCAGAGACTTTGCTTCCATCAGGTTTTCAAAGGCTCTTGATAGTGTTTTTTCGGTGCCTAGATGATGCTTTCATGTGGAAATATCTTGTATTAGCATCTCCCTCTTTAATATCAATGTCACGCGCCCACATAGCCCAACATCTTTCTTTAACACGAAGGGCCCCGCCCAACTCTCTTTGAGTGTCACCAATCCTGGAGATGTTGCTATTGGATGGGGGTTTCCTGAGAAATTTGTGCAACTTCCTTTGAAGGGTATCACAATGCCTATCCGATTGGTGGAATTTCTTGTTGCTCCAAAATCTCAGACCTGAAGCAACCTGTTGGAGGTTGAGTTCAACACCATCCTAGGAAAACGTCCTACATGATCGGACCACCTCTTCGCATTCATGTTCTTTTTACCAGAAGCTCTCAAACCTGAAGGGTCTTCTGAGTTGTCGATTTTTTTCACCTTGCAAACAGTCAATGAGAATTGGGCAGTGATCCGAACAGTTAAGGGCCAAGTAGCCAACATGAAACATGATGAACAGATTGATCCAGTTAGTAGAACCCAAAAAATGATCAAGACATTAAGCAATATGAGTACCTTCGGTACTGCCTCAGAACCATGTGAAAGGGTTACCTGTGAACCCCAGATCAACCAGGTTCACCTTAGTTACTGTGTCTTTGAAGTTAGACATAGAGGCTGTGTGTCGAAAACTCCCGCCTATCTTTTCCTTGTGGAACATGATCTCATTGAAATCACCTACGAAAAGAATAGGGCTAGTTAAATCGTGCCACAGCTTGTAGAGAAGGTCCCATGACTTCCCCTTATCAGAAAGGGATGTCCAGCCATAAAATCCCACAAATTTCCAGGGTGGGTGCAAGTCCGTTTGAATAGTTTCCGCCACGTGGTGCATGGAGAAAGACAAAATTTTAACATCAATATTTTCCTTCTAGAGGAGGAAGAGGCCCCCATAATGGACTTGTATGGGCACCGGAAAGCAGCCTTGGAAGCCACACTTCAAATCAATACCATTTGTGTCCTTGTTTTCCTGTATGGTTTCGGACAGAAAAACCACATCGGGGTGACTTTGAGCACAATTGTGCTGAAGCATGCAAACTGTTTGTGGGTTTCCAAACCCCCGATAGTTCCAGTATAACAAAATCATTGCTCTAGGCAGGGCTGGGTCTCACCCACTGCCGCCTTTGGTTCCTCCAGACTTGTTTCATCAATTGTCATTTTTCATCTTTTGGTGAGATTCCTCCCCGATTGGCATGTTTCAGTTTGTTGTTTCCAAACCCCGGGGTTAGGGTCTTTTGTGTGACCATCACTTCCTCAACGGTGCACCCTCTTCCACATGTGATGGGTGGTTGGTCCCACCATTAGAGTTCTCATCATTCCATGGGCCTCGGTTAGTGTTTCATCAATTACAGGCGATTGTGGATCCGGATCCGGGTCTGGTGGCTCGAAGTGCATCTGCATTGGCATTGAGAATTTCCTTGGTGGATCTTTTTTCCTCATCCCTAACCATGTGGGTGTTTGGTTTTTATCCTTCAAGTGGTTAGGATGAACACCAGCTTATGTCTGAGTGGGATAGTCCGCTTTGGAGAAATTCGGGTGTCCTAACAAAATGGCTTGTCCATGTGTATGTTCCCCCTGACTGGTGTGTGCCAGCGTGAGACGGTCACAACCCTTTTGTTTTTCTGTCTCTGGGAGGAAAGCAGTTTTATTCATTTTTGCATGGAGCTAAGGGCCATATTGGAGGGTGATGTCACGTGATCCACTCTTAGGTTTTGAGGTCCACGTTTTTTCTGGGTGGCCAAGACGACCACAAAAAAAACAGAAGTGTGGGATCTTCTCAAACCCAAATCAAATCCAGGTGTTGGTGTCTTTGACTTTCTGGAACATTCCCCTAATCAGGGGTTCTTCCTCCTCAATATCATCCTTGATATGAACCTCAGGACCCCATTGTATTGGGTCTGAGCTGTCCCATTCAATAAAGTGTCCTAGACTATCCCCAATTGCCCTCATAATGTGTTCCGTTCTCGCGTGGAATGGGATTCCTTTAACTCGTATCCAGAAGGGGGAGTGGGATAAGGTCACTCTCTGGATATCATCCCCCCCTTTGAACTCTTCCATGAGGAGGAGTTGTTTATCGAAGTACCACTGTCTTCCATGCAAGATTTTGTCCCTATCTCTCTCGTTAAAAAACTCGAAGATGATGTGAGTAGTCCCCGCCTCCTGAATAGCCACTCCTGCTTCAAGATTCCAGATGGACTGGAGGGTGTTTTTGAGAGCCCCCTGATTAACCAAAATGTTTTCAACAAACTTTCCAACAATGAGCAGAGAGATGCACTTTTCCATGAGTGGGTCTTCATTTCTCAGTGCCTTGATCACCTCTTTTTCTTTGTCTGTTAGGGTCAGCCGCTTCCACTGATTCACCAAGTTGGCTTCCATAATGGCAATCAAAGGGTGTGTGTACAATCCTCTGAAGGTTCCAGGCATAGCGGAAGTGCGTGGGTGGATGTGACCACTTGGCTTTTTGTCATTAGAAATGGCCAATCCGGGATCAATATGACGATAAACGCCAGTCTCCATGGATCAAATCACAGAAAAAGACAAAGAAGAAGGTTTGTCCCAGTACCACAAACAAGGATCGTTACAGGTGGATTATAATTAATTTAATTAATTATAAAGAAATCCTTTTTGGGTGTTGTTTCTTCATTGATGTTCTTGATCATGTTGTCGATGTGATCTGTCGCTGCGTCGCAGAAGCCAAGTGTAGACTCCATCTAGCGGTGATCCACACGTGTACCTCATATCTCTAGATGTCGCCAAAGGATTCTACGGGTGCTAGCTTGGAGAAGCATTTGCTTGCATTGTCCTCCTTAGATCGTCTTGATCCGATGGAAGAGGATATCTCTCGGTATTGAGAGCGTTCATGGAGGAAGAGTTTCTTTTGGCCTTGAAAGAATTCTCCAGAATTGTTGTGTCTCACACGGGTAGGAAAAGAGTTGGGGTTGTGAGGATATTTAAAATCAGGTTTGAGATTGTAGAGTTATGACAATAAATAAACGCGTTACGTGTTTTATTTAATTCATTGACACTTATTTAAAACCCCCATGTCGAATAATTAATTCCTTGACATGCGCCCATGATGATTATAATAAATATCATTTAAAAAAATATTATATCCTCAAAATCCCGACTGGAAAAACTACACATCATGTATTAATAAATACACGGTGTGTACTTGTTTTTCATTGAAAACTACACGGCGTGTAGATTCAATGTACAAAGTGTGTATATCTTGTTTTCATTTATTCATTTCCTTTCCATAAAAAAACTACACGATGTGTAATTATTAATACACGGCGTGTACTTTTTTTCCAAGAAAAACTACATGGCGTGTAATCTTTAATACACGGTGCGTATATCTTGTTTTTCATTTCCTTCTTCCTCCATCATTAAAAAAATTTAGGCTTCCTTGAATAATTATTAAACCACATAAGGGAATAATCTTTATTCTACGTGAGATAGTTGAATACACTTAGTGTGTGACCCTCTAGGCCTCTTTCTCATTGGCATTAGGCGAGCTTGCCTAAAGTCCAAGATTACTATCTAGAAATGGGTCAAGGCACCCAAGAGAAAGAAGTTGATGATTCATTGACGTATCACCTCATACGAATGCTTACTGTGTAATTTAATCCTTTTTTCTGGATATCTCATCAAGCAGGTTTCATGGTAGTGTCATAAACCTATATGCTTGATCCGTCGTTCTTTGACTACCTGAAATAAACTCCTCATTCACACCATGGCCATGGAATTTAATGCGACAATTCTATTTCAATCAAAGGGCCGAGATATCAACTTCAATAAATGGAAGGGAAAAATCCTTCCTCGACTTATCCATTAACAACATGTCACTCGTGACGTACCCAACGTACCCTACTTCCCGTCAACTGTCTGCGTGACAGTTTTCGTCAGTAAATCTAAGTGCATGAGTCATGACATGAGTTAAGGATAATCTTCTAGTCTAAGGAACATTACACACACTCGTAGATAGCAATGTTCGATGACACCAAGACATGCAGAATTTCTATTGGAGGGTCTGTTCTCATAATCTCCCATCTTGGAGTATACCAAGTGTGAACTCCATGAGAGAGAGTCCTTTCTTCTTACGAGTACTCGCACATGACGGTCTGTATTCTATGTGTCCTATCATAGTATGTCAACCAACTGTAGAACATTATTTAAGAATATTGTTATATCATTTGAAGGTTCTCATCATAGCAGGGATCTTCCATGACTTTATCAATGCAACAAATATTCCGAGACATTATTATATTATAGTTATGCATAACAATGAAAAATATATAATAAGTGAAAATTCATGTAATCAAAGTACAAAACAGTTGGTTCTCATGACACCAACCCTTACAAACTCCCACTTGGACTTGAGCCAACTTCCTACGACTTTTAGTCAACTAGACCTCACATGATGATCTTGTTTCAGCTGAGTCAAGGCTTTTTTCAAGGGGTCTACCACGTTGTCTTCCGTGGAAATACTGCTCACTGCAACTTCACCTCTCTGAGAAAAATACATCAAGAGATGATAGTTTCGAAGTATGTTCATTGTCCGCTGATGTGACCTTGGCTCTTTCGTAAGTGCCACCACTACAGTATTATCACAGTAGAGTGTGATAGGATCTTTAATGCTCAGTACTACATCCAGCTCTTGGACGAAGCTTCAAATCCATATTGCTTCTTTAGCTGCCTCAGAAGCTGCGATATACTTGGACTCTGCTGTAGAAACTTTCACCAAACTTTTCTTTGAGCTCTTCCAGCTCACTGCACCTCCATTCAAACTAAAGATGTATCAATTCTGCGACTTCATGTCATCTTGATCAGCCTGGAAACTAGCATCTACATGTCCACTGATTACTAGTTCCTCATGTCCTCCGTAAAATAGGAACATTTTCTTAGTACACCTCATATACTTAAGGATAGTATTGACTTCCATCCAATGGCGGTCTCCTAGATCAGCTTGATATCTGCCTACCACACTTAATTCATAAGAAACATCTAGACTCGTACATAGCATAACATACATGACTGACCCAATCACGGATGCGTAAGGTATCCTTGCCATTATTTTTCATTCCTCATGTGTCTGAGGACAAATTTTCATGGAAATATGAATTCCATGTGACACTGGCAACAATACCCTTTTGGATTATTCCATACTGAATCTCTTTAGTATCTTGTGAATGTATGTACTTTGACTCAGGCCCAACATTCTCTTGGATTTATCACGATGGATCTTGATCCCAAGAATATATGCTGCCTCGCCCAAACGCATTTATACAACCATTCCTTAACTGACTGTAAGATAGGTACTTTATTTCCAATTAGTAATATGCCATCGACATATACTATTAGGAAAACGATTGCACTCCCACTAAACCTCTTGTAGACACAAGGCTCACATTCGTTCTTAACAAATACAAATTCTATTACAGCTTCATCAAAATTAATGTTCCATGATCTTGATGATTTCTTTAATCCATAAATGGATTTCTAAAACATGCATACCATGTTGGCATCCTTTGGAGTCACAAACCCTTCCGGTTGTGTCATGTAGACATCTTCCTGGAGGTTCCCGTTAAGGAAAGCTATTTTGAAATCCATTTTCCAAATTTCATAGTCATGGAAAGCAGCAATGGCCAATAGGATTCTGATGGATTTCAGCATCGCAACCGGTGAAAAGGTTTCATCATAGTCAATTCATTGACGCTGTCTAAAACCTTTTGCAACCAGTCGTTCCTTGTAGGTGCTGACTTGCCCCTCCATGTCCAGTTTCTTCTTGAATACCCATTTATTACCAATAGGCTTTACATCAACTAGAGGATCTACCAAAATACAGACTTGGTTTTGGTACATGGAATCCATTTCAGAATTCATGGATTCTTGCCACTTGGAAACGTTTGTGCCTTCAACTGCTTCCCTGTAGGTAAGAGGATCATCATTTTCAACCAATAATGAGTCACCATCCTCGGTGAAAAGAAAACCATATCGTTCTGGTTCTCTCACCTCTCTCGTGCTCCTACGTAGTTCTTGTGTCTCTGGAACAGATTGTTCTTCCACAGGGCTTTGTGGAATCTTTTCTTTTACCAACTCATGTGTATCTTGAGCCTCGACTTCATCAAAGTCTATCTCTCTCCCACTATCTCTTTTGGAGATGTGCTCCCTATCAAGGAATATGGCTTGTCTTTCCACTGTAACCTTTTTGTCTGAGGGGTTGTATAGGTAATATCCCCTTCATTCCTTGGGATGTCCTATAAAGATACACTTTGTGCCTCGGGGTGCATGTTTGTTACCTGAAGAGGCCTTAACAAATGCTTCGCTACCCCACACATGTAAATTCGATAACATGGCTTTGCGTCCACTCCATAACTCGTATGGAATACCATTTATCGATTTAGTTGGTACTTGGTTTAGTATGTGCACTGCTGTTTGTAATGCATATCCCCAAAAGGATAATGGAAGACTCACATGACTCATCATTGATCTCACTATGTCCAACAGGGTGCGGTTCCTCCTTTCGGTTACACCATTCCATTATGGCGTGTAAGGAGTACTGAGTTGAGATAGACTCCCAAACTCTCGTAAGAAATCAATAAAGTCCTGATTAAGATATTCTCCTCCTATGTCTGAGTGGAGTTTCTTAATCTTCTTACAAAGCTAGTTCTTAACATCATTCGTGTATTCTTTGAACCGATCAAAAGAATCTGACTTATACCTCATTAAGTAGATATATCCATATCTACTAAAATCATCATTAAAAGTTATGAAGTGGGAGAACCCACCCCTTGATTCAACTGGAAATGGTCCACACACATCTGTGTGAACTAATTCTAGAAGCTCATCAGCTCTTTCACCTTTCCCACTAAATGGGGCTTTGGTCACTTTGCCTTGTAGACATGCATGACATACTCCAAGTGGTTTTAGTTCGAAAGAATCTAAATACCCATCTTGATTTAATTTTTCCAAATGTTTCTCATTGACATGACATAGCCGGTGATGCCAATGTTGGGTGTGGTATGAGTCTTCGGAATTATCTTTGTTATCGATTAAAATTACTTGGTTTGTGTATTCTAACACATAAAGGCCGTTATATAAATGAGCCCTACCAAAACAATTGCTATCTTTATAAAAGTAGAAACATTCATTTCCAAGCTTGAATATGAATCCATCAGTATCTAATCTGGTTACTGAAATAATGTTTTTAGTAACAGAAGGCACATAATAACAACCTTTCAAAACCAAGACCATCCCAGTAGGCAATGTGAGGTGGTAGTCTCTGACAGCTACAACAGTGAGTTTGGCTCTGTTGGCTGCTCGTAGACCCACCTCACCTCGATCAATATTTTTGAATCTACTTGGTTCCTATATTTGGATACAGATGTGAACACCACAAGCAGTATCTAATACCCAATTAGCAGAAACAGATAGATTGCATTTGATAAAAAACACACCTGAAACTTCCCCTTGCTTCCTTGGCTGGGTGCAGTTTTTCTTCCAGTGACCCTTCTTGCCAGATACAAAACAAACAACATCATGTTCCTTTGCCCCCCTTTGATCTTCCTTTTCTTGGAAGGTCTTGAAGATGCATTGGGCTTAAATCTCTTCACCTTCCCTTTCCTTTTATTCACCATAATGACAAAAGACTTTTCACGCTTCATGTCATTATCTACATGGAAAATAAGTATAAGAATATCAGATAGTGACTTATCAATGTTGTTCATGTTGAAATTAACAACAAACATTGAGAAGCTTAGAGGGAGTGATGAAAGAATGAGATCGGTGCCCAGTTATTTGGGGAGTTTAAACCGTAGAACCTCCAACCGCTCAATGTATCCAATGAGCTTGACTACATGAGTCCAAGCTGGGGAACCCTCTCCAAGATTTCTCTGAAATAGAGCCTTGGAGATCTCAAACCTTTCCTGTCTTTCTCTCTCCTGGTATAGACCACGGAGGTGCTCGAGCATGCTATAGGCATCCATGTCTTCATGAGACTTCATGAGCTCACTAGACATCGATGATAGCATCAAACATTGAATGTCGAGAGCATCGGTCAAATGTTGATCATAGACCAGGAAATCTTCATCACTCGCCCCTGGGGCAGGAGAATCAGGAATTGAGGACTCCAGCACGTAAAACCCTCGTTCATGGCATAAGATAAACTGAAGGCTCCTAAACCATTCCTGAAAGTTACTGCCGGAGAGGACATTGTCTTTATCAAGTATTGATCGTAGAGAAAATGTGGTTGATGAGTTTTTATCTTGATTCTACTATTTAAAAGAGCATATTTATTAGTACGTTCTTGATTACAATTTATGAGAAATAATGAATTAATTAATTAATTCTCCCACTATTTTATCAAGTCCCAATGGCCCTCAACATTGAACTCAGAATGTCCAGCTGCTTTGACATTATAGTGGCAAGGATCCATATTTCCCTTCACATAACCTCAACAAGGGTTTGTCAATCTATTTAAAGGTATTTAGGTAGGCAGGTCTTTGCCAACTGTGAGCTTACAGTTCCTTGATCTGTTGAGTGGACTCCACAATCCCCAAATCCTGACTCAGATTTCCTCAAATCTTGCCTCCAATATTACATCAAGTCTAGAAAGGGATACTTCTCTTGATGTAATATGGTTAAGTCAACCTGAAACCTTTCATAAGGTATTCCTTTATAAAAGTAAGTGTCCCAACAAGGGTGGGTCAAACACATAGTTTTATTGAGTCTCTCCCTTAATCAGGTAACAGAAGACTTGCTCTGACATAATACGGTATTGAAGGATTTTAGTCTTTATGCATAGTTTTTCATTATCACATGCTTGTTAATATTAAGTGATGCTTGCTTAAGTGATTAACCATGTTCTGATAACGTTTACGCATATTCCAGTTTTTATTTTATTCCATCTTTGCATGATTGTTCATTTTATTAATTATGTGATCGCGACAACACATACATAATAAATAAACCATGCAATCAAAAAAAATAATAATATGTAATTATCATGAGCTTCTATTGGTTAGCTTATCTAGCAGTTTTGATAAGCTAACCCTAACCTAGGGAAAACACCTTGAACCTGTTGGTTCATGTTTTTCATCTCCCACCTGTCCACCTGTGTATCTTATTGCGTAGCTTTCTCCTCAGCTTTGGGATTTGAACCGTCTCCTCTAGCTTGGGAGATCCTCCATTACAAGGGATTACATTAAAGAAACCATGGGCACTCAGGCCCTACATTTTATTGGAAGAAGGCTCGCAGGCCAAAAAAATTAAATTAAATAAATTGAAATGAAACCATACACATACAAAGTGTATTTGGTCTAGCTCATGATCATCCATAGTATGAAACGACATTTATTCATATTTAGAATTCAAATTCTTTTAATCGTTCTTTTATTTAAGATAAGACGCGCTCAAATTCAATTAATTATGATCTTATGATTAATCAATATTTTATCTTAAATTCCTTTCTGAATTACCTTGAGATTCTTTTCATCCATATTCCTTGTACAGGTCTTTGTACATTGAAGGAAACCTGGTGAAATTCCATTTCTGGAAAGTACACGACGTGTAGTTTATAATTACACGATGTGTATTTTTCTTTTCACCCTTTATCATAAGTACACATTGGGGCTTTGGCATGTTTTCTCTACTTTGGAAATTTTGGAGTACATGGCGTGTAGATAAATCATACACGGCGTGTACTTCCTTATTATGTGGTAACTATCCTGGAGAACACGTATACGCATTACACAGCTTATCTTTGTACACGGTTTCACCTGGGCCGGAACGGACTACACGGCGTGTTGCTCCAACATACACGCCGTGTATTCCGGTTTCCACGCGTCGTTCAATTCTGGTCAACACGGCGTGATTAAAACATAGGAATAATCAATTCACACGGCGTGTTTTGGCAGACCAGTTCCAGTTCTTTGAACCTAAGTACACGGCGTGTAGTTTTAAGTACACACCGTGTAATACCATGTTGTAAAGACAGAAAGAGCAGCACCTCCGGATGAGTTCCTCGTTTTTATTTTAATCAAAATTAAAATTAAATGGTTGTTTTTGTGATATGAATCGAGAAACGAAGGAGGAAGAACATATCTCATTTATTCATATTTATAGAATGATTTATTTTGAATTGAATCAAATATAAATGCATAAATTATCAACGAAAATTAAATAACTATAATCAACATTGTAACCTCCCTCTGATACCATTTGAAGGTTCTGGGCATAGCGAAAGCGCGTGGGTGGATGTGCCCACATGGCTTTTTTTCATTAGCAATGATCAATTCGAGATCAATACGACGATAAACGCCAGTCTCCATGGATCGAATCACAGAAAAAGAAAAAGAAGATGGTTTGTCCCGGAACCACAAAAAAGGATCGTTACGGGTTGATTATAATTAATTTAATTAATTATAAAGAAATACCTTTTGGGTGTTCTTTCTTTATTGATGTTCTTGATCACGTTGTCATTGTGATCCATCATTGCATCACAGAATCCAAGTGTAGACTCCCTCTAGCGGTGATCCACACGTGTACCTCATATCTCTGGACGTCGCCAAAGGATTCTCCAGGTGCTAGCGTGGAGAAGCCTTTTCTTGCGTTGTTCGCCTTAGATAATCTTGATCCAATGTAATAGGATCTCTCTCGGTCTTGAGAGCATTCTTGGAGGAAGAGGATCTTTCGGCCTTGAAATAATTCTCCAGAATTGTTGTGTCTCACACAGGTAGGAAAAGAGTTGGGGTTGTGAGGATATTTATAATCAGGTTTGAGGTTGTAGAGTTATGATGATAAATAAACACATTACATGTTTTATTTAATTCATTGACTCTTATTTAAAACCCCCATGTCGAATAATTAATTCTTTGACATGCGCCCACACTGATTATAATAAATATCATTTAAAAAAATATTATATCCTCAGAATCCCGACTGGAAAAACTACACGGCTTGTATTAATAAATACACGGCATGTACTTTTTTTTTTCATGGAAAAGTACACGACATGTACATTCAATGTACACAGCGTGTATATCTTGTTATCATTTATTCATTTCGTTTCCATAAAGAAAACTACACGACGTGTAATTATTAATACACAGCATGTACTTGTTTTCCATGAAAAATTACATGGTGTGTAATCATTAATACAAGACGTGTATATCTTGTTTTTCATTTCCTTCTTCCTCTATCATTAACACGATTTAGGCTTCCTTGAATAATTATTAAGCCACGTACAGGAATAATCTTTATTCTACTTGAGATACTTGAATACACTTAGTGTGTGACCATATAGGCCTCTTTCTCGTTGGCATTAGACGAGCTTGCCTAAAGTCGAAGATTATTGTCTAGCAACGGGTAAGGCACCCAAGAGAAATAAGTTGACAAAAAATTGACGTATCAACTCATACGAGTGCGTACTGTGTAATTTAATCCCTTTTTCTTGATATCTCATCAAGCAGGTTTCATGGCAGTGTCATAAACCTAGATGCTTGATCCGTCGTTCTTTAACTACCTGAAATAAACTCATCGTTCACACCATGGCCATGAAATTTAATGCGACAGTTCTATTTCAATCAATGGGATGAGATATCAACTTCCATAAATTAAAGGGATAAATCCTTCCTCGACTTATCCATTAACAACATGTCACTCTTGATGCACCCAACATACCCTACTTCCCGCCAACTGTCTGTGTGACATTTTTTGTTAGTAAATCTAAGTACATGAGTCATGACATGAGTTAATGATAATCTTTTAGTCTAAGGACCATTACACACGCTCGTAGATAGAAATGTCTGATGTCACCAAGAGATATTGAATTGCTATTGGCAGGTCTATTCTCATAATCTCCCATCTTGGAGATTACCAAGTGCGAACTCCATGAGAGAGAGTCTCATCTTCTTACGAGTACTCGCACATGACGGTTTGTATACTATGTGTCCTATCATAGTATGTCATCCGACCATAGAACTTTATTTATGAATATTGTTATATCATTTCAAGGTTCTCATCATAGCGGGGATCTGTCATGACCTTATCAATGCAACAAATATTCTGGGACATTATTATATTATAGTTATGCAGAACAATGAAAAATATATAATATGTGAACATTCATGTAATCAAAGTACAAAATAGTTGGTTCTCAGGACACCAACCCTTACATCCTTTAGAAGGGCTGACACCCTTGCGAATCACAAGACACCCTCACTTCCAAGGACTTGTTCTAACCAAGGGGTCACTGGACTTGAAACCTTCTCATAGCTCTTTATGCGGTATTCCTTGCGCGGTCTTCCCACCTGCGACAGCCCCTGAGCCAAGGAATTCAAACCACCAAAAATTGGTCACGCCCGAGACCCGCGTCGCGCACCCCCCAATCTTCGGGGAGCAACTCACAACAGGGGGCCTACACGGCTTCACCACCAAAAGATCACACAACACCGCTGACCTTCGTGGCTAGTAAAAGCAACTCAGCCTCGACACAGACATTTCGTGAACCAGAAAAACACACACCCGGTACCACGGCCCATTACGGAAGATGCTTCGCAAATCAAACGCAGTGCACACACACCAAATTCCAGGGTCCTTCGTGGCCGGTGCTTCGCGGTTCAATACTCCCTCGACGCTAGTGCATCGCGATTCCGAACTCTTTGCGAATTGGCCTCTTCGCAGTAGGTTCTATGCATATCCAGACTCTTTGTGGACTCTTTGCAAAGCGTGAATTAGCCTCTTCACGGGGAATTGAGCAGAGGGTGATTCGCGAGACAAACCCTAGATCGGCGAAGTCATCGCCCGAGTGTCGAAAACAGAACCCGTCCTCGAATCGTCAATTGTCTTCGCGAAGCAGGAATGGTGGCCAAAAGGAAAGGAAATCTGCAAGAGGATCTGGTGCCGATGGGGATGACGACATCGGGAAGGAAGGTACGGTCCCCATGAAGCTTAAGACAACGCCAGGGGGGATGACAAATAGGGAACGAGGTCCAATTCCCTTCGATGCCCAAATTTTTTTTAGGAATAGGCGGAGACTCCCGGAGGAAGACGGAAGCATAGTCTTCTCCGCAGACGGTTGAGGAACGACGTAGAAGACGGGAAACAAAAAGATCTACAAAACGCCACAGATCCACCGCACCACGTGGACGCAAAAGGGGAGAACACGTCACCGCAGACCCAGAACTCTGAGGGAGGAGATGCCGTCCCTAGGAAACCCTAGGAGGGAACTCTCATCTACAGCGAGAGACTAATTCCAAATATTTTGATGTCAAGAAGAGTGGAATTATAAGAGAAAGATGTTCACTAAACCATTACATAATTTATCATAATCCAAGAGATTTTCCATTTTATTCCACTACTCCCATTTATTTCAATTTATTATCACTTTAATTCATAAATGTAAAGATTCTTTAAGATGTAGTTAGACATTATTAGTTGATTCAATTAATATATAAATCCCATTAAATATTGGCAGGATCTACTCACCCAAAATGTGGAATAATAACTAAAATAGATATATTCTACCTCAAGGGTTGTTTGGGTTGCACATGAAATCGTGCATATATATATAAGGGTGTAATAGTAAGTATAAATAACGACTTAAATTATCAAAATGCAGATTTAATATTTTATATAGTAATACCTAGAAAGTCTACAGTGTGGATCAGTGAAAACAAATCATAAACACCCGGTTTTTTGGAAAAAGGTATAGAACACCTACCTTTGATTAGTAATACTCTCATCATTCATTATAACCATTTAATTTGGTTTAGATTGGGGGAAATCCAATATTTAGCTAAATTCCCTAAAAAAATAACTAGTTTAGCATTATATACGGTAAGAAAAACAGTCGTAGGATGTATGGGGATTATATATCATAACATTAGTTATCCAATGCAACCAAAGATGAATTATTCTGATGCCAAATAAAAAATGTCTCTAAAAAACTAGGTGAGGTTAAGAGGGTGCTCCATGCATGGAGGGTGGCTTCTACGTGTTGGATAAATAAAAGGGAAAGAGTTGTGTCAAATAGTGATAACAAAAGTGGTACTCCATGCAGCTTTAAAATATACTTCATTTATATCTTGGAAAGATGACCAAGAGAGACGTATTATTTGATATAAAATAATTGTGATGAGTTTGTAAGATGATCAACTACTACCCAAATAGTGTTACTTCTTTAAATGTTTTGTGGAGTTTAAAGAAAAAATACATGGTTATGTTTTCCCATTTCCATTGTGGTATGGGTAATGGTTGTAACAGAACCTTATAATTTTATATCTTATCCTTAACTTTTTGAAATACCAAGAGCTGACATACATACTTAGAAATATCTCTCTTAATTATATCCTACTAGAAATAATCTATCGTGTATCTATACATCATTTTACTTTCAAGATGAATAATGAATAAAGAACTATGAACTTCTGTTATTAGATCCTTATTCAAAATTGGTATAGACAGAACCCATAAACGGTTCAAGAAAATTATCACTCCATCATAATCAATATGAAACTCAGTAATATTTTTGACCTAATACTATATATATATATGTATTTCTTCTATGCCTATTTAATCTTCACTTGGATAAATAGTTGAAATGTTATTGAAGAAAGATAATATTTCTCCCATTATATTAATATTTTATGATCCATCCATTATCAATCGTGAAATAATGGTTCTTTTGTTATCCTCATCATGGATAAGCTAGCATGATCCATTCAACTCAAAGCATCATCCACCTTGTTCTCTTTCTCAGAGTGGAAATGTATGAAACTGTTATAATCTTAAATGTTCTCCAACCAACTCATCTAGAAAATAATACACTTTTTTAATATAATCATTAATAATTTATTTTAGGTATATGTATAAACCTTTTGTGCAAAATGATAATTCATCTATATCATTAATGAAACAATTACCACATATGACTCAAAATCATGAGTTGGGTAATTTTTCTCATGAACATTCAATTTCCAGGAGACATAATCTATCACTATATCATTCATTATGAGAAAAAATATCAATACCTTCTTCAATGTGTTACTAAATATAACAAACCCTTCACCACTATAGGGTAATGTAAGAAGAAGATAACTAACTAACATCTTATTAAATTACATGAAATCTTCTTCACATTAATTTGATCAAAGGAACTTTCCTCCCTTTCGAGTTAACTTATTGAGTGGATTATAAATACATGATAAATTCTCTAAAAAAGTTGATAATATCCATCCAAACCATGAAAAATTTGGATCCCAGTAATTGTGGTTAGTCTGGGCAAACATTCAATAGCCTCTTTCATGGATGGATCCACTAATATACCATCAAATGAGATTATATGACCAAAAAATGAAACCTTTTATATCCAAATTTCACAATTTGAGAATTTTTCATACAATTTATCCTGCCTTATAGATTTTGGTATAATAATTATGTGCTCTTCATAAACTTAAATTCTAATTGAATAAATAATAATATCATCAATAAAAACTATAATAACTAATCAACATAATATCTAAATACCCTATTAATCAAATAAATCACTATAGATAGGGAATTAGTAAGACCAAATGGAATAAATATATATTTATAGGGTCTATACCATGTAAAGAATGTTGTCTTGGGTATATCCTCATTATTGACCCCCAATCGATGACATCTAGAATAATATCAATAATAGAAAAATATTGATATCCTTGAAGTTGATCGAACGAATCATCAATATGGAGTAATGGATACATGTTATTTATTTTGAACATTTTAAGTTCCTGATAATCAGTTTAGAGCATAATTTGTCCTTGAATATTCTAAAAATAATAATAGGTTTACTCAATGGTGGTGAACTTTTCTGGATAAATCATTTTCAAGAATATCCCATAGTTTCTTCTTTAATTCCTATAACTCAATTGGGGATATTCTATAAAAAGAAATTGGTAAAGGTGTAGCACTATATATGGGTTCTATTTATAAATCAACATCATTATTTAGTGGAATACTAATATACTTTTCCATAAATACATCAAAAAACTCTCACACAATAGGAATATCATTGAAGTTGAGTTTTCCCCATAAATCTGTGATAAGCACCCATTTTGGATAGAAATAAGTACACGTACAATGTATTCAATTGCCATTGGAAGTTCATATTTATAATTTCAATGATATATGGTCATATGTTAGATTGGAATATAAAATATGAATTCCCTTCCATTTAAATTGATGTGGGATTTATATAGAGAAAGACAATCCATGCCTATTATAATATAAAAATTAACCAGTGGGAGAATAAAAAGATTTATTAGAAGTATATTCCGATAAACCTATACCATAGAAGAATCATAGGGCTGATATGTGACCATCAAACCATTAGTGGTAATCACTTATAATTAAATATCTAATCGTTGTGAATGGGAACTAACATTCATAGATAATTTTAATGATATAATGGAATTACTATAACTTATCTCAAATAGGTTACTTCAATCTTTGAGCTCACTTATTACCATCCCAAAATCATTATTCTATAATAAATCCCTTATAAAAATAAAAATTGTTAGCATGACTATCATGTATCATTAATTAGAGTGAGATAACTAATGAAATCACTCATAGAATGAGTAAATCATGACAAATTATTCTCAATCTATAAAACCTTAGGTATTTCATAGGTCATTAATGGTCGTAATAAATTCAAATAATTCATTATGGTTCATAAAGAGTTTTTAAATTTATAAAATATATCCCCCCTGAGTGTAAAACTAGATGTATAGAAATGCCCTTGCCTCACACTAGATGTTGATCAAGTCAAATCTCAATGTTCCACTTTTGGATTTATTACCCCTATGCACAATTATTCTATAGAAACATCGACATGTAGTATCTCGAAAGATATTTCATTTCTTAGAAACCACATTCCCTATCGTTCTCCACAATTCTTAGAAAATTTTTTATACATTGAATTATCCAACAGGCTTTCAATTAGTTTTCACATAATAGTTCCCAAAGGTTGACTAAACCTTGATCTAATACCATCTATAATGGATCAAAAATTTTATACATAGATATCACATCCTTAAATATTAATATTCATTTAATAAAATAATTCTCAACACTAAAATCATATAGTTCTTATGCCTTTGGAATGATGAACTCATAAACAACTGGTTCATAAGTGAGCTACATCATCCCCCACTAAGTTAATCATAACTAGAACCCCTCTTAGTCATTTGGTACATAATACATTAATTCATAACATAAGAAAATGAAACATAATAAAGAGAGTGATCAAATGATTAGTAAGGGTAATATTGGATATATCTATGATCATATAATCATAACATGTGTTTAAGGGTTTTATCACTTGATAAAAACATTTGAAAACTATATCATGCATATCATATATCATAAATTTGAGTAATGACATAAATCATAGAAACTCATAAGATGTGAATAATATAGGAATCAAGAAAAAAATCACTAAAATCATAAAATTGGTATATGACATATAGTTGTGGCATACACATAAGCTTATTATGTTATGAACATTTACCAATAGAAATAGGTTTACACATTATGAAATGGACATGAAATATGGACCTCACAAAAACTAATGGATATAAAATCCATGTCCATGCATAATCTTATGTAAAAGAATTCCAGGTCCATGAATAATCATATGGACCTAAAATTCATTTCCACATATAATGTTATGGGCATGAAAACTAGGCCCAATGTAATCATGTACACATGAAAACCCTATCCATGTATGAAAATTTGAACATGATATATGGTTCATGCATAATATAATTAATCATGAGTTATCCATATTTTCCAAAATCATTAGAGGGATATATAAATATGACCCCACCCATCACATAATTAAAATCATAAATTTTTGTTCCAAAAAATCATTCATCATATCATAATCCATCAAAAGGAAACATATTTAATAATAGTATAACCCATGCGAAAGAAACAAATTTTATAAATATTTGTCAATATAATAATAAAATATCCAGAAAAAGGATAAGAATGTTATTTGTAACCCCATTATATTTGGTGAAATATATATATTTTAAATAAATTTAATCTTCTATATATTTTACAGTACACCCAAAATTGAGTTTAGATTGCGTTACATGCGACATTGAGTTTAAATTAAATGGGACATAGTATTAAAATAATATATAAGATAGTTATCAGTTATCCATTGGAATGGTGGGTATGAATAAAATTTACTAAATTAAGAAAAAATTTTGTTTTCACATGTTTATAAAATAAATTCTTTGGTGATGAAATAAATATAAATTAAAATAAAAACCATTTCAAAATAATGGAAATCATTTGTTTGGAAAACTATTTAATGCTCACAAACATGTTTTACCTAAAAAAATTAAACAAACATTTTGTTATGAATTATATTAAAGAAATTTATATATTATACAATCAATTAAATTTTTAAAATTCATCTTATGTGTTTTCCAGACAAGAGATAGGAATAAATAAAATTTTTATTCTTACCAAATAGATTTTTCTAAAAAGAAAATTTGTTAACTTTTTCACACTATTAATAAAACAAATTTTTATTAATTTTTTAAAAATTTTCTACAAACATAAATTTAATTTTTTAAATCATAATTTCAAAATTATCATAGGGTGGATTTTGGATAATTTTCTGAAAAGATTATTACTTTTGATAAATAGTGGAAAATACTAACTTTTGATTGAAAACGCCCTATTTAAAAAAATTATTTTATAAAATTAAATAATATTTTAAATAGTTTTATGATTAAAATTAGTTAAAAAAAATATTAATCAAATATATGTTATTTTAATCATTTTATTATATAAAAATGATATAAAAATCTTATAAACTTCTGAAAATATTTGCTGTGAAAACCCACTTTCTCATCCCGAATATGGGATTAATTTTAAATTATAATTTTCTAATTTTTTGAATGTAATATATAAAAATTTATTCAATATTTGGAATAAAAATATTTTATATTATCTAATATTTTCAACTTTATTTTTGAACATAATTAATAATAAAAATACTAAAAACTATTTACAACAGGTAGGGTAAAAATGGGTTTACTGAGGGGTTAAACTAAAGACATTAGGGTTAAAATGACCTAAAAATTTACTAAAATAGATTATTTTGCAATATTTTGAACCTATATTGTCAAAGGATCTTGAATAATCTATTTTTAACCCTTTTTGCATGTGACAAACATGGGTACAACGTTTTCTTTTCAAAAAGTAAAACTGTGGCACTCAACTCACTTATAAAAGGATATCCCCAATCATCTCATATTCAAAGGTCCAAACCATTTTGGTTCAGAATATCCAAAACCAAATAAATTCCCAATTCCCCTATTATAATCCTATAATCACTATCTTGGTCATATATACAAACTAAGAAGGATTTCAGTGTGAACCTAATGAGGTTATCTGAAGAAGAGGTAACATTCTTCAATGAGTGTTTTTAACTTATTAATCCACCTCCATAAATTATAATAAAAACATAGTGATATAATAAAATAATTATATTAAATGTGCTTGTATTTTTTATGTTAAGATAATTACCTAAATCTAATCCCACTTCCATCAAATGGGTTACAAAATAATAATTCAAGTGTATGGCGGACTACCGCCTCACATAGAGATGTCGTTCGTTTTTCCCATTACCACCTATCAAGGTTGGGTATTATTTTGGATATGAATTTTATAAATTATATTTATATAATAATTATACATATTGAGTCATTATATCATATATATACCATTTTAATTTCCACATCATAGGGTATACGATAACATTGCTTGTGTATACGGTGGACTGTCGCCTCAAAAGTGATGTGATTCCTGAATGCTACACATGGAAGATAATAAAGATAAATTTAAGGAATATACGTGATATAATTTATATTATTAAGATATAAATGAAATATTTATAATTATAAATTGATAATATATCATTTTATTTCTTACCTTTTCACTCACTGAAGATGACAACATCATTTGTGTATAGGTGGACCACCGCCTTCATGAAGCGACATGACTATCTCTTTTCCTAACCACACCAAATTGATGATATGTATATGTATATTAAATGGAAAAATATGTAATTTATTATATTATTATAATTATTTAAATATAAAATATTACTTACCCCGGTTCCATAATGATGTTGAAAAATTGAAATATTATTAATGCGTACGTATGACCTACCGTCTCCAAGATCGTAACATAATTAATTTATCAAAACCAAAATTCTTGATTGGTTTGAAAAGTATAATTTATGTATAAATATTAATATTATTTCTAGATTATTATTCTGGAGATTATGGAATCGTGATCAATGTAAGAGGAAAAAATAATAATAATTCAAATCATTTATGAAGAAAACAAAGCAATTATTACCCGAAACATGATTTTAACAAGGAATTGGTAGTGAAAAAGCAATAAATGTTCATAATTAAATACTATATGGAATAATATATATAATTATGGTTATATAAAATATTTATAATGAAAATACATTTATTATAAAATAGGTGTGAATTTGTATGAAGGAAGCTGAGACTTAAGGTAAGTGATTTCTAGTATCTCTTTTATTTCTGAGAGAAATATGAAAATTCCCAACATGTTTCAATTTTGTGGTGTATATAATTCCCCTTTTATTTTTTATATAATCAATATAATTATTTTAATGATATTTAAATTTTTATTTGGTGTTATGATAAATTAGCGCTTATGATTAACAATATTATATAAGTTGTAAGGGATTTGTGTCTCACATTTTAATTCTATGAGACACATGCCATGTTAAAAAACTCTTCATTTTTGTGGTATAGATACTGACCATTATCTTATTTTGTGATTATTACCTTAAAAATTACAGGTATTTAAATATACATTTTATTATATATCTTTCTTGGGGTTTACGGTTCAAAAGTTACCAAAGCGGTAGGAGGTTTTTTTCCCCAATGTGACTTCTTCGAGATATGTGTTATGTAATGAACCAAAATTATTTAATTAGGGGTATATAAATCGACTTTGACATGCAATATCATGATTTTTTTTGTTATCATGATTCTATATGTTAAATTTAATTTAATTTTTTCATGGGGTTTATGATCCAATGTTACCAAATTAGTAATGGTTTTTGATACATTCTAATTGCTTATCAGGATTTTTTATGATTATTCTTTCAATGATGAAATATTAGGTTCTATATTTCATGAAAATAATTAATTTTCTTCTAAAATATTTATTTCATGAGAATACATGTTTACCTACATCTTCCTCCCTTTGTGAATTCATGATTTAAAAATATTTTTTAATAAAAACATATTTCTTTCTCTATTTAGTAAAATATCCTTTTTGGTCGAAAACCATTTTTAATAAAAATCTTTCTATAAATGTTTTTAACACTCTAAAAAATGATTTATCAAAAAAAATTAATCCCTAAATTAATTTATGTAAAATGTTTTTAAATTCATATTCATTAAATTTTCTAAACAAATCCTTTTTGGATTTTGGGAAAAATCTGAAAGAAATATTTGTTTTAACATGTACGACATGAATGAAATTTTCCACCATTATGAATATTTTTTCTCTGAAGATTAATTTATATGTTTTCACTTTTACTTTTGAAGGAAATTATTTTTAAAATGTTTTATATTTTAAAAGTTATTTTCATATTTCAATGGATATTTTCTTCAATATTTTTTAAACAATTTTTATTGTTTTATATATAATTTTCAAAGATTATTTTTATTTAAACGAATTCAAATTTTTTATGAACTTATATTTCAAAAATGTAATTTTGAATAAATTTTATTTTCTTAATGAAATGTTCTATGTTATTTATCTTTCAAAATGATTTTCAATATAATATTTCATTATTTGTGGTGTCTTTTTCTTTCCTTAGGATATGATCCAAGGATAACATTATTATTATTTATTTAAATGTTTTATATTTATGATTAAAAGATATTTATGTATCCTGTTTCACTTATATAGGATATACCATGATAAAATTATTATGAAACCCAATTATTTTTTCTCAGGTTATGTTATGATGAAATTATGAAATATTATTTTAAACTATCTCTTTTCTATATGTTATTATACGATGAAAATTTTATAAAAACCATTCTATATCATGGTCTATGATAAGATGAATTTTTTATGACAATTGAGAACATAGATATATGATCTTCATTTTGTGATGTTGGTTCCTTATAACCACAGAAGGTGGTAACATTATTAAAAAAGTCAGTTTAGACCTGTATCTCCCTAAAATTCATTAGGTATATCTTTATATCTCATGAGATAGGAAGGATTGGAATGAGGAGTGAAATCGGTTTAGTTAGATACTTTTTCTACTACAATGGTCAAGATAGTGATACTTGACAACTATGTTGGATTGGGGAGTGACCCCATTACACTATTTTATACATGGTAGTGAGTCCTGACTAATATGGAAATATGTTTCTATTTTTATGTGTATGACACAATTCCATGTTTTATTCTAATGTTATGGTCTCAAGGATCATTTTCCGTTATTAATTTTATGTTTTATGTCTAATGAACTTCCAATATGTATTGCATGTCTCAATATTTTGATATTTGACATGTTGTTGTTTTTGATGCCTTTCACTAGGTACGGTCTTCTCTTCCATGCAATCTTCCATCTCATGTTGAACGTGTGTGTGTGTGTGTGTGTCTTTTCACTGAAAGACTCATTATTACCCACACTACCTATTTCCTAAGGCGGGTGATATTAAACACCTGTTCGGTGATGTCTGCTACTTGATCGAAATAGAATGATGGGATGTCAGTTCTTTCATCCAAGGATTTATTCTTATAATTCATCACCAATTCTAGGCCTCCCTAATTGTTTTGAGTCATATTTTGTGAAACTAATTCTTGGGGCCATATCTTTGTGGACAATCTTTAATTACGCTACTTTTTATAGACATTCCAAGTGTTCATATAAGGGTAGCAACGTTTGGTTAGAAGAGTAGTCACAATAAGAATCAGTAGCATGTATTGATGCCGGAACACCTATATTATTCCTCATTAGAGGGGTTATTAAGGGCGTGAACCCTTAGGCATACTGTAGAGATCACAAGGTATCTTATTCCAGAGGCATGTATTCTATGGTTTTCCCAAAGAATCCAATGATTAACATGGGGTATGTCATGAGTTTAATGTCCTACAAGGATGAGATGATATTGATCAAAACATCCCATGGATATAGATTAGAGAGGTTAATCCCTAGGAGAGAAAAAATGGAAGGTTTACCAGATGGATGGATAAGAACACCCAATGAGAGTGGACCTAGGTTGGTGCATATCATTAAGAGAAGGTTTCTCACCACGAAGGATGATCTGGACATTAATGAGGGTGTATCTATAATGTGAAACCCAAATTGGGGGACACTGAGGTTTACCATTGGTTGAGATTGATCCTCAGTGAGGCATCCTACATACCCTATGTAGAAGAAAAGGATCAAAATCAACATTGTTTTAAAGGGGGATGTTGCTTGTGGCTTACACATGGATAGATTCCCTTCATAAGAGTAATTATCTTGGTTGGATGAATATGGATTGTGTGGGGATTATCTATTGTTATCTACCAATGTTCTATTGGGTATAGCGATGGAAGGGATGTTGAGAAGGCATGGATCAAATTTCAGGTATTTCAGAATGTGGCAATGAAAAACCTATAAAGGTGACCTATGAAAATTGAGCGTATGGATGTGCACCTAAAGGAAGTGAAACATATGAGATGGAGAATATAACACCCGAGAATTTTAAAAGAAATATTTTGTTTTTATTTTATATAAATCATCAAAGGAATCTTTCACTACACACAACACTATCTTGGCTTTCTTTACACGCAATCGCGACCTTCCTTGATAGCTTGCGTCGTACGCAATACCGAGTTTCACTAAACAACGATATGCTTATAAAATATTATTAAAACTAGCCGTTCTGAATAGTAATAACCACTTTTCGATATGTTGTAAATTTTATTTTTGAAAATGGACATCATTTTTGGATTCAGAATATTGAAATTAGCCTAGGGTGAAATTTTTGTATTTTTCTGAAAACTTTCAATTTTTTATGAATAGTGAAAACACTGGGATACTGTTTACAAATGACTTTTTATTTAAATAATTATTTATCTTATTTAAATCTATTATAGGTCAAAATTGATACATAATACTTATATAAGTTCAATGTAATTAATTGGAGTAATTTTATAATAATTTTAGATATATATAAATTTTATTGATCTTTTCACCATCTTTTACCCACCTCCTAAGAGAATTTGCAAATTTACATAAAACCTAATTTTACCGCTTCTCTGAGTGGAATTTCAAAAATACGAGAGACACGGTTGATGTAAGTAAGTAAAATGTGGTTCAATGAGATGAAAATAATTTTTGGTGAATAGTAACTTTTTACTTTTATTCACCACGGTTAAAAGTAAATAGTGTAATTAAGAGTAAAAATGATATTATTATTACCCTAACACATGTCCCAATTCTATTGGATAAGTTTAATTCGACCAAAAACAACCATAGGAATAACATATGACCATTTAGTCCCACTTGGATTAGATTAGGACATTTATTATTAATTAATTTAAAGAAGGGTTAAAATAGTTAAAATCAATGTTTAATAAGTAAATAATTTTTAATAAAGGGTTATACATGAGATAAATTCGACTATAAATATTAATTATAAATATAAAACGATTTCCTACATAATGGTATTTTATTTTTAATTTTTAGACATTAAATAATTTAATTTATTTATGACACAAAGATGATGCAGTAATTATCTTATTAATGAAATATTGACATAATTGATGTTATAAATACACAAATAAATGTAATTTGAGACTTTTTATGAATTACACTAATTTTATAGGTTAATAAGACATGTTATTATTGATTTAATTAACTTTTTTTGAACTAATCATTCTCTTATGATTTTCACAAAAATCAATTACTAAATAGTGTCAAAATTGACATAAAATTGTTTTTAAAACAAATATTATATTATAAATTGTTATTTTATTCCTAAAAATCTATTGTTCGGCCAAATTACTTAGATATGGTTATAAATATTAATAATAAACAACTTGGGGTTCTTTTGGCTTGTTATAGTAAGTTTATTAACCTTATAGTGTAAGAACACAAAAAGACACGGTAAAAGTAAAATTATCTAACTTAAAGTTAAATCTAAATTATAAGGTTATAATAGTAAACTAAACTTGTCCAAATTGTATTGGATGAAGGTATTTCGACCCGTCCCCACCTTATCTTCGAAATAAATCAATTTGGAGCTATTTAAAACCAATTATGGATTTATAATAAAATAATATTTTTAGTTTTTCAAAAGGAGCCCCTCTCCTCCCTTATAAAAGGGCACCTCCTCCCTCTCTTCTTCACACCACTTTGAGCCATAAATCTCGGCCAAACACTACCAATTTCTCCTCTCCACTTCCCTAGAAACATCCTAGAGGTCTTGGTCTTCTTCAAAGACAAATTTTAGTGCCCAAAAAGGAGGTCTCAGAGAAACATCTCAATGAAGAGGTAATGTCCGTTACCGATTCTTTCAACTTTATTTCTTCTTCCAATTATTATTATTTAGTTGTTTCATTATGAATTAATAACATCAGTGTCACTCATATACAAATATGTTATTATAAGTATGAAACAACCCTATTTCACCATCTATCCATCCTACGGAAAACAAAATCACCGCGCGTGCGTATGTACGGAATACCGTCTCCACGCCGTGGTGTAATCTATTTTCCACCACCACTTTACATGGATGGGTATAATGGTGTAAATAATGAATATATATCATTATTATAAAGTGATATTGATTATGAAATAGTATACATACACTCCAATACAATTACACGATAATGGGAACGATATCATCGCTCGTGCGTATGTACGGAATACTGTCTCCATGATGTGATGCGACTCGTTCTACATGATTTTCATTGCATAATGATTACATAAATGAATTGAGTGAATACATATGATATATATTAGACTAATAAAATTCTGTAAATGAGGTATCTATAACCTAAAAAGAAGAATAAAAATTTATTCGACAAAACATGCATAAGAACAAAAAGTAATAAACACCCGATTAACAAGTAGCAATGAAATATTACTAATAATAAGATAAGAATATGACCATATATGATATCATAACAATGAGTATGATTCTAGAATAAGTGAGTGACATTATTTAAATCATTATACAGAAGGTTTGGACACTTACGAAGCAAATCGGACCTAAGGTAAGGGAAATATCACAATCTCATTTTTATCCGAGATTGTTTATACTTTGGAATTTACTGGGGTGTATTTTATCATCCACATCCTTGTTTCCACAATATGTAATATTATTTCCATACACCGAAAATTTTTTACATCCAATTTTACCCCTCGATGTTTTTTTAGTAAAAGATATGAATGGAATATTTTGTCGTTTTTCGTACGAGGTACTTTTTGACTTTTCTGACAAAAGTACGAGAAGAATGTTTTTTTAACTTATACGGCATGAATGGATTTTTTAAAAATTATTTCCAAGAAGCCTCCTTTACAAGTTTTCAAGTTTATTTTTAATCAACTTGTTTTAGTTTAGAATTGTATGACATATTAAGAAAGGAAAAGTGTTTTTGAAGTAGAAAGGATATTTTCCTCAAGAATGGAGTTCAAGTGTTTTATCAAAATTATTTTCCATCTAAGAAAATAAAGGGTTCTGTTTCTATCCCTATTATTAAATTGATTTGATTATGTTGTGATGGAATTTTTTTATGAATTCCTTTATCTTATATGATTTTTTTTATGATTTCACGATTTTTAAGAATCCCATTTTTATTACATGGGTTATGCTATGATATATTGTTTATGATTTTGTGGCACACATAAGAATGGTATCATTATGAGATGGGTGGGACCTATATCTCCCTCCAATTAATTGGGTAAAGATTTTATATCTCAAGAGATAGACATGGATGGAACGGCAGGTTAAACCGGTTCAGTGAAACAGGACTGAATCGAGGAATGAACTCGGTTCAGAAATGGACTTCTTCCACAAAGATAGTCTTAGCAATGAGTCTTGACTAATAAGAAATTATTCTCTATGATTATGTGTGTAAGCCAAAACGCATTATGTTTTACGTTATGATTATTGTGATTACATTTCACTACCATGATTTTTCCCATATTATGAAATTTTGGTCTTTTTTTCAGGGAAAGATTTCCAAAATGTTATGTTCTTATGAATATGATGTGATTGATATTTCTTTTGTTTACCCTTATTGAGAATTTTAGCTCACCATTTTGTATGTTTTCTTTCCCCAGGCCAAGAAGAAGGTTATTAAGTAAGATATGCCAAAAGGGACTATAGATATGATTAAATAAATGTGAGGCATTGTAGATTCTTTATGAACCAGTTGTTTATGTTTCCCAGTTTCTAAAGACACTATACCTATACGGTCCTTTCGTGGTTTTGTTATATGTCATAATAAGTGTACTTCAAATTTGAAGTACTAACATTGTATGTAAAGTATGGGTCGTTATAGTTGGTATCAGAGGAATGATATAGTCAACCTTTAGAAACTAGGATGTGAAAGCCTTAGTAAGAACCCTAAGGATAAGTTTAAGCATTGAACACAATATTAGTGTTTTAGAAATGGCCATGAATAAACTATGATACGACCTTAATTGTGAAATTTTATTCTTGATTATGTGATTTTCCTATTATAATTAGTGTTGCTCACACTATTCTTCTTGGTTTTAGTCAATGTATGGAACCCGAAGGAACCGTGTTAATGTGGAATACGATGGGCAATTCAATGATTGTCCCCCTAAGAAACCAAACGTTATGGGAGATGGAATAAAAAATCTTGTATCCATGATCACACTACTTTCTAAAGATATGAATCATGCAGGAATTCCAAACAAGCAAAGGAAGGAGCAACATTCTATTGAATCCATCATGAGACAACGTCCACCTTCATTCAGCGGGTCTGTTGATCCATTAGTTGCTGAACAATGGATCAGTACTACTGAAAAGATATATTCAATTCCTCAATGTTCTGAACATGATAAAGTCATCTTAGTAGTGTATCGTTTGGAAGGTGATGCTGATCAATGGTGGAATATTATCAAGAATATGAGGCCAAGAGATGAAATTGAGTCCATGGAATGGGATGAGTTCAAGAACTTATTTTTCAATAAGTACTTCCCTCGTATTCTCCGAGAAAATATGGAGAAGGAGTTTCTTGAACTAAAGCAAAAGGATGATGAATCTGTTGATACCTATGAAGAAAATTTTACAAGACTTGCAAGGTACGCTTCTGGTATTATTATCCAACCTGAGAGTAAGATCGATCAATTATTTAGTGGCTTAAAACCAAGTCTTAGAAGGGCGTTAGTCATAAGGGATGCCAATAGCTATGAGGAAATCGTTCGATGTGCTCTCAATGTTGAGATGCAGATTGGAGTAACCCATCAGTCATATGGGTTTGATAAGAAGAGGAAAATGGAATTCAAAGGAAAATCTAAAGAGAACACTGAAAAGAAGATGAGTTTTCCCTTATGCTCAAAGTGTGGAAAGAATCATGGAGGGAGTTGTCTTAAAGGGACAAGTAAATGTTTCAAATGTGGAAAGGAAGGTCATCGGGCATTTGAATGCCGCAATGATGGGAAGAAGATGTCTAGTGATGCAAACAATTAAAAGCCTACACAGAGTGCACCTCCTACACTTCAATGTTACAAGTGCAAGGAAATGGGGCATTATACCAATCAATGCCCTAATCCAAGGACTGTTGATGATGATCGACATCAACAAACTCTTAAGGCTAAAGTCAAAGGAAAGTCACAGGCAATTTCTATCAGCGATGTGGAGTACGATAACGAAGTGGTGAAAGGTACACTTACCATCCACTCTAAAGTAGAAAATGTTTTATTTGATTCTGGATCCACCCAATCCTTTATTTATGATGAATTTTCTAAGGGAATCACCGTATTACCTCAACAATTAGATGTTGAGTTAGCTGTGACAACCCCTAATGGCATAACAGTCGCATAAAAAGTTTATAATTCTTCTCCGATTGATGTTTGTGGGAAAGTGATTCCTGAAAATCTTGTGATCCTCCCTATAGTGGAATTTCATGTGATTCTTAGCATGGATTGGATTTCTCTATATGGAGCTCATATCAATTGCCAAATAAGGGAAGTCACATTTCATATTCGAGATCAATATTTCATCGTCTATCGATGCAAGGATGAACATAACCTTCCAGTGGAAATTTCTTCCATCTTATGGGTCTTGATTCCACTAAATGAAGGTTATTTATCTCAAATGGTTGGTGAGAAATGCACGATTAAGAATATTACCATTGTACGAGAGTTTGATGATGTCTTTTCGGAGGAATTGTCGGGTCTTCCACCAAATCGTGAAGTTGAGTTTTCAATAGAACTCATACCGGGTACTTTACCTCTTTCAAAGACACCTTATAGAATGGCCCTAATTGAGTTGTGGGAATTGAAGAAAAAACTCCAAGAGAATCTTGATAAGGGGTTCATACGCCCTAGTGTGTCACCTTGGGGAGCACCTGTTCTGTTTTTTAAGAAGAAAGATGGATCAACGAGACTCTGCATTGATTATCGAGAACTTAACAAGTTCACTATCAAGAACAAATATCCTCTCCCTCGCATTGATGACTTATTTGACCAACTATGCGGAGGTCAATACTTTTCCAAGATTTATCTTCATTCAGGGTATCATCAATTAAGGGTCAAAAGGGAGGATATACACAATACGAACTTCCATACAAGGTATGGACACTATTAATTTATAGTGATTCCATTTGGTCTCACTAATGCCCCTACTATCTTCATGGATCTGATTAATAGTGTCTTTAGAGACTATCGTGATAAGTTTGTGGTAGTATTTATAGACGACATTCTTGTATATTCAAAGAGAAAGGAAGAACACGAAGATCACTTGAGAATTATATTGAAGACCCTGAGAAAAGAGAAGCTTTATGCGAAATTTACCAAGTGTTAATTTTGGGTTCAAAAAGATTCATTTTTGGGTCACATAATCTAAAAAGAGGGGATATCTGTGGATCCAGCAAAAACAGAGGTTATCGAAAGATGGTTGAGACCAACAATAGTAACTGAGATCCAAAGTTTTCTTGGTTTGGCTGGATATTATCGACGTTTTGTGAAAGATTTTTCACGATTATCTAATCCACTCACCAGGTTTACTTGGAAAGGAGTTAAGTTTGTTTGGATGGAGGAATGTGAAAAGAATTTCAAGGAGTTAAAAATAAGGTTATCTAGTGCACCTGTGCTCACACTGCCTTGTAGTGGAGAAAGGTTTGTGATCTACAGTGATGCTTCCAAGAAGGTATTGGGGTGTGTTCTTATGCAAAATGATATGGTGATAGCTTATGCCTCACGACAGTTGAAAATCCATGAGAAAAATTACCCAACTCATGATTTGGAGTTAGTTGCGGTAATCTTTGCATTAAAGATTTTGAGGCATTATCTTTATGGAGAAAGGTGTGACCTTTATACTGATCATAAAAATTTAAAGTATATTTTCACAAAAAAGAAGCTGAATATGCGCCAAAGAAGATGGTTGGAGCTGATTAAGGATTACGACTACTCAATTATTTACCACCCTGGGAAAGCAAACAAGGTGGAAGATGCATTAAGTCGACAAGACCATGCCAGTTTATCCATGATGAGGATAACAAAAGATCCAATAATTATGGATTTACAAAGGATGGATCTTGGAATTATAATGGAAGGGGAAAAATCATATCTTTCTGAAATTAATGTTCAACCATCTATACATGTGAATATTAAAGAGGCACAAAAAAAGATGTAGAGGTACAAAAGAAGGTGAAAAATGTTCCTGAATTCAACCTTGATTGTGATGGGATAATAATGTTCGGAATAGGGTTTGTGTTCCTCCCATCCCCGAATTAAAAAGGATCTGTTGGATGAGGCTAATAGTTCTTCATTATCTATTCATCCTGGATGCATGAAGATGTATAAAGATATGAAAGAGTACTTCTGGTGGGATGAAATGGAAAGAGATGTTGTTGAATATGTCTCTCAATGATTGGTTTGTCAGTAAGGTAAAGCTGAGAGACAGAAGTCTAAGGGGATGTTACAACCATTACCCATACCCGAATGGAAATGGGAAAACATCACTATGGACTTTGTCACAGGACTTCCTAAAACATCCAAAGGCAATAATGCTATCTGGGTCATAGTTGATCGTCTTACAAAGTCTGCACACTTCATTTCTATTAGAGAAGATTTTTCTCTTGATCAGCTTTCCAGGATATATGTAAAGGAGGAGGTAAGATTTCATGGAGTACCACTTTCCATTATATCTGATCAGGATCCGAGGTTTACCTCAAAGTTCTGGCGAAGTCTTCAGCATACTCTGGATATAGAGTTGAGTTTCAGCACTGCTTATCATCTCCAGATAGACGGTCAGTCTTAGAGGACAATTAAAACTCTAGATGATATGTTGAGAGCTTGCTCTATGGATTTCAAAGGTGGTTGGGAACAACACCTACCTTTGGTGGAATTTTCTTATAATAATAGCTTTCACTCCAGTATTCAGATGGCTCCTTATGAAGCTCTCTATGGAAAGAAATGCAGGACTCCAACTTGCTGGGATGAAGTTGGGGAAAAAAATCTATTAGGACCTGATCTTGTTGATGAGATGGCAGAAAAGGTCCGATCTATTCAACAACACATAAGAGCAGCTCAGAGTCGACAAAAAAGTTATGCCGACAACCGAAGAAAAGACTTAGAGTTTGAAGTGGGTGATAAAGTGTTCTTATGAATATCTCCTTGGAAGAGAGTAATGAGATTTGGAAAGAAGGGAAAGATGAGCCCTAGGAATATCAGTCCTTTCGAAATTCTGGATCATGTTGGGATGGTAGCTTACCGATTGGCGCTTCCACTGAATCTCTCTCAAGTTCACGATGTGTTCCATGTATCTCTCCTGAGAAAGTACATACCTGATCCTTCACATGTACTCAGTTTAGAATTTTTACTCCTGGAACAAGATCTTTCTTATGAAGAACAGCCGATAGAGATTCTCGATCGTAGTGAAAAAGTCCTACGAAACAAGACCACTCGCTTGGTGAAAATTTTATGGAGGAACCACCAATTAGAAGAAGCTACATGGGAGCTTGAGGATATGATGAGGGAGAGGTATCCTCATCTGTTTGTTACAAGTGATGAATTTCGAGGGTGAAATTCATTTTAAGGGGGGTAGAATGTAACACCCGAGACTTTTATAAGAAATATTTTTTTTATATAAATCATGAATGGAATCTTTCACTACATACAACACTAGCTTGGCTTGCTTTACACGCAATAACGACCTTCCTTGATAGCTTGTGTCGTATGCAATACTGAGTTTCACTAAACAACGATTTGCTATTAAAATAGTATTAAAACTAGCTGTTATGGATAGTAATAACCACTTTTTGAAATTTTGTAAATTTTATTTTTCAAAATGGACTTCATTTTTGGATTTGGTTGGAATATCGAAATTATCCTAAGGTGAAATTTTGGTATTCTTCTGGAAACTTTCAATTTTTTTATGAATAGTGAAAACACTCGGTTACAATTTAAAAACCGCCTTTTTATTTAAATAATTATTTATTTTATTTAAATTTATTTTAGGGAAAAATTGATACATAATACCTATATTAGTTCAATGTAATTAATTGGAGTAATTTTATAATAATTTTACATATATAAAAATTTTATTGAACTTTTCACCGTCTTTTACCCACCTCCTAGGAGAATTTGCAAATTTACATAAAATTTAATTTTACCGCTTCTGTGAGTGGAATTTCAAGAATCCGAGAGACACAGTTGATGTCAGTAAGTAAAATTTGGTTCAATGAGATGAAAATAATTTTTTTTGAATAGTAACTTTTTACTTTTACTTACCACTGTTAAAAGCAAATAAAGTAATTAAGAGTAAAAATGATATTATTATTACCCTAACACATGTCCTAATTCTATTTTATAAGTTTAATTCGACCAAAAACAACCTTATGAATAAAATATGACCATTTAGCCCCACTTGGATTAGATTAGGACATTTATTATTAATTTATTTAAAGAAGAGTTAAAATAGTTAAAATCAAAATTTAATAAGTAAATAATTTTTAATATAGGGTTGTACATGAGATAAATTCGACTATAAATATTAATTAGAAAGCTAAAAATAGTTCCTACATAATGGTGTTTTATTTTTAATTTTTAGACATTAAATAATTTAATTTATTTATGACACAATGATGATGCAGTAATTATCTTTTTAATGAAATATTGACATAATTGATGTTATAAATACCCAAATAAATGTATTTTTGAGTCTTTTTAGTAATTAAACAAATTTTATAGGTTAATATGACATGTTATTATTGATTTAAATAAATTTTTTTGAAATAATCATTCTGTTATGATTTTCACAAAAATCAATTACTAAATTGTGTCAAAATTGACATAAAATAGTTTTTAAATCAAATATTATATTATTAATTTTTATTTTAATCCTAAAAATATAATGTTCGGCCAAATGACTTAGATAAGGTTATATATTTTAATAATATATAACTTGGGGTTCGTTTGGCTTGTTATTGTAAGTTTATTAACCATATTGTGTGAGAACACAAAAAAGACACGGTAAAAGTAAAATTATCTAACTTAAAGATAAATCTAAATGATAAGGCTAAAATAATAATCTAAACTTGTCCAAATTCTATTGGATGAGATTATTTCGACCCATACCCACCTTATCTTTGAAATAAATCAATTTGGAGCTATTTAAAACCGAATATGGAATTATAATAAAATAATATTTTTAGTTTTTCCAAAGGAGCCCCTCTCCTCCCTTATAAAAGGGCACCTCATCCCTCTCTTCCTCACACCACATTGATCCTTCATGCTCGGAAAAAACCTAAAAATGTATCCTCTCCACTCCCCTAGAAACATTCTAGAGTTCCTGGTCTTCTTCAAAGACTAATTTTAGTGCCCAAAAAGGAGGTCTCAAAGAAACATCTCAAAGAAGAGGTAATGTCCGTTACCGATTATTTCAACTTTATTTCTTCTTCCACTTATTCTTATTTGGTTGTTTCATTATGAATTAATAAAATAAGTATCAATAATATACTGATATATTATTATATGTATGAAACAACCCTATTTCACCATCTATCCATCCTATGGAAAACGAAATCACCACGCGTGCGTACGTACGGAATACCGTCTCCACGCCGTGGTGTAATCTATTTTCCACCACCACCTTAATTGGATGGGTATAATGGTGTAAATAATGAATATATATGATTATTTTAAATTGATATTGATTCTGAAATAGTATACATACACACCAATACAATTACACGATCATGGGAACGATATCATCGCTCGTGAGTACGTACGGAATACCGTCTCCACGATGTGATGCGACTCATTCTACATGATTTTAATTGCATAATGATTACATAAATGAATTGAGTGAATAAATATGATATATATTACACTAATACCATTCTGTAAATGAGGTATCTATAACCTAAAAAGAATTATGAGAATTTATTCAACCAAACACGCATAAGAACATAAAGTAATAAACACCCGAATAACAAGTAGCAATGAAATATTATTGATAATAAGCTAAGAATATGACCATATATGATATCATAACAATGATTATGATTTTATAATAAGTCAATGACATTATTTAAATAATTATATAGGAGTTTGGGACACTTACGAAGCAAATCAGACCTAAGGTAAGGGAAATATCAAAATCTCATTTTTATTCGAGATTGTTTATACTTTGGAATTTACTGGGGTGTATTTTATAATCCACATCCTTGTTTCCTCAACATGTAACATTATTTCAATCCACCTATAATTGTTTAAATCCAATTTTACCCTTCGTTGAGTTTTTAGTAAAAGATATGAAAGGAATCTTTTGTCGTTTTTCATACGAGGTACTTTTTGACTTTTCTGACAAAAGTACGAGAAGAATGTTTTTTTAACTTATACAGCATGAATGGATATCTAAAATATTATTTCCAAGAAGCTTCCTTTACAAGTTTTCAAGTTTATTTTTAATCAACTTCTTTTAGTTTAGAATTGTATGACATGTTAAGAAAGGAAAAGTGTTTTTGAAGTAGAAAGGATATTTTCCTCAAGAATGGAGTTCAAGTGTTTTATCAAAATTATTTTCCATCTAAGATAATAAAAGTTTATGTTTCTATCCCTATTATTACATTTATTTGATTATGTTGTGATGGAATTATTTTTATGAATTCCTTTATCTTATATGAATTGTTTTATGATGTCACGATGTTTAAGAATCCCATTTTTATTACATGGGTTATGCTATGATGTATGGTTTATGATTTTGTGGAACACATAAGAATGGTATAATTATGAGATGGGTGGGACCTATATCTCCCTCCAATTCATTGGGTAAAGATTTTATATCTAATGAGATAGACATGGCTGGAACGGCAGGTTAAACCAGTTCAGTGAAACAGGACTGAAACGAGGAATGAACTCGGTTCAGAAATGGACTTTGTCCACTAAGATAGTCTTGGAAATGAGTCTTGACTAATAAGTAATGATTCTCTATGATTATGTGTGTATGCCATAAATATTCATGTTTTAAGTTATGATTATTGTGATTACATTTCACTACCATGATTTATCCCATTTTATGAAATTATGATATCTTTTGCAGGGTAATATTTAGAAAATGTTATGTTCTTATGAATATGATGTGATTGATATTTCCTTTTTTTTTTACCCTTACTGAGCTTTTGAGCTCACCCTTTTGTATGTTTTCTTTCCCCAGGCCAAGAAGAAGGTTATTAAGTAAGATATGCCAAAAGGGACTATAGATATGATTAAATAAATGGGAGACAGTGTAGATGCTTTATGAACCAGTTGTTTATGTATCCCAGTTTCTAAAGACATTATACGTATACAGTCCTTTCGTGGTTTTGTTATATGTTGTAGGTAGTGTACTTAAATTTTTAAGTACTAACATTCTATGTAGAGTATGGGTCGTTATAGAGAATGATCCTTCTTTGACATGAATACTCAAGGGAAATATAAGGATTTGAAATGATGATGGGATTGAACCTTATGAAGGATTCCTATGTACCCCATGTTGAAAATAGGGATCAATGTCCATGTAGTTCCAGAATAGGGAAAGGAATCAGGGATTACACATGCCTAGATACTCAAATACACAATAGGGACTATTCATTCTTATTATACCAAAGAAGTGTAGATTGTGGCTATTTCACCTATGGACCTGGTCGTGATGAAATATGGGGGATGTGGTTGAATATTAAGATCATTCTGGTATATGGTGGCCTAGGGTAAAATTATGGTGGATGATGGATGAAATGGGTGATTTTAGATGGATCAAGATACCCTGTGGCGGTGGATTCAAGGGGGTGTGTCCCATAAATTAAAGGTGTAACTTCATGAGGGTACATACCTTGGAGGTAGCACCTGTGTTTACTAATGGTTTGTACTGAACCTTAGGGATGATTCCAATATACCATACATCGAATATTGGGATCAAAACATCAATATTTATTATATGAGGGGAGTGGGTCTTACCCCAAGATGGTTGAATGGGAGTAGGGTGTCACAATCACTACTTACCTCTAAGCCAACGTGAGTCATGATCACTGTGAGAAATAAGAGGAATCAGTATAGGTCACATCATGAAAGATGTGTCAGCGAGCAATGGTGTTGAGCCTATGAAAGGATGCTACCCATAGTGGATATAATTCTATGTGAGGAGGATTTAATTACCTCAGTAATATAGAGATGAGTGTGTGTAGATAATTCCTGAGGCATTGAACCCCATGTGCATTGCACAGAGAGAGACTACAGTTTAACATCATGTGCTGAGGGGAATGAGTCTTGGATATTTAATGTCATGAATCACAGACAGGTGAAGCTCACTCTTTACCCCATAGGACATTCATTGTTGTAATAAATATAATGTTGCGGGGTGATTTATCCAAGAAATTTCTTACAAGAGGTGCTAGATGAGTGGTCAATCATGAGGTCCATGTTTGTACATCTATGCTTAAAATAAAAATCCATTAGTATACATATGTTGAAAAGAATAATTTCATGAAACATAACATCTAAAACACACATGTGGGACCAATAAATCACTGTGTACAACCCTAGAGGGCCGCACAAAAGAGGGTATCATGAAGGAATGGGCTTCCCTGAGAGGGGATTTATGATGATTTGATACTTCTCAAAGAACCGTGGATTCATGAAGGAATGGGATCTGTAAAGCATGGGGAACCTACCATAGCATGGATTCCATTATCATTAGAAGAGGGATTCATTAAGGCTTAGTTGTCATTGAATTTTTTATTAAACTAATGGGTCACATTCCTTAGTGAAAATTAGGGACTTTGTACAAGGAATCCCTACCTTTGGTAGGGGTAAATAGAAACAGTGGAAGGGTGGATCACGATGCTCCAGTACTTTGGGTGATCCATTTTCCCCACTGGTTCATGGTTCTTAGGGGATTCATGCAATGGGATCCGAGAAGTTGAAAGGTCAGGTAAACCATCCCACTGAAGGGGGGGGGGGGGGTGCCAAATATGTATAAGAAATGGGGATTGTGATTCTTGGAGATGTTCCACAAAATATAGTGACGATCCTTGAATATGGGAAGTTCCATCAAACTCGTGGAGTAGACTATCACTTTTATTGTTGTGGTTGCATAGGGAATCAGACTCAGAGGAGTTCTATCTATGCTTTGAGGTATCAAGGTGATGAGGGGATCCTTTCAAGAGATTCCAATGTTAATTGTCTTTGATTATTTTTGGGACAGTTGAGCTAGAATTTCATCTCAAACGGCTGCGACCTTTCCAAACATATCCTTAGGAAAGAATTTCCGCTCCAAAAAATTTTCCCCCCTCTAAGAAGGGGAGTCGATGGGAAAGGAGGGTTGGATTTTGTGGGTAAATCTCTGAAAAATAGATGATCATGGAGCTAGTTTGCATTAAAAGGTGTTCACCCCACACAGGTGCAGACTATCCATATTCTTAGAGTGCCACCATGAAGCTCGGTCAACCACATGCCTTTAAATAGTTTTCATGAGGTATACTATCTATACCAGATATCTAAGAACCTGAGCTAGTCTCTCATTGTATTAATCTATTCCACCCTATGAACACATCTTTACAATTCAGGTTCTTAGAACCCTGATCCACAAATTCTTCTTTGTGAGTTGGGGCATTGTGAACTGTCGTTACATAATGAATTGAGTGATACACAATAAGGGTCTACGAATTGGTGCTTCCTGAATGTTATTTATGAGAGATATCTATGAATAAGGCATGGAAAATAGAGTGCGTCCCAGATCCAATGTCTTCTTAAGAAGATGATGGGAGGTCCTTGCAGATACTCTCTAAAGAGAAGACCTGGTGAAATAAATCATGATTTTTGAATATGTTTGGTGAAATTCTGATCATGAATCACTACTCGAAATACTATTTTAATTTTAGAAGTACTACAACCTATGGAAGTGGTTGTCATTGTATGAATTCAGTTTTTGGGATGATTTCTTCATCTGACCAATGAGTTGGGATGAACCAACTTACTACTTCAGGGTCATACTAGGGTTGACAAATGGCATCAAGCTACCTGTGATCATGTCTGGAAGGGTCATTCCCCTATCAAAATAGGAAACCTCTACACCCATCTCAACAATATCAATTGGATACCATTAGAGAGAGAGAAATATCATCTATAATACCATACCATCATCATGCTGGGCATAGGAATCCCGGAGAGGTGGTGGACCGATGAATGGGAGCTATGGTAGGGTAGAAACATCACAAAAGAATAGGTCTGAGCCTACTGGGTATGTGAAAACTATTCAGATTTCAGTTTAGAGTTGAGGTTTCATGGGCTTCCTAATTCCAAATTTATCAACCAATGGAGATCCAACTAGAAATTCTGAGTAGGTGGTCATCAGATACTAACACTTTCCATTTTCATCATGGAGATGGTGACATTAGCATATGGGACCTCCATGAAATTTATGGGATCCCTATCATGGGGGGAATATATGATCAATTAATTTTCATTAATAATTCATAGGATAATTATAAGAATATTCCATATCTGGAGAATTCACTGCTAGATGTAGTACTAGGCACAAATATAGACAAGAAGATGACAAGGCACATCCACTTTAAATAGTGGTTTGACTATTTCCTGAGCTTCCCAACAGAGGATCCTACTATAGGGGATGTGGAAATGAGGAAGGATCCTATAAGTCCAAGACCTAGAAAGAGGGAAGCCTAGGGAGAAAAATAAGGATCCTACTGGAGGATATTTGAGGATAGGTAGTGGTAACTATGGGGGAACAATATCAATATGGTGACACATCCAAAAGTTAGAATGGTCAAATTCGTTACTTCCTTGATCTATGGATAAATAATTCTAGTGAGAGATTCACACCTGGTGGTGTGGCCTAGCAAATTGATCATGGAGGAGATTATAGAAACAGAACAGTTTGTCAATATTGGACTCTCTATGATGGAAAATCCATATAAGGTAGTCTAGCTTGTCTGCATGGGGAGGAAGTCGTTGCGTGTGTGTGGGAAACATCACTTTCTGTACATATGGGTACCATCGCCCATGAGTGGATATGAATATCCAAAACTCATCCTCACCCCTAAGAAAAACTATTTTCCAATGATTTTAATCATCTTATTGAGTATTACATTCATGCTAGGTTCAACAGATGTGCTGAACAAGGTCAGTCAGGTAGAATGACTCACCTTTAATTCACCCCTACTGACATGGGTGATAATAGATCATGAAATATTGACCAAATAGTAGCATTCATATTTCCTAGACGTTGGAGGTTGAGTCATGGTGGAGAGGTTGGATTTCAAACCAATTTTCGAACCATACCACTTACACAATTTCCTGGGGCAGTTCATGAGCCTATAGAGAATACCTCTAAATGTATATCTAGTGGTACAACATGAAGATCATTCATACATGATGAGGAAACTATGGCTCATTTTCACACAGGAATATGGAATGATGTGGAATGAGATATGTTTATCCACTACTACATATAGGGTAGTTGAGGCATATGTAAAGCGATGTGGGGATGCTTATCCAAGATAAACACAGATGTGGAAGAACTTTTGATCCAACATGGGAGTGGAACCACCACCTCAGGGACAAAGCCAAGTGGTAGTAAGGGATAATCGTAGGGGAGGGGTTGATTCAAATCATGGTGATGAGGCTCTATCAGCAAGGCCAACATTTCGTGGAACAACACTGGTTAGAGTTGAAGGAAAAGTGTAGTAACACCAGAAATAGTAATCTCAATTGAGAAAACCTAGGAGGAAGGGGATCCATCGAGGGGGTTCTGTAGGATTTCTACCCAGGCTCTTGGAAAATATTTATTTTATTTGAAGATTCCTAAGTATTCCATTTATCATAATGCTTGGAAAACATGGGTCACCTACCGAAACTTCCTCAACACCTGCATCCTATGGGATCATCTAAACTGGTATGCAACAAAGCTGGTTAGGATCATATTTTCTAATGGAGGCTTCCTCATCTCTCATGAATAGTGGGTTCAATTCATGGAATAATTTTCAGACCTAGTGCATTTATGAGGCACTATGCATCAAATGAAAGAATGAGTGCGGTTAATTCTTGACCTAATATCTCCCATAATTATTTGGTGGACAAGGTGGAGGAGTGATTATCATTACCGATGACTCAGAGGGATTAAAGTAAGGAGGGGGAATGAAGGAATCCCTCAAGTGGATACAGAATTAGTAGCCTCTATGGAATCCTCGATAGATGATGGAATGGTCGTAGCCTTAGAGGAAACCTATTTGGAGGGATTTTATGAACCCCTGAAAGTATGATTTAAATCACTCCCTATGATATCAGCATTCTCATGATTTATCTGGATCTCTTGACTAACACTTGTTCCATATAAGAGAATCTTTCACAACAGACCCATATTCATGGGGATGGTGGTGTGGCAACAGAAGGATAGGACCAAGCCCCATGACATGTGTTTGGGGAAATAATTGTTGTAGGACACAACCATTTTGAGGTGGAAAGGCATACTCTATGGAAAATTTGGATCCCTTAATCATATATGTGGGTATATTTCCTAGTCTCCCAATAATGAGGTCCCAAGAATGTGATACACCATTGCTCAACTTCTGTAAGATCCCCACATCTCCAAGCCACATATGTTGTTACATGATCAGGTTAACTTATATGATTATTTTATGATTAGTGATGGGAGTATATGAAACTATACTGTGGGACATGGTTAGAGGATTTCAGATTCCTTTCCTTATGGGGGTGTCATTCCTTAAAAAGCTGGCCACTCAGGTTGACCAAACAGACAATTCTTGAGGCGCCATTGGTTGGGCAGAAACAAGTGCTTTCAAGGACTATCTCATTGAGTGGGATCAACTAATTAATAAAAAACACATGATATAGAGAACAACCCTAGTGAAATGGTTCTAGAGGGATATCCAAATTCATATTTCATTTCCACATTTCTAGAGTACAATCATGTAGATATAGAGGAGTTGGACACTTTTGACTTTGATGAGGTTGAGGAATGGTAGGATATCCAATGCTGAGTGTGGAATATGGTTAAGGGATTCATAAAAAACACTCAAAAACCATAGTGGATAAGAACAGTGGCATCACTTGTCCATTGTTTTCACAATATGTGCATTGGAGGGGTAGATGTGTGAGATTTCCACATGCAGATTCGAGACTATCTTTCTAAGAAAATATGGTGAATAAATCATCATATGGATTTCTACAAGAATATGGGGATGTTTTTTTCAGAATATGGTAGCTTTTGGTGGCTGAACAGGCGATCCAACATTTATAGTGGAAGATGAATGCAAATTTTTTCCTTTGTTACCACCCAGTTGGAACTGGTCGCACAATTGAGGGTTCAGCTGATAGAAGCCAAAGAGCTGGTGAGAGAGGTATCCTATCATTTGGTTTATATCTAGGATGAGATATATCAGGTTTTGGAAAAGGATATTGAGCTATTTCCAACCTAAAATGAAGAGGAAATGGTTCTTTGGTGGGGACATGAGATCTTAGAGGCCACACGTCAATGGGTTGTGAAGCTGAAGCATTCTATTGAATGGGTAGATCCAAAATGGTTGTTTTTTCCAAAATTCTGAGATCTAATTTCTTATTTGATTTATTTTAATTATGTTCTTATACACAATCATTCCTTTTAAAATTATCACACCTCAAATAATATATATGAAGAAACTAATGACCAATCCCTAGGCTCATGCGGTCCATGCCATGTGTGTGAAACATGGGACGATCACATAATCATTCACTCTGTATGAGAGTGTCAGATAATCATTCAATACCCAGTTTCTCCTACTGGTGACTATCCAGATAGATTTTTTATAATGATAGAGGGTATTAAAAGAGATTAAGGCTCTAAAAATAACCAGTCTTATTCTACCAACATGCTTTAGTGCACAAACAGAATAACTCCCGAGGAATTAGAATCGATCTGAATAGAGGTGAATGAAATGTGTGAATCACAATGCCCAAAATTTAGAATGTAGTGAGGATGGAATACTAGAATAGGATAACTGTTGACCATTTTTGAAACATAGGATCAATACCTAATGATGGGAATGGGGGAAAACAAATGTTTTTCGACCACAGACCATATATGAAACATGAGACATATCATGAAATATCGTCCAATGCCTTTCAGAATGCTGCCTTAAGATGGTAGGTGAGCCGATATGGCAAGAATAGTACATTTGGGTGTCCCTCGAAATAATAAATCGGATGAAGATCCAAATTAGAGGAAAATGAATAATAATATTGATTGATTTAATGTTGGAAAGGATTCTAATACTCATGAAATAACACCACTGTGATGTAGAACACATTGATGTTGGTGCATTGGTTTGAACAAAGATCAAACCCATATTCTTAGAAGAACATCTTTGGTGATGGCATAGTGTTCCTAGTAGTTTTTCATCATGAAAATGAGAATGATGAAAACCTATTTTAACATCATATGATGAGGAAAATTCATGGTACACTTTATCATCATATGATCAGGATGTGTGTCATAGTTTAACATCAGAAGATAGAAACATTGCACATAGTTTAAGGTCATACGTATTTGACCCAGGTGAATAGTTTATAGTCATGTGGCACAACCTGTAGGATTTTTGATCCCAAAATATTTTTTTGGCATTGTGGAAAGAAAATCAACATGAATGATCATAAGAGGGATTTTGTACCTGAAAAGTATTAGAAAAAATATAGATTGAAGGAACATGTGATACTGTGAGGAGAAAAATCACATTGAAGCTCTTAGATTAAGGTCATAGAGTTTGGACCATTATTAGAGCCAATGGAATTAATGAACCAATGGCTGGGCTCAATGACAAAACATTTGGTCATCACTATGTATCCCATAAGGATTTGAATCAATGCATACACCATTCTTAAACCCATCATGGTAGGAGACCGACACTGGTAGCTTCGTTCAAGGTATCATCGACATCCTTAGTGGTAGTACCGTATCAAACTGGATGAAAGTGTGAAGATGACATTTCTTGTTCAGCACTCTAACAATCTTATTCTGGTACCACTCTAGATTATGCAATGCCTGATTCCTGTTCTCATCGAGGGATTTTGGTTTGTCTAGATGGACTCCTGCAATCATTTTTGATATATGATAATCATAGAAATCTAGGCAGAGTGATAGAAACTGGATCATTTTGGGAAGGAATTCCTTAGTTTTGTACACAAAGGAATATAGAGTCACCTGAGTGGAATTTATAGTCATTTTCTGATAACCCTGGAGAGCTATGGGGAGATTTTACAAAAAAAATTTATTTTTCATCCCCACAATAATTTTTAAAATTTTAGAGTGGGTTTTTTGAATGGATAGATCTATCCTTTTTCTTTTTCATGATAGTGAGATGTGTACTTGGACTAGATGTTGTACTAGCATAAAATTTAATCAGCTCAACCACCTAGAAGTTAGTGTAATTTTCAATGAGAATTGAGTTATGGAATCTAAGTCAATATATTATTTTGGATCTCATGAACTCATTTATTTAATGGGAATTTAATTCCTTGAGGGGAAATGCTTCTACCCACATGGAGATGAAATCTGTTGTGCTCAGAATGTACCTGTATTAGAAAGAAGTTTCTTGTGGATATGGTCCCATGACATCGAGTCCCCAAAAAACAATATAGAAAGAGTACTCGGTAGTTTGTAGGGGCTATAGTGGTGGATACCAAAATGTTGGAATAGATCTAATACATGTGGAACCTCAAGCTGAACTCGATGAATTCATGGACCATGGTGTGCTAGAAGTACCCCAGCCTTCAGATCTAGATGGAGATCTTGAACACTTCCTGATGAGAACCATATGACCCATCATGGAATTCCTGTATAACATGGGTAATATCATCTTCCAAGATGATGTGGGGGATAATTTAAAAAAACCATGTTTGTAGGGAGTCTTCCCTTTGTCAGGGCCACTCTGTAGGGTCAACTAAACTGCATCCCACTAGATTCACTGATGTTCGACACTGTCTGATGGGAGAGTACTATACTAGAGATAATCGATGAATATAGTCATCCAATAGGAGGATTCTTCATTAGTATTGGGATCTGAAGTACCTGATGTTGAAGTTCCAACAGTAAGGTGATTTACATGTAGGACGCCATTATCATCCATATTGAAAAGGGTAATGAATCTTCAATGTGCCACATGAATGAGTAGATCTTCCAGGTCAATCTATGTGAGAGATATGGATTAACTAGATATGGAATCCTCTCGACCATTCCATGATCGAGGATTATGATTCCCCTCTGGGTGAGAAGGGATATGGGAAATCAAATGGTGAATTTCATTTGCAAGGGAACTAGATCTAGCTTCCATACAATATAATCACCATTGATCTATTTGATGACTAACTCAGAATAACAATTCATATGTAGGTTGGGAACATTAATCATAAGATCCATCACAAGACTAGTAGTGAGAGACTAAAACAATACCTCATTACTGGTTATTAATTCTAATTATATGAGTTAATTAGGTAGAACAACCTTTGTAGGCATGATGAAAATGATTCCAAGACCCACTCTATTGAGCATGAGATCATTGATCCTTCTGCTGGTTGGACTCTGAAAGGCACCATAGAAATATATATTCCATCCCAACATGCCTTTTTTCCATGGAGATGATATCCTCATATGGTAAATAAATATCCAGTGGAATTTCATTAGGGGCTGGATGAGCGGCTAGAAAATCATCCAGTGCATAACCCTTGACAACCTTTTGTGAAAAAAAATCTAATGTATAACTTACAAAGGATCCCTTCCCAATGAGCTATATTCCATGTCATCATCAGGAAATTCAATATGTTCTTTATGAAATCCACATGAGAAACCATATCTATGTTGTGATGCTTCAAGTAGTGTTTCAAGTTTTAATTTTTGTAAACTAGTTTGTGGTAGCTATTATTGATGGGAGAATATCTATATTGTCCATCCAAGAGAATGTTACTGAGATAGTAAAGACTGTTCTCTTTACATTTTTTATTCTTTTGAGTGACAAAGGAACCCATAGATCATTCTAAGGAGGTGACAAAGAATAAATAAATATCTATAGAGATGGATGGATTCAGGATTGGATGATATTGGAGATAAATCTAGACCTCCTCAAATGTGGTCTAGCATACTTCATCCCACTAATATATTGTTCATTTATTCATGAACCTAGAAAAGGGATTACACTTGTCAACCCAATTTGGGATGAATCTGTGTATGTAGGATAAGTATCCTTGAAGTCCTCAAATTTCCCAAAGGTCTCTCAGAGGAGGCATATGGAATATAACATTGATCTTCTCTGGGCCTATCTATATGCCTCTCTATCTAACAACCAAACCAAAGAAATTTCCATAGGTCACCACAAAATCACCTTTCAAGGGGTTCATCTCAAAATTTCAGGAGAGAAATAAGTTGAAAATTTTATCAAGATCCTTGAGACTACAACGAAATTGCTGGGATTTGACCACAAAATCATCCATGTAGTATTCAACTACAACCCCACAAATTGTCTTGATGATGAAATGTATGGAACACTGATAGGTGGATCCACGATTATTCATACCAAAAGGAATTAACTGATAGAATATTGTACATTTAAGTGCCATGAAGGTGGTAGATCACTAATATTCAGGGGCCATACAGATCATGTTCTACCCAGAATACCCATCAATAAAAGAGAGAGGCTTGAATATTACGATGGTGTCCATCATCAGCTCTATCATCAGATTGGGAAAATCTTCTTTCAGATAGTAGAGGTTGATAACCTTGTAGTCGATAAAAACTCTCAACTATACGTTCTTCTTCATAATAGGGATGATGTTGGAAAGCCACTATTAGTGCTGAACATCCTTGATTAAGTTGTCTTTAATGAGCTTATCAACATCGGGCTCAACCATTGAAATGTGAGACAAGTGCATCATCCTAGGAAGATGAATTAACCCATAATGAATTATAGAGAGACCAAGATGGTGGATAATGACATGAGGGTCTATTCCTGTAATCTCTTCACATATTCAAGAAAAAACATCACCATTCTGCATAATGAAGTCCATGTAATAATATTGTTCGTCTGTAGGTATGATTATATTGATTAGCATTGGCCTTAGATCCACCTCAGTGCTAGTATTCACATAAACCAGCTCACTAACTATAGTAGAGACACACTCTTAGAATGTTGGATGAGTTTCCTCTAATTATTCTTCATCATTTGAGGTAATAGATCACCGAGAGGATGAAACTATTCTCAGCTGAATGATTCTGGAGGAATGATGGTACCAACATGAGTGGCAATGGATTCCATATCAAGAGAATACTACACTATATAAACCAAAGTGAAAAATGATATTTTGGTGATTCCAGTCAACCTAAAAACCCATGGTTCAATGCTTGATGTTAAATCAATGGGGATGGGTCAGTTTTTGGTGATTCAACTAAACTCGATGGAACATGAATGTTTGATAGAAAAATATGTACATGGGGGAAAATATCACTACCTAATAGGAGTAGTGGATTATGGTATGAGCTAACACTATATCGTGTTGGAATATGAGGTAATATTATACAAGTCCATGAATCATGGTACATAACATCCTTTACATTTAGAAATGATAAAGGAATTCCCCAATTCTGGAATCATAGCTTCCAACTGGTGATTCAGTAGAATACATGAATCATCCAAGTCTATCTATGGGTAAGATGCGATGGTGTTTCTCTCATCCTTGTTATTATGAGCATGATTTTCATTTCTATAGTAATAGGATAAATCCATATAGATATAAGTACAAGATAAAAAGGGAGAAACATTACCTTGGTGAATGTCCACTCGACCTTTGAGGGAGTACTTGAGGCACTGGTGATATTAGGAGGGAACTACTGTATGAAAATAGATCCACAGACTACCCATCAACATGTTGTGAGTAGTTTCCTGGGAGATGACTATAACGACCCATACTTTACATACATTGTTAATACTTCAAAATTGAAGCACACTTATTACAACATATGACAAAACCACAAAGGACTGTATAGGTATAGTGTCTTTAGAAACTGGGAAACATAAACAACTGGTTCATAAATCTTCTACAGTGTCTCCCATTTATTTCATCATATCTAGGGTCCCTTTTAGCATATTCTACTTAATATCCATCTTCCTGACCTGGGGAAAAGAAAACATAAAAGGGTGACCTCAAATGCTCAGCAAGGGAAAATAAAGGAAATAAAAATCATATCATATCTTTTTGAAAATCATAACCTGCAAAAGAGATCATAATATCTTAACATGGAACCAATCATAGAAGTGAAAATGAGATCCCCATAATCATAACATGAAACTTGAAACTTTTTGGTATGCACACATAATCATGGAAAATCATTTCTTGTTAGTCATGACTCATTGCCAAGACTATCTTAGTGGACAAAGTCCCTTTCTGAACCGAGTCACCCTCGTTCCAGTCCTGTTTCACTAAACCGGTATAACCTACCGTTCCAGCCATGTCTATCTCATGAGATATAAAATATTTACCCAATTCATTGGAGGGAGATATAGGTCCCACACATCTTATAATGAATCCTTTCTTATGTGTGCCACATAATCATAAACCATACATCATAGCATAACCCATGTAATAAAAATGAGATTCTTAAACAACATGACATCATAAGACAATTCATATAAGATAAAGGAATTCATAAAAATATTTCCATCACAACATAATCAAACCAATGTAATAATAGGGATAAAAACAGAACCCTTTTATTATCTTAGATGGAAAATAATTTTGATAAAATACTTGAACTCCATTCTTGAGGAAAATATCCTTTCTACTTTAAAAACATTTTTCCTTTCATAACATGTCATACGACTTTAAAATAAAACAAGTTGATTAAAAATAAACTTGAAAACTTGTAAAGGAAGTTTCTTAAAAATCCATTCATGCCATATATGTTAAAAAAACATTCTTCGTACTTTTTTCAGAAAAGTCAAAAAGTACCTCATACGAAAAACGACAAAGGATTCTTTTCACATTCTTTACTAAAAACTCACCGAAGGGTAAAATTGGATTTAAACAATTGTAGGTGGATGGAAATAATATTACATATTGATGAAACATGTATGTGGATGATAAAATACACCCCAGTAAATACTTACGAATAAACAATCTCGGATAAAAATGAGATTGTGATATTTCCCTTACCTTAGGTCCGATTTGCTTTGTACGTGTCCGAATCTCCTGTATAATGGTTTAAATAATGTTATTGACTTATTCCAGAATCATACATATTGATATGATATCATATATGGTCATATTCTTAGCTTCTTGTTAGTAATATTTCATTGTTACTTGTTACTCGGGTCTTTATTGCCTTTTGTTCTTATGCGTGTTTTGCCGAATAAATTCTTATTCTTCTTTTAAGGTTATAGATACATTATATCCAGAATGGTATTTGTGTAAAATATATCATATTTATTCATTCAATTCATTTATATAATTACTATGTAACGATGATCATGTAGAACGAGTCGCATCACATCGTGGAGACGGTATTCCGTACGTACGCACGAGTGATGATATCGTTCCTATGATCATGGAATTGTATTGGAGTATTTATATATTATTTCATTATCAATATTACTTTATAATAATCATAAATATTTACTCATTACACTATTATACCCATCCTTGTAAGGTGGTGGTGGAAAATAGATTACACCACGGCGTGGAGACGGTATTCCGTACGTATGCACGCGCGGTGATTTCATTTTTCCGTAGGATGGATAGAAGGTGAATTAGGGTTGTTTCATATTTATAATAACATATCAGTATGTATGTAATACTGATGTTATTACTTTATCATGAAACAACTAACGAAGAAGAATTAGAAGAAGAAATAAATTGAAAAGATCGGTAATGGATATTACCTCTTCTTTGGAACGCCTCTTTGAATCCTCCACTTAGGGAACTAAGATTGGTCTTTGAAGAAGACAAGGACCTCTAGGATTATTCTAGGTAAGTGGAGAGGAGAAAATGTCAGGGTTTGTCCGAGCTTGAGTGCTCAAATTGGTGTGAGGAGGAGGGGGAGGAGGTGCCCTTTTATAAGGGAGGAGAGGGGCACCTTAGGGATATCTCAAAATATTATTTTATATTAAAGTCAAAATCGGTTTATAATGGTTCCAAAGGGTCTTATTTCGAAGCTAAAGTGGGGAAGGGTCGAAATCCTATCAACCAATTGGATTTAGAAATGTTTAGGGTATTATTTTAACCTTATCAATTAGATTTGACTCTAAGTTAAATAATTTAACTTTTACCATGTCTTTTTGTTTTCTTTCACTATATGGTTAATACACTTACTATAACATGCGAAACGAACCCCAAATTGTTTGTTATTAGTATATATATCCTTATCTAAGTCAGTTGGCCGAACCTTAGATTTTTAGGAATAAAATAACAATTAATAATATAATATTTGATTTAAAAACTATTTTGTGTCAATTTTGACACTATTTGATATATGATTTTTGTGAAAGTCATAACAGAATTATATGTTCGAACCAAGTTGATTAAATCAACACTAAGATATAATAGTAACCTAGAAAATTAGTGTAATTCATAAAAAGGCTCAAATTACATTTACTTTGGTGTTTATAACATCAATTATGTCAATATTTCATAAATAAGATAATTACTGCATCATCGTTGTGTCATAATTAAATTAAATTATTTAATGTCTAAAAATTATAAATAAAATACCATTATGTATGAAATCTATTTATCTTTCTAATTAATATTTATTGTTGAATTTATCTTATGTATAACCCCCTATTAAAAATGTTTTACTTATTAAACTTTGATTTTATCTATTTTAACCCTTCTTTAAATAAATTAATAATAAATGTCCTAATCTAACTCAAGTGGGCCTAAATGGTCATATTTTATTCATAAGGTTGTTTTTGGTCGAATTACACTTATCCAATAGAATTAGGACATGTGTTATGGTAATAGTAATATCATATTTACACTTAGTTACCCTATTTACTATTAACCGCGGTAAAAAAAAGTAAAAAGATACTATTCACCAAAAAATTATTTTTATCTCATTGAACCACATTTTAATTACTGATATCAACCGTGTCTGTCGGATTTACGAAATTCCATTCACAGAAGCGGTAAAATTAAGTTTTATGCAAAATTCAGTTTTTAACCTACCACTTAGTGGTTTCACTATTCATCAAAAATTGAAAGTTTTCAGAAAAATACCAAAATTTCACCCTAGGCTAATTTCGGTATTCCGAATCCAAAAATGAAGTCCATTTTGAAAAATAAAATTTATAAATTTCAAAAAGTGGTTATTACTATTCATAACGGCTAGTTTTAATAATATTTTAATAGCATATCGTTGTTTAGTGAAACTCGGTATTGCGTACGACGCAAGCTATCGAGGAAGGTCACGATTGTGTGTAAAGTAAGCCAAGAAAGTTTGTAGTGAAAGATTCCTTTGAACGAAATATTACTCACAAAAATCTCGGGTGTTACAATGACTGTGAATGTAGTGTCTGGTACCAGACTTCCGAATGTGGTCTTCAAATGGATCTAGGCACAAAGTCTCTATTTGGTCCTATCATGACAAAAAATATTTAGGTTAGGAGGGGTTAAATCTTCCTTAGTGTGTTCAAAAAACCAGAGCATTTGAGTTTGGATGAGTTTGACCAAGAACCTGTTTCAATAAGATAATGGTAGAAATCCACATCATTGAAATGGCCAGTGATGCAAATCAGGTAAATTTTACGTTACATAAGAGAACTCTCATCTTCCTTAGGGAAAGAGATGATGACCTATCATTTTGATTACTCGACATACTCTTCATGAAAAGTCTCAGCTTCTATAAACTCTGTTTTAAACTAGAGGGGTCTCTTCGAGGATTATTTATGGGATTATGCATCTCTTCTGATAGATATAGTGTCTTTATGATTGATTGTTTGGAAGGAATGCCGAAAAGGTGCTTCTACAGGCCGTACTTCCATGTTAGGTTCACACTATTTCATACAGGGGGTCTCTCTATAATGGGACACATGATAGGTGTTGTGGTAAGAACCAAAAGTTTTGACTGGTATTGGAAATACTTTTATGATAAAAAAATCTTCCCAAAATCACCACTGGCTGACTATTTACTGACTAAGGCCCTACTAAACGTGGATAATCATGATATGACTATGACAATTCTGGCTGTTCAACAAGCATGGTCAAAAATGAAAGGGGATCTCGCAAAGTGGGATGGAAGGACTATGCCTATTTAGCTTAGCACAACTCCTGCTATCTAGTCTCAGTTTCATGCATGACATGGATTGGAGTACTGAACTGAGTGTTATGGTGAGTTTTCTATTCCCATTTCTTCTTCGATGGCATCGACAATGTACATTCGGGGGTCTTTCTGGATACTCCTCATCATTTTAGACCATGTATGGATGCACTAGTTCAACAGTATTAACAGATATATGCATCTAATTTTAAACAGAGGAGTACTCTGGTAATGGTTGAACCCTAGATGTGATTCACATTTCCAGGGGAAAAGTTTTTCCAAGTGTAAAGGATAACTTCAGAACTGGAGAGGGACTTCACATTCCCTTGGGTCATTTATTCTTACTCTTATGATTTGTAGAGGGTGTATAAGAGAATGAAAAGGTTATATTTAATGGATTTACAACAACTTCTGGTGGTTCAGGTTGCCCTAGGTGGATACAAATGATGCCTTGGGCTTGGACAACTGCCATGCTAGTCTACTAGCCATCATATGTTTGTGCCTCTCGGCTGGAGACTTTCTATCATTCCCTATAACCTTCATGATATTTTTTAGGTTGGGTAGTGATATGGGGTACATGTGTCGATAGATAACCATATCTGATCACAACGTTTTCTATCTGGTCCCAATGCCAGTCCTTGAACACTTATCAATGCTTGATGATATGTCCAAGGAATCTGTAGTAAGGACAATAATGAGGATGGTCTATGAGGTAAGCCACCTAATAATTTCTATATTTGGGGAGCTTCAAGACTCATTGATCAAGAGAACTATGGAAATAACCATTAAACCTGTCCTTCTATAAGGATTATGTTTGGTAACTTCTTTATCATGGGAGAATCCTCAAAGTAGGATTTTGATGAGGGGGAAGTCGAAGATGAAGTGTTAGAACCCCATTCTCTCATCTAGGATATGGTGCCTACTGAGGACATTCCTACTGATTTTGAGGGTGATGAGGCAAGGCATGATGTGTTTCTATCCTCGAAATGGTGGTTCCTGGTGAGGTTCTGAAGGAAACAACTCTAGTAGTTCAAGATCCCTTACCTGCAATGCAGTGTCAACCTCTTTCTTAGTGGCTCTTCTTATAGGGGATGGTGGTAGAAAAGTATGTTCTTTCTTGGCCTACTACAAGGCTTCCTCTAAGCATTGATCCTTACATGAAAAATCTAGGAATCCACCAGAGAAGTTCTGAGTAATGAGGGCGGATACAAATTCATCCATTAAATTCTAAAAGAACATCATCAATAGATACTCTTGAGTTAGTGGTTTGTGTAGAAAGTACATGAGGCAATTACACCTAGCAATGAATTCTACAATATAGTTATCTAACCATATCATACACTTGAAGATGTCAGAAATAGTCATCTTGTGGGTGGTAGAGTTGAAATGGTAAATAAAATTCTTGTGATGGTCTTCCCAGCCAGTGATGGACCCAATAGGTAACTGGTTTTATATGAAAAACACATTCCCTTCCAATGTTTGTATGGAAGATCAAATCTTGGATTCCTCCTACAAATTTAGAGTTCCGGAGATGGATCAACACCATAATATAAAGTGGGCATGATGTCTCAGTACGTCATCCATCCTATTAAAGTGGGAATTGGATGGATTCCTAAAATAAGGGGTTCTCGCATGTCGTCCTCCCAATATGAATATGTCTTTCCATCATGTGGGATCAACACATGTTGTGTTTCTAAGGCCTTGATCCTAGTATTGAGAGTATATTTTAGGTCATTAGGGTGGGGGATCCTTTCCGGATGGGGATTCATAACCACTAGCGCATTGGTGTTCACTTCAACATGATAGGACGAACCATTATATTTGGGAAAAATCTATAGATCGGTTGGAGGAGTGGCATGTGGGATGGAATGATCTAGATTAATAGGGAAATTTTCATGCTACTCTAGTGGATTCAGTAATTCATACCATGAACGCATGCAGTAGGCTCTAGATTTGGTTCTGTTTGGATATGTGGTATCATTGGTCTCATGTGGGGGAAACTGGACAAGAAGGATATATAGATTCCCCAATTGGTCCAGTGTCGGAGGAGGATAATGATTTTAGGGAGCACTATAACCAGGATTTCACTCAATAGTATGTTCACTGATAATCCGCTACGGATGTGAAATATTCTATCACAAAGTAGTGATTGTGGGATCTTCCTATGACTTCTGCATGACATCAGATGGATCCAATGGATTGAGTGCTCCATTTCCCTGATCAAAATTCTGACGAACCAATAACCATTCAAATATTTCTTCTTGGCTGAGAGTCTACCTATGAAGGCGAGTGATAAACTATAGAGGGTCAATAAGATGCTGAGCCCCCCCCCCAGAATTATGATCCTTATCACCGGCCTTTCTTCCTATCTACTAATCCTAGGGTATCACAACGTTAGTCATATTTACAATGACAACACCTGGATCTTCGATATAACCAAGTAAATTTGACTATTTTTTAATGGGGAAAATGTGTATAGTGACATGATTCCCTGAATTACATTCTTTCACATGTGGGGAGACTTCTTTAATGATTTTACGTAGCACTGTGAAGATCTGGAAACATCAATATTGAAGGGTCCAGTGGTAACTGGGTGAATCAGGATATTGCGCCATTAGAAGTACTACTAACTCTACCATGTGACATTGTTGGCCGATATCGTTAAAGTGTTCTTGACTATTCAGATATGCCAAAATGTGGCTGCATATTATGAAATGTTCTACCTAGATAGTCTAGTGGAAGCACATAATCTATTCCTAAGTGAGAGACATTGGAATGTATATTTCAAGAGTTTCATTTTGGAAAAACCTTTCCAAAATCTGATCTACAATGATAGTGTCCCACAATTTTCACTTCTCAAAAAAGGGTCTTGAATCTTGGATACCCTAGTTTTTGATCAGTTCTGGTTGAGAAGCCAGAAATGAAATACATTTAGACCATTGTAGTGGTGGGATAGTCGATCGAGAGGCTGCTGCATGAGATAAATGATCAATGAATATTGATTCATCCCACGGAAGAAGTGCCAACTGCATCAGAAAATCCTTATAGGATGGGGTACTAACAACTACTTCATATGTGATATAAGAAGGCATTATTTTCGGGTCCACCGGTTACTACAGTCTATCTTACCACATAAACACTCTCCATGATATTGGGTAGATTTTAGAGCATGAATCTAGTGATGAAATATACGTATGCACGACAATACCTTGGAAGGGAGCCAAATCTTCCACCACCTACATATATTTGAAAAGGTTTTTTAGGGATATAGTGCATCTCATATTCTGGGTTGATGTGCTTCACCCACTTAGTTTCTAACCAATACACTTATGCATAATACTGGGGGGAAGGCTCCATCATCGGGTCCCATCTGGCTTCATAATCTGAGAAGAGGATTGGATTCACAACAACATGGATCTTCCCAGAGATAATCCTTTAGCAACGACTATTATCCTTTATACCTCAGGATGGTTCTTTAGGGTAGGGAACTTTTTCAGCATGATTAGGACATTCGTTATACTATTAGATGCTAAAGATCAGAGGAACTCCACTTCAATGGGATGAGGGGTAAGGGGAACCTGGGAATATGTAGAACAAGTCAAGGGGAGGGCATCAGTACTTGTTATCACTAGAGCAAGTAGGACCTCTACATAATTTTTCAATAGAGTGGGGAGGACCTCTTCCTTGGATATTGGTGGCATGATGAGAACCTTCTTGCTACTAGCTATTAAAAAATTAGGGAGGAACACTACTAGAATCATCACGGACATGGGAAGGACCTCCATGTCTATTGTTTATAGAAATGGGAGGACCTCTGCATTAGTTAGTACTGGAGCGGGTAGGACCTATGCTGGAGTTAGGGACAACATGAGTAGGGCCTTTTCATCACTAGTTGGACAGATGGGGAGGAACATTGTATCTAGAACCTTGAGCATGGTGAGGACCTTCATAATGAACATTTATGAGGCAAGTATTTTCTCTGCCTTGGTTAACAATTTGAACATGCAGATGACCTCCATGTTGGGTTATAGTGAAAGAAGTACCTCCACTTTAGATGATGAATGAATGGGGAGGGACTCCATGTAGAGTCTCATGATCATGGTATAGCCTATAATGACTTCCAGGAACACCGACGACTAAGAGATTGAACCCAAACATCCCATTAGGCAGTTGAGGGCCTGATCCCAATAAAGACTATATAGTGTTATGGAATTGGAGGAATATGATGGCGGTAGAAAGGCCTACTAGATAAATTGAAGATGAATCACTCTGATATGAATATTCTTAATCTTGGGCCCAATGTTTTCATCAGTTGAGTCTGACCAGGGCCAGATGAGTAGGTGAATGGTCCACGAATACATCTGCCTAGAGAACTAGTTGCTAGTAGCTTTGATGCAACTTAGTGGGATTCCTCCATATCGACTCCTGGGATGTGGTTTCCACCAAAACGAATATTACATCCCTTACCTCCTGGGAATATGGGAGTGAGTCAAAGGAGTGCTCCATGGATATAATCCTATAGCAGTTCCTTATAGGAGATGGGATCAATGGCTCCCTGTTTAGACCATGGGGGTGATGGTGACACCAAGGCATAGAGGCCTCAAGGTCTTGATGAGCCATATCCCTTGTGAGAATGAATCCCTATAAATCATACCATCGTACAAGGGTTCCCATCAAAATACTTTTTATGATCTCATACAGTGATATGAGGTGTGAGCACTCGGTGGATGATGAAGTCTGGAAGTCATGGTGGAGTAGGGGTCACACATGATTGTTGCATCGATATTTACTATCCCAACTAATATGGGTGTTGGGTTAGGGGTATCCTTCATCTTGTGTTATGAAAATAAAGGATATTCTACCATTACTATAGATACAATGAAATTAATTCTCCAATTCAGTAGAATCCTAAAATCATCCATGGCTGAAGAGAAAGATCCCAATTGACAATGTTGCGGCCGAGATGCTTAACATTCAACTTCCCCATTGCTGGTGAGTTCCACACCATGAACACTATTTACATAGATGACCCTGGTGATAGATTTATAGAACCTGTAACATGCTAATATATTGATCTAATGACTTTTATGATACTATAACCTATAGAGGGGAAGAGTATCACATTAGGTTCACCATTTCTATTTCTGAAACATTCCATTGGGACACATCCAATCGCCCGTGTTCTCTTTACTCACACATTGGGAACATGTGTTTCAATGTTCCCTAACAGACACATTTTACCCCACATTATCCCTTTTGAATAGTAGGATTCATTAATCTTATTTTTAGTGATTTATTCTCCTTTATCTAAATGGGATGATGGGAAGTTTGTTCCTCTTTCCATGGATTCCCCCTAGGAATTCATCACCAAGTGTGGGTTACCCTCATAGATTTGAGTCCTAGTTCCTGAAACTCATTGCTAGTGCCATCTATTTTTGGACACGGTTTATTATAAAAATTCATTATGGAAATTCTAGGTGGTATTTGTAGGGTATTAACCTATGGTTAAGAGACTAGTTAGGTTAGGAATTAGTAGCATGTCTTGACACTAGAACATTGGAACACCTGTATTCACCCTCATAAGAGGGATTCTCAAGGTCACCGAACCTATGTAATCCATTGTCTATCACAAGGTATATTATTCCAAAGGAATATCTTTCTATGTTTTCCTTATGAATCCCATATTTAACATGGGATATGCTGCAAGCTTAACATCCTATGAGGAAGAGATGATATCAATTCGAATGTCTCATGGAGATGGATTATAGAGGTTAATACCTATAAGGGAACACCAGAATGGCTTACGAGATATATGAATCCGAAGCTCTAATGAGAGAGGACCTGGGGATGGTAATTTCATAAAGAGAAGGTTTCACACTATGAAGGCTAATATAGAAACATTTGAGGATGGATAGGGAATGGAATCCCAAATTTGGGGGTACCAAGGGTTACCATTGGTTGGGATTGAATGTTAGGGAGGCTTCCTACGTACCCTATAAAAAAAGAAACTGATAAAAAACCCACATAGTACTAAACGCTGATCGTTCATGGGATATACCCATAGCTAGATTCAATTCAAAAGAAGAAATATCTTGGTTTGATGAATATTGATTGTGTGGGTATTATTAATGGTTATGTTTCCTGAGGGCTATTTGGGGTAGTGATGGGGTTAATGGGGCTTATGCACTGAGACAACCCAGAAGGTTTTCATTATCTCATTGAGATGTGGTGGTTTGGGTAAGAATCATGTTGGACATAAATGAAGAGTAAGAGATGGAATGGATGGAACAAATTATGTGTATGAGGTTATGGGATTGAAACTCAAGAAGGCTTCCAATGTACCCAATTTTTAATATAGGGATCTGAGTCTACATAATTCAGATATGGGCGATAAGACACCTAAGAAGGAATCCCGCGAGAATGGAGTATATGGATGGGGAACCGATGGATATGGAACCTCAAGGTTGCAGAATGTTCATCCCACAAAATGGTGACTCAAGGGAATGACCATAATGGGAATAGATTATGAGCTTGAACATCAGGGAGTCTTCCTACGTACACTATATAGAAGATATGGATCAAAGCCCATGTAGTTACAGAATGGGGAAATTAGTTAGGACTTACACATGGATATCTTCCAAGAGACATTTTGTGATTCCACATAGCTAGTAGCCCAAATGGGTGCATATTGGGGCTGGGTCACCAAAGGAGGTGACCTAGATGGAATATGTGGGATGTGGTTGAATGTCAAGATCTTACTGGGATGTGGCATCCTAGGGTAAAATCAGGTTTGATGGTGGATGAAATGGGTGATGGTAGATGGGCCAAAACAATATGTAGTGGTGGATCCATGGGGTTTGTGTCCCACAAATGGAATATTTCACATCATGTGGGTATATACATAGGAATGATCACCTGTGTTTACCATTGGTTGGGATTGAACCTTGGGGAGGCTTCCTATAGACTTTTTAGAAGACAGGGATCAAAACCCATGTTGTTTAGACATGAGGGGCATGGGGAGTACTCCAAGAGGGGTTCCTAGAAGAAGGGGGTCATAGTCACTACTTACCTCTAAGACCAGGAAAGTCATGCTTTGTGTGATGAAAAAGAGGAAGAAATAGACCAAATGGTAACGTCACGAAAGATGCTTCATCACAAGATGTTGTGGTGATTATGTATGGATGTTTCCCAAAGATGATGTAATTACGTATGAGGATGATCTAATTACATCACTCCAATGTGTAATTCACATGGTGAGTCTATTGTTTAACGTCATGTCTTTGGGATGATGGGGATGGGAAGTTTATCATCTTATAGCTCAGATGAGGGAAGCTCACTTTTTACCCCATTAGACATACATGGATATAATAAATGCACCTTTGGGTGGTTCATGACTAATGAAATGGACTATGGGAAGTGGTAGATGAGTGGTCAGTCATGGGGTCCATGTTAGAATAGCTACGATGAAAAGAAAAATCCATTAGCGTACCTATGCTGGACTGAAATATGTCAGTAAATGTAACATGGAGCACCACACAAGGGACCAAGAAATCACTGTGTACAAGCCTAGATGAATGAAAAGAAGATAGTATATTGAATAATGGGGATTCCCTAATAGAGTATTCATGAATCTAGGATGCTTCATAGAGAATTGGGGCTTCACAATGGAAATGGAATCACCAAGCCTCAAGACTCTTCCTTAGCAAGGTGTCCATGCTCAAAGGAAGAGTACTTCATAAAGGAATAACGCTTCCTGAAGCATCGAGTAACTCGAGGGGTATCCTTCCTCAATGAAAGGCATGGGACTTCTCAAAAGTAATCCCTTCCTTAGATAGGGGTAAATAGGTACAATGTAAAAGGTGGATTGTGATGCTCTAATGCCTTGGGCGATCCCTTTTACCACTAGTTCATTGTGCTAAAGGGCTTCATGAAATGGGATCATAAGAGTCTAATGTTTAGGGTAACCATCCATTTGAAGGTTTATGAGACAGATATTTATAATTAATGGGTCTTGTGATGCTCGAAGGTTCAATGCAAAGAAAAAAAGAGGCTTGAGGATCAGTGGTGGATCTATCAAACTCATAGAATGGTACATCATTTTGTTTTGGCATGGTCATGGAGGGCTTCAGACTCATAGGTTTTCTGCATGTGCTATGTGGACTAATGGTGATAAGGGCCTCCCTATGGGAGCATCTTGAGGTAGTCCTCCTTGATGATTTTCAGGCTCGTTGAGGCATAATATCATCTTTAATGGATGTGGCATTTCCCAACATATCCCATGGAATGAATTTTGGTGCCAACAGCTATGCACATATTTTTAATGTTATGCTCATTTTCCCATAACCATATAATCATGTCATGAATATGTGACCTTCAATATTTGTCTTTATTATTGTTACTGAGAATTAGATCTCACACTTTCTTATGTTTCCTTTCCCTAGGATATTGTCACGACCCATCCCCCACGGCCTGTATCATGACTATCCCAAGCGCGCCTTACATCGTCTAGGGACTGGCAACTCGCAACAAAGGTGTAAATCCCTTAAATGGGAAGGCATTGTTTAATAACTGAAAAGAAACACACTAGAGAACACAACTGGAAGCAAAAAAACTAAGTAAAACTGTATACAAAAAGAAGCATTGAAAATTTAAAGGGGCCGAAAATACAAGGCCAATAAGAAAGTACATGTACAACTTAATGAAAGTACAACTGAAACCAAGTAAAGCAACTACTGGGTTATCTTTTGGGGTTCCTACCTGAAGGGTATGTCCAGATGTACTCCTCAGCACTTCATGTCCGTCCGTCCGCTCCGTGTACTGTCACACCGAGTAGTCCACCTCCGGGTACCGTCTAGTACTGCTACTCTCTGCCTCAGTCAGTGTTGTCCATCTTCTCCAACCAACAGAACGAGGTGTGGGCATAGCCTGAGCAGGGGTGAGTATAATGATACTCAGTAAGGACCCTGAGACCCTCAAGGTCTAACTAAATCTAACAAGGATAAACCACAAAGTATGAAATCAACACATATCCCCACTTAGGTATATGCCCATACATATACATAAGTTATCAAGTAATCAATATCAATCATGAAGAAAAATCAAAAGTCATTGACTCAGCTCAAAGCTGGAATTTTATTATAGGGGTGGAAACATGTAACACTCTCAGTCAAACTATCCAAACCTCGGTTGCTAGTGTACTCCTCCTCTATTGAGTACTGTGGGCCTGATGCATCACACAGAGGCGCTTCCCACTATCCTAGACTATTGCGATACTCCTCATGTCGAGTACCGTGGGTCTGCTACATCACACAGAGGCACTCTCCATTGTGGGTATGCCATGTCACACCGAGGTGCTCGCTCTCATACCTTGCTGAGGTACTCCTCCTGTCAAGTACCACGGTTCTGCCACGTTACATAGAGGTGATCCCCCCTGTGGGTCTTCCGTGTCAGACCGAGTCGCTTCCCACTAGGCTAGTCAAAACACTCTGAGTCGAAAGGTCAAGAGTCGGCAGGTATCAGCCAGCCACTAGGTCTCCATACTCCGCTCTCTCGTCTCCTAGAGGATCCAATCCATGAGATATTGGTCGATACTCCAACTGTCAAGATGTCCCAATTAGAAGTATCTCAAAGGTCCTTCTCATCATAGGCATCTCAACGTAATAGGCGGTGTGTCAATTGGACGTCCGGTCTGTGAGTTATTGGCATTTTCGTCTTGGGGTCTGATTGGATTTTAGGTTAAAACCAACACGACTGTACCCCAACTATGTCGAAACCACAAGTGAGGTCTGCCAAAAGAACTGTATCACTCTAATATTTCCGTTTCCATAGACAGTTCATCGATCGGACACCCATAGCGCAAGATATGAGCGAAAACGAGTAAACAGGCCATAGCAGATCCGATTCGACTCGGTCGGACCTACCCTGCCTGACCCGGTCCAGACCGGGGTCCGCCCGGGTTTGCAGGTCTAACCTGGTCTGAGGATGCACCCCGGTCTGAGGTGTCGGCCTCGCCCGAGGGCATCTCAGCCCGAGTGGGCGGCCTGCACTTGGTCCGGCCCGACGTCCCACGGGGGGTCTGCCTCAGCCACGTCCAGTGGGGAATCTGTACGCCCCTGGCTCGCAAACGGATTATCCGTTTGGGTGGGGACCCAAACCGGCACCACCTGGCACCGATCCAGATCACGTGAGACCCACTAGGTCCCACTACTCCCAGATGTCTGAGTGGCCAGCCGCTCCTACTCCTCCATCGTGGCCCGCCTGGGTCGTGGCACCATGCTCCTCCGTGCGGAGCGATGACGCCGCGCCACATCCACCACAGCCCGGCCTGGCAGCGACCCCCCTATTGTCCACCATGGGGCACGACAGCATCGCACCGCCTCTGCCGTGGCCCGGCCTGGCCATGGAACCCTGCTCCTCCACGCGGCACGACGGTGCCACGCCCTTCCGGTGACCCAGTGGCTTTGCGCCACCAGTTTTCTTCCCGGCCGACCCGACGCCGGCCACTGCTGCTCTGCACCGCGGTCTTCAACAAAAAAGGAGAAACGAAGGGGGAGGGTTGAGCCATGTTCGTGCGGCTTGAGCCTTCTACTTTATGGTGGTAAAAATTTTCAAAACACCATCCATGATTTTTGCGTTGAAGGACGGAAACAATTTCAAACGTAAAACCCTCTAACTCATATCGGTGACCATTGATGAAGTCGCAGAATGGTAGCATCGATTCATCAATGTCGGAAGAGGAAGAGGATATCTGTCATTGCCGGATAAGCGTTTGGAGGTGACGAAGTCAAAGACGATGTCGTCAAAGTTCCTCATTGGCGAAGATTTCGTTCCTCGATCGAAGGTTCATCATTGGTGGAAGAGGCGTTCTTCATTGGGAGGATAATTCTCCAAGTTCTTCCAAAGCCTCCACAAATGAATAAATTCCAACCGAAATGAAATAATAGAATTTTCTATTATTTAATTATTGGCATGAATTTAAATGATTTCAGGAAAAATTAATTAATTAATGTTCCATTAAATAATTCAAGTGGAGTGGCACTTTAATGAGGGGAGTTCAAGATTTTTCCCCCACCTATGGGGAGTTCAAGGGGTTAAGAAGATCAGGAGGTCCCCACCATAATTATCCTCGCAAGGGAGGTTATTCTCAGGTGGGCCCCACCACCATAAACTCCCATGGGCATTTAGGGTGTGGTGGCCCCCACCTCCAAAATCACCTTGGAGATTTTAATTGCCAAAATAAAAATAATCTACACTTATTCTTATTTATCTTTATTCTTAAAAAACCCCAAAAACAAATATCCATTATTGACCAACTGTCGTCGAGGTGAAAGTATTCTTAAGTGAATATCTGTTCTTTGAGTTCAACGGTGCCCTCATATTTCAATTCTAAGAACTGGTTCAAAGGGTATAAAATACCACTCGTACGTTTATTGAACATACTTGAAAAAAACTTCAGAAATTGATTCCGGGCACACCGGGCCTCGGAATCAGGTTTCGTAAATTTTTATAGACTCGTAAAAATCACATGTATTTATGAAAAGAAATTTCAGGGAATTACCGGGTCTTTAAATTATCCCCACCTCAGGGATTTACATCCCCGTAAGCTACAACTTGAACTAAGGGAACAAATGGGCGTACTGAGCACGTATCTGAGCCTCCCTCTCCCATGTGTTCACCTGGAGGTCCCCGTGCTACCAGCGAACTTGCACCAGAGGTATCAACCGTCCACGAAGGACTCGCTCCTTTTTATCCTCAATCTCCACTGTAACCTCCATAAAAGTCACCCCGTTATCGATGTCCAGCTCTCCATGGTCGATGATGTGGGAAGGGTCGTGCACGTATCTCCATAGCTGAGATACGTGGATGACATCATGCACCCAGTGCAACTGCGGTGTAAGAGCTAAGCTATAATCCACCTCACCTACTCTTATGAGGACCATGAAAGGTCTGATGAATCACAGAGATAACTTGCCACCTCGGCCAAATATCTGTAGTCCTCATCGAGATGAGACCTGTAGAAAGACGTGGTCTCCATCCTCGAACTCTATAGGCCTTTGTCTCCTATTAGAATATGACTTCTGCCTGATATGTGTAGTCTTCATCCACTCCTAGATGATTTGCACCTTCTCCGTAGTAGCCCGAACCATCTCTGGTCCCACTAGTGCTGACTCCCTTGGGACTTTCCATTATAGTGGAAATCTGCAAGGTCGACCATACAAGGCCTCAAAAGGTGACATACCGATGGTGGAGTGACAAATTTTGCTATAGGAAAACCCCACCAAAGGTAAGTAGTCCTCCCAACTGCAACCAAAGTCAAGGACACAATCACATAGCATGTTCTCAAGAGTCCGACTAGACCTCTCAGTCTGGCCATCCGTCTATGGATGGAAGGCAGTGCTCAGACGCAGTTGCATCCTGAAAGATTCTTGTAACCCCTTACATAGCCGGGAAGTAAACTGTGAATCATTATCAGAGAAAATAGAAGAAAGTAGTCCATTTAAACACACTATCTCCAACACATAGAGGTTCCCCATGCTCTCTACTGAACCCTTCTCTTGGATTTGTAGAAAGTTGACCGACTTGGTGAGTCGGTCAACGATCATCCATATCGAATCATGACACATGGATGTACGTGGAAGACCCATCACTAATTCCATGGAAATCCCATCCAACTTCCACTCTGGGACCTCTATGGGATGAACCGAGCATGCTGGTACCTGGTGCTCCACCTTCCCTTGCTGACAAGTGAGGCATCGTGAGATAAACTCTTCTACTGCCTTCTTCATACCTGGCCACCAGTGCTGTCGTCGAAGGTCGTGGTACATATTCTCCACTTCTGGATGTATCGCTAAAGGGGACGTGTGAAAATCCCTCAATAATTTTTCTTGAATGGACACTGGCACCATAGTATGTCCTCTGAAGGGGATGATGTGCTCCCCACCTTCTAAAAATAATAAAGTGCCTGCCCTGTGGAAATCTAAGCATTCCACATCTCGTAGTCAGCGTCCCCATGTTGTGCCTCCCTGACTCACTGAAGAAGTGGATGAGTGACTGTAAGATATTTTAGATAGGCTACTCCATCCCTATCCATAATGGATATCTGTAAAGCAGCCATCTGATCTGTCACCTATCCTAGAAGCTATATACCAGTCCTCCTACTGAGCTCATCTGCAACAAAATTCCCCTTCTGAAACGTATAGAATATCTCGAATTCATAGTCTTGGAGAAACTGAAGACATTGCCTCTATCTCAGGTTCAGGTCCTTCTGATAGATGATATACCTGAGACTCTTGTGATCAGAGTAAATGGTAAAACGTTTTCCCATCAGATAGTGCCTCCATATCTTCAAGGCAATGACCATTGCTGCTAACTCAAGGTCATGGGTAGAGTAGATCTTATTGTGCTTTCTGAGGTGCCACGAACCACACGTGATCGCAGCTCACTCCTTCATTAGGAAACCCCCGATTCTGGTCCCTGATGCGTCATATTAGACAAATTACCCTATGCCTTCCTTTGGAAGTCTCAAAATAGGGTCACTAGTAAGCCTTTTCCAAAGCTCTTGAAAGCTCTAATGGCATATCTCCGACCACATGAAGGTTTCCCCCTTCTTTGTCAAGGCTGATAGTGGTGATGCAACTCTAGAGATGTCTGGAAAGAATCTCTGGTAGTATCCATCCAATCCTAGAAAACTCAATACCTCTGTCACACACCTGGGTGGATCCCGAGAAAGTACTGCCTCAATCATTGCTGGATCTACTGTTACTCCAGCTTCTGTGATGACATGTCCAATGAAGTGAACCTTTTGAATCCAAAACTGGAACTTCAAGATCTTACCATAAAGCTGGTGCTCTCTAAGTGTGTTTAGTACCACCTGCAAATGGTAGAAATTCTCCTCCTCAGTAGTCGAGTAGATCAGAATGTAGACGATGAAGAATATGACAAAGAGATCGAGGTAAGGCTGGAAGATCCGGTTCATGAGACACATGAACACAACTGGAGAGTTGGTTACACTAAAGAACATAACCTAGAACTCATAGTGGCCATTCCAACACCTAATGGTCATCTTATGCACATCCTCATTTCGAACTCTAAGCTGGTGATAGCCTGATCTATTGAGAACCATCATGATCCTTTGTGCTTATCAAAGAGGTCATTAACCCTCGGGAGTGGGTACTTGTTCTTTACAGTCACCTGGTTCAGGTGATTATAGTCTACAAATACCCTCAAGCTCCCATCCGACTTCTTGGCGAACAGAATTGGGGCTGCCCAGGGAGAAACACTGGTCCAGATGAATCTCTTCCCATGTATGTCCTCCCACAATACCCAAAGCTCACAAAGCTCAGTTGGAGCCATCTGATATGCTGGTGTATATATTGGTGTCGTCCTGGGGTATAGGTCAATGTAGAAATCCACCTCTCTGGGAGGAGGTAATCCTAGAACATTGTTAGGGAAAACATTCACGTACTGGTCCACCAATACAGGATTGCTCGGACTCTCCACATCAACTACTCCAAGGGTAAGGCAAGGCAAATGACGAGTGATCGGCTACACCGTCCTCTGAGTAAGTCCGTCCTGTGCTGCAAAGGTTCTCTTCTCACCGGTGAAGGTGAACCTGGTCCCATCTGTGTGGACACACTGCACTTTGTGCCAAATATAGTCAATCTGAGCATGGACTATAGATAACCAGTCCATACCGAAGATTATGTCGTAAGGCCTCAACGCCATTACGAGGAGATCCCAATAGAATCTCTCAACTCATAGAGTAAGCTCACACTACCGGAACCAGTGCGTAATCGTCGAGTCTGCTCCAGTGGGAGTCTCTAGCCGGACTGATCGAGCCAGCAACTCTGTTGGAATCTTCGAGATTCGAACAAGGGTAGTGGAAATGAAAGAATAACTAGCACTTGTGGCTATAAGAACTGAAACTAATGTGGGGTAGACACAGATAGTTCCTCGAATATTCTCTGGAGCACTGTGGTTGTACGCATAAACTTCCTGAAACTGAGATATCCCCTGTCCACCTGCTCCCTGCGGTCGGGGTGGTCCTCCTGGTGGTGGTGGTGGTAACACCTCGAATCGCTGCCCACCACCTGCTGCTCAACCAGCTCCTCTGCCACGTCTTCCAACTCCCTATAGACCACCTTGATCGAATCTCTGACTTTTCCTGGGAGGTCCCTCAACTATCTGATGATCATCATCACGGCGGGTCGGACAATCATGAGCCATGTGACCCTGCCTGCCACATGAGTAGCACTGTCTCCTCCAGGAATATATGTCACTACCCCGGGTGCCCCGAAAAACTAATCCTGAGTCATGCGGTCGTCCACCCATGGGTCTGGTACTCTTGGACCTATAAATCATCTATCTACTACCAGCTGTAGAAGGCTCTGTTACATGTTGACTAGTAGTGGGTCTCACTACTGGTGACTGCTCATCTAGGAAACTCATTACTATAAGGGCTCTCTCTAACACCCCTGCCTGCGTCCAGATGCTGAGGGAGATCATCGATGCCCTGATCTCTCACCAGAGCCCCCAACCGAAGGTCCGGGTCTAGAAGAATGGGTCCTGTATCGTATCTGTGGAGTACCACAAGAGGTCGGTGAACCTAACTGAGTACTGAACTGCCGTCATGCAACCCTGTTGTAGATGCAGTAGCTCCTGTATCAGCACCGCTTGTAGAGTCACTAGAACAAAATATGCATGGAACATGCTCTTGAAGTCTGTCCAGAGTAGTGTCGCCTCATCATGCACCTAGAGCATTAGGCTCCACCATCTGCTTGCTGCTACCTGAAGGAGACTCGCAGCAAGGATCCCCATAAGGTCTGCTGGTGTCACTACCAGCTTGAAGAATCTCACCACAACCTCAAGAAAATCCTCATCAGCCTATGGGTCCATCTCTCCCAGAAACCTGGGTGGCCTCTGGTTCTAGAACTCATGCAATGCGCTCAAGTGGTGTGGATCGTCTACTGCTACGGCTGGTGGCATCGGTGGCCCAATGGGGAGTGGTACCGCTGGTTCCTCTGCTGGAAAGGGACCCTGCACTGAAGCCTCATCGCTCAGTGGGCTGTCAGAGCGTACGACTCTCAGGGCTCTACGAGGAGGCATCCTAAAAGAAATAGATGCGACACAGTCAAAAATACTATACCTGGTTGAGCTGACCTGGTTGAGCTAACTTAAGAAAACATTTAAAGTCACACACACAATTATTATTTCTATGCACTAAATCAGAAATCAGTAGTCAGGGTCCTAGTGTATGGATACGCCAGCCGCCCACACCAACACTTTAATCCTTGAACTAAAAACCAAACTTAGTACCCCTAACACTATTGTGTCAGAGAAAATAATGACTAGAGTTCTATGTTTTGTAGCAGAACCCAAACCTCTGATACCAATTTCTCACGACCCATCCCCCGGGGCCCTGATCATCACTACCCAATGGCCGCCTTATATAGGTCAGAAACTGGAGGCTAGCTTCAAAAGAGTAAATCCCTAAAATGGGAAGGCATGGCCTTTATAACTGGAAAAAAAACATAACAGAGTACACAACTAGAAGAAAAACTCTAAGTAAAACTGAATAAAAAAAAGAAGAGTTGTAAAGTAAAAGGGGATGGAAATACATTCCAAACAGGAATGTACTAGTACAACTGAAAGCAATTACAACTGAAAGAATGTAAAGCAGCTATTGGGTCGTCCTCTGGGGTTCCTACCTGAAGGGTAGGTACAGATGACTTCCACAACACTCCACGTCTATCCATCCACTCCATGTATTGTCACGCCGAGTAGTCCACCTCCAGGTACCGTCCAGTCCTGCTACTCTCTTTCTCATTCAGCGATGTCCATTGTCTGCAACCAACACAATGGGGTGCGGGCATAACCCGAACCGAGGTGAGTATAACGATACTCTATATGGACCCCAAGACCCTCATGGTCTCACTATATCAAACAAGGATAAACCACAATGTTTGAAATCAACAGATAACCCCACATAGGTATATTCCCATACATATACCTAAGTTATCAAGTAATCCTTCTCAATCATGAGGAAAACTCAAAATTCATTGAATTAGCTCAAAACATGGATTTTATTATAGGGGTGGAAGCATGTAAAACACCCAGTCAAACTGTCAGAACCAAGTATGCTGGTGTACTCCTCCTCTATAGAGTATTGTGGGTCTGTTGAATCATACAGAGGCACTTCCCACTATCCTGGACTATTGTGGTACTCATCCTATCGAGTACTATGGGTATGCTACGTCACACAGAGGTGCTCCCCAATGTGGGTCTGCTACGTCACACCGAGGTGCTCCCCCCTATAGCCTGCTAAGGTACTCCTCTTGTCGAGTACCATGGGTATGCCGCGTCACACAGTGGCGCTCCCCACTATGGTTCTTTCACGTCACACAGAGGCGCTTCCCACTGGGCTAGTCAAAACACTCCGAGTCGAAAGGTCAGCAGTCATTAGGTATCATCCAACCACTAGGTATCCATACTCTGCTCACTCGTCTCTAGGAGGATTCACTCCACAAGTTACTGGTCGATACTCCAACAGTCATAAAGTCCCAAGTAGAAGTATCTCAATGATCTGCCTCGTCATAGGGGTCTCAACGCAACAGATGGTGCATCAATCGGATGCCCGGTCTCTGAGTTATTGGCATTTCCGTCCTAGGTGCCCGGTTGGAATTTAAGTTCAAAACAACCTGAACGTACCCCAACTATGTCCAAACCTCATGTGGGGTATCCCAAAATAACCGTCTCGTTCTAATAATTCCTTCACCACAGATAGTTCATCGATCAGACACCCATAACACAATATATGAGTGAAAAGGTGTAAACATGACATACCGGGTCCGGTCCGACCCGGTCGAACCCACACGGCCCGACCCGGTCGGACCAACCCGGCCCGACCTGGTCCAGACTAGGGGCTGACCTGTTTTGCGGGTCTGAACCGGTATGAGGAGGCACCTCCGCCCGAGGTGGCGGCCCGGCCCGAGGGCAGCTCGGCCCGAGTGGGCAGCCCGCTCCTCCCGGCTGGCCGAGCGGCCAGCTGCTCCAAATCCTCTGCCACGACCTGCCCTAGATGAGGCTCCCTACTTCTCCGCGTGGCGCGACGGCGTCGTGCTTCCCCTGCTATGGCCCGACCTGGCTGTGGCTGTAACGACCCAAAGTTTTTCATTGGAAAATTCCCTTCTTATATCTATGTCATAAAAACACAAAATAATGAACTACTAAGTGATAAGTGACCTTTAAACATAATTTTGTCACCCCTATGTTTGGAATTTTAAAAATCTGACATACACGGTTGTGTTCAAGATAGTTTTTGGAGTCTAATGAAACAAAAATAATTTTTGGTGAATAGTAACCTACCCTTATGAATAGTAACCTACCCTTATGAATAGTAATATGAACCTTATGAATATTAAATAAGAGTAACATTAACTATGAATAATAAAATAAAATTTAGACATCATAGAAAGTGATAATTTGACCTTAGTAAATGTTTTTGGTATTTTATAAGTCATAAACAATTAATTATAATTAATTAATTAATTTAAAAGAATATTTATTTTCCTGAAAAATATTCATAAATTATTGAATCAATGTCTAATAGTTTTTAGAAAATTTTATAAGACCCTAAGTAATTTTTGAAAGAACTGCAAAATCCGTTTTATTTTTAAAAACTGTTTTTTAAGTAAATTATGATTTTAATTAAATATTAAATTAATAATATTTAGAAAATTATTTTTGAAAAGTGGACTTCATTTTTTCATTCTAAACGTTGAAAAATGGTTGGGATAAAATTTTGGGATTTTTCTGAGGTACTTGAATTTTTGATGAATAGTAGAATACATTAATTTATCATATAAATACATTTTAATTAAAACCCACTATTCCTGACATCACAAGTGATGTAAGCCCCCAAATCCCGAATTCACAAGTCAAATTTACTATTCATAGTCATCCAAGACTCACTATTCCTTGTCTTAGGTGAAATTAATAAACTAATCAATTTTATATTAAGGAAACCCCTCTCCTCTCCACTATAAAAGCCACCCTTCACTCCCTCTTTTCCTCACACCTCTCAAGCTCCAAGACTTCTCTAAATTCTGACCAAACACCTTCCCTAGCTCATCCCCCACTTCCAAAATCTTCTGGTCTCATCAAAAGACCATGCCTAGCTTCCTTAAATAGGATCTCAAGAGGAGGATTCTAAAGGTAATTTCTCTCTCTCTTCTCCTTTAATTTCCTTTCAAGTTCAAGTTCCTTTCTTGATCTCTCTCTATCTATCTTCATCCAAATTGTTCTGTAAATCTAGTATTATATGTATACTATAATATTATGATTCTAATGTTATATTATATCACCCCACACCCTTTCCCCCTTCCTTTTATTTTATTAAAGAGAACGTGGTTCATGTGGTGATAATCTATCACCTTCAAAAAAACAACATGCTCTCTTCTTCCATTTATACCTTCAATCTGGTCATGAAACCATTTTTATGGTTGAACCAGATTGTTTTATATGTATTATGATCTATTTTAAGTTCTGGAAATAACATATGGCCATATTACTAATTGAAAAGATAAAACAAGTTTCTTGTGATCCAAAAACCGCCCAAATTTACCCAAATAACCATCATTAAAATATTATCTAATGATTCGTCCACATGAATATAATATAAATCATTATAAAATCATTAAAGATTCTCTAATAACATAAATAACATGTAATATCAGTTCTGGATGTTTACCAATGGTCTACCCAAACATCAATTTAAAAATACAAGTGGACCGCTCAAGAAAACCATGAAAACGAACATCCCCGAACAATGTTTTTAAACTCGATAAGTCATCCAAAGGAACATAATATGAAATAATGAAGCCAGAATAAACCCTATTGATTTATAAAAGGTTCTGTAATTTCTAATTAATGAATATAATGTCATTATACAGGACATTAAAGAGAAGGAGGCATTCGAGTACAAGGTAAGGGGAAATATCGAACCCAATTTTCTTCCTTTGGATTCTCCCTCTTTCACTCCATTTTTGATATGGTTACTCCTCAAAGGTCTTTTGTTCATCTTTTCCTTTACTTTTCTGTGATATACATGTTTGTAACTATTTTTTATGTCCATCAAAATGTTTTCCAAAAGAACTCTTCTTTCAAGATCTCACCTTGTACCTCTCATTCAAGGTTGATGGTGCTTATATCAAGTATGTTGTTCCCTATTTCTTTTGGGAACCCAAAGCTTATGAATGTGTTATTATGAGATTAAACCCATTCCTTTACATGGGTTATTTATGTACATGTTTGATATGTGTTCTATGTGGAAAGCATGATAATGATAATGTTATGATGTGACGGGTGCGCCCGGAATTATATAGCGCAATATGAATGTTTAAATGTGACGGGTGCACCCGGAATTATATAGCACTCCAATGAATTGGGTAAAGTGATGAATCTCATGAGTAAATGTGAAATGATGCGTGAACATGATTCTATCTTTGTTCACAAATATGTGTGGTAGTTAACCGCTAAGACATGATGTTTCATTTTTATGCTTTGCCACATTTCAAGTTTATTGTTTATGCTCCTCTCATGTTCAAGATCTTTTTCCTATGTCTTGATTATGCTCACCCCATGCTATATTGTTCTTATATATCCTCTTACTGGGAATTTAGCTCACCCATTTTTATGTATATCCTCAGGTGGCTACACGTACTAAGGAGAGGACAAGTGCTACTAATAAGCTATAGAAGAAGAGATTAAATGAATTTTTATGCTTGATGTTGTACTTGTTATGTGTAGTCCTATTTTTCCCAAGACACTAAACCTCTGGATCCTCCATTTGTAATACTATTATGTTGTTTATCTTTGAAATGATGTAATAGTAATGTATGAAAAGGCTGGGTCGCTATAGTTGGTATCAGAGGAAAGGTTTAGTTAATTTGGGAATTAGGATTAGTGAACCCTAAAGAAAACCTCTAGCATGAGACTAAGTACAAATATGCACACAAGGATATTTACCTAGGGATCCCATATGTTATGTTTTGGTATAATTGTTTAAAAGGATAATTTATTCATGACTTGTTTATTTATGTTTTGTTCTAACCTTTTCTATTTTAGAAAATGGTGGGAACCAGGAGAAATCAGGCCAACAACTCTTGCGAAGGCCAATGCAACGATTGCCCAAACGACATCCCCAATGATTTTGGAGGTGGAGTTCAAAACTTCATGGCGATGCTTACCCAATTATCCCGGGTTATTAATAATAACCATAATAATGGGGAACGTCCTCCTTCACCAAAGAGGGAGCAGCTGGCTATCGAATGTTTTATGCGGCAACGACCACCGACGTTTTGTGGATCTTCTGATCCACTAGTTGCGGAACAGTGGGTCAACTCCATGGAGAATATCTTTTCTGTTCTTCACTGTTCCGAGACGGAGAAGGTGACTCTAGCCATTTATCGTCTATATGGAGACGCTGATCAATGGTGGTCTTTGATTAAAAACACCAAGCCAAGGGAGGGAATTGAAGAGATGGAATGGGAAGACTTTAAGATAATGTTTATTAATAAGTACTTCCCAAGAACTCTTCGCACGAAGATGGAGAGAGAATTCAAAGAGCTCAAGCAAAAAGAAGGAGAATCTGTCACAACCTATGAAGCAAATTTCACAAGGCTCACAAGGTAGGATTTGGGCTTTGTTATCAACAATGATAGAAAAATTGATAGATTCTTTAGTGGATTAAAACCACATCTTCAAAAAGCTCTTGAAATTCGAGACTTTGGGAGTTATGAAGAAGTTGGTCGGTGTGCTCTCAAAGTGGAGATGGAGTTTGGAGAATAGTCCCATGGCTATGGTGATAAGAAAAGAAATATGGAGTTTCAAGCTGGTGGATCTAGTGATAAAGATGGGAAGAAAACACAACGACCCACTTGCCAAAAATGTGGGAAGTTGCACAATGGGAACTGCCTCAAAGGGACGGGTAAATGCTTCAAGTGTGGGAAAGAAGGAAACCTAGCTCACGAGTGTCGAAGAGACATGAAAAGGAAGGATAATGTAGCCGATGAAAGGAAAGAACCACTCGTGGTTCAATGCTACAACTGTAAGAAGCTAGGGCACTATTCAAACCAGTGCACTAAACCTCGAGCTCTCGAGGGTAATCAGCGCCAACAACCACCAAAACCAAAAGAACAAGGGAAGGCTTATTCCATCACTACTGCGGAGGTGGAACATGATAATGAAGTCGTAAAAGGTACACTTCCTATTCACTCAAGAATGGAAAATGTCTTATTTGATTCTGGTTCTACGCATTCCTTTATATCTTGCAAGTTTGCTAGAACTAGAGAATCGAAGCCCTGAAACCTTGAAGCAGAGATATCTGTAAAAACACCAAGTGGTGCAATCATTGCAACCCAAGTGTTTGATTCTTCTCCTATTGATGTATCTGGGAAGATTCTTCCGGAAAATCTCGTAATACTTCCCTTGGTGGAATTCAATGCTATAAAGGGAATGGATTATCTCTCTTTATATAGAGCACATATCAACTGTCGGGAAAAGGAAATATATTTTCATATTCCGAACCATTCCATGCTCCTCTACAAATGCAAGGAAGATCATGAATCTCCTTTGAGAAATCCTTCAATGGTGTGGGTGATGATTCCCTATGAAGAAGCATACCTCACCCAAATGTTTGAGTCAAGGGAAAGTTCCAACCTTGAGGAAATGCCCATCGTAAGGGAATACGACGATGTATTTCCCGAACAGTTACCCAGAATTCCCCCAGATCATGAGGTAGAGTTCTCAATTGAACTCATACTCGGAACTACTCCTATCTCAAAGTGCCCCTATAGAATGGCTCCTATCGAACTGGAGGAGTTAAAGAAGCAGCTGCAAGAGCATCTGGACAAAGGGTTCATACGCCCTAGTCCATCACCTTGGGGTGCGCCAGTGCTCTTTGTGAAGAAGAAGGATGGAACCATGTGGCTGTGTATCGATTATCGGGAACTCAACAAGATCACCATAAAGAACAAGTATCCTATACCAAGGATTGATGACTTGTTCGATCAGTTAAGAGGAGCTCAATACTTCTCAAAGGTGGATCTTCGTTCTGGATATCATCAAGTAAAGGTGAAGAAGGAAGATATTCAGAAGACTGCCTTCCATACAAGGTATGGGCACTATGAGTTTTTGGTGATTCCCTTCGGACTTACTAATGCCCCTGCAAAATTCATGGATTTGATGAATAGAGTCTTTAGACATTACCTCGACAAATTTGAGGTAGTGTTTATCGATGATATTCTCATCTACTCCAAGAGCAAGGAGGAACATGAAGAACATCTAAGACTTGTGTTGGCGACATTGAGAAAGGAGAAGTTGTACGCCAAGTTCAGCAAGTGTGACTTTTGGATGAGTCAAGTCACGTTCTTGGGACATGGGATCATAAGTGAGGGAATTTCTGTGGACCCTTCAAAGACAAAGGCGATTGAGGAATGGCCCAGGCCCTCTAGTGTCACAGAAATCCGTAGTTTTCATGGATTAGCTGGGTACTATCGACGTTTTGTGAGAAACTTCTCACGATTGTCTTGCCCGCTAACTAAGTTAACAAGGAAAGGGGTAAAGTATGTCTGGACAGATGAATGTGAGGGAAGCTTCATGGAGCTAAAGAGAAGGCTAATCACTGGACATGTACTCACACTACCGAAAAGTGGAGAAAGTTTTGTGATATACAGTGATGCTTCAAAGAAGGGCTTGGGTTGTGTACTCATGAAAAATGATAATGTGATAGCCTACGCCTCACGACAGTTGAAGATCCATGAGCAGAACTACACGACGCATGATCTAGAGCTGGCAGCCGTGATTTTTCCCTTGAAAATCTGGCGGCCCTACCTTTATGGTGAGAAGTGTGACATATACACCGACCACAAGAGCCTAAAGTATATATTCACACAAAAGGAGCTCAACATGCGTCAAAGGAGATGGTTAGAGCTAATCAAGGATTACGATTTTTCTATTCACTATCATCCTGGAAACACAAACAAGGTAGCTGATTCTCTAAGCAGGAAAGAACCTGCTACTCTATCCATGTTGAGGATTGAGAAAGACCCTATCTTCTTGGATATGCAAAGGATGGATTTGGAAATCTTAAGGGCAGGGGATACATCCTACCTTGCCCAAATGATTGCGCCACCATCCATCCAACAGAAGATTAAGGAAGCACAAAGGGATGATGTGGAGACACAAAAGAGGGTAAATACAGTAAAGGAAGGGAATATGCAAGAGTTCCATATCGATGATGATGGTGTGATTCAGTTTGGAACACGGCTTTGTGTGCCTTCATCACCCAGAATAAAGAAGGAGCTATTGGATAATGCACATAGCTCAACTTTCTCTATTCATCCTGGAAGTACCAAGCTGTATCATGATCTTCGAGAACACTTATGGTGGGATAACATGAAGAAGGAGATTGCAGAATATATATCAAGGTGCTTGGTATGTCATCAAGTTAATGCTAAGAGGAAAAAGTCCAAAGGTATGATGCAGCCATTGCCTATACCCATGTGGAAATGGGAAAATGTTACTATGGACTTTGTCATGGGTCTCCCGAAAATGTCAAGATGAAATAATGCGATATGGGTTGTGGTTGACCGACTCACCAAGAATGCCCATTTTATCGCTATTTGGGAAGACCTCTCACTTGAAAAACTTGCAAGGATATATGTGAAGGAAGTAGTGAGATTGCACGGTGTTCCTCTCTCGATTCTCTCTGACCGTGATCCAAGGTTCACTTCTAAATTCTGGAGGAGCCTTCAACATGCTTTGAGTACTGAATTAAATTTCAGCACGGCCTATCACCCCCAAACTGATGGACAGTCTGAAAGGACTATTCAGACACTTGAAGATATGCTAAGATCCTGCTCTCTTTAATTCAAAGGTGGTTGGGATCAGCATCTACCATTGGTTGAGTTCTCATACAACAATAGCTTCCACTCGAGTATTCAGATGGCTCCGTATGAAGCTCTTTATGGGAAGCGATGTAGAACTCCAACCTGTTGGGATGAAGTTGGAGAACGAAAGCTACTTGGTCCCGATCTTGTTCAAGATATGACAGAGAAGGTTCAAGTTATCCAGAAACATATCAAAGCTGCTCAAAGTTGGCAAAAAAGCTATGCTGACAATCGTCGAAGGGACTTGGAGTTTGACGTTGGAGATAAAGTCTTCCTTCGAATATCTCCATGGAAGAGAGTCATGCAATTCAGGAAGAAAGGGAAGCTAAGCCCAAGGTACATTGGCCCCTTTGAGATCCTTGATCGTATAGGAGCTGTGGCCTGTCGTCTGGCACTTCCACCGAATATGGCTCACGTTCATGATGTGTTTCATGTATCACTACTGAGGAAGTACATTCCATACCCCTCACATGTACTAAACTCAGAGGTGGTACAGTTGGAAGATGATGTCTCATATGAGGAGCAGCCGGTAAAAATTTTGGACCGAAGTGGAAAGGTTCTACGCAACAAGACAACCCGCCTTGTCAAAGTGTTGTGGAGGAACCAAAAGTTTGAGGAAGCAACCTGGGAACCGGAAGAGGCAATGAAAGAGAAGTACCCTCACCTATTTGTGTAAAAAGAAATTTTCGGGGGAGAAATTTCTTAAGGGGGGAAGAATGTAACGACCCAAATTTTTTCATTGGAAAATTCCCTTCCTATATCTATGTCATAAAAACACAAAATAATGAACTACTAAGTGATAAGTTACCTTTAAACATAATTTTGTCACCCCTATGTTTGGAATTTTAAAAATCTGACATACACGGTTGTGTTCAAGATAGTTTTTGGAGTCTAATGAAACAAAAATAATTTTGGTGAGTAGTAACCTACCCTTATGAATAGTAACCTACCCTTATTAATAGTAATATGAACCTTATGAAATGTAAATAAGAGTAACATTACCTATGAATAATAAAATAAAATTTAGACATCATAGAAAGTGATAATTTGACCTTCGTAAACATTTTTGGTATTTTATAAGTCATAAATAATTAATTATAATTAATTAATTAATTTAAAAGAATATTTATTTTCCTTAAATATATTCATAAATTATTGAATCAATGTCTAATAGTTTTTAGATAATTTTATAAGACCCTAAGTAATTTTTGAAAGAACTGCAAAATCAGTTTTATTTTTAAAAACTGTTTTTAAGTAAATTATGATTTTAATTAAATATTAAATTAATAATATTTAGAAAATTATTTTTGAAAAATGGACTTCATTTTTGGATTCTACACGTCGAAAAATGGTTGGGGTAAAATTTTGGGATTTTTCTGAGATACTTGAATTTTTGATGAATAGTAGAATACATTAATTTATCATATAAATACATTTTAATTAAAACCCACTATTCCTGACATCACAAGGGATGTAAGCACCCAAATCCTGAATTCAGAAGTAAAATTTACTATTCATAGTCATCCAAGACTCACTATTCCTTGTGTTAGGTGAAATTAATAAACTAATCAATTTTATATTAAGGAAACCCCTCTCCTCTCCACTATAAAAGCCACCCTTCACTCCCTCTTTTCCTCACACCTATCAAGCTCCAAGACTTCTCTAAATTCTGCACAAACACCTTCCCTAGCTCATCCCCCACTTCCAAAAGCTTCTGGTCTCATCAAAAGACCAAGCCTAGCTTCCTTAAATAGGATATCAAGAGGAGGATTCTAAAGGTAATTTCTCTCTCTCTTCTCCTTTAATTTCCTTTCAAGTTCAAGTTCCTTTCTTGATCTATCTCTATCTATCTTCATCCAAATTGTTCTGTAAATACAGTATTATATGTATACTGTAATATTATGATTCTAATGTTATATTATTTGACCCCACACCCTTTCCCCCTTCCTTTTATTTTATTAAAGAGAACATGCTTCATGTGGTGATAATCTATCACCTTCAAAAAACAACATGCTCTCTTCTTCCATTTATACCTTCAATCTGGTGATGAAACCATTTTTATGGTTGAACCATAATTTTTTATATGTATTATTATCTATTTTAAGTTCTGGAAATAACCTATGGCCATATTACTAATTGAAATGTTAAAACAAGTTTCTTGTGATGCAAAAACTGCCCAAATTTACCCAAATAACCATCATTAAAATCATATCTAATGATTCGTCCACATGAATATAATATAACTCATTATAAAATAATTAAAGCTTCTGTAATAACATAAATAACATGTAATATCAGTTCTGGATGTTTACCAATGATATACCCAAACATCAATTTAAGAATACAAGTGGACCGCTCAAGAAAACCATGAAAACGAACATCCCTGAACAATGTTTTTAAACTCTATAAGTCATCCAAAGGAACATAATATGAAATAATGAAACCAGAATGAACCCTATTAATGTATAAAAGGTTCTGTAATTTCTAATTAATGAATATAATGTCACTATACAGGACATTAAAGAGAAGGAGGCATTCGAGTACAAGGTAAGGGGAAATCTCGAACCCAATTTTCTTCCTTCAGGTTACCCCTCTTTCACTCCATTTTTGATATGGTTTCTCCTCAAAAGTCTTTTTTTCATCTTTTCCTTTACTTTTCTGGGATATACATGTTTGTAACTGGTTTTTATGTCCATTAAAATGTTTTCCAAAAGAATTATTCTTTCAAGATCTCACCTTTTACCTCTCATTCAAGGTTGATGGTGCTTATATCAAGTATGTTGTTCCCTCTTTCTTTTGGGAACCCAAAGCTTATGAATGTGTTATTATGAGATGAAACCCATTACTTTCCATGGGTTATTTATGTACATTTTTGATATGTGTTCTATGTGGCAGGAATGATAATGATAATTTTATGATGTGACGGGTGCGCCGGGAATTATATAGCACAATATGAATGTTTATATGTGACGGGTGCGCCCGGAATTATATAGTGCTCCAATGCATTGGGTAAAGTGAAGAATCTCATGAGTAAATATGAAATGATTCATGAACATGATGCTATCTTTTTTCACAAATATGTGTGGTAGTTAACCACTAATACATGATGTTTCATTTTTATGCTTTGCCACATTTCAAGTTTATTGTTTATGCTCCTCTCATGTTCAAGATCTTTTTCCTATGTCATGATTATGCTCACCCCATGCTATATTGTTCTTATCTATCCTGTTACTGGGAATTTAGCTCACCCCTTTTGATGTATATCTTCAGGTGGCTACACGTACTAAGGAGAGGACAAGTGCTACTAAGAAGCTATAGAAGAAGAGATTAAATGAATTTTTATGCTTGATGTTGTACTTGTTATGTGTAGTCCTAGTTTTCCCAAGACAATAAACCTCTGGATCCTCCATGTGTCATAGTATTATGTTGTTTATCTTTGAAATGATGTAATAGTAATGTATGAAAAGGCCGGGTCTCTATAGTGGCCCCCCTGCAATCCACTGCGCGGGGTGACGGTGCTGCACTGCCTTCGCCACGGCCCGGCCTGGCCACGACTCCCTGCTCCTCCGTGCGACACGATAGATCCGTGCACTTCCGGCGACCCTGCGGCCATGCACCACCGGTTTTCATCGCCGCTGGAATGATTCCGGCCACCGCTGCTCTGTGCCACAGTCGTCAAAAAATGAGGAGAAACAAAGGGGTAGGGTCGGTCTATGTTCTTGCAGCCCAATCCTTCCACATTATGGCGATAACAATTGGAAAAACACAATCCAATATTTGTGCGTTGAAGGATGGAAACTATTTCAAACGAAAAATCCCCTACCTCGTATCGGTGAGCATTGAAAAAGTGGCGGAAAGGTGGCATCGATTCTTCAATGTCGGAAGAGGAAGAGGATATTCGTCATTGGCAGATAAGATTTCAGAGGTGACAAATTTGAAGACAACATCGTCGGCGTTCTTCATGGGCGACGATTTCATTCCTCGATCGAAGGTTCCTCATTAACGGAATAGCCGTTCTTTGTTGGGAGGATAATTCTCCATGTTATTCTGAGTTCTTCCAAATCATCCAAAAAATGAATAAATACCAACAAAAATGAAATAATAGATTTGTATATTATTTAATTATTAGCATGAATTCAAAATATTTCAAAAAACAATTAATTAATTAATGATCCATTTATTAATTCTAGTGGAGTGGCACTTTAATGAATGGATGATCAAGAGTTTTCCCACACTTATGGGGAGTTCAAGGAGTTATTAAGTTCAGGTTGTCCCCACCTTAATTATCCTCCCAAGGGAGTTTATGCTCGGGTGGGCCCCACCACCATAACCTCCAATGGTTGGTTCGGGTGCGGTAGCCCCCAACTCCAACCTCAACATAGATTTTTTAATCACCAAAATAAAAATAAGCTACACTTATTTTTATTTATCTTTATTGTTTAAAGAAACTCCAAAAACTAACTTCCATTCTTGACCAACTCCTATCGAGGTGAAAGTCTTTTTATGCGAATACCGGCACTACAAGTTCAACAGTGCCCTCATATTTCAATTCTGAGCACCGGTTCAAAAGTTATAAAATCCCACTCGTATGTTTACTGAATGTACCAGAAAAATACTTCATAAATTGATTCCGGGCACACCGGGCCTCGAAATCAAGCACCATAAATTTTTGAGGACTCATAAAAATTCCATGCATTTAAGAAAAAAAATTTCCACAGAATTTCTAGGTCTTTACATTTATGAAGAATGGTTTTGAGTAGGGTTGGATCGATAAGAGTACTAAAGGATAAGATCTTTATGGGAGATGTCGAATATAATTCACCAAATTATAATATTATGTAACTTGTCTCCAAATACACTAACCTATTATGTGCCTTAATCATGTGTTTGTGTAATATATTGAATATTCATCTAAAAAGGTGGAATATTTATGTATGAAAATCCTAGGTTGATATAGTTGATATGAGAGGAAATATTTAGTCCACCTTTGGAAACTATGATGACCAAACATTAGTTAGATCATGAGGGATATTTATAAGGATATGTCATGGGATATCTCTAGGGATATGTCTTTGGTTGAGGCATTATATAATAAAATGTCCTCGAAATTTGGTAAAAGATATAGAAAGTGGTTTCTAGGAATGTTCATCCTTGTACATACACTATAACTGGATATGCATATGGTATAGTGGTACCAAGGGGAAGTAAATATCAAAAGAGTGAATTTATTTTGACTCAATTATCACATGGTTCATGAAAAAAGGCCTTGTTGTACCTAGACTAACACAATATGGGAATATTCTTTAGAAATTCACAATCTCTTTACAAACCATCATGAATGATTTAAATAGATAATGAACATGAATGAACTAGGCTAAATAGATGGGTTCATAGATTAAAAAGATGGTGTTTTGATTTCGACATAATATTGGTGAATTATTTTATGATTATGTGGTTTTACCCTTTATTAGTGTTTCTCACGCTATTCTTTTTTTGTTTTAGTTAATGGAGGGATCTAAAAAGAATTGAGTTAACAAAAAATGTGAATGAAAATTTGATGATGAGAATCCAAATGGGATTATGATCTGATTGAAAGATTTTTTGATTATTTATAATTAGATATCAGGAAACAATATTAACAATGTTAGATTTAATCACCTATTTGACACAACAATGAAGAGAAAGAAATATTTCTATGAGAGTTTAGGTAGTTGAGGCCATGGAGGAAAGAATATTGAGTTTTCTATATTTTGAGAATGTGGGAAGAAGAAACCATGGGAATTTATCAAAGGAACGGGAATATTTTTTGGGTGTGGAGGAGGACAGAAATAATGTAACAAAAATTTTAAAATGAAAATTTTGGTTAAAACAATGGGGGTGAATATTGGTTTCCTTAAATTATTATCAAAGGATTAATGCATTAAATCCGTAAAGTATTAGAATTATGAAAATCTATGTCATAATAATAAATTTCATGATGAGAATCACCAAGTTTATTCATGTAATGGATTTTTTATATATAATGAATAGGCTATGAATAACATATGAATGGAAAGATGTATTAAGGAATAATGTCATAAATCCTAGTTAATTGTTTGGCTAGGAATTGGGATGATCCAAGTGTTATTGTATTGGGCTTCAAGGATTATGATATATGAATTATAAAATATATAAGGATTATATAGTATAAGTTTTTTGTATTGGATATTAAAAAATATGATAAATGGTTTTGATGGAATAGAAAAGTGATTTAGTGGAAATGTGATATTTTAATACGGTATGATAAACATAAATAGGATCCAATTATTGAGGTAATTGTTTTGGGATATATAGATATTGGATATGAATAAGTCAATCGGCCATTACTGATTTCCTTAATTGTTTTTTGAAAAACATGTTTTTTCATTCATTGATGGAGTTTATAAATTTTTTGGATTTATGGAATATATAAAAAATATATGTTTTTAAGGAGTGAGGAAGAATTTTTGTTTTCTATAAGGTTTTATGGTAATTAAGGTTATTTTAAGATTTCATGTGAATACATGATGATGGTTTTCAAATGTTTGGAATGGGACAATCAAGATAAATTTTATGATATATGGGGGATTAATGTAAAGTTTATTTGGATAAATTTAGTATCCTATTTTAAAATTTATTAAATTTATTAAGGGTTATAAGGCTACCCATTTATGGAATGTTTTTGGTTGAATTTTGGATGAGTTTTTAGAGAATAACATATTACTTCACCATATAATGATTTATCCATATTGGATAACCAATTTTAAACTTTATTTTACTAGAGAAATAATTAATGAGTTATACTACATTTATAGATCTTATTTATTATATTATATGTGAAAAAAGAATCTCTTAGAGTAATAGAAGAATTGTAAATTCTTCAAGGAACATCAAAAGGGTCAAATTGTACCTATGAAATAAAAATATTTCAAATATATTTTCATAGGTTCTCCATATCTATGGAAATGGAATTCCCCAAAATTTGGAAAAGCATCTTGGAATAATATTTTTTCGTATAATAATCATTTTTTATAATATTAATGAAAATTTTCAGGCCTCTTTGGTTTATGGATTTGTGGAAGTTAAATTTATCTAAACCATGTTCTCTATCACTTCCCATTTATATTTGGATGGTATTTATCTATTCTATGACAATTTTTTAACTTCTAACCTAGGATTATAAATTTTGAATCCTATTATGCGTTATTTTTTATGACTTTCACACATACCTTTATTTTTTTCGAGAGGATGTTTTATTTAATTTTTTTTTATTTTGGTTTCAATGATGGAATTTTTATATTTTTATGCTTTGATGAACTGGATGAATTTTGGTTGAGAAATTAATTTTAATTGGTGTATAATTTTACTCCTCTATATTGTTTGAAATTTTTTTAAAATAAATTTTATCTTTCTAATACTTTCATTTCACGCAACATTAAGTTTATCTTACATTACATGAAACTATGAATTTAAACGAAATATGGCATATTAATAAAATATTATATATGACGGTTATCAACCAACCATCGTAATGATAGGTATGGATATGATTATTTGAATTATGAAAATAAATGGTTTAAAAATTTATATGAAATAAATTATTTTGTGTCTAAAAGATTATAAACGAAAATAAAATTCATTTCAAAATAAATGAAATATTCATTTATAAAAAATATTTTATATGAACAAACATGTTTTATCAATGTAAATTTAAAAAAATTGGTGAATTATTTGAATGAAATTTATATATAATATATTAAATTAAAATTTTAACATCCATCTTATGTGTTTTCTAGATAAGAGATAAGAAGAAATCCAATTTTATGCTTAGATCTATATTTTATTAAAAAAATATGTCATTATTTTTTAGGAATTTTAAAAATAATTTATGTAAATTATAGAAAAGTTATTTTATAAAATAATGTTTATTATTACAGTCATCATGTAAAATTATCTTGGGGTGAACTCTTTTAAATTTTCAGACAATAATAATTTTTTGACAAATAGTTAAAAATAGTGAATTTTAATTGAAAACTACATTTTCATTTAAATTATTTATTAAGTAAAATTATATTACATATTGGATTTAAAATTAAATTATTTTAATTATATATATATTTATACAATTTATTTCATAGGAATAATTTTATTTATAATATTTGATATAAAAACCTTGTAAACTTTTGCTCATTTTCTCTTTGAAAACCAACTTTCTTGTGGCATTTACGACATTAGTTTTAAATTTAAATTTGACACATATGTGAATTTAATTTTTAACACCAGATCCTATATTTGGAATAATCATAATTTTTATTATCTAATAAGGTGAAAATATTATTTTACCGTATTTATTTGTAAAATTAGTAAAATATATTTACAATGATTAAGAAAAAATTGGTTTTTTATGGGCTAAACTAAAAAAGAAATGTTTTAAAATAACCTAAAAAAACATTTAAATTGATGTTATAGTCATATTTATAAACTATAATGACTATGTGCCTATAATAATAAATTAGGTACCCTTTTTGAATTTTAAAAACAAAAGAACATCTATTTCAATTCAAATACTACTGGTGTGCCACTGAACAGACTTATAAATGGTTGCCCCTCTCCTCTCCTCTTTACACAATTAAACAACCTTTTCAACCAATAACTACCCAAATAAGATAAAAAATTCCATAATATCATCTTATAGTCATTATTTTGTTCATAAATAAAACCAAGTGTGGATTATTGTGCATGGATATGGAGGTTACCCAAGTAAGAGGCAACGTTCTTCAACAGGCGTTATTATTTTTGATTCTTCATAAAAATCAATAAATTATTGTTAATTACTGATAATATAATAATATATATAAATATTAAATATTCAGAGATGTTTTTATGTTAATTTAAAGACCAAAAAATACCCCCACATCTATCAAATGGGTTATGCAATCATTATTCATATGGATAGCGGACTACTGCCTCATGAACTGATGACATTAATTTTTTCATTACCACCATTAAGGGTTAGGTATGATAAAAAATATAAAGTATATATATTATATTTATAACATAATTATATCGATTTATGAATTATATCATATATTCAATTTTAAATTTCTATTCTATAGTGTATACGATTACATCACTCGTGCGTATGGTGGACTACCACCTCACAAAGACATGAGATCGGTTAATGCTTTTCATTATGATAATATTGATAATTTTGTTGAATATATGTGATCTAAATGAAATAATTATGATATAAATTAAATAATGATGATATTAATGAAACATATTTTAATATAAAAATATAATTTATAATCTTATTTCATTCCTTTTCGCTCACTGAAAGGTGATAGCGTCATTTGTGTATGTGTGGACTACCACGTTCACAGAACGATGCAACTCTCAATTTTCATCAACAAACCACATGGATGATATGTATATGTAAATTTAAAGTAATAATATGTAATTTATAATATTATTTTAATTCTTAAAATGTAAAATATTACTTTCCTCCCTCCCGAAATGATCGTTGAAAAATGGAAACCTTACTTTTGTGTATGTATAACCTACATTCTCCATGATCATAACATACTTAATTTATTTAAACCATATTTAATGATTGGTCATAAAAGTATATTTGATGTATAAATATTATAATTATTTGATTATTATAGTTTTATATGTTATGGAACAATTATTATAGTAAAATGATAGAGAATAACTAATCAAAACATATACAAAATACAAAGTAGTTACTAGCCGAAATATAATTTTTTCAAGGAATTGTTAATAAACTAATAATAAATGGTCAAATGTAAAGAATAATTAATATAATATATATTATTATGTTTTTATATATTATTTATATAAAATTTATATTTATTATATATGAGGTTTTATCTTTTATGAATGACGTCAAGATTTAAGGTAAGGGATTTCTAGTATCTTTTGTTTTTCTAGGAGACATATGAATATTCACCACTAATTTCATTTGTGAGGTGTATATAATTCCCCATTTACATGTTATATCATGAATTTAATTCTTTTCCAAATATTTAATGTTTCATTTAATGTTATTATTTATTTGTTCTTATGATTGAAAATATTAATTAAGCTGTAAGGGATTTATTTCTCACTTTTTACTTTTATTAGACACATGCCTTATTCACCACCAATTAATTTATGTGGTATATATACTAAAAATTAGTGTATTTTATGATGATACTCCTTAATATTATTTTTATTTACATATCCATTAGATTAAATCTCTTACATGGAGTTTATGGTTTAAAATTTACCAAAGTGGTGAGATATTTTTATTTCAATTTTCTTTCATTGAGACAGATTTTATGTTCTTAAAATATATTCTTTAATGAGGTGTATATATAGACCCATTTAAATGTAATATCATGTATTTATTTATTCTTATGATAATCAATATTCCATTTAATTTTATTCTTTTATGGGGATTATGATTCAATGTTATGGATGTGGTAACAATTTTGTGATACAGTCGCATAATTTATCAGTATTGTTATGATTATACTTCCAATGATAAAATATAATGATATATCTCTCAATAAAATAATTAATTTTCTTATTCTGTTGTTATGTGATGAGAATACTTTTTTCTTTCATTTTCTTCTCTTTATGTACTCATTAGTTAAAATGAATTATTTTAATAAAAATCTACTTTTTTTCTCTCTTCAGTTAAAAACTCATTTTCCCCCCAAAAAATATTTTTTAAAAGTTTTTTAAATTTTAAAAAATTATTTCAATAAATTATGATATACTTTTTTACCCATGTTTTATTTTTAAAAGTTTTTTTGAAAGTAGTATTCATTTCATTTTCCAAACCAAATCTATTTGAATTTTACTAAAAATGTGAAATGAATCTTTATTTTAAAAGGTAAAACATGAACTGAATTTTCTTATACTATGAGTATTATTTTTATTGAAGATTACGTTATGATTTTTCATTATTATTTTAAAAGTAAGGAATTCCAAAAATATTTTATTTTTTCAAATGTCTATTCCAAGTGGGAAGGATATTTTTTCAATAAATATTTTAAATGATTTCTGGAGCTTGTATTATAATATTCAACATTTATTTTCAAGGAAAGGGATTTCTAAAATATTTTATAATTAGTTAGTTTCAAAAATTTACTTTCAAATAAAATATATTTTCTTACCTATATCTTCCAAGTTATTTATCATTAAAAATAATTTTCCATATTGAATGACATCCTTTGATGTAACTTCATATTTACTTATGATATGATCCAAAGATTCTGTTATTATCCATTATCTAAATAGAATATGTTAATGATAACAAGTGTCTCTGAAATGTTTTTCTGTTACATTTGTTATTCCATAATAATATTATTATGAAACACACTTCATTTTCCATGGATTATAATATGATTAAATGATGAAATGATTCTAAAACCTGTCCCATATTAACATGTGATGATATTATGAAATTTTTATGAAAACAATTTCATTTCATGGGTTATGATAAGATGAATTTTTTTAATATTGTGGCACAAATATTTAATTTTCCATTATGTTATGTTGGCTACGTTATATCCAAGGTTGTTGGGTATGTTATAAACAAATATTAGTGGTACCTATACCTCCATAAAATGAATTTGGAAATGAATTATATATTATGAGAAAAACAAGACTGGAATGGAGAGTGAACCTAGTTCAGTAGGGATTTTATACACTATGGTAGTTTTGGGATTGAACCTTTAATACAATAACGGTTTCTAGAGTGAACACATTCCACTATAATATCCTTGGATGTGAGCATTGATTACTATGGAAATGATTTTTAATGCTTATTTGAATTCCACATTTCCATGTCTTATGCTAATGTTATGCTCTCAGGGGCCATATTCATTAATTTCCTTTATGATTAGTATATTATGAACTGAATAGATTTATTCCATGTATGAATATTATGATATTTGATAGAAAATGAATTCTGATAGAAAATTTATTCTCTTCAAATGTTATACTCATTTCTTCATACCCTTATTCTCATGTCATGATTATGTGATATTTTATATCTATCTTTCTCACCCTAACTGATAATCCAAGCTCATCCTTTCTTATGTTTCTTATATAGGTTCAATATGAATGGTTTTTATTTGGGTATGTATGAGAAGAGTATTAGTGGGTATGGTCATATGGGATATGTTGAAGATATTTCAAAAAATTAGAATCTTGTTTACCTAGTATCAAAATAAACTAAACTATTATAGTACTTAGTCATGAATTTCTATAATGTATTGAATATAAATATAAAAATCTATAGTATATGTTTATGGAAATACGATGTTTGTATAGTATAATTACATCATAATCTTACTAAATTATGTGTAACATTGGAATTTGTTTTCGTTAATTAACAGAAAAACCATAAAAAGTCTTTTAAAACTTTTTGGAGGGAAATATACTTTACACCGTAAAATTTACTGTATAGAATCTAGAAATTTACCAAAAAATAGAGAAACTATTTTATTTTAAAATGTTATTGTAATTTTTTAAATTATGTTTTAAATCATTGATTGGTCATGATGGTGGAAAATAGAATTCATTTAGTATACATTAAAACAAATATTCTTTTAATATTTTAATGAAATATAAAATGTAAATTGTTCCGAAAATGATAAGAATATTAATTTTAAAACTTTTTTTTTAAAAAATAAAAAAGGTTAAAAATTAAATAAAGAAATAATTTTAGAGTATTAAAAAATTTATAATTTTTTTTAAAAACATGTTCATGGAAGAGAAATATTGTTTGACTTAAGAGAGCGATAATGTCGATTTTCCTTCAAAACATTATTTTAGTCTCTTGATTTACTAAAGAGAGGGAGATAAAAGGAAAAAAATTATTCTCCAAAAATTAAAATAGGTAATGAAATTTAATTAGTTTATTCAGTGATTTACCATATGATTGCATCTTCATTTTGATAATCATAGACCATCCAATAAAATGTGCTTATATCATAAAAACCTTACTACTTTGGTAACATTTGGATACTTAGCCCCATGAAATAAATAAACTTATATGTATATGTTCTTCCACATAATTTACATAATAATCATTATAAAATACATTGATGGTTAGTATATACTCTATAAAAAAGAAACAGGTGGGGAATATGACTTGTGTCTCATAGAAATAAAATTGAGATGAAAATACCTTCCCTAAAGTCTTTGTCTTGTTCTTACATGTTAGAAAATACTATATAATAAATATAGTTTTTTTATAAATATATTAAAAATAATAATCATATATATCATATCACAAATTATTTACTTATAACCTTTTATCACCCATTTATTAAAAATTCATTTTTAAAATCACTATTTCGATTTAAAATTGCATCATTTTTATCATGTATATTCGGTTTGGTATTTTTGGTTATGTGGATTATGGTTCCATAATATCCATAATGATAATAATAATATAAATTTCATATATATATTTATTATATAAATATATAGTGTCATCTATAGAACTTAGGGATAGGAAAATGAATTACACCATTAATAGAGACGGTAGGTTGTACATACGCATACACGTTGTTTTGATATTTACACCGATGGAAAGAAAGAAAGTTATATAATAATTTATAATTATATAAAAAATTTATATCACATATATCATATATAATAATTAAATATATCCTTTTTATCATCCATTTCAGAATAAAATGAAAAACATATCACATCGCATCATAGAGGTAGTAGTCCACACATACACACATGTGATGTTATCATTTCCAAATGGAATGGAAGGTAAGAATGTATATGCGTTATTATAAATAAATAATTATAATTTATCCATAAATATTATACATATACTTTAAATCAATCAACATATCAAGCTATGATAGGCATCGATTGAAAATGAATTATATCGGTTCAAGAGACGGTAATCTGTCACACACATGATCTGGAGTTTCATTTCCCATTTTATGGAAGAAGAGATCGATAATGATCATTTAATTAATACAATAAAATCATATTATATGGATGAAACTAGGGTTGTTATTATATAACATTTTGAGAATATTTTATAAATGTAGAAGAACAAATATAACAAAAATGCTTAATTAAGAATGATCTGTCCTCTTCTCTTAAACCATTTAGGTGTGCACCAAAGCCTTCATAATAGGGTCTCTTAAAAAAATGGATTCTAGGATATGGTAAGTGATATAAGGATTTAATTTTTATGTTAATGTAATAACCAAAATTATCTTGGTCTGTCGAGTGGAGAGGAGAGGTGGTGTCCTTTTATAAGTTGGGAAATGATCCCACTTGGAAACAATAAGGAAAGTTCCCAAAATAACTTGAAATGATATGCTTATTCCCAAAAAAATACATCCAATTGAATATATATGATAATTTTTATAGTATAAGGTTTAAATATTTCTATAAAATTATATTTATAAAAGTTTGTTTGAAAACATACCCATACCTTTTAGATTAACCCCAAGAAAACTCCCTTTAAGCTTAACTAAGGTAAATAATTATTAATATTTCTACTATTAATTATGAAAAAATATTTTTTGGAATTATAAAATAATATTAATTATAATTATTCAAAATATTTAATCTATTTTACAAAATTCAATTCACCTATGTGGTAGAATTTAATTCAAAATTAAACCTATTAATGTGTTGAAAATTTGGGGTTCCAAAGTAAATGTTATTTTTTCAAAATATAACATAAAAATGATTGATATTATTTATATTGTATTGATAATAATATAATTTAACTACATTTACTTTTGAACCCTTATTAAAACATAATTTAACTTGTAAATTATTTTAATTAAACGGAACATTTAAATAAAAATAGTAATTTTTCAATATTCATTGAAAAATTAATCTCTTCATAAAATTCTCAAAATTCCACAATATGATATTTTACACATGTTGATTCCACAAATTTATGATATTTTTTCAAATCCATTTTCTAAAAGTAGAATTTTTATTTCCATTTTTCACAAAAGGTAATAAAAAATCATTTTTTTAGAAAATAAAATATTTTTGAATCATATGAACACTTTAATAAAAAATAAGTACCTATTTTAAATATATTTAATTTATTTAAAAAATTAATTCTAAATTTTAAGAATTTTTTAGTTTCTATTCATACCTCCAAATTTAACAGATAGGTTATAATTTTAATTTTTATATAATAATAATGTTGATAGTATATTGTGGTTTGTTTAAACTTGGTGTTGTGTGTATTGAAATATATTGAAGAAATTAACCTTATTTGAAAAAAAATCATAAAAATATATGAGTTTTACATAGAATACCCACATTGTTGATGAACTAAACATTCGGTAACCCCATGTTGGTGATGAACCAAATGTTCAAGAACCATATATAGTTTTTGAACTGCACTTTGGGTACCATGTGTTTTTAAATATCTCATCATAATACTTTATTGGCATCAGGTACCTTTTTTTTCTTTTAATATATTATCATAAATTACTTGTAATTTATACAAATTTATTTAATAATAATTCTATAGTGATTAACTATAATTTATTCAACTATGATAAAATATAAACATGTCATTTAGTATTCACTTTTTTAGCTCAAATTTACTATAACGTTATGCAATTTCCAGAATATTTTCGCTACTATTTTTCAATAATATATCAAGATAAAAATGTTTTATTAATGTGGTATTTGGGTTTCTTTAATTATCTTGAAATTATATAAAAATAAGTCAGCTAAACTAAATACTAAATCATATTTTTTATGGTTCTAAAAATTGGTTGAATCTGTTGAGATAACCATACTACAGATATTCTAAAAACTATAAAGTGAGATAATTATGTAATTTATTCAGGATATCATATTTAAATATAAGGACATTGAAATTTAAAATTATAATTAATTAGTACATTTTAAAGATAATTTTAAGGAGATGGTTTGTGACTAGATCAAATGTATAGATCATTATAGAGATATTAATAATAGATAAAATATAGGACAATTTTTTCAGAAATAATTTTCCAAAAATTATTGAAATTTCAAATTTAAATTTAACCTTGATTTATTAATGACGAATTATGGAATTATTATAGAATCATTAAATTAGATATTTATGGAAACTAAATTTAAAAAATATTTTAATTCTTCAATGGCCATGCATAAATTATCATGGAAATTATTTTGACTAGTAATTTTAAGTATCAACAGAATATTTTAATTATATATTATTATAGTTATTTATTTAATTTATTTTGATGTATATTTATTTTATAAACGATTCAAAAATAATTCTATAATTATGTGGAAAATAATGGAATCCTTTTGGCTCAATTATCTTCAACATTAAATTTTGAATTATTGATGAAAGAGACGTCGTCTACAATAACTTATTGTCATAATGATAACATTGATGATAAAAATAATTACATTACAATTTTTTTATGACTATTGTAATTATATTAGGAATCCTTTACTCTTTTAGGATCTATTGGTTACTTATATTCATTTATTATGATCAAACCATCATTCTCCTGAAGAGACAAGTATGCACGGGATCAGTCCAACAATTCTATATCACATCAACATTATGATTATGCTTTTACTAATTTATCCAGTCATGGAAGCGTGTTATATTCTCATACTACGTTATTGATGTTTCTTGATAAATAACCATAAGGCCCTATAAATTCATTTAAAGAAATAGTAGTTGATTGTACTCAATTATATAGGTTCCTAGATAAAACTAACAGATCAGTTAAAATTACCCTTATCACAAAGAGAACCTTAGTGGAGTGTTTTTAAGGATATGTATTCCCCAAGTGACTATACATTAATGTTTCCATATCTATCCCGTATTTATTTTTATTCTATATTACATTTATTTTGGATAAATACGTGATTTATTTATTTAAAGAGGTATTTTTCAGTTGTTAATAAAATTTTTAAAAGGGGAATAATTCACCCACAATCCTATGTATTCATCATCATCATCTCTTGAATAAAATTGGTATTAGAGTGTACAAACTCTTTTTGAAAATTTCTTAATATATCTTGTTGTTTCAACTTTATACAAATAATTTGTATTATACCATACACTGCAAAGTGTTTCCTTTATGATCTAAAAATATTGAGAAAAATATCCAGATAAAGATAGTTTTTAATGGAATATTTCATTGGCGTTATGTCGATGAATCATGATACATTATTTAATAGTGATAATTATGGGTTTTAGAAATCTATTATGGTTATTGTTTTGAACAATCTTGTATTAACTAATTATTTAAAGGGTATAAAACCATAAAAGATTCAAGATGGTGAACTTGAAAAGTGGATTTCTAATCAAGCTGATGATTATGAACCTAATTCAAGGGTCATGAGTTCTACTATTTGAAGATTAGGAATGGAGGATTTTTATTGAGTTTATAACTATGATAAAACATGTGAAATGTAAGAAATTGTTGCAGTTTAATATAAATGAAATGAAAATGTTAAAAAATTGAGGCGCAATACAACTAAGAATAATTTTTACACTTTCTAGATGTTTGAATATAGAATGTGTAACTAAAATGAAAGGTAGGATAATATAAAATTTAATTTCTGTTATTGCCTTATGAACTCCTATTCTAGAACAAGATGAAACATTATGTGTACTTAGAGTATTTCCTTCTAAGTGGAATGGAATTTATACTTCTATTTTCCAATACACACTCATTAAATATTTTAACATGAAGTAATTAATTGGAACATTGATGATGTGTGATTCCAAGATGTATCTTGAAGCTAAATATCATATTTCTATCAAAAAAACAAGAAACTTAATGTTTTGAAGGATGAATATTTTGATTCTGATTTTTTTATTCCTGTTTACTATGTAAGTTATCAGATCTTTCTAGAGAAGTTTTAAAGAAATATAAAATGGGAAAAGATAAATTAACTAAGAACAATTAAACGTTATTCATATACTATGAATGAAAAATAAAATTCATTTTAGATAGGACTATCTTATACTCTGGGATCTATGGAAAACCAATTATAAAAGACTACAAAAGAAATTAATTAAGGTTACTAAGAGTAAATTTTTAGATTCATGCGATGAATATAATTCTAATTCAAATGTAGAATAAATGAATAAAAAGTAAAAACTATGTCCTATGACTCACGATAATGATGTACAATCATCTTTCTCTCATAATGTTATTTTTAAATTAATTATTTGGATGCACTTAATTAATATTGTCCTATACGTTAAGATAAATTCTAATATTTAAATAAAGAGTATATATAACATAATATAATGACAGTTTTTTTGAAAAATAGAGTGTGATTAAAAAGATTTTTTAATTAATATCTAATTTTTATAAAAATAATTATTCATTTCAAGAACATAAAATTAAAAAATTGTTGGCTGAGGTTTGAAATTTAAAACGTTTATCTAGTATTTTTACCAATGGTGAAGATTATTTAAATAAAATTTTCAGATAGAATAAAATTAGAAAAGTCAGATTGGGGTATTGGTAGTAATGGTGAAATGCCTAAATTATATAAGAATTATTTTCTACTTGGAACCAAAAAAAGTGTCAAGTGTTATATTTTTTCGTTATGGAATTAATATACATTTTACAGATGATTGATATTTTAGAAAAAATCAATTTTGTGGCATCGATGTTTTTATTTCATACATACATTTTATGGTAATTCAGTACATTAATTTATGTATTGAAATGATTGATCATTCCAAATTTTTAATAGTATGTCTTGATTTATATTTTTTTATAGGATTCATTAGATATATGGAAAAAGTGAAAAAATATACTTTACTCTGCTTTGCTTTTCTCACAATATGACACTGGATTTTTGAGGAAGTAAGAGACCAGTAAAACAGAGTAAAAAATTTACCCATCATGTATTCCAATTACAAGATGTGAGTTTTTTTATTTGTTTTTGGATGATTTAAAACAAAATATAGTATTCTTGAAAATAAAAATAATACACAATGCGTAAGCTTTATATGTCATGTATGTGTTGCAAAGTAGAAAATTTAAGATTCATGGGCCAAGAGTTTGATGAGATTTTTAATAGAAATATCAAATATTTGGTCCTAAGAGCCACCATGGATAATTCATAATACCATTATAACGCCATTGAATTCCTCTCAATCCCCCATGGGGCCCTAAAAATTGAGGTATTGCCTTCTGATATTGGAGGATCCATATACTAAATCATAGAGTGAGAAGCTACATTTAGTAGGGCACTCTCAAAGTTCATATTTATTTTCAATATTAAATATTTTTATTTTATCCTTCCTTGTTATCCATTCATAACTAGGATGAGATGGTAAACTCACATTGTTCTATGTTTATGTAAATATAAGGATGAAGGTGTGTTGGATTTATTTCATCTTTAATATTTATGAAATTGGGTTTTTTCCAATTCATCAATCATCTCTCAATCTATTTATTTTTATTTTATCATGACAATTGATAATTTAATCCAAAAAGAATCGTAAATTTGAAAAACATACCACACAAAAGGAGGGATTCCCATTTTCAAATTTTGGGGAAATAGGTTTTAAATATGTTATTGGGGAAAAATTGATTCAGAGAGACACTAAATTATCAGACCAAGAAAAATATGGTATTGCCACTTTGAGGAGGGGATACCATGACCTCTGGATCTTTCTCATCCAAAATTTGACACTAATAATAAATTAATCAACCTAATTTATTAAATCTAATTTTACCTAAACAATTAAATTATAAAACCCATAGTCACTTTTCAAATATGGTTACAAACAAATTAATTTGTTTTTCTTTTCATTCTTCATTTGTTTTCTCAATATCAAATCTAACCAATCTTCTCTCATTGCTTTAGCCAAATTAATAAAATTAAATATTAGTAAAATATGATCAAACTAATTTCACCATATTTATGGGATGATATCAATCTGTTACACTACTCATTTTAATTAATTAATTTCATTTGCTGTTAATTTTTTTATAGAACCCTAAGTAATTAACAAAACCTTTCGGCCTTTTAAGTGTTAATCATGATAATTATTAAAAATATTTATTTATGTTCAAACATGGAACTAGAGATAAATAAACATTTCCTTAGTTTCCAAATTCATTAATTACTCCAAAAGGAAAACCCAAATTCATATGGGTTCAAAAAAGCACTTATATTTGATATTTTCCTATTTATGATACTAGAACATTATTATTATATAATTTAGTGGCTAATTGAAATATATGGAGAATTTTTAAAATTTTATTTATTATAATCTTATTGGAATTCATGGAGATAGAAATAAAATTAATGATCCTAATATCTAGAAGTATTTAAAATTGTGGAACTATTTCATGTTAATTTTAATTTTAATTTTTAGTAAACTAAGAATTTTACATAGGGGGAGAAGTTTCATAATAATATGTTTCTTTTTTTTATATCAATTTTTATCATTTCATAACATAGAATTTTTTGTTCTTGTAATGATAAATGTTATTATTTTATTTTTGTAAATAGTATATTTTAATTTGATTTCAGGATGAGCTGTTCTGAAAAAATTATATTACATTTCGTTGTATTTTTAAACATGGATCATTTTATTTAAATATTTTACTCGGGGGGGGGGGAGTTCACTAATTTTTGAAATCTCTAATTTTTACCATTTTAAATGGTTTAATATTAAAAAACATTTTTAAGGGGAAATGCAATTCAATTTAATATTTTAATGATACTTTATTTTTTAAATTTTTATTATATTTTAAATTAATTTTGACAATTCAAGTTATAAATATTTAAATTATTTAATCATACTGATGGAGTTATTTTTTAAATATTTTCTATGTGTTTAAATGATTTAATTTTATGGTTGTCACGGGCCGTCCTTGGGGCCCGTGCCGTGACTACCCCAAACCCGCCTTCCATAGGCCAGGGGCTGGCGACTAGCACCAAAGGCGTAAAATCCCGATAACTGGGAAGGCATTGACTTTATAAATGAAAACAAGCAACACAGAGTACAAGAGGAAGCAAAACACTAAGTACAAAAGGAAAGCTGAAAAGTAAATGGGCCAGAATACAATCCCAAAAAAAAGTACAACTACAACTGAACAAGTACAACAGAAAAGATAACAGCTGGAAGGACGAAAGCGGCTCCTGGGTCGTCCTCCTCGGATCCTACTTGAAGGGTAGGTACAGATGACGCAACTCCTGGTCGTCCACCATGGATCCTACCTCAAGGGTAGGTATAGATATCCTCCTCCACGCTCTCGTCCGTCAACCTCCTCTAAGAGTCGTCACGTCGTGTAGTCCACCTCTGGGTACTGATTCATCGTGTAGTCCACCTCCGGGTACCGACTAGTCCTCAAACACTCGGCCTCCGTCAGCAATGCCTGTCATCTGCAACCAACACAATGAGGTGCGGGCATAGCCCGTGTAGGGGCGAGTATAATGATACTCAGTAAGGACCCCGAGACCCTCAAGGTCTCACTAAACCAACAAGGATAACCACAAGAAGATCTCAACAGATAACCTCTACTTAGATATATGCCCATACATATACCTAAGTTATCAAGTAACCCATCTCAATCATGAGGAAACCCAGGGATTGTGAAATCAATAGATAACCACTACCCAAGTATATGCCCATACATATACCTAAGTTATCAAGTGACCCATCTCAATCATGAGGAAACACAAAGGTCAAAAGTCTCAGCTCAACCAGGATTTTCATTATCGAACCGTAACTGCTGAAGAGCTACGTCTCTGGAGTGTACAGTGGTCCTGTCACGACTCCGAGGTACTGCTCACTAACCTAAGACTGCTGAGGTATTCCTCTTGTCGAGTACCGCGGGCCTGCCACCTCACACAGTAGTGCTTCCCGCCGGGGTCTGCCACCCAAACACAGTAGTGCTCCCCTCTCATAGCCTACAGAGATACTCCTTCTGTCGAGTACCGCGGGTCTGCCACCTCACAAAGTAGTGCTCCTCCACTGTGGGTCTGCCACCTCACAAAGTAGTGCTCCCCACTGGGCTACGTAAGTCACTCCGAATCGAATCAGACAAGCAGTCTTCAGGTCTCTGCCAGCTACACGGTCTCCGTACTCCGTACGCTCGTCTCTGGGAGGGTCCGCTCCATGAGCTACAAGTCGATACTCCAATTATCTCAGAGTCCTACTAAGAAGTATCTCAAAGGACCACCGCGTCATAGGGGTCTCAACGCAACAGTCGGCGCGTCAATCGGACGCCCGGTCTACAAGTTATTAGCATTTTCATCACCGGGGCCCGGTTGGTTTCTTGTGCGAACCAGTCCGGCCGTAACTCAATTATACCTCAAACACTCATAGGGTATACTCATGGGGACCGTCTCTCAACGTGATCAACAACGCCGCTAACGGTTCGTCAAACTGACGTCCGGTCAGAAAGTTATCAGCTTTTCCTTTCCAAGGGCCCGGTTGGATTTTGGGTACAATCCAACCCGGCCGTATCTCAACTGCATCCAAAACCCAGGCGAAGATTGCCAAAAGTTCCGTCTCAACAAGAGGAAAACAACGAGACAGACGGTGCATCAATCGGACGCCCGGTCTGTTAGTTATTGGCCTTTTCGTTCCAGGGGCCCAATTGGTTTCGTGAGCGAACCAACCCGACCGCACTCCGATGGCATTCAAACCTCGAGCGGAGTAAGCCAAAAGATCTGTCTCACTTAGAGGAAATCAACAATGTCAACGGCACATCATTCAGATGTCCGGAACTCAAGTTACGAGCGTTTCCGCTCCGAGGGTCCGTTTGGTTTCGTGTACGAACCAACCCAGCCGAACACAAAGTTCTCTGAAACCTTGAGTGCGATATACCGAAACGACTGCCTCAATCCAAGGATCGCGTTTCTGCTGACGGAGAGTCGTTTGGGGGCCCATACCTTGAGATATGGGCATTTGAACCTAAATAGTTCGGTATCAGGGGTTTCGGGCCCGGGCCGACCCGGCCCGAGACCCCCCCGGCTGGCCCGAACCGGGTCGACCCGCCCCGGACACGGTCGGCCCGGCCCGGCGTAGCCCGGCCCGGCCTGGCCTGGCAGACCGGCCAGGCACCGGTCCGGCTCAAGGCAGCGCGCTGGGCACGCTGCCAGCTCCGCCTTCGGCAGAGCTGATTGAGAAAACAGGGGGCTCCTGCCCCCAATTGTAACCGCGGTCCCCCCCTCATAATGGGGGGCCGTTCAACTGGCCGGGGGAATTTAATTCCCCCGGCCTTCCCCATTTCTGGCCGGCCCGACCTGGCCAGCCGGCTCCTCCTCGACAGGACCGGAAAAGGCCGGTCCTCTTCCGGCTTCCGACACCGGTGGCCCGGCTGGCCGCCTGTCACCTTGTTCCGCCGCGGCCCGGAACCAGCCATGGCCTTTGCCGTCCGGCGTGGTGCGATGGCACTGCACCCCTCCGCCACGGCCCCACTCCGGCCGTGGCGTCCTCAGTTTCCTTCGATGCGGCGCGGCAGCGTCGCGTCCTTGAATTCCTTTCCACGGCATGGCGTGACAGCGCCGCGCATATGTTCCGCATGATACAGCGTGGTGCGATGGCACCACACTCCTTCATACCAACCACAAAGAAAACATTTATGAAATAAGGAGGAGGGTCGGCCGTGTTTGTGCGGACCGACCCCCTCGCGTTAATCGATATCAATTAGTCGAAAACCATGAAGATCGAAAAACTAGAATCAAGAACAGAAATCGGTTTCAAGAGCGGATCACGTCAACAAGCCGCGGAAGACAAGCGTCGTGGAGGTTGGGCGTCGTGGTAATCATACGTCGATTCTGTTGACGTCGAGGTGCGTCCGAAGAGGTATGTCGCTGGAGAATCTTCGTAAGCTGACGGAGAAAGCCCGAAGAGGATGTGGCGTCTCCTTTCGTTGACACGGGAAGAAGATCGAAAGAAGCGGCGTCGTCAATCTTCGGAAACACACCGGCTACGAAGAAGAGAAGTGACGACACGTCTTTCTATTCTTATGGTGACAACGTTCTTCGTCGGAGGCTAAGTGTTCTTCGCGTTCTTCGTCGTGGTTTGAAGAAGAAGAAGAAGATGAAGAAGCTTTCCCCAAACCTCTCAAGGTGGTAAAAGAAAACCAACCAAGATAATATAAGTCTAAGCCTTATTTTATTTACACAACTTAACCTCTTTGAATTTCAAAAGTTTGAAATTAAGTAACTCATCTCAATTAATAACTCAAGTTGTCAAAATTAAAAAGAAGAGGAGTTATTGGGAGTTTTAAGGGGAGTTGAAAAGTTAGGGTTCGTTTGGGCCCCACCACAATTAATCCTCCCAAAGGAGGTTAAGTGGGTGTGGGTCCCACCTCAAACTCCCTTGGGGAGGATATGACCAACAAGGTTTAAAATAAATTGTGTTCTACAATTTATTTAACTACATCCAACTTTCCCCAAAACTAACTCTCAACCCGCATAAAATGCAACCTCGGAAAAGGTCTCCTTAAGGGAATATCGGCGCTGCGAGTTCATTGGTGTCTTCGGATTTCAACTCTGAGCACCGAATCAAAAGTTAGAAAATCCCGCTCGTTCGTTCACTGAACGTACCCGAGCCAAACTTCAGAAATTGATTCCCGGCACACCGGGCCTCGGTATCAGGTGCCGTCAGAAACTGCGTTCTTGTAAAATTCCAAATAAAATTAAGAAAAAGTTTTCCTTGAAATTTCCGAGTCTTTACATTACTCCCACCACAGGGCTTTACGTCCCCGTAAAGCTTCACCACAAACTTAGGGAAAGAAAGGCGGTACTGAGCACGCATCTGAGCCTTCCGCTCCCATGTGCTCACCTGGAGGTTCTCGTGCTGCCAAAGAAAGTGCATAAGAGTAGTTGACCGTCCTCCTAGGATCCGCTCTTGTAGATCCTCGATCCCCACAGGAACCTCCGTGAAAGGCACCCCATCGCCATCGTCCAACTCCTCATGGTCAATGATATGCAGAGGGTTGAGCACGTATCTCTTCAGTTGAGATACATGGAAAACGTCGTGCACCTAGTGCAACTGAAGTGGATGGGTCAAGCGGTAAACCACCTCGCCTACCCAACTGAGGACCTAGAATGGTCTATTGAACCTCGGAGATGACTTGCCTCCCTGGCCACATCTCCGTAAACCTCGTTGAGGTGAGACTCATATAAGGACGTGATGGTCATCCTCGAACTCTAGAGGCCTCCAAGTCCTGTCAGCATAAGGCTTCTATCGGCCCTGTGCCGTCCTCATCCGCGCTTGGATGACCTAGACCTTCTCTAGTCTCACAAGAGTTGCTATGATTTCTTCCTTGCCAATAAGAGAAATCCGGTCTCATCCCATGTATGAACCACATTCATTTCCTAATACAGTCAATCCTGACATGAATGATGCATTCATGCCATGGATGACGTCATAAGGCCCCGACGTAACTAACAAGAGATCCAACTATCACTCTCACCTCCAAGGTTCGAGTCACACTATCGGCAGTAGTGTGTGGTCACTAGGTCTCCTTCTGTAGAAAACTCGAAAGTGAGGGTCAAGTCAAAAGTCTTAACCGGGACCACTCAGTATCAACAAAACCGAAGGACAGGAAAGCAAACAAAGATAAGTGTCTTTTTATTATTGCAGCTCATAGTACAAGACACAAAGAAAATACAGACAAACATCAACAAAACCAGAAGAAATAGGATCAATAGCCTCTAGTTCGGAAGCTAGTCCCGCTCCTGTCCATCTGCTTCCGGAGATCCATGACCATATTCCTTAGCTTCCTGAAGCTGAGCTCTCCCATGTCCTCCTGTCCCCTGCGGTCTGCCCTAATCGAACCTCTGCCTCTGCCTCGAAGGTTCTTCATTTAACTTCTGGTCATCTGTATGGCGGGTCAGACAGTCACGTGCTATGTGACCAATTCCGCCGTAGGAGTAACACTTCATGGCAGGTCTGGCTCTATCACTTCCCTTGGTGCCTCGCACTACCAACCCTGAGTCACGCGGTCGACCACCTGTAGGTCTGGTCCTCTTGGATCCCTGCGTCATCTGTCTAATGCCCGCTATAGAAGACTCTGCCACATGCCGGCTAGTGGTGGGTCCTGCTGCTGGAGACAGCTCAGCAAGGAAACTCTCCACTAAGAGGGCTCGCTCCAACACTCTTGTCTGCGTCGGAATGTTGTGCGGTACAACCGAAGCTCTGATCTCCCGCCTGAGCCCCTACTCGAAGGTTTGGGCCCTGAAGAACGGGTCTTGTACCATATCTGTGGAGTAGCGCGAGAGGTCTGTGAACCTCTCTGAATACTGCGCCACTGACATGCTGCCCTACCACAGCTGAAGTAGCTCCTGTATACGCACTGCTCGAAGGGTGGCTGGTACAATCTCTGCCCGAAACATGCTCTCGAAGTCTGTCCATAGAAGTGTCGCCTCATCATGCATCTGAAGCATCAGGCTCCACCATCTGCCTGCTGCTGCCAGAAGAAGGCTGGCAGCAAGGATCACCATGAAATCTACTGGCGTGCCCACTAGCCTGAAGACTCTCACAACAGCCTCCATCCAATCCTCAGCTGCCTGCGGGTCCGTCCCTCCCTGAAACCTGGGTGGCCTCTGACGCTGGGACTCATGCAGTGCGCTCAAGCGACGTGCATCATCTGCTTCTGGGGATGGTGGCATCGGTGTCCCAACGGGTAGTAGTACCGCTGGTGCCTCTGCTAGTGCCTCAACTAGGATAGGGCCCTATACTGAGGCCTCGTCGCTCGGCAGGCTGTCAGTACGCACCAGTCTCAGGGCAGTAGCTGGTCGTCCACGATGAGGCATCCTGAAAGAAACAACATGACATGGTCAAAATATTATCCCTGGCAAGGTGACCTGGTTTGAGCTGACATTTAAATAAAACTTCTGGAAAACACACACGCAATCAGTGTTTTCTTGCACAAAGTCGGAAATCAGTTGTCATGGTGCTGGTGTATGGATACGTCGGCTGCCCGCACCAACACTGGACTCCCTGAACTGAAAACCATACTCAGTACTCTTAACACTATTGCTTCACAGAAAGAAACATTAGAGTTATATGTTCTGCGGTAGAGCCAAACTCCTCTGATACCAATTTGTCACGACCCGTCCTCGGGGCCCATGCCGTGAATACCCCAAGCCCGCCTTCCATAGGCCAGGGGCTGGCGACTAGCACCAAAGGCGTAAAATCCTGATAACTGGGAAGGCATTGCCATTATAAAAGAAAACAAGCACCACCGAGTACAGGCGGAAGCAAAACACTAAGTACAAAAGGAAAGCTGAAAAGTAAATGGGCTAGAATACAAACCCAAAATAAAGTACAACTACAATTGAACAAGTACAACAGAAAAGATAACAGCTGGAAGGACGGAAGCGGCTCCTGGGTCATCCTCCTCGGATCCTACCTGAAGGGTAGGTATAGATGGCGCATCTCCTGATCGTCCACCACGGATCCTACCTGAAGGGTAGGTACAGATAGCCTCCTCCACGCTCTCGTCCGTCAGCCTCCTCTGAGAGTCGTCACATCGTGTAGTCCACCTCTGGGTACTGACCAGTCCTCGAACACTCAGCCTCCGTCAACACTGCCCGTCATCTGCAACCAACACAACGAGGTGCGGGCATAGCCCGTGCAGGGGTGAGTATAACGATACTCAGTAGGGACCCCGATACCGTCAAGGTCTCACTAAACCAACAAGGATAACCACAAGAAGATCTCAACAGATAACCTCTACTTAGATATATGCCCATACATATACCTAAGTTATCAAGTTACCCATCCCAATCATGAGGAAACACAAAGATTGTGAAATCAACGGATTACCACTACCCAGGTATATGCCCATACATATAAATAAGTTATCAAGTGACCCATCTCAATCATGAGGAAACACAAAGGTTAAAAGTCTCAGCTCAACCAGGATTTTCATTATCGAACCGTAACTGCTGAAGAGCTCCGTCTCTAGAGTGTACAGTGGTCCTGTCATGACTCAGAGGTACTTCTCACTAACCTAAGACTGCTGAGGTACTCCACCTGTCGAGTACTGCTGGCCTGGAACCTCACACAGTAGTGCTTCCCGCCGGGGTCTGCCACCCAAACACAGTAGTGCTCCCCTCTCATAGCCTACAAAGTCACTTCTCCTGTTGAGTACCGCGGGTCTGCCACCTCACAAAGTAGTGCTCCTCCGCTGTGGGTCTGCCACCTCACAATGTAGTGCTCCCCACTGGGCTACGTAAGTCACTCCGAATCGAATCGGACAAGCAGTCTTCAGGTCTCTGCCGGCTACACGGTCTCCGTACTCCGTACGCTCGTCTCTGGGAGGGTCCGCTCCATGAGCTACAAGTTGATACTCCAAGTATCTCAATTTTATTCAAATAAGTATCTCAAAGGACCACATCTTCATAGGGGTCTCAACGCAACAGTCGTCGCGTCAATCGGACGCCCGGTCTGTGAGTTATTAGCCTTTTCATCCCTAGGGCCCGGTTGGATTCGTGTGCGAACCAGTCCGGCCGTAACTCAATTATACCCCAAACACTCATAGGGTACACTCATAGGGACCGTTTCTCGACGTGATCAATAACGCCGCTGACGGTTCGTCAAACGGACGTCCGGTCAGAAATATATCAGCTTTTCCGTTCCAGGGGCCCGATTGGATTTTGGGTACAATCCAACCCGGCCGTATCTAAACTGCATCCAAAACTAGGGCGAAGTATTCCAAAAGTTCCGTCTCAACAAGAGGAAAACAACGAGATAGACGGTGCGTCAATCGGACACCCGATCTGTGAGTTATTGGCTTTTCTGTTCCAGGGGCCCGGTTGGTTTCGTGAGCGAACCAACCCGACCGCACTCCGACAGCATCCAAAACTCGAGCGGAGTAAGCCAAAAGATCCGTCTCACTTAGAGGAAATCAACAAAGTCGATGGAACGTCATTCGGTCATCCGGAACTCAAGTTACGAGCATTTCCGCTTCGAGGGCCCGGTTGGTTTTGTGTACGAACCAACCCGGCTGAACCCAAAGTTCTTCAAAACCTTGAGGGAGATATACCAAAATGACCGTCTCGATCAAAGAATCCTGTTTACAATGACGGCAAGTCATTTGGAGGCCCGTAGCTCGAGTTATGGGCATTTGAACCTAAACAGTTTGGTATCGGGGGTTTTGGGCCCAGGCCGACCCGGCCCGAGACCCCCCCGACCGGCCCGAACCGGGTCGACCCGCCCCGGACAGGGTCGGCCCAGCCCGGCGCGTCCCGGCCCGGCCTGGAAGACCGGCCAGGCACCGGTCCGGCTCAAGGCAGCGCGCTGGGCGCGCTGCTAACTCGGCCTTCGGCCGAGCTGATTGAGAAAACGGGGGGGCGCCTGCCCCCCTTTGTAACCGCGGTCCCCCCCTCATAATGGGGGGACGTTCAACTGGCCGGGGGAATTTAATTCCCCCGGCCTTCCCCATTTCCAGCCGGCCCGACCTGGCCGGCCAGATCCTCCTCGACAGGATCGACAAAGGCCGGTCCTCATCCGGCTTCCGACACCGGCGGCCCGGCTGGTCGCCGGTCACCTTGTTCCGCCGCGGCCTGGAACCGGCCGCGGCCTTTGTCGTCCATCACGGTGCGACGACACCATGACCCTCCTCCGCGGCCCCGCTCCGGCCGTGGCGTCCTCTTTTTCCTTCGACGCGGTGCGACAGCGTCACGTCCTTGAATTCCTTTCCACGGAGCGGCGCGACGGCGCCGTGCATATGTTCCGCATGATACCGCGTTGTGCGACGGCACCACGCTCCTTCGTACCAACCACAAATAAAACATTTATGAAATAAGGAGGGGGGTTGGCCGTGTTTGTGCGGACCGCCCCCCTCACGTTAATCAATATCAATTAGTCGAAAAACACGAAGATCGACCAACTAGAATCAAGAACGAAAATTAATTTAAATAAAACCCCCACCTCGGTTTCAAGAGCGGAGCACGTCAAGAAGCCGCGGAAGACAAGCGTCGAAGAGGTCGGGCGTCGCGGTAATCGTACGTCGATTCCGTTGATGTCGAGGTGCGTCTGAAGAGGTACGTCGCTGGAGAGGCTTCGTAAGCTAACGGAGAAAGCCCGAAGAGGATTCAGCGTCTCCTTTCGTTGACACGGGAAGAAGATCGAAAGAAGCGGCGTCGTCGATCTTCGGAAACACACCGGCTGCGAAGAAGAGAAGTGACGACACGTCTTTCTATTCTTATGGTGACGACGTTCTTCATCGGAGCCTAAGTGTTCTTCGCGTTCTTCTTCGTGGTTTGAAGAAGAAGAATAAGATGAAGAAGCTTTCCCCAAACCTCTCAAGGTGGTAAAATAAAACCAACCAAGATAAAATAAGTCTAAGGCTTATTATATTTACACAACTTAACCTCTATGAATTTCAAAAGTTTGAAATTAAGTAACTCATCTCCATTAATAACTCAAGTTGTCAAAATTAAAAAGAAGAGGAGTTATTGGGAGTTTTAAGGGGAGTTGAAAAGTTAGGGTTTGTGTGGGCCCCACCACAGTTAATCCTACCAAGGGAGGTTAAGTGGGTCTGGGTCCCACCTCTAACTCCCTTTGGGAGGATATAACCAACAAGGATTAAAATAAATTGTGTTCCACAATTTATTTAACTACATCCAACTTTCCCCAAAAATAACTCTCAACCCGCATAAAACGCAACCTCGGAAAAGGTCTCCTTAAGCGAATATCGGCGCTGTGAGTTCATTGGTGTCCTTGGATTTCAATTCCGAGCACCAGATCAAAAGTTAGAAAATCCCGCTCGTTCGTTCACTGAACGTACCCGAGCCAAACTTCGGAAATTGATTCCGGGCACACCGGGCCTCAAAATCAGGTGCCGTCAGAAACTACATTCTTGTAAAATTCCAAATAAAATTAAGAAAAAATTTTCCTCGAAATTTCCAGTTCTTTACAATGGTAAAGATCAATTTTAGCAATTTATTTTTTAAATTATAAATCCAATTATCATTCAATAAGAATTATTTTATATGTTTCAAGTCTCCATTAAATTATCTTCTTTAAAGGAAGCATATTTTTAGGGGGATTTTATGGTACTTATTTTAAATTCCTTAAAAATATTTTCATTCCATATGTTTTAATATTTTTAATGAAAATGAAGCTCTTCATGTTTATTTATTTCAAGAATTTTTTTAAAAATTTATTAAAATGGTTTTTTTTCATAGTTTATTAGGTTTTCAAATCATTTGTCATTCTATTATATATTTATTTATTTAAACCCACAATATTATAAATTTTTTATCATAATTAAAAGAGAGAAATTTATTTCATATGATCTGGTTTTATAATTATAAAAATGTGGAGATTGTTGAGTGGATACTTTCAAACTCATTTATATTTAAGGAATTAATAAAATTTATCTTATTAATATTTTTTTATAATTACCAAAACCCATATTATTTATATTATATTTATAATTACTAATAACCTCCTTGTTAATATTGTAAGAATTACACTCTTTGTTATTATTTATTTATTACGTTTTCTTTATATATTTATTTTATTTTAAATATTCGTTATCAAAATTTTCTTTATTACTCTTGCTTTTATGTTGAGAAAGTATCAATGTAAAAAAGCTTCTTAATCAATCGTTTTGATAAGTACTACATTGTTTCCAAAGTAAATGATTCACATGTTAGTCATCAAACCCATGTTTTGGACCCCATATTAGTAATCATCATCACATTTGGAAGCCCACAATGGTGATAAACCCAATATCTAGGAACGTCGTGTTGGTGATAAACCAGTGTTTTTGGGAAACCTACATTTCTAATGAACTAAAATTTTGAGAACATTATGTTACTGATAAACCACATGTTGGGAACCACATGTTCACAAATATCTCATCAAAATGATTCATCCCTATCAACTGCCTGGAATTTTTGATTATATGTTGACCTAAATCATAATTGTTTTTACAACTCTTTCATCATTGGAAATATTTCATAATTATATTCAATTAATTCAAGTAAAAATAAAAATAAAAATATCGTTTAATATTTTCTTTTTCCCCAAAGTCATTGCACTATTTTTCATTTCAAAAAATAAATTATCTATAATTTTTAAATAATATCACATGAAATAAAAGTCGTATTATGTTGATATTTGAATTATTGAAAATATCATAATATTACCTTAAAATAAGTCAATTGGACTAAATACATTATCAACTATTTTGAGGTTTTAAATATTAACCAAATATTATGATATAATCTTGTTATAATATTTCTAAGAGTTTCAAGATAATAAATTAAGGAATTTATAGAGGCTGTCATTATGGAAGATTTTGTTTTGGAAATTCAAAAATAGAATCACTTATTGGATTTAAACAATAAATTTATGTCTATATTATTTAATAAATCTAATGTTCATATCATTATGGATAAACTTATTTTAGATAAAATTTAAGGTATATTTACCAAGAACGATTCTTGGAAACATTATTCATATTTAAAAATTTGAATATCAGTTTGATTTATGGAGGATAAATTGTTGAATTTTTTCAAAATCCTTCAAGGAGAAATTTATGAAAATTTAAATTAAAAAATATTCAAAATTTTCTACATCCATGTACAGATTACATTAGATATTATTTTTTATAATATCATGAAGCAGCAATAGAATTATTAAATTGTAAAATATTCTTATTATCAGTTAAATTTATTTTGTTAAAGATTTGTTTTATAAATGATTCAATGAAAATGATATAATAATAGAGAAAATTTTGTAAAATCTTTGAATCAATTATTTTAAAATACAAAATTTGGATTATTGTGGATAGAAACATTGTCTACAATTACATTAAAAGTTCAATTATAAATATAAATTGAATACTATTCTTGTATATGATGTCACAATGATACTTATTATATGAAAAATAATAATAATATTATTCTTATGATGCTCCCATCATTAAAGGAATGGATGTAGTTCAATTTAATGATCTATTGGATACTATTGTGATGTTTTTAAGAACAAATCATCTGTCAGTTACCGAGGAAACTATGTCTTGAAGCTATTCAAAAATTCTTCATCTCATATAATTTTTGGTTATGTATTTACATCTTGTACTCTTTCAATATGTAATTTAATATTAAAAAATTAATATATCAAGGTTCCATGCAAAATCCAATGAATTCTCTTTAAAAGCCTTATACCATTTAATAGCCACTTACACTCAGTTTTCAAGATCCCCAAAGAGAAGGACATGAATAGTGAAAATCACCATGATCCCAAAAAGAATGCTCGTGGAGTGGCCTATGTGTTCCTTGTGCCTTAAACCAGTATATATCTCTATTACAGGATATTTATGTTATTTAATTTTCTTCCCTATTACTCTTATTTAAGAGAGAGGGGAGGATAATTTTATTTCAAGAGAAATGTTTTAATTACTAAAAATATTTTTCAAGGGTCATAACTCAACCAAATAATTTTTATTATCATAATCTTATCAAAATATAAAATTATTTTCAAAATGCAGTGATATCTAATCAATTATTTTTCTAGAACATATAACACCAAAAAACACATGGTAATAGGTCAAAAAGGACCATAATTTCATGTTAAATACCTCTCAAACAATTTTGATCCTCAAGAATGAAAACCAAACCAAAATGCTAAACCACATACACTAACAATTAAGAAATTATTTCTCAATAACTATCAAATGAAACAAAACTATAAAACAAACATGAAATGGAATTATATGAATAAACTCAAAAAATAGTCATGGGAAAATAATTCTTTCAATTCAGAGTAAAAACAAGTATATCAGTATGATGGAAATAAGGGAATAAAAATACCTCAAGATACAAGGAATAAATATATGAATCATATTCCCACATACTCTACTCGAGAACACCACACCTATGTCGAACTCAAATAAATAGAATGGATCTCCTTGAAAATATCTTCTCTGAAAAACCATAGACCTCAAACAGTCATTATATGAACTAGACATCATTATTTATATTCAACAGTCTCTAATGTATGAAATGATATTAATCATGATTATATCTACAGAGAATTCACACATGAAATACATCATGGATCTTAGATAACATTATAGGAAGGACCCACCAATACAGTACAATGATAATGTACAACAAGACCTATAATGGATTGAATTTTTTTTGAGATTTCTTGACCCCCAATATGATCCTCAACTTCTCACAAAGATGGGAAAACATTAAGAATAAATGACTAAAAACTCAAAAACTAACTAAATACTCCTCTAATTAGCATAATAATTCTAAAGGTCATGCGTCACCTTATACATTCCCAAACTATCTGAATCGTATTTACCAGCTTTACACCACATCTTGATTAAGGACATATGAATCCCTAACATTATTATAAAACAATATAGAATGATAATGCCACCAATTATATTAATCAAATGGATACATGGAAATGTATGAGTACAAATTTACGTTATAAGAAAACTCAAGTAACGATTATCTCATCCATTATATACTGAAATCCAGTGTGGAAGAACAATATATATGTTTTAGCATTTTTATGGTTCATTTAGTTTACCTATTTTTATAAGGATGAAAATGATTCTAATTCACTACTAGAAGTTTGAAACATGATGAAATCCTATTTATACTCACTAGGTAAAATGAGGATCCATATTAGAAATAATTGTCCCCAGTACCTTGTAAAAGAACACCACATCATCCATATATTGCCTTGAAAAAACTACCATTGAACCTAACTCCCTATCATTGGTAAGTGAGATGAATTAATTAATTTATCCATGGTCACCCAATTAATATCAAATCATTTTTGGTCTCTGGGTAGACAAAGGTAGTAGTCCATCAAAATGTACTCTCATTTCTACTTGAGGGGATCTAATGACTACTTCAAGATATCTAGAACATGATTCCCTTCGTTCACTAGATGAAATTCAATGATCCATGATATAAACTCATCTACTGAAATATTTATCCCAGGAATCTTAAGATGTCCCCTCAATGCATGATAAATCATTGACATTCTCGAATGCATTTCCACAACTAAACAATATAACTCCAGTTGAGTCTCATCCTGCATTATCGATGGAATGAACAACCTCCCTTGAAACATCATTAAATTTTGGTTATATAGTAAATATCCATCTCAAGAATAACCATTTATGAAATTATTCCACATCACCTCTAACTGAATTTAAGCCCACGAATACTCCCCCACCCACTTTATCATCAATTATTTCATTTTCGTCTAGAACATGAAACCTTTACTATCAATTTTTTCTAAATTACGATGAATCAATATACTATCCTACATAACCCTCAAAGATACACAAAAATCCTAACAAAAAAATCATGATGAATTAATACTCAACAAATCTATAAAAAAATCCCCTTCCATGGGGCGTAAGATATCTCAATGTCACAGTTTTATAAAAACTCCATCAAACTATACTATCATAGACATATATCCTTCTGATTGAAAATATACCTTAAGATCTTGTGATTTATAAATACTACAATGAAGTCACCAAGGAGTTAATTCCTCCATATATTTAGAGAATATTCTACTAGTATCCACTTGATATCATGGGTGTCATAATTATTCTCATGGGTATATTACTTTCTTTACCCATATAATATAATCACTATCTTCTTCATCATGAAAAACCCAAAAATAAGGAATGATGTGTCATAAAACACCACAATAATCTCCCATTATTATAGAAACCTAATATGGGGAAATCTGGTCTATGTCTAATTGAAGTAGATAAAATCCACCTAAGACTAATTAATCCACAAGAAGTATAGGTCCTTCTAGGTGAATGTGGGAAACTAGGGTAGGACCCATGAAATGATAGAGATAATCATCCGATAATTGCTCACTAGATTGAGGAATCTAGAGACCAATATATTTTCTTAGGTGATACATAATAAATAATGACCTAAATATTTCATTGATCCATTGGTACTCCATTTTGAGACACCACATGACACAGGAAATGAAATTCCTGCATCCAAGACATATGATTGGGCACTTTCACATAATTATGATGGTGTTGAAGGACCTATAAAAAATCCCTATGCCGAGCATCATGATACTCCTATATTTTTGAATATAAAAATATACTATTGAGGAAAAAATAAAAAACATATCTATGTACTCATGGAACACATATTTTATGAATCCCGTGAACATGATCAGGGAGATCATGTCACTGAATGATTTGAGATTGAACATGATGTGTCTATACAAAAAAATAATAATGGTATTAAGAATATCTTATGCATTCACCCTCATCCAAAAATACCTAGAACTCAAATTATCCTTTTGAAACTAGTTTCCCACATAAATTGGTTCAACAAATCATCAATCATTGGGAGAAGGTAACCATTCATTAGCTTCACATCATTTATCAATCAGAAGCTTATACATAGCTAAATACCCCCACATGCATTCTCAGATAATAACATAAGATCACCCCATGAATACACACATTCCTAGATAAATTACTCATATATCAAATCATTAACTAGAATCATTACCACTTATTGCTCATAATATTCCATTCAATAATGATCTGTTGAAATTAGTGAGGTAGCATACTAAAATATATCCCAAACTCGATATCAAGTCAAAGGGGGGGGGGATCCCGAAACTCATATGGGAAAAAAGAAACATCCCTAATAATATAATAAATTTCACCACCTACACATTCACTGATCGCAGTGATAAAACTTCTAACTGAGACAAAAATTGCTCTGACCATGTACGACCCATTAAATGATCCCACATGTAAAAAACCTACAAATTAGTCCTCCTCATTGAAAACCTTAAATGTTATTTGGATCCAATGAATTTACATGAAAATTTATTACCAATATTTGATCCCATGGATGAAATAGTAAGACCGTATCTAATGTAAAAATAAATCCCTAGCTGACTGATATTGAATTACCATTAGTTTACAACCCTGAGAAACAAAAAAAGTTATTCTGACCTCCTACTGGCATAGTGAAAAGTAAGGGAAATGTAAACCTCTCCTCCTTGAGATACATTTCACAGACTATTGTGTTTGTAATATTGGAGTTTGATGCTTTAGAATAAAATAAAACTAGACCATGGTATACGATAATAAATAGTACCTAGACAATCTTTGATCGCACTGGCACAAGCACATCCATAACATGATGTTTTCAATTTCTAGCTCATATACCTCACCATACAAGTGCTCCATTATAACCTTAAATAGACCATTAACAATGAGAATGAGGGACATCAAGGATACATCCATTTCCATCTCCTTTAATACTCAACTGAATAAATTAATAATTCACCTATCACTGATACAAACTCCAATGAACCAATTATTGTTGGGGATAATAAGGAAGCATTCCAACACCCCTATATTAACCTCCATAAATGATTTTTAAAGAGGTATGACAATTTTTATAACCTCTAAAAAACATACAGGTTTAGATATCCTAGAAGACACATGGGAAATTATATATCTAGAAAATCAGGTGAAGTAAAACTATTGAGGATGACTTCCAAATGGATGAAACTTTGATTACCTGAACACCAATGATCAACAATAACTAGATCCACACCATAGGGTACCCTGACGGATCCCATTTGAGATTAATACAACTGAGTATGCATACTCTCAATAACCCCAACCTTCTTCTCCTCCTCAAAGTATATGATAAACATAAATATGGAAACTACAAATTGAATCATGGGACACAACATATATTTTAAGCACCGAACATTAAAATCCTCAACCAAAAATTAATGGAGCTTTAAAATCCATAGGTCACACATAATCTAGCTCCCCTACTGATTATTTTGTAGGTCCTACCTCATTTCCACCCTCATTATCAAAGATAAGTACTCTTCATGAAACCAAAACATAAAATAATCACAAGAAACATCTTCCTCCCTAGTGAAACAAGATCTACCACTTCCATAATTATCCCTACATTTTAATTATTAGTAATGGAACTAGATTAAAAAATCTATCTTAGACTAGACTAAAATTAATCTCGAGTTCCTTTAATAAGTTCCTTTTATGCATGTCAGAAACTCAGCCATCACAGTTTAGTAATTCTTAATGATAAAGATCACACAATAGATAACTACAAGCCCCATCATCCATAGTAGGGTCAACCCTCCAATGGTTTGTTATCTTAGCATGTTGAACCACACCAACATAATAATTCGTATATATAAAATATTGGTATTTTGTAATAATGAAAAATATTCCTATACCATGTAGCATGGAATATATTTAATCAATTTAATTTAATTATATTCATATATTTTCTGAAAATCCACCCATTTCAAAAATATGTGAAAAATAGAATGAAACATGTACTTTTCCTAGTTCTTTACCCAGAAAACAATACCATTTCACTTGATGATTCAGGATACTAGAAGTCGTTGTGTTTCATTACTCGGTGGGGGCTCAAAATACCATGTCGTAGACATTATTATTACAAACCAACCCAGGTTTCCTATAATCTAGGCCCCAATTTCATACCAATTACATACATGAGGTGAGTTCCTGATCACCATAGGTTGGAAACTAGTTCTAGGGTGTCAATCTTATCTAGTGGGAACACTTTAACTATCAATATCAAAAATAAAATAATGAATTCCATTGAAAATAAAGTATAAACCATCCATTAGTCATACAACCACAACATCAATCAAATAGGAAAATAATAATAAAATAGTCAAATAGAGTAAATAGTGTAGATAATAAAACATCACATGAACTAAAAAAAAATTATGTATAAAACAATAGATAAATAAATAAAATAAATATGATATAGGCTATTGATAGTGATATAAGTGAACACTAAAATATATTCAAAACTGAAACCAAATAGGAATCAACCATCTTGATGTGACCCCTTGGCCACTCATAACATCCTAATACCACCATTATCGAATAACCATGTTATAGAAAACTATATCTAGGAAGCATTAAAAGAAACCATGAGTACTTCATACACAAAATAGTGTACACAATTGTTTTTAGAAAAAATCCCTGTAGGATTCACCAAGGGTGTATTTATAATTAATTTCAAAAAAAATTTCATTTTATGTTAGGTTGAAATATAATTGTGAAGTAGTTTTTTATATCTGGTTATATAAAAAAATGTAAAAAAAAATCTGATGTTATGTTAAAAAAATCAATATTCTATTTCCTTAAATTAAAACAATATTTTTAAACATATCTTTTATTTGAAAACTTATTTTATAAAGTAACCATTTAAAATCAACCTTCAAATCCCACTTACTAAATAAATCCTTTTCCAAAACCTTTTTAAATGTTTAAAATAAATAATGTATAATTTAAAAAAATAGACAAATGACTAAAGGATGATATCACCCATGGAATAGAAATAATCTTACCAAGGTGCCTTTTAGAAAATTTAAATTACAAACATAAGAGAAAGGAAATATGCTACTTAGTATCATTATGTATCAAGTTAAACACCCTATATCTTATGTTAATATTGGACCTAGACATTACCAATTACATGGAACCAATTTATATACTATGTTTCATCTTAAAACATGCATTCCAACCAACCCACATACACCTAGAACTGTTGGGGGAACTCCTAATATTTCTTGGTCACACACTAGATGGGACAGTAGTTGTGTGTGACTATGTAGTGTTGTATCATTATAAACCTCTCATCTTCTTCCTAGTGCACTCTTAAAAATAATAGGAGTTGAAAAATAAAAAACTAATCAATACATACAACATAATTGTGAATAATTTTTTATCCCTCCTCTAATACTTTCTTAAGAAACATCTTATATCACATCATCTATATCAAAATAAATTAAAAAATATAACCCTTGAGCCATAATCTACATCAAACACAATAAAAAGGGGGATTCAAGATGTTATCCTTCTCTCTTTCTCTAACATAGAAACACCATAAAAAATCATATAAAATTGAAAAATTATCATTATCAAAAATCTATGTTAGTATTTCAAGACCTTTCTCATCACATGAAATCCTATTTTTAATCATTCCTTCAAAACAATTCTTTGAAATCCACTATGAAAATCACATAAAAATTTAGATTTACTTCAAGAAAACCAGTGAAAACCTAAAAACACCCCTTATATATGTTAATTTCATAAACAAGGTCAAATACCCTTCTATAACATAATTTTTTATTCGAAATAAACTTTATAAACCTTTTCACAGACACTCATAATAGAAAATTTCCTTTAGAGATTAATACCCCTTTTAACACCCACTATGAAAATTGAAATACTAATCCAAATAAGTTATAAAATCCATGTTAATATTATATATAATTATAATTGAATAAAATAAAATTAGAAATATCAATAAAATCTTTGAATTATATATAAAAGAAAATCACAGAATCACCTACCTCGGTTAAATGATGATCAAGCCCAAAGTAGTCTCCTTCATTAGTGAATCAATAAAAAGGCATTAAATGGTCTTATTAAAACCATAAAAATTGAAATAACCAATTTTAATCCTCCTCACACCCTAAATACATCCATTGAAGCAACTTGGGTTTATGAGGAAGGAATACACTGATGTAGAAAGGGAATGTGGCATGAAGGGGAAGGAAAAAAGGATATGATGGATTTGACTTAAAAATTGATGGAAATAAGATATATGAGATTTTATTTTTGGATAAGTAGATAGAGATTTACATATCCCCTAAAATAGAAAATTTAAATAAGGGAAATGAGAGAAAAAGAGAAAAACACTTTAAAATTTAGGGGGTACATTTTGAAATTTACACATTTAAGAAATTGGGGAACTTAAAAGGATACCATATAGTTTTTAAATCCATTCTCCAAATATGAAGAATATATTTGTTAATATTATTGAATTATTCATATGGTTTCAACACATTTTCTCTTAACCAAGTGAATCCGGTGTACTGGAAAACTCTTATAGAAGGGTAATGCCACATGTTATCCCATATATATGATATACCCATGAAAACCAACCATAAAAGATAAAAAAATGAACTAAGATGTCCTTATATAAGGGTAAAAATAGTTTATCCCAAATCATGGGACATAAACCAATAACCATTATAATTATATGGAAGGTTTATCTTCATGTCTCACCCAATACATGTGGTCATTGTACGATAACTATGCACAGAACAAAAACTCTAAATAATTAAAAAAATAAATCTCGTAAAACATCTAAAATTAAATAATTTCCCCAAACTAATAAAAAATAACTATATCTATAGTGGTATAGGGTGTTAAAATTTCCCCTTTTTCTTACATTAATACTACTAAAAATATATTAAATAGTGAAATAATAAGATGATATTCTTCGATAAAACCCTGTAAAGGAGAATGGTTTGGAGGAGAAAGAAAAAAGGATGCTCCTAATAAAGAAAAACCACCAAACACTATAATATACATGAAACCAATGATACTTATCCAAGGGAAATGATACACGACCCTGAAGGATTAAAACTATGGATGTAAAGACCTATTTTATGTCTCCTCATTGTTTATAATTAGATTAAAATGAAATAACACATGAGAGCCACAAACCAAAATGAAAAAATTTATCATGAATTTAAATTTCTTTGGAAATGTATAAAAACATAGTTCATCCAAAAAATCAATATTCATTCATGAAAATGGAATAGATCCAAAACGAAACAAAACATGAAAGGAACCCCAACACCCTAATGGAAAAACAATAACCAAAACCATCCACAAAATCACTTTGTATGAAAAAAGGGATCTAGACCTTGGGATACTAATACCAATAGGAATACTAGGAATACTAACCCACAACACCATCCAATGGGGAATCAAAATATAAAAACACATATAAATTCTTAACTACCCTAAGGATATAATTTTAGTTTTTAAATAAGCCTGGACCCAATAGTATTTCTTGTTCAAAACATAAAGAAAACAATCTCAAATGGACAAAAACCCACGAAATATGACCTTAATAAAAAGAAAATAAATTCAAACATTAATAAAACAATCCATAATTAATTACAATCAATAATTGAGAAAACTCTACAATCTCTAATACACACTATATATGAGTTCAAAAAGAATCAATTGTCTCATAAATCCAAATAATATTTCGGACTACCCATTTTGATAACTAATCTTATAAAACATATAAAGACAAACCAGATGACCTCATTGAAGATAATCCCTCAGAGATTTCCTACATGCTGTCTTAGAATGTAGAGGATAATAATATTAAAAGAAAGAAGATTTATATTCTTCAACATCTTCCAAAGATACTAACCCTACTAAACCAACCTTTCCATATTGGGCCCAACTAAATATGGATTATCATCTAACAGAGCATCCTCAGTTGAATGAAAAAATTAAGACCTCATTTTAGTTTAATGAATCAATTTGAAATACTTGTATAGGGTCTAAGTTCAAATAAGAAATTGAATACACTAATTGTCCCATAGTCTATGTACATTTGGTGAGATAAGGAAGCACTCATATATGACAAGGCAATTCATCATTATTTTGTGATTAATGAAAGGACTTACCACTCTTCTTGAAAGGCTCTCTGAGATGATTATTCTAAATTTCGAAGAAATAAATGTCAATTAGTCCATATACTGTGAATAAATTCATAAATTCCACCACATACAAAAATAAATTCAAGAAAAAACTCACTCAAAATATCATATATATAAATTTTCATCAAATATCACACACATCATATGAAATTTTTCTCCAAAAAAAAATAATTTACCTTAAACCCATATTCCATAAAACAGACACCCCTTTATGATATGCCGTATTATTTTAATATTTATAAATGAGACTACATAGAAAACAACAACATCTTATAAAATTTTACAGTAAATCTAAAATATTTCATAAACATACACAGTAAAGGAAAGACACTTTTTAGTCTTATTTGAAAACCCCCAACAATTTAAACGTCTCCAGGTTATCAAACCCATTTAATCCCATAATAACATAACAATTTTATTATAAAATAAATTTATTTTGAATGACCTCTAAATATATAATTTAAAAAAGCCTATGATTGTTAAGATATTCCATAATAAATTTCTATGATCCTCATTTTCTATTTCAAAACCCTTTTTTTCAAAACAGAAAATATATTTCTAATGGTTATGAAAAATATAAATCATTAAAAATAACAAAAAAATAAATTATAAAATTATAAACTATATAATATAAACTCCTTTAACTAACCATAGAGAAATAAAAAACCCCATTTGAGTTTGTTTTAATAACATGGGAGGAATGAAAAGAAATCTCAAAGAGAAACCTCATTGTTCATTATTTGTCCCCATGAACTGGTAAACCATGCACCAACTTTGTGAAATTCTCTAAAATGGTTATAGGATAATTCTATATGGTAGAAAAATGGTTTCATAGTACATTCAATCTAATTATGGATCCTATATTATTTTATCACTTTCACAAATGAAATCAATATAACCCCCGATGTTACTAATATACAAATCAATGAAGAAAATATGACAATTTTATATTTAAATACGTCAAATATAATAAAAAAGTATCTTAAAATCATATTTCAAATCCCAACTACCCATGAGGACATGAGTTTTGGTGTTAAGAAGTGTTTTCAATGCACTTTATCACACCCAATACCCTAGTCTAAAGGATAATAATAGTCTTCTTACAACCTAGATACACCCCCAAATTACTATAATGTTATCTGAAACCATTTTTTAGAAACCAAAATAGGTCACCCATGAACCAAAGACATTAGATGTCCCATGAAATACTTGAGGCTAATTCATTTTCTCTAAGTGTTGGAAAATAGAGCAATAGTATTAAAACTTATATAGTTAAAATTATTTCACCGTATGGATCTAAAATGAAGACATAGATTCCACAAAAAATCGTGTATAATGTAGTAAATATTTGGACATCCACACTTTCAAAAATCAAGTTAATAATTATAAAACATCTAAATAGGGTACACAATACAGATATTTAAATATCACATAAAATGAACAATAAATAAGTATAAGAATAAATATAAATAAATACACCAAATAAGATCTAAGACATCTAGACTCATACAAGAGAACCATAAGATAAATATAAAAGAAAAACAAAATCCTATGTCTTCCATATAATTGTGACCCTTTGTGACTCTACACACCCCAAGACAACTAATAGAAAATAATCATATACTAGAAGAAAAAATATAAGTCACTTGAAAAAAACCATGTGATATGTATATTACATATGGTGTATCGAGGGTATAAGAAAGCAACCCCAATTGGTTTTTTCCAATGACTCTAAGAAATTCATTATAAAAGGAATTTAATTTTTAACTAGTCTGAGATACATTAAGTGACTAGGTTCTTCATATGTGGTTACATAACGATAACCAATAGAACATCCAAATTCATCTAAAAAATATTCAATATTCATTTTATTTAAATGATAAATAATCCATTTAAAAACACTTACTAATGGAATCCCCATATAAAAACACCCATTTAAAACCCTTCTTTAAAATCCAAGATATAAATAAACCAATTTTGAAACCCTTTATAAATGTTTATTATAAAGATACTAAAATCAATCAAATGATAAAAAATCATTATGAAACCACATCGCAAATGAATTGGAAACAAACATGTTATGGTACCTTAAATGAAAATAAAAATAGGGAACAAAAAATAATGGAAGTTACCTAATTAATATCATCTAGTATCATGGGAAACTAACTAGGTCATAAGGTAAGAATTTTCCTAGAATATACCAATTACATAGGACTAGATTCTAGGATATATTGTATCTTAAACCATATAAGACAACTCACTAGATTGAACCTATAATCATTAGTGTAGTTACCCATCTATTCATGTCGCACACTAGAGGGTATACTAGAAATGTGAAACTATAAAGTGTAGAATAATTCTGGACCACTCATTCAGCACCTAGTGTACCCATGAAAATAAAAATAAGAGGTGTGTGGTAAAACAATAATTAATACATTTTTCGTATATATAAACAAAAAATGTCCCCCACCTATAATATCATTGTATTAAATATACTATATCACATCATCCATATCATAATGAAATATAAAATACACCCTAATCCATAATAACATCAAACATTAAAAACTGGGGATTCAATATGGTCTTATAAACACACACACACAAACATACAAAATAAAACCCAATGTAAAAGTTTCAAATTTACATTACTAAAAATTGGTTTGGTGTGCCAATCCAATAATAATTAAATGAAATATCATTTAAAACCATTCATTCAAAATAATAATAATTTAAAACAACTCTGAAAATCACATAGATATGTAAATTTCATTCTTTAAACCCCATTAAAATGCTAATATCTTCCATTCAATTAATTTACAACCAAAATGGGGTTAAATACCCACCCAAAACAACATATTAATTATAACTAAACCAATGAAACAAATTCAAACACATTTCAAATTCAAAAATGTCTTTAAACGATATCCTTGAACCAACCTTTATATCATTTGAAAAACCAATCAAATAATTTATAAAATCCATTTAACTATCACATATGTAACTAATAAAACAAATTAAACATTTATAAATATTATGAAGCAAGTGGACTGAAAAATAATGGAAAAAAAAAATTAACTCATTTCAATATAGATCAAGATAAAAAGATTAGCCCTTCAGTGGATAAATATGAATCAAAGAGCCATCCTCATACTCTAGAAATGAAAATACTAAATATTACACCACATTGAAACCTAAATTTATCAATATGACCCCTAAGGGTTTGTGGGGTGGTAATAAATTAAAGGAGGATGGGGAGGAGAATTAAATATAAGGGAAACAAAATGAGACAAGGAATTTATCATAAGAAATAAAATTAAATAATGTGTATAAGATTTTACAAAAGGGAGAAGAAGGGAGAGGGATATCACTTGTGTGCCATAACATATAAGAATGAAGAAAAAGAGATAAAAGAGGAAACCTAATTAAAATCATGGATTTTATATTTTGAAATTCACACTTTTAGGAAATTAAGATTCTAACATAGTTATTGATTGTTTTGTAAATCCAAGATCAAACCATGAAAAAGATCCATTAATACTAAAAAACTATTTTCATGGTATCCACATGCTTTCTCTTAATCGTGAACAAACCATGCACTAAAAAACTCTCATGAAACAGTAACCTCACATGGTTCCTATAATCCATGTACTACTCATGAAAACTAATTGTTCATGTTCAAAAAATGAACTACTAATTTCTTAAATAAGTGTAACACAGTGTGTCTTAAACCACGTTACCAAAACCATGAATCTCATGAATGTATGGAAGGCACATCCACATAGTGACTACTAACTGGGTGGTGACTATGTGGGCACTACACACAAATGAGAAATCCCTACATTTAAAATATTAATCCCCCAATTATTGGTAAAATTAAATTCATTCAAAATTAATAGAAAATAAATATAAATGTAATGACATGTGATTCTATTGTATCCCTGACCTAAATGTGGTTCTATTGATTTTTAAATTTGAAAACTATCCAAACTCACACCAAAATATTGGATACCACTTTTTCACAAAATATTACCCACTAAGAACCTATCTTGGGACTACCGTTAAGCTGGGAGTGACCCAAAGGCTTCCCCTTAAATAGACCATAGGTTGGCGACTAGCTCTGAGGGTATAAAACATATAATGGGTTGCATTACCCCCATAGAACCCAAGTAAAGTAAAAAAAACACCCATAAACACCATAAAATAAATAAACCAGTATTTATAATAATCCTATAAAGCATGAATATTGTTATATTAAACAACTCTCTAGGTAAAAAATACCAAATCAGTTGTAAGATAATATCTCCATAGTCAAATTGAGGCTCCAAACTAGTAGTTCTCAAATTAGTCATAAAAAAACCATGAAAATGTAAAAAATTGTTTATTTATCTTTTAATACCTTGCATTCAATTATTTTAGAAAATATTTTATTTATAAATAAATAATAGGGAATGTTACTAAAATTTATTAAATAGTTTGATTAAAATCTTAAATTGAATTTGATGAAATGTTTTTTGTTTTTGAATTAAGTGGGTAAAACTTATATTAGGGGGATTTTTTGAGGATTTCCAGATATAGTTGATTTTTGGGTAAATAATGAAAAATACCAAATATAAATTTTTTTCATTATTAAGTTATTAAAATAAAACGAAATATTATGAAACATGTTTCAAGAAAAAATATTTAATATATAATAAAATTCATAAAAAATATAATATTAAACTTATAAATACATTCCTAAAATGTTTTCAATCTAAATAATATTTTTATTGAGATAAAAACTATATTTATTTATTTAATTTTTATCAATTATTTACAAGATTCCATTTTTCCTCAGTTTACGTTAAAATTAGAATAAATATATTTTTGTTTAATATAATCAAGTTACTTCAATTTAAACCACCATTATAATTTATTTTTATGTAAAATCATATTTTTTCCTAAAAACAATTTTTAAAATAGTTTTCATTTAATTTTGTGTACATGTATTAAAAGTAATACCTATCACTTATTTAAATGGAATATTTTAAAATGGATTCCATATTTTGAATCATCATAATTAACATTAGTTAATAAGTTTAACTTAATTTTGGGTCATAACCAATAATAAAATCTGTAAAAATTTGTTACCATGGTTATGGTTAAAATAGGTTTAGCAGGGGTTAAGCTAATAGATATGGGTAAGAATGCCACGTAAACTTGTCTAATTATTATTTTTTGAGTATGTTTTGGCCATTTATTATATTAATTTGATTAAAAGGAAATCCTTTAACACTATAATTTAGAAATAAATTAATTATTTTTAAATATTTTAAGTATTTCCTTGTGTTTCCTCTCCCTAACTTATTAAAGGTACCTCATTTACTCTCTTATTTTAAAAGTTTACCCTTCTTTTACAAATTATATTAACGCTTTCATTTCCTCTCATACTTCCTCTAAATATTCTCATACAATACAAACATTATTAATATAGTTTCATAAATATAATTTTATATTATTAATAATAAAGGACAACTATTTTCCAGGTCATTTCCATCCCATATAAAATGAAATCATCCCTCATGTGTACATATTACCTTCCTTCTTCACATTGTAGTATAATTTTTTCTCATAGACACATTAAATGTATGGTTATAAAGATATAAATTATGAATACATAATATAATATTTACATTATTATTATTATTGAAGTATAATATATCATTTACCTTCTTACACATATACTCCTTAAAAAATGACAATGTCACTCATGTGTAATGAGGAGTAACACCTTCATGAAGCGATGTGATTCATTTTGCAGGTCATAAATCCATTAATAATTCTATATATATATATGCACATATATAATGAACATATATAATATTTATATAATTTTCAACCCTTTGGAGATAATAGAACCATGAGAAGAATTTGAGGACTGAAAATACCGAACAGTAAATTACCTGGAAAACAAAACAATTAATTGTCAAAAACAAATATTTAATGGAATCTTATTAATAAAAGGTTGTTGAAATGTTATAAGTGGATCATATATGATATTATAGGTATTTTTATGGTTTAGGTGTATAAAAATAATAAATTTAAATTAATTATATAGGTCGTAAAAGTCACTTATGGAAAAAATCAGACATTAGGTAAGGGTTTACTTTGAAATATCATTCTTATTCATGATTATTTATGTTTACGTTTAAATATGAGTAATTTTGTAATATTATTATCCTAAAAATATATATTTTCTTTTCCTCTAGTTACATTAGGTGGTTTAATGTTTTAGTTCCTTTTTTTCATTATTTGCAACTAAATGACCAAATAAATGTTTTTATGGAAAGCCAACATCATTTTATATTTTGTTGAAAATAATTGTCTTCCATGTGACTATTTAAATCTAAAAATTTTCAAGAATATATTTAATATTGTATAATGATTTTTTAAATTCATTTCAACTATGTTTGGCTCTCTATAAAAAATTTAAAATGGAATCTTCCTTTTTTCATCCAAATGAAGTTCTTTTTAACAAATACGTGAACAAAATATTACTTTTACTATTTACCATAAAAATATCTCTTTGCACCGTAATTAATGTTCCTTATCTGTAATATGCTTTAAAAAATTTATATTCAATTAAAATAATATCTTTTTCCAAATATTCTGGTAGGTTTTATATTTTAGAATAAGTGATTTCAAAATAAAAAGGTAGTTTCTTTAAGAAATCATAAAGTTATATTTTTATGTATTTTTATTTATGTAAACATTACTTTGATGAATTTTATAATTCAATTATGATTTAATTTATTGATACCATATTCTATATTACTCTAGATGTTTTATGATCATGTTTTTATTTCTATGAACTTTGAGAAATATTAACATTCTGTATTATTATTTTTTCAATAATTTTTTTTATTTTGATTATGTATTTAATTATTTTTGAACCCTTAATGTAAAGACTTAATTGGATATATTAAGAGATAGTTTTTAATTTTTATAGACCCCCTAAATGAATTTGTGGGATTCATTAGACAAACTAGTTTGGGTATTTGGCATTTTCCTTAGCTATTTATGTATGATGTCTTATCCCAAGGCCTCGTAGTTACGATTATGGTTTATGAAATTATAAATCGAGTAATTTAGAAACTCATTTTTTTTATCCATGTGATTATTTATGTTTCTATATCATCCATGTATTTATTTTACTTTTATGATATTATTTCAATGGATTATTTTAATTATCATCTATCTCTCTTATATTTTTTATGATATTTTTATTTGATGACTTATTTTGTTGATTAATTTCATGTACTAAGAACATGATATAAAATTATTTTTATTTATTATTTTCCATAGGATACGTAGAAGGGTTCTATGAAGGATTTTAGTGATTTACATGAAGAAATACTAATTTCACACTAGAATTTTTAAGTTGTATTTAATGTTTCCAAATATAACATGAGAATCCTAAATGTGTCTAATCTCACAAGAATATTAATCTTTTCCATATTAAGGTTGTGATCTCTTTTATTTGATTATAATATTGTAAAATAACAACCATCTCTAGGTAGTTGGGGTAGGGGTTTTATAGTAGGTATCATGTAATTTTTATTATAAACCATGGTAACTAGATTTAGGATAATGTATGATAGATAACATCTTCATATAATAGACCATACGGATAAGATTATATATAGAATAATAAAATAAATTTTCTATAATAAAGATATTGGGTTATTTAAAAGAAAATAAATCCCTTTCTAGATACTACCAAGTGGATGTGGGTATTGAAAACACTCACCTAAGGGTAAAATATCTGATAGAGGTGGATTGTATATTAACTTTTTCGCCACATATTATTATTGAGTGATGTAACACTACACACTTATCTAGAAACACCAAAGGGATATTCTTTAGTTTATTTACATTCCCATTACCAACCATTACGAATGATATGAGGATATTTTTATTTCTTTAAGATATTTAAAAATATACTAAGAATATTTTTTTGAGGTTAGATATATATTATTTTTTGATTTATTTATGCATGACACAAAATTTAGAATCAAATACCACAACAAAATTTTTTAATGTAATTTTATAACTATATATATTCCATTAATAATAAATGGTACATAGTGGAAAATAATGTAAACTATATCAATGAACATAATCTATATAGGGATTCACCTCTAGGGAAATAAAATGGAGATATAGCCATAGATAGACTTGATCAAATTATAACAACATTAGGGAATATGAATCATGTTACGACCAATATCCTTAGACTTATGGGTCAGACTTATGAAACCCTTCATGGTGCAATAATGTTGGATAGCTTCAAGCATCATTAACCACTGTTTAAAATGGGACTACTCATCCATTAGTAGTTGAGAAATCGACCTAGTACATAGAGAAGATATTTATTTATTTGGGAAGTATAAAAATAGATAAAGATATAAGGAGTTTTTAAAATATTATGTAACCAATTGATCAATGGTGGTCATCTTTCAAGAACACTTAGGAGTTATAGGAAACAAATAGTATGACGTGGAAGTTGTTCAAGGATGTGTTTTTGGAAAAATACTTTCTTTATGAGCAGTGAGAAGATGTGGAGGGGTAATTACTTAATCTAAGAAAAAAGAAACATAAAAATGTTATTGAATATCAATATAACATTAAAATGTCTTTAACACATTTTGTACATTATGTACATAACACATGGATTTGGGATGATCATTTCATTAATGGGATAAATCTCGCAATATAATTTCATTAGTCTCTCATAAAATTACATATATCATGATATAATATGAAGTGAAATCGAGGTAAAGAAAGAATTCTATATGTATTATGATTTCAAAGGAGGAAATACACTGGTGGGTGAGCACTCTATAAAAGGAAATACAAAAAAAGTAATGAGTGGAAACGTTGAAATTCTGAATTATAATAAATTTTTATAGAAACACAAGGAAACATGCTTTTTTTGAATTGAACTTTTCTTTATTTGTGGAGAGATTGTCCATTAGTCTCATTATTTTAAGGTATATAAAGTATATTCTAATGTTTAATGCTTTAATTTTAAGAAGATGGTTCACTATACAAATGGATTCCCTAGGCATCAATGGAATTTTCCTCCGAAAATTCCAGGCTAGGAATTCCATGTGTAAGGGATCACTATTGTTGAGGTGGAATTTAATACAGATGTAGAAGTAGGTACATTGATAATACCATCAAATTTAGATATTTAATTTTTTAATTATTCATCTTATTATTATTTTATATCTATTAAGTTTTATAGGAAAATTATATATTTCACTATGACCATTGAAATACAATTATAATTGAATAATCCTAGTGGAAAGTAAACAACAATGAGTATGCATCTGTTAGCTCCCATTTTGAAACATTGAATTGTATACATATTAAATAAGATTATTATACCAATGGGTGGAATTTATATAATACTATGTATGAATTGGAATAAAAAATTTAATGCAAAAATTTATTATTGAGAGAAGGATATTATAGTTTATACAAGTGATATGAAATCCCATGTCTTCATAGGAAAGACTACATCATCTAAATCATGTTTGAATCAAACTCTAGTTTCTATCCTTAATGAAATTAAAAGAGAAGAATATAAGACAAAAAATATTAATAGAAAAGGGATCCTTATAATTGAGGATGTAACTATTATGTAGGAAAAAAATTTATTGGTTTCCTAAAGAAATACTTAAACTCCCACATAAGTGGGAAGTTGAGTTTTCCATTTATCTAATACCATATGAAAAACCTATACAATGACTCCTTAAATAAGGCGTGTGATAGAATTCGTGAAACTGAAGAAACAACTATAGGATTTGTGTGATAAGGTAATTATATTCCGCATTGTTTCACTATGGTGATAACCTATTCTTTTTTTAGGAAGAAATATATTCAATGAAGTTTTTCATCAATTAAAGGGAAATATGTTCCGTTAATATTAAAAAAATCTACCATATTCATCACGTTTGAGACATGTTTGATCAACCTAACGGTTATAAATATTTCTAAAATATTTTTCATTGTTCTAGATATCATCAACTATGAGTAAATGAGGATATTAAAAATAGGATATTAAATATGAGGTAATAACATTATGAATTTATAGGTATACCCTTTTTATTTACTACTGAAATGTCTGTTTTTATGGATATGATAAATATAGTATTCAAGGATTATCTAATATTTTCATTATGGTATATAATGATGATATCATGATATACATGAAAGGTTATAATTATCAGAATAGTATTTTCTGAATCACTCTAATGAATCTTAGAGAAATGGATTTATATTGAAAATATACAAAATGTGAATTATATCTTCAAGTAGATTATTTTTCCTTCCATATTATCTCTACGGATGGAATATTAGTTTATCGTTAAAAGATAAAGGTATTGATGTAATGGCTAATGCCACTGAATATAATCTAATTATGTTGTTTTGATGGATATATAGGTTACTATCAATGATTTTTTCAGGAAACAAATCATGATTAGCTGACCTGGTAATTGATTAAAAATATAAAGGATTTTATTTGATATTGTCAACAAAATATAAGGAATGTTTTAAAGAATTTAAGAGGGTACTGGTAAATACACAAATATTAAATTTTCTATTAGGGATGCATGTATTTTTTATTTAAAGATATGTATCAGTGAAAGGAATTGGATGTATCCTTTTTCCAAACAATAGAGTTATTTTCTATGCATCATTGTAGTTAAAGATTCCAGATTGAATTATCGAACTCATGTTATTGAGTTTATAGTTATAATATTTACATTGAATATATTGAGCCGTTATCATTATGGTGAATGGTGTGATATATATATATATATATCCATTTTTTTAAATGAATCTTCTCACAGAAAGATCTCAATAAGAGGAAAATGAAACGTTTAAAACAACTCAGTGATTATGATATTTCAATACACAACCACCATGTAATGTAAAATGTGATGGATGAAACATTGAGTGGGAATGAACATGGAGTTTTGATAATAACAAGTATTGAAAAAGACACTATATTAAAGGATTTTGAAGTGATGGATATAGTAATCATTATGAACATGACACATCAAATCTATTCAAAATGATTTCCAAACCATCCATATTAGATAAAGTAAAAATTTATCAGTCTATGTGTTAACTACATGACTGAGTGGAAAAGAAAATTATTAGATGAAGACCACAGTTAAATTTTAATTATATTACCATGTTACTCCAAAATGATTCCAGATTTGGTATAACATTTTTAGTGGGATAATATGAAATGGGAGATTACATACTATATATCAATATTATTTGTTTTTCAATAGGTAAAGGAGAAAAATAATTTCCTAAAAGATTCATTCAACCCATTCATATTTCTATGTGGAAATGAGATGGCATTACTATTGATGTTTTCACTAGATATCCAATGAATCCATGAAAGGATAATTATATATGGGTTATTATTCATATACATAACATGTATGCACATTTAAATGATATAAAGTAAGATCTAACTCCTGTGTTATTATTATTGTCTATGTTAATGTTGTTGTGAGAGTATATTGTGCACCCTTTTTTTATTAAATCAGACTGGGATATATTTTTTACACCAATATTCTAGAAGAGTCTTCTAGAGGCTCGTAAAATCAAAATAAATTTGATTGCCACCTATTTTCTTTAATATAAGTTTAATTATAAAAGGAATATTCATTTATTAAAATATATATTTAGGGGAATATATTTTGACTATAAATGTTTTTGGGATTAATATTTACATTTTTGGAATTTTCATATAGTAATATCTTCCATTCAAGTATTCAAATGGAACTATATAAGGAATTTATTTGAAAGAAGTTTTTTATTACAATTTTTTTGGATGAAAATGGGTAATGGAAGGTTGTAGTCCACGATTTCATGTAGAAGAAAATAGAAAAAGTATATACAATTCAAAATCATATTAATGTAGATCAAAGTTGAAAAAAAACGATATATTAATATCCAAATTATGGATTTATAATTTCATCTAGGTATTCATTTTATCTAGATTGCATACCAATGAAAATGTCTTATAACATTCAAAAATAAAGGGAAATTGTGTCTATGGTACAATGAATCTTTTGAAATTATGGAATGAATTAGAGATGAGGATTATTATTTCTAAATGGAACTTAACCTCTCTAAGGCTCATTATGTGTTCCATATCACACTAGTAGGGATGTAAGTTATATAAAAAACACCATTAAAATCTTTTGAGGAAATATAATTGAAAAAAAATATTTTACAATAAATATCCATTCAATATTGTTGATACTAGAGAGCACGTGTTGTAGAATAGGTTGAATCATTTGTTAAAATTTCATTGAAAAAAATTCTAATATAGAAGAGGTGATGATGGAACATAAATAATTTATGATTAATAAATACCCATATATATTCATGATGTGATGTTTTCATAATTTCTATGATGATTTTCTTGAAGTGCGAAAGAATGTGACAGCTAAGATTCAATTATAATAATTAATATTTTTTCATTCTAAAGAAATAATAGTATAATATATACATATTATTAAAAAATAAAATTGAAAAATAAATTTCCTATTTTTATAAATATATAATTTTGAAATGAAATACATTTTTAAACTCATAATGTCCAAATTATCTTAGTTTTCATTTTTGAGTTTTTTAGAAATAATTGATTTTGGGTGAATAGTGGAAATACTGATTTTAAAAAATCAATCATTTTTAAGACCATGTAATTACTTTAATGATTAAAAACATTTATATGAAAATAAATATTTGAGGTAAAATACAATTAATATAAGGTTATTATGTTTATCTTATAAGTATATAATTAACATTTTTGAAATATAAACAATTTTTTCTAATATAAAAACAATTTTTATTTTTTTCCTTTTAATAATGTATTGAGAAGGTACCCTCAAGTTTTTGTTTTTTTTAAGAAAAAAAATATGATTTTATTTAATATATTCCAATTAATTATATTTTAACTTAAATTATAATTTCTTTTTCTCTCAAATCAATATTATGATTAAAAAAAACATTTTTCTTAAAACTGTTTTCATTATGATTCATGCACTTGTATTAAAATTAATTTCCTATAGATAAAAAATTGAATATTATAAAATGGTTTGAATATTTTTAATAAATATAATTAATATTATTTAATATCTTCAACTTATTTTTTGGGTCCATAATGTGATGTGAAAATAGTAAGAAAATTACCACGGTTATGGTTAAATTAGCGTTATTAGGGATTAAACGATGAGATGTAGGTAGGAATTAAACATAAAAATATATAATTATTATTTTTTGAAGATATTTACACCATATATTTATTATTTGTAGTAATTTTCCATTTTTAATCATTATACTTGAGAAACACATTAATTATATTTAAATTATTTATGTAATTCCATGTGTATCATCTCTCTCACTTATAATGGGGACCTCCTCTCCTCCAATATTCACAATGGGGGAGCGCTTTATCTTAGACATGATCTACCCTAATACTTTTATATATTCCTTCCCTTCATCTAATATCCATTTTTATCACCATAATATCATTCTTTAATGACATTACATGTATGAAAAAGGAGGTCTCTCGAAGAAGAGGGAATCTTCCTTACCAATTCTTTCAGTGTTTGTTTCTTCTTATAACTACTATAAAGAAATTTTTACCATAAAAAAATAATCCAATATAATAAATATTCTGATATTTTATTATTATTAATGTAAACTATTTTACATCTTCTTTAAATCCTACGGAAAACGATACCATCTCTCATGATACCTATGACTTACTATCTTAATATGGCGGTGTAATTTGTTTTCCATTAAAAATTTACTTCTATAGTTAAAAAAAATATGAATATAATTAATATTTAATATATTCATTGAATAAGTTTGATTTATTAATTATATAAAAACCATTTACCTTTAAATTATTTTACCCATTGTAAATATAATGGCGCTCGTGCCTATGTGTGGACTATAGCCTCCATGAAGCGATGCCATTCATTTTTCATGTTCAAATTTCATAGATAATTATATATATATATATATATATATACTGAATATTTATATTATGGTGAAAATTCTATAGAGGATGTAACCTAGATAAATATTTGAGTATTGAAACTATCGATCCGAACATTCATGAAAAACAAAATAATTAACACTCAAAACAATGATTTTGATAATTAATATTAATAAATTAGTGTTGAAATGTTATAAGTGGATCATATATTATATTATAAATATTTTTATTATAGTTATATATAAATAGATATAAATTTAAATTTATTTTATAGGAGGTTACGAGGAATTTCAGACCAGTAGTAAGGGCTTAATTCACCGTCTCATACTTATTCATGATTGTTTTTTTTATCTTTATGTTAGAGGAATTGTATGATATTTCTATATTAAACCCATCATATATTTTTCTCCATTATTCATTTATAGGGTTTTAAATTATTATTTCCAATTTTACATTCCTTGGATGTCAAAATATCATACTATTATTTTTATGGAAAACAAATTTTTTTATTCAGTTGAAAATGTTTATCTTTCACAATCCTAATTTGAGTAATCATTTTCAATAATTTTGTCCCCTATTATCCAAGTATTTTAAAAGTTATTTTTAAAACTTTTTTAATTTTTATAAAATGGTTTAAAAGGTTTATTTTTTTCCTTTTTGGAATGTTATCATTTTCATTAATGGTGTGAACAAAATCATTGTTTAAATGTTTAATGCATAAACAACTTCTCACACTATTAGGAATATTCCATTCCTTTTATGATTAAATTATATGTTTCATTAGTAATTTTCAATTAAAATAAATTCCCAACTATTATATAAAGTTTTTAATTTTTAATATAGGTTTTTTCAAAATTAAAAATGTGTTTTCTTCAAAAATATTTCCAGTAATCCTTTTAAATTATTTTCATCTATGTCAACATTTTGTTGATGAATATTATGATTTATTAGGGATATTATTAATTGATACCTTTCTCCATATTACTATATATTACTTATGATCTTATTTTTAATTTTTTTATTATGTAAAATATTAACATTTTATAGGATTGTTTTTGAATATGAATTTTTATGTTGATTATGTATTTAATTTTTACTAACCACTTAATATAATGAATGCATTAGCATTAATATGTGATGGGTGGGGCCTGTTATAGCCACCCGATGCCTCAATAGGTTTCTTTTGGAAAACTAGTTTGGGTATTTCTAGTACATATTACCTATATACATATGATGTATGGGAACAAGGATTCGAAAGTAAAATTATGATGTTCAAAATTATGCATTATATTATTATGAAACTAGTTTTTTATCTATATAATTATTTATGTTTTTAATTAAACCATTATTTATTCCCCTTCTTTGATATTATTTATACATAATACTTTTTATCACTACCATATTATTCATAATTTATTTATTCTATGATATCTGATGTAGTATGTTTTCCCTTGATTGGCATTTGTTCTCACCCTATTTTTAGGTTTTCCATTCCCTAGGATACTAATAATGGGTCTATAAATGATTTGAGAGATTTACTAAAGGAATTAGTAATTTATCCCTATAATTTTTGTGTTCAATTTCATGTTTTTATATATAATGAGAGAATCATGTATGCATTGATTCTAATAATAATACTAAATGATTCGATCTTCAGGTTGCAATCAAATTTATATTGAGAAACTTTAGTTTAATAACCACCAGATCAATGTTTCTACAGTTAGGGTGTTACATATATAGTATTGAGAATAACATGTATACACAGTAGGATCATACCTAATACCTCAAATTAAAATGTGTAAGGATAATATGAATACATTAGTGAAAAAATATTAGGACCAAAAATAACCTATCAAGTTGAATATCACCCAAACATCCCACTGTAAAATAATTAAATATTACATATAAAAATTAGAATAGTATGAAATAATAATTTCATAGATCTGTAAAACCAGTTCCCTTATAATTTTATGCTTTCATTACACATAATAAAATGAACTGTTCTTACTCCCTTCCACATTCTCATATATGTATGACCATATCATCACAACAAAAATCTGGATTCTCAAGCCATGCTAATAATATCATCATCAACTGCACTACCACACACCATAACCCCATCACATGTCTATCCTAGTATGATATCATGAACATGATGAAAATTAACCCTATATCGTTCTCTTATCAATAAAAACTACCAACAAGAACTAAGACCCCCATGAACAGTGCTAGAAGTGAGAACATGGAAGAGGGGGTATCCATCCATTCATCCTCATCAACCTGGATGTTTTAAAAAAAACCTAAGAACCCAACACATTTGGGAATCAATAACATCATCTCACTCATGTGGAGTTCATAAATATATCATATAAAATAAAGTATTTATATATAGATCCCACAGAAACCCAACCTAGAGGATCCAAACCAAAAAAACCTCTTCAAAACCCACCATCATCACTACCAAACCATCAATATACAAAACCACCACTACCATCAATAACACTATGAACCATCCCAATTTCCCATATAAAAAACCAATTAATAGAACTTTTAAAATACTTATTAATCATTCATATTTCAATATCTATATTCATCATTATTAACCATGTAATGTTCATTGAGCCATTCAAATCCATATTTAATTAAAAACCACATCCATCTAACACACATATTTATTCCATACATTTACCAATTCCATTATATCATTTCTATTAATTACATTTTATATTATTAGGAAACTTGAATGAAAAATTACCAGCTATGTCATAATCCCATGGAAAACACCACATTCCCTATTACAAACAAAATAAAGGCCACCGTTGGCTTTGTACAAGACCCTCACTAATAACTCATTCGATATCAACTAACCTGAAGAAAACTATATTGAAACACGTCCTATGCTTACTAATACATCCCCACTAACCAATTTATATAAACCAATGTAGCCATTCTTCCCTACATATTCTAACATATGAAACCCTGCTTTCCAATTCATACCAACAAATTCATCTAGATCCAACCATATAAAACAAACCATAACAGCTGCCAAATTAACCACATATCCACATCCATAACTACCCAAAAATTTAGTTACACACAATATATGATTCTAACATCCCAAACTTTATGTTATTAATTTTATAAAACATACTTTATTGAAAATTAATTTTTCCAAGATAACTAGCACATTACCATATTTAATTTTTTAAAATTTAATGAAATGTTATTTCTATAGCAAATACTCAACAAAAACTCACATAGATTAAATTAATTTTTATTAATATCATCATGAATTAATGAATATCATTAAAAATATCATTAAAAAATTTCAACACAAGTAATTCACTATATTCCCATCAATTTATTTTTTTCTGACTAATCAACTATATTATTTCAATATATATTACTCAACCATAGAGGAAAAAAACATAATAATTACAAAAATTACACTGAATAGAAAATATTTCTTCAATCCCTAACCTCAACCATAACTTCATAATCCATTGTGCAGGGACAATGATTGAAGTAGATGATACCATGATCAATATTGAATAAGTTAAAGATTTTTAAGCCTTAATCACAAAATTCATCATCATTCACATTCTTTATACTCATACATTCTAGCTAGATACCCTAAAAATAAACTTATATGTATGATAAATTAATAGATACACAAGAAAAAATGGAAAGAAATATCCTTGGATCACCAATACATTACCTCCTAAAGTCAGGTATTAATGACAAAGTAGATGGGTTTCATGGTCTCCTAAAATTATATTGTATTTCCCCATGATTCAAGGGGGAGAGTGGAAAATGAATTAAATCTTTAAAATCCCAAAAATAAAAACTAGGAATTAAAATATCAGATCCTGTTGTAAGGAAGATTCCACACCGCACAAACTAGGGTTTTCATGAAATCCATAATGCAGAATTTATTGTCATGATACTAGGGGCCTTAGTCCAAATACTCATGAGAAATCAAACTATAGATCTCTCTTAGATCATATAAAATTGTATAATGGACATTGTTCAAGACATATCTCAAAGATATATAATCCAAAAACCATCTTTACATTGTTTTAACATAATATCCATTGTAAAATCACTGAAAAATCAACAGAAACTCCAAAAATATCACATGTAGAATCCATGCCACAATATAAAAACCATAACACAGACACCCATGAATGGAAGATGAAAGAAGATTCCCTTGGTACTATACCTATTCCATTTACAATACATTGATTCCAAACCTACCAATTATCCAATCAAGGTGAAATATATTCCTTCACACCATAGAACAATTATTTAATTAAAATATATCTTAAACACCACTAATATCTCCAATAACCTCCTCCTAGAAACATTATCTTCCAAAACTAAATAATTAATTTCTAAGAAGAACTCATCTATATCATTAGATCTGGTCACTAATCCTTCTATCTTGTTGATATAAATGTGATGAGTTCATATCAATTGGGATAATTGGTAATAATATTATTTACAATTGTTTATGTATTTTCATTCCTATATCCATGTTTTTCCATTACATTGTGTTGACTTATGATTATTTGGTATATCTTATCTTAGTTTTATTGACTTATGTTAGTTTATTTAAATTTTTATTTAACTTTTTCCCTTAAATCTTTCGAAAGTTTCATATATAGGAAAACATACAATATTTTGTGGGAAAATATTGAGTTAATTTTATCACTTCAATTAACAACCTCTTGATGATTCTATTTCCTTATTATCTATGAAAATATAAACATTTGAGATTTATTATGATGTAGATAGAGGATTTATTATTATTGGAAGATCTTGGTATTTAATTTACAAGTACCAAGATAGAAATGATGAAGATGAAATAATGAGAAAGCCATTTAAGAATGTATAGAGCTTGATATATATTTAAATAGAATGAAACATATCTTATAACATCTGTGAGGAGAAATTTTCTTAATGCATTATGAATATTCTTAATTATATGTATTAGAAGCTAAATAAAATGACCAAATTTGTTTCTATTACTGATTTTATTTATGAGAGTATCAGAAGGAAATAAATAATATTATAATATAAATAACATAAATATTATTTATATTCAACTGGTATAAATGAAATTGTATAATATTTATTTTTAATGTATTTTTTTGTTACATTCATCACCCCTAGAATCATGGTATGGGATAATTATCATGGTGAGTAATTAATTATATTATAATGAATGATTTTTTAAGAATGTTATGAATATAATCCTTTAAAATTATATTTTTATGAAATAAATAAAAGAATCTATCAAATATTTATATAGTTTGGTAGGTAAAGGAATTCTATAACATGGAAAATTCAATGAAAAGGAAAATGAAGGAGTATTCAATGAAATTGTAGCTCTTTATAAGGTGATCCCATGTGTTGGAATTGTGTGAAGAATATATATATGAATAATGATTGTATTTATAGAAGAGTTAGTTCTAAAATATATTCTTATGAGAGTGGTTTGAAAATACTTGTATTAGATGATATTAGTGGTTTATTGCTGAGTTCAACTATTTCACATGACTATTGGATAATATACTTAGGTTCTTCCATTTACTTCACATATAAAAGAGGGAGAATAGAAAATTATACATTAAAAGTTTATACTTTCATTTGGACAATGAACAAAGGATTTTATAATTTCATAAATTTCTTAACATATTGTGGTTAAGAAAAAACATGGTTTCATTTAGGTATTTAAATGATAAGAGGTTTTGTAAAAAAATGGATGGGGAATTTAATGTCAAAAACTATTACCTAGTGGGGTAAAAAGAAGTGAAATATGAAACATTGTACCTAATAAGTGTTTAATTAAGTGATAATTTAAAGAAAACAAAAGATATTGAAAGAAATGTTATCACAAAAAACCTGGATCCTAGAACATGTAAGGAATTTATACTTGAGATACAGAGGATGGTTTAAGTCCAAATGGGGTGTAAGGTAACCAAGGGTCAATGGTTAGATTTGGTTCATACTGATGTATGGGGACCTCTCCATTCCATTCTCATGGTGATTCACAAAAATATAATACATTTATCATTCATGAGGCGTGTAATGTGTAATGTTTCTTTTACAATAACTATTATAAAGTATTCTTAACCATATTTCGATTGAGAACCTTGCTGGGAAAATAAACCGTACAAAAACTAAAATGTTTGAGTTATGAAAATAGTGGGGAATATAGAAACTAGAAATTCAAATTTTTTTGTTATTTGGAAGGCATAAAATTTATCATGATCATCCCGAGTTCCCAATAACAAAGAAAACATCCTGAAAATGATGACTCATATTTCAGTTGAGATGGTATTATGAATTATGATTCACATTGGTTTTCTAAAAGAGTTATTTGTTGAAACTATAATTTGAACTACCTACTTGGTTTATATATGTATTCCATCTCTATTGGTGTAATTACTTCTGGAATAATGTCATTCAATAAGGGAAATTAAAATATCACACCTTAATGTCTATAGTTCTTTCTCTTATTTCTATATCTTAGCTAATGAATTGGGAAATATAGATGATAAGTTCTTAATTTAGGTTATAATAATGAAGACTTAGGATATTGGATCTAGGATAACAACTTACAGAATATTTTTTAAAGATGAAATTTTATCTTCAATGAAGAGATATTTGAGAAATAATGGAGCAATGTGGAAACTGTATGTCATATCAAAGAGACATCACATGATGAGGTTGGTTTGAATACACTTTTGGAATATTGATATGTTAAAAAAAGTTAAGGTATTACATCATTTGTATAAAAAATACATTATCCGATAAATTTTTTGAATGGAGGTTTTGTTTTCATAGTGTAATATCTATATGAATAATAGAATGTTTAGGAACTATAAAAGATCATATAAGAGATCTATAAGGTGAATATATAAAATAATATGTTTCAAAAAGAGATTATTCATGGGTAAATTTTCTTAGATCCACCATGATTTAACACCATGTGTATAGATATAGATACAAATATCTATATTTTTTCTCATAGATGATAGAGATCCTGAGATCCAGGAAGAGTCTGCAACACTAAAAGATTAGAGATTTTGAGAGTTAGTGATGATAGATAAAATAGATTCCTTATATGTTTCCACAACATGATTGATAATTGAAAGACCTACTGGGAGAATATTACATTAGAATAAATGGTTTTATCACCAAAAGGAATAAGTGCATGGTAAATGGATGTACACCATATGTCTTTCGGTGAATGGTTTTAAAAAAATAGATGGTTTATTTTTTTTATCTTCTTTTCTCCAATTGGTAAATGCATGACCATTTGGATGGTTTTTGGTATGGTTTACATGTATGGATTTTAAGTGGATATATTATATTTGAAAACTATATTTCTTCAAAGAGTCAAAGAGAAGGATGTTTATGTGGAGAAAGGAGAAGGTTTCATGGATGAATGGAACCATCATATTGTGTTCATGTAATTGTGGAGCCTTTATGGATTAAATTAAGCATTAAGATAACATAAATAGAATTTTTATATATTTATAGATTACATAACATTTATCTAGATAAATATAGATCATTATTGTCAGAAGAAGGTGTTTAATCATGGGATTTTCATCATATTACTTCTTTCTATATATGACTAACCTAGTACCAATTGGGAAAAGGGTAGTATTGATGAGATGAGTGTTTAATTTTCTAAAATATTTGATATGAATTATTTTAGTCTAGAACTTTTTTTGGATATAGATCATATGGGACATATGTTCCATAACATTTGTCATAACTCTGTCAGAAAGCATCTAAAATGCAGGGGATCATTTTTTAATGAGTGAGTCAAAATCAGTAAAAACTCCTCTCACAAGTCATTTAATGTTGACTATGGATAAAGAAACTAGAATATAATTTTAGGTTCAGTACATGTAAAAGTTTCTTTCTCCTGAATATTTGAAAGAATGATGTATTCTAGGGGTTTTATATGATTGAAAATTATTCATGTGGAAGGAGTCATTAATATGTTCATGGAACTTTTTGAAATAAAGAACTACTGTAACACCCCAATCTTCCACGATACGTTTACCTTTGAATAATTTAATAGTATTCATTGTACGCAACTTCGAGATTCTAACACACTGCGTTTAATAAAACTAGCCATAATGAATAGTAATACCCACTTTTTGAAATTTTAAATATTTTATTTTTCAAAATGGACTTCATTTTTTGATTCTAAATATCTAAATTAGCTTAGGGTGATTTTTTTGTATTTTTCTGAGAACATTAAATTTTTGATGAATAGTGATAAACACGGAGTTATATATTAAAAACAAATTTTTATTTAAATAATTAATAATTTTATTTAAAATTATTTTAGGTAAAAATAGATACATAATACCAATATATGTTCAATGTAATTAATTGAGTCATTTTGTAATAATATTATATATATAGATTTTTGTTAGACTTTTCACAGTCTTTTACTCACCTCCAAGGAGCATTTTCATACTTACATAAAACATAATTTTACCACTTTCATATGTTTAATTTTGATAATCCGAGATACACATTTAATATCAAGGAGTAAAATTTTGGTCAATAAGATATAAATAATTTTTGGTGAATTGTAACTTTTAACTTTTATTTACCACAGTTAAAAGTAAATGGGGTAATTAAAGGTAAAAATGATATCATTATTACCCAAACACATGTCCTTATTCTATTGGATAAGTATAATTCGACTATAAAAAACCTTAGGAATAAAATATGAACCTATTTTTTCCAATTGTATTAGATTAGGACATTTATTATAATTTCATTCTAAAAAGAGTTAAAAGAGTTAAAATCAAAGTTTAATGACTAAAACATTTTTAATATAGCGTTTCACATATGATAAATTCAACTATAAATATTCATTAGAAAGAAAAATTTATTTCCTACATAATGGTATTTTATTTATATCTTTAGACTTTAAATAATATAATTTATTTATGAACAATGATGTTGCAGTAATTACCTACTTAATGAAATAATCAAATAATTGAAATAAAAAATATCCAAATAAATGAAATTTGAGACGTTTTATGAATTACACAATTTTTAAAGGTTAATATGAAATATTTGGGTTGGTTAGATGAATTATTTTAGAAGTAATAATGCTGTTATGAATTTATAAAAAAATACCAAATAGTGTCAAAACTGACATAAAAGAGTTTTTAAAACAAATATTATATTATTAATTGATATTCTATTCCTAAAAATATAAGGTTCTGCGAAAAGACTTATATAATTATAGTTGATTCATTAATTAACCACATGGGGTTCTATTAGAATTATATTGTATATTTATTAACCATATAATATAAAATACCAAGAGACATAGTAAATGTCAGACTATTTAACTGAGAGTTAAATATAAAAGATAAGGTTAATATAGTGACCCAAACCTATCTAAAAACTATTTAATGAGTTTTTTCGACCCATACCCACCTTATCCTCTAAATTATACACTTTTTATCCATTATAAACCGAAAAATATTTTATTATAAAATAATATTTCTAGCATTTCGTAAGATTCCCCTCACCCCTCTTATAAAAGGTCACTCCCCCTTCCCTCAAATTAACACCATCAATGCCTTTTTCCTCGGACATACTCTTCCCAAATACCCTCTCAATAGTCCTCCCTTCATCCTATAGGCCTTACTTTATTCAAAAATCCATCTTATGGAGCCCTTTTGATCAAATAAAAAGGAAGAACCCAAAGAAGAGGTAAATATTTCATCACCACATTCAAGTTACTTTCTTCTTCCACTTCCTCTTTCTTTGTGGTTTCCATTCTAAAATAATAACTCCAGTATTTTCTATAAACATTTATGTTATTATAATTATGGTAAAACCATATTCATTATTCTATCCATGCTTTGAATGACATGTCACCATGTGTGCATACGTATGGCATACCGTCTCCACGTCGTGGTGTAATTGTTATTCATTACATTATTATATGGATGGGTATAATAATGATGTGTAATTGATGTTAATAAAAAATATAACATGATAATGATTCTGTATATATAATATTCCATCCAATTATATATTTTTTTAAAATCAAAAGAATGATATTTGTTGCTCGCGCGTACATATGGATTACCGTCTCCCCGAACGTGATGGGATCCATTCCCCATCGAAATAAATTAATGAATAATTTTCATTAGATGATTAAAAATAATGTTTAAAGAATTAATATCATTCTGAATATGAATAAGATACATCATATTCTTAAAAAACAGTACATGCGAAACACAACATATAAAGGAAAACGAATCAATTAACACCCGAAACGATGGTAATAGTATAATATTGTTAACAAAGAAATATTAGAAGATATTATACGATATCATATTAACGTATATGATTCTTGTATAATTTAATAAAAATTATCTCACCACTATACAGGAGTATAACCTAATATCGACTAAGGAAAAGTACAAAGTACGGGGTTTCTTATCTCACTTTTAATTCCATGAGATTTCCATTGATTTCCAATTCTTTATTAAATGTGGTGTATTGTGTACTGTCATTTGATATATATAATATCATTATTCTATTTATATTCATGGTATTATTTTATTCATTTGGTTCTTATTAACTCTTTTCCATACGACTCGATTGATTACAACGATGTAAGGGTTTTCATCTCACTTCTTATTTCTGTGAGATTCATGCCATAATTCTACTATTTCCTTTTGTGTATTGTATGTACTTCCCAATGATTGTATTCCTTGTGTAATGAACATTAATTTATGATTAATTACATCTTCATTTTCTAATACATATTTCAGGGGAAGTATTTATCTTAAGTTACCAAATTGGTAACGGAATTTCAAATTTCAATTTCCACTCATTCGACTTTATGCATACTTCATTGATTATATTAGTCCATGATTACGTGTGGAGTAACTATTTATTATTTTTTTAGTAACTTACTCTCCCCTTTCTATGGATATTCTTTTGATACACATAATCATACCTTTGATAAATTCTGAATTCATCGATATGAACTTGATAAGAGTAATTTTAACTCAATCTGCATTTGTTGAGTTAAACATCCAATTCACTGGTGTTGTTTTTACAAGAATATGTATGAATGTCCTCTAATTGATTTACAATGAATATCCAATAATATTGAGTGTATTTTTATTTGTCACATATAATTATGTCACTGATTTATCCTAATACTAAGGATATGGTCTTTATAAGAGATTTCATCTCAATTTACATTCTATTGAGACTTCTTCGTTGTTATTTTCCAATCCACTTTTATATGGTGTATTTAATGTACTTTTATATTGTATATATTGAATCCCTTTATTCCCCTGATATTATACAGTTTTGATTACCTCAATTATTTGTATTCATGTGTCTCCCTTTTGGTGAATAACTCTAACTAAAATATCATTTTAAATTTTTTTAATGATTTATTGTTCTAAATAATTCTCATTAATGTCCATGTTTTAAAAATGGTTTTAAGGATTTATTTATATGGAAATTAAAGTTTTAAAATGAAAATTCTTTTTAAAAGTTTCAAAGATGCATGGGACACAATGATTCATAAATCTATTTTAAACGGATTCTTGATAAATAGTGACACTTTTAAATGTTTTCAAGAAAAAGCAGGATATTTCTCTCAAATAGATTTGATGATGATATTAATCTATGTCAATATAATTTATTATTCACTATTTAGGTTGATCTATTATAATATAATCTTTCATATTGTATTGAATGTGATATGTTTTACTGTGGATGTGCTATTTTTATAATATTCATGGTTTGTGGTTAAAATATTGACATTTCATATGCCTGTTTTAATAAAAATGTTCAGTTTATGTCTTAAATGTTTCATTTGAGGAATTAATTAGACTTAGTAACTGATGGGTGGAGCCCACTATAGCTCCTCGATGTATCGGTAAGTCTCATGATACAAACTAGTGTCTTAGCACAAGGCCTTGAAAAAAATCATATTTGTAGTCTTGGCACAAGACCTTGACTATGTGGTTATGAAATTCTAGCATTATGCATTCCATCATTATTAAAATGGCTATTGATATTGCATTTGATTATTCAACTCGTAGAATATCCATGCGAGTAAGTAAATGGAATTATTTGGATTTATATTTTCCATATTTTGATTAAGTTTTTGTTGAAAAGGCTTTTGTTTTAGTTCAATACATTGCCTTAAATGTTTATGCAAATTTATGAATGCTTCTGCTATATTGTTATCCTCACTGAACATCTGAGTTCACCCCTTTCTATGTTTTGTTTTTCCCAGGATGAAAAGAAGTATATTATGAATGATCTGTAGGGATAGACTATGAGATCTCAATGTTTTATATGGAAACAATGTTTTTTTATTATCCATTTTATAATGTAATGTAATCCTTTGGAATGTATCTTGTACATCCAAGGCTACTAAAATAATCAGTATTTCGAGAATTGATCATTTGTGATCATGCCAAAGATACGTAATAATGCACCGACTCTGAGATTCTGGGGTCGGGGTGTTACAATTGGTATCAGATGAAGATTATTACAAACCTTGGAAACTAGATTTAGATAAACTATGATTAAATCACATATTCCTAAGATAGACTTTGATGATTAGTATAGAAGAGCTTCCTAAAATTTTGGTATTGTAGTGATTTTGTGAGTTTTCTAAAAATAGCATCCCTATCTGGATACTAGGTGATAGAGGCAGATCTGGAATAGATGTACCTAGGGGTAAAACCCAAAAAAAGTGCTTTGAGCTAGACTCGAATGGGAACTGGTGCACGACAACGGGCCTTGATGCACTCTTGGTTACAACACTACCATGGGATTTGATTAGGATAATTTAAATTTTCATTACTAACTGATTTGAATGATTTTAATATAAGATGAGAATAAATGACCTTGTTTAATCCTAAGGTGTTTCAAATTGAAATTACAGTGTCATGATATTCTCTAAATGATTTTATAACTATTGTCACTCACACAATGCTTTCTGGTTTTATTCAATGGTTGGATTTCCAAGGAACTCATAGTAACTTTGAGCATGATGTATAAGGCGGGAACAGTGGTTGAAATGAGCTAAAAAATGGAATGATGATAGGCGTAAACGATATCATGTTCATGCCAAATCAAATTCCCAAAAATATGATCAACAAAATATATATTAACCAACTCCTGGACTCAAAAAAGAAGAGAAAGGTGATGAATGACTAGAGCTCCAGAAATGGAGACCATGGAGAAAATAATCCTCAATTTCCATCATGCAGGAAATGTGGAAGGAGACACCCAGGAAAGTGTCTCAGTGGAACAAAGAAATTCATTATGTGTGGGAAATAAGGACATAAAGTAAATAATGGCTGAATAAAAATAATGTGTACTATGGAAGAAAATATAAATGCTCCAAAGAATCCACTTACAGTCATTTTCCATAAATGTTGGGGAACTGTCCATTACCCGAGTTAATGCCCTATTCTATAGGATATTTTATTGGTCAAATAAGAAGCAATGTGAAATAAATGGTTGGAGAAATGTTTAAAAGTATTAGTACTACTTGTTGATGGGATAACATTGGAATACTTTTCTATTGTATTTGTAACCTAGTAGTTTGTCATGGGAAAATGATATTTGAGGATGAATTATCTTTCCTCTTATGGATATAGTTATAAAGAATCATTTGGTTTTATATGATCATTGGGTTTGAGAGAATTACAAGTTATTATATTTTGGGATGAAAATGTAAGGTATGAGGTATCATTTTTGGTTAAATTATTTTATGGTTATTTTGAGGAATTTATCTCATTTTGTTAATGATATAAAATATAGTTTTTGAAAAAGGAAAACACACAGAGCATTTAACAACCCGTCGCTTCGGACAAATCTGTGGGAATCGGACCCATAACCAGAGTGTGATTGTGATTTATTTCCTACCACTGGACTACATTATGTCCCTGGTTAGTGTGACTAATTATTTTAAGTTAAATGATTTTATTGATCAATAATAAGTTTTTTGGGATCTTATGTCTTATCAAATAAATACCCTTGGTATACGAACATGATTTGGAGATTATGTGTTAAATGTTATTTTGGAAGACGTTCGCTCTGTTGGGAACACTATATGCCTAAGGAAAATAGAATAATATGGGATTACATTTGAGGAGTATTTGTAGATTTTTACCTCTGTTTTTATTGTTGATTTATAGTGATTTGGGTTATTTATGGAAATTATTAACCCATAATAGAGAATATGTGATTGGGTTAATTACTTTTAAGTATGTGACTTTAAGAGTTTTCGATGTCATTTGGAGATACAATTTAACATGGAAGACTGCATAACCAAATTCTTCTGTGTTTTGGGTTTCAATATTAGTTTTGATTATATTGAAGGATTTTAAGGAAAATTGTTTATTTAATGGTATTTTTTTAACTTTGGGGTATTGTTGGATTAATTTTTGTAATTATGATTAACTGTTCTTTCTCTAAAGGAATATCCTTTTGGGGGATCATCAGATCTTTTACTAACCATTTTGGTTTTGATTAATCTCTAAAGACAATGTAAATATATAGTTTATCCTTTGTGGATCATGTGATTCTCTAGAACTTGATTCTAGATATTCCGGTGTGACCAAGTCATCTTGAATAATCATTGTTATAAAAAAAGATTTATTGGTAGAATTTTATTAAAGAATTAAAACTCCACTTAAAAAGTAAGTATATCTCTTTATGTTCTTAGTCAATCCAATAAATAAATTACTCATCTTTATGAAATGTATCTTCAAACAAAAAAATGCTGTCTTTTTTCATTTCCTACTGGGAAATTAATGACCGTTTATCCCATCAAAAACTTTTGGTTTTCTTATTGTCAACTTTCTTATGATCATGTTTTCTATCCAACTCCATCAGAACTTGACACTTTGTTTATCTTCCATATCACTCTTTTCCTACATGGAATCCTAGTATGGGTTATCTCGGGTGACCTTTTTACTTCTCTTTCTTTCATTCAATGTGATAGTTTTATTGACTCTTTTTCTGATGAGGGACTTTCAATTTTGTTCCCAAGCCCAATTTTAAAAATTGCGAGGACACAATTTCAAAAATGTGCGAATAATGTAACACCCCAAGATTCCACGACAGGGTTCCCTTTGAATAATGTAATATCTTACATTATACACATCTTTTGGATTCTAACACACCGTGACCAATCAAACTAGACGTTATGAATAGTAATACACAATTTTTGGAATTTTATAAATTTTATCATTCAAAATGGACTTTGTTTTGGATTCGGAATATCGAAATTAGCTTAGGGTGAATTTTTGGTATTTTTCTGAAAACATTCAATGTTTGATGAATAGTGAAAAACCCTAAATTATAGTTTAAAACCAAACATTTATTTAAATTTATTTTATATGAAAATAGATACATATTAAATATATATTTTCAATGTAATTAATTGATTCATTTTGTAAAATAACATATATATATAATTTTATTGAACTTTTCACCGTCTTTTACCCACCTTGTAGAAGCATTTGCTAAATTACCTAAGACATAATTTTACCGCTTCTATGAGTTGAATTTAAAAAATAAAAGAGAAAAGTTAATATCAATGAGTAAAATTTGGTTCAATAAGATAAAAATAATTTTGGATGAATAGTAACATTTAACTTTTATTTACCACGGTTAAAAGTACACAGTTTAATTAAAGGTAAAAATGATATTATTATTAACCTAACACATGTCCTAATTCTATTGGATAAGTATAATTAGACCAAAAAAAACCATAGGAATAAAATATGAATCTCTTTGGTCCACTTGGATTAGATTAAGACATTTATTATTTTTTAATTCAAATAAGAGTTAAAAGAGTTAAAATCAATGTTTAATAACTAAAACTTTTTTAATATAGGATTAAAAAATATATAAATTGGACTATAAATATTCATTAGAAAGATAAAAATATTTCCTATATAATGGTATTTTATTTATAGTTTTTAGACTTTCCATAATATAATTTATTTATGACACAATGAAGACGCAGTAATTACTTAATTAATGAAATGTTAAAATAATTGATATTATAAATATCTAAATAAATGTAATTGGAGACTTTTTATGAATTCCAATAATTTTATAGGTTAATATTACATATTATGGTTGGTTAGATGTTTTTTTAGAAGTAATAATGTTGTTATGAATTTATCAAAAACAAAATACCAAAGAGTGTCAAAATTGACATAAAATAGATTTTAAATAAAATATTATAATATGAATTGATATTATATTCCTAAAAATATAAGGATTGGCCAAAAGACTTATATAATGATCATTTTATCATTAATAAACCATTCCGGGTTCTCCTGAAAGTATATAGTATGTTTGATAACCATATAATATAAAAATACAAAGAGACATGATAAATGTCAAACAATTTAACTAAGAGTTAAATCTAAAATATAAGGTTAATATAGTGACCCAAATCAGTATAAAACCTATTGGTCGAGTGGTTTTCGACCAATCCCCTCCTTATTCTTTAAATAATAGACTTTGGAGCCATTAGAAACCGAAAATTATTTTATTATAAAATAATATTTCTAGCTTTTCCTAAGATGCCCCTCACCCCTCTTATAAAATAGAACTCACGCTTCCCTCCAACTCACACCATCAAATCCTTTTTTCTCGTAAAAAATCTGCCCAAATACCCTATCAACTGTCCTAAATTAATCCTAGTGGCCTTACTTTAGTTATAAATCCATTTTAAGGATCCCTTTTGATAAAATCAAAAAGAAACCGAAGAAGAGGTAAATATTTCATCACCTCTTTCATTTTCCTTGCTTCTTCCACATCCTCTTTATTTGTTGTTTCCATTATAAAATAATAAATCCAGTATCTTATATAAATTGTGATGTTATTATAACTATCTTATAACCATATTCATTATTCTATCCATCCTCTGAATGTCATGTCACCATACGTGCATACGTACGACTTACCGTCTCCACGTCATGGTGTAACTGTTATTCAATACATTATTATTGGGATAGGTATAATAATGATGTGTAATTGATGTAAATTATAAATATAACATGATAATGATTCTGTATATATTATATACTATACAAATATATATATTATTTTAATATCAAAAGAATTATATTGTCTCTCGTGCGTACGTACAGATTACCGTCTCGACGAATGCGATGAGATTCATTCCCCATCGTAATTCATTCCATAATAATTTTAATTAGATTATTAAAAATAATTTATATAGACTTAATATCATTCTAAATATTAATAATATACAACCGATTCATAACAACCACTACTTACAAAACAGAGCATATAAAGGAAAACGAATTAGTTAGCACCCAAAATGATGGTAATACTAAAATATTATTATCAATGTTATATTTAAAGACCATATATGATATCATATTAATTTATATGATTATTGTATAATTTAATAAAAATTATTTAAAAATTATACAGCAGGTTAACCTACCATCCACCAAGGAAATGTAAAAAGTAAGGGGTTTCTTATCTCACTTTTAATTCCGTGAGATTTCCATCATTTTCCAATTATTTATTAAATGTGGTGTATTGTGTGCTATCATTTGATATATATATATATATTATCATTATTCTCTTTATATTCATGGTATTATAAGATTAATTTTGTTTTTATTTACTTCTTTCAATATAACTCGATTGATTACAATGAAGTATGGATTTTCATCTCACTTCCTATTTCCATGAGATTCATGCCATACTGACACTATTTCCTTTTGTGTGGTGTATATACTACCCAATGATCATATTATTTTTGTAATCTAATTTAATTTATGAATAATTTCATATTCATTTTATGATCCATCTTTCATGGGATGTATGTTTCTTATGTTACCAAATTGGTAAGGGAATTTCAAATTTCAATTTCCACTCATTCAGTTTTATGCATACTTCATTGATTATTTTACTCCATGATTATGTGTGGAATAACTATTTATTATTTGTGTACTTATTTAAACTCCCCTTTATGTGGATATAATTTTGATACACATAATCACTTTGATAAATTCTCAAGTCATCGATATGAACTTGATACAAGTAATTTTAACTCAATCTCCATTTATTGAGTTAAACATCCAATTCATATGCATTGATTTTATAAGAATAAGTGTGAATGTCCTCTGATTGATTTAAAGTGAATATCTAATAATATTGAGTGTAATAATATTTTTCACACATAATTATGTCATTGATTTATCCTTAACCTAAAGATACTGTCTTTATAAGATATTTCATCTCAATTTAAATTCCATTGATACTTGTTTTTTGTTATACACCAATTCACTTTTATATGGTGTATATAATGTAATTTGACATAGTATATCATGAATCCCTTTATTCCCATGATATTATAATGTTTTTATTACCTAAATTATTTGTATTCAGGTGCCTCTCTTTTGGTTAGGAACTCTAACTAAAATATTATTTTAAAATGATTTAAAGATTTATTATTATAAATATTCCTCATTAATGTCCATGTTTTAAAAATGGTTTTAAGGATTTATTTTAATGTAAATTAATGTTTTAAAAATAAAATTACTTTTAAAACTTTCAAATTGGTATGATAAACATTGATTTAAAAATCTATTTTAAACGACTTCTTGATAAATAGTGAGACTTTTAAATGGTTTCAAGAAAAAGGGGGATATTTCTCTCAAATAGTTTTGATGATTATTTTCATCTTTGTAAATATCTTTCATTATTATCTATTGAGGTCGATATATTATAATTCAATCTTCCATATTTTATTTAATGAGATATGTTTGACTGTGTATGTGATATTTTTATACCAATCATGGTTTTTGGTTAAAATACTGACATTTTGTATGCTAGTTTTAATATGAATGTTAAGTTTATGTTTCATCCATTTAGTATGAGGAATGCATTGGAATTAGTAACTGATGGGTGGAGACATCTATAGCTCCTCGATGCATGGGTAGGTCTCATGACACAAAGTAGTGTCTTGGCACAAGACCTTGACAAAATCTTATTTGTAGTCTAGGTACAAGGCCTTGACTATGTGATTATGAATGTCTGGAATTATGAATTCCATCATTATGAAAGTGGATATTGATATTACATGTGATTATTATACTAGTAGAATATCCATATGTGTAATTAAATGAAATTATTCTGATTTATATTTTCCAAATTATGATGATGTTCATGTTGAAAAATATTTCGTTTTAGTTCAATACATTGTCTTAAATATTTATGTTTATTTATGAATGTTTCCGCTATATTGTTATCCATACCAAGCATCTAGGATCACCCCTTTATATGTTTTATTTTTCTCAGGATGTGAAGAAGTATATTATGACAGACCTTCTTGGATAGACTATGGGATCTCAGTGTTGTCTATAGAAACAATGTTGTTGTAGTTTTCAATTTTACGATGTAATATAAACCTTATGAATGTATCGAGTACTTACAAGGATAATAAACTAATCAGTCTTTCGAGACATGATATTTTGTGATCATTATAATGAGACATAATAATGCACTGACTCTGGGCTTCTGGGGTCAGAGAGTTACAAATAGGCTGTGGTGAGGTGGGTCCTCAAGTACATCTATGGTTCATGAAGTTTCTCTTTTTTTTGGGAATGGATTAATTATTAGATGGATTTTTTATTGACGTAATTTTTGAGATAAAAATATATGAAAGTGAACTTTATACCATGTGTTCAATTATAGAGGTAAAACTATGAGTTGGATGTCAAAACATCAACTGATAGTTACACTTGTTCAAATATAATAAATCTATGTTGTATTAAATGATGCTATAAAGGAACTAATTGATATAAAGGGGATTGTAGAATATCTCAAATGAAGGTAAGAAGTTAGGATGTTATTTTATAATTCAAAAATATTTATCCACTTTTCCAGCAATCAAATATATAAATTGAGGATAAAGAATATTCATTTGAAAAAACATTTCATAAATATATAATTTGATGATAAATTTATAGATTTATGGATAATGGATAATTTTCAGAATCAGATAGATATTATGAAAATGGTTGTAATTCAAGAAATAGGGAGGTATTGTTTTGATTAAGTCAGGATGAGATAATCAAAAGATGGGTTGGGTTATAATGAAGTTACAAGGAAAATTGAGAGTAAAAGGGATTCTTCAATGTTGATGGATTAATTGGAGGTAAAGCATGAAAAATGATTCTCTAGATGGATATTATTAGGTTTAGCTATGCGAAATAACTTTTAAGATTAGTGACTAGAATTAATAAAAGATGAAATATTAGATGTTTTATTTTTGGTGCCTAGATAAAGATGATGTAGTGGCAGTGTCCAATATCTAAAATACGATAATCAAGAAAACTATATGTAAGTATTTCGAATTCATAAATATGAATCATTATTAGAATGTTTTCAGGGATAAAGAAAGGTTTAAAAAGTACTTTAATGAGGGTAATATCAACTGAAACATAAGATTCATTATAATGTCAAATAATAGAAAACACGTAGAGTTTTAAAGAGTGTGCACTGTTCACCAAAAGTAGAAGTTCGGGTTGTGGATGTTTTTGACCAAGTGAAGGGATTCCTAGGAAGATTATATCTATGTGGGAATTATATCTATTAATATTGGTAGATAATGTCACTAGTTTAACTAGTTGGTATGAACTATATTTTTATAGTGGAGTGACTTATAGTTTTTTGTGAAATGTAATCATCTTCCATTTTTTTGATAAAATTATCACAGTTATCACCTCATAGAGTGGGAATATGTTCATACCACATTAAATAATTGTATGTTTTTTTAAATGTCTTTTTAGATGTTATTGAATATGGTTATAAGAATTATGGGTTGCAATGTAGTGAATTTGGGGAATCTTTTCTTCTAAGTTTTGGTACATTACCAATAAATGTGCATTTAGGTTTTTTTTTAATATGATGTTCCATTAATTTTACTTCCCATGACCAAGACTATTCAAAAACCAAACAAAAACATACCATTAATTGGTTGAATAAACTCTCCAAGATCACCATTAAATCATGTTGATAATTGAGGGGTTAAATATTTCCCTAAGAATTTACGGGGGACTCTAGTTATTGGAGAGAAATGAGGCTCCAAAGAGATAATAGATAAGAAAAATTACTTCTAATAAAATTACTAAAATTCCCTTAAATTTTTAAAAACAATACATGGGACTATAAGGTACTTGAACTAGATCCACCTGGTTCTTGGTGGCACTTACAAACCAATAGGTCCTCTTCCTAACTGATTTGGTGACCAACACCTCAATATCAGCTACCCGACACCACCTTTAGTAATAAAATATTGGTGGAACATATTTTTATCATTAATATAACTCATGATCCCTCTCCAAAACAATATATAATATCCAAAAACAACAATTAATTCATCTTAAAACCTTATAATCTAAGGCCAAAACACAAAATAAAAAATAACCCCGTAATGAAAACCAAAACATTTAACTCACCCTTATTTTCCATATTTAAAAATTCCATGAGAACCTAAATTTACAATAGAAACCTAGGCCGAACATACATGTATATTAAATATTTTGAGAGGAATATTTACTAAACTAGACAAACACATGACCGAGGAATATTCATAGTTTAATTTATTTTGAAAAATGGAACATAATCTTCTAGTCTAGTAAAAGATATTCAATGTTTCACAGAATGATCTCCCCATTTAGTACTCATACATAAAAACATTATTCATAACCTAAGGAAAGTTAACATAATAAAGGGTGATAATAAATTCTCAGTAAGGTTAAACAAGTGAGATATATAAGCACAACATGATCTTAAGTGTATGAAAACATAATAATAACATTTTCAAGCCATAAAATCCATATGAAAGATCACAATAACGAGTCATGGAATAAATATTGTAATTTCATAAGACAAGAGTGATATGATAATCCAATAACATGAGCCATGGGAGTATTAAATCAACACAGTACATTAATTTATGGCCTAACCATAATTATATAAAATCATTCCCTTAAAGACATCACTCGTTGCCATAACATATCTGGGTACTTCATGGGAGATAATCCTATTTGGTAGTAAACAACACCATCCCTAGTCATAACACATTCCTTATAGTGTAACATATTCACTCCCCAAACTGTCATAAAGGATAGATTCCCTTATTGTACCAGGTTCAATCTCCATTCCATCCATGTAGACCTCATGAGATATATAATTCTTTAACTAACTAATTGGAAGGATACATCGGTCCCACCAATCCAATAATTAAATCATACATTTTTTCCCACAAGATCATAAAAATTAATCATATCATAAAGCATTAAATTAAACGGGTTTCATAAGAATTTCATCATATCATAACCTTTAAAAAAGATAGGTTTCATAATCATTTCATCATAACATAACCTACAAAAAGAAGTGTGTTTCCGAGGAATTTCATAATAGTATAACCCAAGGAAGAGAAATAAATTTTGATAATGAAATCATCTTAAACATAAACCATTTAAATAAATAATAATAATGGTATACTTGGATCATATCCCCTGTAATTCCTAAACTATTTTAAAGGATGTCATCATAGATGGAGAAGTATTTTGAAATATCACATAGAACAATTCTTTAGGAAAATATCATTTATTTGAAAAATAGTTTCATAAAAAAAATTAATAATAATTTTATATGAAAATAAAATTTGGAACTTATTAACAAATATTTGAAAATCATTTAAAACCCATTTTCAAATAAATATCATTTTCAAAATTATATTCATTGAAATTAAAATAAAAAATAAAATCATTCAAAAATAAGAATGAAAAAAAATTACTTTTGAAATATATTTGAAAACATATAAATTAGGATTAAATTAATGGAGTTTTTAAGATTGTTGAGAATTTTTATCCTGGCATATATGTAAAAACAAATGTTACTTTGCACATATTGGTATAATTTAAAAGTGGTTAGATCCAAAAAACAATAAGAAGATTAATTTTAAAAAAAGATTTTTAAAAGGGGGGAAATGGGTGTAAATTTATTCTTAAAATCATTGGATAATAGTAGAACATTTTTTGAAAACCCATTTAGAAAACATGGTTTTTGAATAAAATAGATTTCAAATAAAAGAGAGAAATAACATCATATTTTCTTTAAAAAAGATTCTTAATTATATTGAGTACCAAAGAGATAAAAAATAGTACAAATACTTGATTATATAAAGAATATATAGAGGATAATAATGATAATGAGAATTATTCTGATATGGATAATAATATTTCATCAATGAAATCATAATAATAAACACTCCCGATAAACTATGATATTGAAAAATAAACTCTTACCACTTGGGCATCATTGAATTATAGTACTCATGAAACAATAACATTACTTAATGTTTAAAATATAATTAAAATAAGATGATTCATTATATATAATGTAGAAAGGGCATTATATAATCCTTGTAAAATAATATAGATTCATAACATAATATGTGTCTGAAAGAAGGAAAATTAAGACAAAATTCCCTACATGATTTGGTTAATTTTGAACTGTAAACCCCATAAAAGAGATATTATCAAATGGATATGTAAATAAAAATAATTTTTAGAATAATAATAATAAAATAAATTCATCGGTAATATATACACCACATAAAATAAAGAGGTGGTGAATATATCACGTGTCTAAAAAAAGATAAAATTGTCATAGATATCCGTTAACCTAAGTATTGACTCCAATCGTACTCATTGAAACATAATGTATAATAAATATAAGTTTATTATACATATATAAAAGAACCATATTCATATAAATAATACTATATATGATTTAATTATGACCTTATATTATCTATTTATAAACAATTACATATAAAAGTTTTGTTTTTTATAATAACTAGTTTCTTTTTTGTAGATGTTTTGACATGTTTTTCTTAGTACTACATATTAGATAATGATTTTATTGTCTCTATAAATATACACATGATATAAATATCATCTATATTCATTATAAATTTATATATAATAATCCATTTAAATTTATTGACAAGAAATGAAATCCACTTCTCATGGAGAACGTAGGTTATATGTATGCACATATATTGTTTCTATTTTATTATCTTATTGAATTAAAGAAATGTAAATTATATATATATAATCATTAAAATATAATTTTATTTCATATATATCACATTTATCCATTAAGAACATCTTTAAACATTCCATGTAATGTGCGAATGAATCAGATTGCTTCGTGAGGCACTAGTGCACCGTACACCCAGACGACGTTATAGTATTCCCACGAAAAGGAATGAATAAAGGTATGTGTTATATAATAATTACATAATAAAAAATAAATCATAAATATCATATATAAATATTATTTCCATAGTTATTACTATTCTTTAAATGTGTTATTGACAAAATAAATGACATCAGTTCATGAGGCGGGTGTTTGTCGTATAAACAAATAGTGATTTGGTAACCCATTTGATGTAAGCGTGTGATGTTTTGGGTATTAAAAATATAATAAAAACATATCAGTATATGGAATATTATGATTTTATTATATACTCATGATATGAAAATAGTTTAATGGGTTTGACTACTAAATAAAACAAAAACATTCATTTATAAATTTAACCTCTTCTTCAGGTATCTCATTTTCGTTTTCACTAAAGGAAATACTTGGTTGGATTTCTACAAAAATTAACAATTATATTATTAGGGGATGGAATTTTCTAAGTGATTTTATCAGATATTTTTCAATCAAAATGGATGAGTGTTGTGATAAATGGATTAGAGTAAATATCCAATTAAAGTTGAGGAAGAGTGTAGTTATTGTAAAAATTCAAAATTATTTATTTTAGGCATTCTCACTTACTCATGTGGCTACCAAATTGAATTAAAGAGATTTTAATGGTTGATGTGTTCTAGAATCACCTCCGAAACACTAAAATTAATTTATTTTTTTAATTTTCATCCTTAACTTTTATGTTTAACTATTTTTACCATTTTACTTTTTATTAAGGAAAAAAAATCCATAATATATGTAATTTACCCATTATAACTAAATTAAAGTAACACTTATTAGAAAATTTAGAAACAATAATTATTAAATATAAAATATAATTTATAATATAAAAATGTGATAATTTTTGGAAATTAATTTTTAAGAAATATTCACGTAATGCGCAAAAAAACTACTTTAACCCCAACGAGGATAACAATGTTTTTAATATTTAGAGGGTAAATATATTCATTATTAGTTGTTAATTTTCCCATTAATAGAACACATATTATATTTTTTTAAATTTAAAATTCGCATTAATGTAGATAAGTTATTTATTAATTTTAAATCATATAATAAAATAACTTTTATTGTAAAACAAAATAAATGTCAATTTGGACAATATTTAATTACTTTGAATGTAAAAATTTCAATAAAAATATGTAATTTTAATATATATCGTTAACCTAAGTGTAAAATGGTATATTAATCTAAAAAATTTATTTTAGATAATAACTAAATAGATTTACCTCACTTTAAATATGTATAGTATCATTTATTTTAATTAATTCTTAACAAAATAATTACATTATTGGTATTTCGTAGGCAGTGTAATTAAAACAAAAGCCCCATAAAAGTAACTAATTGTCAAATGAAAAAATTCATAACATGAAGATACAAATACTCCTGATATGATATATCAAAATGGGTATTAGATACACCACACAAAAGAAACTAGTAGTCTATAAGGCAAGTGTGCCATATAAATAAAAGTGAGACAAATATCCCTAACCTCAAACATTCTTTTTTTACATGATTTAACCTCTTATATAATGTTTTAAAGTGTATTATAAAATTATAATAGAACCTTATCAAATTTTTAAAATCATATATTATATTATGATATTATAATGTCACTGATTTCTTAATAATCATATACCATTTTCACTATTTTGGGTGTTAATTTCCTAGTTTCTCGAGTATGTTTTGACATTTTATATGTTGTTACAATTACACAGATCATGATTTTATCATCTCAACAATGTAATATATTATTTTAATATCATATATACTCTGTATATATATAGACACACACACACCCAACAATCCATAAAATTTCTAGATTGAAAATGAAATGCACACTTCATGGAGACGATAGGTCATATGTACGCATGAACTCTACATCAATTTCTTTTACATATTAAAAGAAATAAAATTAAATCATATAGGTGTATATTATAATTAAATTTTAATATATATATTTCATATATATCACATATTTTTACTAAAACCATATTTTATACATTCAATGTATAGTGTGAACAAATCACATCACTTTGACAAGGTGATTGTATACACTTCCACAAATTATGTAATCGTATTTACGAAAATTGGAAAGAATGATGGTATGTGATTATAAATATTAAATATGTATTAATAAAACATAAATTTTATATATATCATAAAAAAACAGTGAGCCCATCCTAATGAACAACCATGAGAAGTTGTAAAGTAAAAACAAATGAATCATCTTGCAAGGGGGTAGTTCACCAAACATAAACTCTAAATTAATTACCCATTTTATGGAATTTTAAGTAGTTTTAGGTATAAAACTTAAAATTAAAACATAAAAATATATTTAGGATAGTGGTTTTATTATATAATAATGTTATAATATTATGTAAAGTGGTAGGGATAAAAACAAAAGCAATTGCTGAAGAACATTACTTCGTTTTCAGGTGAATCCTTTTGGTTTATACCAAATGGCTTACTTGGTTGGATTTATTCACAAAGGTATGATCCTAGGATGAGGTGAGGGAAGTTGGGAGTAAATTTTTTAGGATTTATTCAATATATAAGGCTTAGAGTGGTCTGAGTTGTTGAAGGAGGTGGTAATCCATCAAAATTGAGGTGAGGGTTGCTTTTGATAATACTCAAAATATTAAATTAATATGAATAATTTTTTTACAAATGCATAAAAAGTGATTTATTTAGAAGAAAATATGATTAAGGGTCTAAATATTTTCAACTCATAATTTTTAGACAAGTTATTATTTCACATATATTTTATCTTTAACCCTTAGTTAATCCCTTTAACTCTTACAGTGACAACTTGGAAATTTACTTTTAAGGTTTAATATAATTACTATGAAAATAAAAAAGAACAATAAAGGAGTCATGGATGGAATTTTAAACAATATAACAAAAAGTTATCTGAATTTTATATTTTTAGGAATTTTATATTTTTACAAATTTTATATCATTTAATAAAATAGCATTCATTTTAAAATATCATTAATGTCAATTTTGACATTATTCATTTATTGATGTTTTAATAAATATAAACACAAAAGATAACTTAAAACCAAAACCTTTTATACAGCCCAAATATTTATAGTTTATCTAAGAATTATTTTATGAAATTTATTATATCAAAATATATTTATTTTAATAATTTTAATAACATTTAATTGATATGTCTTTTAATTAAAGAATTACTGCATTATCATTATGAAAGTTTTTAATTTAATTATACATTCCAAAAAAAATTTAATTTTTTTAATGAAGATATAAATTTTAGCTTTAAAATTGATTTTTATTGTTGAATATATTTTCTTAAAAACCACATATAAAAAATTTAATAATTATTAAAATCCTGAGTGTGATATATTTATCATTACTTAAAATAGAAAACTATAAAAACCTAAAAGACATCCATGTGGATAAAATAAGCCATAAAATCATCCAAATAGTGATTTTGGTCTACAATAGATAATCTGTTTAAATTATTATAAGTTTTTGGGATATATTATAACACTTATAATATCATTTTTACTATTAATTACTTGATTTACCGTTAACTATGGTAATTAAAAAAATTACTAAAATTACTATTCATATTTTGTTAAAAAATCAAAGGGACATAATTACTCAATTTTGAACTTTTGATCCCAAATATTTAATCCATATTTTAAAAATAAAAACCTATATGTGGATAAATTAACTTAAAATTAATCTCATAGATGGGGCGTAGATGTTGGTTTTTAAAGTGAAAATGTTCAAAAGATTGAAATATTTTTATATCCTTATTCAATGTTAAATTGATTAAAATGACCTATATAATATTAGAAGATAAAAATTTAGCAAATTATAATCTAAAACCAATTATAAATATCATTTAACACTGTAAAATATTTATATGAAATAGATGTCTTCAATTAAAATGAAATATTTTATCATTATTCATCAATGCATGTAATTTATCATAAAAATACCAAAAATTCTACAAAAGAAATTAATTATTCCTCTTTTAAATATGTAGTTTATTTTTTAATATAGCATTTATAAAATATTTGAAATTTTTATTTAAAATATGTTCTCTATTAAAAGGTGTTAAAATGACCTTTATAGAAACATTGTTTTTTAGGTATAAAAATAGGTTTTTTCTTATGATATGCCTATAAAATATATTAGATGAGTTTCAAGAATATTTTATTGAATATATAATATATCAATTTTATCAGTTTGTTTATACTATTCATTTCCTTTAATTTAAATGTTATGATATATCTTATTATATTAAATAATAATACTTTAATAATAAATTGTTCCATAAAACATGGTCTTCTGTGTAACACAAGACAACTCATTTTTGTGTGTGGTGTAAAATTTAAATGTAAATGTGTATAAATAAAACAATCAATAAAATTAAACCTATTAAAAAATGAAAATTTTATATTATCTTGGGGTATTGCATTCTCCCCACCATAATTGAATCATGTCCTTATAATTTAAACTTGATAAAGGTAGCCTAGGGTTTGATAATTTAAAATAAAAATTGATAAAGAACCCACATCATAAATATGGTTAATAACATATCTTCTTTAATAAGAGGGAAAATATAATGTGAAGGTCACTAAAAAGTAGGCATTTTTACTTGGATTAATTTAGTGAAAAAATGGATATGGAAGAGAAATATAACTATCATGTTTTGATGGAGAATAATAGAGAACATGATCCTCATAAGTTCTACCATTACAAGACCATAAATATTTTATGGGTTAATGTGGCCATTGATTTTGTAGTAAAAAATCAAACCAACAACATTTCTATTCTAAAATAATTTTATTAGAGTTAAAGAATTAATTTTCATCCTCTAACAAGAACATATGTAAACAAACTTAATTGAAAAGTAGAGATTCATCATTTAATCAATTTCCACAATAATCTCATATTTTTCTCCTAGTAATGAATATTAAATATGAAATATATTTTTTTCTTGAATAATTTGAATCAATTTATAGGGATTAATAAATATAGAAATTTATAACTATATAATCCACCTATATTTATACATTAACCAAGACCAAAATGGTTAGTATAAGATATGATAATTTCACAAAAATAATAAACCTTTATATGATAAAAATAACTTTTATCATCGAAATTCAATAGTAATACCAAAATTTTTACATTGGTAATTTAACAAATAATTATCCTTCCCAAAAAAATATTATATACTATGATTAAAACCCAAATATCTTAATTATTTTATAATATTGTCCTCTAAATAACATTAATCACTCTTAATGTATTATTACAAAAATATAAATGCCTAAATTAAATAATATCCAATATATGATAATAATTTCCATAAATTACATGAATCACCATAAGTACATAATAATAACTTATATTTTTCAAAAATATAATTTAACTTATATTTCCCAAATAAAATCCCAGGGTAATATTTTTACCTTGATCATATAAGGTTCCCAAAATAGTGAACGTCTTCTAAAATAATATTGATAACTTCATAAAGAAATTATTTTCCAATCCACAGGTAATATATTTGATAATTTTTTCCATAAAATCAAAATAACCCTTATCTAATGGACAGTTTAATGAAAATAAATTAATTCTATCTAGGACTACACATGGGCTAGTGGAAGGAGATGCACCTTTGTCACCCTTCGGTTGTGGGTTCGAACCCCGTAGCCCTGCTAGACGTGATGGGATATCACCTAGTGGTGAGTTTCCATTTTTTCAAAAGAATACGAATATTATCCAAGAATATGATAATAATAATATAAAATAACCCAAATATATTAATCATTTAATAAATTATTTAACTGTAAATGTTATCACATATGTTTCATTTTTTATATCATAATATATGACCTTTATATATTATTTTATAACTTTTTTGTTAATGGCCATTCATTATTTTCACCATTTCAAGTGTTAATTGCCTAGTTTCTTGAGTATGTTTGATTTATTATTTGTCGTTCCAATTACAAAGATAATTATTTAATCATATAAAGAATGTAATAAATGATTTAAAAGTTATATATTTTCATTATATATATATATATGTATTTATTTATAATAATTCATAAAATAAGGAGATTGGAAATTAAATGTGCCCATCATGGATACGGTAGGACATACATACAAATTAATGATATGTTCATTTCATTTATTTAGTATAATAATAAAAAGTAAGTGATATATGTGTATATTATAATTCCAATATCATATATATGTCAGTTATATCAAATATTTTTATTAAAACAAGATTTTATACATTCTATGTATAGTGTGAACAAATCACATCACTTTGAGGAGACAACAATCCACACTTCCACAAATGATGTTATCATATTTACAAACAATGGAAAGAATGGAGGTATGTGTTATAAATTAATTAAATAAGTCCTAATATAAAATAAATTAAATATATAGAATAAAAAATATATATTTTCGATTATAATGACCATTCTTTAGATGTGGTAAGGGAAAAATGGATTGCATCTTTTCTCGATGTGGTATTTCACTATACACAAATGGTATATTCATTACACATTTTATTGAAGTGTGTGTGGGTGTAGGTATAAAAATTATCATAAAAAACATATCAGTATATTTTGGATACTATTGTTATTATATAATCATTTAATAATATTAAATGACGTCGTGGGGAACAAAATAAAACTAAAGCGATCATTAAATAACATTACCTCATTTTCGGGTAACATCTTTTAGTTTATATCAAAGGACTTCATTGGATGGATTATGAAAAAAGGGAGTATTCAAATATGAGTTTATGGAATTTTGGAGCTTATTTAGAAATGTTTTTTTGTAATATAAGTCTGAAGGTTGTGTGAAATGGTGAGGGAGGAGGTGCTCTTTTATAATTGAGGTGATCAGTACATTTGGAAATAGTATAAATATTAAATTAATATAATTTTATTCTATATTACAAATAGATAAAAAGTGATTTATATTAAATATAGGATGAGTATGGGTCTAAATCCTCTCAAAAAAATTATACATGTTTCGGTCACATTGTTACCCTTATATTTTGGATTTAACCTATGTTAAACCCTTTACCTTTTACCATGACAACTGGAGATTTTAATCTTTAGGGGTTAATATAGTAACAATAAAATGAAAATAACCATAAATTATTCAAGGATGAAGTTTTAATCTTTATCCAAATAGTTTGGCATAATTTTTTATTTTTATATATTTTATATCTTTTAATAAAATATTATTTATTTTAAAATATCATTAATGACACTTTTGACACTATTCATTTATTGACTTTTTAGAAACATCAATTGACAATTTAACATAAAAAAATTAATACATCCCTTGGTGGTATAGGTAATTTTTGAAATTCTTTTATGAAATAAATTAGGTCAAATTATATTTATTTTAACATTTTTAATAACATTTATATGATAATTCCATTAATGAAATAATTACTAAATCATCATTATGAATAAATATAATTTAATAATTTATTATCTAGAAATTTAAAATATGTTATCATGATTAATATAAACATTTTACCTTTCCAATTAAAATTTCGAGTCTAATATATATTCTTAATAACCATATATAAAAAATGAGATAAATTTTGAAAACAAGATTATAACATATTTAACTTTCCATAGAAAAAATACTATACATTTCATAAAGTCAACCAAAGGTATTCAAGACGACATAAAATAATCCCAAGGGTTATTTTGGTCAAAAATAGATTATCCAATAAAATTAGGATATGTGTTAGGATAATTTTATAATGGTTATAATATTAATTTTACAAATAATTACATTATTTATCATTAACCGTGTTTATTTAAAAAAATATTAAAGCTACTATTCATATTTTCCCCAAAATTAAATGTGAACTAATTAATAAAATTTTACATTTGATTCCAAATATTGAATAAATTTTTCAAAATTTAGAACCCAGTAGAGGATAAAATTAATTTAAAATTAAACCTATATACTAGGCATGAAAGAATGTATTTAATGTTAAAACATTCAAAAGATTGAAATGTTTTTATATATTTACTAAGTGTGTAATTAATTAAAATTACCTATATTAGACTAATAGATAAAAGATTGATCAAATTAGACATTATATCTAGTTTAAAATATAATTTAACAGTATTAATTATTTATATTAAAAAAGTCTTTTCAATTAAAATGCAATATTTATCACCATTCATCAAAACATAAAACTTATCCGAAAAATATAAATAATTCAAACAAAGTAAAATTTTATATTACCATTTAAGTGAAGAAGTTTATTTATCCATATTGAATATATAAAAGTGTTAAAAATTAGATTTAAAATAGGTTCTCTATTAAAAGGCATTAAAATTTCCTTTAAATAATATAGGGTTTTATTTATAAAATTGGGCTTCTTCTTATATAATGGATATAAAATCGATTTGATGAGTGTAAAAAATATTTAATTATTAAAATAATATATAAATTTCAAAAAAAATTAATAACATTCATTCACTCCAATTTAAAAACTATATGTTATTTTATATTAAATTAAATAATAATATTTTATTAATATATTCTTATTTGAAAGAACTTGGTCTTCTATGTAACGTAAGACAAATAATTGTTGTCTGTATTATCAGCATCAAATGGTTTTGTGTATACAGAAATCTATTAATAAAATTAACCCTATTCAAAAATGAAAATATTTTAAAGTTTTGGGGTGTTACACAAATTCATCTCTAAAATTTAATGATAAATTTATATGATAAAAAAGGCATTTTTATATCAAAATAATATATACAACAGAACCATTATTATTTATTATTTATTCCAAAACCCTATATAAATTAAAATTAAGAATAGTTTGCTTTTTTCTGTTTCATTATTTAAACTATTTTTTTCATAACATTTAAGGAAATGTGTCCCAAACACTCTTGAAATTAGAGCCAAAGGTCATAAGTGTAATAATATGCTCATAAAATTATTTTTTGAGGTGTTTTGTGTTATTTATACAACATCTATTGTATGTATAACAACTCTATAAATTCATTTTTTCTTTAATATTTGTAATTAATTTTAATTGTTTCCAATAATCATTTTGGTAAAAAACAATGTTCTCTTTATTAGATGGTTTAAATTATGATGCTTGAAAATATAGAATCCATTTTTAAAAATTCTAATCATAGAAGTGTTAATAATTAATCTAAAATTAATCAAACCTATAATATGAGTAAATATGTTTTTAATGTAAAAATGTTCAACAGTTTACAATGTCCTTCTATCAAAATTTAGAATGAAATTGAGTCCAATAACATAAATTGGATTAATATGTGTATAATTTGAATATTTTTAACTTGAAACAAAATAATAATAGAGTATAATATTATAAATTATTTAAATGATTTTTTTGTTTCAATTAATATCCATTATTTTTATTATTAATCAAAAAAATAAACTTCTCATAAAAAATACCAAAAAATTGGCCTAAGAAAATTTTTAGATTCCTCATTAAAAAATGAACTTTATATTTTTTAATAATTTTCTAAATGTGGTAAAATTTAATTTTAGATTTTTTTCCATACAGTATTGACCCATATTTTAGAAAAGATATTATATTTTAGAAAACATTTATTATTATTTTAAATGATTTTTAATTTATTTCTTATCAATAGATAACTAATAAAGATATGAAAAATATGTATTTTCATAATTTTTTAATACTATTCATTCTCTCCATTTAATTTGATAGGAGATAACTATCATATTAAATAATAATATTTATAGCATACTATGGTTATATAAAATTCGATATTGTGTGTAACATAAGGAAATATAGTGTTGTGAGTACCACATTCTAAACATATTGATTCATGTAGCACATGATAAACTCAGTGTTTTATAGAGTGAAATCTTAAAATGGTTTCTTATATAAAGAAATCTCAACTTGGGGTAGTGTGATCGATAAATTTTCATTTATTCAGAAAATATAATTCATAAAATCTGGAGGAGTTACATTATACCCCCTTAAAAATAATTTAAACCATGAAATTAATCTTGGTAATCAATGTTTTAATAATTCAATGTTCATATCATAGAAAACCTCATTGTAAAAATGATCAATAAAACTTCTTTTAAAAATTGAAATTTGGATATATAAAATTACCTAAATTAACTCATAACTTGGTTCACACGTAGGGGAACATAGTTGTGTATTGAGAACATGGTCATTGTAGAGAAAATTAATTCCAAAATACTCATGTTTTAATTTGGACACACCCTAGTTTTTTTCATTAATTCATCATTGATTATAAAAAATCATTCCTTTAAATATGGTAAGGTCAATACCAATGCATTGATGAATCTCTTATTTAGTTCCCTAATTATATCTTCACATTCCATTGACCATTTTCATTCAATCACTTTATCTATCAACTTGGTTAATAAATTAACTAATCAATAAAAAATTCAACAAATTTATGATTGAAAAACTATAATCAAAGGAAACTATATGGATTCATTATATTCATTAGTGTATAAAATTTTTTAAACATCATTATCATTATAGGGTCAATTTATATTTCATCATTGGATATAATATTTCCATGAAATTATTACTTTTGAATCCATAATTCACATATTCTAAATTTCCCATAAAGATCCTTCTCTCAATGAGTCTCAAGGAAAACCTATAAATTATATTCATCCTCTTCCTAGAACTTATAGTATATCAAAATATCATTAATAAATTCAATATTTTTTATAAATAATAATTTAACACATTTTTCATAATATCTTTAAAAATATATTATTAAGATGTTTCTCTAAAATTAATTATCGTGAATTCATATTTCCCACACCTTGTGTTAAAAACCATCTTTGGAATATTATCCATATTGAATTTTGATTGAGAATAATCAGAATAAATATAAATATTTGATATGTATTTATCCCCTTGATGTCAATCAAATTGATTATTGGTATGTGGTATAGAATACCTATTTTTAATAGTAATAAAATTTGTCTCCCAAGTCAATGCATACTTTATAGACTTATCCTTCTTCTTCAAAAAATAAACAGGTTTTCCCATAGATAAAATAGTCTGGTATATGAATAATTTAACAAAAAACTATAGTAATTCCTTTATTAATTCCACAAATTTCCCTATATCCACTATATTGGGAATCTTATATATTGGTTTTTTACTAGGTAAAAAGTCAATAAGGAATTAAACATTAATATAAGGTGTAAATAATGGAAATTCATCAGGTAATACAATAATATAATCATTTCAATTTATATGTCCCCTATTTTAAGGATTCCATTCTCATTATTTGATTCATCTTCTCAAAGAATTTAATTCATAAGATTTGATAGAAAATAAGTTTTGATGAATTTAATTCAATTCAATTCATCTCCTCTATTTAATTCATAATATTTGTCCCAAAAGTGACTCATGTAATGATGTCTCTTATATAGAAATATGATACTCTATTGCTGCCACATAGATTCTAATTTCCTTCCCGTTAAAATAAATTATTTAGTTATAAATTGAGAAAGAATCCATCCAAAGTATTATGTAAAAATAAAGTATTGTTATTATAATCATGTTTATAGTTAAATAACCTCTATTAATTCTAGTAAAGGAACACTAATATAAATTGATTTATATATGGAATAAACTATGACATTTAATTAAAAACATCATACTTAATACATCAGGGGATTAGTGAATTTTATTATAAAACTTTTAATATTAAAAAGAGTTTGAAGATCTATAATTAATTAATACATTAACTAACTTTGATTCTATAATAAAAGTAACCTCTATCACATAATTTTCAGCATCAAATTATTCTGTTATTATTCCATATGCATGAAAATGATCCCTAGAACTCTTCCAGGGTTAGTTCAACTAATTATATGTGAATTACTTCGTATAATTTGTTTTATTTTCTAGAAAAACACTTTTAAAGATTATTGAGAATCTTTATAGAAAACTCTAAAGTCATAACATATATGTAATCCCAAACAATGAAGAGAACAATCCTAAACATTTAAATAGTAAATAAAAAAATATAAAATCATAAAAACATTGATATTTAAAATTAAAAATTTCTTAGAAAACAAATTGTTGGCATCTTCATCCAACCATGTAGTTAGTTGTACCTTGAGAACCACACATACAACCCTTCTAAACATTCAATCATGATTTCTAGATGGATTCAACATATGATAAAAAAGGCAATCCTAAAAATATCACCTTCAACATAATAGTAGCCATAGCCAAAAAATTTAATTATGAAAAATTAAAAAGAAACCCGTTTGACGAAAACCAGTTCAGGTAGTTGTAAAAATTTCACTTATGTCACACATTTTCATTAACAACCTCTTATTTTTCAAAACTAAACACCATTAGAGATCCCTATAAGATACTTGAATGAGTTTCACATCGTCAAAATAATAATATTTAACACCAACATTCCATGATTGGGGCTTTGAGTGAAACCAAATGAAAATAAACGACAACAAATAATGTTCGATCTCTGTAAAATTGATGCATTATACATGAGTGAATTTACAATTTCCATTTACCCCATGATCTTGATGGTATTTATACGCTCAAATTAATAAATCATATAGGATTTTCATGAATTCCTTAATATGTTTCTCTCCATAATTATTACATGTTGGAAATTATACCCTTCCTTGTTCTCTATATAAAAATTTCATTCAAAATAGAGCTCAACCACCCTATTATTCTATTTCTCCATTTTAAAAATTTTAATACCTAGATAACTTCATATTAGTCTAGATCAATCTTGTCACTATATCTTCATCTGAGGAAATGTTTTAAGTGACTAATTCAACTATAATACTTGGCCTTAATCCATCATTACAGTGATCAATCATTCTTTCAGGGTTGAATATATAATCCAAAACATATTCCTTTCACAATGAAAAGTTATCTTAATTAAAAACAAAATATTTTTATACCTTTGGTATAATATTTATGAATTTTATTTTCATACTAGATCATTTATCATTAGGAAATTAATTTTCAAATAATATCACCTAAAAATGATTTTATTCCATAATCTTATATGATCCTCCGAAGTGTTTTGAATAAATTTAAATAATGCATATTCATCACCCCATAGATTTTATAAAACCATGATAACTATCTCCCTTATATAACATCCCAATTTATATATTGTTATCCCTATTGACATTATCTACCTCTCAATCAAAAATACATTATTTGTTCAATTAATATCGATAGATTTTTTCCTCATTATACATTCCATAATCGATACTAATTATTGAGAGGATGATTATTATTTTATATACGTATTTTTTCCTCATAAACTGGGTTTACTTCCATAATATAGTGACAATATTATCATTTCTAACAATAGACTCATTGAATTTATATATAGGGAATTCACTACATTTATCATGGGAGTTGAATTGGTTTCCAAGCCTTCTATTAGTCTCCATTTCAAAAAAATGTAATATAATCAATTTGATAATGGAAAACACTATAATTATGAATTCATAGTATATAATAAATATTAATTCATAAAAAAAATTCTGTCATATTTATAGTATAAATATTTATAGAATATCTAAAGGGTGTTTTAAAGGGTTGTGTTTTTTAACCATCAAGTTTCTATTGTTTCTACTAAACATTCATTGATACCAACTACAATACAATTACTATAGTAATCTAGAGTTGGTTGTTATCTTATTATATTATTATATAATTTATAGATCATATAATCAAATAGTTTAATTGCCCGAGAAAACTAGATACATAATTTATAATTATGTTGTATTTATAACTTAAGATATATCATCTTAAAAAATGAAACTATTTTTATTTATCCTTGAAAACCCCTATTCCAAATGTTGAAAAAATCATGGTTTCTAGGAGAAAAATGAAATAATAAATATGGGTGAGATTATATTTTTAGTAAGGGGTAGTATACAGTGGATGATTACATAAGATAATAATGAAATACAAAATATGGTAGGAATAAAAAATGAAGATTAATCATATGATTGATACCATGATTATGATATATCATTGAAAGAATACTGGTGGAAATAAAAAATTTACAATGGTAACAATGAGTGATCTCATTATTAAGGAATTCAAATATTCAATCATCATAAACACACCTTCAATTCCTTGTGTCAAGACACCATATAATATTTGTTAAGATATAATTGAAATATCTAACTAGTTTGTATCACGAGACAAATCAATCCATTAAGGGGATATATAATTATCAACTCTATTCATCAAATAAAAATTCCAATACGTCCATCTTATGAAGATATTGACTTGAAAATACATATCATAATGTAATATAAGGAACTTCATACATAGTCAGGTAAATATAAAAAAGTATTATTTATAAAATTAATTGACATACATAACATCAGTATTTCCCCTTTAAAGAATTTAATATGGGTATATTGTTAAATATACAGTAATTAGTGTAAAAATTATGATATTAAAATTTAAATTGTATATAACCAAATAAATAATATTAAAATGAAGTAATGTTTTAAGGTACCATGATAGTATTATAACGAAAATTGGAAATATTCCTTGAATACAATAGTTTTCAATGGTAGGAGGCCAAGGAAATGATAGAATATACCCTCTAATTTTTTTTTATTATTTCCTAAAAACATTATATATAGTAGGGACACAACATTTACATAATTAAATACATCTAGATTATAATTAAGTAGTGTAAAAGGTAAACTTTTGTGTAAATTGAGTTTAATCCACTTGGTTCCTGATAGATTCTCCACTAAATATATCTCTCTCATCCTTAAATAGAAAAAGAACACCTCTTATAAATAGTCCATTTATAATACTATAAATATATGGTAGGTGATATAATAGATATCCCTTCTGGATAATATAATAAGGAATTTATAAAAAATAAGCATAATAATATCTCATACTGAGATGAAATGGAATTATAAAATATTTCACAAATAAAGAGAACAAATTAGGATCCCTTAACTTGAAAAGAATATTTTTAAGGCTTACAAATAACACCATATATCATTAAAATATCCAAATAGGGACACATGGGAGATAAAATAAGAGGAAACCATGATCACTTATTTTTACTGGAGAGGAATGAGTGTATGATAGGGTATTTATAAAAAAAATATGTAGAATTTTTATTAATTTATAAACATATAATTTTGAATTATAGGTTATGGGAAAGGAATAAAAATTTTCCTACCCTTTTTTACATCATTTTTTTTTGAAATTTAAAATTATTTTTTCATCATTTATATGGTCTAGAACTAAAATCAATTATTTTATACTATCTTGGGCATGAAAATATAATTTTTCCTAAAAGTATTAATTTTTAAATATTAATTTCATGTTTTAACTTTTATATAGGTATTTATAGGTTTGGAAATACATTTTAATTAATTAAAATATGTTATATTAATTAAATAACTTATTTTTTCTTATATATACTTAAATTAATTATTTCATAATTCATACAACATAATTATATCATAATACTTACTATAAAAGTTTATCGTATTTCACTTTTTACTGGGAAATTAGATTGTCTCAAGAAACTATCAAATAATAACTATTAAATAATTTTCATGTGATTTTTGAAAATATAATTTCCTTTTAATTAAATTAATTTCAAACATATCATATTTATAATTTATATAAATATATTTTCAATTTCAAATTGATGTTATTAGTGTAAAAAAATTAAAAACATATTCTTCAAATAATTCCAATTTTTATTTTAAGACATATATGTGTAATTATATTGATATTCATTGATTAATATACATTTTCAATTATTATAAGTTATAATATTATTAAATTATTTTAATAATTTTATATAACATTTTCATAAAAATGTTTACATTACATTTAGGACATTAATTTTCCCAATAATCAAATTTTTATGGTTAGATTCTAACTCTGATATTACAAATTATATATATATATTTCATTCAAACATCCTAAAATAAACAATATTCATCCATTAGTTATTATTCCATATTTAATCCATATCTTATTGTATTATTTATAATTGAAATATATCTCAAATAATTGTCTTTATTTGTTACTATGATCCTATGGAGTTCAAGATTATGGTGGAACCCTATATTGTTACTTATTATGTGGTACATGTTGGAGGTGTTTTTTGAATTTATTTTATAGTTTTATATTGTACTATTATGATAAAATAATACAATGTGTATTTTGAAATTGTTTTTTGATGGAATTTTTATTTACTATAGTATAATTTTTGGTCTATAAAGTATAATGTTATTATTTTATTATTTTTAATACCTAAGAAGATGTTCATAAATATGCAATTCTCTAAAATATTATAATAGGATTTGGAGATAAAAAATTTGAAAGGTTTTTATTATGTAAATAATGAATTGATAATTAAATGGTGAGGTCAGAGGAAAATATATTGCTTTTTTTCTCTGATTATATTCACAATATTATTATGATAGTTACTTTTTGGACAAATTGGTGTTTTTTCATACGGAAAGCGGTGATGATGTTTTTTATGGAAATAGATTTTTTTTGGATTATAAGGGATGGTGTGGTTGTCATTATGAATATGTTAATGGTGATGTTTTGTATGTTATCTTAGTCAGTTGATATGATGGTTTGGTGTGGTTATTGTGTTTCCTTGGATATGTTCCCCATAATGTGGAAATAAACAAAAAGAGAGATAATTGAGATGTGGAATATGAAACAGGTTGTTTTGAGCCAGTACTATATTGAATATAATTAGAAACCATAAATTTTGTAAATAAATTATGTGTCATAGTAAATTAATTAGGTATGTAACTATGTAATGACTATGTAGAGATGAAGTTGTTGATATATATATATATTTATGAGTTAAAATTTATTTGTAATGAAATAATATAAGTTTGGTAACAAATTATGAATTTTAAAATAGTTATGTGTTTATTTTATTAATTTTATATAGTTTCTGTGGTGTTTTGTGATGTTTTTAGATGTGTTAGTGATTAATGACATATTGAAGTGGAATTGTAGTGATGATTTCCAACCATGTTGATTTTTTGGGTGGAGTGGGACTTAGGATGGGATTTTGTATTGTGTCAATATCTATTATTGATAATATTATTTCTTATGGATCATATAATGACCTATGACCTATGTCTTAGTCATTTTATTTATTTCATTTATTATATAGTTAATTAATTTTATTACAATCTAGTTTCATATTTTAGATCATAAGTGAGGTTCTATATTTTATTTTGTGTTTTGATCATCGAATTGATGATTTGGAATGGTGTTTGAGGTGATTTTTTAAATGGTTCTAGTTTTTTTGTATAATGGTTGAGGATTATGGTAGGCTAGAAGGTCGTCTCATCAACAATAGTATTCTACAGATTTCTCAAAGTTTGTTATGGGGGCTCAAGAGGTACATTAGGGGTTGAATAGGGGATGGATCACTTAGGGGTATAACTAAGAACTTAATGGAACCATATCGGGAACCCAATAAACCTAGTGTGGGTTTTTTAATAGGGGTGATTTTGTGTTATCCCTTAAAATATTTTAACACCATTTTAAATTACATTTAAACATCAATTACTCGAGATAATTGGGATCTACTTCAATAAATCACTGAGGTATCATATTCCCCTTTCCTTAATTAATTCATTTATATTTGATCCATGTGATTTTCATCAAGATAATCTAATGCACAAATCCTCCCCTCTTCCACTCCCCCATATTCTTCATCCGTTATTCATCCCCTTTCCCTTATTAGGGGATTGATGCTATGATATCACTAATTCATGGTAAAATGTGCTATACATCAAGCTCTTCTAATTATCTTATACCACGAAAGATCTCACATTCTGTTTCCTAATTATTCCTTACATTTTTTATTGAAGGTGATCAAGGTATGATGTATTATAGGGGTATTCGGATTCTAGGGTGAAATTAATGCAGGTTTATGGTTTTATTTTTTTGTTATTTTGATGGTTATATTTTTAGTTTAATGTGAAATGTAGTTTAGTGGGTTCCACTTAGGTATTTCGAAATCCATTTTATTAGATTTGATTAATTTGGTTTGGTTGGTTATGAAATAATTTGATTAGATATTTATGTTCTTCTCAATTGGTTATGGATAGTTGGTAAATCACTCCAATGTTATTGGTATGTTGTCTTGACCCCCCAAGTGAATCTCAGGATATGGTTATGACATGATTTCTTTCTATTTTCTCAAATGTTAATATTAACTTAATCATTTCAAAATAAATATGAATGGGTGGTTCTCCAATGGTATGATGTTATAAAAATTCATTTATTCATAATTATGTTTAATTTTCAACTATTTTTTTCAATGGTTTATCTTTCCATTTTTATATTCAACCTTGGAAAACTGAGTGTTTTAATTCTATCCCTTATTAGTCCTTAATAGTTTTAATAAATTTTAGATTAAATGATTATGTTTAACCATCAATATTAATTATGAGATTGATTTATTCTATTAAATCATCTATATAATGATTATAAGTGAGATTGGAGAAGGTATTTGATATAAACATTATGAGAATTTTTATACATGGATAAAGTATAATGTCATGGGCATTATTAATGTGTCACGACCTGACCCTACCTGGGCTCGAGCCACAACTACCCCAAGCCAGCCTCCATAGGCCTGGGGCTGGTGACCAGCGTCGAACGCACAACAACTCGGGGAGACCTTTTCCAAAGTACCTGTACACACACACGCAACCCACTCAATGCATAAATGAAGAGTAAAAAGGAAACCAAAGTACCAAATGCTATGAATAAACCAAAAATGTGCATCAACCTCTAGTTAGTAGAAAGTAAAAGATGAAGGTAAACTGAAAAGAATTGTGCAAAAAACGCACCCAACTAGAAAAGTACCACAACCCAGCAACAAGTGAACAAAAGTAAACAGCTGGAAGGGTCCCCCACCTGGAACCCAACTAAGACCACTGCACATGGTCCAATCTCCCGATCTCCTAAGCTCCTCGGACATCACGACCAACCTGTCCGTCGTCTGCAAGGGCACACCAAGTGCAGTCAAATCCCAAGCAGGGGTGTGTATAAAAATACATAGTAGGATAACCTGAAGGCACGAGGGAGAAACAAAGGAGGTACTGAAGGGTGGGCTGTATATCGAACAGGGGAAAGTAAAGGAGTACAACAGAGAGTGCAGTAAGGAATACAACAAGGAGTGTTGTAGAGTAACATTAGAGAGTCCAGCTCAACCCAACGAGAGAAAGGAGGTAGACTCGTCCAGACACAAGGAGTTGAAAACGGTGAGAAGATGAACTTCTCATCGAGTCTTTGCTACCTATAGCAGGAGAGTAGAATCGTCCAACCATGAGAATCTAGACATGTAAAGCACGTTCCATACCCTGCGCAACTTCGCCTCTCCTGGAGGGAGAGTAACTAATCCCAAGAAGTGGGTACTGGAACAATGTATATACATATATATATATGCTCTGTCAAGAAACCCGAACCAGATCATAAAGGGATCTCCACCTTGTAGATCGTCCCATGAAGGTGAGTAGCCAGCAGTTCCAGAAGTAAACACCATCGATGCCCAAAATCTTGCACGTTTGCCTTGAACTGCAAGTCAAAGGGCTCAAATCACCACACCTTGACACTATCCGCTTTGGGAGGCACTAACTCGCCCGCACGGTTTTAGGTCGCGTCGCAAGTACGTGTCTCAGTGGGGAAAGTGCCCCTCATACTTGAGAGTTATGAGGGAATGTCAAACCACACCTCATCACTGCCCCACAGTCGAGAGGTCTCCTCAAAGTCGACATGTGACCCCCCGCCTAGCCCCGTTGGAGGGTAATCCCTAGAAGTCGATAGGTTCCCACTGGAGGGATACCCAACAAGAGTCGACGAGTGCCACACTGCCCAGTCCCGTAAAAGGGTAAACCACTAGAGGGAGACCCAGCTAATGTCGTCGACAAGTCCCAATGCCTAGTCTCGTAAATGAATACTCCACTGGAGGGACGCTCGGAACCATCATCAGGGACTACTTCCCAACCTAGCTAGAGGTAAACCCGGCATCGGGGACCACTTCCCAGACCAGCTGGAGGTAAACCTTGCATCGTGGACCACTTCCCTGCCCCGCTGGAGGTAAAAACGGGACTGCTCTGGCCATCCCTACTGTATGGTACTGCTCGGTGAACACCACTGTACTTTCCATCCCTGCTGGATGGTAACCCAATAGCCGTCCTTGCTAGATGGTACCGCTCTGGCCATCAATACTAGATGATACAACTGGGTATCCCATTGGCCAGCCCTACTAGAAACAACCTCCTAGCTAGCCCTTCTGGAAACACCCTACGGGGTAGAGGATCGCTGCTCGCGTAATGTGTTGGTAACACCGAATCCACAAGAACTATACCAGATAATACGAGGCAACTCTGCTGGACAAACCATCAAGAACAGAAACAGGGGAAACCACTCAACCCTAGTGGTAAAAACCATCGTGAACAGGACAAGGTGGAATCCCACTCAACCCTACTGGTCAAACAAACGAGAACAGAACCAGGGGGAAACTCAACCCTGCTGGTCAAAAAACGAGAACCGAACCAGGGGGAACTCAACCATGCTGGTCAATCAAATAGGAACAGAAGGACCCTCTGCATCGCAAGAGGTCAAGGGTACGCAAATCAGAACATGGAACACACATGGGGCCCACATTACGTGTGGCCCCAACTCAACCCCAACCAAGCACACAAACGTTCTAAGGTAAAAACAACCACATTTACCTCCAAGCGTTCCCATATACTCCCAGAGTATACAATGTTTCCAGTCAAAAGGCTATCGTGCACATGGCGCCTAACATCAACGCGAAGGGAGTAAACGTAACAACTCCAACTTTCCACCTCAATGGCCCAGGCATGACCATACATCTCTTCAAGCATTACTTCACTCACACGGTAGTGCATTCGATCACACGCCAAGGGTCCGCTACAAACACAGTAGTATGAAACGCCACCAGAGCACCCTTCATATTTCCACATTTAAAGGATCGTGTAAGAGGCTCCGCTCGCCTGAACAAATTACACCATTGTAATCCTCACGAAATAACATGTGAGATAGACTATTTACTCACCCCCAATGGATATCTGACGGAAAAATCGCCAACACCACTTTACGCCCGAACGATGTCCCGTGGTCCCGAGCCTCGGCCTCGAAAACAGTCAGGCGCATCGCACCATTGTGATCTCCTCGGGAAAACACATCAAAAGGACTGCTCTCTTGAGTGGAATGTATATCTGAAGAAAACGACGCATTCTGACATACCAAACATGAGCGGTGTTTGTGTGGGACCCGCATCCCAGTCCCAAAGCACAACAAACAGATCACACTGTTGCAATCCTCTCAAAAAAGTACACAATTTCAACTAATCACTTTTCGGAAACGGACACCCGGTGAAGGAGATAGAAATTCACCTTCAACGCCCAAAACAGCCCTCGTGGGGCCCGCAGCATCGTGCCGAATTAAATTGGGAATATTGCGCCGTTTCAATGCCCTCGGAAAAACAACGAGGATCGACTAATGGCACACCCCAAACGGACGTCCGATGAAAAAGTTGTAAAGCGCTGCACGTAGATTGAAAGAGGGGATGTGGGGACCATGCCTCAACTTCAATTTCAATGCACGAAATAACACTGGAAAACTCCTGCTCAATGCCAGGTTCACAACGCCACTGACGGCGCTCAAAACGGACGTCGGATGCGTCCACGCCGTCCAAAACAAGATCCCCTGGAAAAACGTCAATCTAATTAAAGGTTCGCCATTCCTCTGAGGCCCCTAGTTTTGAGTATTAAAAATTCCTGAGACCATCTCAAAATGCTCGTCTTGATGCCAGGAAGGCACTGCCATATACGGCACACAAAACAGACTCCCATAATGAAAATTACAGGCATCCGAAGAGGGGGAACGAATCCCCTTGGGTTGGACTGGCATGGTTCGGACCGCGCCTGCTCGTGGATCAGCCGTGCGGGCCAGACATGGACCCTTGTTCCACACTTAGACTGGCCCTCATGGCTGGTCTTCCCTGCCGCATGAATACCCATGAGTCACGGGTCGTTGTTCCCCGCGGGGTCGCGCATCGTGACCCCTGTTCACATGAGCGCTGATGTCGCCCGCCCGGCCTTCTCGTCGTCGCCCCCAGCTCGCCACGACCGCTCCACCTCAACGCCAACTGCCGACCGCCCGCGCTGCCCTGCTGCTGAGACACCGCCTCCGCCTGGAACCCCGCCATGCCGCCGCGGACCACCGGACCCTCACCGAAAAAACACCAAATGACCTCCAAAACACCGCAAACATCGGCGGACATTTGCGATCGACTTCGAACTCGGATTTCAATTCCAAAAAGTGCGTCGGAAAGCTCAAAAATCATAATACACATTCATGGGATTTTCTAGATAATTCAACAGAGATTCAATAGAATAATTTGAGCTCAATGTATATTCGGAAATTAAAAAAATGAAACCGCACCGATCCTACCTCTTTGGGCATTGACCGACGCTTTGTCGTCTATCCGTCGAAGCTGTTGTGCCTCACCGGAGAGATGGAGGAGAGGAGGAGGGTTGGTGAGGTCTCTCTTTGGTTGAGAGAACTTCCACTAGGAGAAGAACAAATGGGGAAGGATGAGGGCGTTGAGTGTTTAAATAAGAAAACACTTAATTAATTTTACACACCCCCGAATTATCCCGCATCCAAAACTCTCCACGGGGTCGAGGTTAAGCCTTCCTTAGGGTAAACAGCACCTTCTAAGAACAATGGAGGTCTAAATAATTTAATCTGAGACTCCGTTCTAAAGTTATTAAACTCAACGCCCGAGGCTGCTAAATTATGAAAATGCCCCTGGTGGCATTTTTCACAGAAGGCATGCAGTCATGAAAGATACACCCCTCCTAGGGTAAACAACATGTTCTGGACTCAACGGTGCCCTCAGTTTTCCAATATGAGCTATGGTTTAAGAGAGAATTGAGTATAACCATTAAATGTATAAATTAATTATTTATTTATCCGTTTAATGTTCCGTTAACGGGTGAGGGGTCCCAACATCCCGCACCGTCATGCTTTTATGTCATTCGTAGGGTAAACACCCCATTTCGGACCCATCCATACACTCAGATTTATGATCTAAAGCACCATTTAGAAGTTATCCCATTTATTTGGCGTGCCTAGTGTGAACACACTGAAAGTTTAATTCCGGCCACAGCAGTGCTCGGAATCGCACGCCGTCTGAAGGTGCTACTCTGGAATAACATCAAGAATATTCCCAAGTCTTTTATAGTAAAAACGAGGTTCATAAATAATTCCCTCCTTCAAGAATTTTGTCCTAGAAAAGAAAAACCAGAGAACAAGTCAGGGTACTAAGCCCACACCTGGCTCTTTCGTACCCAGAAGAACTCTTGCACAGTCCCGCGTCACCGAACACAGACCAAAGGGTTTGATCTGTTCACGCGAGGTCTGCCCTTGCCGATGACGTGCATAGGGGAAAGCACACATCTTCTTAGGTAAGTCACATGGGATACAACATGCACCCACTCCAGACCATTGGGTTAGGGCAAGGTGGTAGGGATCCTCTCCATCCCTTTGCACAACCTCAAATGGCCCGAAGGTCCTCAGGGGTAGCCCACCTCCCCGACCGAACACCTACGCCGCATTCTGCTACTGGAATCACCGCCCGCACCTGGAACAAGGCCTGGTGATTACCTCCTTCAGAATATCCATATGGTGGAACACCTGAGGATATATGGTCATGCAAGGTTTCATAGTCGATGTCCCACGAACCAGAATCTCTTACATACTCGGAGAGCGAAGGAGTCGACACCATAGACTAAAGAAAAGGTTCCACATCTTCTATTCCCCTAACACAGGGTTACACCGATGCCCCGCGTCACCCTAGTAAAAACTCAAGCATGGAGCAGGGATAAAGATAATTCCACACACAGAGTCTAACAATTCTAAAACAAAAAGTAGAAGAGCTGTAGAGTGTACACATCATGCTCTACAGGATCGTAGACATCCAAAGCTCACAGCTGTCCGCAGTCCCAACTATCAGCTCCCGGAGCCTAACGTAGACCGCCTAGTGGTGATGGAAAGACCTTGTGATGTCGTCCCCCACTTCCAGCTCCTCCCGCTCCTCTACTAGCACCACATATCTGGGTACTAATCCGATCATGACGCTGCCTACGTCGTGGTGGGGAACCTGCTACCTGCCCGAAGCTCTCTGCATGCCTGGTCGGGCAATCCCATGCCAGGTGACCTCTCCCATCGCAAGCATATCACTGACTCTCTCCGGGCTGCAATAGTGCCCTCCGGATCCACTGGGGTGTATGACCATGCCCATGAGTCCGGTTTTTAGAAAGCCACTCGTGTCGAGGTTCTGCTTGCCGATGCCCGCTAGTTGCGACAGACATCTCGGCTCTAACGTGCCTACTGCCACCACCAACTCTAGAACATAACAGGAAGCTCTCTGTCACTAGTGCCTACTCTAGCACCCCGACATATGTTCAAATTCCCAAGGGTACTGTGCCATCATGAATCTCTCGGTGGAGACCCTGCTCAAACTTCCGCACTCGGAAGTTGCCGTCATGGACCAAGTTCAGGTAAAAGCGTGCATGGTCTGCAAAACTAGTCGTGTACTCAGCCACAGTCATCCCTCCCTGCTGAAACTACAAGAGGTACTAAATCCGAATCAAGTGTAATAAGGAGGGAAAAAACTCCTCACAAAACAAAAACTGAAAGTCTCCCCACGAAAGCGACGAGCCATCAAGAAAATGAGTCAACAGACTCCACCAACTCTATGTTGCTCTGCGGAAATGGTTGGCGGCCAAATCCACCATAAAATTTGTCAGCGTCTGCACAAGCCTGAAGAGGTGAACCACTATCTCTAGCCAAAACTCTTCTTCCTGAGGGTCTGGCTCACCACTGAACCTCAGCGTTCTCTACCACTGGAACTCGCGGAGCGCGCTCAACCTACGATCATGCTCAGTCTGCTCTGCTGGTGCTGACTACAGCTCAACAGGTGGGGGTGCTGCTACCGGCCCACCCGAAGAAAGGGGCTCACATGATGGGACTTGGAATGAGGCCTCGTAGCTCACAGGGTCATCGTCACTCACCAAAGCTGGTATCCTGGCTAGTTGTCTTCGCGGAAACATCCTGAATATTATTAAGGAGTGATGCGGTCAGATTTGAATATATGTATATAACCGTCACAACAATGGGGAGCTGACTCAAGAAAGATAGTCAATGACTCAATCCTATGTGATTCACAAACCAATTTTCTCTACATCAAGTGTCTTAGCATGCCGAGTCAAAAAGCGGGTTATCAGGGCCCTGGTGAATGGATATGTCGGCTGCCACACCATCACTAGACTACCTGGACTGAGTGCCGCTCTCGATACAGGTTAACACTGTTTCCCTAAATCCCAACAAATTCCTTTTTAGGGACATTCGAACAATTTCCCAAAGAACGAACCACCTATGATACCACTTTTTCATGACTCGACCCTACCCGGGCTCGAGCCGCAACTACACCAAGTTCGCCTCCATAGGATAAGAGATGGCGACCAGCGCCGAAGGCACAACAAATAGGGGAGGCCTTTGCCTAAGTACCTGTACACACACATGCAGCCCACTCAATGCAGAAGTGTAGAGTAAAAAAGAAAATCAAAGTACCAACTGCTATAAATAAACCACTAATGTGAATCGATCTCTAGTCAGTACAAAGTAAAATCTGAAGGTAAACTGAAAAGAAAAGGGAAAAACACGTGCAAAACCAAAAAAGTGCCACAACCCGGCAACAGGTGAACAAAAGTAAACAGCTGGAAGGGTCCCCCACCTGGAACCCGAATACGACCACCGCACGCAGTCCAAGCTCCCGATCTCCTAAACTCCTTTGACGTCACGAACATCCTGTCCGTTGTCTACAAGGTCACACCAAGTGCGGGAAAAGCCCAAGTAGGGGTGAGTATAAAATCACTCAGTATGATGCCCCGAAGGCTCGAGGGAGAAACAAAGGAGCTACCGAAGGGTGAGCAGTAGATCGAATCGGGGAATGTAAAGGAGTACAACAGAGAGTCCAGTAAAGAATACAACAAAGAGTGCAATAGAGTAACGGTAGAGAGTCCAGCTCAACCCAACAAGAGAAATGAGGTAGACTCGTCCAGACACAAGGAGCTGGAAATGGTGAGAAAATGAACTTATCGTCAAGTCTTCGCTACCTATATCAGGAAAGTATACTCAATCAACCATGAGAATCTAGACACAGAAAGCACATGGAATACACCACACATCTTCGCCTTTCCTGGAGGGATAGTAACCAAGCCCAAGAAGTGGGTACTGTAACAATGTATATACATATATATATGCTCTGTCAAAAAAACTGAACTAGATCGTAAGGGGATCTCTTTCCCTTAGCTTGGCCCAAGAAAGTGAGTAGCCAACAGTCCCATAAGTAAACAGAATCGATGCCCATCATCTCACACGTCTGCCCCGATCTGGAAGTCAAGGGGATCAAATCACCACACCTTGACACTATCCGCTTTGGGTGGCACTGACTTACCCAAATGGTTTTAGGTCGTGTCGCAAGGACATGTCTCAGTAGGTAAAGCACCCCTCATACTTGAGAGTTCTGGGGGGAATGTCAAACCATACCTTTCCACTGCCCCACAGTTGAGAGGTATCCTCAATGTAGACATACGACCCCCTGCCCAGCCCCGATGGAGGGTAATAGCTACAAGTTGATGGGTTCCCACTGGAGGGAGACCCAGCAAGAGTCGATGGGTGCCACACTGTCCAATCCCGTAAAAGGGTAATCCACTGGAGGGAGTCCCGGATAATGTCTTCAAGGAGTCCCAATGCCCAGTCCCATAAAAGGGTCCTCCACTGGAGGGAGGCTCAGAACCGACATTGGGGACCACTTCCCACCCCATATGGAGGTAAAAACGGCCTCGGGGACCACTTCCCAGCCCCACTGGAGGTAAACCCGGGACTTCTCTGGCCATCCCTACTAGATGGTACTGCTCAGTGAACACTGCTGTACTAGCCATCCCTACTGGATGGTAACCCTTTGCTCATCCCGGCTGGATGGTACCGCTCTGGCCATCCCTGTTGGATGGTACAACTGGCCACCCCTACTAGATGGTACCCCACTAACCAGCCCTGCTGGAAACAACCTCCTGTCCAGCCGTACTGGAAACAACCTCGTGGGTAGAGGATCGGTGCCCGCATAATGTGTTGGTCACACAGAATCCCCAAGAACTCTACCCGGGAACACGAAGTAACTATTCTGGACAAACCATCGAGAATAGAACTAGGGGAAACCACTCAACCCTGCTAGTCGAAACCATCGTGAATAAGAAGAGGGGGAAACCCACTCAACCCTACTAGTCATACAAAGAAGAACAAAACCAAGGGAAACTCAACCCTGCTAGTCAATCAAATGAGAAAAGAACAGGGGGAAACTCAACCCTACTGGTCAAACAAATGAGAACAGAACCAGGGGGAACTCAACCCTGATGGTCAAACAAACAAGAACATAAGGACCCTCTACGTCGCGAGAGGTCAAAGGTACGCATAGCAAAACACGGTACACACATGGGGCCCACACGACGTGTGGCCCCAAATCAACCCCAACAGAGCGCGCCAACGTTCTCAGGTACAAACAACCACATGTACTTCCATACGTTCCCGTATACACCCAGATTATACCACGTTTCTATCCCAAAGGCTATCATGCACACGATGCCTAACGTCTATGCGAAGGGTGTAAATCTAATAACTCAAACATTCCACCTCAACGGCCTAGGCACGACCAACTAAAATTATTCAAGTATTAATTCACTCACACGTTAGTGCATGCGATCACACGCCAAGGGTCCGCTACAAACACAGTATGATGAACCGCCACTGGAGAACCCTTCATTTTTCCACATTTTATAAGATCGCGTAAGAGGATACACTTGCCTGAAGAGATTTAACCATAGTAGTCCTCGTGAAAAAACATGCGAGATAGGCTTTTTACTCGCCCACAATAGATACCTAACAGAAAAGTCGCCAACACTGCTTTATGCCAGAACAACGTCCCGTGGTCCTGAGCATTGGCCCCAAAAACAGTCAGGTGCATCACACCACTGTGATCCCCTCGGGAAAACACGTCAAAAGGACTGCCCACTTGAGTGGAACGAATATCCGGAGAAAAATAAGCGTTCCGACATACTGAACATGAGCGGTGCTACGTGGGACAGACATCCCAGTCCCGAACCACAACAAACGGATCACACCGTTGCGATCCTCTCAAAAAAGTACACAAGTTCGATTAATCCGTTGTCCAAAATGGACACCCGGTGAAGGAGATAGAAATTCACCATCAACACCCAAAATGACCATCGTGGGGCCCACACCATCATGCGGCACCAAAGCTGGGGGATTTCGCCTTTTCAATGCCCTCGGAAAAACACCCATGATCGACTACTCGCACGCCCCGAACGAACGTCCGATGAAAAGGTTGTAATGCGCTGCACGTAGCTCGAAAGACGGCCTGTGGGGCCCACAACTCAACTCCAGTTTCAACGCCCGAAAACACACTGAAAACCTCTAGCTCAATGCCAGGGTCGCAACTTCACTGACAGCGCTCAAAACGGACGTCGGATGCATCTGCGCCGTCCAAAACAATATCCCCCATAAAAACGTCAAACTAATTAAAGGTGTGCCGTTCCTCCACGCCACCTCGTTTCGAGAATTAAAATTTCTTTAGACCATCTCAAGATGTTCGTCTCGACGCCAGAAAGTCACTGCCACAGATGGCACACAAAACGGACTCCCGTAATGAAAATTGCGTGCGTCCGAAGAGGGGGAATGAATCCCCTGGGGCAGGACCGACCGGTCCGCCTAGCATAGGCCGGCCCAGCTCGCAGCGCCGGCCCGCAGCTCAGCCGAGCGGGCCGGCCATGGACCCATGGTCCACGTGGAGACCAGCCCTTGTGGCTGGCCTTCCCTACCGCGTGAAGACCTGCGAGACGCGGGTCGTTGTTCCCCCGGGGTCGCGCGCTGCGACCCCTGTTCACCTGAGCGCCGACGCCGCGCGCCCGACCTGCTCCTCGTTGCCCCCAGCTCGTCGCGGCCGCTCCTCCTCAATTCCTAATGCCGACCGCCCGCGCCGCCCTGCTGACAAGCCGCCGCCTCTTCTTGGACCCCTTCCACGTCACCGCGGACCACCAGACCCTCGCCGAAAAAACACCAAACGACCTCCAAAACCCGCAATCTTCGGCCAACTTTTGTAATCGACTCCGAACTCGGATTTCAATTCCGAAAAGTGCTTCGGAAATCTCAGAAAACATACTACAAATTCATGTTCTTTTATAGATAATTAAACAGAGATTATATGCAATAATTTACGCTCAAATTAGATTCAGAAATTAAAAAAAATATAACCGCAATGATCAGACCTCTTTGGGTGTTGCCTGACCCTTTGTCGTCGATCCGCCAGAGATGTCGTGCCTCGCCAAAGAGGTGGAGGAGAGGAGGAGGGTTGGTGAGGGTTATCCTTGTTTGAGGGATCTTCCGCCAGGAGAAGCCAAAATGGGGAAGCAAGAGGGTGTTGAGTGTTTAAATAAGAAAACACTTAATTAATTTGACACACCCCCGAATTATCCCGCATCTGAAACTCTTGACAGGGTCGAGGTTAAGCCTCCCCTAAGGTAAACACCAGCTTCCGAGCACAACTGCAGTCTCCAAATCTTAATCCGAGCCTCCATTCCAAAGTTATTAAACTCAACTTTTGAGGCCGCTAATTTACGAAAATTCCCATGGCAGAATTTTTCACAAAAGGCCCGCGACCGCGAAAGATACACACCTCCTAGGGTAAACGACACGTTCTGGACTCAGCGGTGCACTCAGTTTTCCAATACAAGTATCCGTTTAATATATAATTTAGTTTAACCATTAAACCAATAAATTAATTAATTATTTATCCATTTAATGTTCTATTAATGGGTGAGGGGTCTCAACGTCCCGCGCCGACATGATTTATGTCATTCCTAGGGTAAACACCGCATTTCGGACCCATCCGTACCCTCAGATTTATGATCTGACGCACCATTTAAGAGTTATACAATTTATTTGGTGTGCCCAGTGTGAACGCACTGAAAATTTAATTCCGTCCACACCGGGGCCTGGAATCGCACGCCGTCTGAAGGCGCTGCTCTGGAATAACATCAAGAATATTCCAAAGTCTTTTATAGCAAAAACCAGGTTCTTAAATAAAGTGTCATATAACTAAAATGACATTTCTCATTTTTTTGTAGATGTGTTGAATGTAAAATAATAATAATTATCCTCTAGTTATGTTATTTCTTTATAGAAACATTATCAATTTGTTTATTTGGGTTGGTTAAGTGATTTATCACATAGATTCATTTTATTTTTAAGTAAAATATATATTTTTTAATCCAATTAAAGTTATTTTAAAAATAAGTATTTAAATCTATCTTGGTTTATGTAAAATCTAATATTTTCATGTATTTTATTATAATAAAAAATCTATTTATATTTTAAACCATATTTAAAAAAAACTCTTTATGATCTCTTCTTCACATAAAAATGTCTTGACATAATGCTTTGTATATGAAAATTTATTTTTAAAATTGTGTTTACTGAACTTTTTTTTAACCAATAAGAGAGTGGAATTGATACCATATTCTAAAATAAAAATTGATATAGGGAAATCATACTTGAAAATGAATTTAACAAGGTAAAGGTGATTACTTTTTCTTTTTTAAATATATTTTACTAAGGAAAAAAATTAGAGACACTCATTTAATTCCCTTGAAAATGTTATTTTCATATGTGTTTGTTAAACTTTTTATAATTAAATGGAAATTATGGAATGAATTTTATCCCACATATTGGTATAAATTGAATGAAATTAAATTTTTTGTGTATATAATATTAAAAACTTAAGGGTAGTTAGACCCTATGTTGGGTTACTGAAAAGTGAATACTATTAAAGTAAATTTTATAAAATAAGGGGATTTTGATGTCACTTAAAGCATGGTATTTCATCGTATTTTTACTTTTTATTCCTCTATTTTTTGTACATGATATATATTGGTAGTCCATGGATATGGTATCACCTTTTTCCTATCTAGATTGTTTTAGACTATTTCTTATGCATTTATTATTTCCACGTTTTCTCTTTTTCTATTAAAATGTATATTACTGATAAAAATAATTTATATTATTTTTTATTAGTATTTTATAATTTTTGATATAATTCTGGAATTTGGTTTGTTAAAATAATGAATTTAGTTGATATAAATAGGTTTGAATTTTTTTATGAATAAGGGTTATAGGTTTGACCTTGATAATCCTACCATTTTATAGAACATTACTAATCTATGTTATATATCATGTCTATTGTGATATTTTAGAGCTTGTATATTGCTATGTTGTGGAAACCTTATGTTATAATTTAATTCTATGATAGTGATATGATCATATTATTCAGTGGTTTTTTTGATATTTTATATATGAAACCATGAAATAGTCTATATTTATTATAGTTGAATAGAACCTTTTATTACATGTTCTTGATTGATACATATATACAAAGTGGATGTGGGAATAAATATATATATAACCAAATTATTCTTTCCTGTTTGAGGAATATGTATGTTCTCTAGAACAAAATCGTTTTACTATCCAATGTGATAATGAAATGGTGTTCTAGTACTTGATCATTTTAAACTCCAATATAAGGACGGTGGGGTTCCCTAGTAAAATATTTTTCCTCCCTCATATGTGTAGATGATTGGGGTGTATTGAGACATGATTATTTTTTCCACTCTATATGAGGATACTTATATATATACACAATACCTCCTACATTAGATAGATTTGGTTAGAATTAACTGATGAAAGGGTCCATTTGAAGGATAGTTATTCTATCTAGATTTCGTTTCGTAGATTAATTCTAGTTTGGTTGATGTGAGTGAGTATTTATTTGAGTTCTGTAATCATATGATATTTGACTACCTAATTCATAAAGAAATATAAATAATTTATTTTAAATCATTTCAATTTAAATTTATTTTATTATATGATAAATACTATATAACTTTGATAATAACTATATGCGTTATTTATAAGAATGTAAATGTAAATATATGTTTTTTCAGAAACCTATTATATCACATTTTGTTTTGAGACATTGTTGGTGGTTCTATACTGAATATTTATTCACACACGCTTCATGGACTCTCTACTGGTTATGTTTCTACTACATTACTTAACTTCACTATGAAATGGTACTCAAGTATCTACTTGATGTTTTTGTATTGGTATTATGTGTCAGAGGAGGGGTTTTGATCTCTACATTTGTATTATATAGGATGGTTAACTATTCAAAGGAAATGTTTGGATCATCACCAATTCATTTTTTGTTCATTTATTCCCTATTTGGTTTGGATTTATTTCCAACCTATATTTATACTATACATTGCTTATTGTTTGGTCTGAGATGCATTCATGAAGATTTTTTTATTATTTTATAGATAGATTCACTCATTTATGACTTCATTCTTATATGGTTTTTTTAAAAACATACGAAATATAGATGAGTTAAGCATAAATTCAAGGAGGATCCAGTTATGAATTTTATATAGTTATATAGTGGTAAAATTATTCATTGATAGTATAATAAGATCTTCAATGCTTTTTGTAAGCCCTCAGGTGTCAGGGAATTATCATATGGTATTTGTTCACATGATATTAGTATGGACTGAGTACTCTTGTAATAGAATCTATATAGTGGTATTAGAGTGGTGTTTTGAGAATTTCTATGATTTTTTTATAAGTGATATAAGAGTTCTTGGATTTGAAAAGTAACCCATAACAAGGCCCGATAAACCTATTTATAGTGGAAGATTATGTTAAAATGGGATTCCAAAGTGTTTGGTTTAGGATCCATAGGTGCGAGTGAGTATTTTTCCTGGGATGTATTAAGTATGACATTGAGAAACATGACTGTTGCATAGGTATCAATAAGGATACCTGTTCCTTTCAATATCATGCATTAGAATTATATTCATTTTTTAGTCTCTAGTAAGATGAGATGACATATCATACTCTTTCCTATGTTTTTTTATTGTAGATAGAAAATATTTTTGTTTTTTAATAGCTAAAACATCAGTCAGATATGAATTTTTATTTCATATTTATCTAATGATGATGATTTGGTTAGTATGATTTACCAAATAATTTTTTATGATTTTTTGATTATTATTAATGATATATCGTTTATCTTATATGATGTTATACTGGAAAACAAGATAATTTTAAAAAAAATTAATTTTTTGAATATAATTAAATTCATAATTTGTGTTAACTATTCGTCATGAGAATAGTTTTTTTAGTAATACATACCAGTCATGTATTTTGTTTCCATGTTTGGTTATTCCTAGTTTAGTAGTCTTCTTATTATTCTATTTAGTGATTTATAGCTATGATCCATTCGTATTGTTTACTTTACACACCATATTGAGCATGGTATATAAGTCCTTATTTCAATTCATATAATATTTGGTATCATTAGACCTGAGAAATTGTGTGTGGCATATTTCCATATATTAATAGTTTCTAAGAACAATTTAGTGTTCCCAATTAAAAGGATCTTCATTGAAGAAATATTTGATCCATATTATTGATAAGGTAATTTCTTAAAATTAGAAGGAATTTGTTTCATAGAAAATCCTATTATTAATTTTAAATGAGGAGAATATTAGTGTGAATCTATCTAAATAACCATATGTTTTAAAGTAAAAGGGTTATATGATTATTTGAAAGTATTTTTTTAATAATTGGTTTTATGAAAGATCATTTCTTTAAATGTGGAATATCAATTTTGAATTTTGAAAAGATATATATCATAGGGTAAAAACCGAATTAGTTTCCTTTTTTATTAAATGGTATATAGTTTTGAAATCCAATGATTAATTATGGACACTTTGTTTTAGAAATATATGGTGAAATGGAACATTGAAATTGAACGGTTAATGTAAAATAGTTATTTATCAAAATATATACATGAATTGTTTTTAATTTAGATAAATTGAGAAATTATATGATTTTATAATGTGTGGGGTTTTGAAATCATGGTGTCAAAAATCCTCAATAAAAAAATATTTTAATGAATAGAAAGAAAATAGTGGTTAGAGAGTAGCGCTATGGGATTTATTGTGGGGAGCACATTTAATCAGGGTTTGAAAAGATGGTTTATAATAAACATGGAATCATAAGATATATTCATTGGTATTTTATGAATAGGTATCCTATTTAAATTGGTGGTTCATATTCGTTTTGTAAGACTTTCATTAAAATCATCGAGGCTAATAGATAGGTATTCCAGTATTAGATGTCACTATGCTTTTTGGATTTTTTTCACATTGCGTTAATTTTTATATATGTTGAATTTAAATTATTACTTATTGTTTTTGAAATATGTTTTGAAAAATTAATGGGATAATTATATAATATTAATAGTTTTCTAAGGTAGGAGTATTAAATAAGAGTTTCCTACAAAGTATAAATGATGAGAAGTCATATGTTGAACATTTTATATTGAATATTGTCCCATTCATTTGAATACTTGGTTGATTATGAAAATTAATTATTTGATAAAAAAGTCCATTTCAAATTTTGGATTTTGGGAAAGGGAAAATATTTAAATTGGGATCATGTTATCAAATTTAATGTTTGATATTTCTATATGAGATGTTATGGGACATAATTTTAGGATTGGTAGTCGATTTGGGTGTCTGGGTAAGTTGAAAACAGGTGACAATAATAGTATTTGGAAGAAGATGACATCTGCTAAAAGGTAAAGAATTACTAGGTACATGGTGGGATAAATATAGGAAGGAGTACTCAGGGGTTCCACTAGGTACTTGGTAAGACCATGTTGGGTTTTTAGGACGGTTTTAACTGAAATTTTTTCCTTAACCCATTTTGAGCCATTTTCCCATTCAAATGAACATCACTATCTAAATCCAATAAAGGGATCCTTCCATGGATCATTGATGTTACTTATTCCCCCTTCTATTACTTTTTTGTTCATGTTTGATCCATGAGAGTTTCTTCATACAAATATAATAGAAGTCTTTATCCATATTATCCCCTTCCCTCTTTTTACACCTTAATTGTTTCCATCACACTTATTCGTATTCACTTCCACAAAACAGGGTTTCCACAGCACCACCCATTAATAGTTAAAAAAATGTTCTGATAAAGGGAACATTAATCAATGATAAAAAAGCACTATTAAAAGTGACCCTTCATTAGCGCTTTTTTAGCACAAATAAAGGCACTTTCTTTATTAGTGTTTTTTATCACTATTAAAGGGAACCACTTTATTAGTGATTTTTTTAATAGTGTAGATAAGGGGGGGGGATTTATCAAAGCTTCTACCTAGTGCTGATAAAGTTTATATTTAAAAAAAATCATGAAAAATAATATATTGATATATAAGTATATTTATGTTGATATAAATATAATATATATTTTTTAAATATGTTTTTGATAAGTATAAATAGACTATTACATTTAATATGTATTAAATTTAGTGAAAATGGATTTAAAATATTTTATAAAATATTATTAATTAATAAGATTCTAATTATCATCAACTAATAATCATTTAATAACAATTTGAAGACGCTGAAAATAAAAAAATTTAATAAAAGTCCTAAATTAAGTTGAAAATGTAACTCAAACTTTAAATAGCCATAACTTCTGATCTGGGTGTGAGTTTGAGCTCTACAACATATCAAATCAATTTCTATGAAAATATCTAAATTCTTATGTCCATGTGAACATTTTTTTCACATTTTTAGAGGGAAAAAGGCCTAGAAGGCCTATAAAATAGTGTTTTTTGTCCAGATACCCAAATATTTTAACATTTGATAGAATTTAAGCCTTATTTCGGGGGGGGGGGGGTTTGACCTTTTTCACTGGAGATAGAATTTATTCCTAGGGTTTAAATTTATATTGATATTATGGATTTTAAATTTTACATTTTTTAATAATATAACATTACTTGTAATCAAGTTTATAACAATATATACATATTTTTTTATATATTCTCCCATTAAATTTTAATTTTATACATAAAAAATTAATCATATTTATATATAAATTATATTTCTCAATATATAACGCTTATCTAAATAAAAAATAATATAAATTTTATTTAAAATATAACCATATTAATATTTATATACATATATGAGGTGTGTGTGTGTGTTTATTAGTGTGTGTTTGTATTGGACAACTGATATATATTTTATATATATATATATATTCTCAACATATATATATATATATTAATATATAAAATTTGTAAATATATATAAATATGTATTATTAGACTTAAAAATACATATATAATATGTGTGTGTGTGTTTTATATATGCATTTATTTATTTATAAACACACACAAAAAACATGTTTTATAAATGTATTTAAAACTTATCGTATAAATATAAATTAATATATGAATAAATATTTTAATATATAATTATAACTATATATATATATTAATATAAATATATTTATATATAAATATATTAATATTCATATATATATATATATTAACATAACTAAATAAATATATATTGACATAAATATATATATTTTAACATATATATTAATATATATATATATATGTGTGTGTGTGTCTGTGTGTGTATATATATATATATTAATATATGAGTAAATATACCAACATATATATAAATAAATAGATATATTAAAAATGGAATAGAAAAATAGTATCATGGAGTGGTAAAGGCCTAAGCGCTATAAGAAACAGGTCACGAGTTCAAATCCTGGGGGAGCCAGGTCACACACGCTGGTGGGGAATAAGGCTTAGCGCTATTAATGGGGGTTGGGGCACTGTTAAAGGCTTGGGGTGGTAGGGGCGTGTGGGCTGGGGTGGGGGTGGGGCACTGTTGAAGTGGGGATTCAAGTATTTTGGAATACCCTACCCATTTTATCGAAATATTTTTTTTTTCTATTTTTCATAATTTTATCGGGGATTTTTTTAGCATGGATAAAAGTGGTGTTTTATCATCTCTATTTTAGCGCTGATAAAAGGGGCCTTTATTCGCAATTTTCTAAGCGGTGACAAAAGGGACACCCCTTTATATTCACCTTGAATAACAAGACTTTTCAAGCGATGTTAATTCCCTTTTCTAGAGCTGGTAAAGGCCATATTTGAAGTCGTGATTTGATTTTGTTATTTCAATAACTAATTTTGAAATCAACTCCTAATATAGGTCTTCCATATATCTTATCCTATGGAATATTCTATAGGCTATTTTTTATCCATTCATAAGTGTTTTGAGGGATGAAAATCATGGTATGTTTCATTATAGGGGTTTTCTAGTTTTTATTTGATATAAAATGGGGTTTATGGTGGTAATATTTAGAGATTTTTTGTCATTTTATTTTTGGATGAATTTTAAAGGTTATTCCACGGGTTCCCTTTTTTTATATCTTACAAATTATTTATATGAATCAATTACATGGGTGGGGTTGGTTATGAAATATTATTTGTGGAGTTTTAATTTGTTTTCCAATGATTGCTGATAATTGTTAGGTCACTCAAATGGTATTGTTAGGGGGTATGAACTCTCTAATGGATTACTAGTCAATTTATATGATATGAATGATTTATGTTTTCTACGTCATCAATAAATATTACTCATATTTTTTGAGATTTTAATCGGTAGTTTTACAATGGAGTTTTATAACAATCCATGAAATTTCAAAAAAACTCTGGTGGAGATATATTTTGGATTAGATTAATTTTAATTTTTTTTAACCCTTGATAAATTAATATGTTTATGTTGATCTCTTGTTTACTTTTATCAGTTTTAATAATATTTATATTGAATGAGTATGGATAAAAATCTATATTACTTATGGGTGTGATTTATTGTTGTACCTGAGCTGCTTGAAGCATATAAGGGAGTTTAGAACATATTATTGAGCTAAACCTTGAAGTGATTTTTTTAATTATACATGGAATAATAATTGGGTCCTTACTCATGTGTTTCATAACAGAATCTGCCTTTACACTTTAAACTGAATGAGATACAGTACAAAGAATAATACATAACCTCCAACCAATTCATTAATTTGGTGAAGACATAACACCTGGGTTATGTGGGTTGGACAGGAGTGTCATGATATAACCATATTATTTATTCAAATGAATCTAATACTATAAAATCTAGTTGTAGTTGTTTTAAACAAGGATTTTATCCCATCATGGTTTATGTTGAAAATTATATTTTCAAGGATTTTTTTTAAGAAACCCACTTTTGATATTTCCTCCTTCCTTTAAAAAACATCCTTGGTATTTCATCTTTATATCAAAAGGGTTTAATAGGAAAGCCTACCCATATAAACATTATTTTATATAGGGGGTTACTCAACTTGTTTCTAACTGATAAGATAATGGACTATACTTGTTTTCTTAAAGAAATATGAATTTTGGAAAATATAAATTTGAAATGAATTTTTCAAGGTAAAGGTGTGGACTCTATTCCTTCCGAAATATGTTTTAATAAGAACACAACATATACAAACTCATTAAATTCCATTTAAAAATCTTTATATCATAATTGTCGGTTAGAGTTATTATTAGTAAATTGAAAATATGGAATCAATTTTATCCCACTTACTAGTATTAATAGAGTGATGTTCAAAGCATCTAGGTATATGATATGCCTAAATGATGTGTAGAGGGACCCTACGGTTGGTGAGTTATAAGTGAATAATATTATAGTAGAGTGGTAAATTAAATGGTTATTGGTCTAACAATAAAAGGATAAAATAAGGAACATCAAGGAATATTATCCATGGTTGAATATTTATGCCTCTGATTCTCAATTCATGTTTTATTTGGGTAAACCATGTATATGTTTTTAACAACATTTCCTAAACCTCCATGTCTAAGTAGGACAGACACCAGAACCCATATACACTTATCTATACGGAAGAGGCCACTGACTAGTATTGATGGTCTAGACACCATCAATAGAGAGACTATATCATCTATATCATGGATAATCCATTCATATATGTCAAAAAAATAAGATTTAATATAATTATTATAGTAACAGGGGAAAAAATAAATAATAAAATATAATATTGCATGGAACCAAGTCATAAAAATATTTAAATATTCATTCTATAGTAGAATAAAAATCCAAGGTGATATGTGCATGTAGAATAAAAAATAATCTCTACTTAAATCCTCTATAATACGTTTTGGTAGTACCACTAATGTATTTCTCATATATTCCACCATCCACCAGGGGACCATTTACCTTTATAGGATCCCTATACAAGAAATCTTCACAAGCACCAAGATTACCATATATGGTGTGAGGAATATAATCCTATAGGACACCACCAATGTGTCTTTAGAAAATTATAAAATTTATATCATTTTAATTTCACTATAAAATAAATTCACAAGAAATTATAAATTCATGTAATGGGAACCATGGTTCTAACCAAGCCTCCATGGGCCTCAACTGTACATGTTTAAGCTCCATTGATGATTGTTATACAATGATTTTTGGTATATCTAAGAACAAAACTCACAGAAGGTGTACATTTTACTTGGAATCTTCAAGTCATCTAGTGATCATAGTATATGACATCCACAAATGTTCATGTGGACATACTATTGGGTTTCCTTTTTTCATAATGTAACAATGATACTCAACAACCACAATGCATATTATCATCCTATGTGCATAAATTGTACATGCTATGTGGAATTCACTATGCATTGAGTAAATATGATGCACAATATTCCCCAGGAAAAACGATGCCCCAACCCTACGTCTAAGAACATTGTAATCATGATCGCATGTTATAAGAACTCACCTATAAGTGATACCCATAACATAATGGTCTACATATATCATTACCAATGAAATACATCCCAAGTCATGGTAACCCACATAAAACGGTAGAGAATACAAAGGAAGATAACAACATGCCATTATAAGAGAATTGTAGAAACATAAGATATATGTGATAGACATAAAACATGAAAAAATTCTATAGGAATAATAATAGAACCAATCATCTTAAAAGTTTCTCACATGACACCCACATATACATGTAATCATAATAAATCATTGAAAATAAGAAATTCAATTTAAGAATAATTCAACGGAAACAAGTGTATATAGGATCCCAAAAATGGTAAGGATGTTCCTGCCTCAAGGTTGATGATTAAGAACTCCATGGAACAACAAAAGAATGAAGAACATAACATATCACACAACCATTTAGAATGAGGTCACACACATAGGATACCAAAATAGGGGTTCAGTTTGTCGAGAAAGTTGTTTAGAATGGGGAATCAAGAAGATTATATTCCAAGAATGGGTTTCTATAATCATACACATTAAATCGTCTCATAGTGGAACCAATTAAAAGGTATTTCAATGGAGATAATGACAATTCAATTTATCCATTTTTTTCAAATATTGGATAATTACTTTTAAAAAAAATATAGAATAGATCCTTGGGTATAGATATTGGACACCATCCAGCCAACGTTATAATTTTTATTCCTGAAAAGGGGGAAGAGGGGGCCCCTGAATGACCAAACAAAAAAACAACTCGTATTATGGGGGCCGGAATAAATGGAGCCCAAGGGCATCGCCCCGTATTAGGTTCACCCCCTCCGGTTTCATACTGGACAAAATTCTATTATTAATCCATCAACAAAAAATATATTCAAGAAGAAAAAAGTCTCAAGATGATCATTCTATGATGACATACCCAAAAATTACCACATTTTCTAAGAGTTCTATCTCTTGTTAAGGGGGTAATCATTGAAACACTTTTCCCTCCACTAAAAAACTAATGAATCATCATTGGATATATTTTATCTCATTAATATTCCTATAAGAAGACGTCTAGAAAGATTATTTATAATCATATACCCTTATAATATCCATATATTATGGAAGATCTTGACTCTGTCAAGGAGTATTATCAACAAGATAGATCCTCCACTAATTTAAGAAGTGAATAAGGGAACATCATCAGATATTCATGAAAATCACATATCTAACATATATATGTAAATAAATCAATGAAGATAGAGAATATATAATAAATCTAAGAATAAATCAATTTTTCAGCATCAATGAATTGTTCCATCATTGAAAATTAGTGGGAAGTTGAATATGAGTGAGAAGATTCATGGGAGGGAGTATAAAATCCAGATTAATAACATGATGGGTCATAATTTTATAATTAATATGGTCAAATGATTTGAATAAATAACATACGGTGTGTATTAATTGCACCCTCAGACTGGTCACATTGGCTACCTAGTGGGACTCACTAGGGAGCTGGTGGGTTCTTAGTATTTTTAGAGACCAACCACCAGCACCACCATCTAGCTAGTAGATCCCCTAGGCAAGTCAATGGTGTTTTTATCCATTATACATATCTTTTGCACCACCATTTAATAAATCATACTATGACCCCCTATAAATTTAATTCTAACCCCTAAAAAATCATATAATTGAGGAAACACAGCAGTAGTGGAAACTTTTTATAATATTAAGCATCTCAATCATTTAAAGAATGTGAGGATTGTATAATTATACCACTATAATGAATTATCATACTCTAAGTATATTCAAAGGTTCCACTGAAAAAATACCGTAAATTGAGCTCAAATATCAACCTAGTACTCCCATGTATCCTCCTTGATCCTTCCATGACCCCATAGGATCTAGAAAGGTTGTAATAACTCCCATTAAATAACTTTCTCACTCTAGAATACTATATTCACTAGGATATCCCCATATAATTTGTTAGGATCCAGTTCAACATCTTCATTGTTGATGAAATTAATGAGATCATGCACATATCTCTAGATCTGAGACACTTGAAACACATCATGTATGCTTCTATAATGGCAAGGAAGATCCATATTGTATACCAATATCCCAACCATCTTGGTGACATCAAAGGGTTCAACATAGAGCAACCATATCTTAACTTAAATCCTCATGGATTGGTGGCCCAAATATTATTCACTCTCATAATAACATGGCTCCTAAAGGAAAATCCAAAAGTATCTTCCTATGGTAAACATAAGACCTCTATCATATATGAGTTCTGATCATTCTATTTTGAACCTGTTTCACTCCATCATTGTTCACCAATGTATTGTTAGCTCCCCCAATTGCTGCCTCACTAGGCTCATTCCAACAAAGCGATGAATGGAATGGCATATTATAATAATCCTTATAATGTACCCACTAAATTGAATCATGGTAACTATTTTCTTGGTGATATCAACCTAGGATAGGAGATCATCCATTGACCCACTGATGTCTAGGACATAATATGGTATCATATCATCATGTGAGGGAGTTATCCTCATTTTATGTCTATCTCTACGCGGATGGTACATTGTACTCAATCTCAATTGAGTCCTTAAGGCCTTCTACAAGACCATACAAAACAATGAAAAAAACATATGTATATATAAAATATTATTCTGAAAGGAACTCCATAATATATTACTATTTATTTGGCATAAATATTTACTCGACCATCTACTAAATGGGTCTAATGGATTAGTAAGATATGAGAAAAAAAATTAGCTGATCAATAATAACCCATACAACGTCACAACTCTAAGAGGTTATGGGTAACCCAATTCAAAATTACATGGAGATATATTCCCACTTCCACATAGTAAATGGATTTAGATGGAGAAAGCCACTAGGAGGTGGGTGAATAACCTATATACTTTAGAGGGTAAGGCATCATGGTACAAATATAGAAATGTGCCTCTTCATCTCTATCCAACAAAACTAGCACTTTTAGTCTTGGTATATCTTTTTCATCTCAGTATGTGCCTCCCACATAGAGGTATAAAATTATCAAATCATATTTGCATAATGGATTTAGGGACTATAACTCTCTAATTTATAAGTATCACAATATAAGTATCCAACTCCCACCAAGATATCAGTTCACCACCTGTAAGTTATTCCAACATCAAAAAATATTTATAGAAGAGTTCTTGTCCAAAATTTACTCAGTATACTAAAAAATAATTGACCACAAATAGAGTACACTAAATTGATCCCTGATCCACAGAAGTATCCATCCTCTAGTCACTCAACAAGACCATCGATAACCACAATTTCTCTGATATTCATTCCACAAACTCTTGAGATACATATGTATCATGACTATGTTTATTTTCAATGTAATTACTTATAAATACTAAAAATTTCATCTCAGGAAATGCCTCGCCAAACTTGTCCAACAACCGTTACTTCAGTAACTACAAAATCAGTATATTCATGGATACTAATAAATGAGGGATGTTCTAGATAAAAAATTAGCATTGTACTTCTAATTCACATAGTTCATGATCCAAAACACATAATGGGAGTGTTTGTAATACATAAATACCTAAACATTATCTAGGTCAATGGTTATACTAGTCTCATACACCACATTCCACATGAAATTATTTTCATGAATCCAAACATTACACTTCAATAGTTATGAATGAACCTAATGAGCTCAAAGTGTACTCAAGACTATCTGAAGATGTCAGAGATGCATATCTACTACCAGTGAGTAGATGAGTGTGCCATAAATGAATACCACAAATAACATGTCAATATACTAGTGTAAGATCATATTCATGAGATCCATGACCATTTATAACACATTATTTACTCCAAACTACTTTACCATGTTCTTGTATAGAACATAACTTCTATAAAACGCCATAATTGGGATGTATATATCTCTAATCCATTACTAGTGGTATCTAGATCATAGATCAATCAATAACAATAACGGGGATCCCTATAACTAATCAATGAGATCTAGGATTTTGGGAAAACGATATATATTATTTACTATAAATTGATTCTTCATTTTTTAATATATATATATCTGAAAAGTATCATTCTAATTCTTGGTGAAAAATAAAATTTCTCAAATGGCGATGTAGTCATCATTATAAATCCCTTATACTCCAAGCAGTTGAGTTTTACCGTGAGTTCCTTTACCTCGGTCGGTGTTTTATAACAAGGGAGTATTGAAATGGGATACTTTCTTCGCATAAGATCTATCTCAATTTAAACTACTATATTAGGTGTATGTTTTGTGATGTAATCTCTAATTATGTCCTAATATAGATCCATAACTAGAGGAAAAGGCAATAGACATACAATGATCGAGCATAAAAATATAAGCCCACAATTTGTGGCATGGTCACCTTGAGCTAGCTCAATTCGGGTTAGAATAAACATTCTCTTATACTAAACCATATTTTTCATAAATATATATATCACATATTAAAATATTAATATTTAATAAATAACATAACACTCCATGCAAGAATCTTATAGGTCTCGTATCTTAGGAATCATAGATACATAAAAAATGAGTTCTTATGTGAACTGGATCATCTCCTGCTAGTTTTTTCCTAACTATAACCCTTTTTAAAGATATAATACATAATAAATTTCATTATAATATAGGGAAGGGAAACATAATAAATGGTGATCTAAAATTCCCAATGAAGGAAAAAGGGATATATCAATATAACATGAGCATAAGGGCATGATAACATGAGGATAAAATTAAAAAACCATACTCTATATAACAGTGATCATAAACATGAATCGTGGAATACATCATTGAAGTTCATAAAACATTAATAATAATGTAATCAAATAACATAATCTGTGGGAAATAAAATTTTCATAAAAATTAGATTTTTGGCATAAAAATATTCAAAATATATTTTATATTGAAGCTACTAACCAAAAAATTCCTAACAAGTTAGGCTTGTGATAACCACTCATATACCAACTTTAAGAATGGGATAACCTAATATTTACACTCTTTTTGTTTGGGATAACCTCTCATATACCCTATTTTTTAGGAATAAGATAACATCCCATGTACCATCCTTTGGGCATGGGACATCCTCACATGTACCCTATTTTCAGGATCCAGAAAACATCCCATGAACCTATTTGAGATCATAGAAAAATAATCATTACCCAATTAAATATAAGGATATATATTTTTGGTCCCACCAATAACATAATAAATGTAAAAAATATTTGTGAAAAAAATCATTCATCATATCAAAACCCCTAAAAATAAAAGGGTTTTAAAAATATTTCATCATAACATAAACCATGGGAATGAAGTAGGTTTCATAAATGTTTGTTTTCATAATCATAAATCATACATAAAATTGATTATGATGGACTCATTAGATCATATATATATATATTAAATCATAATAATAATAATAATAGTTTTTTAGAGATAATTAATATAAATACCATTAAAATAGCATTAATACATTAATGATTAAAATAGTGTTTTAATTTTGAAATCACTCTAAAATTTAAAAATTTCACAAATATTGATGAAACAATTTTCTAATAAAAAAACAATGGAAAATTGAAGAGTAATTTTTAATTCATTATCTATTAAGGATGGTAGAAAATACGTTTCATCTTTTACATGTTAAAACAAAGGTTTCATTCAGATTTTTTATAAAACGTAAAAAGTTCCTTGTTTTAAAATTCCGATGAGATTCCTATTAATTTTTTGAAAAAAAATAAAAAAATGGATAAAAATTAATTTATAAAATATTTTTATTAATAAAAAAATTATTAAAACCATTATTAGAAAACATGGACATGGAATATGATGGATTGATGGCCGAAGAGATAAATAATGTTGGTTTTTTCTTAATAACATCATTTTGGGATAGTGAATATGCATAGAGAGAAAAATGAATGGAAAAAAATTTAATTTTAAAAAATAATCATAGGAGAATAAAATTCATGTGTTTCATGAGATATGGACATAATCTTTCATCATACATTGTATAATCATATACAATATTGATAAAAAACTATGTCGTAAACTAAAATGATTATCACTTTGGTATCATTTGAATAATAATACCAACAAAGGAATGAACCTTAGATTTATTATTATATCTCAAACATTACCTGATAGTAATAATACATTACATTCATGAGAAGTATATATACCACAGAAAAGAAACAAGCGGTGAATATGTCATGTGTCCCACAGAAATAAAAGTAACATGATAATCACTTACCCTAAGTCTCAACATCCTTTGAAAATTTTTTAATTTATCTATAATAAATATAGTACTATTATAAATATCATAAATAACCATAATAATAAATAAAATACCATATTTTATTTACTTATTACCTTTAATCTCCCATTCATTAAAAATTCATTTTAAAATCATAATTTCAGGTAATAACAGCTTCGTTTTTCATGTATAATTTTGTTTGGTAGATTTCATACTTATACATTGATTATGGTTCCATAATCTCCAAAAGGTTAATAATGATATAAGTATAATATAAATTAATTATATACAAATTAAGAGTAATCTATAAAATTTAAATATTGGAATATTAGTTACACTTTTTATTTAGATACTAGGTCGTAAGTCCTCTTGAATGTTTTATCTATTTTTTTGAAGGATGGAAAAAAGAAAGTTATATGATAATTAAACTTTATAAAATAAATTTAATATCACAAATATAAAAAATATGTTTTTAAATATATCATTAATATCATCCATGTCAAAATAAAATGAAATAGAATTCGTATCTCATCATAGAGGCTGTTGTCAACATGTATGAACGAGCGATGTTATCGTTTATCAAAGAATTATATTTTAATAAAGTTTGTGTAATATTATAATTCAATAATGATAAATACTTCATTAATATAATAAATATACATTTAAACCATCATTAAATCTATCCATGATAGCTTGTGATGGGAAATTAATTACATCAGTTCATGTGGCAGTAATCCTCATCACCCACGATCAATAGTCTCATTCCCCATTTGATAGAGGAGATGCATTTAGTTTATTCCATTAAAATAATATCATCTATGTAAATTGAATATATTTTAACATTTTATTTTATATATAGAAGCTTTTATGTAGTTGAATGAGGAAATAAAACAAAAACAAATGGTTAAGAACTATACATCTTCTTTGGAGAACCTCTTTATTTTTATACCTAAATCATTCATTGGTTTTTTTTATTATAAAAAATGGACACCAAATCATGGGGATGGATTTATGTAAGGTATTTTAGTTTGTATTGTATGATCCAAAAGTATTTATATGTTTTAATGGGAGATGAGATAGGGTGACTGTTTACAATTGACGTGAGTTGTACACTTGTAATATTTCATTGTTTTATAATAATTCCATGTCACTTTATTATAAAAAAGGATAAATAATGGATCATTTATGAACATTATATGATATAGGGTCTAAATATGGTCATATAACAGGAATTAGACACGTTTTAGTTAATTTAAAAAGTTATATTTTTTAGTTTATCCCTTGGTATATCTATTATAAGCTTAACTATAGTAATTAATTTTTACTATTATTTATGGAAAAAATTACATTGTTCCTATTAAAAAAACTAATTATTTTAAATCAAAAAATTCATATATTTAACTAAATTAGATTAATTTAATTGGTAGTATTTAATTTAAAATTAATCTCATAAAGGAGATAAAAAGAAGTTTTCAAAATAAGATGTTTTCAAAAGTATTAAAAAATATTATATCAAAATTAAAAATAAATTTTATTCAAATTCCCTAAATTATAATAATGATAACATACTTGAAAATATATTATTTTTAAAATTTTTATTACAAGGTTTATCTTTATAATTACTTTAAATGAAAAGTAATTTTTTTAACAAAAATCGGTATTTTTTTACTATTCATCAAAATATTAATCTTTTTGAAAAATTATAAAAAATTCACTCTAAGATAATTTTGAAATCAAAATAAAAAAATTTGTATTAAAAAATATTCTAAAAATGGGTAATTTTAATTTAAAAATATTTGTGTAAGAAGCGAAAAAACAGATTTTATAAAAATACAGTTTTATGTATATAAATATATTTATTCATATACCATTCCATTAAAAAAATAGATGAATGTTAACAAATTTGGTTAAATATATAAAATTATATAAAATAATTAAAATATATTTATTAATTTAATTTATTATGATAAAATCCCAACGGTCACATAAAAAATATTTTTCAGAAAAACATTTATTTTACTTTCAAATGATTTTTATTTTCATTTATAATCAATTAATAAAAAAATAATTGATTTATTACTTCTGTAAAAAAATATAAATTATTTCATTTATTTTTTTAAATTCGCACCCACTAATTTAATGTCTAGGTTTTTAAAGTCACATTAAAAAAAAAATTTAATAGCATATCGTGGTTCGTTTAAACTCAGAGTAGTGTGTAACTTATCCTATTGAAAAAAAATTAAATTTATTGATAAAATATATTTCATAAAATCATGTGTGTTAAATTCTCCTGCACCAAATGAAATTAATGTCAACATTAAAATTTAATTACTCTGAAAAAAAAAACATCTTAGGATACTTCTTCTTTATCATATCCCTAGGTTCCCATGCAACTACCTCAAATTGGTGGTTTCACCAAAACAAATTTACCAAGTGAGTGGTATTATTTTGTAATATATTCTTTATATATTTTTGAATATTGATCGGTTATTCCTCAAAATAAATATCATTCTTCAGTGGTATTTCCTCTAATTTTAGTTTAACTGAAGGGTTATGTATAAACTTCCTCGGGAGAGATACATAGAACACATCGTGATGTTAATATAGGTTAGGAGGAAGATCCAAGGAATAATCTATCATCCCAAATAAATAAAAAAACTTTAATGTTATAATATAGCTAGAACTATGTTTTACTTTCTCCCCAAATCCCATAACCTTATACCATGGAGAAATTCATAGAAACACTATGTCACCAAAATTTGAACTCCAGATTTCATTGACAACTGTAATTATAAATTTTTTGTCAACATTGAGATTCCTTAATGTGATAATGAATGGTTTTAACTTTATATACCAATTAATCATCTAAATTAGGTCCTAATTTCTCTATTTAACCAACTTTATACCATCACATTGGATTAATACACTTATTTCTATAGGGTGATTCCAAAGGGGACATCTGAATTATATAGTGATAGCTAATCTAGTAGGAAAACCCAAATTAAAGAAGTTTTTGATCCCAACCAACTTTAAAATCCATAGAAAAAGATCATATAATATCACTTGGGTTTAAATTTTTCTCTCAAATTGAAAATATTTATGAGGATTATATGTAGTTCCAAAACTCATATCTGTATCCTGATCTTGATGAATACTTCACAAACAAATTGTTTTAAAAAACTGATCTCGATATGATATGAGGAAATATGGTACACCATCCAATATTACAACTAAATTAATATATATAGTGGAAACATAATCCATATATAATTCATCCCTAAAGGTTATGAAGAGTTTTGAATTTTTAAGGAGATCAACTATGTCCGAAATAACAATATAAAATTTAGCTGTTTTGGCCAGCATGCTGAAAAAATCAATTATGATGTTTCCTTATTTTCATTTTGATATGGGAAATAGTTATAACAATGTATTAGATTTTTTAATTTTATCCTATATGTTCTGACACACTATGCTCTAAGATATATACTCTATAACATCGCCCTTTACGCTTTCCTCCTAGAAATTCTTAATCAGATCTCTATACATCTTCATATTTTATGGATAAATATAGAATTAAGAACATTGAGATTCATCCATTAGATCCTTCTTTAAATCTACTATATATAGAACTCATAAAAATATATAGAATATTTTTATTCCATCTTAATCTAGGATAAACTCAAGAACATTTCATACATGATTTTATTGCATTTCTTCTTTTTTGAGCTTCTTTAATAATCACATAGATATTTGGTTGAACACCCATTTATGAAAGATATGATTTTACCCCATCCTTCATGATTTTGAGATCCATCCTTTTAAAATCTATAAATATTTGATCTTTTATATTCCTTGTCATGGATAAGCTAGCATTATCCTTTCGACTCAACATATCATCCACTTTGTTCACTTTCAATGGAAGGTAATGTATTGAGTCGTTATAATCATTATCCAATTCCAGAAATAATCCTTTCGGAATATTTAATTCATGATTAATGAATATATTCTTTAATAATTTATAATAAGTACTTATATCACACCTTTCTCTATAAAGATAATTCTTTCATATCCTTAATTTAAAAATTACCGCATCTATGTCCAAGTTATGAGTTGCATAATTTTTATCGTGAACCGTCAATTATCATGTGGAATAAGTTATGACTATATAATTCTTCATAATAAATCATCAAAATACTTTTCTTGATGCATCAATATAGATTACAAAACCTTATATGCTATAGGTAAATGTAAGAATAGGTGAATTTAAAAAACTTGCATTTAGTTTTGGGAAATTTTCCTCACATTCATCTATAAAAAGAAACATCTCTCCCATCAATATTAACCTAGATAGTGTACTGGTCAATAGAGTTAAATATCCCAAAACCATAAACAATATCCATAAAAACCTATAAAACATCATATACCAATCATAGTGGTTGTTATAGGAAAACGTTCAATAAATTCATTTTTTGTGTGATCCAATGCTATACCCACTCATGGGATTATATGACTTAAAAATGAAATCTTTTATAGTCAAAATTAACCATTGGTAAATGTTTAATACAATATATACTTCATTTGATTCTTTATCACAATTCTTAGCTAATCTTCATGATCTTCTATTCCCATTTAATATATAAGAATATCATTTGTAATGACCCCCACAAACTGATCTTGGTAATATCTAAAGACTCTATTAATTAAATCCAGGAAGATTGTGACATTATTATTAAGAGTAAATGAAACAATTTTAAATTCATAGTTTTCATTCATTGTACAGAATGACTTCTTAGGTATATCATCTATAATTACCCTCAATTGATGTATCTAGAATGATATTTAATGGTGTAAAAGTAATTAACTAAACATAGTTGATAAAAAAATTATCAATAATTGGTATGATATAATATTTAATGATTTTGATCTGGTTTAGTTCATGATAATCAATACATAGTCGCATCGATCTATATTCCTTCTAGAAAAATGAACAGTTGCACCCCAAGGTGACACACTTCGATAAATAAATCCCTTATTAAAATTATCATGGGGTTTATATTATAATTCCTACTACTAAATTGGGGCCATTTAATATAGGTTCTTCGAAATTGGTATTTCATTAGGTATGAGTACCTTTGAAAACTCACTTTCATGATTCAATGGAAGACTATGAAAATAGTCCAAAAGGCAATAAATAACTCTCACACAATAGGCATATATTTGTTATTGAATTTCTCCCCAACCATATAAGAAAAAAACTACTTTTGAATTTGAATAAATATCCATATAATTGTTTCAATTTCCAATCAATGTAATTCTTATCACCACAATTATTGAAGATCATATGATAGTTTTAAATATCAAATCTGGCATCCCTTCTCCAGTAAGTGATGTGGACATTATGTAGATAAATACAATCCATTCCTAAGATAAAATCAAATTCAACAATAGGTTGGATAATAATAATTACATGAATTAAATTCCCACAAACATAAAATGGAGAGAAATTACAAACTTGATATGGGATCATTGAATCATTAGGTGTTTTCACCACTAATTCAACCTCTAATCACAAAGGATATGAATTAAAATTATGTAATATTTTTCATGATATATTAAAATTCATATAACTATGGACCAATATGATACATAAAAATCTTTGCATACTTGTAAACACCTTAACAATATCATTCTATCTTCAATACCATAGTAAACCAAAATAGTTATCATGAAGACCTGGAAACATTTATCAGACCGGTCAATCATGAAATATAATTTATAGGATGTATAAATCTTGACAAAATATTTTCAATACATTAAAACTTAGGTCTAAACTAGGTCATCCATGATCATCATATATTCAAATCCTTCATAATTTGTTTTAAATAAAATGTGAATTTACTTATGCACATCCCTCAGGAGTGTCATACCAGGTGTTATATATGTGTGCACTCACTGTATATCAGAATGATAGATGAGATATACTCGACAAAATATTTTTGGGATTATTTACCTTATAATAATTTGTTCCAAAACGATATCCACTTATATTACCCAAGATATGTCATTTTATAAAAACCACACTTCTTTATTTAACTTAGATTTGGACATTATTCTATACATAATATTATCTTAAGGGTTATTAAAATATTTTTCTCATCATAGATTCCAAAATATAACTAAACATTTCTCTGATACCAACTATAGAGTCTCATAATTTCCATAAAAAGATATCCAAAATTTATTTAATAATCTCCATTACATAACATAAAGGACCACAATATAATCATATAGGTCTATTATCTTTGGAAACATGAATAAATATATAAACTGGTCTAGAAGTGAACAACATCATCTCCCACTAATTTCTTCTTCCCTATAACCCTTCTTAGACATATCATACATAATACCTTTCCTCATAACCGATGTGAATTAAATATTAGAATGTTTGACCTCAGATTCGTAGTAAGGGAAAACAAGGGATATATCAACATAACATGATTATAAGAATAACAGAACTGGAGAAAAAAAATTTAAAAAACATAAAATAGTTACCATATATCATAAACATGAGTCATGGTAGAAATTATGGTAGGTCATAAAACATGAATCACAAGTTAATCAATACATAGAAGCCATTGATCGTAAAATTATACAAAGTCATAGATTTTATGTTTTAACCAAAATGATACGAATATTAATTTTAAACAGTTTCATAAAAATTGAAAAAAAAAATTAATTTAAAAAATATGTTTAGAATACTAATAAAATTATTGATTCGATTTTTTGAAAACATGGGCATGGAAGTGAAATGATTTTGTATTGAAGAGAAAGATATAGTAGATTTTTCTTTGAAAATAACATTTGGGAAAATAGAGTACATAACAAGAGGATAATAAAAGGGAAAAATATAATTTCAATAAATAAACATTTTCAAATAGAAGGAATGTGTTTCTTTAGAAATGGGAAACAGTATTTCATATTCAGAAGAATAATCATAAATAATCCCAAAAAATAATGAGATTATAACAAAAAAGCATTACCACAATGGTTTTATTTGAATCATAATCCCCATAATGGAAAGAAATATTGATGGATATATATTTCACTTAATTTTAATTATAATAATCCAAAAAAAATCATGGGAACTATATACCCCATTTAATAAAACAAGAGGTTAATATGTCATGTGTCTAATAGAAATAAAATTAAGCTGAAAATCCCTTTCCTCAAGTGTCAAATTCCTTAATATATATTCTAAAAATCCATTTAATAAACAAATGTTTATTGAAAATATATTCAAAATCCATAATCGTGTATAAAATATTGTATATGATATATTTATAACCTTATATCACCTAATTATTAATAATTCATTGTTAAAATCACTATTTTGGGTAATAATTGCTTTGTTTTTCATGTATTTTTTGGTTCAGTAGTTTTTTATCTTGTACTTTGATTTTGGATCCACTATCAAAAAATGTTAATAATGATATAAATATAATATATATTATTTATATATATAATTATATTCATCCATAAAAGAAAAATATTGGAAAATTTAATACATCATTCAAGGAGATGGTCGGTCGTACGTACACATGAACATTATTTCCATTTTTTAATTTTTTAAAAGAAATTAATTTATATAAAAATTAACCGTTACCAAATAATTTTTATATCATATATATTGTTTTTAATTTATCCTTATTACCATCTATTTCAAAATATAATGAAACACGTATCATATTACTTTCTGGAGGCCATAGTCCACTTGTACGCACACGGGATATTATTGTTTTCCTAAATATCTGTATGTAAAAAGGTAGATGTGATATTATAATTAAATAATTATAATTATATCATGATTATAATATATATATATATATATATATATATATATATATTAAATACATCGTTAAATCCACCCAGGAGTGGCGGCGATGAAAAAAAAATACATCGATTTGTGAGGTGGTAGTTCTCCACAAACATGATTGAATGGTTCATTTACCATTTCTGAAAAGAGGATATAGATATATGTTATGAAATTAAAATAATAAAATATATTTATATGGAATATACTGGTTTTATTATTTCAACATATTTTCAGAATATTTGAAGGAGGTGGAAGAGGAAATAAAACAAAAATGCATGGTTATGAAATATATATATTCTCATGAGAGTCCCTATAATTTTATACATAAGTCCTTACTATGATGGTTTTATAATAAAAATTGGGAATATAGGACATGGGGATGGACATATTTAAGTTATTTTAGTAGCTATTTACTAAACCAAAATTCGTTTTGTAGTTTTAAGTCGTGTTAACGAGGTTTACCCTATTATAATTGAGGTTAGTGGAATAATTTTAAATTTTCAATGATTGAGAATAAATCAATGTCAACATCTTGGGAACAAGGATATAACCTGGATAAATGTTGATACTTATTTGATATTGGGTCTAAATATGTCTATAAAATAATAATTATAGATGTTTTGACATCATTTTAACCCTTATCATTTTAGTATAACCCCTTAGTAAAACGAACTTAACTTTACTCGTGGTAATTAATTTTTACTATTTTAAATATTCATTATGAGAAAACAAAATTGTGTTGGAAATATTAAATAATATTAATTATGGTTATTGAAAATGTATAATTCATTTAATAAATCCATACATATATGTGTATTAATTTAATTTTAAATTAAACCGGCTAGTGCGATGAAAAAGCAGTTTCCAAATGAAATTTTTTATAAGTATAAAAGGTATTTTATTTAAAAAAACACCATGAAATTGATCCCAATGAAATAAATTAGACTAAAAATATTTTTATTTAACTTATTTTATTTTTAATTTTATTGAAATATATGGATCTTTGTAAATGTTTTAAAAAAGGCAATTTTTAATAAAAACATTATTTTTTCACAATTCATTGAACAATTAATGTTTTCTGAAAATTAAAAAAATTAACTCTTAGATAATTTATAAAATTTGTTTTAAAAATTTTATTTCATTTTTTAGAATCATTTTATAAAATTTGAAATTATTACTTTTAAAATGAGTGAGAAAAACATGATGAAATCGCTTTAAAAAATACAGTTTTTAAGCAAAAAAATTGTATTTATTCTTATCACATCTTGTGAAAAAATGTAAATTAATTATAAATCATTTCATTGAATTTATATAATGGCCCAGATAATGACTCATTAAGGAGTTTCCCAAAAAAAGTCAGTTCTATCAAATGTTACCACCAAAATGGTGGAACTGGTCATTGTCTCACACCAAAATGGTGGCACCACTCACGGTGGCACTGGGGATAGTGGCACCATGATGATGGAACCGTAATGGTTGCACCGTCATGGTTTCACAACAAAACAGTTGCACCACTTACTATGGCACAGTGTGGGTGGCACCGTGAAGGTGGCACTGTAATAGTCACACCCTCACTATCGTACACCGAGATAGTGGCACCGTGAGGCTAGAACCATGAGGGTGGCTCCATAACTGTGGCACCAATTATGGTGTCTCCCCAAACGGTGGCCCACCCTTGTTTCATTTTCTTATTCATCTTACGCATTTTATCTTTTTACCTAGAGCATTTTAATACCCCTTTCAAAGCCATTTAAAACCCCTAAATGATATCTAAAATTACCCAAGATCCGGGAAACCATTGGCTGACCAAAAAGAGTGGCTTTTTACCCAGTGTCAAGCATTTTTGCATAATTTCTTGTCCCGCCCCTATTGTGAATTTTCCTCCGATTAAAGGGAACTGATTAACGCACAACTATTATGACTACCTCTCTAATCATAATTTTTAAATGAAAATTAATTCCATCGTGTGCCACCACCAAACCGCATGGTGAATCCTTGATCCTCCATTAAAGCCATTCAAGATTTTTATATCCATAACTCTAGGATCTATCCTTTTTATCACAAGAGAATTATTTCTTCCTCTGGGATGGTCTCTTCATCCTTATTTTCTACATTTGGAGTTCCCCCTCTTGAGGCTAGTGGTGAGCCTGTGATGCAGCCTTTCATGCCCACTCTTGAAACCCTTAGAGTTTATCCTTTTCCAATCCTACATCCCCAGTTCTTCGCACATAGAGAGAAACATCTATCATTGATCATCCAGGTAGGGTTTTCCTTCATCTCTCTTTACTGTGTATCATGTGGGTAGGTATGCTAATGTTTCTATGGGGATGGTTGAAACAAATCATTATTGAAGATAATAATTAGACTTTTAAATAATGAAGGGGGGTGTTTGATAATGCTGATGTACTCTTTTTTCTTTTCCTATATGTTGTGAATTGAATGGGATATATCCACTTAAAATTGTGGCCATTTTTGGTCCTTTAATGCGCACTAATGAACCTCTCTTTTCTGGATATTATGTGATTGAGAGGATGTTACATGGAAATAGGTTAATCATGTAAACTTGGTTGAATAAATTGATGCAAAATTAATATGAATCCTTGTGTGGTAACCCCAGTTAATGAAATGGTAGAAGGAAAATTATTTAAAGATGCATTGAATCTATAACTCCCTTACTCTATCTTAGAAATATATGTAGTTATTATGCTTGATGTTTGTGGGGTGATATGGTTGGGGATGGGATCCCCTTTTGTGGTGAAGTTGTTTTTTTGTGGATATAAGGCTGTGTGGGGCCACATGACGGGGCTTGGTTTGGTTCAAGTTCATTGAGGGATCTCACAAATCCATTTTGTTGTTGTGACTTTACAAGAGAACTAGGTGGGAATTCTTAACCTATCACTCGGTTGTTTTTCCTTCCTTGGCTTGTGGATATGCCTGTTATTTTCTCAGTAGTAAAGAATTATCTCAAATAGAACCACTCGAATGTGATGACAAGAATAGGTTCAACGGGAAATCATTTTTTTGAATGTGTTGTGACTTGGCTATGAGTGGTGTGCTTTTTTATTTATGAATAGTTTCGAGGGTGTTTGTGTATAGGTTGGATTTGGAACCCCTAGTTTGGGAAGAGTGATTTTTTACCTATATGTATAGTTTTAGTTCTTATGTTTCTTATTCACACCCACTGATGATGAGAACATTGTGTTAAACGCCCCCATTTCATGAAAATGTGTGTTTTCCCAACACTCATATTAGTGGATTGTTATTAGCTCTTTTTCTCCTCCCTTTAATGAGTATCCCAAGACTCTTCGGGAAAGTAGTGATGGCCTGAGATCCATTATAGCCCAAGATTCTTTGGGTAGGGTAGTTGTGGTGGTTGGCCCAGGTGTGTGTGGGAAGGTTGTTTCCCAAGTGTATTAGTGATGAGGCCCAGGTGTCTTCAGGAAGGGAAGTAGGTTTTCGGTCCCGGGTGTCATTGGGCATGGTGGTAGTTGTTCTGTCCCATTAGTATGTGGGTGTGGTTACATGTGATGGTTGAGGCGTAGGTGTTTGCGGGCAAGATGTGTGGTTGTGGTAGCTGAGCTTTGTGCGATCGGTGTATGGCAGTGGGAATACCTTAAGAAATACGTGGAATGTTTGACATGTTGGATGCCTTCAATAACCAGTTAGAATGTGGTGTGGGGAAACCAAACATCGATGTGTTATTACTACCACTTTACTTGACATGCGTTATTTGGTTAGTGTGCCTTGGTGAGGTTTGGGTGGATTGTTTCTCTGCAAGTTGCTTTGGTTATCTTCTTTTCTCACAGGGCATTATAATGCCTCCGCACTTGTGCACATGAGCTTTTGGTTTTCCCAATTGATTATACTTGCATACTCACCCTACGTATAGAAAACTATTTTCAAGTTTCTAGTAGGACCTTGAGGACTATGTGGGGTCGTACAAGTTCGGACGTTGGGACATTTTCTGTTGCTATTTTCTTTTCTTTGTTATTTACCATTGTAGTTTTCATGTATTGTATTCCTTATTATTTGAATCATGCATATGGGAAAGGGATTGTTTGGGCATTACTTCTAATCCCAGTTTTGATGTTGTTTGGGACTTACTATCTTATCTCCCGATCCTACTAAACAAAAATGGTAATGTCTTCCATTTCACATGTCATTCTATAACCTTGGTGTTAGTCGCCACTCCAAGACCTTTTGGAGTTAGGTCTCGGGGGTCATTATCTCTCCTTCAACTTGAAGAAGGAAGGTTATGGCAATCTTTTGTACCTTTCCTCACATAGGTGATGGTGGGTCGTGATAGAATGGAATCATAGGAAGGTTGAGAGATAGGATGGAGCTCAGGGATAGGCACAGTTAGGACTGCATGGGATGGTAGGGAAACAGGGTTAGGTGACGTTGTTGCATGAAATAGGATAGGGAAGACAGGCTAGGGAATGTGATTTTAGGCCCCCTGTGATCTGATTTAAGGACTCTGGGCCTACCCAAAAACCACTTGAGACTACACTGAATGTAGTGTAGAGACCCGAGGAAAGGTACAAGCATCATAATGACTTGTGTTCCTATGTGTCCTGGGTATTTTTGGGATTTAAAATGAATAATAAGCCTTAGAATATTTAAAAACAATATTCCAAATACTCGAGAATAGGCATTAATTTTTCACCTTACACCTATGGCACCAGGACGTTGACCACTAGTAGTGCAGGCGAACCCAGCCTAGGAGGTCTATTAGGCTGATCGGTAGAGGGTTGATGTAATGCCCCGGTTCTCGAAGCCACCCAAATGTGCCCCGTACCCGATTGGTCACATGGCCTCAAGCACGTTTCCCCTAACGCCAGAGGTTACCAACTAGAATTGAGGTCCTTTGGTGTGATTGTGGGGAAACTATGCCCTCATTGGTAGAGTACGCAGAGGAAGATAAAAAAACAATAAACAATAGCGGAGGCAGTAAACAATCCCTACACAAGTGAACAGTAGAAGACTAAATATGATAAACTGTAGGGGAACATATATATATATGATGCATGATACATATGTCTAGGAAAATAGCCAAACAAGTCACAATGCTAGAAACACAATATTACTAAAAACAAGTACAAAATAAAGATAAATAGCTCCTCAGGATCGCAAGCCTAAGCTTGGTCCCATGCATTCCATCTCCACAGTAGTCAAGTACCTGATGTTGAACGCTGCTTACCATTGTCTATACCTGCCACAATATAGTCTTTTTGGACCCAAAAGAATGGCCCAAATAGGGTGTGAGACTAAATCCTAGTAGGCAACCACCTGAAGATCTGGGCCTAATAGTCATGAAGATATGGCAGGTAGAAGTGCATAAAACAGTAAACAAGAACATGATGAATAATAAATATTGCACATTTCCAAAGTCATGTAATGGATAACAAGTATTAAAGCACAACAGGTAACCCTATGGTCCTACCTAGAAAAAAACCAACAACCCTATAGGCGGTGCACTCAGCATAACCCCTCTGTATTGGTTATATGGAATTATAAATAATCTATGAGGAAGCACTCATAGTCAATTACCTTATAGTCTAGGGTAGTCAAGAACTCTCTGAGGATGCTCGCGCAGTCAATTCCCCTTATAGACCCAAGTTCAAGGACTCTCTTAGTAAGCACACTCGGTCAAATTCCCATTATATCCTAGGTCATTCATAGAATCTCCGAGGAAGCTCACACATTTAATCACCCCCCCCCCCAATAGCATATGGTAATCAGATTATTGAAACAAACAGAACATAGAATATCTGTGGAAGCTCACACAGTCTATCCCCATATAGTCTAAAACAGTCAAGGACTCTCTGAGGATGCTCTCACGGTCTATCCCCTTATAGCCAAATGTAATCCTAGGCTCTCTGAGGATGCTCAATCGGTCATTCCCCTTATAGCCTAAAGCTCCAAGACTCTCTGAGGAAGCTCACTCAGTCTATCCACTTTTAGTCTATAACACTAGGTTCTCACGGCCCAGGGTAATTCAAGGCATAATAATTCTATATGGACCAAGTAACCCTACAAGAACTAATTGGATAACCAATCTACTGCATCTCAAGCATGTCAGAAAAACAACACTCCACCATTCGATCAAATGGCAGGGAAAACTGGAAAATGGCCAAATAAGCTAAACATGAGCAAATGGTCATAAATATAAGGAAGAATGTGAAAAGAAACCAAGGTATAACAACAAACCCAAAACATGTCCAATTTACCTCTACACATGCATACAAGTATGACATGCATACAATAGGGGTAAAACGATAAACACACAATACCCCGTTCAAGGGTATTGGTTGAAATTGCACATAATATTCAAGGAAATTCAACGAAAAGGCACAAACCACCTACCGTGGTTCTAAGTGATAAATATATTTGAACCATGAGACTTGAATCCCCTTATAACGTCATATATCTATGAAAATTTACAAAACATTCAACCCATGATAACTTGCTAAAGAGGAGGAATTGGAAAACGATGATCTAGAAGAAGGGAGAGCATAACTCTATAGTTCCAACTGAATCGATGATGGTTGATTCAGAGAACAGATAGAGGCTCAGGGGCTCAGAGAAGATCTGTGGCTGTACAGACTCTCTCGGGTGAAGAACACCTAGAAGAAGACGGTTATATCTGTCAAATGTGATCCTGGTTCCTTTAATGAAAATAAAATAAACGGCATGTATTTACTAATTCTGCACTCTACTATAGGTGGCCTCCACGTCAACCCACACAACTATGTGTGTGTCCATTACATTTCCAGCTCATGGCCAGCACATGGCCTCATGCATCAATGAAGTACACAGTGAGTACTCATAAAGTACACGACATGTACTTCAAAATTTTCCAAAAACTCATCTTTTCTCAAAAACATCAGAAAAAGAAAAACATACCTGAAAAAAAGGTTCATGTTCTTATAAAATTTCCCCTCTTAAAGAAATTAATCCCGAAATTTCCGTAACGAGGCGTAGAAAAAGAATCCCTGAACAGCTCCTGTCACTGCAATCATACACTGGCCTCCCTCTCCCATGTGTCATCTGATACTCTCCCATTCTTCCATAGCACCCGTACCAGAGGAACATACCAGCCACAAAGAACCTTCATAATATGATCGAAAATGTGGATAAGATGCTCCTCGAATGACGCATCCCCTTCGAGCTCAACCTCCTCGGGTTTAATGACATTAGACAGGTTGAAAAAGTAACATCAGAGCTGAGAAACATGGAAGGTGTCGTGCATAGCCCGATACCTCTGAGGAAACTACAACCAATAGGCAACCGGTCCAACTCTCTCTAACACCTCAAATGGCCCGACGTACCTCGGTTAAAGCTTACCCTATCTCTGAATCCTCTTTTGTCCCAAATTCGGTGTGACATGTAGGAAAACTTGATCAACGACCTCGAACTCCAAAGGTCGTCTCCACTGATCAGCATAAGACTTCAGTCAAGACTGTGTAGTAGACATCCTCTTTCGAATCAACTCTATATACTCAGTGGTCTCTTGAACAAGATGAGGTCCCTACAAAGCTGCCTCTCCTGCCTCCATCCAACATAATGATGATCGGCTTGGCCTACCATACGAATCCTCATATGGTGCCATCTGAATAGTTTCTTGAATACTATTATTGTAGGAAAACTCCACAAGAGGTATACGCTTCTCCCACGAACCTCCAAAATCCAGAATACAAGCTCAGAGTATATCCTCAAGCACCTGAATTGTATGCTCAGACTGGACATCTGTCTGGGGATGGTAAGATGTACACAAAAGTACCTGTGTACCCAAAGCCTTTTGAAGCCCTTTCCAGACCCAAGATGTAAAAAGTGCATCCCTGTCTGAAACAATGGATTGTGGAACTCCATGCAGATGTATAACCTCTCGGATGTACAACTGTCCTAGTTCATCAGCACTGAAGGTCTCTTTGATCAGCAAGAAGTGAGAAACCATAGTGAGTCTATCAATGACAACCCAAACTACATCATTCCCTCGAGGAGACCTCGAAAAAATGGCCACGAAATCCATCGCGACACCATTACACTTCCACTCGGGAATAGGTAACTAATGTAGAATCTCTGATGGTCATTGATGATCCGCCTTCACCTACTGACAAGTGGAACACCTCATGACAAAACCAGAAATGTCCCTCTTCATACCTGGCCACCAATACTGACGATGTAGATCATGATACATCATGGTGACGCTAGGATGAACTACCCTAATAGAGGAATGAAAATCCCATATCAGCTCCTTGCGTATATCTGCTCGCACCCATACGTGCCCCTGGAAACACAAAATCTCATCCTCGCCTTGTGTCCATCCGGAAATAGGGTCCTCTCCTAACATTCTTTTCCATAGGACTAGGCCTTCTGAGTCTGATAGAAGCCTCATCCGTACCCGGTCAAGAAGAGTAGAGGTGAGAACTATAGAAGATATAAAATTCTTCCCTACTATGTTGTGCATCTTCAAATGCCTCTGAGTGAACAGATCCATAATCCACCACCCACTAGTGGCCTCCTGAACTGCCAGTATTTGAGTTCTCCTTCTCAACGCATCAGCCAATGTGATTCCTTTCCTAGGTGTATAGGCAAGCTCGATGTCAAAGGATAGAATATACTAGACCCACCTGCACTATCTCAGATTCAGATCACACTGAGAAAATATGTACTTGAGACTTTTGTGGTCAGTGAAAACCATAAAATACTCTCCTAGAAGACAATTTCTCTAACAACGTAAGTCATGAACAACAGTTTCCAACTCTAGATCGTGTGTCGGGTAATTCCTCTCATGTGGCCTCAACAGTTGGGACCCATATGCAACGACTCCATCTCCCTGCTTCATCACAGCTCCCATACTGATACATGAAGCATCGCTGTAAAATATATAGCTCTTGCCTAGCTCTGTAAATACTAGTACCGGTGCTGATGTCATCCTCCCTTTAATCTTCTAAAAGGCTGACTCACAGGATTTTGACCATAAGAACTTTGTGCCCTTCTTTGTCAAACCTTTCAACGGTGCTGCTAAGCGAGAAATGTCATGTATAAACCATCTGTAGTATCCAGACCACCCTAGGAAACTCCATACCTCCAAGACATTCTTCAGATTCTCCTAGTAAACTACCACCCTAACTTTCTCTAGGTCTAATGATACTTTTTTTCTCTGAGATAGCATGACCCATGAAGTGAATCTGATCCATCCAAAAGTCGAATTTCAAGAGCATAGAATATAATTGATTCTCTCCCAGTGTAATCAAAACGATCTCAAGATGGAAATCATGGTCATGTAGAGTGTGAGATTATACCAAGATATAATCAATGAAAACAACCCTGAAGGAATCCTTGTAAGGATGGAAAACTCAGTTCATCAGCGCCATGAAAACTTATGGTGCGTTCGTGAGACCGAATGACATAATCGTATACTCGAATAGCCCATACCTACTTCTGAAGGCTATCAGAGGTATATCTGATGGTATAATGAGCAACTGATGATATCCGAACCGCATGTCAATCTTTAAGAACACCCGGGATCCTTGAAGCTGATAAAAGAGATTGGTAATCCTAGGAAAATGATATATATTCTTGACTGTCAACTGGTTGAGCTTCTGATAATCTACATAAATCCTTAGGGTCCTGTCCGTCTTCTTCAGAAACAAGACTGGAGAACCCCAAAGAGAAGTATTGGGTTAGATGAAACCCTTTTCCTACAACACCTCCAACTGCTTCTTGAGCTCATGCAACTCTGGTGTAGCCATCCAATAAGGAAGAATGGACACTGGTGCTGCTTCTGGAAAAAGCTCAATCGAGAAGTCTACCTCACGCTCCAAAGGAAAACCTTGAAATTCCTCTAGAAAGACATCTCTGAAACGATCCTCCACTGGAAGAGAGTCTTATTGTGAAGTCCCCTAGTCATCTAGATATAGACTAGAAATTTGGGCTGTAAATCCTCCTAGCCCATGATGCTCGGAGGCTGCTCTACTCGACTAGATATCACACTCACCCCGATGTGGAAAAGATCCACCCTCTGGTGATATAAAACTCACCCTTCGGCGGTAGTAGTCGATGACATCGTGGAAGGGGACTAACCAGTTCATTCCAATAATGACATCATAGCTTATCATCTCTAGGACATAGAGTTACCATAAAAAGTGACACCCCACAACCTAAATAGGGAACTCTCTACAGTAATGTACTCTAGATTTCCTAATTCCCAATGGTGTGTCTAGTGTCAACATGTTGGAAGAATAAAAGTAACAGAGCCCAAGGCTCTCCACAAAATAAACAGAGATAAATCTATGGTAAGCCCCTGTTTTGAAAAGAGTAAATGATAAACAGAGGCTACTAAGATCGTACCTTGAACGGTGGAAGGTCGGGGATCCTACTCCTACTGGGTCTGCTCCATCGCAAAAGTTTGGCTTGATCCATGGCCCTGTGACCCTGCCTGACTACTCTGAGCTGATCCGCCCTACTGTCGCTGGTAGACCGGTGACTGACCACCACGACCATGACCCCCACCTTGGCCTGAACGGCTGGAAGGACTCCAGTTCCCAGATTGTGTAGAAACTGGTGGTGATGATCCCAAATGAAAAGTCATACAAGAACCCTTGTCTCTGGCTACTGGAGGAAAAAACTAACAGAAACGATGGAGATGGCCCATCCCATCACAAGATCGGCACTCCATCGGGTCTTTCGAGAAATGTGGCCTCATATGCCCACTCCTCCCACATTGGTAGCACAACACATGGCTACCAGAAGGTGCATCCCGCCTACTCTGATATCCTCGAGAAAGCTCCCTCCGGTGCTTCCTGATATCAGGTGGCAGAACACTAGCTCTGGAGGTCGAACCACCCTGGCTCAAAGATCTAGAATTCCTCAGATTGCGCTCTGTGATTAGCTCCTGGTTGATGATAGAGGATATCGAAGTCAACCTGAATATGTTCACCTGGGAATGGATATCCCGCCTGAGACCATCCTCAAACTTCCTAGCCAGAAACAACTCATCACCTGCTGGGATTGGCATGAAATGATGCAGCTCCATCAAAAGAGAGGAATACTCCATCACAGAAAGTGTACCCTGCTCTAAGCTAATGAACTCCCGGGCTCGGTCAGCCCTCAATGTCTCCGGGTAGAAGTAATCATAAAAGATACCCAGAAACTTCTTCCAATCCACATTCTAGTGGCGTCCCACCCGAGATATGACATCCCACCACCTCATGGCGGAGTCTCAGAGCATGTAGGTCGTGGGATTCACCCTCAACTCTGGTGGTGCCTCGATATGCACAAAGATCATCAGTGTGGCTTCGATCCATGACTATGCAGCCTGAGGTCCTCCTTCCCATGAGAAGGTGGGAGGATGATGCTGCTGGAAACCCTGTATCAAATCCGCCATCAATGGGGCAGGAGGCTGTGCTCCCTAAAAGGTTTGCATCATCCTTAGAAAACCCTCCCAAAACTGCGCATCAGCGCCTGCAAATGGTATAACTGCTGCTGCCAAGGCATGCATTACAGGATGATCTATAAGAAATCCCTGATTATCCATATCGGGCATGTGATCACACCCCTGTGACTAGAGGTCAACTAGAGGACGTCTAGGTGGTATGACTATGCAAAGTCAAATGCACACCTTAGATTTAGTATTAACTAGGGCCGAAAAACTGAAGGCACGTGAATGAGAAGGGAAAATAAGGCATTCAAGTTATGAAAAACATGACTACACAGTGTGTTGTTTCCCTACATGGAATGTTCCCTTAAGTCATTCACATGGGTGTGTACTTCTGTATAAATTGGTCGTGTAACACCCCAAACACACGACGTGTTCTCAAACCACACGACGTTTACATGAACTCTATTCCACTACCCGAGTCTCCTTACATGACTAACCCACACGGTCCTCTAATCCAATAATACAAGGCATGTTCACTAATGACACGACTTGTATTAGACATGTTTCAATGACCCGTGGTGTTAGTTACATGGTCAGGTACACGGCTGACACCACACGGTGTGTTCCAGTAGGACACGACATGTACTAGAAGAGGTAACACCGACCCGTGTTGTTTGTGACATGACTGGGCACCCAGGTACTACTACATGACGTGTCAAATTCCAACACGACATGTATGTGAAAAGATAACACAACCCATGTTGTTCGTGACATAGCCGTGGTACCTATTTCATACTACAAAGTGTGCTAAACTAGTACACGGCGTGTTCCTACAAAGTTTTTCACAACCCCGTGTCCCTACTCACAAAGTCAGTGATATGGATACAGGCTACACAACGTGTATTAATAAAGTACACATTGTATATTCTAGGTTTTTTTGGACAGTATCCTCAGAACTGCACCAGAGCCCAGAAAACATAGAAAAAAAAGTGTCTATGGTGCCAAATTCCGATATATGAGGTCCCATAATCCCCGCGAATCGAATCATGGAATCTTATACATGTTATAACAAGGCAATCAGGTAATGATCCCCCAAATTATGGTCAGTGAGGGCCCATAACACCTCACGAACCAATGTTTGGCATCCATCTAAGTAATGTACTATACAAACAAATTCTCTATCAAACAGCATAGATTCTATCAAAGCATCTATCACAACAGCATGTATAATCTTCACAACGTCTATCACATCGATATGAAATTGCTAATGCATCCTAGATGACACCACAAGAATGCATGAAATTTGATTTCTAGAAAGTTCCCATATGATGCATGAGACAGAATACCCTCATCTCATTGGATTGCGACAGAAATAGAACCGAAATAACAACAATGGTAACAACACAAAGCATGTGAATCACATAACGGTTAAATCAAATAAACTGTAAAATTGCAAACCAATAATGTTACAGTAAATGAGGTAGTATGGATTTTCCCTGTACATCGGTTAGCTACACCCGGTAAAAAATTATTACCAAGTACCTATTATGTCCTATCCCTGGATAGAGCCTCCAAAAAGTAATTCAAGATAAAATAACACCTATGATACAACATTGTAATGCCCCAGTTCCAAAATCCACCCAAAGATGCCCTGTACCTGGTTGGTCACATGGCCTCAAGCACATTTCCCCAAACGCTAGAGGCTGCTGACTAGCAGCGAGGGCCTTGGGTGTGATTGTGGGGAAACTATGCCCTCATTGGCATAGTACACAACGGAAGAGAGAAAAATAATAAACAATAGTGGAAGCAGTAAACAATCCATACAAAAGTAAACAATAGAAGACTAAATATGATAAACAATAGGAGCACATATATATATGATGCATGATAGATATGTCTAGGAAAACAGCCAAACAAGTCACAATGCTGGAAATACAACAATACTAAAAACAAGTACAAAAGAAAGATAAACATCTCCTCAGCATTGCAAGCCTAAGCTTGGTCACACGCACTCCAACTCCAAAGCAGTCAAGTACCTAATGTTGAAGGGTGCTTTCCCTTGTCTATACCTGCAACAATATAGTCTGTTTGGGCCCAAATTATGAACCAAACATGGTGAAAGACTAAATCCCAGTAGGAAACCACCCGAAGATCTCTATCTAATAGTTAGTGAATATTTGGCAGGTAGAAGTATAGAAAATAGAAAACAAGAACATGCTAAATAATAAACAATCTGCAGTTCCAAAGTCAAGCAACAGTTAACAAGCAGAAATGCACAATAGGTAACCCTCTGGTCCTACCTAGAAAAAACCAATAACCCTCTAGGATGTTCACTCATCCTAAACCCTATGGTTTGGTTATAAGGAATTATAAAGCCTCTCGGAGGAAGCACACACAATCAATTCCCCTTATAGTCTATGGTAGTCAGGAACTCTTTGAGGAAGCTCGTACAGTCAATTCCCCTTATAGCCCCATGGTGAAGGACTTTCTGAGGATGAAAACTCGGTCTAATTTCTCTTATATCCTAGTTCATTCATAGACTCTCTAAGGAATCTAACAATGTCAATCCCTCCTATAACCTATGGTAATCAGGTAATTCAAACAATCAGAATAGAGACTCTCTGAGGAAGCGCACACGATCTATCCCCGTATAGTATAAAAAAGTCGAGGACTCTCTTAGGAAGCTCTCACGATCTATCCCATTATATCACAAATTAATCCTAGTATCCTTGAGTATTTTCACTTGGTTAGTCCCCTTATAGCATAAATCTCGAAGACTTTCTAAAGAAGCTCACATGGTCTGTCCTCTTTTAGTCTATAGCACCAGGTTCTCATGACCATGGGTAGGTCAATTTATAATAATTCTACATGGAAAAAGTAACCCTATAGAACTACTTGGATAACCAATCTACATCATCTCAAGCATGTAAAAATAAAAACACTCCACCATATGATCACATGGCAGGGGAAAAAGGTAAATGGCCAAATATGCTAAATAGGACCGAACGGTCTTAAACAGAATGAATTAAGAGCAGAGAAACCAAGGTATAACAACCAACCCAAAACATGTCCAATTTATCTCTACATAGGCATACAAGTATGAAAGGCATACAACATCTGTAAAACGGTAAACACACAATACCCTGTTCAAGGGTATTTTTGGAAATTGCACATAATATTCAAGGAATTTCAATGGAATGGCACAAAACACCTACCTTGGTTCTAGGAGTTCAATATACTTGAACCACAAGGCTTGAATCTCCTTAGAACATCATAGATATATGAAAGTTCACAAAATGTTTAACCCATGATAACTTGCAAAAGAGAAGTAATTGGAAAATGATGCTCTATAAGAAGGGAGAGCTTACCACTTTGGTTCCAACGCAATCAACGATGGTCGATTCAGAGGACAGATGGAGGCTCGGGGGATCCGAGAAGATCGGTAGCCATACAAACTCTCTCGGATGATGAACACTTAGAAGAAGATTGTTCTGTCTGTTTGATGTGACCCCGGTGTGTTTAATGAAAAAAAATACACGACATGTAATTTTGGAGTACACTACATGTACTTACTATTTATGTACTCTGCTTTACGCGGCCTCCACATCACCCAACACGATCATGTGTGTGCCCCTTACACGGTCAGAACACGGCCTCATGTGGAAATGAAATACACTGTGTGTACTCATAATGTACATGGTGTGTACTTCAAATATTTCCAGAAACTCCTCTTTTCTCAAAAAATCCAGAGATGGAAAAAAATACCTGAAAAGAATGTCCAGGTTCTTACAGCTGACAAAGAGGAGGAGGATGATCAGTGGTAGAGGGTGCTTCATGCATTTCAGCAGTAGAACCTTGGGATATATGAGGGTATTGTCTCGGATATAGAGACAGAGATCTGGCTCGAGGAGTTGGTGATTACTTTCTGCTTGATTCTGGCTCTAAAGGAGTGCTGGGATCCTCTAGATATAAGCCAAATGTGGGGAGCTATGCATCAGTGGTGAACACTCTACCTTGGGGAGAAGAGGGATATTGTTGTTATGTGAAGTAACTTCATGAGGTAGTTTAGGGAATAATTCCTCTCTTCCACAATGAAGGTTGAGAAGAGGCAGGAGCTACTCTCCCTTCTGGAGGGGAGTATGTTAGTGAGAGAGTTGGATAAGTTTTAGGATCTCCTTATATTTTCTCTGAACCTCTTCCCGGATGAGGAGTCTCAGTCGATACATTAAGAGGAGGCACTCCAACAATTTCTTCAGAATGATGTTACTCCTTTCTCTCTACCGATGTACTTGGAGGTCCATAAGAAGGATTAAGTGGTAGAGAGGATGCACACGCTGGGAGGTGTGTTGTTATAGGGGAGCTGGTTGGGATCGCTAAAGGGAAAGGCCTTCAGCAGTAGGCCTCCAGCGTTAGGGCCTTCAAAGTTTCAACTAGTGGGGTGCAGGCCCCCCACATTTCTAGTTTTGATCTCCTAGTCCAGTCCCATTATTTTCAATACCAGGACCAAGATGATTCATTTGTCGCAGTCATGGAAAACATTGGAATCAGTTCAGAGACTAAGTGAAATACAGTGGGGTGGGCCGGTGTAGCACCAACATCTGTAGTAGCTGTTTCCAGCCTTTCCCTTTTAGCAATTGCAGTAGGGACAGTGAGCCCTCGCTCCTTTGAGAGTAGACATTGCGGGAGGATGTCGAACTCAATGAGCTCCTTAATGACCTAGATCAGGGCGTGGTAAGGGGGAATTATTTGAGGGGTATAGGATCTGAGCATGGGTAGTTACATGCCACAATGGTTGCAGTTATAGTAGGGCCAAAATTCGTTCAAGGTACGATCATCTTGTTCAGTACTCTTGCCTATGCCTTGTTGGATTCAAGAGCTTCACACTAATTTTTTCACCTATTCTAGCCTATTATTTTTGTCTAGATGCAGAGAGACTTCCCATACCATTTGATTTTAGTATGCCATTCGGAGGTCAGACCAACTTGTCTCATGTTTGTCGAGGATGTAGACTGATGTTGGGACCACAACTATCCAGTGGGTACCTTTTTTTGCTGCAGATGAAGCCATACAATGTCATTATAGGCATCAATTGGTTGTTCTCTATGTGTGCTGTTATCAAATACTTGTGAATGAGGAAT